>BRKX01000011.1:29293422-30737682 GCA_026008535.1 Perilla frutescens | reverse complement strand
ATAATAATATATATTATTATTATTATTATTATTATTATTATTATTATTATTATTATTATTATTATTATTATTATAATAATAATAATTTGGCTGCCATCCCACTCCAACTCCAACCCAGAACTTTGGATGCTACCTTTTCAAGTAACGGGATCTCTTCCCATTCGAGAGGGTGGGTGTGCCTGCTGCTGGCTATACCTTTTTTTTTTCTATTCATCTATCTATCTATATATCCATACGTAGACATTAATTATACATCTGTCGATGTGTAATATATAAATTAAATTTTGAATTGTATTTCATCATATATAGATATATATGATCTCTCAACTGCACGTACGTACGTACTACGTACATATATATAATTTCCATACGATCGATAACATTATACTATTAATTAATATGCCATGATCGAGCACTGATTCTATCCGGTCAATTTAAAGAGCGGGGTAAACTAATTAAAAATAAAACTACAGTTAATAAGCAATGAATTTGAACACCAAATAACGTCGACAGTCAAAGCGATTTTCACCGCATATACAGAATTTTAATTAATTGTTGCTTAGCTATAGCTTGTTTGAGAATATATATACTTAATGTGGGAAATCATGATTCATCACACACACTTCATGCTTATATCACCAACCTCTCATGCCCAAATCACACGTGGCATTGTGGCAATGGATTTGATCTAAGATAAAGGGCCCACACAAGCTAGCGGTGTGCCCATGGTCAATTATTACAATAATTACTTGAGATGTCCAAATTATTGATCATTTTCTTAGCCTAGCCTAATTAATTGGTTGGATATTTTCCAAGTTTTGTAGTTTGGTTCATCTCCACTTTTGGAGATCAACGTCCCAATGAGACTACCTTTGATCTAATGGAATGTTAATCTCTTTGTACTAAACAAAGAAATTAACTAATGACTAATTAGTTTCAACATAGTTATTATTATTTTTTTTTATAAATTGTTTTGGATAATGATCATAGATATGAATAGAGATGTTTGTGTGATTTTATTTTAATTAATTAGTTACTACTTTACCACAAACAACAAGACCAATTGGATATTTACAATCTAGTGCTTATCTAGTTAAAACCAATATTGACGGGTCAAGCATGCATCCATCATTCAAGATTTTAATTTTAATTGAAGGGGAAGCTTTGCTAGCGTTCCATGAACTCAATGAGTAGGTTCATTGAAAAATTACACATAGCAAACTTTTTATGTAGAAAATATGAACAAATCAAATTAAAATAAGTTCTAATCAAGTTGGGGATAGATATATAGCAACTTGTAAGTGCCTACTTAATTTTTCACAAAAAATTAAATGTGACGGTTTCACACACACATATATACATAGGCCATTTTTTTATGAGAAAGATCTTGAGCCGACCAGATCAAAGTCAAGAATTAGTTACTTAAAGGGCATTAAATTAATATATTACTTCTCTAAAAAGTACTACTTATATATTTCCTAACAAATATTAGTTTTTTCCTCTAAAAGTATTATATTTATGTTCGATGGAGTGCTTTTAGTGGGAATTAATAAATTACTTTGGTGCTCAATGAGCATCACTTTTCTTGTTTTTTTTTTACTTTTAAAAATAATACCCTTTTAAGTATTTTCAAATTTGTTTCTTGATTAATTCTTTCGTCTCATACAGTCAAGTTCGTGATGCAAATTATTAATCACCAATCTACTACTCTAGCTCTCTCTTTTACGGTCATTAAAACTTGTGAGAATTAGAAAATCTACACTTGATAAAGAATTGATCTCTTATACATCGAATGTACATAAGGTTTTATGTTAAAAGAAAAAAAAGTTATCATTTATATTACTAAAAAGAATCACTAAATATATTAAAAAGTATATATCATGTTTATTTTACAAAAAGTTACTACTAAAACAAAAAAATGGTGGCATTTTTGTAATTATTATTACATTTTTTTAATTGAAAAAGGTATCACTTGTATAAAAAAAATCACTTCTAATACCGATAGGTATCATAAAATTATGTTTGACTGAAGTAGTTCGGTACATTGGATGTACCCAAATTTACCCTCGAGATAAGATGGACAAACCGCTCTTCATATATCATGATCAACATTTACTATACAAGTGGTTACAAATAAATTATGTGCGCCAGTTTTACGGATCAAAATTCATAAGACAAGTCAAGATCAGGGTTAAAATTATTTATATTCAATATCATATTTATAATTTTGTTGATCTTTGATTGTGTTGATTTGAATTCACATCTTAATCCGTTTACGAATTTAATGCATAAGACCGTCTTACACAAGATTCCATCTATAGTCAAACTTTTGATGACTTTTATTGTACTCATCAACAACAATATTTGACATTGATCAAGCAGTAAGTCCTTTGAACACAAACCAATTAGAGTAACACCAAACTTTTAAAATAAGTAATTATATATACATATATATATATATAGTGTAGGGTTGGATTCAGGTGAAAAAAATAGTGGTGTGTGAAATGAGAACATTATTTATCTTATTGTGCTTTACTGCTTAATTGCTATAATTTCATTCCATATATGTGAGAACAAAAAAATTAAGTAATTAATGAAATTATAACAATAAATATATAGGGGGGAGGTTTTGTCATGCTTACTTTAGGATGGGATCGTTCTTGGCTGATATTTCTTAAGATCTGTACTATTTAGCCAAAAAAAAAAAACTTCTCGATCGTCTTGATAAGAAAACAAGAGTCCTTATTTTAGTTTTCTTGAGATGGTCTGGTAGTTGAGTGGTGTTATTTTGTTATTTAAGATCAAAGGTTCCAATGTAATTTACATTTTTTGTGTGATTTGCTACAAGTTATCCAAGACATAAAAATTGAAAAAAAAAACGCTATTTTAAATTTACTTATATTAACAATAAATTTAATTGGTCCTTTTGGAGATATTCGAATGTTGCAGCATTTTTCTTTTGAAAACTGACATATCAAGCTCCGGTGCTCGATCGCTCTTTCCCAAGTCAAAACAAAATAAAAGTAAATTGACATATGAAATATTTCATTTTATTTTTTCTTAATTTCTCCATATTGTGCCCCCCGTCTTTCTCTGCTCTCTCTCTCTCTCATAACATTTTTTTCACCTCTCTTTTAACGGTGATCCCTGGAACCCCAAAAGTGAAGACCGACCAACCTTACTGCTGCATAACATACACGTGTAGTAGCAGCCCTATCGTATTATCCTCAACATTCATCAAACATAATATATATATATATGTATGTATGTATGTGTGTGTGTGTATTCTTTTGAACTCCTACATGTCATGCAATTGCACATGTAACATGTAACATGGCAGTCCACAATATAATATATAGTGCGTGCACCACATACATTAGTTTTTTTATTGTCCATACATACATATATACACAACATTAAATTCTGTGTCGTCCTTGATTCTCCCTTTGCCCATGTCCTTCAAATTATAAATGTATTGAAGTAAATTGATAGAATCATACAACAATTATTCAAGAGTAAATCTCAGATCTTATTTATCATATTCAGAATCAGGAAAAATTACAGCGAGTAGTAGGAACACTTATTTATATACTAGCTGCTTTTCAATGTAACTAAGTTGCGTATGAAAAAAGCAACAAAATGATCCTACGGTTACAAATGGTGATCCAAGATGTAAGTATATCTACGGCTATCTTAACTCCAGCTTGTGGTCCATGCTTCCATACGCTGACACGTGGACATATCTTTGCATGTATGCATGTCAGTTGTTGCTCTTCAACAGCCCCCCTCAGCCTGAGCCCGATGAATATCTCCGAGGTGAAGGCTGGACAATAGCAATCTGAAACGAGCAGCAGGCAGAGATTTGGTGAAAACATCAGCGATAGGAAGTATGAAGCCCTTCTGAAACTGAGATCTAGCAAAATGACAATCAATATCCAAGTGTTTCGTTCTTTCATGAAACACTTGGTTTTGAGTTATTTGTATGGCTGCCTTGTTGTCACATTGAATGGAAATTGGTGTTTGGACTGGAATACCAAAATCTGTGAGGACATAAGACAACCATAGCAACTCTTTAGTGGTAGTACTTAAACTCCTATATTGTGTGAGAGACTCAGCTCGGCTGTGGAAAGTGAGACTGTGTCTTGCTTCTTGCATTTCCAGGACACTAGGCAATTCCCTAAAGAGATACAATAACCAGTGAGAGACTTCCTAGTATCTTGACAAGATGCCCAGTCTGCATCACAGTGAACTTGAAAAGTAAAACTAGGAGAGGATGAGTAGTGGAGACCCAATGAAGGTGTTCCCTTTAGATATTTTACCACATGTAAAGTTGCATCCCAGTGCAAAGTAGTGGGAGAGTGAATGAATTGACTCAGTTGCTGGACTGAGTGAGATATATCAGGTCTTGTAAGGCTGAGGTACAGTAGCTTTCCTACTACTCGCCTATAAGCTTCTATGTGAGTAAGCTTGGTGCCTGCAACCTGAAGTGTGAGACCAGCTGGTAATGGAGTAGAAGCTGGTTTACAACCTGTAAGACCAGCTGTGTCAACAAGATCAAGCACATATTTCCTCTGGCAGAGAAATAGACCAGTAGATGACCTAGCTACTTCCATTCCTAGGAAGTAATTGGCTTCCCCTAAGTCTTTAATGGTGAAGGCAGAATGCAATGAGTCTTTCACACTAGAAATCTCTGCTAAGGATGGACTTAACATAAGTATGTCATCAACATACACCAATAAGGCCATCAAACTAGAGCCATTACCCTTTAAAAATAAGCAATGATCATTAGGCGACTGACAAAATCCAGAGGCAAGAAGATGCTTACACAGTTCCAGGTTCCATTCTCTGGAAGCTTGCTTGAGGCCATAAAGACTCTTTATCAACTTGCATACTTGCCTAGGTGCTCCTCCTTTGTACCCCTGTGGCAGTTGCATATAAATGTCATCAGATAGGTAACCATGCAAGAAAGCATTGTTGATATCAATTTGATGAAGATGCCACTGGAACTGTGCTGAGAAAGCAAAGAATAACCGCACAGTAGCCATCTTGGCCACTGGAGAAAATACCTCCTTATAATCCACACCAAATTCCTGATTATAGCCTTTGGCTACTAACCGAGCTTTGTGCCTGTCTATAGTGCCATCAGAGTGTAGTTTCAATTTATATACCCATTTGCAACCTATAGCATGCTTACCCTGTGGCAGATTGACAACCTCCTAAGTTTTATTCTGCTCAAGTGCTAGAAGTTCTTGGCTCATAGCATCCACCCATTCTGGACTTAGACAAGCCTCAGAATAGGTACTAGGCTCCTTAGTAGCCTGAACATTCATTAGAAACGTAGTAAACTTAGTAGAGAGAATAGGTGATATATGATATGGAAAGGTAGGGGGTGTGAGACTTTCCACTGAATCCAGACATACTCCATGATCTACTAAGTTGCAGATATAATCCTCCAAATATCTTGGAGGCTTATGAACTCTGGTACTCTTCCTAGGTAAATGAAGTACCTGAGTGTCAAGTTCACTTTCTGAGATATCAGTAACAATCTCTTCTGGAGCTGTGTTGATAGCTTCTGGTGAAGTTGGGTGTGAAAAAGTTGATCAACATCAGATAGACTGCTTTCCTGAGTAGGAATACCATCAGAGACATAATCAGTAGGAGTATAAGAATTCTCAAAACTCTGAAATGGCAGAAGTGGAGCAGTAGACTCTTGCAGAGGAAATCTTGTATGTATAAATTGGACATCTCTCCCAATACAAACGGTTTTCCTTACCAAATTATAGAGGATGTAACCTTTATGTTGGCTAGATACACCAAGAAAGATGCACTTGTCTCCCCTAGTATCAAATTTTGCCTTGTGAGGCACAACATCTATTTTGAAGGTTAGACATCCAAAAGGGTGCAACCTTTCCAGATTTGGAGATTTTCCAAACAACACCTCATAAGGGGACACCCAGTCAAGCACTGCAGAAGGAACCCTATTAATAAGCCAAGTAGCATGCAGTATAGAGTAAGGCCAGAAATAGCTAGGTAACTTACTTTCAAACATCAATGCCCTAGCTACTTGGAGTAAATGCCTATGCTTTCTCTCAACTATACCATTCTGTTGATGGGAGTATGGGCATGTTTTCTGATGAAGAATACCATACTCTTGCATCAGAGATGACATCTTCCCATTTACAAATTCTGAACCATTATCTGTCCTAACAGTCAAAATAGGCTTCCCAAATTGAGTTTTTACCATAGTAATGAAACTCCTCATTATATTCCAGACTTGACTTTTGGACTTGAAGAGGTAAGTCCAAGTGGCTCTAGAGCAATCCTCCACAATAGTTAAAAAATATGGAGTTTCCACCACTGGGTCTTGAAGACAAGGCCCCCAAACATCAACATGTATAAGGCCAAATAGCAAGTTACTTCTCCTGTGTAAAAGTGGAAATGGTGTTCTCTGTTGCTTAGCTTGGTGGAAAATATCACAGGCTGTCAGTTGCTCGACATCTGTAGAGCTAAACCTTTTCTTTCCAGACATGATATGTTTCATAGTAGTCAAGGAAGGATGTCCAAGCAATCTGTGTAATTCCAGAATTTCTGAGCCAATTTCCACTGTATTAGCTATGCAAGAAACAACAGGTTGTTGAGGAAAAACATAGAGACACTTCTTCATTTTGCAAATTCCCAACACTGCCTCAGAATTCAGCCTCTGAATAATACAATGAGATGCAAAAAATTGCACTTTTCCACCTAATTCCTTTGCTAACTATTGTCCTACAGATAGCAAGTTGTGAGTGAAGCTAGGAGCAAATAATACATTATGAAGTGTGATATCCCTGTTAAGATTTGCCTCTCCAGCTAGAAACACCCACACACTACTCCCATCTGGCAAAAACACCTGCAGAGGATGTTTCAGCCGTTTCATGTCTGTTAATAAACCAATATTGCAGCTCATATGGTGACTAGCACCAGAGTCCACAATCCATTCTTCATTAGTAATTGCAGTAGAGACACCAAAAGCATAATGCCCTCTTCCTTTGAAATCAATAGATGATGATCCTAAATCTAGCTCTGTCAAGTTAGCTAGATTAGGAGGTCCTTCTGCTGCAGAATCTTCCCATTTAGGTCCTTTCCTAAACATTTGTTGAAACTGCTTGGCTAGATCTGTTTGCATCTGTATAAGCTTACTAACACCAGATATGGTGTCAGCTGACAAATCCATTTGAGACCTAACTTCTGTCTCATCTACAGATTTCCCTTCATCTTCTTTCTTGGCTGCATAATGAGCTCTGCCTTTCCCTTTATCATTTCTATATTTCTTGTACCATTCTGGGACACCTATCAAGTCAAAACAATCAGACTTAACATGGCCTGAACCACCACAATGTTCACAGCGTAGTTTTGCCTTTTCTTCCTTGCTTAGCCTCTTCTTATAAGGTTCTCCTCTATAAGGCTTTTGATTACTGTATAAGGCAGTGTGATCAATTCCCCCTGCTAGGTGATTACTCACATTTATCTGTTCTTCAACTTGCAATATCCTAGCATAGGCCTGACTCACGTTTGGCAGGGGATGCATTACCAAGATCTATTGTTTTACAGTCTCATAGCAATCCTGTAGCCCCATCAGGAATTGCATGAGATGCTCTTCCTCAAGGTCTGTTGTAGCATCTGCTGCAGCTTCACAAGTGCATACTCTAGAATTCTTCAATAAGGCTAAATCATCCCACAAACTTGTAAGGTTATTGAAATACAGCATAACACTCTGATTTTGTTGAGAGTATGTAGCAATCTCTCGTCTTAACTGGTAGAGTCGTGGTCCATTACGACTTCCAAACCTTTTGTAAAGTTCATCCCACAATTGAGAAGAGGTATCAAGATGTTGAAAACCTCGAGCAATTTCTTTGTTCATTGAATTACTAATCCAATTGAAGACAAGGTAATCTACTTTTAACCATTGCATATAATCCACCGAATCAGCCCTAGGAGGAGGTATGCTACTATTAATTATTCTAAGCTTATTTCGAGATATCAATCCACACTTAACAGCTCTGCACCATATATGAAAATTTCGGCCATCAAAAGAGTCAGCTGTGAGACACATACCGGGGTGCTCGCTTGGAGCAATGTAGAGCTCGTCGTTAGCCTGAATCCGATTCACGGTGACCTCATTGTCCAATGAATCATGTTGATGACCACGCGGTTCTGTATGTGAATGCATATTCGGCGGAGGTTCCACAATTTGATTCTGATGTCGTGGCTGTTCACCGATTGAATTTGAATTCCTTGGTGGTTCTACAATCAGATTCGGATTTCTTGAATTCCCCATCACATTCCGCCGTTGATTACCAGCTTCACTATTTTCTGCAAAGTCAGTTGGATCAGTGGCCGCCATAAAGCCTAGTTCGTCATCTCGAGCTTGCCGCCATGAAAAATGCTGCTGTTTCTTCAGCATGATTACGGATCGTGTTCAACAAAAAATCTATGAATAAAACAATCTAACCCGCTCTGGATACCATATTGAAGTAAATTGATAGAATCATACAACAATTATTCAAGAGTAAATCTCAGATCTTATTTATCATATTCAGAATCAGGAAAAATTACAGCGAGTAGTAGGAACACTTATTTATATACTAGCTGCTTTTCAATGTAACTAACTTGCGTATGAAAGAAGCAACAAAATGATCCTACGGTTACAAATGGTGATCCAAGATGTAAGTATATCTACGGCTATCTTAACTCCAGCTTGTGGTCCATGCTTCCATACGCTGACACGTGGACATATCTCTGTATGTATGCATGTCACTTGCTGCTCTTCAACAAAATGCAATATTTTATATTTACTCAAGAAAAAGACAAACATAATAATAATAATAATAATAATAATAATAATAATAAAATAATATGACTGTAAGCATCTTATTATTATTATTATTATTATTATTATTATTATTATAACTAGGAAAATACACCACTCATGAACCCATTGCGGCAATATCCCCAATCCAAACATATATATATATATATATATGATGAGGAAAAAGACTATATTATATTGTGAAAAGTTTAAAGGACTACATAATGGCATTTGCCAAATTTTTGGGGCATTTGAATTACAAAATTAAATAAAAATATCTTATAAGATGCTTGCAGTCATAATTCTTCTAATTGATGTTATTGCCACTATTTTCACTCTCTCTTTTCAATCCCTGTGTATTGAGAGCACAGATCAGGAAAGAAAAAAAAAAGTCACTTTTGGTGTGTCAATTTCATGGGCAAAATAAAGGGTTGTACGTAATTCTTACAATCGTTTATTTTTTTTCTAAAAATATATATTTAAGTACGGGGATATTATTAGATTTTTCATGAAAATATACATTCTAATATTGGGATATTATTGAATCTCACATGCTCGAAAAAAAAGGTCTTTAATTTACATATTTGAGCTCGAATTGAACTCGAAAAAAAAGGCGTGTTTAATTTATCCATTTGAAATATTTAGAATATTCAAGAACATGTTCGAGTAGGTTGTTCGAGTAGGTTCGAGTTCGAACATGTTCACCAACTGGCCGAGTCAAATACTATTATGTTCTAGCTCAGCTAGATAATTTTATCGAGCTTGATTTGAGGCTCAAGCTCGACTCATTTAGAGCATGAACGAGCTTCAAACTAGCTTTTTTCGAGTTGAGCTCCAAATAGTTCGCGAGCGACTTTGTTCATTTACAACCCTAGTCGTGATGATGCCAAATATAAATGTGTGTGTGTGTGTGTTTTTTTTTTCTTTTTCCCTTTTTTTAGAAGCATGAAGATAATATATACTTCCTCCGTTTCTGAATAAGTGTCATTCTGGATGAATGCACACATATTAATAAAGACATTAATTAGATACTCAAATTACTTTAAACATCCTTATGTGAATACATTAAATGAGTTAAATATGATTATTTGAATGCATTAAATAAGGGCAAATATGAGAAAAATATGAAATTTTTACTTCGATTGTGTAGAATGACATTTTGTGAAACAAAATTAAAGTGTTATAATGACACTTATTGTGAAACGGAATGATTATTAACCAATATGGGCGGTATGAACAATACACGGAAATGACATTTAGTTTACCGAGTTAACAATAAAATTTAAGGGTGTAGTATTTTTGTGTGTATGTGTGTATGTGTTGATTTTGGCACAACAAAGGTGTTCGATGAAATGCTCAAGCCATGCAGAACCCATGCAGTGTAGCAGCAAAGGTTTAATTCGCTTTCAGTTAGCAGCTGGGAAATAAAACAACGAGAGTGCCACGTGGAAGTTGTCCATGCAACTCATGCATGGACCACAACATGCTCAGATGGTAGTTGTAGGATCTTAATGCTCTTGGATTGTAATCTTGAGCCGTAGATGTTATTAGTGTAGTTAGCAAGCTTATCTCTGTATAAATAGATGTTAGTTTGCTACTGTAAAACTGATTTGGTTGATCAAAACGGTTATAGAAATAAAACCCTAATTTCTTAGCAATATTGATTGCTTTCGATATTCTTTCATGGTATCCAGAGCCTACAATTGATCATTTTCTTTCATTATTCCTACCAAATACTATCAGAATCATCGATTAAACTTGATCTGCTACAATGACTAAGAAAAATCAGCAATTTTCATGGCGGATGACACGAGATAAAGAACTTGGTTTTACTGTGAATGCTGCACAAAATTCGCATGTAGAATCTAGTGCAGCGGGAGAAGAGAGAAGAAATTCATCACCGCCAGATGATCATCTTCGAACACCGACGCTTCCGCGACTGAATGCGGGAAAATTGGATGGCTTATCGAGTGGATATACTCAACCAGAGGTTAGCAACAACGGTGTGCTAGCCAGTGATGCTTTTTATATACATCAGAGTGAGCAACCAGGTATGGTTTTAACTACAGATCTATTCGATGGTAGAAACTTCCACAATTGGTGTCGTGCGGTCAAGCACCGACTATTGTCTAGAAATAAACTAGGATTGATTGATGGCAGTGTTTGCAAACCCTCTATAAACTCAGTTGACTATATGCAGTGGGTTCGTGTTGATTTTTTGGTGTTTAATTGGTTGAGTAATTCTAGGCAAAAGGAGATTTCTCGGGGTTTCCAAAATCTAGAGATGTCCAAGGAATTATGGGACAAATTACACCGTAGATTTGGCACTAGAAATGGGCCAATATTATATAAACTGAGGAGGGATATTGCTACTTACACACAGGGTACTCAATCTATTATAGTTTATTTTAATAATCTGCATGGTTTTTGGGATGAGTTATCCTTGTTAAAGAACTCAAAAACATATTCTTGTGAGGCTTATAAAGACTCTAAGAGAGATATGGAAGAGGAAAAGATGATGCAACTCTTGATGGGTTTGAACGATTGCTATGAGAATATAGGGCAGCAGATACTGATAATGACACCTTTACCTAATATAAGCCAGGCCTATGCCATGGTCTTACAAATAGAGGAGCAAATGATAGTGTCAACACACTTCTCTGATAGCACAGACCATAGTGCTCTATATTCTCATAACAAGGGACAACCACAGAATGCTTATAGGAAAAGATTAACAAAAGAAGAGAAAGTTAAACTTAAATGTGAGCATTGTGGTGGGAATGGGCATCTTAAAAGTGATTGTTCTGAATTGGTAGGAGTACCCGAGTGGTACAAAAACTTTAAGACTGATAAGAGCAAAGGGAGAGTTCACTGTGCAATGGAAGATGCTGATCAATCAACACCATCTCAGGAATTCTCCAGAAAGAGTACTAAGTCAGAAGATAATTGTGATAGTCTTGATGGTATGGACAAAATCATACAAGCTAAGATTGCCAAACATATGGCAACATATTTTCAGAAAGGGTTCAGGGGAGATAATGACATTAAAACAGCTCATATGGCAGAGGCTGATCATAGTTCTATATCTTTGGATCTCCCTGGACATTATGCTTTTGGAATTTCTACTACTATAAGAAAGGATTAATAGATTATTGATTCTGGGGCAAGCAACCATATGTGTTGCAATCTAAGCCTACTTACTGGTTTAAGGAAATTGAGGAACCCTTTGTAGATATTTCTCCTAGATGGGAGTCATCTTTGGGCTTTCATTACAGGAAAAGCTCAATTGAATGAATCTATAGTATTGGACAATGTGCTTTATGCACCTGATTTTACTCATAATCTGTTGTCTGTGGGACAACTAGCAAAGGAGGTTAATGGAAAGGTTTATTTTTTGTCATCTCACTGCATCATTGAAAAGAGTCAACATTATCTAGTGTTAGGAATATATAGCATGAAAGGATCACTCTACATTTTTCCTCAAATTGCTCTTAAACCTATTATAGCAGGTTCTGTGAGCAGTTCTTCTACTCTGCAAGATTTGCATATTTTGATAGGACATCCTTCTACAAATACTATACAGCATCTCACTGGTTTACAGAAAAGAGATAGAGATGAGGATTATACTGAATTGAAAAGCCACAGGATATGTCATGAAGCCAAGCAACAGATGAAGCCTTTTCCTGTTCTGCATTGGAGGAGCTTGGCATTGTTTACCTTGGTTTATATGGATGTTTGAGGTCCATGTAAGGAGGCCTGTATTACAAACACCCCCTTACTTTCTCACAGTTGTGGAAGATCACTCCAGGACAACCTGGACATTCTTGTTTCAAACCAAGGCACAAGTCTACCAAATAGTAAGAAGTTTCATTCTTATGGTTCAAAACCAATACCAGAAATCTATTCAATCTATAAGAACTGACAATGGTTCTAAATTTATTAATCAACAGATGACTCAGCTCTCAACTGACCATGGTATACACCATCAGAGATCCTGTACATATTCTCCACAGCAAAATGGAATAGTGTAGAGAAAACACAAGCACTTGTTACAGGTAGCTAGGGCTCTCATATTTCAGAGCAGGTTACCTGCTGATTTCTGGTGTTATTCTATATTATATGCTACATGGC
This sequence comes from Perilla frutescens, assembly GCA_026008535.1. Classification (NCBI taxonomy): domain Eukaryota; kingdom Viridiplantae; phylum Streptophyta; class Magnoliopsida; order Lamiales; family Lamiaceae; genus Perilla; species Perilla frutescens. The sequence goes on along the minus strand of BRKX01000011.1, from coordinate 30,724,703 downwards.
TTATTAATAGATTGTCTAGTGCAGTGTTAGATTGGGATACACCACTTCATTTACTTACTGGGAACCCTCCTGATTTGTCTATGCTACACCCTTTTGGTTGCCTTGCTTACAGAAGTAATCTTTCCCCTCACAAAACAAAATTCTCTCCTAGAAGTATTGCTTCCGTCTTCTTAGGAGTTTCTTCTCATCACAAGGGGTTCTTGTTGTTTGATTTGCTTACTCATCCCATATGCATCAGCAGGGATGTTGATTTTCGCCCTACAATTTTTCCTTTACAAAGCAGTAGTATTGCTCTTCTTTCTTTGCCATTCTCTTCTTTTGAAACTCCCCCTATTTCTAACATTGATTCTCAACCTGAAAATACCTCACCAGCAGAAAAGTTTACACCTAAGAGTTGTGATGAAATTGATTCTACCACAGACTCCTTTATATCAAAGAAACATGATGATACTGGTTCAGAGTATAAGGCTAACTCAGAATCTACTTGTTCTTTGAACCAACAGGAATCCAGAGAATAAAATATTTCCACAGCAAGAGATGAAGTTTTGATTGATGATCACACTTTGCCAATTATGAGAAGAAGTAGCAGACAGCATAAACCACCTTCCTATTTGAAGGACTCTGACTGTCCAAAAATTGTAAAGAATGCTTATACACCAAATACTTTTCCTTTTAGTATCTCCTGATCTTTGAAGTCTATTTATGTTGCTTTTCTTATGAATGTTCAATCTCAAAAGGAACCTACAAGTTACAAAGATATCTGTCAGTTTAAGGAATGGGAAGAAGCCATGGCCAAAGAGCTTGCTGCATTAGAGGAAAACCAAACCTGGGATGTTGTTCATTTACCTGCAGGAAAGCATGCCATTGGCTTGAAGTGGGTCTACAAAGTGAAACACAAATCTGATGGAACTGTTGAAAGGTATAAGGCAAGGTTAGTGGCTAAGGGCTACAACCAGGAGTATGCAATTGATTATACAGAAGTTTTTTCACCTGTTGCTAAGGCTGTAATAGTAAGGATATTTTTTTCTTTGGTTGCACAAAGTTCTTGGCATATTCATCAGATAGACATCAATAATGCTTTTCTGCATGGACATCTAACAGATGAAATCTACATGAAAATTCCACAAGTCTACAACAAGGAAAATCAGGAAGATGTCTGCAAGCTTAAGAAGAGCCTCTATGGTCTCAAACAAGCATCAAGAGAGTGGAATGTAGAATTCAGTAAGTATTTACTAAGCCAAGGTTTCTTACAATCTGAAAATGACAATTGCTTATTCACTAAGGGGTCAGTGATATGCGGTCGTCACGCGCCCAAAATAACTGCTCTTCCAAATGCCCAATAAGGGTGTAGTAGGTGGAAAATACAGGTCGAATCCACAGGGAACGGTGTATTCTTTCTTTCAAAGGTAACTTTTGGGATTTTGAGAGTGTTTAATTAACTAATGAAACAAAATAGAGTAAATGAATCAGTATGATTAAATCCGGATGAGATTGTAAATAAAAAGAAATATGACCATATCATTCATCGGTGCATTGATTTTAATTCACAATTCTTATAAATCAGTTATAGAATACCGGAACCCCTGCCATATTCCTTATTCCTCCTTATGAATCATTGAATAAAAGAACCGTTATTATCCAAAATCTTATTAATTAACAACCCGCAAGAACCCTTAACAGATTTAATTAATTAATAGCATTGAGAATTAGAGGAACCTAATTATGTTATAAGCATTCGAACCCGTATGCCCTTAACATCCCCGTATGCCCACTGACAAAGAGAGTCAGTTTTACCACATATAGAATTGAATCGACAATTACAGATCTTACAATTCTATTGGCTTTAGATATTAATTAACAAACTATATATTGGCCACTATATAATTAATTAATTAAGAACTAAACGTGTTATCGCAGAACATAACGGAGTATAAGAATACGAATCATATAAAAACTAATTTGACCTCACGATATGGGCATATAAACAATTATTACAACCTCATTCTGGAAAATAAACTTAGCTACTCATATTAAGATTAAACCAACCCATAATCATAGCATAAGCAACCATTGAATTGAAATAAACTTACGAACAAGTTCTCCAGAATATTCTTGCAATCCTTAACAAATAAATTAACTAAAAGTAAAACGTGAAATTAAAACTACTTGTGGAACCCAGAATGCCTCTTCCAAATGACCTCACAACTTTATATAAGCAAACAATAACTTAAGAGTCATCAAGGCATATCATGATTTTTGCTAAGAAATCGCCGATTTCTTTCTTCAGAACCGATCATTCTCTCTTTCATCATCTTTTTATTAATTTATTTCCTTATTCTTCTGATTCTTTCATAATTGTGAATGGTTCCTTCCTTTCTCATATTTTTCCTGCAATAATCATAAAAATAATATGTTAAGTCTCAAATATATAAAAATATAGATAATAAAGATGCAATATTTGTGACTTATCATCTCCCCACACTTAAAGTCATGCTTGCCCCAAGTATGAAGAACGGAACGAAAAGAAAAGAAAGAAAATAAGAAATTAAAAGAAAAATAAAACAACCATAATTTTAATTGCCAATCATAAACTTGTGAATCAATTAAATCAAAATAGAGTTATCATCCATCAATCCTCAATCCCAAAATTATTGCATTCTCCATCCAATTAGTTAAAACAGTCAAATAGCAATAAGAATCACACATATCTCACAACTCTCAAGTGTTTAATATCGGGACGTGTTTGCTCTCAAAATCATTCCACAAGTTGTTATCAACCATAAGTTTGCAGACACTCTCTTTTCATCACCACTGTAGACATATGACATGCAATCATCAAAAGGACTTTCTTTTGGTTGTAACGTGGCTGGTTTAATAGGTAGGAAACATTTTGGAACGAGGCTAGAATCATAGAAAATCAGTTGAGTTATACATTGAATAATCAATCAAATAAAAAACTCAACACAATTTTTAATATGCCCAAATGACTTCATATGCCTTGTTTTCCCGTATGCCCAAAATTTCTTCATATGCCCCATTTAATTCGACATTTTTTTTTCTTTTTTTTTCACAACCACAACGAGAGCATTTTTTTTTCTCTTACAAACAATACCCAGATAAATACCTCTTTTTTTTTCTAACGCCCTTGATGATTTTTTTCTACTTCTCAAAATAATCAAAACTCTACCATTTCTATGATTAAGGACAAGTTACATTTTTTATGTGGTAGAGTAATTTTGTAGGCATTTGAATAAATTAGCTCATTTAAGGCTCAAAGAGGCTCACAAAATGATAATCAATAATTGGGTAGGCTCTTTAGGCTTCATGTGGCTAAAAAGAAAAAAAATGTGCCTTTATCATATGAATACATGCATAATGTCAATGTGGTCTTGAATAAGAACGAAAGCAAATTCTAGAGAAAAACAAACTTGGGACGAAAATCACACTTGAAAATAATTGAGATTTTAAAGTAAATTAATCTCATAAATCTCAAATCTCACCAGTTTTTAGCTATTTGAAAGTTCATCATACTAATTGTCATGTGGAAATAAAAATTTCAACCAGTCAATCCATAACCAACTCTAATCTTAATTCAATTAAAATCACAAATTCATAATTTGGCAATTAAATTGACTCAAAATAAATAATAAAAAAAAACGCAAATGAAGTTCTCCCTCCCCACACTTAAAATTTACATGGTCCTCCATGTTCAAATAAAATAGAGAAAGGAAGAAAATCAAACAACTTGACAAGAAATTAAAATAAAATAAAGATAAAATAAAGGAAAGAACCGTCCTCAAATGGGTGGAAATTGGAGAAATATTTGAAGCTGTTTCCATCCAGTCCTTACGCCGATGATATTCAACCTACAAAAACTTGTGAAAAGTTGAAAGAAACGTTTATTGAAAATAAAATAACCAAAAAAAAAATCGACTAAAAAAAAAATTGGGTTGCCTCCCATTAGCGCCTTCATTTATAGTCTTTGGCTAGACATGAAATAGGATCAAAATAATTCTCAAATACGAGGTGGAGTGTCTCCACTGTGCCATTTAAATGATCCATATGGGCATACTGAAAATTTGTTCATGACTTGATCTTGATTGTGGCTCATGTCCATATAATCTGTAACTCTCCATCTCATGGCCAACTCATCTTCATATGCCCATTTTTTATTTTCGCTCATCATCACAGAGAATGTCGAATCTTGCGAAACGTTCACCTGTCTAAATTCATCAAAAATTCCTAAAAAATTAACATGCTCATAATCAGAAGAAAATTTCATATTATCAAAAATATTGAATGTCACGATTTCCCCATCAAATTCACATGTTAATTTCCCTTGGTCCACATCAATCTTTGTCTTTGCCGTTTTCATGAATGGCCTCCCTAACAAAACAATAGACGAGTTAGAATTCACAACTCCCATGTCCAATATATAAAAATCAACTGGAAAAATCAGTTCATCTACTCTTACCAAAACATCTTCAACAATTCCAATAGGATACACATTAGATCGGTCCGCCAATTGAATTATAACTTGAGTTTTCTTTAAAGGATCCAGATCTAATTTCTCATAAATTGATAAAGGCATAACATTGATTGCTGCACCTAAATCAAGCATAGCTCTTTCGACTTTTTTATCTCCTATCACACATGGAATTGAGAACATACCCGGATCTTTGCATTTCTGGGGCAATTTCCGTTGTATTACCGCTGAGACATTTTCTCCAACCAAGAGTCTTGCATTATCTTCATACTTGATCTTTTTCATGCATAGCTCTTTAAGAAACTTGGCATACTTAGGCACTTGGCGGATTGCATCAAGAAGAGGAATGTTGATTTCCACCTTTCTAAATACCTTGAGCATGTCTTGATTTTTATCATCTTTCTTCTCCATTGCAAATCTGCCAGGAAAAGGCGGTTTCAGTACAACTTTAGGTTTAATGGGTTTAGATTTTACCTCAGTTTCTGCACTTTCTTTTTCTGGATTTTCTATTATTATGGGCATCTCCTCCTGCTTGGGCATATCGGCTTGGTTGGGCACGCTGTCAATCTTCTTGATTGGATCGGGCAATTCTTTTCCACTTCTTAATGTGATGGAACTCACATTCTCCCGTGGGTTTATCTCGACTTGTGAAGGAAATTTACCTTTGGAAATAGTTGCCTCCAATCGGGAAATCGCTTGACCCATTTGGGTTATTTGCATTCCCATATGATTAAATCCTGCTCGAGGTTCTTGTTGAAACTTCAGACTATTTTCTGCCAGTTCTGCAACAATTTCTTCCAAAGGTCTTCTTGGTTTCTCTTGCGGTGCTTGTGCATGCTGTTGCACCCAATATTGCCCACGTTGTTGAAAACCTTGTTGCGGTATGCCCTGCTGATGTGGTATGCCTTGTTGTGTTGACTGCTTGAAACTCGGATTTGGATGATCCTGCCAACGAGAATTATAGGCGTTAGAAAAATGATCATAATATCCTTGTTGTGAATTGTAACCTCCAACGGCATTGACTTGTTCAAGATTATCTTCTTACAAAGTTGGGCACATGTCTGTGGGATGCCCATGAACACTGCATATGCCACATGCCTTGACTTGTTGTGTTGTGCTCATTCCACTAAGTAATTTGTCCAATTTTTCACATAATGCGTCAAATCTTGTATCCTTGGTGGTCTGGACATTAGCCACTTTTCTCGATCCGTCTGCTCCAAATTGTTGTTTGTTGTCTGCAATATTTCCTATCAACGTTATTACTTCATCTGGAGTCTTATTCATCAACGCTTCACCACTTGCTGCATCCACCATACTCCTATCACCCGGCTGCAAACCTTTATAAAAATATTGAATCAGTAATAAACTAGGAATTTGGTGTTGTGGGCATTTAGAACATAATTTTTTAAATCGATCCCAATATCTATCAAAAGACTCTCCAAACTCTTGTTTAATTCCACAGATGGCTTTTCTAATGGAAGCTACTCTAGACGCCGAAAAATATTTTTCAAGAAATTTTTGTTTCATAATTCTCCAAGTTGTTATAGATCCCGGTGCTAAACTAAACAACCATTCACGTGCATCATCTTGTAAAGAAAATGGAAATGCTACAAGCCTAACATATTCAGAATTATCAACATTTCCCTGATTTTGCACAGTAGAGCAAGCAAGTTGGAAATCTTGTAAATGCTTATGTGGATCATCTCCAGAATAATCATGGAATTTAGGAAGTATATGCATAAAACCAGATTTTAATTGAAAGTTTCCATGAGTTTGGGGAAGTGTTATGCATAGTGGTCCAAAATCCATTTCTGGCGGATTAGCCAATTCACGCAAAGTAGCATTGTTTGCATTATTTCCTCCATTGTTGGCTGCATTATTCCCTTGATTATTAGCCATATTGGATTCTGCAGATGATGTTGTATCTTCAAACTCGTGTTCCTCGGTAGATTCAGATATGGGAGTGAAATTGGATGTTGAAGAAGTTGCTTGCTTTGCCTTTTCTGTTTCTTTTCCTTCTTTTCCGTGCAGATTTCTCAACTTCAGGATCAAAGATGAGTTCACCTGTACGAGAAGATCGGGGCATAAACAAAAAATAGACCAATTAAACAATGAAATGAAAGAAAGATTACTATTGCCGTTCCCCGGCAACGGTGCCAATTTGATACGCGGTCGTCACGCGCCCAAAATAACTGCTCTTCCAAATGCCCAATAAGGGTGTAGTAGGTGGAAAATACAGGTCGAATCCACAGGGAACGGTGTATTCTTTCTTTCAAAGGTAACTTTTGGGATTTTGAGAGTGTTTAATTAACTAATGAAACAAAATAGAGTAAATGAATCAGTATGATTAAATCCGGATGAGATTGTAAATAAAAAGAGATATGACCATATCATTCATCGGTGCATTGATTTTAATTCACAATTCTTATAAATCAGTTATAGAATACCGGAACCCCTGCCATATTCCTTATTCCTCCTTACGAATCATTGAATAAAAGAACCGTTATTATCCAAAATCTTATTAATTAACAACCCGCAAGAACCCTTAACAGATTTAATTAATTAATAGCATTGAGAATTAGAGGAACCCAATTATGTTATAAGCATTCGAACCCGTATGCCCTTAACATCCCCGTATGCCCACTGACAAAGAGAGTCAGTTTTACCACATATAGAATTGAATCGACAATTACAGATCTTACAATTCTATTGGCTTTAGATATTAATTAACAAACTATATATTGGCCACTATATAATTAATTAATTAAGAACTAAACGTGTTATCGCAGAACATAACGGAGTATAAGAATACGAATCATATAAAAACTAATTTGACCTCACGATATGGACATATAAACAATTATTACAACCTCATTCCGGAAAATAAACTTAGCTACTCATATTAAGATTAAACCAACCCATAATCATAGCATAAGCAACCATTGAATTGAAATAAACTTACGAACAAGTTCTCCAGAATATTCTTGCAATTCTTAACAAATAAATTAACTAAAAGTAAAACGTGAAATTAAAACTACTTGTGGAACCCAGAATGCCTCTTCCAAATGACCTCACAACTTTATATAAGCAAACAATAATTTAAGAGTCATCAAGGCATATCGTGATTTTTGCTAAGCAATCGCCGATTTCTTTCTTCAGAACTGATCATTCTCTCTTTCATCATCTTTTTATTAATTTATTTCCTTATTCTTCTAATTCTTTCATAATTGTGAATGGTTCCTTCCTTTCTCATATTTTTCCTGCAATAATCATAAAAATAATATGTTAAGTCTCAAATATATAAAAATATAGATAATAAAGATGCAATATTTGTGACTTATCAGTTAGGAACCACATTTATTAGGTTATTAGTTTATGTTGATGACATACTTCTGCTGGGACCCTCTCTTGATGTCATTACACAAGTTAAGCAGTCACTCCATAGTCAGTTTACCATTAAAGACTTAGGAGAAGCCCAATATTTCCTTGGAATGGAGATTGCTAGATCTCAGTCAGGGATTTTACCTATGTCAAAGAAAATATGTTCTTGATTTGTTGTCCACAGTAGGTTTGATAGGAAGTAAACTTGTTCAGACACCCTTCCCACCTGGATTAGTACTCTCACATCAGAAAGGAGAGTTACTAACCAAACCTGATGCTTATAGGAAAGTGATTGGCAAACTACTTTATCTCAATCTTACAAGACCTGATATTGCATTTGCTGTCCAACAGCTGAGTCAGTTTGTTAATTCACCAACCAAGAGTCATTGGGATGCAGCAATACATGTATTAAGATATCTAAAAGGATCTCCTTCTTTGGGACTGTATTACACTTCATCTGTCAAGTTTCATGTAGAGGGATATTGTCATGCAGATTTGGGAACTTGTGCAGACACTAGGAGATCTCTTTCAGGGTATTGCATATCATTGGGAAGATGCCTTATTTCTTGGAAATGCAAAAAGCATACTATAGTAGCATTGTCAACAGTTGAGGTCGAATATAGAAGTCTAAGCTATATAGTTAGAGAGTTGCTTTGGATTTCTTATGTTCTCCAAGATTTAAGGATTGATGTTCCTACTCCTATTCAGGTCTTCTGTGACAACAAAGTAGCAATACAAATCACCCAAAACCAAGTCTATCATGAACGGACAAAGCACTTAGACCTTGACTATCATTTTGCCCGTATTCATTTTAGAGCTGGTTTTCTTGTTCCCATATATGTGACTACACATTTACAGCTGGCAGACTTATTTACTAAAGCTCTTGCAGGACCACAGTTCAAAGCATTACTCTCCAAACTCAATCTCGATGATATTCATCGGATTGAGTTTGCGGGAGGATGTTGATTTTGGCACAGCAAAGGTGTTCGATTAAATGCTCAAGCCATGCAGAACCCATGCAGTGTAGCAGCAAAGGTTTAATTCACTTTCAGTTAGCAGCTGGGAAATAAAACAACGAGAGTGCCACATGGAAGTTGTCCATACAACTCATGCATGGACCACAACATGCTCAGATGGTAGCCGTAGGATCTTAATGCTCTTGGATTGTAATCTTGAGCCGTAGATGTTATTAGCGTAGTTAGCAAGCTTATCTCTGTATAAATAGATGTTAGTTTGCTACTGTAAACTGATTTGGTTGATCAAAACGGTTATAGAAATAAAACCCTAATTTCTTAGCAATATTGCTTGCTTTCGATATTCCTTCAATACACACACACACACACACACACACACACACACACGGAAAGGATCAAATAGGAACCAAATCCCCCCGTGAGAACCTAGGAACCAAACATATTAGTAAATTATTAGTCACATATTAGCAGTGTGTATAATCGCTAACATATTAGCAATATGTTGCTAATATTATGATATTGTCAAGTTAGCAAAATGAGTTTACCTCATGTTAGCAACATAATCTCTTGATGTTAGCAATATAAATCTCTCATGTTAGATTGGTTCCTATGTTCTCACGGGGGGATTGGTTCCTATTTGAACCCACCCCTATATATACGTATCTAGAACTCTAGATTCTACTAAGATATATATTGTCAAAAAATAACTATATTTCATTCGTCTCCATAATTGTAGTCGTTTATTATTCTTTTTTCACTTGTACCAAAATTAATTATAACTCACTTTTCTTAATAGAGATGCATTAAATTTTCATTTTCTTATCATACTCCCTATTTAATGTTCTTTAAAATTAACATCCTTTTATTTGACTGCATAAATAAAAGTACAGTAGAAAATTTGTATATATATATTTATTTTTTTAATAACATTATATAGAATTTTTTAATATGTGTGAAAAATGGAAGGGTGCTAAATTTGTGGTACGGAGGAAGTATACAAATAATTAGTGCAACAGTTAAATGTAAGTTCGAACGACCTATATTCCAAATCCGGAAACTTGAAATAGTAATGTTTCTGAACAAAAAACAGCATAATTCTAACTTGAGTGTTCATGAAGTGAAACTGTACCTACCAAATCTCGAGAGATTAGACAAAAATTCACGTGCCTTAATTGTAACGCACATCTATATATATATATGTGTGTGTGTGTGTGTGTGTGTGTGGATTCTGCGTTGGCGATTTTTAATTTTAATCTTCTTAAAATTTGACAATTTGAATTGACAAATTAATATTTTAGAATTTGGGACGATTGCTAGGATGCGCAGTTAATTAATTAGGGATTATCTAAGATTAAATATGAATTGCTGGCCAAAGATATTTGTTTCCGAAGTAGATCTACATCTACTTAATATATCATTTATAAACGACTTGTTATATTTTGTAAATTGCACATAATTATTAGTCAATTTATACAATTAACTTATTAAATTATTAATAAGGTGTTTCTATATGCACCAGTATTTTTTCTTTACACATCACAGTTTTTTTTTCATTTAATTTTTTCTCAAATTTTCTTTATACACCACACTAAATACACTAAATATATTTTTTACCCTCAATTTAAAAATAAAATTGAGCATGTAAAAAAGATAAAGTTAGTAGCCGCAGCCTTGTTAATTCTTTGAGTCTCCAGCATGCAGTCCCTCATGGCCTCATCCTCCTCCGTCTAGATTTCTTTTCTTTGTGTATTTTGATGGCTTAATTAATTCTGAACTTTAATTTCCATCCATTAATGGAGATGTTTGATTCTCTTTTCATAATCAAACACCGCCCAACTGTTTTAGTTTTAATTTATTCCAATCAATATGTGATCGATCGATGTTTCCATAACTCATTAAGGAGCGTTGAAAATCTATTATACTTTCGATCATGTTGGTTTGAAATTTTGTTTTTGAATTAATTGAACAAAGTTCGAAAATGTGTTTTTGAATGCCCCTATATATGTGCACCTGAAGTGAGGAGAAGAGGGAAGTGTGGCCAAAGCTAGCTGAGGATGGTTCGTTCCTTTTGTCTTTTTTATTTAATAACAGTATTTAAATACTTAATTATTTTTAAATAAATTTATCTAGTGGTGTATAAAGTAAAAAATAATCATTTATTTAAAAACACCTTCCTTAATAATTGAAAGACTCAAGTGGTGAATAACGTCATGAGTTTCCGACGTAACTTCATGGGCCTTAAACCCCCCAGTAGTCCACAAAAACCCACTACGATAATATTACAAACATTCCACTGGTTCTTTTATTTCATATTTAATTATTTATGTTTATAAAATTTTATATATTTAGGATCTGAAAAATAGATTATTTATTAATCCAAAATGTGGAAGGTATAAATTATCAATCCAAAACTTCAAACATCATATATTTCGATTCTCTTTTAATTTTTAATTATTTATGTAAGTTAGGAATTGATATTTTTTCTTTCAAGTTATGAATTAATAGATGGGTAAATTACACTTTGATGCCTATATTTTATATATTTTTTCAACAGTAACAAAACAATAATGGATAACACATTTTTCACGTCCTAAATAACACATAAAAAGATAACACTTTTTAAAAAATGACCTATATTTTGGACACTTTTTTAAAAATGACTCATTTTCAAACATTAATAGATAACATATTTTCATGTCCTAAATACATAAAACTCCTGAATTTAGAATTTACAGTTTTTATTTTATTTTTTCGTCAAATATTCTATTACCATATATGGGATTAATTTCTGCCAAGTAAACGCGCCCCCGCCCTCATCTCCAACTGCCCGATGTAAAGCAAGCAATAGGCTTGCTATTAATTATTGAGATATTAATTGAGAAAGAATTTTAAAGAGAAATTGAGTTAGAATTTAACCTAAGATATTTATTATATTATAACTAGTAACACGAATGAATATGATGAATGTTGCAACATAGAGAGGAGTTGTTATCAAAATCGCAATCTTTTAATTAATTAAGAGCCTTCTTAGACTTAGAGTTGAAATGAAATGATGAGTTTGGATGACTAAAATATGATGTGAGAGAGAGAGAGAGTGATATATCTATATATATTCTATATAGTAGTGTCACTTCTCAATGTGAAAATCCACTTTATGTAGTTAGTGGCAAAAACAACTCATCTTTATCCTTTTTGCCTAACTATTACTTAATGCCTTTTCAATTTCATCAATCTTTATATAACAATATACTACATAAATATATATGCTTTATTAATTATTATTATTATTATTATTATTATTATTATTATTATTATTATTATTATTATTATTATTATTATTATTATTATTATTATTATTATTACTATGTCGTGTGGAATCTCCAACAATGGAAATTGAGAGGCTTACATTTTACTTTACCAAAAAGATATGTGGATTACAAATTGGTTTTTATTTTATTTTTTTGTGATCGATGACGATATTATTTTCTTTTTTCTTTCTCTCTTTTTTTAGTGGAAACAAAATTTGTGGTGATACCAATAAGTTCGATTTGAATCTTATCAAGCCTAAAAGTTTATATATGTTTTTTAATTGTAGTAATTTCTTTTTAATGTATTAAATTTGATCGAGAATGAAATCCCTGTTTAACTGAACATATAGTGGCTTGCTCTTTTTCCCACTTGTATTGTTGATATACGCAAAACCATATAATTTTGATATATATTATAAGTAAATTCATGAATAAAAAATATATTACACGAGCCAAGTACGGTAAATTCAATGATACCTTTACGGGTAGTGCTCTAGGTGTTTTTTTTGGGTAGTGCTCTAGGTGTTTTTTTTTCATATATATATATATATATATATATAGGGGTGGGTTTAAATAGGGACCAATCCGAGAACTTAGGAACCAATCAAATTTAAGGATTTTGATGATATGGCGGATAAAAAGGTGGTGGCATAGTTGTAAATATGTAAGATTCGAAATATAAGGGGTGATTTCAGATTTTTTTTTTTTATAAAGTGATGTCATCATCTTTTAAAAAATTCTTAAAAACTTTAAATAATCACAACTTACTCGTTTTTTTTATCCAATTTACGTAAAAAATATATCAAATTAAAGATTTTTTCATACTCTTTCTTTTAAGATCCATAGTGCATATGTTTATTTGAGCAAAAATTGATGAAAAATACAAAAAACTTTTTTTCACGTATATTCAACTCGTAACTGTCAGACATTTGCTAATATGATATCACAATATTGCTCATATCTTGTGTTTATATTGCTAACATGAAATTTTTTATCCACGACTTTGAATTTTAAGTTGCTTTCATGATAAAATAGTTAAAGTATGAGTTATATATAGTTAAGTTCATAAACAATTATAATTTTATCAATGCTTAATATTATTTTGAAAACTTATAATATTTGAGAATTTAAGTCATACTATCATATCATTATTCACATATTAGCAACATGTTACTAACATATTAGCAAATTATTAGTCACATATTAGCAGTGTGTATATTCTCTAACATATTAGCAATATGTTGTATGTATGAATGATGTTACATATGTTACACAATATTATTTTAAATATGATCCAATGTTATATGTGTGGTGTTTAATACGTGTCAATTTAATATTATGATCTCGTCAAGTTAGCAATATGAGTCTACCTCATGTTAGCAACAAAATCTGTTGATCTTATCAATATAAATCTTTCATGTTAGCATATTAATATAAAGCCAGAAAAGACAACGGTTTTAAAGCGTTGTTTATTTAACTCCGAGAATTGGGCCCAAAATCCGAAAAAATATAACCGAATTTCTAAATTATGAAAATAACCTCACCTTCATTAAGTTCTCAAATATTACAAGTTTGCCACCTTACTTTGACTAAAACTTTGACTAAATTATAGATCTAATCAAATCTAAAGTTAGGATTGGTTCCTAGGTTCTCACAAGGGGATTTGGTTCCTATTTGATCCTTTCCCTATATATATATATATATATATATATGTGTGTGTGTGTGTGTGTGTGTGTGTGTGTGTGTGTGTGTTTTGGTTCAAATGTTAACCCCCCTCCCCTGTAGAAACTAGGATCTAATCTATACCATTCATCTCATTAATTTGGATGACCAAGATTAATCATAATTTGATGGGGTTTAATATGCAATTAATTAAGAGTTCTATAAGTGATGGGTATAAAAGTCATTTAATTTATACAGGGATATCAAATCCCACGTTTTAAGTAATTTAAAATCTATCTAAACATATATCACAAAAATAAAAAACCGCCGAGTTCTTCCTTGAAGGAAAAAAAACGTTGACTTCTCCATTGAAGCAATAATATCTGTTGAAAGAAGATATACTAGACTTCAGTTTTTACAACTACAATCAAGTTTTTTCCTTGTTTATGCTATGGAAGATTCAGGTAAATTTTTTTTTTTTGAGACATCTGTTTCCTGTGCAAATAATATTTTTAGGGATTTATGAGATTTTTATAATCACGATTTCGCTTGTTAAAGTTCGCAATATATATTTGTGGGTTGGTATGTTGTTGTTTGATAGATTTTGTGTCGTTGTTAATATGAGCAATCACAAAGTTTGCCTATGGAGATTATACATTTGATATAACACAGCTATGTCAATTGCATCTCTTAGAGCCTTTGTACCTATATTGTTCAGATCATCAAAATCATGAAATTCACTGCGCTTTGTTGAATCCAGCAACCCCAGGTTGTAGAAAATGTCCTCTTCTTCTGTTACAACAGTAGACATTCGGTCGTTCCATATGCACAATATAATTAATCACTACTAATTAATTAATTTGAGAGAGAGAGAGAGAGAGAGAGAGAGAGAGAGTACTTTTGTTTAAGAATACGGTAGAAAAGAATTGGGCCTGAAGTTTTGGCGAAGACACCATATTTGATTTGGATAGCCAATGTACTGTACTATTTCTCTTCTTGGTTGTTGTGTCATTTACATTTGTATGCTTCATTGCTTGATAGAAATGGGTAATTATTAGCTTATATATTTGCTAGCAATAGCATTATACGTTATTAATATTAGCAGTCACTTATTTTTTTGCATCAACTTTATTTTATGTTAACTCCTTGGCATTTAATTGGCAGGTACAAATAGGGCTGGGGAAAAATACCGTCATACCGTTATACCGTACTTACCGTACCGAAAAAAATACCGGAATACCGGACTTTAAGGTATACCGGTATTTTCGGTAAGGTATGATACCGTACCGAGACTTTTCGGTAAGGTAAAGGTATAGAATTTTAAAAATCGAGGTATACCGGCGTATACCGATACCGACGGTATACTGAATTTTTAAGGTATATAACATTAATTCGGCATATACCGTTACTTTGGCATATACCGTTGCACCGATATATACCGTAGGTGCGGTATATACCGTTAGTTCTACATATACCTTTAGTTCGGCATACCGTTGTAATGGTATATACTGTTATACCGATATATACCGCACCAGCGGTATATGCCGAACTAACGGTATATACCGCTATATTTGTGATATTTTATAAATATATGTATATGTGAATTATAAATATTTTATATATAATACTTCGTAAATATGATATATATGTAAATATCTAACACTTATAATTAATCTTATGTTAGACTTAATGCATAGTAATGATAATTTAATGTGTTCTTAATTAATACTTAGTAAATAATTCTTACAATTTCTAAGTAAAAGATTTCAAATTTGTAATATTTAGCAAGTTTATAATATTTTTATACAGTTTATATTAATCATAAAAACATGATTGATATATAATACTAGTAAATATGTTATACATTTATAAATATCTAGTAAATTTACAATATTATCACTTATAATTAATCTTATGTTATACTTAATGCATAGTAATGATAAGTGTGTTCTTAGTCAATATATACGCAGTAACTAATTCTTACAATTTCTAAGTAAAAGATTTCAAAATTTGTAATATTTAGTAAGTTTATAATATTTTATATAATTTATATTAATTATAAAAACATGATATATATATATATATATTACTAGTAAATATATTATACATTTATAAATATCTAGTAAATTTACAATATTAACACTTATAATTAATGTTATGCTATACTTAATGCATTGTAATGCTAAGTGTGTTCTTAGTAAGTATATACTTAGTAAATAATTTTTACGATTTCTAAGTAAAATATTTCAAATTTGTAATATTTAGTAAGTTTATAATATTTTTATACAATTTATATTAATTATAAAAATATAATTGATATATAATACTAGTAAATATGTTATACATTTATAAATATCTAGTAAATTTACAATATTAACACTTTTTGGGAAATATTCTAGACTCGGTTTATTTTTATTTCTAGTATTTATTGGGATATCACTTGTTTTTATTTAATTGTTGCATTGGAGTGTTAAATTTGAATTATTATATCTATTTTGTTTTATTGGACTTTAATTATCGTGACATGAAAATATTTATTTTTATTTTAGTGAATTTTGATCGTATTATGAGTATTTCATATATTTTGAGTAAATATATGAGATATATGATATATCTTAGGATGGTATGATAAGGTATACTGATGTTGGTAAGGTATACCGATATTAGTAAGGTATACCGATGTCGGTAAGGTATACCGAACTAAAGGTACGACAAAGGTATGTCATTTGTTTCATACCGAACTTAAGGTATACCGTTGGAAGGTATACTGAACCTTAAGGTAAGGTAACGGTATGGATTTTCTCCATACCATACTAGTAAGGTAAGGTAAAGGTATGGTGAAAAAAGTAAGGTATACCTTACCGTGCCACCCCTAAGTACAAATGTGATGAATGATGAGGTTGACATGCAAATGGATACACCTCTTGAACATTACATACTGAATTGTGAGTCATCTTTAAAGCCAGTTTTGGGACAAAAATTCAAAACTCTTAAGGATGGCATTAATTTTTATAGAATTTATGGTAAAGTAAGCAGTTTTGATATTTGAAAGGGGCCAACTAAGAAGAACGATGGTGTTATTACTCAGAGGTACATATTCTTCCATAAAGAGGGGAACAAAAATTATGTAGCCGATGATTTGACCATTTCAAATAAACAAAAAAGGCACAGGGTTTTAATGAGGGTAAATTGCATGGCTTGTGTTGTGTTCAAATTTTGTGGTGCTAGTGGATATGTTGATATTTTTTTGGAGGGTCATTCTCACCCATTAATTGCAAATGAATTCAAGAAATACTTGAAGGTCAATAGAAAATTGGGATATGTGCACCAAAATTTTCTTATGAGTTGTGCAAGGGCAAACATAGGCGCTTCAGGTTCTCATAAGCTTTTAAAATCATTTATGGGGGGGCTACTCAAATGTTGGAAGCACGAGAGGTGAATCTAAGAATTTCTCTCGTGATTTGAGGGCTTATATTGTTGGACGTGACGCGCAGATAATGTTGAATAAGATGCGTTTATGGAAAAAGACATGTTCAGCCTTTTTTTACGACTTCTGCGTTGACAAGAATGATAATTTGACATGTGTTTTTTGGGTTGATCCTATTGCAAGACAAAATTATGTTGTGTTTCCTTCGATTGCACATACAGAACTAACAAGTATGTTTGTGTTTAATTTATACGAATTTTCTTTCATAGTTATGTGTTTGCCTTAAGGATTTATGTTATTTATGCCTTAATGTCATTAGATTATAAATATAAGCATTTAATATTAGCAATATTTTTTATCAAATAATTATGCATCTTTGATATACGTACAATTAATGTACACCATATACACAATGTGTTAGTATTAGCAATGTTAAACACTAATATTAGTATATAATCATATACATATTAGCAAATAATTTATTTGTCTCTATTTATAGCTTGTTCTCATTTTTTCCAATTTTGAACTACAATGTATACAAAATGTGTTATTATTAGCAATGTTAAGTACATATATTATATGTAATATTATTTAAATTAATTAGCAAATAATTTACATGTCTCTATATATAGCTTGTTCTCATTTTTTTTCCATTTATGATTTAATTAGGTATGAGATGATTTTTGCTCCATTCACCGGTAAAGACAACCATGGAAAATGTGTGACATTTAGCGCTGCATTATTGTCGGGTGAAAATCAATCTTGCTATATTTGGGCATTTGAGAAATTTGCGGAGTGTATGGGACGCCATCCTGGAATGATTATCACGGATCAGGACCCTGCAATGAGGATTGCCATAAAACAAAGCTTCCCAAATACGAGACATCGTCTTTGCATATGGCACATTATGACAAAGGTGCCAGAAAAAGGTCCCTTCATATTTGAAGAAGGATGATTCTTTCATGAAGAGATTGAACGAAGTTGTTTGGTCTGATATGATTGAACCAGCAATCTTCGAAGAAAAATGGAATGCTCTTATGGTTGATTTCGAGCTCACAGAGACAAGTTGGTTTAAAGCATTGTATGAGATCAGACAGTATTGGATTCCTGCATATTTTAGAGATCATCCGATGAGTCGACTTTGCAGGACCACTTCAATTTCTGAGAGTGTCAATAGCTTCTTCAACAATTATTTGAACTTTGGTTCCAATCTAGTTGAATTTATGATGCATTTTGAAACTGCAATGGATGCTCAGAGAAATGCATATGACCTTCAGAATAGTTTAGGTTATTCATATATTCCACAGTTGGAGACACCGATGTTATTTGAGAAGCATGCTTCTACAATTTACACATCAAAACAATTTTTGAAGGTTCAATAAGAGATTAAGGCTTCATGTTACAATTTCAATGTTGTGCGTATTCACGGTGATGAAGTTGCAATGCATTATGAGGTTTATGATGGTAATGAGGTTTCTTCAACAGTTTCATATAAAAAGAATGGAGATAGTGTTGTTTGTAACTGTAAGAAATTTGGGATGGATGGTATTTTGTGTTGCCATATATTTCATTTATTCAAGGTTTTTCAAGTGGGAGACCATCATTGATAAATATATAGTACCTAGGTGGACCAGGAAGGCATATCTGAAGCCTTTGAATGATGTAAGCAATGATGTTTTAGATCGGTGTGGTGCTGTGGAAGATAAGAAAAATAAAATTAATCAGCTTGTTTTAGATTTTTATGCATGTGTGGGAGCAGTTGAGGGTGACGAGGAGAAGACCAATATATTATTGGGTAGTATTAATGATTTGAAAACTGTGTTGATTTCTGGTGATGATACTCAAGGTTCATCTAATTCTGTGGGAAAAGTAAACTTTTTGAGTTATTTTATGGTGCTTCCAAGTCTATTGAAGTATCTGTTAATCCACCACTTCCAGTAAAGACTAAAGGTAGTGGTAGTCGGCTTAAACTAAGAAGGAAGAAACAAGCTGAAAGGGCAAAGAAACCGAAACGGAGGTGCCACAATTGCAACGAAATGTGCCATCACGATGCTAGAACATGTCCTAAAAAGAAGACTACATAGGGAACTTTGATTTATATTACTTGAATGGTATTAAATGGTACTATATAATCAAACTGATTATTAGCATATATTTTGGTTCAATAATATCAGACTTCTGCTCATTGAATTATATTTTTATTCATTATTTTTTTTTCCCACATACGGTGATTAATCTCAAAATATATTTATATGCATAGAACATATCTATATTTCCAAGTTTATGTTGGATGGTGTTGTGACTAGTTCGAGATGAGTGTTTAAGTGGATGTGGCTTAATCATTACATATCAGATTTCTAAAACTTGTTTGGTATGTAGTCATTCTTGTCTAATACGAGAAATGGAAATTAGAAAAGATTATTTTAATTACTGAATCCATTTTGGCAATTCGTCGAACATGTGATGGGTTTATGACAATTTTTTTTTTGTGAATAAATGACGATTTCTGTTGTTTTATACTTGGCAGCTAGTCATGTTAGATTTTATTGAGGGGAAAAATTGAGCATGGTTAACAGCATCCAAAATGAAAAGTGCTGGTGTATTTGATCTCGTAGCATCTAATTTGCAATTAGGTGAAAAAGGTTGTGAATTAACTAGCGATTAACCGTGTCAACAATACAAAAAAATATAAAAATTAGCAATTAAACCTATCAATATTAGCAATTAACTCTGTCAATAATAGCAATTAACCCTATTAAAAAAAACCTAAAAAATAGCAATTAACCCTGTCAATAACAGCGATTAACCATGTAAAAAAAAAAGCAATTAACCCTGTCAAAATAACAATCAAAATTAGCAATTAACCTAACAATGATAGCAACTAACCCTATAAAAAAATTGATTAACCCTGTCAATAATATCACTTAATCCTGTAAAAAAAACAAGAAACAAAGCTATTAATCCTATCAATAATATAGGAAAAGAAACCAAAAAAAATAGATTAATCATTTTAAAAGAATGACCAATGCAACGCGGATGTTCATAAAAATATGAATTAAGTATCAAAAAAATAATGTCAACCATAAAATAATCTATTCATTGTCATGAAATTTTGCATTGCATTTGTTCATGATGATCAGTTCTATTTTTCTTAATCTGTCTTCACAAGACATTCTGTAATGAATATTTGCATCCTGAACTATGCGCCCTTTGTGGATGTTTGTTTTTGCACTAAGAATTGCAACACAATATTGAGCTCTCAAAATCTTCATCTGCCTTGCATTATTTGGGTGAAGTTCGGGGTCCCAACTCTTCAATCCACCACCCTTGTATGTCTCAATGTGCCTCATGACATATATCCCACAATCAAATTTATTTGTCTCATTTCTCCATGGCATTTTCATCCTTTCTATTGGCCTCATTTTTGTAGCCATGTCGACTGACCTTTTAGAATGGCCGTTGGTCTTCATGAATCCAGTAAAAAACTCCACCTATAAGGTTAATATTTTATAGTATAGTTATATGATTGTAATGATAACGGAAAATTCATTCTTTGCTAAAATATGTTTGACAATATATATTAAATTATAATCAAGTTTAATTTTCTTTTGGCCCTAATTAATGCTAATATTTGCTATGATTATTGAAAACGATTATTAACTCAAAGTATTTCTAACAAAATAAAATGTCAATAACTATATCAATTACTTTAAAAAAAAAATCACAAATAATGCCATATTGTAATTTAATATGTTTTTATTCTTACTTACCATTAAATCTAGGATACCGCAGTACTTAATTTTCGGATCCATGTCAGGTTCCTCCAATGGTTGTCGATGATGTGACTTCTACATTTAATTGAATCAAAGCACACTAAGTAGAAGTGTGATGCATGACAAATTGGGAAGAAGAACTGCACATGTAAATAAATATATTTTTAGCACAATATAAATTTTGTAGTGTAAATACACAACAATTTATAATGCCACTTTACCAGATCAATTTCATCTAACTTCAATCCTTCAAAATTTCCAATCTCATCGAGTAGTCTTCTCGAAAAATATGACATTCGCTTAGCTTTATCCCACAAAATTGGTGCATCATAAGCAGTATACTTCTGTGGGGGAGGGGGAAGAACTTAATCACCATATTACCAAATTATAATACAGTTATCAAATTAATAGCTCAGATCGTTACAATGAAACTTACACATGGGAACGTGGTTGCAAAAAACCTTTGTGGGGAGGCCTTTGCTCTGTATTTTTCATTGTGATTCAATATTGTGCACCACACATCTATAACTGCAGCATTTATATACGTATATCAGCAGCCAAGGTCTCCATTTCTTTACGTCTAAAATTGACAAGCCCATCAGAATAGACAACATCAGAATAGATAATTCTGCTTTCTCGTTATGCATAATCCAAAAATATAAGTCTCTCTCTCTATTGTTTAGCTTCACAGTGGGCTTCACAGGTCTCACAAAATATGGGGAGACCAAGTTTGACGTTTTCCTTAATAAATTCTTCCCCCTTGTAACCCTTTTAGCAATTTCCTGCAGAATTACGTACGAATGAAAGATTCATATTTTACAACGTAAATAATGTATTTCGCTAAAACACAAATTGCAAAGACCTTTTCATTTTTCCGACCAAGATCACCATTATCTTCGACAATTTTTTCTTTCCCTTTCTCACTGAAGAAAGTTGCCCCGGTGTTCTGTTAAACATCCACCATATTGTTATACTATTACAATAAAAATATTTAAATATGTTGTTTATAAATGCTAGCTTTGATATTTTTTTTTTGCTAAAATGGTTCTAGGTATTTGCTATAAAGTGAACAGTAAATAAGATGCACGTTATATTATAGGGTTATGTCCCTTCATATCATCTTTCATATTTTCACCACTAGCCTCCAAATTTTCAAACATTAATGATAGTTAAAAATGAAAAATGCTTTCTTTTTTATTTCTGCATATTTTAGCTTATTTGTGTGCTATAAATAATTAACATAATTATTGCTTGTTATTTGCTAACAACATATGAATTATATGCCGATTTGGATGCTACAATCAAACTAAAACATAAAATAATGTATGGTAAATAAAATATCAGCACTAAATTGAACAAATCTAACCTTAATTTGTCCTTCATGAGGTGATTCAATTAGTTTTGCATTATCCTGCAAATTTTACACAATTAAAATAATCCACAAATAGAAGAAAAAAAATTTGATACATATTTTACCAATTATTACGTCTGCAATATCTCGTTGTTCATCTGGTGCAATATTGTCAGTCATCTCTATATCACGAGCAATGTCCAGTACATTATTCCAATCTTGCGTAAGACCTAAACTGAAGCTGGGCATACTATCGACAATGAGCCTGCTATCGATAACCTTTTTTAATTCATATCTCTTCAGAGCTGCTTCCTCCATCTCTGCAATCATGGCTATGTGCTCCGGACAATTTCAAAAATCAATATCATTTTGTGATAGTTTGATTTGCGATGCAACTGATGGTTCTACCAAAACTGAGCTCGGTGCTTCATTTACCAAAAGCGTGGCGGCTTCCACCATTTTTCTTAACACAACATTGCCCAACATGCTATGTAACGATCTCATTTTATATCATAAATAATGTGCACAAAAATTATTATATTTTACTTCTATATTATTAAATATTAACTAGATACATTATTATTAGTAATCTTGGTATAGTGTCATCATTAGTAAGGGAATAATTATTGTTTGGTGTGTTATGATAATATTATTCGCTAATATATAATTATGAGAAAAATATACAATAAATATAGTTAATTAATTTTGTTTTTTAAATTATGGATTAATTAAAAGGGATATCGATTTCTTCTTCTTTTTTTACTGAATCTTTGAAAATAAATAACAGTTTCCTCTTCCACTATGCCTTAGAAATCTCAACTGCAAGAGACAGTAGTTTTAGATTAGAGATATCATCTCCCAAGCTTGAAAGTTTACATTGAATTTCGGTCTCATCTCACCTAATCATCACTCTTATCTCAGAATGTTTCTTCCGATCTCTCCTTTAAAAACCCCCCTGAAAATCACAAATCTCCTCACTTATATGTTGACTGAAAAGAAACATGGATATTGATCGTATCTTTGAAGACGTTTTCAAGGAATTCCATTCATATTTTAGGATCTAACCAATCTTGATTCCTTTAAGGTAACGATACGTTAACTCTTCATGCTCCAAACTTTTTATTCTTAAATGATAGATTCACTTATGTCTTCTTGTACCAGACGAGAAAATTCAAGATACTGAATTCTTTGTACAATCAATATATCCTTCTTCTTCAACAAGCCTATTCTTCAACAAGCCTCTAGTCAACCTCGACCAATCTGTAAATCGTAAACTTTCTTTTCTTTTCTTGTTCAATTCTGATTTCCGTTTTCTGTAACCTTTTATGCATGTTGATTTCTGATTTATCAAATAACAGTATATTTTATTAAAACATGTATAGTTGTATATATATATATATATATACCTATATTAGCAGAGCTTATTTTGAAGGTCTGTATCTGCTTTGTCTGCCGATTGTTTAAAAGCTCACAAATAGGAATGAGGTATAAATGCACAGAATGAATATAATTCTTTTCTGAAATATTAAAATTAAACATACTTTTAATCAAAGCATGAGCTGTAAGTTTCTGCATAAGTAGTTGAATGTAAATCGTTATTAAATGACGAATGACAAATGATATAAGCTGTAGACAAAATGTGATAGTATGTTTGTAGGTGTCAGTACATGATATAAGGGATTTATACTAATATATAAAAAAAATATTATTCTAATAAGGTATCTATTGAGAAGTTGGTATGTAAAATATATATTGTATGTATGTTAATAAATTACGTAATATATATATATATATACTAACTTATGTACATATATTGCTAACTGTGTATTATTGAGTGTATTTATAAAGTTATAATGCCCATTTAGATGTTATATATATATATATATATATATATATGTAGCAGATGTGAGTGTTTGTGTGTGGGTATATATATAGACGTGTGTGCTGTGTGTGTACGTGGGTTATATATATGTGTATATATATATATATAAACATTTGATATTATAATGGTGATGATTTATATAATAAAATAATAAATGTGAATGTATGAATATATATAAACTTGTGTGTTGTGCGTATGGTTTACACACATAAATATATAATATTTGCTATTGTAAATGTAAGTATATGTGGTGATGATGTATATAATAGAATATTAAATGTATGGGTTCTTGTTTGATTAATTATGGTAGTCTTAGTTCTACACTGTGATGTTGTTAGTCTTCTTTATGTGATTGGAATTGTATATGTTGTTTAGGCTACCGTATTGAAATAAGTTTATTATCGTTATTTAGGCATGACGTAGAGAGTTGAGGTCATTTGTTCTACCAAGATTATCAAGTTGAAGTGCTTTTGAGGTGGGAATTTTCTAACTGATGAACGTAATTTCTTATATTTTTGCTATGTGTAACTCGTTGTGTTTGATGCTGCTTGCAAATCATATATAAATGGAAATGTTATGTAGCTAGGGACTCGGTAAGGGGTCCGGGATCGGAAAGGGTCCTTGGGGTAAAAGCCCACAGTGCAAATATATTGAGATAATGTATAGCCACGGACTCGGAAAGGGGTCTAGAACCGGCAAGGGTTCTTGATTAGGCACTGTGCTATACATTTGAAGTTAAATGTGCATTCATATAAATATATTAAGATAATGTATAGTCAGGGATTCGGAGAGGGGTCCACGACCGGCAAGGGTCCTTGGTTAGGCCACAGTGCTATACATTTGAAGTTAAATGTGCATTTATCATGATTGGTTATATATTGCTTTAACATATACTATTACGGATCTCCACTGAGTACGTGTAAGCTCATTCCTATTGTTTACACATTTTCAGGTTAAGGAGTTGGAGCTGTGGCGCGGTGGCAGATATGGCTTAATTATTATATAAAAATTTTGTATCTTAGGATTTAATAACTTAAGTTTTTATTACATGACTTCAGTTTAATTATCTCTTATCATGAATTTATAGATGTTATGTAAAGGATTAAATGCTTTCGCATTAATTTAAAACTCATGTGTTGATGTTGATTATGATCTAAAATAGAATCTGGTATTTTTATTAGTCTACATGCTATGTGATAAACCTTTCACGATCATCATCACCTCGGTCAAGGTGTCATGGATCAGTTTTCCTTTTTGGGCAAGTATGTTAGCAATCGCATGCACATCATCACCTTCCCCATTTGCTTCTTCAACTACTTCAACATCATTGTCGATTTCAACCCCTCCTCCATGAGCATCAAATCCTTCGTTCATGTTCCTAGCTTCTTGAAGGTTAGGCATCAATTCTTCATTGTTTTGCTCAGCTTCATGGTTGTATTCGGATGCTTCATTTATCAATACGAATGGGCCATCGGGATATCCCTTTCCAAAACCACCTCGTTTAATCTCCATATTCTGTCTTCCCACCAGCATCTTTTTTTTCCACTCAATTATAGCTGGGCTACTCCTTTGCACTGTCCTGTATCCTAACACAACCCGATCGACGTACAGAAGTTGCAGGTTTATACAAAATATGGATTTTCATCACTGCTTGATAATGCTACTTGCATTTCATATAATTAAATGTGTGATAATGAGTTCATATACAACCCAAATCGGATATGACATTATTTGAATGGACAATTCCAAAATTTAAAAAAATCTCAATCTAGCAGCTTATGCGGAATGTGTAGGCTTCCGATGTCAACATCTCTAGTTGTACTATAGTTTAATTGCTCAACGGAAATATTTAATAATTAATATTTGATAGTTTTCGTCCTAACTAAATGGAATAATATCGTTTCAAATGTTCACCTGCACAAACTTCATATTTGAAATGCTAAACTACAACAACTGATTAGCAAAAACAATCACCAATAGCATGTTACTTTTTATTTATTTATTTGCTAATACTATTTACCGCACATGCTAATTTGTAATAACACATATGCTAAGTACCACATATTATAACATTTGCTCAAGTCTTATACGTAAAATGCTAAAGTAGAAGAACTAATTTGCTCAAATCTTAAAAAAATCAGCAATTACACACTAATATATTTTTCTCATAATACTATTGCATACAGATACACAAATAAATATAATATCCCAAAATACTTTATACTTACTATGATGAATAATGTCGGTCCGGTGTAGTGTTTGTGTTTATTACTCTTCCATGTCATGGTGTGGTCGATCAAGCATTTGATAACATATCCACACCAATTTAAATTTACCACATTGTTAATATCCTGAAAGAAGTCCAGAATTTGCGAGGAGACATACCTATTCCCAAGGCTCTCAATTAAGCAGCAAGTTATAAGTACCAGAAATTGCCTCTTGAACCACAATCTTCCATTACCTTCTTTTTTTATACCATCACTAATGTCTATTGGACGTATTCTATCAGATGCTCTCTCATGAAATCTCAACCTCCAATCAGCTACAAGCACGTGTTCTGTATTTTTAATACGTCTTTCAATCGGTATTTGGCCACGAGGGAAGCCAAACATTAGCCTAACATCTTCTTCTTCGACATGGACTCTCTTTCCATCTTTGAGCACAATTTCACATCGATTAGTGTCAACGTTATCCAATACCCAGTATGCTAACTGTAGTGCCCCGAACCTTTTGTATATAATTAATTGTAATCATAGGCTATGGGAGTCGTGTCATTTTAAAATTTTCGTAATTCGGTGGTTTAACCGAACTTGCGATGTGTCGTATCGATGAGAATCGAAATATATTTTAATATGAGTATTAATCGATTTATCAATTTGTGTCACTTGATGTATTTAAAATATTTGAGAAAATGTGTTTAATATATGGTTTTAAAATCAATGAATTATTTCATCCGTTTCGGTCCAATTTGGGATTTTTCTGAAGACGGAAAATATCACGATAACCGAACAACCGGTATTTAAACCGGGTATATTTTTTTTAGTCAACCAAGGCATGAGAGGCCATGTCTCCCCTCACCTCTCCCATGCCTTCCCTCACGTCACTTTGTCTCCCAAATCAACCAAAATAGATTTATGAAAATAGCTTAGCCATTTTCTTCATTCATCTTCTTCTTCGTTCTTCTCAAATCACCAAGAGAAAGAGAGAGCTCAAGCCACAGCTGCATTTCCCTTGCTTCTTCTTCATCCCATCTTCTTTTCTTCCATTTTCTGAAGAGAGAGAGAGAGAGAGAGAGAGAGAGAGAGTGAAGTAAGGAGTTGCAGCCATTGTTGAGACGAGCTCAAGCTTCGTTCCACCCGTTCTTCACCATTCTCTTTCGGTGTTCGTCGACGTCGTTGCAAGCGTCGATCCAACTAAACCCAGCTGATTCCAGCCTTGTTCCACCTACCTTCTTCAAGCTTTTCGTGCTTAGTTGTTCTTCAAAGGTATTTTCGAAATCATATATATATATATATATGCTCTTCCAAGTTCAAGCATGGATAAGAAGTGTATGTGTGGATTTTTGGTTTCGTGCTTAGTTGTTCTTCAAAGGTGTTGATGATTTAGAAATGAATTGATTTTATGTGCAAGCATGTTTAGTCGAGTTTTAAGATGTGTTTAGTTTATTTGAATACTTGTATATCGAGTTTCATGGCGTCTATCATCGTTTACGCGACTCTCGGCCTCAGTTCCGCGCGAGCACGGGGACGCACGCGAGCGCGCACAGGTCGCGCGCCCGCGCACCCCACTTTCGGCAGACTCGCCACCCTTTGATTAAACGAGCGTAACTCCCTCGTTTGACGTCGGATTGAGACACCGTAAATTTTTCCGGAAACTAGACTTCCGTGGCTTTCCAATGGTATATGTCTCAATATCTAACTCTTTCTGAGTAAATTATGAAAAATCGGCAAAGTTAGGTCATGTTTCGGTTTTCAGAAAATCTGGCAGTTCTGCCACCTTCTAGTAAAACGGTCATAACGTTTTCGTTAGTTATCGTATGGAGTCACCGAAAAGTGTTCCAGAAACTAGACTTGAGTGGCTTTCTAATGGTATAGGGCCTAGCCCAGAATTCCTCCTGAATAAATTTTGATAATTAATCAAAGTCAGCTGTTGTGCAGATTGCTCAACAAATTTTCAGTTTTCAAATCGCCCTTGTTCGCCATTGTTTCGAAAGGATCTTTTAACTCCTTGGATGATGTTAAGGAGTGTCCTTATCAGTTAGTAGCTAGGTTTGTGAGGAACCTTGAGCTAAGATCGGTTTTAACGATGGATTTAAATTGTGTCATTTAAAATCGCACGCCAAGTGTTTGATTTATACTCGAATGAGATAATGTATTTTAAAAGGGGTCTTTTTATTTTAATAAAATCCCATAGGACTATGATGTGATTGATTCTCATTTATGTGAAACTATGTAATTGCGAGAGTCTTGACCTCGTGGAGGTTCTAAGACGAATTTTGATACTTGTAGATCGTTTGCCGTAAGACGTAATCATTGTGGTGTTGCTCGATTCTGAAGAAACTAAAAAGCTTCGACTATTATAGTCAAAAGGTGGGCGTATACTATCTTTCTCAAAATGCTATGTTTGAGTTATTAAGCTCGTTTTGAAACAAATGTGCATATATGATTATCTGTGTAAAATGATTCGTTCTGCTTGCTGTGGTTGTCGGAGTCTCATATACCAGCGCTGTGTCAATGTGAGTAACTACAGTCTTGCTTGGTTTGAGTCGCACCCAATCCCTTGCTGTTCTCAACTAAAAGAAATTTTAATTAACTTGAGGGTTTACTCGGTAATTGCGCATGATGATGTAGTGGTGGTTGCGGGTGTCGTACTTAGCTCACTTCAGGGTTTACTGGTGAGCGGGTCCATTTCAGGGTTTACTGATGGATCAAGGTTCACTTCAGGGTTTACTGGTGAACACATTCATGTAAAACGTTTTGATGAACTTAGATGCATTTCCCTTTACAAAACCTTCTAAGATTCATCTGCATACTCACAGATAATTATTTTATCAAATGCTTTTGATAACTCGATTTTTCTCAGAAAACCCACTGAGTACATTAGTACTCAGCCCAAATATTTTCTCAAATGTTTTCAGGATAATGAGCTGGAGCGTGGAGAGGATGAACTGTGATGAGGCTTATATGTGTACTTTTGTAGCTAACCCGTTGTCTTGGCTCGTCTTAATCTCTGATCATCGTAGTATTTCTTTTGATACATCATAGCTTCCGCAAGAGCAAAATCTCATGTTTTGGATATACATATATATATATATATGTATATAACTCTGAATTTGTTACGATGATCATACTTTATTATTGAACTAATTTGGAATCGTTCATTGAGAATTATCCTCGAAATCCTCTTTCTTTCCCATCTTCTTAATCCCCACCCCCGTGGCGCTCATTTCCACGGTCTTTCGGGACCGGGGCACTACAGATTGGTATCAGAGCAGGTCTGCAACTCTGCAGCCTGCTGGGTCATCTTGTTTGTTCCCTTGTTGTGTCTTTGGTTATCATTTCATAAGCCCTCAGCTCGTCTCTCACGCAACAACAAAGGTACGCATATTTTATGCGTTTGGAATATGAAATAATTGACAATTATGAGATGCGTTGTTTATTTGGATATTATGAAATGATTCATTGTTATTTGGATACAATTGTGAGTTATGTGATTATATACTGGCGGTTTAGCCGTATATATGTTTGATAATGGTGGTTTAG
Organism: Perilla frutescens; assembly: GCA_026008535.1. Taxonomy (NCBI): domain Eukaryota; kingdom Viridiplantae; phylum Streptophyta; class Magnoliopsida; order Lamiales; family Lamiaceae; genus Perilla; species Perilla frutescens. The sequence continues at coordinate 30,694,697 of BRKX01000011.1, read as the reverse complement.
CCATAAATGTGATTATATACTGGTGGTTTAGCCGTATATATATATTTGATGCTGGCGGATTAGCCATATATGTGATTGTATACCGGTGGTTTAGCCGTATACATGTGTTAGATACCGGCAGGAAAGCCGAATGATGTTTTAAATTGGCGGATAAGTCGAAACCTGTAATGTATATTGGCGGGTAAGCCAAAACATGTATTGTATATTGACGGGTAGGCCATATACGTTTAACTGTTGGCAGGGATGCCATGATTCTTGGATTCTGTATGACGTGATCTTTTGAAAATTTCAAAATGATTTTATGGGCGGGGAGGCCCTAATGATTCGATCCATGTTATTGTGCATTTTGATTGTTGGAATCTGATTATTGGTACGCTCGGATAGAGCAGTATGGTATGACTTAGAGAACATAGATGCATCTAGCCTATAGTTGCTGAACATAGGCCGTCTTATGAGACTTCTTGATTCATTAAGCATGTATCGGTCTAGATCATGCGTGTTTGGGATCAACGGAGAGGTTGTACCCAAGAGATTCTTTATTGATCAATTGAATGGAAATACGTAATGATCTTTATGATCATGATTCTTGTTGGAACTCGGTTAGTGCAGGATGCCTCCGAGAGGAAGAAGATCGAGAAACGTTAATCTAGCGATGCCAGAGGTGCCGATGGAGCCGCCGGTCCAAGGACCGCGAATCGAAATTGAATTTCGACATCATAATCCCCCGGTGTTCAATGGGGAAGGTGACCCACTCGCGGCGGAGAGATGGGTCCGTGCTTTGGAGAAAATTTTCGGATTTCTCCAATGTGATGACAAGGAAAAGATAGCCTGTGCGCTATACCAACTAGTAGACGATGCCGATTTCTGGTGGGAGTCAGTGAGATGAACGATTCCCGATGACGATTGGGAGATATTCACTTGGGAAGATTTCAAGTCCATTCTGTATCAGAAATATATTCCAACTCACTATCAGCACCAAAAGGCGAACGAGTTCTGGAACCTGAAACAAGGTAGCGGCTCTGTGGCTGACTACGACCTGAAATTCAACAGACTGTCGAGGTATGCGCCTCAGACAGTAGATACTGAAGAGAAACGAATTGAAAAGTTCCGTATGGGACTGAGGCCTGAGATCGGGACTGCTCTAGTCGGGAAGGACGGAGCTAATTATGGCCAATTTTTGAGCTGGGCACTGAGCATTGAGGCAATGCAGGGAGCCTCGAAGGGGTCGGCGTCTCGTCCGCCTACGGCTGACCCTAAGGGAAAGAGAAAATGGGAAGGTCCTCAGCATGGGCACCAGAAAAAGAGTTTCCAGCCCAATTATCAGGGCGGAGGAGGCTATGGACAAAGGCCGGCTGGCCAAGGAAATGCGGCAGCGGGACCTCAGGGCTACCAAGGTTATGCACCGCAGTGTGCCACTTGCCATAAACACCATTTTGGAAAATGTCTTACTTGCTATCGTTGTGGCCAACCGGGTCACTTTGCTAATCGGTGTCAGCAGAAGCCGGAAGTGACAGACCAGAGACAACAAGGACCACAAGGAGGAGGTGGTCGAGGCAATGGCAACAACCGAGGCAACCAGAGGCCTCAGCAAAACCAGAACCGGAATCAGAGGGCACCTCAACAGGCCCGAGCATATGCGCTGAATCAGCAGGAGGCTGCCGGGAATCCTGGAAACTTGGCAGGTATGATCAGTATGTGTGATGTACCTGTGCTAGCCTTGTTTGATACTGGAGCTTCGCATTCATCCATCTCTAGAAGTGTTTGTAGGCGTATGAATCTTGAACCTGAGTTAGCAAAAGAACCTTTATCAGTAAGCATTCCTTCAGGGCGAACGCTTTTATCTGATTGCATGTGCCAGAACCTAGATGTGCTTATAGGTGAAAAGAGTTTCACAGTCAGTCTTTATGTACTTGAGATGCGAGACTTCGATATTATTTTCGGTATGGACTAGCTGACCAAAGAATATGCTACGATTCGATGCCAAGAAAGGGAGATTATATTCCAAAAGCCGGGAGGGGCCGAGACAAAGTTTTATGGAACAAGAATGGGAAGTGCAATCCCGATCATATCAATGCTGAAAGTGATGAAGATGATTCAAAAGGGCGAGTGTCGAGCATTCTTAGCGCACTTATCGAGCAAGAAGGAGGAGAAGCTGACAGTTGATCAAGTGCCGGTGGTACGAGAGTACTATGACGTATTTCCAAAATAGTTGCCGGGATTGCCACCAGACCGACAGGTGGAGTTCACCATCGAGCTACAACCAGGAGCAGCGCCGATGTCCAAAGCGCCATATCATTTAGCTCCGAAAGAGTTAGAGGAATTGAAGTTGCAACTAAAAGAACTATTGGAATTGGGTTTCATAAGACCTAGTGTTTCGCCTTGGGGAGCACCGATCCTATTCGTCAAAAAGAAGGACGGTTCGATGAGGATGTGCATCGACTACCGCGAGTTGAACAAGTTAACCGTGAAGAACAAATATCCGCTTCCAAGGATTGATGATCTCTTTGATCAGTTATCTGGTGCAAGGGTATTTTCCAAGATCGATCTACGATCTGGATATCACCAAGTCAGGGTGAGAGAAGAAGACATACCTAAGACCGCGTTCCGAACAAGGTATGGCCACTACGAGTTTCTAGTGTTGCCATTTGGTCTAACCAATGCTCCTGTAGTCTTCATGGATTTGATGAATCGAGTTTTTCACGAGCATTTGGACAAATTCGTGCTGGTCTTCATCGATGATATTTTAATTTACTCGAAAAGCGAGAAGGAGCACGAGAAACACTTGAGAATAGTATTAGAAACACTAAGAAGGGAGAAACTTTACGCAAAGTTCAACAAGTGTGAATTTTGGCTCCAGGAAGTGATGTTTCTCGGACACATCGTGTCAGCAGGAGGAATCAAAGTAGACCCTGCAAAGATCGAAGCGGTAGAAAGATGGAAATCACCAACAAATATTCATGAGATAAGAAGTTTCCTCGGATTGGCAGGATACTATCGAAAGTTTATCAAGGACTTCTCGAAGATAGTGAGGCCGATGACTCAACTTCTGAGGAAAAAGGTCAAGTTTGAGTGGACTGATGCATGTGAGCAGAGTTTCCAAGAACTCAAAAAGAGATTGACCACTGCACCAGTCTTAACGCTGCCAGAAGGAGTAGAAGGCTTTGTAATCTATACAGACGCGTCTAAGTTAGGCTTGGGCTGCGTGTTGATGCAGAATGGAAAGGTGGTAGCCTATGCTTCTCGTCAGTTGAGACCGAATGAGCTAAACTACCCAACCCATGATTTGGAGCTTACCGCAGTCGTGCATGCTCTCAAAATCTGGAGGCATTACCTCTATGGGGTAAAATGTGAAATCTACACCGACCACAAAAGCTTGAAGTATATCTTCGAGCAGAAGGAGTTGAACATGAGGCAAAGACATTGGTTAGAGTTGGTGAAGGACTACGACTGCACGGTTCATTACCACCCGGGCAAGGCAAACGTGGTTGCAGATGCCTTGAGCAGATGCGGGCCAGGGGTATCTGAAGGTCATATCTCAGATGTGAAAGAACTCGCACGTGAAATGGAGAAGCTAGAGTTAGAGGTGGTGGTTGCACCCGACTCTACGACAAGTACTATAGCTACAGTGATAGCTAAACCTGAACTCCGAGCAAGAATCATTGAAGCACAACCAAAGGATGATAAGTTGGAGAAAATCCGACAGAAGATCAGGAGTGGCGAACCAAGGGAGTTCAAGGAAGCCGATGACGGAACGTTGATATTTCATGATCCACTGTGTGTTCCAAATGTTGATGAATTGAAGTTGGAGATTATGAGGGAAGCTCATAGTACTCCGTACGTTGCCCATCCCGGGAGTACAAAAATGTATAAAGATCTGAAGCAGAGTTTTTGGTGGAGCAACATGAAACGTGAAATAGCAACATTTGTGGAAAGATGCTTGACGTGCCAACAAGTGAAAGCCGTTCATCAACGACCTTCGGGTTTGTTGCAACCTTTAGAGATTCCTGAATGGAAATGGGAGCATATCACGATGGATTTCGTGGTGGGTTTACCGAGATCGGTAAAAGGAAACACAGTCGTCTGGGTTGTCGTGGATCGACTGACAAAGTCAGTGCATTTTATTCCAATAAAGTCCACGACAGATTTGAGCAGGTTGGCTCAAATCTATGTGAGAGACATTGTTAGATTGCACGGGATTCCAGTTTCTATCACGTTGGATCGTGATACCCGATTCACGTCGAGATTTTGGAAAAGCCTTCAAGAGGCAATGGGCACGAGACTAAATTTCAGCACAGCATTTCATCGTCAGACTGATGGCCAATCGGAAAGAACAATTAAAATTCTAGAAGACATGCTTCGAGGAGTTGTGCTTGATGGAAACACCAGTTGGGAGGACATGTTGCCGTTGGTGGAGTTCGCATATAACAATAGTTATCAATCCACCATCAAAATGGTGCCATACGAGGCTTTGTATGGACGCAAATGTCGATCGCCCTTATATTGGGATGAGGTTGGAGAACGCAGAATTTTGGGGCCAGAAATTGTGCAAATGACCATTGAAAAGATCGATCAAATTCGAGCAAGGATGAAAGAAGCACAAGATCATCAGAAGTCTCATGCTGACAAAAGAAGGACTGACTTGCAATTTCAAGTTGGTGATAAGGTGTTTCTGAAGGTATCTCCAACACGTGTTGTTGTGAGATTTGGGAAACGTGGAAAGTTGCGACCAAGGTTTATTGGTCCATTCAAAATTCTGCAAAGAATTGGTGAGGTTGCTTATCGGCTTGCGTTGCCACCGAATCTATCCCAAGCACATGATGTTTATCATGTATCGATGCTAAGAAAATACGTGTTCGATCCTGAACACGTGATTCGAGATGATAATTTTGTATTGCGACCTGACATGTCGTATGAAGAGAAGCCGCGTATGATTATCGACCGAAAGGTCCAAGTCTTGAGAAACAAGGAGATTTCATTGGTGCTTGTGCAATGGAATCACCATGACCGAAACGAGGCAACATGGGAGCTTGAGAGCTCGATGAAACTGAAGTATCCCGAGATGTTTCAGGATACTTGAATTTCGGGACAAAATTCCTTTTAAGGAGGAGAGTATGTAGTGCCCCGAACCTTTTGTATATAATTAATTGTAATCATAGGCTATGGGAGTCGTGTCATTTTAAAATTTTCATAATTCGGTGGTTTAACCGAACTTGCGATGTGTCGTATCGATGAGAATCGAAATATATTTTAATATGAGTATTAATCGATTTATCAATTTGTGTCACTTGGCGTATTTAAAATATTTGAGAAAATGTGTTTAATATATGGTTTTAAAATCAATGAATTATTTCATCCGTTTCGGTCCAATTTGGGATTTTTCCGGAGACGGAAAATATCACGATAACCGAACAACCGGTATTTAAACCGGGTATATTTTTTTTAGTCAACCAAGGCATGGGAGGCCATGCCTCCCCTCACCTCTCCCATGCCTTCCCTCACGTCACTTTGTCTCCCAAATCAACCAAAATAGATTTATGAAAATAGCTTAGCCATTTTCTTCATTCATCTTCTTCTTCGTTCTTCTCAAATCACCAAGAAAAAGAGAGAGCTCAAGCCACAGCTGCATTTCCCTTGCTTCTTCTTCATCCCATCTTCTTTTCTTCCATTTTCTGAAGAGAGAGAAAGTGAAGTAAGGAGTTGCAGCCATTGTTGAGAGGAGCTCAAGCTTCGTTCCACCCGTTCTTCACCATTCTCTTTCGGTGTTCGTCGACGTCGTTGCACCTACCTTTTTCCACCTACCTTTTTCAAGATTTTCGTGCTTAGTTGTTCTTCAAAGGTATTTTCAAAATCATATATATATATATATATGCTCTTCCAAGTTCAAGCATGGATAAGAAGTGTATGTGTGGATTTTTGGTTTCAAATGATGGTTGATGATTTAGAAATTAGTTGATTTTATGTGCAAGCATGTTTAGTCGAGTTTTAAGATGTGTTTAGATGATTTGGATACTTGTATATCGAGTTTCATGGTGTCTATCATCGTTGACGCGACTCTCGGCCTCAGTTCCGCGCGACCGCGGGGACGCGCGCGAGCGCGCACAGGTCGCGCGCCCGCGCACCCCACTTTCGGCAGACTCGCCACCCTTCGATTAAACGAGCGTAACTCCCTCGTTTGACGTCGGATTGAGACACCGTAAATTTTTACGGAAACTAGACTTCCGTGGCTTTCCAATGGTATATGTCTCAATCTCTAACTCTTTCTGAGTAAATTATGAAAAATCGGCAAAGTTGGGTCATGTTTCGGTTTTCAGAAAATCTGGCAGTTCTGCCACCTTCTAGTAAAACGGTCATAACGTTTTCGTTAGTTATCGTATGGAGTCACCGAAAAGTGTTCCAGAAACTAGACTTGAGTGGCTTTCTAATGGTATAGGGCCCAGCCCCTAATTCCTCCTGAATAAATTTTGATAATTAATCAAAGACAGCTGTTGTGCAGATTGCTCAATAAATTTTCAGTTTTCAAATCGCCCTTGTTCGCCATTGTTTCAAAAGGATCTTTTAACTCCTTGGATGATGTTAAGGAGTGTCCTTATCAGTTAGTAGCTAGGTTTGTGAGGAACCTTGAGCTAAGATCGGTTTTAACAATGGATTTAAATTGTGTCATTTAAAATCGCACGCCAAGTGTTTGATTTATGCTCGAATGAGATAATGTGTTTAAAAAGGGGTCTTTTTATTTTAATAAACTCCCATAGGACTATGATGTAATTGATTCTCATTTATGTGAAACTATGTAATTGCGAGAGTCTTGACCTCATGGAGGTTCTAAGACAAATTTTGATACTTGTAGATCGTTTGCCGTAAGACGTAATCATTGTGGTGTTGCTCGATTCTGAAGAAACTAAAAAGCTTCGACTATTATAGTCAAAAGGTGGGTGTATAATATCTTTCTCAAAATGCTATGTTTGAGTTATTAAGCTCATTTTGAAACAAATGTGCATATATGATTATCTGTGTAAAATGATTCGTTCTGCTTGTTGTGGTTGTCGGAGTCTCATATACCAGCGCTGTGTCAATGTGAGTAGCTACAGTCTTGCTTGGTTTAAGTCGCACCCAATCCCTTGCTGTTCTCAGCTAAAAGAACTTTTAATTACCTTGAGGGTTTACTCGGTAATTGCGCATGATGATGTAGTGGTGGTTGCGGGTGTCGTACTTAGCTCACTTCAGGGTTTACTGGTGAGCGGGTCCATTTCAGGGTTTACTGATGGATCAAGGTTCACTTCAGGGTTTACTGGTGAACACATTCATGTAAAACGTTTTGATGAACTTAGATGCATTTCCCTTTACAAAACCTTCTAAGATTCATCTGCATACTCACAGATAATTATTTTATCAAATGCTTTTGATAACTCGATTTTTCTCAGAAAACCCACTGAGTACATTAGTACTCAGCCCAAATATTTTCTCAAATGTTTTCAGGATAATGAGCTGGAGCGTGGAGAGGATGAGCTGTGATGGGGCTTATATGTGTACTTTTGTAGCTAACCCGTTGTCTTGGCTCGTCTTAATCTCTGATCATCGTATTATTTCTTTTGATACATCATAGCTTCCGCAAGAGCAAAATCTCATGTTTTGGATATACATATATATATATATATGTATATAACTCTGAATTTGTTACGATGATCATACTTTATTATTGAACTAATTTGGAATCGTTGATTGAGAATTATCCTCGAAATCCTCTTTCTTTCCCCTCTTCTTAATCCCCACCCCCGTGGCGCTACACTAACTTTGGTGGAACATCATTATTAATGTCCAAGTGTAATATCGCTCCAAATCCCATATCCCTCACCTCTTGCTTCTGTACATCAGTTAGACCTTTAATAGTATTCGACAACGTCAGCGGGCTTGTGCGATTTTTTAGATTATTATACTCATCCCTTGAACGATTTTCCCCCTTTTTTCACAGATAACGGTTTTGGTGAATGTTGCAACACATGCTCATCTGTAGCTTCTTCCAAACTTAAAAGAGCTCCGGATGCAATCCCATTATTTAGCCTCTTACATCTAATTTCACGTCTGACAAAATCACTGTCCGAGTCACTTATGTGGTCTCTTTTTGGCCTCATCTTGTTATCCTTATGCTTTTGTTTCTCGCCTGCCAACATAAAATGAAATAATTGCTCAAATCCATTATATTATTCGCTAACATGTATGGTGTAATATGATATCATAAACGGCGTTCTAAAATTATTGTGTTCTGCTAACTTATACATATGAATATGTAGTCAAGGATACAAGAACCAATTACTATCATACAATTCTTAGCTGATTGAACGATTTTTTTTGCTTATGCCATTTACTGCATATGATAATGTATAATATATAATATGCTAATATCGTTTTAAGGATTACGATTCTTGTTCAACACCTTGTACTCTTCCCTTTACTATTATTACATTATTAGACTGTAAAAATATACAACTCATTTGGACAAACATAAGGGTCAAAAAATAAATCATCCAAAAATCAACACATATTCAGTTCGATTTTAATTATTGAGAGATGAACCAAGTAATTGAAAAGAATGCTTTTTTTTGTTTTTTTATAGGGTCAATTGCTATTAATGATAGGATTAGTTGATAATTTTATTTGTTTTTTTACATGGTTAATTGATATTATTGTCAAAGTTAATTGCTAATTTTTTTTATTTTTTTGATAAGGTTAATTTCTTTTGTTTTTTTTTTATGAATAGGATTGATTGCTATTACTGACATTGTTAATTGCTATTATAGATAGGGTTAATTGCTAATTTTTTTGGTTTTGTTGACACGGTTAATCGCTAATTAATTCAGAACCTTTTCGCCTATGTGCAAATCAGCAGGTACGAGATCAATAACGCTATCACCTTTCATTTTGGATGATATTAACCATGCTCAATTTTTCCCCTCAATAAAATTTAACATGACCATCTACCAAGTATAAAACAACATAAAACGTCATTTATTCACAAAAAAAGTCATAAACCCATCAAATGTTCGTCGAATTACCCAAATGGATTCAGTAATTAAAAGAATAATAGACTTCAAACATTTGTATGATAGCATTTACTGCATCTGCCAGTTTGTAATATACCATATGCTAATTTCAAATCTTAATGATTAATGTTCTTGACGAACATTTGTACTCTAATTTTTACTCCAAAATATTAGTTCCCATCATCATAACAAACTACTAATTATCCAATGGGATGATGGACGTTGGTAAAAATAAGTTACTCTATCCATAATAGCAATTAACTCTATCAATAATAGTAATTAACCACGTTAATAATAGCAATTAACACTATCAGGAAAACAAAGAAAAATGGCAATTAACTCTGGTGTAATCCATAATAGCAACTAACCCTAACAATAATAGCAATTAACGATGTCAAAAATAGCAATTAACACTATCAGAAATACAAAAAAAAAAAAACAATTAACCCTGGTGTAATCCATAATAGCAATTAACCCTATAAATAATAGCAATTAACCACTTCAATAATAGCAATTAACATTATCCAAAAAAAATAGCAATTAACCCTGGTGTAATCGTCCTCGTAGTATCTAATATGCTAGATTTTAACATTAATTTTAGCATCTAATATTGCGTTTGAATATATACAATTAAGAGTGTGTATACAGAGATCTATATTTCACTAAAAAAATTCTTTAGTTCTTATTAGAATATGCAACGAACAAGAATATAAACTTCATAATATGCTTCAATACAGTACCATTGAGCCAAGCGGAAGTTTTCTTTGCTGATACCATCTCTTGATTTTCTCGTCGCGAAACAATCTCAAGCAATGTTTGTATTTTTTTTCGTATGCAATATCAGATGCTAATATTAGAGCAGTGGTTGACAAGCATCTAATATTGCGTATGAATATATCCTGATAAGTTTCCATAATTTTGAGGATTCATCCATGTATATCAACATTTTAATATGGACGTGAATATAGAGTTTTGATTGGACTATTATACCCATATTGACTAACAATTAATTAAGAAGCAACGATTTTTTGCTCATATATCCCTAATTATGTAATCTAATCTTGGCCATCCAAATCAAAGATATGAGTGGTATAGATTAGATCCTAGTTTCTACAGGGGATGGGGGTTAGCATTTGAATAATCCCCTATATAGGATATGGTTCAAATAGAGACTAAGTCCTAGTGTGAGAAATAGGAACAAATCATAACCCTTAAATGTATATAGATTAACGGTCTTGAATGGAAAGTAATCCAAACTTTCGGTCAACTTTATTTTGGAGGGTTGACTGTGTTCCATGTGAGCAGGGTTATTGATGACATTTTACAAAATAAATCCCTATATTCGTGTATTTCCATATCATAATCGATTGTATCTTCCATATATTGTGATTTTTTTTTGCAATTAATGATATATTCACGTAATTCGATCCATTAATCATAATTCTTCCATCCTTTTTTTATTCTCCAAATCATCTTCTCAATTATTTTCTCATGGTTTCTGTAATCTTCTTCTTCCATCGACTCTTATATCAAATATTCTCTTTTTTTTAATCTAAATTCGTATTCAACTCTTTACCCATCGATTTATCCTATAAATAGAAAAAAAATCATCCAAAAGTATTTGATTTCATCTTGTTTATTGATCGATCCAACCCCGGAAGGTCTTCTTACAATCAATTATGACGACAATTTCATCGAACAACTGTTGATACAAGACTTCTACTTCGCCAACCGATTCAGAAATTTTGTTACCCAAAAGGAATTCGAAATACTTATTGGTAAAATCAAAACCAAGGTAATAAGCATTGAATTGTTTTATTTTGTTATTAGATTGCATTCAATTTTTGGGATTTTTTGTATTTGGTTATGATGTATGAAGTATTTTTTATGTTATTTGAACTAATTTTTATTTGTTTATATCTACTTGGATTTTCTGGCATGTATATATATTTTCTTAATTTATTGTTTGGAATCTTAGGGGCATGTTTTTTTAATTTGTTTGAAAGATAATTTTAATCAATAGTGGGTAATCGACGTCATGCAAAACAAATACTGTCTATTTTACATTTGGATTTTAGGGTTATGAAGGCTTTATACCTTTTTTATTGAATTATTTTTCGAATACGTTGTCGTTAATTATTTTTATTGATTATAATTTTTTTTGTTTCGTTGCTTGCATTATGATATGTTAGTGCTTTATACAAATTTATTTTTATTGTGATTTTTTTTCATCATAGTGCATCAGTTTTGTTGCTTATTAGTGAGTATTTTGATGTTTGATGAATAGCAGGTCATTGCTAACGTATATTATATATAAACATTATATAGTTTTAGGAATTAAGATTTTATGTTTGCTCTTCCTTGGAGATTAATTTATTATCGGTGTTTGGTTATCTTGAGTGATTGTTGTAGTAGATTGGTTATCCCGTAAATTAAAATCATAATTTTTTTTTGAATTCGTGGTAGTTAGCTTTACTGCTTAAATTTTTTAGTTTGTTGCTTGAGATATGATGAATTAGAGCTTAATTTAAAATGGTGGCATTTAATCGTAATGTATCAGTTTGTTTTTGGCTACTTGCTTTATTATTAAGTAATTTAGATATTTGTTATGAATGATTGTGTTGTTCTATTATATAGTGCTATAGTTTGGAATATAGTGTTTGTTTCATTTTTGCTCATTATATGATTCATTGTTTATCGGGGTTTATTTATGTGCTGAATAAATGATATTTCATTATTAAACAGGTAATTCATATGAATATGACGTAGTTTTAGATGTCTTGTTATGAATAAATTTATTGTTTATTTTGCAGTAATTTTTAGATTCGTATATCCTACTTCGTATCATTTTGGAAAAACTAATTGTAATTCATTACTAAACATATATAAACATTCCATTATATCGATTTTTAGATGCTTGTTATGAATAAATTTATTGCTTGTTTTGTAGTAATTTGTAGCTTGTTATAAAGAATAAAGACAAGGACGCATTGTCTTAACTAATCAAATTAGTTGGTGAAATCTCAGTGTTTTTCAACTACGGAACCACCGTCATGAAGCAATACACCAATCTACTTCAGCGGCTAAAGCTATTGGCCATATTGTTAAAAAAGATTCGCAATATCAAAGAAGTTATCACTATGATTATTTATGTTTTTGATCGAGTTGTTTAAGATTTTATAGAGAAACCGTGAATTTATTTTCTGTATATGATTATCGTAAAATCATTCAACAACGAGTGAGATTATTTTCGTACATCGATGTCCTTAAATATTAACAAGCATGATTTGATGCTAATTTAGCCATGATTTGGTGCAATATAAGCAACGTTTGGGTGTTAAATAAGCAATGATTTGATTGGTGACATATTCCAATTTGATTCTCTTACAGCTTGGTTGATATTGTATTCATGATGAAATAACAAATGAATTATAAGCAGCAAAACTAAGTATTCTAAGGATCAAACCTGTGATCATAATTTAAGCAACAAAATCAAATATAATAAGCAAATAAAATCTAACATTCTAAACAATAAAATTCAGCATTCTAATAAAGCACCACAAGTAGTCATATCAAACACTTAAACCCATCATGTGAAGCATCAAAATTAATCAAATGACACATATCAAATGAAACATCAAAAGTAACTAATTGAAGGAGTCAAAAAATCATAATAATTAAGCAAAAAATACATTCACACTTTGCTCCAAAAAATCATAACATGCAATTAAATCAATCATTATAAGCACCAAAATTACTCATATCAAGTTGTTACTTCATTCATATTAAACTATAAAAATAACATTGTGAAGCACCAAATCCGTTCATTCTTAGCAACAAAACTAATGACACTAAGTACGTACAGTTATCACACTAAGCACCAACACAAATCATATTAAGAATAAAAATAATCATATTAAACATTAAAACACATCATAATAAACATTTTTCACACCAAAACATTCAAAAGCCAAACTCTAATATTTTATTTGTTCATATCATTTTCATTCAAAATCACAATGCATTATTAACACATGGCAAAAAAAACAATCATGTCATATAAATCATCTAAATAAAAATTCATTAGCAACAATATTAACTAATACAATTTTACCTTTCTTGTTAAAATTTTTTATATATGTATTCTTCGTTCCTCATATCAAATGACGATTCTCTAGCATTTCCTTATTGTTTGTGGTTGTATTGGAGGGGCAAAATAAATTATTCTAGTGTAACTGTAAAAAAAACATGTTAGTAAATTAACAAAAAAAAAAAGTTACAACAAGAACCAATTAACTTTTTCAAATAAAACAAAAACATATAAGTTGATAAGAAACAAAATAACTATGGTAATATTCCAATACTTGATCATGCACATTATGATCCAAAAAATCATAACATGCATTAAAACCAATCAATATAAGCACCAAAATTACTCATATCAACATGCTACTACATTTATATTAAACTATAAAAATAACATATCTAAGCACCAAATCCGTTCATTCTTAGCAACTAAATTAATGACACTAAGCATGTAAAGTTATCATACTAAGCACCAACACAAATCATTTGTTGTTTTTTCTTATATGAAGCATCTCATGGTCAACGGTGTTGTGCAGTAGATCGATGGCAAATGTTGCTCAAAGGAGGTGTGCGATGGCTCAACGATGGACACTACTTGACGGTGATGAGCGGTGGCTTGACGACGGACGCTACTTGACAATGATGTGCGGTGACTCGACGACGGACGTTGCTTGACAGTGATGTGCGGTGGCGTGACGTTGGATGTTGCTCGACGGTGTAGGTGGTTTCCGACTGGTTCCCTTCAATGAACTTGCACATATTTGTCTCTCTAATTTTTAAAAGAATTGCCATTGTTTTGGATGGATTTTAGGGTTTAAGAGAAAAATGGATCGATGCAATTACTTCTGGCAGATTTTGAAGATTGAAATTGCAATTAATAGGTTGGTTTGGATACGTATATATTTGCAAGATTTTATTTCTCTAATTTTAACGATTGTTTCCATATGAAATTAAACGTCAAAATTACACTATTGTCCCTACTTTATTAATTTAATCTCTAATATTACATTTATTCTATATTCAGTTCATTTAATCTCATCCATTCATCCACAAGAATTAAAAGGCTGAGATTTGTTCCTATTTCTCAAATAGAGATCAGTCCTTATTATAGCCAACCCCTATATATATATATATATATATATATATATATATATATATATATATATATAACCCTATGTAGGAAATAGGAATGAATATCAACCATAGGATCTAATTAATTGGATGGTCAAGATCAGATTTTGTAGGAAGGATCAAATTGCAATTATTTAGTAATTTAATTAAATAAGGGTTATAGTTGTAATTTATCATATTATGTCAAAATCTAATCCCACGATTTTTGAAAATTTCCATAATACATGCAATTTTGGATTCTATTTTGATTTACTATAAAAATAATTATTCGTCCGTTTTTTTTTCTCAGCAGTCACGTTCTTTTTTTTTATTAACACGTAGTATTATTCTAGAAACGGTTTATTGGAAGTTGAAAAAATTCAATAACTTCTGCATCATTCGCTAAATTTTTCAAAGCTTTTTGGAACGGTTGGATTGTTCGTTATTTGTGCGATATAAACTGAAAATCGCAACATCGATGGAAAATCCAGGTATCGAACGTGTAATTATCGTGTTCAAATTATTTCGTTAGTCGGTTCACTGTTTTGTTAGAAAAAATTATGTTTGTATATATGTCACTCCCACCCCCAATAAAATAAATGTAAAATATAAAGTAATATAAAAATGTGGGTGAGTTATCTCTTTACAAAATATAAGTAAGTACTTTTCTATTAAAAAGTATTAAACATTAAAAACTTAGGTTAACATGTGGTGCATTTAAAATGATTGATAATATAAAAGTATAATTTATTAAAGAGGTAAAGAAATTGTTGTTTTCTTTGTAGAAATATTCTAATAATATCCAGATAAATTTGAATTCAAACATATGACATCTAAGTAAAAAAATATAATAAAATAAACCATTGCCCTCCTCACAGGTCATCATCCATGTATACACTTCTCAGGACTTGTCGGAGCTGTAAGCATTCATGCATTGATGCACCACACGTTATCACTTTCACCTACAATGCATGAACTACATGAGCTGGAGCTCAGTAAGCAAAAATTATGTGCATGTATGTTCACTGGCATCACAGCACGTGCAAGACACAACACCACCACAAATGTCAAATGCTCGTGAATAAAACCATTTATGCCATCTCGAAAGCATTTTCATGGTTTAGGAACTTGGCTCCCTTCACCAGACACCAACATGAGTCATGAGCTCATAATATAATCAATATCAATTGGGCAAAATGTGATTAGTGCACTCATGTGGCTCATCCTTCCTAGACCTCAAGGGACACGCCCCCTGCTTGTTCCCTTTGATCCCACATGAAAGTCATCCCACATCAGCCACGCATCACCTCAAAGGTGCAGTCGAAGTGGAACATCCTCCCTGGACCCCAAGGGACATGTCCCCTGCCTATTCCCTTTGATCCCGCATGGAAGTCATCCCACTCGAGGTACAAATATCAACACAGCACAACACGGGCTGGTGGTGACCAATCCCAAACAAAACATTTTCTCTCTCTTAAAACCATTTCATGCATGCAACCTCGACAATATCTACATAACGTGCATGCATATGCTCGTGCTCATGTACAAGATATTTAATGCAAAGAAATAGAATACCACAAGTACGTTGCATCACACACTCATGCAATATAACACAATAATAAATAATAATAAACACATATAGTCAGATAATAATATGTTCATGCATTGTAGTTGAGGATGGATTTCTACTTACCTCGAATTTGAAGCTTATTGTATTCGAGATCCTAAAACCCGCACTTTTCAATAAAATCTATTCAAAAATATGTTATAATATCAATATGCAGATTATTAAATATACCAGTGTTAACTACATGCTTATAAAATTATTTCTTTCTAAATAAAGTCATCTATTTTAATTTCTAATTTAACTCATCATTCCTGAAGTGTCACTTCTTAATTTATTTTCATAACAAACAATCACAGTACTCTTTCCTAAATAAGAACCCATTATAATTCATTTATTTAAATAGGTTCTAATTAACCAACTTTTAATCCAATGCTAAAATTCATTCCTTTTTTTTTTCAATCCAATAAAATTCACTTTAGTTAATTTAAATTCCTACCAGTGGAATATCAAATAATACAAATATTGTAAGATAACCGTTAAGTTACTCATGAAATACAAAGAAACTTAAATACTACAACCATCAATTGGACTCCAATTACTATATATATATATATATATATATAATTACTTCTACCTTGTTATTATGACAGTAAACAATTTACGGTCACATGTATTATGCATATGGATTCCAAAGCTTTTAGATTATCAAAATCTAAATAATTAGATCATTAATTAAATAAATATAACATACTTGAGACCATCTAATTTGTAACCACTTTTTTATATATTTGAGAAAAACTAACCGCAAGTTCAAACATGAATACTTGATAAATTTTGCTTATTAATTTGAACTAAAGTAACCTTTGTTCGCAGAAGCAAGCTTCCCAATCCCTATTTCTTCAATTTGACAATAATTAACTATAGAATTGTACTTTAATTAGATAAATATGGTTTCCTCAAAACTCATGCACACGTGTACTAATCTCCTAACATATGAAGAGACAATAATACACCTATCATTTCCTATATAGCTACGTGTATGCACAAGGTAAATTTTGTATTCTTTTTCTTTTTCTTCTCTTTTTTTTCCACTAGTGCAAAACTTATTTATCTATTATTATATACCATATATGCTTAGAAATTAATCCATTAATACTATTAATTAAACTAGAATGTGTTTATACACACATTTTTTTATCTATTTATTATATATAATCCAATTATCAATAAAACTTTAAATCTATAAATCATAAACTTTTATCAAATAAATAAAATAGGGCATAGACATGTTCAAACGCATATAAATATATTTGGCTTGAAGATAAACATATATAAAATATATGACACATAATTTGTAACAACTAGTGAATCGTAAAATGTTCAGATATTACAATATATGAGTGGGTTTTAGTTTAATTTTGTATATTAATCGATGTAGGGTTGTGTAAACAGAAAGAACAAATTTAAAAATTTGTGTTTAAATGTTTTTCGAGAAGTTTGAGAGTAGTGATGTATGTTATAGTATGAGTTCTTGTAAAAAACATACGTGAATTCAATTTTATTTTTTTTTATAGAAAGGGTTTTATAATTCTGTTTGTTTCAGTTAAATGTCATAATATTGCTATCAACGACAGATGATTTGCTATCGAATGTAAAAATGTTTGCTAATTAAGGCAATTTATTAATGCATTGATTGTAGTGGTGTTTTTCATTCCGCCATTTTAATTCCTCCTCTATCAATCATATATGTTTTTCATTACGAATGCAAGTTAATTTCATAAGTCAGAATTTTATGAATGGGCGATATTCGAGTTGTGATTGTGATTTAATTATTACGAGTTGTTTGTTTGTTATATGTGTTTTTAGTAATTCTTATTTTTTATGCATGGATTTCACGACATACATTTTTCAGTTAACTGTCAGAATATTGCTATCAACGACATACTATTTGCTAACTAACTTAAAAATATTTGCTAATTTTAAACTGTGTACAATGGAAACAATATTACGTAAATGGTTATTATGTTTGTTTTTAATTATTAATTTATATAGTTTAATGAACTTTAATTTTTAAAAATGGCAGACAATAATTTATCTACAGAAAATCATGCAAGTGGTGATTATTCATTAACGAGATAATCATGTTCATCATTATTTGCTGGGATATTGGTTGATAATCCAAACTACCTTTGTTAGCATTATTTTGTTGCACTGTTAGCAATATTGTGTACTCATGTTAGCTTTGAATTTTGTCCGAAAATATTTATACTAGATATGTTATGTGGTTTAAATTTTCACTTTCATATATATTTATTTCTTTAAATAATGGGTTATGTCAGGTATGAAATTATATTTGCTCCATTCACTGGTAAGGATAATCATGGAAAAATTGTGACATTTGGGGCTGCCTTATTATCATCCGAAAATCACTAGTCATATGAACTTCATCTAATGTGCATGGACCATCGCAAAACCCTTGCCCAAAACCTCCTTCAGAAATCTCCATGGTTTGCCTTCACAACAGCATATTTTTCTTCCACTATTTAATGGCGGGGATATCCCTTGGTACTCTTCTGTACCTTAGCACCACACGATCCATGTATAAGAGCTGCATATAGTTTACCCAATTACCCACATATGCAATACATTAGTTATTATAATATTTTGCATGTCCAAAATTATAAAGATTACAATTCAAAACAGTTTGCAAATGGGGAAACTAAAAGTTTAGTAGCACTTTTAACAAACAGAAAATGCAGTCATATACAAATTCAAAACCATTCAACAACCAGAAATCAATTTTTATTTGAAATATATGCATATTACATGAAATATGTTTAATCTGCTCACAACAATTGGTACCACCATTATATAAATTTGCAAAGGTAATCTTTAATCTTGCTACAAAACTGATTGCTACACAATAGCAGACTGAGTCCTAAAATTGCTACACAATAGCAGACTTATTGCTAAATGTATTCAAACATATACCAATTGCTATCAGCTTCAACCATATTTGCTAATACTACACAAATCAATTGTTTCTTCTCTCGGAAAAAAATTAATCAACTAAATGCCCTTCTATACTCAGCTTCAAATTATAGCAATTTTGGTTAACATAAAAATTAGATAACATATGCAGATTTATTTGCTAACAAGATACATTTATTTGCTAATAAAGCCCAGATTGTTTGCTAACTGTATTCAACCAAATACCAATTGATATCAGTTTCATTCACATTTGCTATGAGAACAAATAATTTTGTCAATACTGTCCAAATCAACTGCCCTTCTATATTCAGCTTCAAATTGTATCAATTTCATAACAAGAAAATTAGCTAACACATGCAGATTTATTTGCTAACAATATTCATTCATTTTCTTATAAAGAGCATATAGTTTGCTAAATGTATTCAAACAAATAAAAATTGCTATCATTCTCAAACATATTTGCTAATAGAACAACTAAATTCACTAATATTCAAATTATAGATTTTTTTTGCTAATATTCAATTCAAAACGTATTCAACTCAATCTGCAAATATTACACAATAATTTGCTAAAATTGTATTGCATGTTATTTCAATAAAATATAAAAATAGCAACATTTTCATAATTATTTTTATATTTCAATAAAATATAAAAATCCCATCTCGCGAACGCTTTGCTCCTGTGCCTTGTTCATCTTTTGTATAGCCTTTGTCAGATCAACTGGACTTGTTCTATTTTTTAGGTTCAAATATGATGCCCTCGCGCATTTTTTTGCTGCATTTGATGATGTACCGCCTGCTAAAGAAGAGCAGATTGTTAGCTATATGTATTTAAAATAGACAACAATTGCTGTCAGTTGGATTAATATTTGCTAATATAACACATTAACTTGCTAATATTGACCAAACTCATTGCTACTATCACTTAAACAAAGTAATAAAAAAAATTCCCTACTGCATTCAGCTTCAAATTGTTGCTATTTTTCAATAAACAAATTTGCTGTCGAGATTCATTAATTTGCAACACAATAGCAGAACTGATTACTAAATGTATTCAAACAACTAACACTTGCTATCAATTTGCTTCAACCATATTTGATAATAGAACAAATAATTTTGTTAATACTGCACAAACCAATTGCCATTATCTCAGAAAAACTTAATCAACAAACTGCTCTTCTATATTCAGCTTGAAGTTGTAGCAACTTTTTAAAAAAAAAATTAGCTAACATATGCACATTTATTTGCTAAAAAGATTCCTTTATTTGCTAATAAAGATAAGATATTTTGCTAAATGTACTCAACAAAATATCAATTGGTATCAACTTCAATCAAATGTACTCAAAAGATTCATTCATTTGCTACCAAAGATCATATAGTTTGATAAATGTACTAAAAAAAATACTCAAATGCCAATTGCTATCAGTTTCAATCATATTTGATAGTATAACAAATGAATTTATTAATACAGTCCAAATCAATTGATATCCTCGCGTAAACAAATTAATCAACACTCTGCCCTTCTATATTCAGCTTCAAATTGTAGCAATATTTTAACAAAAAATTTAGCTAATCTTTGAAGATTTATTTGCTAACTACATTCATTCATTTGCTAATAAAGAGCAGCTTGCTTGACAAATGTATTCAAACAAATAGCAATTGCTATCAAATTCAGATTCAAATTGGAGCAATTTTAAATTCAAATAAATAGCTAACATATCCAGATTTATTTGCTAACCTATGCAGATTCAAAAAAACACATTCCACAAGCCTTTGCTGAATTGGGGAAAAAAACATTGCTACCATTAAAAACATTTTTATCCAGACACAAATATGGAGCTGCTACTACTCACGTCTTACAGAAAATCAAACAAAGTAATCAAAAAAATATGCTAACACCTTATTTGCTAATGTAACACATTAATATGCTAACGTTTACCATAATAAGTGTTATTCCTGCATAAATAAAGTAATAAAAAAAAATACCCTTCTATAGTCTGCTTCAAATTATAGCACTTTTCGCTCAAATAAATTTGCTAAAATATTCAGTTTTATTTGCTATAAACATTCATAAATTTGCTAATAAAGAGCACAATGTTTGATATACGTATTCAAACAAATAACAAAACATAATACCAACTTTTTTCACTCACGTGCGCGCCGCAAAACGAAATCACCCAAACCAATTATCACGAAAAAGGGTCCCTATCCACATTTTCCCTCAAATTACTACTTTTCAGCGGTCCCCCCCACGAAGAAGTTGTTCTATTTCACATATTTACGAACACGTGTGCATTATTCATCATTTAAAAACCCAATAAGCCCACCAATATTCATACCGTTAATTATCAAAAGTTTCAACCACTTTTCATCAAAAAACCAAGTCGAAAAAATACAGTAAAAATACAGAAGAATCAAAAGCAAAAATTCCCGACCGTTTTGAGGTTAAAAACAGTAAAAAAATAAAATCACTAGAATCGAAACACATAAAAATACAACTTTTAGCAAAGAAAAAAACTAAAAGTGATAGAAAAAAACTCGAACTAAAACATGGGCTACTTCTGGTTGAATGCCTGTTCGTTATTCTCCTTTGGTGTCAAACATTCAAGGTCTGTCGACGTCGTTCCGCCTGGGATTTTTTGATTTGGAGAATAATTTAGCCTAAGACCTATAGATCTGGAGAAAATTTTCGACTGTCAAAGGGTTTTGCTAGAACTAACCCTAGATTTTTGGCTGCTAAGTGAATCCATTGAAAATCTAAATCAATTACGTAGATTTGGGTGGTTGCCATAATTACTGGGACGAGATTTTCGGATTTTTTTATTTCACCCTTTTTTACCCTTTCACATCCAGAAATATTGAAGAAGAATAAAAAAATTGCTATTTGATCCCTAAAAATGAATTTAAATCTAGACCGTTTATTTGGGGTAGATCTATGGTTTCAAATTTGTTCCTATTTCCTACATAGGAGAGTGGTATTCACTTTAACCCACCTCTATATATATAATTTAATATTCTTCAAGTGATTTTAAAGTAACATTGCGTGTATAACTAATGTGGGGACTAAAAAATGTGTTTCCTGATATTATTTTTTGTTTGTTGATCCATTTGTTCCCGATATTATTTTTTTCAAATGATATCATAAGAGTGTTGTAAAACAATGTCATCAATTCGAAATGTCATCAATTCGAAATAAATATCAAGACACACATTTTATATATCACACATTCGAAATAAGATATTACATTTTATATAATTGAAAAAACTCAAACACTATGTGTAAGAGACTAAGGACGTGATTGATATGGTGGAATAGAATGGAATGGAATAGAATAGAACGTTCATTCCCATGTCCATTCACATTCCGTCGATTGATATGATTCAAAATTGGGAATCACCATTCCCGATAGAATTCCTATTCTCAAAAGAAGAGGAATAGTCATTCCACCCACCCCATGGGATTTAACTATTTTCAATGACCAAAAAAATTAATATATGATATATTTATGCATAGTCATGTTTTATAATATTATTTTATCATATTTAGAAAAATAAATCAAAAATCAACTTAAATAATTTATTATTATTATTATTATTATTATTATTATTATTTCTTAATTATTTTTATATTATTTATTTATTTTCAAAATATA
Organism: Perilla frutescens; assembly: GCA_026008535.1. Taxonomy (NCBI): domain Eukaryota; kingdom Viridiplantae; phylum Streptophyta; class Magnoliopsida; order Lamiales; family Lamiaceae; genus Perilla; species Perilla frutescens. The sequence goes on along the minus strand of BRKX01000011.1, from coordinate 30,672,256 downwards.
ATTTAAAAATATATGTTAAAATCAAATTTTGATAGCTTTTATAACTTTGTTGAAGAAAAATGAAAGTAATGTCGAAATAAATATACCATAAAAATATGTTATAATACAATATAAAATATTTATATATTTGATATAATTTAGTTTATTCAAATGAAACATTGAAATGTTAAAATATTTTTCTATGAAGTTAAAAAAATTATTAACTTATATAAATTATTATATATTAATTAATTAATTATTTTAGAATAAAAATTTTCAATAAAATAAATAAATTATAATTTGCTAAAAAATCTAAAAAAGAAAAATGACATTTATAAATATAAAAAATAAATTAAGCCATGTGTTGATATTTATTAGTTATTACGCACACTTTATTCAATTATAAGAAAAAATTAAAGTACATAAAATATTCATTATATCTATATCTATATAAAAAGTGTGGATGTTTCTTACAAAATATGATTTGCCTATTATGTCCACAATTTGCACTTAATTTAATTTAAGGGTAAAAGAGTAATATAATATATTACAATATTTTTGTAAATATAATATATTATATTTATTTTAATAGTTTTGTTATAATTGAACTCTACTACATAAAATTATCCTTAATATAAAATATTATAAATATTTATTTGTAAATATAATATATTATATTTATTTAATTTATTACAAAATATGATTTATCTATTATATCCATAATATGCACTTAATTTAAGGGTAAAATAGTAATATCCTATATTATATAATTAATGATTCACATATAATTTATTATATTTATTTCAAAAGTATTGTACTATTCCAATTGTTCATCCATATCATATTAATTTTTCACCAATTATTTCTCTATCATATCAACCCGTAGCAAACAAGAAAAAAATTAAAAAATATATTCCCGCAACAATATAATATAGTATATAATTAATTCAACACATATAATATATTATATTTAATTTTATAATTTAAATATTAATTCAATAGAATTGTATTATTATAATTTTTCATTGATTCACATGAATTAATTTTCCAAAGATTATAAACTAACCTGATTATACTTAAGAATCTCTCTATCAAAAATCAAGAATTTCTTCTCCATCAACCATTATATAATTAATCATTATCACGTGTAATATATTATATCTATTTCTATAGTATTGTACTATTACAATTCTTCATTCACATCAATTAATTCTCCACCAGCTATCTCTTCATCATATCAACCATAGCAAATAAACAAACAAAAAACATAATCCTACAGTAATATAATATATTATATAATTAATTATCTACATATAATATATTATATGTTATAATTTAAATATCATTTTAATAGAATCGTACTATTACATAGTTTATATAGATTATTTTGGAAAAACAATCGGTCAAATATTTTGATGAAATGTCAAATAACTTAAAATAATCAATCGTGACAAACTCGACTGAACGAATACACAATTATCACATAGATGAGTTGATAATCAATAAAGATGTCATGTCATCAGTTGTCTATAGCACAACTGATCTATGCAAAGGTAGAGAAGACGTAGAAGTTTTAGCTTAGAATCTCATATATCTTATGTGCTTTACATTGATTTATTTTGATTGACATATCTTAATTGCAACATGTTCACTGAAATCAACGATATTTCATTCTGTTCTTCATTCCGTAGACATACCAATCATAAGAATAGTCATTTCATTCAAACACTCATTTCATTCATAAGTTCATTCCATCCATATTTAATTACATCCTATCATACCAATCACCTCATAAGAGTAACATCGAATTTACCAAACTCGTACACCCCATGGAAATCATCCAAAAGTTGTAGTAAATTTAATTGACCGTACGTTGAGCCCAAAAACGTTACCTTTGAACATTGCTGTAAACCATCCTCATCGAGGTCACAATTTATTTATATATATTAAAGCACATAATTGCAGACTCTCCATTCCATAATTATTAAATACCATCCTCATAATAAATGTGGCATACCGCATATATTGACAATAGTGGAGCATTTGGCGTCATCTAAAAGGGGTGTGCATACAAAACCATTCAGCATAATTACAAGTTTATTGAAAATTAAATTCTATCTTACAATGAAGTTCCCATATGATAAGATGATACAAGAACTGTATTGATGTTCTTGAAAAATTTATACAAGTAGCAATACAATATTATGAAGAATATACGAGTAAGATGATATAGATCAAAGTTCCATGTTGTGGTAGAACAACTTCATGTAATCAATCAAATCCCACTTATTGCATTACCCAGATTTCCTCCAAGCAAGGAGAGTAGTCCACCACCATGAACCCTGCCCTCCGGCCCAACCAAATCCAAGCTCTTCCCGGTAACGTCAACCCCGGTGCTCCTCTCGACGTGCTTCTCGGAGTTCGGTGGTTTCGAGCAAAATGATGAGGCCTTCATCGACAAAGGAACCAATACCTGAGGAGGGATCAGCTGCCTCCGTTTGGCTGGCTTCTCGAGTGAGTCTAGTGAGTCAGAGATCACGCTCACACCGGATGATGAACAGGTGTTGTCGAAGCTGCTCCTACCAGTAGAGGCTGCAGCGACTAATCCATGGAAGAGCCCTGGCCCGAGCATTCCTCCTCTGTTCATCATCTCTCTCCCGTGAAGCAAGCTGGCATGTGCAGCACACAGGCCGCTCCTCCCCCTTGCGAATTTCTCACATTTCCCCTCACCCCAACTGCAGCGCTTCCCACCACCATGGGCCTTGCAGAAATCAGTGCTGCCCTGAGCACTCTTGCCACAGTTTTCGAACTTACAGCGCTTCCCACCACCGTGTTTGACACAACAATCTGTCCTGCCACGAGCACTCTTGGTGCAGTCGGGAACAGCACATCGCTTCCCTCCACCATGTGCAACACAGAAGTTTGTCCCCCCGTGCACACTTTTTGGACATATTCCACCACCATCGAACAAGCAGCGTTTTCCACCACCGTGCCCTTTGCAGAGAGGCGTGTTACCCTCGGCACCTTTAGTGCAGCCTGCAAATATGCATCGCTTTCCTCCACCGTGTGCTTTGCAGAACATGGTACTCCCCTGAGCACCCTTGCTACAGTTGAGGAAATGACAACGGCGTCCTCCACCGTGAGAGATGCACAGACCAACCTTCCCCTCAGCACTACGAGTGCAGCCATCAACCTTACACCTCTTTCCCCCACCATGTCTGATGCAAAGACCAGACTTCCCACGTGCAGCTCTGCTGCACCCTTCAGGATGTCCGCAGCGTCTTCCCCCACCATGTGCTATGCAGTGATCCGTGTTCCCCTCGGCACTTTTAGTGCACCCAAGAAGCTGACACCTTCTCCCTCCACCATGGGCTTTGCAGTAGGCCGTTCTGCTCTCTGCACCTTTATTGCATCCTGGCTTCTGGCATCTCTGTCCGCCGCCATGGCCAATGCACAGGCCCGTTGCCCCTCGTGCACCTTTTGTACATCCGCTAAACTTGCATTTTTTCGCACTACTGCCTCCGTGATTTGAGGACACGGCAGCACTTCCAGGCTCAGATATGGCACTCATAGAATAAGTAGAAATGGCTGAAGGTTCAGAACTCAGCTGGGAAGTCTGGCGATGAGATTTAGCACTGAGTTCCAAAGACTTATTTGCTGTCCGTAAAATCTCAGCATTTTCTGCTCTTGGTGCCAAAATAAGTTGGGTCATGTACCCGCCTGATTTCTTGGCTGATGTAGAGCCCTCATCAACAATAGGAAATGCAAACCTGTTACCATCTGAAGATATTTGATTGGAGTGATGAGTTGCATCAGGAGGGGTGTGGTTGGAAGCTGAAAACTCGAGTATATTTGTAACTGCATCAGGACCGCAACACAGCCCTAGCTTCAACATTAAATCACGTTGAGTTGAGATGCCATGATTAAGTATGGTTGACATCCCTTTAGATTTGTTACCCCCAGAAGGTGAATACTCATCCGAATGAGCACTTGGTGTCGGCCCCAAACCAAGTACCAACTTGCATCCATCATCCGGAGCAGTAACCTGAACACCATTGTTAGTTTGACTGTTCCCGATTGTGACAGCCTCACGTGTCCCGTATCCAAAGCCATCTAACCGTAAAGTGGTATCTCCAACATTACCACTCTTTCTAAGGTTACCACGGAGAGAGGAATACATTTTTTCTAGCTCCCACCTATCAAATTCCTATACTAAGTTTTTTTAAGAGATGAATGGCCACCACTAAAAGAATGCTATTGAATTAACATGAATATCCATACACTAAAATGAAGAAAACAGGAGAAATAAACCCAAACAAACTACTTCCACCACTTACAAAACCTGATGTATCGGATCTATCCATTACGTTACTGCCTTGGAGAAGAGCTGTGCTTATGATGAAAACTACTAGGTAAGAAACTGTGGTATATTCTATTTACTGAACATTGATTTTCAGCCTAAAATAAAGGGTCCTTAAACATTCAGGAACCTGGCAGAAAATAAGAAATAATTTAGTTTCATAGAAAATATCAAGCTTTCAGAAACACCACAAGGAGCTCTAAATAATGCCACAGAATCACAGATTTCAGAGTATGAAGCACGAAAGTTAGAGGTAAAACGTATCAACAGATCAATCATAGGATAACCAAAACACATCACTAAGCATCAAAGATATTTGCACAAATAAGCAAACACTGCATTGAGATGACCAATATCAAATTTATGAGAGTCAAACAGGTTCGGGCAATCTAAACCTATGGATGCATGGAAGAAAAAAAAATTCCAAGGCTCCCACCGGAGAGATTAGCTTTTCAACATTATTTCTTAAGTAGATTGATCTGGTGTAATGGATTACAGGGGTGGACACAAAAAATTGTGAAATGCTTATTTTATTCAGCACCAGATAAAGAAAAAGTGAGGTGGGTTGAAATTATTTGCTGGAAACCACTCTCTAACTCATGAAGGATTATGCGCGGAAGCAGGGGGAGAGATACCTTTAAGCCGCAAACAAGTAAGGAGATGTAAGTTTCCTACCTAGTGGAAGCTGTAAATTAACACATGTTTGAGTTTGCCATAAAGCAAGAATTCATTTCTTTTTTGTTTATATTCGCTCTAATCTTCCATGAAAAAACAATGTAAACATTTTCACACTCTAGGATCGTAAAGGGAGGGATTTGATAATATGTAAGGAAAGGCGACTTTCTACAAGGTATGAACTATGAAGAGTTGCCAACAGATACTCTCAAGTTCTCTATATTTCTTCTTTGTGAACCTGATGCAGAAATCCTGAAACTCAAGAAGCAGAGGAATAATAGGATGTAGATTTCCACTCAAAACTTAAAATAAAAGAAGCTCAAAAGAAGAGAAACCAACACGACTGATTCAGAGATAGAATTTCAAATATTGATAGTGCAACTACTACAAAATTGAAATTTAGATTCAGCTCATTCATATTCTATTAAGCTTTTTCCGTAACTTCATTTGATGACAGTGCATAAGCACTTATATGACAAACCTCACAACTAGTACCCTGAGATCATAACATGTTCGCTTTCATGGAATTTGTCTGATCTATTTTTTATTCACTTGACCATAATTGAGTGTGAGTTCATCAATTTCCCAAGATTCTGTTGTCTTATATACTTCCTTATAAACTCACAAAAATTTCCTATTTCTAATCAGTACACAGCTACGAAATAACTTCTGCAAAGTTGAATTTTCTCAATATAGAGCTAATGTTGTAGATAATTATATGTTTATGTCAAGTAGTTAAAAAAAGATTTTATTTTTTTTATCAGCCCAAATTTAATCCTAAACAAATTAAGCTCGACTTTGTTTTACTACTCCAAGTTCAACAAGAAATTCACCAGCGAGATATGAGATCTAAAGATTTATCAGATTAAAGACAATAAATTGAATAGCAAAGAGTCAACCCCTTCTCTGAAGTTCTTCAAAGCAATATCATACAATTAAAAGGGGAGAAAAGTAAAGGAATTGTAGATGCCTTTGTTGCTAGAATATGAGAAATTTTCACAATCAAAAAAAAAAAAAAAACTTCATTTAAAATATATATGTATATATATATAACAGAAATATAACCAAAAATGGGAAATCATAACTTCTAAGCAGCTCATTTAAATTCACGAAGGCATGCATCTTTCCAACAAAATTCAGTGAACCAAAAAGAAAATGTAAAATATCCAATAAAACATGTAACAATTCTGGTAATTCCCGAATAAATTCAAAGAAGAAGAAAAGATTTAGACCCACATGCATATCAATGAATAGTATGTACACAAACTATCTGCTGCCTCAAAACCTTAGAAAGAGAAAATGGAAAAAAGCATTGCAGTTCAAGAGCTGAAATGGTACAAGCAAAAAGTAAACAGGAATAGAAAATTACCCTTTATAGAAAACTTTCCACGAATATAGAAAGCCTCTGAATCCATTGCAGAACAACGTAACTCCCAATTTTACTAATCCATTCTAGAGAGAGAAGCGAAGCAAAGAAGGTTTGAAGGGAGGGAGAGAAACAAGAGAAGGGGAAGAAGCTGACAGCAACAAGTAGAAAAATTAGAGAGAGAAGGGAGAGAGAAGCTTAATTATGCCAATTGGAGAGTTAAATAGTGCTAATCTTGATTAGGGCACCTCAAGAGTTCTAATTAGTGAAAGTTGATTGACGATAATGCCCCTGATCAACAGCAGCTAAAACAACTGTTTTCTCTCGAAGGGTTTGAAGCAACGGACCACTAATTTGGACAATGAATGCTTTTTGGTGAAAGAGATGGGCCCTGTTATACCAATTTTGCCCTGGGGTGAGATAGCAATTTGGCTGAGCTGATAAGGTTGTTTTCGACTTTTCCATGCCCATGATGCAATAAATTGATGCCCCTCGCTGACGTAAGGAGATTGGGTAAGGGAAAATTAGTGGCGGAGGTGGAGTGTGGTTAGCACACAACATGTCACCATCGAGTTTCGTTTTATTATCGGTTTTTTTTGTCGTGAACTATTATTTATATTTCAAATTATTTTCATTTTCTCAAATTTATTCTCAATTAATAATTTTTTTAATTCAATACTTAAACTATTTGAGTAATAATCAAATATAACATGTGATGCATTTTTCGGCCACAATCAGGAGTCAAAAAATGGCAAAAAAATTAGAATAAAAATATTGTGTTATAAATATGGATGATTTGGCCATAACACAAAAACCTGAAAGAGAAAAAGCATTTCAGCCAAATAGAAGGTGATTTTTGGCGAAAAAAAAGCGTCTGATTTTATATTGATTCATTTTTAAATAGTTTTAAGTATTTTACTAACTAAAGTACTGTTCATTTGTGATATATTTGAAAAAATGGAAATAATTTAAGATATATACAATAGTTTACCCTTATATTTTTATTGTTTTATAAAATGAAATTCTTAACTACTATTTGAAGCTATTTTGACTAAACTTTTTTATTTATAATAATCTACAAATTAGATTGAAGAGCAAATTGCATAAAAAAAATAGTGCAAATGATTTAACTTAAAAGGTGCTTATGCGGTCCAAACTTGCGAATTTATGTATTACGATCATGGAGGAGTATTGACGTAGCGGCACTTTGAACGAGTGCAGACTTCATAAAAGATGAAAAATATTAGATAAGAGAACAAAAGAATAATAGAGAAAAGGAGCCGAGATAGAGATGATTGAGAGAATAAAAAAAAATCATAATAATCCTTATTTTAAAATATTCAATAATAAATTACACACAAACTTATATAGGCAATTAATTATCTAAAACCCACTAGACTAAAATATTAAAGCCTTTTTTGTTTTTATTTCCAACATCAGTTTTCAGTATTTTTAGTTCAATTTACGAGGTGTATTGATTTTTGAAAGAATGTAATGATTTTATTATGATGAATAATTTAATATTCAGAGTTATAGGTTTGGAAAATGAAAATATATTTGTTTGATTATATTTTCATTTTGAAATCTGTGGTTGAGATGAAAAGATAAATATTTGTGTGGTTATGATAAATTGATCAATCTTTAAATAATGAGTCACACTGTAATGATATATATGTGTATAATTGAATATGTTGTATAGGATTAGAAAAGGTAAAAATTAAAATTGAAAATAAGTAAAACAAACGTATTTCTAGTGTTTTAAATAGTAAAAAGTGGAAAATTTTCATTTGGAAATAAAAACAAACAAGGCCTACAATTCTAACAGGATCTCATAAGGTAAACATTTTTTTGTGTGTGTTTGAGAAAATGCGGAAACATTTATTAAAATAATAAACTAAGCTAATATACATGAACAATAACAATTATCTAAGATGCACTCTCATGTGAGATCATCTAACCAATTTCTTACGTTACAAGGATCTTTATTTGATTCAGGAGAGTAGTGCCCTCCCCCTTATCTTTTCTTTTTTATTTTTCTTTTTCAGTGGTCACTTCCCTAGTAATTTTTTTTTTGCAATTTTTTTTATTTATTTATTTTTATCCAACATTTGGCGCAGTGCACTCACCCGACAATAGATACTAATGTGTGAGCTCATGCACTGTACTCGATAATTAATTCTTTTGAAATAAATATATACCGTAAAATGAAATTAGTGAATCCTAAAATTAAATTGAATTAATTTATTTTTTTTTAACCCGACATATCGCGCAATGCACTCGCCCAATGTTGACGGGTGGGCCTGTGCATTGTATTCGATACTAAATAAAAGTTTTTATAAAAAGTAAAAATGAAAACAAAAAAGGGAAAAAAACGTAATAGCGAGAAAATGAAAGAAATGAAACATTAAAAAAATGGGGTCACGCGACTGGGCGTGAAAATACTGGTAGGGCGGGTTTAGGTAATATTTGATCCGTGTTTAATGTAAAATACCTGTTAGACTGTTTCATATAAGTGTTTGTGATTATGTAATATACATAACTTGTCAGGTGGTATCATTATGCTACAAACATATAAGTTTAAAACAAATATATATATATATATATATATATATATATTATTTATGATGAATATTAAATTGGATCATAGGAGCCCCTTGTATTGTTCGCTTAAAACAACATGCATTAATCCATATCTATAACATTGGTAATGTTAATTACATTTAAGAATAATTAATTAACCAATAGAAAAAGGAAATCAAATGAACAGAGTACTCGAAATGGTTCATTGGCCCTGACGTTTTGCACGTCATTTACACGCCAAGTCCAGTGAAAATGGAATAAAGAGCAAAATAAGTATTAATTCGTACATATCATCTCTAGCTATTTTGAAAGAAACGAATATTAAAAAAAAATGGGGGGAATAGAATCAAATTTAATCCTATTATATTTGATCAAAATACAATAAATCAATACTTACTTAAAATAATTAAATATAAACAATTAAATCCACATATCTGCCTGGTCATGAATTATTGGGTGCAAACTCGATCTTTGTTGGTAACACAATTTAGATTAGCATCCGTTGTATGCGAAGATTATAAAGCGGACAAACCTCAAGTTCAAATTCACTTTATATTTTTCGATTAAATTCATTAAGATTTAGGAGAGCTTGAAATGAAATGGCAGGAGTGATTAATTGAGGTGAACATAGGAATAAGAATTTGTTGGCTGGCAAAGTGGCAATCCCCACGCCCCGTTCGCTGCATCCAATAACACATCTTTATTAGTCCAACACTACGTGTCAAACGCTCTTTGGCTCATCGGCAATTATTGTGGTGGAATCTTGCCGCAAACTTTTATATGCATCACTCTTACATCAGGGGCGTCTTGCCTAAGATGCGTCGCCTTACCGCGTTTTTTTAATAATACTAAAGAATGGATGAAATTAATCAGGGTGGGGAAATATACCGAAATACAGCACTTATCGTATTGAAAAAATATCGAAAATATTGAATTTTTGATACGGTATGATATCGTACTGTGAATTTTCGGTACGGTAACGGTATGAACTTTTAAGAATTATGATATATCGCGGTATACCGAGATTTCGGTATATCGTGGAGTTTTGGTATATACCGGTATACAGACGGTATATTGATATACCGTCTTTTTCAGAAAAAAAAAAATCACAACTATAATTCAATGTTTTAATTATAATATTGCAACATATATTTAAAATTTAGATTTATAAATATGAGAAAGAAAAAAAAAAGGGAAATACAATGCAATAAAATAATATTTAGTAAAATTTTTTTATAAAAGTTTAGTAAAAATACAATATTTGAAAATTAATAAATATATATGAGATATAAATAAACTATGAAATATAAGAAAAACACTTCGCTATCTCTATATATTGATTTTTGAATATGACTCATATTGAAATATAATAAACTAATATGAATGAACTACTTAACAAATGTGGATTACAATTATGAGTAAAATAGTTAATAAGGAAAATAAAATAAAATAAAATAAAAAATAAGAAATAGTTAATCATATAATTATATTTGGATTCATTTGATTCTACAATATTGTAACATTTATTTAAAATTTGAATTCAAAATTATAACTCAAATATTTAATCAAATATATCAAAGATTCTAAATGAGAAAGAATAATACAATGCAATATTATACTTAACATTTAACAATTTTATCACACAAAAAAAAACTTTAATATTTATATATTGACTTTTGAACATGACTAATGAAAAATAATAAACTAATATGAGGAATTATATAATTATCTAACAAGATTACAATTATGGGTATAATTAAAAATAAAATGAATAAATAGAAAATGAATATACGAATATTAACATGACTAATATATGTATATATGAATGATAAATAATTTATATATATGTTTGTGATGATTATGAAAATACAAAAACTCAAGTATTTAATCAACTATATATAAATTAAAATTGAAATATAATGCAATAATATAAGATATTCCATTGAAAAGTTGAATCAAAACATATTAATCTAAAGTTAAGCTAAGCTTAGATAAATGACACTTTCCGTTGAAAAGTTAAATGTTAATCTTGATTATATTTGATTCTTCTATACTATAATATATAAATATTAAGTATATCTAAAAATTGCCGAGATTTATGTATATGAATGATGAAATAAAACTTTATTTGTCCATTAATTAATTATCCACTTTATTGCATAAAAAATTATATTTATATCTATAGCTACAAAATTAATCACCATGTAATACTAATAATTAAATCTTTAGTAAATAAATTTAATACAAATTAGTGAATATTTAATTTAATAAATCATAAACAAGAATTGCTTATATAAAAAATCTCATTATATAAGTTTCATCCAAAGTGAATAACTATTAAACTTGTTTGATGTTGGTATTTTGATTGTTGAGACGTGAATTTTTATGTTGTTATTTATAGAATTCGGATCGGTACGACATGTAAAATTCAGTATTTTCGGTGTACCTTAAAATTTCAGTATTTTCGATATACCCGTGAAAGTTCGGTATACCTTAGAAGTTTGGTATGTTCGGTATACCGAATAATATCGATACAGTACGATATACTGAAAATATCAGTACGATATCAATATATGTTACGGCGTATGCCAAAACTTCGGTATACCGAAAGCTTCGGTATGAGAACGGTATGAAATTTTTTCAATATTGAAATTTCGGTACGGTATACGGTACGGCGTGAAATTTTCGGTATACCATACCGACTCACCCCTAAAATTAATTCTTCATGGAAATGAAAATAAGATATACATAGACTAATTCAGTTTAAAAGGTTTTAATAATACATAAGGAATTGATGAAATTAAATATTACATATTGATTGGGAAAAATGACATGTGTCACTTATTAAGATGAGAGCAACTCTCTCCTTACAAGTCGGTTTTATGAGAATGAGTTAGACCCGATATCAACTTCTAATAGTGGCGGGTCCAGAATCTTTTCTTAGAGAGGGGGCGGAGCGGTAACACTTTGAACTTCTCGTTTGCATGTGCAGCTAAGAAAGAACAGTGAAGAATTTCGAAATAATTGCTAATAGTTATACATTTAATTTTCTTTTATATAACCGTGTTAATGAAAATTAGCGACAATTCTATTTTTAATCTTATTTTCTTTAGTGGAATAAAGTCATTTTAATTCGACTTTCCTCCTATTTCCCCATATTAAATCAAAAAGATTGTTGTTGTTTATTAAAATAAATAATTGGAAATAATTACTAGAACAAAATAGATTTGAAATGATGTTTTCGAACTTATTTATTGATCTAAATTAAATTGGTTATGCCTAACAATAATAATTTGAAAGAATAAATTTGTACAAATTATTTAATTTAGTTCTACTTTTATCCAATGTTGTTTTTGCAACAAATTCATTAGAAATAGGGACACGAAAAAGATGAGAATAGAGACACTCAATTAATTTTAAAAAGAAAAAACCTCTTCATATTCTATATGGGGTGGACTTGCATGCAGTAGGTCTCATATATGGTATTTCAGACGGGCCGGCCCAATACAATTCGGATCCAGACCAATAGAATTCAAACCCAACCCTAATCTAAAAAAAATTTGCAACTCAAGCCCAAAAGAAAAAATAAGCGAAGCTCATCTCACGCCTCATCTCTCCCGATTGCGGAGGCCATCATCGCTGCCGTGAACTTTGCCATCATCACCGCCGACAACCTTCAAATATCACGTCGTTTCCATCGGTTAGGGTTTGCGGCCCACAGCAAAGAATGAGTCGACGCCACAATTGAGGAATCTCGAAGCTAAAGTCATTCAAAATTTCACCTGCAAATCTAAATTCGATCTGGATTCATCCAAATTGAGGTAAAATCAACTATGAGAACATCATTGGAGTTACTTTTATATAGTTTGTGTTGAAATTCTGATTTTTTATTTTTATTTTTTGATTTACTGTTAGGATAAAAAATGGATGAACAAGCTGTTTTGGTAGATAATGAATTAGATATAGTTATTCTTGACAAATCTGGGGATGATGATCATGAATATACTGACGAAAATGAAGGCAACATTACATTGATTGAAGCAGGTCATATATCTAATCTTATGTATTTCAAGACTTTTACATACTGTGGTACTTTATTTTATAGTCTTTGTTACTTTTTTATTATACAGTGAATACGTTTGATGTCAGTGGTTCTCTAATTGGTTTCAAGAGAGAGAGTTTTGAATAGATGTATCAATTATACTGTCTACATGCTCAGGAAGTTGGATTTAGTGTCAGGAAAAATACTCAAAGGCGCAATAGAACTGGTGCTGTGACAGAGAAATATTATGTTTGTTCAAGTGAGGGAGTTAAAAATATTGCAGAAATTGCTCCCTTGAGCAATCAAGAAAAAAAGTGGAGACGAAGAAGAAATATTGCACGCACAAATTGTAAAGCATCATTGAGGGTAAAGAGAGACCAAGATGGATTGCTTGAAGTCATTGAACATGTTCAAGAACATAACCACGAGCTTTCCAGGAAGGAATGGAGTCACAGACATAGATCTCAAAGATCAATTACAGATGACAAAGCTGTTCGTATTGAAGACATGATATCTTCAATGATGCTTTTCAGAGATGTTTAACTGGATGTGTTGACAAAGCAGAATTTGAGCAATGTTGGGCATCAATGGTGTCAGTTCATGGATTGAAAGGTAATAGCTGGTTTGCACGACTTTATGACTTGAGAGAGAAATGGTGCACCGCGTACAATAAGGACTACTTCTCAGCCGGAATTATTTCTTCCCAACGGAGTGAGAGTACGAATAGTGCAATCGGATTCAAGACAAGCAAAGCTACAAATCTGCACGAGTTCTACACAATTTTTAACAGAACAGTCCAACAATGGAGAAGCCGAGAACAAGCAGCTGAATTCGAATGCTCAAGAGTGATACCAACCTCGCGTATACCCCTGATAGGAATACTGAAGCATGCTTCTGAGGTATACACACTATCTGTGTTCACTGATTTTGAGGATGAGCTATTGAAATCTATATCGTCAACTGTTAGTGTGTTGGGTGAACAATTTGAAGTTAGAGTGTATGATGTTCAAAATCATGATGATAGCTCTGCTCATAGGGTGAGTTTTTTCCATGGGCAAAATTTCATAAGCTGCACATGTAGAAGATTTGAGGAGTATGGGCTATTGTGTTCTCATAGCTTGAAAATATTGGACAGAAATTCAGTGCACCAAATACCCATTCGTTATATTATGAAAAGATGGACAAAATATGCGAAAAAGGACTTGTGGTATAAAGTTGCAAATTCAGGTGATCGAATTGCAGAGGCGATCACTTCCAACAGTTGGAGGCATAAGATGGCAAGGCAGTACTACAATGTTCTTATCAAGGCTCAAGAAAGTGAAGATGCCAGAATGATTATAGAAGAGGGATCTAAGAAGATATTTGAGGTTGTTGAAGAATTGAATATAACGGAAGCTTTGATACACGACACCGATGTCTCCTCATCATGCATGACCGTCCTTGATCCTTCCAAAACAACAACCAATGGGAGAAAAAGAGAATTAAAGGACAACTTGAGAAAGGCAGAAAGAAGAAGGCAATTGACACATCAAATTCAGTTCAGTTGGATGAGTTTGGATCCAAAACTCCCAACCCTCGATTGTTTTAGATTAATCTTAGGTTGATACATGTCTTTATCGTACTTGGTACTTTTTTTCTTCCCACATGGTACTTTTTTTTTGTATCAGACTCATGTTTTGTTTTTGCTTTGAAATTCTTGGAATGATGATTGATTTAGATTAATCTAAAGTTGATACCTGTCTTTATGGAACTTGATACTCTTTTTCTTACCACATAGTGCGTTTTATTGTATCAACTCATGTTTTCCTTTAATTAGATTTTTTATAGTAGTTGATACTTTTTTTCTTACGACATGGTACTTTTTATTGTATCATACTCATTTTTTTTGCTTTAATCATATTTTTTACTGTTGGGATTTTTTTTCTCCACATACAAGGATTTGTTGATAATTAATTTATGATAGTTCCGTATAATTATTTAAAAAAGCATATGCAAAATAAAAAGACTACAAAAAATATAAAATGGTACTCTTTCATTTATCGCGTGGTACGTTTATGCTCTGTATGTTATACTATTATTATATCTAAACAAGAACCATGTTTCTTTAAAATCAGGTTATGAATGATAATTAAATATCTAATTTACAACTAAAGTTGAAGCAAAAATATTTCTGAAACACACGATAATTATTTTTTAGCATACAGTATGGACAAAGTTACATGTTCATTGGTACCTAATTTTACATTAGGTGATACTTTTTATAAGTTTAACAAAATATGATAAAAAAAAAATACAATAAACTGTAGCATAAAGAAAGCTCATTTTCTAATGATCAAAAAATATACACAAACTACATGATAACATAATTCTCAAAACATTCCAGACATCCAATCTATTCATAATATCTAAAACCCTGACCAATATATCCAAACAATTGTATTCTCAAGCAGTTACATAAACGAGAGTATTTTGATATCAAACACAGATCAACCTTAATTATAACATCAAAGTATCTGTCATCCCACAACATCCCACCAAAAAAACATCATTCAAACACAAACACAACATCATTTCTTCTTCTTGTTCATGAACTCCAGCACAGATTGGTGAACTTGAAACCGCATGTCGTTCGTCCCTGAAAGTAAAATCCGAGCACAATACAATGCCCGTAACTTTCTTCTACCAGACGACTGCAAAAAGAAATTTAAACATTTCAATAAGCAAAAAAAAACATGAAGTAGAAAAGAAAAAAAAATTAATTGAATGAGTCCGACCTTCATCAAATCGTTGCACTCATACAGTTTGCCTTCGAAATTTTGCATCTGATTCATCACAAAAACCCCACAATCGAAATTACTTGAAGTCTTTTGCCACTCCAGATCAACGTTTACTAGAGCAAAAGACTTCAATTCCGATCCTCGAGGATGACCAATCTATTCCAGAAAATCAGCAAGCTCTGCATGCTACACCAAGAAAATCAAAATAAATATCATGTCAACAACAATAAAATTAACAGGACAACAAAATAAATAAAAATAGCAATATATAATGCTTACCAACAAACTTGCCAGCTTCCAAAACAAAGAATCTGAACCTGAAGAACGCTTCAAATTGTCCAGAAAATGAACCAATCTTTGCCGGAAATCAATCACCACCACGAAAAAATGATCAGAAGAATGCACGGGGAAGTACATCAGTTCAGCAGTCTTTGCTCCATTGAAAGACCCCATCAGCCGCAAACTGAAACTCCAACTCCCCCTCAACCCTTTCCTCTTAGCTTCAACAAGATTCACCATCTCGTCCTTATCTGACTTGCCACATTCCAACTCATGTAAAATCCTCAACAAATCACCCAGAAACAACTGATATGCAAAAAGAGAAAAAAATTAAAAAAAAAAACAAACGCATACATGTGCACGCAAAGAACAATCAAATAATGAAAAAAAAATTCCTTTATAAACTTATTGAACATTGGCCAGTGAAGTACACCTTCAACTGATCCCTGTCAGCAATAACGGCATTGTGTTTCTTCAATTGATCCAGCAGCAATGCCCATACATCAATGACATTTATATGGATATACGAGCTGTCTTGCAGGGATTGTATGACCGAGAAGGACAAGAAGAAACTGCCCCTACATGAGAAGACAATTGAACTGCAAAAACAAATTATAAATATTAAAAGATCACTCTGTAATGAACAAAATAAACAAAACGAACAATAAACATAACTTACTCGATTCCTCCACGGTGATTATGAAAAACATAATCAACAACATGCTTCTCTTTTGCGCTGAGTTCCTTCAAATACCTTTCATTCTTTTTCAAAAACGCAGACCTGAACCCAACTTTCTCATCGACTTCCCATTCATCATTTGAAACAAACCACGGGTTAATAGGATCAATATCAAGATTCTGCGTCCCATTTGGACCAACAGACTTGAAAACTTCATCAACAAAAGAAACATCTACATCATAAAAATAGATCAATAAATACATACATAGAAATAAATGACACAATAAAAATAAAAACTCTAAAAATTACCATCATCATCATCTGGCAAAGATTCTTTCTTCCCATCATCTGAAACTACAACATTTCAAACCCATTAGTTCACAAAACATGTATATATATATATATATATATTTCTTTAAAACATTTCAATAAAACAGATATATAAAATAATTATGGTGAATGTATTACCACATCCGGCAGCATCATCAGTACGAGCTCCTTGAAATCCAACAGCGACAACTTCAACTTGATTTGCAACTCCTTCATTTCCAACTGCAGTTCCATTCCCGCTTGTAAGATCCTTACACACAGCATCAATCAAAGCTTCAGTTGAATCCTCCTTCACATCACCAACAGGTGAATGAGGTGCATGTACGGCAATTGTTGGATAAGAAGACTTGCAGTGCTCCTGCATAGCCTTGAAGGACGCTACAACTTCATCTACAAGACAACAAAACTTGTCCGATGAAAAATAATCATCGCTATCAGACAGGGGCCCGCCTACATAAGAAGATGAAGACTGATATGGATCACGTTGCTTAGAACACTTTACAAAATCTTCTAAGCGTTCCATGTGAGCATGCGTAATCACATTCAGGTCCCTCTTCAATAAGAAAAAGGACTCCTCAAACCCCTAAAAATAAGTGGAACAAGAAAATATTAGTTTACACTTCATGAAAAATAATATAAATTAAAAAAAAAAGCAAGGAACAAAAAAAAACATAATACTAACATCTTGAGAAACACGATGAATCTCTTCATCAGTTTTTTCATTTGGAGGAAGCAAATAACGAATATACCTCCCCGCTGCATCAGTCCCGTACCTCACAGATGGACCACTACCCTTACCATCCATATGTACACCCTCAGAAGATCCAGCAGCTCTACCTTCATTACAACTCACAGGATAGACACCATTTACAAACTCCCCCTGACCATAACCTCCTGCTTTTGTCTTCTCAAGCAATCTCTTGTTAAATTTTGAGGCATTCCAATGCCTTATCAAGGGCAGTGTACTAGGTTCTATTAAACCCCTCCACTTTAAACGATGCAAGTACAAAATAGGAAGCACAAGTACACAACCAATCACATGCTTTGTATCCAGATTTTTCCTGAAGTAAACAATTGCTCTACACAACTTGTCCAACACATAAGAGCACCAATCAAAGCTTGAAATCCTATGAACCTCAACTACTGATTTTATCAGATTAAGATGAGTCGTCTGATTCATAGTAGGAGCAAAGAAAACAGACATAACATATATCACAAATAAACGTTTGAAATCATCACCGCCATCAGCCAAACACGGATCCCCCAATAAACTACGAACACCAGACACTGTCATAAGCCTCTTTTCAGAATATTTCTTATTCCAGTCACTAAGAAAAGACTTTATGAATGGATCATTCCTACCCTTCTCTACATCACTACCCTCATTTCTAGGCAGTAAAAACACATCACATATATCATCTGGGGTGACTACAAACTTATCCCTATTATCAAAACACATCAACCGAGTGTCTGGATTAAAATGCTCAACAAACCAATGCACATTTGACCAAGAAACTAATGCAAAATCTTGAAAGAAAAGCAAACCCCCAAAACCAATATCTTTTACAGCCTTTTGCTGCTCCTCATTCAGTGAACTCATAAGAGAATAGATTGAAGAGGGTCGGGATTTAAATACATAATCATTTCCACTGCAATAAAAAATTCAAATAAAAAAGAAACATAATTCACAATCTGCAACATAAAGGTACTAACCACATGCATAAAAAGTACCACTGAAGTCACATAAAGGTACTACTTATGCATGAAACCAACAAAAAAATATACAAGCAAGACCCGAGACTTCCAGTGAACCCTCCACTGCCCCTGCTATCCAGGCTACTCGCACGAGGAGACCCACAGGGGAATCCAGACGAACTGGACCGTAAGCAGGGGGGCAGTTCGAGCACTTAGCTCACGAGCATTGAATGACAAGGTTCACAAGAAGGTGGGGATGTTTTTTCACAAAGCAGGGATACTTAAGCATGTATAAAATGATACCCATACAACGCAAAGGAAAAATTAACATAAAGGTACTAACTGCATGCATAAAGAGTACCACTGAAATCACATAAAGGTACTAATCATGCATGTATAAAATGATACCCATACAACGCAAAGGAAAAATTAACATAAAGGTACTAACTACATGCATAAAGAGTACCACTGAAATCACATAAAGGTACTAATCATGTATGTATAAAATGATACCCATACAACGCAAAGGAAAAATTAACATAAAGGTACTAACTACATGCATAAAGAGTACCACTGAAGTCACATAAAGGTACTAATCATGCATGTATAAAATGATACCCATACAACTCAAAGGAAAAATAAACATAAAGGTACTAAATACATGCATAAATAGTACCACTGAAGTCACATAAAGGTACTAATCATGCATGTATAAAATGATACCGATACAACTCAAAGGAAAAATAACCATAAAGGTACTAACCACATGCATAAAAAGTACCACTGAAGTCACATAAAGGTACTACTTATGTATGAAACCAACAAAAAAATATACAGGCAAGACCCGAGACTTCCGGTGAACCCTCCACTGCCCCTGCTATCCAGACTACTCGCACGAGGAGACCCACAGGGGAATCCAGACGAACTGGACCGTAAGCAGAGGGGCAGTTCGAGCACTTGGCTCACGGGCATTGAATGCCAAGGTTCACAAGAAGGTGGGGATGATTTTCACAAAACAGAGATACTTAAGCATGTATAAAATAATACCCATACAACGCAAAGGAAAAATAAACATACAGGTACTAACTACATGCATAAAAAGTACCATTGAAATCACATAAAGGTACTACTTATGCATGAATAAATTACCTCATTGTTTTTTCTTTCTTATCGACACAAGATGTGTCAGAAACTTTCCTTACCGACTTCTTCTTTGAACAACTGCTTCCTCCACAATCTGATGGGGCATCGTCACACTTTTTCCGCTTCTTAGTCTTCATCACCTCCACAGACCTGAAACAGTAAAAAAAATTAGAATCACATCATAAAATAAAAATCAATACCAAACAAAACAAAATAAATTCAAATTTAAAATAACTTTCATAACATATACCTGACTGGTGATTTCCCTTTCACAGCTTTCTTGAACTCCATTCTCAGCGTCAGTATCAGTGCGATTATCTGTCTTCTTAGATTTCATTTCCTTCTTAGATTTCCTCGTCATTTTGGAAACTACAATACAAAAAAGTACCACTGAAATCACATAAAGGTAGGAGTTCACAAAATAAATTACCTCATTGTTATTTAACAAAACATTCCAGTTCTCATAAATTTATCATACATGTGCATGTATAAATTCATACCTAGGCAGCTCAAATTTTCATAAAAATTTTAATACTTAATTCATGCATGAAAGAGTACTTATACATGAATAAATTGATACTTATGCATGCATAAATTGATACCCGTACACCTCAAAGGAAAAAAAAAACATAATTCACAATCTGCAACATAAAGTACTAACTACATGCATAAAAAGTACCACTGAAATCACATAAAGGTACTTATGCATGAATAAATTACCTCTTTTTTTTTCATAGAACTCTGATACTTCTGTATGAATAAATTGATACCATACAACTCAAAATTTCATACCAGTGTCCTACTTATACATATATAAACTCAAACCACAGAGTTTCAACAACTTTTAACCACCAACACAGAGAAAACCACCAGATCAGAGACACACAAGCAGAAACCAAGAAAAAATATACAGGCAAGACCCAAGACTTTCAGTGAACCATCTACTGCCCCTGCTATCCAGACGAGCTGGACCGTAAGCAAGGGGACAGTTCGAGCACTTGGCTCACAGGTATTGAATGCCAACGTTCACAAGAAGGTGGGCCAAAAAAAACTCACAGAGATCACAGAAAAACAGAAAATGGTACATATACTTCACACACACACACATAATACTTATACATGTATAAAATCATAGATTAAATGTGTAAAACATAATACTAAACAAAAAAAAACAACAAATCCAGGCATCTTCCAGAGATAACAAGCCGCAAATTAAATCACAGTAGTAACCTTCATACAATTTCTTTGACATAATAAGACAATCGTATCCATAAACATCAAGCAATTTTTTACAACAAAACTCACACATAAAATATAAGCAAGTAAAACTCTAAGCAAAATACCCTAGAAAATAAGCAATACAACCTGTAATCGCACCAGATTAACGAAGAAGCTGCAAAACAGGATCGGATGGATGATAACTTCTATTTGATTGAAACTGCGAATACAAAAAAAAACATAAAAATACTCAATAATTGAAGAACACATAATATATATAAATTAACACCAAACCAAAAACATACATATTGACAAATCTCACCTCTGATGTCACCAGATTGAAGATGAAATCGGAAAAATCGGATATTAACTACTCTTCGACAAAAACAATGGCGGAATCTCCAACAAATCTTCGGCGAAGTACCGATCTCCCTATTCTCGCGCGATTCTTAGATCTAGGGTTTTGGAAAAAGAAGAAAATTGATCTGAAATCTCCGCCACTATGCACAAACTAAGGTTACTAACCAAAAATCTTCATCGATTCTTAGATCTAGGGTTTTGGAAAAGGAAGGAAATTGCTCTCAAATCGCCGCCGCTATGCAGAAACTAGGGTAGAAAAGAAAGCAGAATGAAAATACAAATATGAAACGATTTTTTTTATATATATATGACGGGTCGGATAAAACCCGGATCCGACCCGTCTCACATAATGTTATTTACATCTAGCTGCACACAAGTTTTTGCGATTCTATATATATATATATATATATATATATATATATCAACCCCAAACTCAACATAATTTTAAAAATAAAAAATATTTATATATAATATATGTAAAGAAAAGGTTTAGCCCCCCTCCATCCGCCACTACAAAGAAAAAATATTGGAATCGAGATATACCACTCTCAAAAAGATTAAAAAAAAGAGGTTAAATGATTTTGCAAGAACTGTATATATACGATTTTTTGTTTTTAATATTAATTTTAAGTTATTTCGCCAAAAACACCAACTTAACATATTTTGAAAATTGATTAACACCAATTCCAATTCTACCCAAATTAAAATTGATGTGAAAAGAAAAAGCAATACACGTATGCTATTTACGTAGACCAACACATATTTTATTACAATCCCTAATTCTTAGCTAATGATCTAGTATTTTATAAGAATTTTCAATTTATTTAGATTCTTAGGGGTGTAGCAGCCAATGATTAATTTCAAGCCATATATATTCATACAATTCAATTAAAATATGTGTGCATTTAGAAAATGGAAGGAAGATGTTTGCATTTGCATGCCTTATGCAGAAAATGTATGCATTTTGCATGTTAATTTGAGTAAAATTTGAATTGATGTTAAAGTTATAAAAATATGTTGGTGCTTTTGGTGTAAGAATTTTAAGTGTGTTAAAAAATCGAAAATCATGTAAAATTCATGATTTTAAAATCATTTAACCGAAAAAAATAATAATAAATATACATAAGTAACTAAAAAGAGTAAATAAATAAAAATATGGAAGTGGAAATCTAGGAAATTATATCCTACCTGTTGGGGTAATCATAATACATTTCAATAATTTTTTATCATCTATTAAATATAATTTTATTAATTTTTAAATAGTATATTAGTGGTTGGCGTACTATCCCAACCAGTAGGGTAGAATTTTCCCGGAAATCTAACTAGGCCACTCTAATTGGAAAAGGCTAGGAATGTCATTATTGTTGGCGCAAAATTGCAATTCGTCACACCCACAAAAGGTGTTATATTGGCATTAATTCCTTAAAAACATTTATTTTTAGGAAATTCCTTAAAACATTTTGAAACACACACATCTTGTGGAGATACACTATACGTCTTTATGGTTGATCTTCGTAAATGGTAATGTCTATCTATGAATATACTAGGAACACAGAAAAATACACGATGTTTCTGTTATAAGTAAATTTCATATATGTATAATGACATGTAAATCATATACATGGACAATCCTGAGATTTTAAGTACCCTGTTCATACGTGAAAAATGGTGCCCTTACTTCAATAAAATAATCATAAATAAAAACAATATATATGCTATATATATGTGTATATATATACATATTAATTTGTTGAATCTAAAAAGTGACATAACAATATTGTTTTAATTTTTATTACATGTCATATATTAAAAAAAAATTACATCTCAAAATGATCTTTTCTTCAAAACCGTAAAATATGGCCGATATTTTTAAATTTTTGAAGGCTTTAGAATTATCCAACTCATGACCGAGTTCACTATCATTTATGAAAAAAACATAAGAAAATTACTTTAAAAGTAAATCCGCTTATATAATTTTTTTCATGACTAATATTTTCAAGCAAATCTTGTTCAATAGCAATCAAAGCAAATCGATCAATCTTTAGTGTGACAAACCCACTCATAAATTCTTCTAAAGGTTGAAAGAAAGTCAATATTTTTTTATTTAGTGTATTTTAGTTATGGTTCAAAAAGTGAAAAGAAAAAAAAAAAGTTTGAATTTCATATGTGGAACTAATAATAATAATAATAATAATAATAATAATAATAATAATAATAATAATAATAATACGTTAAAAAATCCAAAACAATGTGGGACTTTTGAAGTAATGAGCTAAAATCTAAATGGAATTTAAACTTATACTGATTAAACTTTGTATAAATATGATCTTTTGTATTAAAAAAAAATAATGACATGATTAATAATAGTACATAAATATAAAAAAGTTGGTGCCCTCAAATTCGTGAGGTCCTGTGCGTCGGACTTTAAACACGCCCTCGGACCTCCTCTGATCTCATATGTCACAGAGAAGACAAATTTTACCAATTTATATGTATTAGCCGACTACATTAGAAAAATCATCTACGGTTATCTCAAATTAAAATGCATTGATGTAATTCAATTACAAATTCACTCACTTGAATACTGAACTTGTACATTTTTTTGTCTTTTTTATCAATCTTATTTGTTCCAAAAAAGCTATACCCTAAAAAAATATTAGTGAATCCTAAATTTAAAATAAATTGATTTAATTTGTTTGAAATGAGTATTAAATAGAATTAATGAACCCTAAAAAACACAAAATAAACCCCTAAAAATACTCTCTCAAAAAACCCTAAAAACACAATATAAATCCCTAAACCCCCCCCCCCCCCTCCAAAAAAAATCCTAAAAAACACAAAATAAACCCCTAAAAACACCCCCAAAAAATCCTAAAAAACACAAAATAAACTCCTAAAAATACCCCCCAAAAATATCTAAAAAACACAAAATGTACCCTAAAAAAACTAAACCCCCCCCCTAAAAAACCATGAACCCTAAAAAAAACCCTAAAAACCATGAACCCTTTAAAAAATCATGAACCCTAAAAAATCCCTAAACTACTAAGCTCTAAACATTAATTTGAATGGAAAAAATCACAATTTGAACTAAATAAACTAGTATAAAATAACTAGCAGATCCCTTACTTTTTAATGATACAGATGATACTTTTCGAATATTTTGTGATACCTTTTAATAGGACTGTTGGTACCGACTTTGGACAGATTTTTTTTTATGGGTTGACCCGGTCAACGCGGATCAAGCACGGATTTGACCGACCTGTCTCATATAGTGTTATTTGCATCATGATGCATACAAGTTTTTGCCTACTTGAGCTGCACTTGCATGCAACAAGCCTTCCGTGTTGCTATTTCAGGCGGGCGCGTGGCCCCATGCGCCCGTCTTTTTTTTTTGGCCGATTTTTCCTCTTTTTTTTCCATTTTCCTGCAGGGTTTTGTACGTTTTTTTTGTCTTTTTTTATCAATTTTATTTGTTCCAAAAATATATATATACCCTAAAAAATATTAGTGAACCCTAAAATTAAAATAAATTGATTTAATTTGTTTAGAATGAGTATTAAATAGAATTAATAAACCCTAAAAAATACAAAATAAACCCCTAAAAATACCCCAAAAAACCATAAAAAACACAAAATAAATCCCTAAAAACATCCCCCAAAAAACCCTAAAAAACACAAAATAAATCCCTAAAAACATCCCCAAAAAATCCTAAAAAATACAAAATAAACCCTTAAAAATACCCCAAAAAAACTCTAAAAAAACAAAATATACCCTAAAAAAACCTCCTAAAAAAACTAAAAACCCCCCTAAAAAACCATGAACCCTAAAAAATCGCTAAACTACTAAGCTCTAAACATTAATTTGAATGGAAAAAATCACAATTTGAACTAAATAAACTAGTATAAAATAACTAGCAGACCCTTTACTTTTTAATGATACAGATGATACTTTTCAAATGTTTTGTGATACTTTTTAATAGGACTGTTGGTACCGACTTTGAACATAATTTTTTTATGGGTTGACTCGTGTTGACCGGATCAAAGCACGAATTTGATCCGACCCATATCATTTAGTGTTATTTGTATCATAATGCATGCAAGTTTTTGCCTACTTAAATATAATAACGCATTAGACCCATATAATTATATACATACACACACGCACCTAGGCATTATAATATAAATGCGGCAGCCCTAATAATAATGGTTACATCAAACAAGTTGGAGTAGAGAAACTGGTGATACGTTGCGATGAAGCAAGAAACGACAAAAGAGATGGCGCAAAAATCGAAGCAGAGCCACGTGTCTGAAATTGAGTGGGGGAAGCAAAGAAAGATGATTGGGCCTAGTGTATGTGAGTTGACGCCTCAACAACGCCAACGGAGATTACAACAACTTGCCTTTTATCAATGTTGGAATTGAGGGGACCATCAAATTATATCATCTCACCATATCATCACTTTTTTTTTTTTTTTTTCATTTTCACTCACTTATAATAACTACTGTATATATGTTTTTTATAAGTAGTACTACATGTATTATGTATTTGTTAGTACCTCGCTATATTATATTTGATACGGCATAAAAAAAATTATTGCATAATAATTAAATACTAAAATCGTAAGGGAGTGAACGATATCTAGTTACATTTATGAATTTATTGATACTATTAATTATACATGCAAACACAAATATTAGTACATTAGACTACCTCTATTATCGCCCGCCACATCACAAAAAAAATGGTGGAAGAAATAAAGCTGTGGTCGACCCGCTATCTCCTGAGATCAAATCTTGTCTCACTTCAACCATCCATTTAGCCAATGGAATGAAGACACTCCATTATATTGACAAATTAATTTTATTTAGATTTATAGATAAAATTAGTATATTTTTTAATTTAATAAAAATAAGTAAAAAAATATGCCAAAATTCATATTTTTCATTTCTCTATTAATAGACATCAATTTTGCTATATTTCAACACACTTTAAAATTATTTTTCTATAGTTTTCTATATATTCAAATAATAAATTTTTATTTTATGTAATTTTAGGAAATGTCGTTTAATTAGTGTAATTTTATTTTATGTAATTTTAGGAAATGTCGTTTAATTAGTGTAATTTTATTTTTAGTAATTTAATTTGTAATATTTTTGCTATTTACTATTTTATCCAAATAATAAATAACAGACAATATTTCTTTTTGGAATATTTTAATTTTCTTGTTATATTTATATTTTTTTAGATTATTTTTATTGAGAGTAATATTTTAATCTTAAAATAAAATTAAATTAAAAAAATTATGTATAATGTTGTGATTAGGTGGTTGGGTGGTCATGGATAAACATGCAAAATAAGTGTGGTTGAGTTGGATGAATATTGATGATGTGCAAAAGAGGAAAATTAATTAAATATTGAAATGGTTGGATAGTTGGATGGTTTGAGTGGTTATTGTTATTTTATTTATTTTTCTCACACACCCAACATGTGGTATTGAGGAGATTCGAACTCGTGACCTTTGATCTCCAAGTAACCTCACTCCACAACTAGGTTATCCCCACCAGGGACCGGTTTCTGTTATTTGTAGTCTTAGTAGAATTAAATACTAGATCATAAGGGAATAATCCATAACTAGTTACTGGACATCTATGAATTTATTGGTGTTTTAAATAGTGTAAATGGATAAAAGTACCAATTTTTCTATTACAAAAATATATTTTACCCATCTTATGGAAAGCATTCAATAAATACTCATTTTGTCTAAAATACCCTAAAAAAGTATTCACATGTGGGTGTCTTACACATCTCTTACACCACTCTTACACAAATGTACTTGAATTACACAAACAAACATGTAAATGTACTACCAATGTGACTTTTTTTGTCCCTTACATTAAAGTTTGTGTGATAAAATTAAGAGTACCGGTATGACTGACAAATCACGAAAAAGTGAAATCAATTCAAATTACGATCGGGATTTCATTAAATACGATCGTGATCTAAAATTTTCATATCCTAAGTATATCGGGATTCGATCGTGATTACATCGAGAATCATTTTTATCCCGATTGTGATCAGAATCGGGATACCATCGAAAATCTGTTGTCATTCAGGTTTCTATCGTGATCACTATCGGGAGTCATTTTTACATCAACCTTACACAGTTGTACTTGAAATACATAAATAAACATGTGGATGTACTATGAAAGTGATATTTTTTGTCTACCTGCATTAAAGTACGCATGATCCCATAGGAATTCTGATCTCATCGGGATAATGCCATAGGAATTATGATCCTATCGGAATTACCATCAAGATTATGATCCCATCGAGATTCCGATCGGGATTACCATCGGGATTTTGATCCTATCGGGATAACTATCGTGATTACCCCATCAGATTCTGATCCCATTAGGATTACCATCGTGATTACCCCATCTGGATTCTGATTTAATCATTAAATCAAATCTCTCAATTCCTGCAAACTTTTAAAAAATAAAAAATCTATTGGAACCATTTCTCACAATTCCAAAACTCTCAAGATTTTTTGTCCCCTTCGGAATGGCCTAGTGGTGGAGTGGTGTTTCTTGAGGCCAAACGTCTCAAGTTCGACCTACCACCAACACCACTAGGTGTGAGCCTGTCACATCTGGCCTGCCAAGTGTGGTTTACTTCCCCTGTGTAAGTTTGCAAGCTATTATACAGGGGCATGATTTACCCAGTGCGCACCACGGTAGCGGCTGCGGGTTACCCTCGACATCCAAAAACTCTCAAGATTTTAAACTTCTCAAACAAATCAGTGATTTTATATTCTTTTCAAATAATCATTTGGAAATTACTCCAACAAATTGGTACATTAAGAATTTCCCAAAGTGCATAGAATATAATAAAACATTCTTTTAATTACAACCGCATACAATTTAATTTTTCGTCAATTTATTCCTTTTCGCATGTGATCCAAATTTAATTAGAAAACTACCATGGTAAATATAATTGTTCTTTTTTATATGACTGCACACAGATTAAGTTGGGTTCATTGGGTTATGATAAAAAGTTTAAAAGTTGAAATTAATGTTACCAAAATTTATATATAGTTTAAAAAGAATTGACATTCTAGATCATTGATAACATATTTTAAAAAAAACATTGATTAAAAACATATCAAATAAAATAAGATGTTAGGCATGTCGTGCATCATAGTATAAACATTAATTACCAAGCAAATAAATTATATAGACAAATTCTTTAAAAAAAAACATATAGACAATTATTATGACCAACAATCATCTATAAACCAAAAATTAAATAATGAATATTAAAGTTCTCGACAATCAATAAAAAAGTCTTAAAATTACAATTGAAGTTTAAAAGCCTCAAGAAAGAAATAACTAGCTTCATGACCTCAAAAAATTATTTGCACACATGTTTAGGAATGACTAAGTAATAATTGTAAGGAAATTCAATTATAATTAAAATTAGAACTTTGTAGTTTGCATAAGCTTGGGATTCTGATTCTGATTCTGATTGAGATTTTGATTGGGATTACTATCGAGAATACCCTATTGAAATTTTGATCCCATTGGGATTACCCTATCGGGATTCTGATCAGAATTACCATCGGGATTACCCCATCAGGTTTTTGATCCCATAAAAATTCTAATCTCATAAGCATTATGATCGGGATTACCCCATCGGGATTATGATCAAGATTACCCCATCGGATTTTGATCCCATCGGAATTACCCCATTGGAATTATGATCGAAATTACCCCATCGGGTTTTGAGTACGATTAATAAATCGCGATCGAATCACGATCGGAATATAGAAAATCCGATAGTCTTTAGCATATAAATCATGTTCGAAATTACAATAGATTTCAGGAAACCCGATGGTCTTTGTCTGTTAAATAAAAAATCATGATCGTATAATCTCAATCATATAAATAACGATCGGATCACAATCAAAATGACGATATGCCTCCTAGAAACACGATATTCATATCCGGACGTTGTTACGATGATCGTGATAATTTATTACACGTGTGGGGAGTTGGTGGGGATATTACTTTTCAAATTAAATGCTTCTAACTCCCTTCAAAACCTGCAAAAAGCCTTCCGAAATTCTTACACATATGAGGTCCATGTTCTTCTACATTGAAAAATGAAAAAGCAAGATTAAATAAGTAAAATTAGGTATTTATTGAATGGTATTGATAAGGTGGGTACGTAAAAGAAATTTTTGTATAATAAGTTTTGGTATTTTAATTTTCCTCTCTTTTAAATATTGATTTTTTTCTCACATCTTAATTGCAAGGTGATGCAATATTTAATAGTGTAATGTTATTTAGCCATATGTGTGGCCGACCATAATTTACAATTATGGTATATTTTAAATATATGGTAAGTAATCAATTCAATATTTGATTATTGATTATTTTGGTTTTACAATGATATCCTTGTTATCCATTTTAGAAAGTGGTTGATTGTATCTTTTTAAATTTCAAATATTACAAAAAAAACCTCTACAAATTATATATGGATTATTAATAATAAACAATATATATATATATAATACAATTTAAAATTGACTTCCTTCAACATAATTTATAATAATTTATTGATTTTCTATTTTAATTATATTATTTAAAATAAACAATATATATAATATAGAATATAAGATTTAATGTAAATTTTAGCAGTTTATTCTTAAAGGAGACGTAATTTCTTCATCATTTAAGGGTTTTATTTTTATTTTATTTTAAAATTTTGAATCACACAATAATCAAATTAATTAATAAATAAATATATTAATTGAATTAATTTAGCCATGGAAGTTTGCATCTATTATTGGTTTCTGTCCTTGTTCTCCTTTTTCATATAGATTATTGTTAATTAGGTAATTCTTAGAATTATTTAATTAGGTTAGTATTATGTTTACTTGATTAATTTATTAATTTTTTGATTGAGTAATTGTTTATTTTGATAAATACTAGCATCACCCGCCGTGCGATGCACGAATAAAATTTATAAATATGGAGATGTTATATTATAGTATTATATTAATAACAATTCATAAATATAAGGGTTAATTACACTTCAGTATCAAATGTTTGGCCCTTTTTTCACTTTTATCCCGAAAATTCAAAAGTTACAGTTCAATATTTACCGATTGACAAATTAACACTTATGACATTAATGCAAAATTTTCGGCGACTCAGAGATGGAATGCCGCCATCGCCTTCAAATGTCTCCACACCTTCACATAAGATTTATGGTTTTCACGTTAATATTTGGAACACTGAAAAATTGCATTTGTATTAATTTGTCAAACATTGGGAATTACTTTTGAAGCCTTGGGATAAAAACTGAAAAAAGGAAAAATGATGGGTATTAACTTGTAATATACTATAAATAGCCATAAAATATCATAGATTTATAATATATAATTGTAAATTTTTAAGTACTCCTATGCACACATTTATAATAAAAAAATATTTATTAAAATATAGACTAAACAAAATATGTGTGAGAGAGAGAGAGATCTAAATAAAAAAAAATATAATGGTGATGAAATTCTGATTTTCTTTTGCTGTAACGAATATACACGAATATACTAAAAATATTGGACTATATTATTGATACTAAGCAAATATTATACATTAAAAATTGTAAAATTAAATACTTCAATATATAATTACTAAAATTTGATTTTGCACTTGTTTGGGGCCGGTAAAGTTAGATTTTACTTCAACAGCTTGCGATTTCCTTATTTAAAAATAAAAGATTTACTTCAAATTTAAATATATTTAATTATAATATCTTTTGTGCACAAATATTAAAGCCAACATTCCAAACATATATAGCAACCCCATATATATCACATAAATAACATGGAACTTGATCTGCATGATATTTATGAATGGAATACATTTTATATTCATTATACAATATTTTCATTAATTTTTCTCATAAAAAACTAATTAATATGTTGTCAATTTTTATTAGTAATTATTCTAGTTGTCGAGGCTTTCACAACTAAATTTGCCAAAAAAAGAGGTGAAGAAGTTATATACAACTATTATACATATATAATGGTTTCATCAATGAAAAAAAAATAATAAACATTACAGAAATTGAAAAAATACATATTTTAATAAGTATAATATTAATCACTTTTAAATGGATTGTTTTTTTTCTATCTTATTAACTATATAAATTTAGATGAATATTACTTTACCAAAAAGAAAAATGAAAGTGAAGTTATTGCACTGCACTTCTTTAAAAAAATTATAACTTCTTTCTTCTTGGTCATTATTCTTCTTCCTTTCACTCAATGAATCTCCAAACCTCTCGATTTTTTTAAACTCATCACAAGTACAATATGTATAATCATTCTTCCAATCTACTACCAAATGGAACTTTTTAACTTTGAACACTACTACTTTTTTATGCATGAAAAATTACAGAAATTATTTTTTTTACAGAAAAGTGAACAAAAACATTTGAAATAATCTTATATATATATATAAACAAACATTCTATAAGAATTATATAAATGACATTATGTAGGATCTTATTAACTAAAATTGATGGAAATGCAATCATGCAATATAACACAATAATCGATATATCCAAATTAATTCTATAACACACATTTAAATAAATGGTATCTCCATATAATCACACAATATATATTCACCATTTGAAATTCAATCTATTCAATAAAATCGTATAATGCTTTTAGATTATATAAGACAATGATTTTTAAGTTAACTAATTAATTAACAATTTTTTTAATTAGTTAATGTTATATTTCCATTTTGGTAAGGTCCAATAGAAGGAAAAATCTTTGGTAAAAATTAAGTTTGATAGGAAGTGTCAATTTGCACCCATAATATAAATGTAGACATGATATTTTTTTTAAAAAAAAATTGTAACTATTTGGTAATTAAATAGAATATACTAAAACGAAAAATGACTTTAGAACCGCAAAATAAAATTTGGGAAACTATCTAAACCAACATGTTCTGATTAGATTTATTGTTTTACAACGTTAGTTGTACATGAATTAATAGTTATTGTTTTTATCACATGTCAATATCTTCGAAGCACTTTGACTTCTTACTCTGGAAACAACAACATAAAGTTATTCATGAGAGAATATTGATTTCATTAGGAATAAGCAAATTACTTATTGTGGTCAATCATAAGTTATAACGCAATGCTTCATTTATCGTATTATTATCTTACTGATACAAATATGTCTTTTCATGATACAGTAGCTTGTACAACTCACACAACACTTTTGCACTAATGTTACCAACTTAATTAGTTCGTGCTTAATTTCTTATATGTTCTTCGGTCAATTTTAAATCTGACAAAAAATATAATTTTTTATTATATATGGTAAACACACAAACACTAACACATGTAACTATACTCCAGATTAATTATTTGTACTAAATTCTATTGGTGATTTCTTAAATAATTATAATTTTTGTGTGTATGTTTAAAAATTATTTATAATAATAATTATATTTTGCGTGTATGTTTAATTTGTCATTCTCATCATGCCAAAAATTGGTGCAATCAATCCAATGTATAGACATTTATTTATATGTATGTTAAATATTGATGTAATTAATGCAATATCTGTAAATGAAGCAAGTAAATTATGTGATATATGGAAAGATTTATATTACATAATGATTTGTCACTGATTGATGATAACGGGTGTATAGATCATCGTGAATATTTAATTATGAAAACTAATTATAATTATGGATTTATAGACTATTTGTGGAACAAGATTATTTATAAGTTTACTACATGATCAATATACATTGATTAACAATATATTAGTATATATTATGGAGAGATTTACAATAAAATAATCATACACAACAAAAATATACACAAGATTGAATTTAAGAAGTATATGTAAATTATATATATAAAGGATTGTGATATGAATTGTTACAAGTTTTAAGATATGTTAACATACATCAACTTTTAAATCAACACAAATAAATAATTTTATTGACGTCAATCAATTAATTAATAGAGTTAATTGCACAATGAAAAAATATTAAAACCAAAAAACTGTAAATAGAATTATTCTAGCTAAAATTGTCGTTCATAAACTCCATAATCTTGTAGTCTTTTATATAAAATGATTGAAATTTTTTAGCTCCATCTTCGGTAAAATTTGATGCGCAAACTTGGTTCATGAGGGTTAGTTTGCATTGTTTATTATTCATTATTCCATTTAGTTGTATAAATAGTTGTATATATCTCAATAAAAATATAAGTTCCAAATATTTCAACAAAAACAAAGTAGATTAATATAACAAACCAACGACTGAAGAAATGAAATGATAAAATCTCTTTATTTTTAATATTCTAAATCTATGTGGCCTAAGTTTTGAAAAATGATAAAGAAACTTGTGGAAGGGTGCATGAGGTGAAGTTGAGAGTTGATCCGCATCTTTGTTTGATTTGTTTTTGGTTGAAACTATAATTTCATGAACTTGAAATCTCATTAATATAAAGTGAGAAATTACATAAAATCGTTAAATACAATAAGTAAGAGAACGTCCGAGATTGCAAAATATGACAAAACACCATCCATTAATAATTTATCTACAAACACTACTATCTATAATTGAAATAGTTTTTAGATGGTTGGTAAAATGAAAACAAAATAATAATCATATATTAGAGAAAGATGCAGATAAATGCTCAATAATATAAATTACAAATATGTGAGCAGGGGACTACAGGAAAAAACTATATGTAATGGAAATAATGATGCGTGCTTTAACTAATATAGGTCTAAAAGACCAGTCCTTTATTTCATGTATGTAGATGAATTCAGGAGATCGCATCTTCCAGACTCTTGATTATCTTCTTCTCTCCAGTCTTGTGATTTCAATAATCACTTTGTACTTTTAGTAATAGAACACTTAATTAAGTAAATAAACTCCACGGATGTTACTAACCAAAAAGAAGAAAGAGCAAGTACCAACAAATATTCTAAATTGACGATTGTTTGCTACGATATTAACGCCAACAAATTTATTAATTACAGATATAAAGATAAAAAAATTACAAAGAGAAATAATAGACAAATAAATTACATATGAACATATCCCATAACAATTTGGTTGTTAATCCAAGTGTAACTGGAGAAGCTACAACCTTTTATTCGGAAGCAATAAAAAAATAGTCACTGGGTTGAGAAGTTACCAAGAATCAAGATACATGTTCTGTGAATGGATGCATATTACGACATACCACTTTATATAGATATTGAGACTAATGTTCAATCAAATTTTTGGATAAATGCAATTATAGATATTACGTATTTATAAAATATATATAGAAAATTTGTAGTCATTATAGCTCTAATGAATACAAAATCAATCAAACTTTATATAATTCCAAGAATTACTAAATTATCATATTTATATAAACGACTTTTTTATGATTATAAGGACTTTTATAATTTTTATTTAATTCTGGTGCATATAATTAAAAAAATGTAATATTTAAATCCCCTCTTTAAATAATTACATTTATTTACATTAAAGCTTATTCAAATCATTACATTAAAAGTTCTCAATTATCTCCCATCATGTAACCGATTTATAATTTATAATTTATAAAAATTATAGAAAGAATTAAATAGTTGACGTTTTTAGCATTGATTAATATTATATCAATATATACCTATATCTATATATATATATAGACATATACACTATTAGGATTGGATAATATAAATACTATTTCAAAAATCGAACATCAATTGATTAATTAATATTAATTATTAATTATCTTAATATATATAATTATAAATAAATCATTATATATATCTTATATAAAGACAATAGATTAATTAATTATAACACTAATATTATTTATTCATTCTGAAACCACCATTTAATTTAATGATTGATGAAACCACCAATTAATACTTAATATTGATTTGTTAATAAATATTAATATATTAATATTTTATTTTAATTATTATTTCAATTTTATATTAAGATTTCCATTTTATTAATTATGTTAATATATATAATTATAAATAAATCATTACATATATCTTATATAAAGATAATAGCTTAATTAATTATAACACTAATATTATTTATTCATTCTGAAACCACCAATTAATTTAATGATTGATGAAACCACCAATTAATATTTAATATTGATATTGATTTGTTAATAAATATTAACATATTAATATTTTAATTATTATTTTAATTTTATATTAAGATTTTCATTTCTGGTAATGTGTTTTTGGCGGGAAACTGGGTTACTATTTTTAGTACAACTTCTTGTCTTTATATATATTAAGATTTGAAAAGAAAACTAATGAATTTTTTACATAAAGAAAAAAATTATAATTATTAATAATTCAGTAATGCTAATTGGCACAATTTGATCCAGCTCAATAGTAAAAATTTTATAATACAAACAAATAAAATTATATTAATTGACTAAAAATTTAACATGTTCTCCATATGAAATTCATCTCTCTCTCTCTCTCTCTCTTCATTAATGTAATCATTAATTATCTATGAAGGGTTCCACCTAATATTATCTCCAAAATAATAACCAATTCGAAAATTCTAAATTATCTTCAAACTGAAGTCCAAATTGAAATTAAGGCATGCAAGACAAATTCGATCGTTATATTTAAATAGTTAAAGATTAAAATTAATTAATTAATTAATATAAAACAATGACATATTTATTATATATATAATATAAATTTTCTTTTTTTTAAAAAAAAAAATATATAGATATCTTGCTAGTATTACCATTCTTATGTTAAAATTAAATAATGCATATTGAACTACAAATTCTATCATAGTTAGCATTTTATATATATGATATACACTCTTTCTAGGTATATCAATTGTAATTATAGATTAGTATATATAAGTAAAATATGAAAAATACATTATTTGACAATATATTATAGATATGATTTATTTAATACAATTATATATATAATTGTATGTATGTATATTATTCTAGATTAAATAATTTTTTTAATCAGAGTCATTGGTCAAGTTCTAAAACATTTATTTGAGTTTTATAATAATTTTACTAATTTAGATATTGAAAGAAATGTTATTATCGATTCGAAACATGATAAATGAAAATTATCAATTTAAAACTTGAATTATTGAAACTATAAATTTTCAATTTTTAATTAGTTTAGATTAATATATATATATATATATATATATATATAATTAAATAGCTTACAGGTTATATAATAGTTTTGTTATAGTTAGAAACCCAAAAATAAATTACTATCAGACTAGTTTTGATACTTTTTATTTTACTATTTTTTTAATCAAGTTTCACAGGTAATTAATAAGAAATGAATTTTTTCATTGAAAATTAATATAAAAATAAAAATAAAAAAAAAATTCCTAAAAAAGTACGTATTGCACTATTATGTGTGTGTGTGTGTTTAGTTTCAAATTTAAAAAAAAGTAAAAAACCCTATGACAGATTGCCTCAAATTTTCTTCTATGCATACCTTGTATGATATTGCAATTTTTTTTATAATAATTCATTTGTTTATTTTTGTAGACATTTTTATGTAATATGTGAATCTTTAAAAGATACCAGTAAATCACTTTCTAAAATGAACTATAAGAACATAATTAAAAAATCATAATAACTAACAATCAAAATTTTAATTAATCACTACTATATGTTTAAAGCATACCACAACTATGAATTATGGTCATATAGCATTATCCTATTTAATACTAGAGTATAGTGTTAGACGCTATGTCAATAAAAGTCATTGACTTCGAATTTAAATGTTACTCATGATTCATTAAAGAAAGTTTCTATGTATTATGCGTTATATACGGTGATAATTATCAACAAAAAAAAAAAAACCTAATATTGACATGTTGCAAGAAATAAAGTCAAACTTTCAAGAAAAAGTCTATGACCTTTCGCGACAATAAAACACTATAACTGAAAATCATTGTTTTTTCAGGTGATGATGATGAATCCATAAGCATTGTATGGCTATGATTGTGCTATATAGAGTAAACTATGTTTACATGCACGAGACATATCACAATAAATAATTAAAATATTCGACTAATCAAAAAGGAAATAGTGAAATTGAAATCCATACTTTCACAATCACAAATTTATTCACTCCTTACACTATATAATCACAAACTCATTTTCTCAATCCACCAATGAGGCAATTTAAAAAAAGCAAAAAACCATTGTTTTTGTGAGCAGCACAATTGTTGGACGACCACGTCAAGATTCAGTGACGAACCTGTTAAATCAAAGATCAATTATTCGACATAGTAAACAAATGAATAATACCAAATAATACACCCCACGCATTACAAATATTATAAGTTATAACTAGGCATAATTAAGTAAAATATTATATTTAATTATAACAAAGTTTCTATTGTTAATTAGCAGGTGCCAAGTTGCGGAATATTCAATGGAGATGCACCTATGCATATGACTATAACTAAATTCCATTATATACAATTTTTGGGATTTGGAATTATATGAATAAATTAATTTTCCAAGAAGTCCTACCTAGGTAGAAACTAGAAAGTGTGGCATGTCGCTGTCCTGTCCTTTGATTAATCAGAACACATTTATTTAGTTTATTTTGACATATTATAACGCCAGCTGCATTTTTTGTTTTTCAAACAATTAAACCTGGCCTTCCCACTTTATGATATGATATTTGGTTAAGCTTATATGATTATTTTATCAACTTATGACATACAAACAAAAAAGTCGAAAATAAAAGGTCGACAAGTTGATTAGGTTGATGACAATATATGTTGAAGAAAAAATATATGTATAAATGATAATTTTTTTCATTTATATACTAAAATATTATAGTTGATTTTATTTATGCTGTCATCGATTTTTATTCTTCTCTCTGAATCATATATATATATATCTTATAGATGGGATTGCTTTTTAATATTTTGGGATAAATTGTTTGAGAAGAACCAATATTAATTAAATAAAAGCAAAAAAGAACTCCCTCATCATCAGAAAGCAACACATGCACACACACATATATTAATCGAAGTGGAATTAGGGTGTCTCCAAGAATCAAGATTGGTGCCATTTAGATTGAACCAATGGTTATAAATCCTCAAGTCAAACAATGTCGTTCGTCGCTTCTTGTAATCAATAAAGGTTTGAATTTCGATTGTGAAACAATTTTTTAATAATAGGGTGATGGGATCTAAGTGACATTATATTATGAAATTATTTTAATCGTGTGAACCATGTCAATAGACTTAATTTGGGCGACGGTATAATCGTCAGTTTGATTCGGATTCAAATTTCTATATTTTTGTATTCAAATTATTTCATTTGTTTTATTTAAAATAAAAAAAAATACATGGATTTGTTATTATATAATGTTATGCACCACAAACATGTAACTTAGTTGTTAATTTTATAAGGGTGATAAATTTGGGTACAAATCATAATTAGCGTTGTAAATGAGTCGAGTCGAGCCCGGACATACACTTATTCAAACTTGTTTGAAATGATATTGAATTTTCAAAGTTATATTTGAGTTTGTTTGATTACCTATCAAGTCAAAGTTCAAATGAGTTTTAATCAAGCCAAATATGAGTCGAGCTCGAGTAGTTTAATATTTGTATACATGTTTGCTCTATTTTTTTCTTATTAAACTCGAGTTCGAGCCGAACTTTAAAATTTTATCAAACACATAATTATGTTCAAATTTGTTTGATATATTTATCGAATAAAGTTCGAACAAGCTGTTAACAAATGAACACAAGTTGATGATCGAACTATTTAATTTGATTTTCAACCCTGATCACAATCCCCTTTTCCCAACTAAGAAAAAGATGCAAAATAAAACATATTTCAAAACCAGTCTTTAATTGATTACATTTTTTTTGCACAATAATTTAAAAAGAAAATATTAATAACTTGTTTTTTTAGATAGGAAGTATGAATCAAGACACGCACACACACATATGGCCGTTCTATATTTAAAAAAGTAAACTTTTACTAGGTGGTCTGAAATGAAAACTAGCTAATGGCTTGGTGTATATATAAATAAATAAAATGGATAAATTTTCAAATAATGAAAAATAGAAAAATGTTGGAATGAACCCCCCCTTATAAATATAAACGGCAAAATAGGAAGGCCAAAATTAAGAATATGACTTTATGAGTATCATAAATATCAGATTCCTGCTTTTGTATTTTATTTTTGAAAATTTTCGGAAATAAAACAACAAAAAGTATTTAAAATGCATTTAATTTGGATCCGGAATGAGGCGTCATGTGCTTGAAATTTGTCCTTCTAGATTGAGGTCGTTGGTGGATTAATTAAGTAATCACGGCTTTATTTTTATTTTTTAAATATTCTTTTAAATTAATATATACACATCACTGATGCACCATGAGTTTAATTTATTACTAATCCTTCTCAAAATAAATTCCCAATTTAATGAGCCCACTGTGCCACACATTACATTTATGTACTATCATGCATATATTTTTTATTTTTATGAACTACCATGTATGAAGCCGAATTCAACCTTATTTCTTAATGATTAGATATCCAAGTCCAAAAACTAAAATTCTTACGCTAAAATTAGTCAATAGTTGTCCTGGTGGGGATGACTTAGTGTGGAGTGAGGTTGCTTGGAGACTAAAGGCTACGAGTTCGAATATGCTCCCATTTATTTCTTTGAGAATGCATTAATGTTTAATATAAACATATTAAATATAAGTATATATTAGCAAATTAACTCAATATATATAGAAATTAATCTATATAATGGGACCTCAAAAAAAAGAAAAATAAATCTATCTTATTGAACGAAGAGAGTAATATGTTACTATTAATATAATAAGATTTTTTTACTCTTACCCACCAACATTTAAAACACTATCATATCCTCACCCCCTTCCATTCACATCCCATCCCCTTTCATTTATATCCTCCACCTCCTTCATTATGAAAAGGAAACAAAATGTCAAAAGACCCCCCAAACTTGAACACGTTTGTGAAATCTCGATAAATCACATAATTTTCGTGTTGTCCATTTGCTATGAAAAATTTGATCACAAAATTATATTGAATGTTCAAGTGAAAAAAATTGTATATTTTTTTTTGTCAAGAATCGTGTTCAAGGTCATAGACTCATATTATACATAGTAATTTAAACATTAATTATTCTTCACCACGACTTTTTGTTTCCTTTTTTTTTTAGTTTAAGCAAGTAGATCGGCGGTTGTGATATTTTTTTTTCGTCATTATAAGATTCGACTTGGATTAGTAGAGTTTTAAACTAGTGTTTCACACCCTATATTTCATCATACATATTTCCTTTTTATTTTATTTTCAATTTTTTTAGAGAAGCTCGGATGTACCGAATATGGAGGGGGGGTCTATTTGATGTTTTGTTTTTTTTTTTTTTTTTTTTTATAATAAAGAAGGTGATGGCGGTGCATGAAAGAGGTTTTGATTTTTATTTTATTTTTTGCTATGATTTAAGTATTAAGGGCTACAAGATAAAATAGTCTATAAAAAATATTCATATTTTTAATTAATTATGAAGGTTATAAAGAGAAATTTAAGAGCTATGAATAAAATTTCCATTGTTCTATTAGTCAGGCCCAGATCATATACGGCCCACATATCAAGCCATACTAAAATGAGCCTATGGAAATCAAGATTAATGATCACGATCAGAACAAGGATATTTAATCATTTGGGGCAAGTGCAATGTGAAATTTCCCATATAATTTTCAGGAAAAGTTGCGAAAGATATCTTCAACTTAAACGATTTTCACACAAAAGAAAAAATGACCCTTCAATAATTACATTACATATGATAAATTCTCAAAAATTTTAAACATAACTGGCACCCTCCCTCAAAAAAAAAAAAAAAAAAAAAAATCCATATATAATTGGAACCCAACGAAATTTCAGCAGTCGCATGCTCACGTCACGTGGTAGGATTCTTTATTATTTTTCTTTTTTACTTTTTTTTTTCTGCATTGCTATATGAAGAATTATCCACGTGGAAAATTTTATCCTGAAAATCTAATCCATAAATATTTTCGTGCAATGGAATTCCTACTTTTTCTCCCCTCACATCTCAATATATCAGCTAATAATTATAGTGACGGTAGTAATTCTCGAGTTAAAGAGTATTAAATTCTTATCTAAAAGAAGAGATGAAATGATATATAGAAATGGCATTCCTTTGAAAGAATCAAAGCAAGAAGAAATTTGTTACAATTGTGATCCAATCTTTACCGTTTCCCCTCCCTCCCATTTCTTTCCGTTACCCTTTTCAAAAAGAAAGAATAACAGAGATAATTAAATTAACCAACATTCATTTTTTCCCTTTTTGCAACCAAAATAAAAAAATGAAAGAGGAAATATACCCCTCCCCCCCAATGAGAATCTGTTTCAAATTAAAGTTCAAACCCTCACTCTCAATGAATGCTTGAAGCTTCCCACATGAAGAACATGCTCCCCCAATGCAACTTTCCTGCTCCCATTCTCATCCACAATGCTCAAATGCTTACAAACATCGACGTCGAATCGAACCACCCCTTCTCCCTGAGGCTCCAAATGCAGTTTCTGAAATCCCAACAGCTGTTTCTGAGGTGCATTGTGCACCTGTGGGGGGCTAGAAAACAAGAAAACTGTGTGACTTCCTCTCATTCCCCCCACATTCTTCACTCTCAGATTTATGTTGAACCCTAAATTCTTGCAGCTCTCCTCCACAGCATCAATCGACTTACACTTTGATGATAAGCAAACATGCCCTTCTTCTAGAGGGACATGCACAACTTTTGGAGCTGTAACTAACTTGTGATTGAATGTAGTGTAACTCAGTCCATCTCCGAATGAAAAGACCGTTTCACCCTTGTAGAATCGATATGTTCGGCCAGGGAAACCCGTTGTAGGGTTAGGCCTCATGTGCATATCAGTCATATCAACTGTATCAGCATATGACTCAGGATACCATGTCATTGGTAGTCTACCACCTGCATTGCAACAAAATGAGTTATATAAGTTCAATCTACACGATATTGTCTGCTTTGGACCTTAGCCCGAGTGCCCCATATAACTAACTAATATGTGACTTTGGTCGTACACCAATAATAAATTTATATATATAATGTAAGGATATTCAAGAAAGCTTACTAGGATTGTAGTCTCCAAATATCACGTCTGCAATGGCAGCTCCACCGGCTTCCCCAGGGAACCCGACCCAGAGAATGCTCGTGATTTTCGGGTCATCTTTAGCAAACTGCACATCCATACCTCCTCCGGACATTATTACAAGAATCACGGGCCCTTTAGAAACCTTTGCAACCTCGGATATCAAGAGCTGTTGCTGTCCCGGGAGAGTAATCTTCAACCGGTCGAAGCTCTCTCTTTCTATTGATTGATCCGACCCCATAACAAGAACCACAGCATCAGCAGCCGCGGCCACTTGCTTGGCTGCATCTACTTGTGCAGTAGCACACGACGTATCAGCACAGCCAGGCTGATACACCGTGGCTACAGAGGCCGTTAGGCCTTGCAACGGGGATGTGTACTTGCATGGAGTGCCTGAAAAACATCCCAAAATGTAAGAAAAGATAGACTCTACAATGCAAAGATCATAAATCAGAATGAGTTGAGCGTACATATATACCTTCATAATTGCCTAACATGGTGTGTGTAGCATTAGCATTGGGGCCGATTACTGCCAAGGACTTGATGGCCGTAGAAGATAGAGGCAACGAGCCCTCCAAGTTCTTGAGCAGCACGATCCCTTCCCGTGCAACCTCACGAGCTAGATTCTGGTTTGCAGTCGTGCAGACATCTTTAGGTCCGAGGTTGCCATACAGTTGCTTGCTTGGATTGCCATCAAAGAATCCCAATCTCATCATCGTTGCAAAATTGTTTGATACAGCTT
Source organism: Perilla frutescens (assembly GCA_026008535.1). Taxonomy (NCBI): domain Eukaryota; kingdom Viridiplantae; phylum Streptophyta; class Magnoliopsida; order Lamiales; family Lamiaceae; genus Perilla; species Perilla frutescens. Next base: position 30,628,757 of record BRKX01000011.1, on the reverse strand, counting down.
TGTCAATCGTTGTTTCATTGAGCAGGCCGCGGTCTACTGCAGTTTGAGCATTCTTGCTAAGGAAAGAGCCACAATTGAGATCCAAACCTGCATAATAGAAAGTGATTTAAGTCGATTCACAAACTAAGAATTCTTTCAAACTCAATTAGTATACCTGAGTTAACAGCCAATGCAGCTGTTTCTTCTGGTGTTTTAGTATAGTGTTGTGAATAAAACATCTCATTTAACGAATCACAATCTGAAACAATGTACCTACATGAACCAAAACAAGAGCATCATTCCTGAAAATGTCGATTTTAATCCATTTTCTAAGAAAAATGAGACTACACTTTACCCGTTCAACTTCCATTGGCCTCGAATCACACCAGCTAAGAGGTCAGGATCACCACAAGTGGGCTTGCCATTGACTTGATTGTAAGAACACATAACACTGGCTACATTTCCATCAAGAACACAGCTCTTGAAAGGCGGCTGGAACGTGTCATCCATATCTTGCTGTGTTACCTAAACACATGCAGAAACATGTTAATTAGAGATCAGTTGATGATTAAATTCATTACAACTTTTCATAAGTTTTGATCCATATTTTGTTATTGTCAACTAGTACCACAGCATTGAAAGTGTATCTCTGTATCCCTTTCCAATTATCGACATCATAAGCCGTGTAATGCTTGCAGCAAGCAGCAACTTTGAGGCCCTCTTTATCACCATCGTCTCTTTGCTGCAGACCTCTTACATATGCAGCACCATATTTGCTCGAAAGGACGGGGTCTTCTCCCGGAGTTTCCTGCCCTCTTCCCCATCTGGGATCGCGGAAAATGTTGATATTAGGCGACCAAAACGTCAGTCCAGCTAATCCAACGTTGTACATTGCTCTTGCTTCAGTGGAAACTACCTGCATTATACATCAAGATTTTTCAAATCTCAAGGCCTATTACCTAATCCAGTTGTTTTCGGTAAAAATTAGTTGCAACTTTTTGACTAATCCCACGTTACTAGGTCATCTAAAGCTATGATTATTAAAAGGGGTGTTACTTGTTTTTGTTAGTTAGCAAGATTAAATCATGCTAGCTAGTTTGGCTAACAATATCGGTGATTAATCTTCGACTGCTAAGCAGTCTTAATCAGATGATCAGTATTTTCAAGGATAAGACTTTCTCTTTCACCAAATCATGACTATGATTCAAACTCCAATAATGAGAGGTTACACTTACACCTACCTTTTGGAAAGTAATCTTAAGCAATTTCCTCTTTTCAAAAATCTAATGCTTTTTGTCGATTCATCATTTTCTGAATTGTTCAATCAACGTAACGACGTCTGTAATACGACAACTAGTGATCATCACTTCAGCCGGAACACTAAATACAAGCTTGCCGTCGTCGGCATATATATACATACATATATATATGTATGTATGTATATATATCTTAATCAACCAATGCTCTTAAATAAAAATTTCAAGAATATTATGTGACAATGACATACGTGATGAGTAATGCAAATGCCAGTTCACATTAAAACCTTTTGTACGAAACCGTTTTGTTTTTTTTCTTTCTTACTTTCTTTCTTTCCCAAAAGCTCAAGTTAACTAAAACTTGATCATTTGAATCTGGATTCTTGAAGAAGGCCTAATTCAAATATTAGCAATGCAGATGAAAATAATTCGAGTGAAGCAGACAGATCAATACTTTACCACTTCAACAAACAATCTAAATCCATCAAATTTCAAATCTTGAAACACACACACACACACACACACAATCTCATGAACCAACCAAAGCACGAAAAAGATGTCTGAAACAATGAAAGCTGCAAGAATGTTGAAGTGCATTATTAACATGAATGGAACAAACATACATTATTACCTTCCCAATGGTCTCAAACAAGGATTCATTGAAGGTGGCCGCGGTTAGGATGACCTGAGGGAAGCTAGTAGCGCCCGGAACAAGGCTCGAAAACCGGGTTCCCGGCCCGACATAAGAGACTCCATGTAAGGCCTCGGACCACCACTCGTAGTTCGGAATTCCAAGCCTACTAACTCCCTTTGCAGCATTGACGAGCCAGCCGATTTTCTCCGGCAGAGTCAGCTTGCTCACTAGGTCACTAACTCGGGCTTGCACTCCCAATGACGGGTCGCAGAAGCTGAAGTTCTTGAGCCCGGGATTGTTGGCTACGTCGCAGGCGTAAACGGGCTGAGTTTGAGCAAGAGCGGGCCGGAAACAAAGCATGATGAAGCAGAGAGCTGCGAAACAGGGGAAAACAGAGTGTTTTGCAGGGGCCATTGATTTGTTCATCATTGACCACCTCCCCTGCAGAGAGAGAAAAAGAAAACAGATATATGTGACGATGGAACACTGGCGAAGCAGTCTTGAGAAGTGGGGATTTATATAGGTGAAGGTGATGAATCAATAATATTATGGTGTGCTAAACATATATGATTTGTGGGAATATTAAATAGATGTTGTTTTGTAGCAACCCGTGATGGATAAATGAAAGATAAGTGTTTTGGGGTCCATTATAATATGGCACTTTGTTTACTTCTTACTCCAGGGAATCTCTCTCTCTCTCTCTCTCTCTCTCTGTAAAAAAAGAAAAGTCCAAGATTTTGTTGGAAAGCAGGACTATATAATATTATATGAAATCCGTGAAGATTTTTCCTTTCATTAGGTTTATGTTGTTTGTTTACGAGTTTCAATAACATGTTTTGTTTGAAGGTTTATTGGCTGAGATGAAAGGAGCCATGGTTGAGCTTTTAATGGATTAAAAACCTCGATTAAATATGGGTGATAGTGGTTTTTGTGTACTTATATACCTAGCTAGCTGTAATAATTTAGGAGTACCAAATAGCAATCAGTTTTGTCTTAGGGAGGATAAATGAATTTATGGGATGAATCATGATTTTTTTCTTTAATTGTGGGATTGAGATTATATTATTTGATAAACTCAAGTTAATTTAAATGGTTTCGTAAGTGGTCCTATTTTTTCTAAAAAGTATTGGCAAATGATAAAGTTAAAGGTTCACATCTCTTTTCTCAAATTCTAGAAAATATATAGTATTATATATCCTACTTGATTAGGACTTCATAATAAAATAGTGAGAAAATTACTTTCGCTATAAAACAGTAGGGACTTTCGTTCTAATGTTTTTTTCTTCAAATTTGTGTGGATGGATAGATATATAATAATTTGAAAACAATCAACAGTCTTTGTAGATTATCATGACTCTAAACTGATTGTTTAGATTGTAAACGAATCAATTTCAAAAAATTATGATACAACAACATTCATCAACCGTTGAAATTGATTTTTAGAACACTTAATTTACTTGAGATTCACTTTTTATGAAATTATTTAATATCATTTTAGAAAATCTTCTCCGGAAATATGATATTATATATATATATATATATATATATTATGAAAAGTTGAATACTTATTGATAATTGAAAACAAATTAAAACAATAGTATATCTGTATATGGCCTAATTTGTAGACATTATGCATTCATTACTATACATAATTATAGTTATGCGGAAGTTAATTGAAGATGATTTATTTAGTATTTTATTTTTTCCGCAAGCTAGTTTTTTTAATTGCAAGCACATAATACAAGAAAAAAAAGTAAATTAATTGATTTTATGTTACTGGTTCACGTAAGTGTCTTTCTTTCTTTTGTTATTCATAGTATATTGTTATGTTTGTTTTAGTCATTTATTTAATATCATTTTTATGAAAACTTTGAATTGTGTATTAATCAAATAGTTATTATGATTTTGGTTTTAATTAATTTTTTAAATTTATAATTATTTTATATTTAGTTAAATTGAGGGTAACAGGACACGAGTATGGACAGTTAGGTACTCAGAGGGCATGGGGATTGATATAACAATTGCTACCCACGCGGGTACGAGACGGGTACGAGTATTTTTTTAAAACGTGGGTACGAGAACGAGTACCATGGTACCCTATCCATTGTCATCCCCACTCCTGACATCCCACCCCTTACATTTGCTTTTGTTCACACCATCAATCTTCTTTACACACCATTAAATAAAATAATTTAAAAATAATATTTTTTGTGATTACCAAAATACCATTTTACTTACTTTCACACACTACAAAAATTTCTTTATACACCACTAAATAAATAATAAATGAGAAGTGTAAGAAACACCACTCCATCCCCTTAAGAAAAGTTCATGGTATCGCCACCACACACACATCAAATAATGGGTCATCGGGTTCTTCAAAACAGTTCAATCGGTTGAACTAATGACCCTATTAATTTATCCGTTCAATAACCAGTTCGGGTTTAAATTAAAACATTGGTCTCACCGGTATCTCACATGAAAATTCTTTCACCTCATCTTTCTAATTTGTATTAAATTTTTATATTGGATATTGGTGAAACACGCCACTTTCTGTCATCAAATTTTAACTTTCATCCTACATGATACCGGTGAGACACCACTTTTCGTCGCCAAAATTTCAACTTTCATCCTACATTTATTATCAAAAAAAATTATTGATGTATATTGATCTCTTAATAATAAAAGATGATAGCTCTACATGAGTTATAGAATTTGTCTCAATATATAGATTGTTCGAGTTAGAGGTTTCAAAGTCGTCGGGCCGGTCCAAGTTTTGTACGGGCTTCTCTCTCTCTCTCCATTTTTATTCCTTCATCGATGGGTAAAACAGAATCGTGATAAAAAATTTAAAAAAAAAAATTAAAGGATAATGCTAAACTACGACACCTATAAGTTCTGTATCTTATGCAGATTTGCAGCCTTTGTTTTATTTTAGATTTTCTGAATGGCTGGTTTCTTCGAAAAAGAGGGAAAAATTCCAAAAAAGAGGGTTAGTGTGGTAATAAGGAGGTTGGTGTTGGAGGACAATTTCGTCAACATAAGAGTAGTACGAATCGATAAAAAAAAACATCCCACCACAAATTGCACTCAATCGTAATATATCGCACATAAATAATCCAGACAAATTCATTAGACAATGTGTATAAATCATGATGTGTTAATAAAAGCTTATGTACACATGCAGAGACCCTCATTAACAAATAAAAATGGATATGTTTATTTTATCTAATGAGGTCCTATTTATTTGGCTCGACATTTTTAATTAATAAGAATGATTTCTATTTTGATAAATTATTTAATATTATTATTATTATATTCATGATTCAATAAAAGCGTATGAAATTTTCTATTATAACCTTATATTCCATCTCAGTAATTATTGAATTTTAATCATTGGTACTTGGCATACCGAACTAGAATTCCATAATGAAAATATGAAATGAAATATAAAAAAAAAGTAGTTAAAAATAGTAATAATTGCACACAAGAGCACTACCGTCCTTGTAAAATTTAATAATAACTTCATTTAAATTTATAGCGTGTGACCAGACTGCAAGTTGCACAAAAAACTCACGGGCCATTCAAGAATCAAGTAAAAGTCGTTTGTTGCTGCTACAAATTATGTCATTGTACATTTGCCCATTTTGTATGTGGAAATTGTGGGGCTAGTAATTCACCCGCTTTCGAGATAAATTTTTTCAACAATAAAAAATGGTTACGTTTATGAATTATAGGAGATGATTATGAGAAATGTTTCAAGTAAGAATTTAAGCGGTTTGAAAAATGCGTCAGATGATTTTTATTGTGAATGTGGAAAGTGACATGTGTAATTGAGAGAATACGATGAAAATATAAAATCAAATGCGGATCAGAATAGTAGGTAAAGAGAAGCACATTGTTTGCATTATTGGGATACGAAATAAATCATTATAATCATAAAAGATGAATATTTTTCCAATTTAAACTTAGACAATAATTATTGAGTGTATCAAATACATTGACGAAACACTACAAACCAACAGAAGAGCTCATGATTCCTTGTTGGAAATGCATATGAACCATCAACCATATCAAAAAAGGGATACAGCACATTACATTTTTTATACCAATTCTCGGATCAGATAACACCAAATTCAATAAAATATCATTTTTCTATATATGTTTATAGATTATTTTATCTATGTCCTGATTGAAGGGCGGCAACATGTTGAATCTTGATTGAAATGTGCGATTGCTTTCGCCCAATATTCATGAAACCTTTTTTCATGATTTTTTTCGGATGTTGAAAGGTCTCGAAAAAACCAACTAAATTCAAATTTACTATTTAAAAAAAAAACTTATGGTAATAATAAATAATATTGTATTTCATAGGATTGGTAAATTAGAATTATCGGTTTTTTAATTATATTTTGTTTAGACGTTAGATGGTTTGGTCGTCTCAATCTCGTTTATGTCTAATTAATTACTTCCTGATGTACTCCTTACGTGCTATCTATTAAGCTTTGATGTATCATTTAACCAATTAACGTCTAGCCTCCTTTACCACATTATTTTCAAATTTATTTAATCGTGCATATAGACTGTGCTTAAATTTGTGGATCATAGCTTATTTAATTTTCTTTTCTTGGTCTCTTTGCAGCCCATTGAATTACTTGGATCTGTTTTTTTTTTTTTTTTTTTTGATGTCGAAGGTAACCCACAGCCGCTACCATAGTATGCACTGAGTAAACCCTGTCCCTGTGTAATATCTGATAATATTTTGACATTATATTATTTGAGTATAGAAATATAATAATCACCTTTTGTGGCGTACTGCTAGGAAATGTCTCTCTAATAAGGTAAATATCTTTCGACGTAGTTTTCACAATAGTGCATATCGTTTTCTTATTCATAAATCGGAGATTCCCGAGTTGACTGAAGGAACGATGATGGAGTCGAGAAATGCTATATTCTTCAAGAATGTCTATCCTTGTAAGAATAAGGATATGACAGAAGGTAGTTCTGAGAAACGAACCTCTGAAGCTACTACTAGTTCTGATCCTGTGGATGAAGAACCGAGACGTAGTAAGCGAGCTAGGACGGCTAAGACCTTTGGTCCGGATTTCATCACCTATATGCTAGATGATGAGCCAAAGTCTTTGAAAGAAGCTCTATCTAGTCCAGATGCTGCGTTCTGGAAAGAAGCTATCAACAGTGAAATTGATTCCATCATGCAAAATCACACTTGGGAGTTGACAAATCTCCCAAGTGGGTGTAAGCCGTTAGGATGCAAATGGATCCTAAAATGAAAATATAAGGCAGATGGCTCTGTTGACAAGTATAAAGCTTGTTTGGTTGCCAAAGGCTTTAAACAAAAAGAGGGGTATGATTTCTTCGATACCTACTCACCAGTAACAAGGATTACATCTATTCGGGTGCTTTTAGCGATTGCTGCTTTGCACAATCTTGAAATTCATCAGATGGATGTAAAAACTGCGTTTCTGAATGGTGAGTTGGAGGATGAAATATACATGGAACAACCTGAAGGGTTTGTTGCACCAGGGCAAGAACGAAAGGTGTGTAAGCTTGTTAGATCGTTGTACGGTCTGAAACAAGCACCTATTCAGTGGCACCTGAAGTTTGATAACGTGATGTTATCAAATGGTTTCAAAATCAATGAGTGTGATAAATGTGTGTATATAAAGAGCAGTTCTAATGGCTATGTCATAGTCTGTCTTTATGTAGACGACATGTTAATCATGGGCAGTGGACACCAAGTGATTGTTGAAACGAAACAAATGTTGAAACGAAACTTCGACATGAAAGATATGGGCTTAGCCGATGTGATTTTAGGGATCAAGATAGTACGGACAAGTGGTGGAATTGTCTTAACACAATCTCATTACATAGAGAAAGTGCTTAAGAAATTCAACGCTTTTGATAGTCCGCCGGCTAAGACCCCGTTGGAACTTAATGTACACTTGAGCAAAAACCGAGGAGAACCGGTAGCTCAAGAAGAATATGCAAGGGTCATTGGGAGTTTGATGTACATCACTAACTGCACTAGACCTGATCTTGCATGTTCTGTGAACAAGTTGAGTCGGTACACGAGCAATCCAAGCAAAGAACATTGGAAAGCTCTAGTACGAGTTCTAAGATACTTGAAGTATACTTTGAACTTCGGGCTGCAGTATACAAGGTTTCCTCCTGTACTTGAAGGGTACAGTGATGCGAATTGGATATCAGATACAAAAGACTCATTTTCGACTAGTGGATTTATTTTCACTATCGGAGGTGGAGCAGTGTCATGGAAATCCACGAAACAGACTTGTATAGCCCGTTCTACCATGGAATCTGAGTTTATCGCTTTGGATAAAGCGTGTGAAGAATCTGAATGGCTTTGTAACTTTCTAGAAGACATTCCATGCTGGAAAAAACCAGTGTCGTCAGTGATGATTCACTGTGATAGTCAAGCGGCTATCGGAAGGGCACACAATGCTATGTACAATGGTAAGTCTCGACACATACGTCGGAGGCATAATACTGTGAGGCATATGATCTCAAGTGGGATTATCTCAGTTGACTATGTGAAGTCAATAGATAATCTAGCGGATCCGCTAACCAAAGGGTTAAACCGAAATCAAATGGCTAAGTTGCTAGAGGGAATGAGTTTGAAATCCACACTCTAAGAGTGCTTGTAGTGGTAACCCAACCATGATGACTGGAAATCCCAAGAACTTGGTTCAATGGGAAAACTAAGCTACAAACATTCGGTTTCGTAGCACTTGGAAAATTATAAGTGTACATTTCCCTGTGGGCAAACCAAGTGCACACCTGTCAATGTGGTGAGGATAAGTCATATGACTTTTAATGATTCCTAAACCTAATGAGGTTGAGTATGGCAGGATACTCGGAAGAGGAGATCACCTATATAAGTGAGAAGTGGGGCCGCTTCTAAAGAGATACTTATGAACTCAAAGAGGTTGTCCATGGCCTGAAAAGGACACAAACGTGAGAACAGATAATGTTTGATATACAGCTGTTTTCAATACTATTGTCTCAGTATACACTAAGGATGTATAGTTCAAGGCATCATATCCACTAAACAGCCGGTATACTCGATAGTGTTGGAAGATGGAAGGTTCAAAGTCACAAGCTACCTATCCTGGTGCAGTTGTGTTTCTAAGAGAACTGGGCTGCTTGTCTGCATACATGCATGCACTATTTCCACTCGTGTGGGGGATTGTTGGAAAATAGGATTTAATAAAGTGAGTGTGACTCATTTTATCCGATTTTTCGTGACCGGGATATTTAATTTTGGAGGAATTAAATACCGTACGATTGCTCTATGTCGTGAGTAGATAATCATAGTATTTTTATTTGCTCAAATCCGATTTTTGGTGAGTGAGAAATAAATGGTTAAAGTTGGTCACACGATTGGGCATTTATGGTGTGTGGGATAATGTGTTTAAGACACATTAAATAATCCCACATTGATTTCTTAATCAAATTAAGAAGTGTATTTAAGTGTATTAACACTTAAGTGAAGTAATCAAGTGCACAAGGATGTGGGCCATGAGCCCACACGCGCCCGCCCGCCCGTGCCCGAGCCCGAGCCCGTCTCGTCTCGTCCTTGGATCTTGGCAATTGAACTTTGGGTGGACTTTGGGCGTACGTGGGCTTCCGGGGCTTAGCCGTATTAGTTTTATGGTACAGAAACAGTCGGGTCGTGGAGCGGGTCGGCGGATCGACTATCCGGGTCTATAACGGCTGTGGACCTTGGCTTGCGGAGAGAGGTCCCCTCGACTCGGCTTGCCGGAACCGGAATCTGCACATTGGTTCTTTACTTTATTTCAATTCAGTTAAATATTGTAATTGTTTGTACTTCTACTTTTCTGCATTTCCTTTGTAATTCCAGCGAGGTTAATACACTACTACAAAAAATAATTAAAAAAAATTAATAATGATGATAAAATATACGTGCTCGCGATATAGGTTTATACAAAAGCTTGATTTGGAGAGATTGCGACAGCCACATTATCACATGATTAGTTAAATGACAAAAGCTGTTAATTAGGCATTAAACAATGCGACAGGGGAGCACTCCACTCATGGCGGAGGGAAGACGGCTGTCGTCGCCATCATGGACCCACCGGAATGCCGTGGCGGCGACGCGGTGGTCCACGACGATGGATTAGGGAAATTAATCCATAAGGAAACACTCAAAGTTTGAAGTTTAAAACTCATATTACTTCTGTAAGTATCTTGTATGATTGTCTCTCTCACCAAAATTAATGTGACAGAAAAACTTTACATTATATATACCTCTTAATCCTAAAATAATATTATTTGTAAGGTAATATTTTTATGTAGAATTTGTTAATGGATCATTACTTAAATATTCCATATTATAAATTTTGACGTGTGAAATTACTCAATTATACATTGTACGTATCGTTTTCCTTATTATAAAAATATTAATGAATTGATTGTTTTAATATAGATAAATGTAAAAGAAAAAATTAATTAGAGGGAAAGCTATAGGCAATTTTTTTTAGGAAGAAAACTACAGACAATAGACAAACATGTTTAACACAATTTTGACAAGTAATTATATCAGGTATGAAACTTGCTTTTTATTTATTAATATATTTAAAAAGTTCACTTTTTCAGAAAGCATAACTTACTTTATGGGTCATATATGAATAAATTAAAGGGTTAAGGGTCATATATCCCCCTTGACTATTGCCGAAGGTCCATATTGCACCTTCCCCGACTATTTGGACCACATAGCTTCTTCGACTGTTAAAAGTGGTCCTCATTGCCTCTCTTCTACACACCGTTAGAAACTCTGTTAAAAATTCACAAACCTCTTCTTCTTCCACCAATTTGCTTCACGTAAAAAATGTTCTTTCACCAAATTTTTAAAATGTGGTAGCTTGGTTTTTACTGAATCTTTATTTATATTTTTTTTTCGGATGTCGAGGGTAACTAGCAGCCGCTACCTCTGTGTAATAGTCTGCAAACCTACACAAGGGAGGTAAACCACACTCGGCAAGCCAGGTGTGATAGGCTCACACCTAGTGGGGTTGGTGGTGGATCGAACTTGAAACATTTGGCCCCAAGAAGCACCACTCTGCCACTAGGTCATCCCCAAGGAATATCTTTATTTATATTTTGATATAATAAGTAATTGTGGTAGCTTAAACTGAATCTAAAATGTTTGATTTAAACTTGATCTAAAAAAAATTGGATCTAAAATAAATAATTATGGCAGCTTTTTTTTTTTTTTTTTTTTTTCATTTTCATTGATTGAGGCTCAGAACAAGTGCTGCAGAGAATTGATGTTAGTGCTATAGAGAATTGATGTTAAAAAGTATATTGACATCTGCAGCTGAACAAATGAACCTCATAAGACAAGTGCCGCAGAGACTATTGTTTTAGAAATAAAATTGACAAAAAGAAAAAAAACATAGGTGAAGTAACAATTTTTACCTGAAGCAAATTGGTGGTAGAAGAAGCGGTTTGTGATTTTTTAACAAAGTTTATAACGGTGTGTACAACAGGGGCAATGAGGATCACTTTTAATAGTTGAAAGGGCTATGTGGTCCAAATAATCCGGAAGGAATAATGTGAACCTTTGATAATAATTAAGAGAACTGTGTGACCCTTAACTCTAAATTAAATATAATAAATAATACAATAGTTATAAGAAAAAAAACACTTTCTTTTCGTAGTGAGGTGGGCCTTGGGCGGGCCAAGAAGGGCATGGGCCTTGGCCCGCGGAAGTTTCGCTTTCTATGATTTGACACACTATTCTTTTCCAAGCCTATTTAATATCAATGTATAAATAATTAGTCAATCACTTTCCTCAAATTTTCTTAAATATTAAATATATAGTCTAAAAGCACCTTCAAAATTATAATATTTTGCACGTTCTACAATTTATATTATAAAGGATAGAAAGTTTAGAAACACCTTCGATATTGACTTGCTAAAAAAAATAAAAAAATGATATTGACATAGTAGAAAACTGACAATGAATCATTATCAAGTTGAGGATAGTACGTAGCCTCCTCAACAATGGAAACATGCAATGATAAATAGATATTGAAAATTGAAAACGAAATCTACCCTTCATTATATATCCAACTGTACAACACTAAAAATATAATTCATGAAATATATATTGGGTATGTATATCTAGCCTAAAATGCGAGTGTGCCTCAAATCTCAATGCCAACACGACATTATCAACAGTTACGTTTTACCACTGCTATCCGTGATGTATTAAACCGCAAATATATCAAAATAGGTGTATCTAATTGAAACAAATTAAATTCAAATTTTGTGAATGTAATTACAAATAATTACTGATCAGTTCCGTGGCCGATCTGACAACACGCGTCAATAGTTTTCCTACCGAAATTCTCGTTGGTTAATTCAATTGATCATGTTACAATTATTTTGGTAAAAATACAAATTTGAATTGTGAATTTCGTATTATAAAAAAAAAAAAATACAACAAACACTTATCTCAATTATATTAATTTGATAGGTATGATAAATAAATAAAAATTATATTTGATAGCTGGAATGTGCGCGCACGTATCTATTGTCTCTATTCCTTAAAATATGTCTCAGAATTTTATTTTGTTTACGCTGTAGTTTGTCTTGTTCCAAAACATATATAAAGCCATGGTTCCCTATTCAAATACAATAATTAATTTAAATATGGTAATATGAATATTTGAGTTGTTACTCATTTCTCATGGCGCTTCATCATTACTATAAAATTAGTAAATTGAAGTTGCTGGATGCACGGCATCATCAGAACTAAAAACTAAATATAAAATGAAAGAAGTATACAGCTACGCCTAGCTAATTATAGAAATAAGTGGTTGATAAAAGCAGAATTAATAACAATAATGCTTCTTGGCCACACTATGGCCAGCTAATTTTTTTTGCCGAAATGATCTAAAAATCTCATTAAAATATGTGTGGATCCTAAATAATATATTATCAATTGAAATATTTTTTGCCGAAATTTTTTCTTTGATTTGTCATCCACACACACACACACACACATATATATATATATATTATAACACACACGACACATGCACATACATTAAACTTTTTTTTTATGAAATCGATCGGTATTGATGACATGCATGGTTGATTTTCTTTGCATTTGCACGTCATTCAAATTTTATGGTATTAATACACATACTAAACTATAAAACATTATGGTATATATATCTATATATATAATTATTACATGAAGTCTTTAAAAAATATATAAATGAATAATGAAATCAAAAACATTAAATTATTGACATGATAAATTTTATATTTTTATACTATAATTATTAATAATTATATGGAATTCTAATTAGAATTAATTTCATTTGTGGTCCCACTGGGCACACTCGAATCCGCAAATGGTCCCAAAATTTTATAAAATGGTCCTTATAAGAATTTTGACATCAAATGTAATTCCATTCGATTAAAATTCTCAAATTTAGTCCCATTTTTTTAACGGGGCCGTCAAATGTAGACGGGGGCCCTCCACGTGAGTTGTACGTGAGAATAAATTTCATTTTTGGTCCCACTGGACACACCCGAATCCGCAAATGGCCCCAAAATCGATGAAATAATTAACTAATAAGAAAAATATTAAATATTAATTGCATAATTAATATTTTTTTGATCTTGCCTAAAAATGTCATAAAAATTTAATTACTTAATTTTGATCAAAACAATAATTTATTCTTAATTTTACTCAATTGACTAATAAATGATTAAATTGACAATATTAAAATGAACACGTAAAATTCAAAAAATAAAATAAAAATACAAAGCTTTGTTTTATTTTGTTTTATACTATTAGGCCTATTATTTATTTTCATGTATAGATAATTACAAAACTAAAAACACAATTTTTACTAGATATTTTTTCTTGATTCATTTTGTTAATAAATAAATAAAATAAATTATAATTAATAAATATTAATTATTAATTACAAACAATAACTATTGGGGTTGTTAGTCAAAATAGTTTATAATAATTATTAATTAGATTACAATAAAAATAAAAAATTTAAAATGTTAACGGCATAATTAATATTTTATTGATCTTGCATACTTGCCTAAATATTGTTATAAAAATTTACTTAATTTTGATCAAAGCAATAAATTGGTCATAATTTTACTCAATTAACTAATATATGGTTAAATTGACAATTTTAAAAGAAATGAGTAAATTTTGAAAAATATTTTTTTTATATTTTGTTTTATGTTTTATGTTTTATGTTTTGTTTTGTTAAAATGACAATTTTAAAAGAAATGATCAAAGCTTTGTTTTGTTTTGTTTTGTTTTGTTTTGTTTTGTTTTGTTTTGTTTTATGTTTTTTTATACTACCAGGCCTATTGTTTATTTTTATGTATGATAATTACAAAACTAAAAATACAATTTTTACTAGACAAAATATTTAAGAAAAGGAAAATGATATAATTTGAATATCCTTGACAAAAATATTTTTTAATTTGATCATCGAATAGGATAAATATGAAGATAATTAGCATTAAAAAACCATTAGAGGCAAAACAAACATATGGATCAAAAGGTTTTAACCGCATATATTAAATGTCCAAAGGTAAAGAAAAGTGTCAAGTATGTTCACCCACACATTTTGTAGTTGACAAATCCAAAAAATTGTTAGTTTTAACGCGTGGGACCAAAAATGAGAGTAAAATTAATGGTAAACATGATGAAAGGACCAATTTCGATGACACATGATCATTTTTCAATGTGACAGAATACACATAAACTTAGGGCTATAAACGAGGCGAATACCTTCAAGCTCGAGTTCAGCTTGTTTAAGATATAATCGGCTCGAGCTTCGAGTTTGAGTTCGATTCGAGCTCGGCTCGAGTTTGAATCGATAAGGAATGTTCAAGTTCGGTTAAAAAAACTCGACAAAAAGCTCGATAATAATAAAATTCGTGATCGAGTTCTTTTCTTTTCTTTTCTTTTCTTTTCCAGATTTTCTTTAATTATGTTTATTCTTATTTTATTGTATTTATATTAATTACTTAATTATATAATTGTAGTCATGCATATTACTCATTTTATTATTTTTTTATTATTAGTATAGGATATTCAAATTTTAATATATATTTACCTTAATTTGAATTAAAATTTCAAAATATTTTTTCTAATATAATTTATAAATCATAATTTACTCATATCTCATTTTCTTTTTATTTTATCGATCATTCGTTTTCACCTTTTTATTTAAAAATTGTATTCATTAGTTAATTAGTTATTTATCTCACTATCCATGATAGCTTATTATTTTTCTTTCAAACTTCAACATATAAATATTTTACAATCATCTTAATTCAAATTCAAATTTTAAAGTGTTTTTTTTACTATGCAATTCCATATTTATTGCTCTGAGGATCCACTTCTACACGTTGCACATTGCAATTCCACATTCGCGCAATTTCTTTTTGCAATAATACAAATATATTACTTGTGTATGCTCTTTGAAACTGCTGCTCCCATTCAAAGGTTGGGATGCATTTTATAACCTTACACTTAGACTCATAGTCAACATGCATCTCCTTCTGATGCTTGTGGCTAATAGCAATTTCGTACTGTTCCACAAAAGCCTTCAAAGTACTTCTTGAAGTGATGTACCCATCAAAAAAAGCATGCACTGATTCACTTCTTTGCGTCGACACCATAGCAGCCTAAAAACAATGATTCAAGTAAACAGGCACCCAACTTGACCTTTCCTCATACAAGTAATTCATCCACCTATTATTTTGCAGATTCCGTTTTCTCTGGAATTCTTCCCACTTCTGTTCAAATTCACCAATGGTGTAGCTATCATATATTATGGAATTGAATTCAGATACGACCTTATCAAAATCACCAACACCTTTGAACTTCGATGCAGTCTTAGACAAAATATGCCATAAATAAAATCGATGAATGGTGTTCGACATTACTTCCCTCACAACAATTTTAATACTCTCAGCCTTATCAGTCAATATTGTCGTGGGATGAACACCTCCCATTGCTTCCACCCAGTTGGTGAAAAACCACTTGAAGGATTCTCCGTCTTTATGCGTCAACAAAGCACATCCTAATAGGATTGACTGATTATGTTGATTAAAGCCAACCACACTTGCAAATGGCATTTCATATTGGTTAACAAGGTAAGTTGTATCGAAGCTCACCACATCATGAAAATCTTCATAGGCAACTCTGCTACGAGGATGAATCCACATCACATTGCGAAGTCTACACTCGTCATCTATATCCATTAGATGAAAGAACTTCATATCAATCTGTTGCATTCTCATAAAAAGTTTACGAATTGCTTCAGCATCTCCATCACCGAGCCTCAACCTTCTCCTCTTGTCAATGAAGTTTCTACAATCTTTGACAGAGCAACCTAAGTTCTCTGGACTACCGACTTGAACTTCCAACATTCTGATATTTTTAGATGGCCGTATGCCTGCAATATCATTAGCTTCTAATTGTCTCTTCATGTTGATGGACAAACTCCTGTGAGCCGGCATGAAAATAGACATATTTGGCTCTAGATCATGGTTGGGGATTGTGCGTACAGTCGAGACCCTCCAAAATCCATTATCCTGTTTTATAGCATTGATACGAGCAGGACAATTGACTCTTTTCGTATATTTTTTCACATCTTCATTACGACCTTTATCACAACATAACATTAGATACTTGTCTGCTCATTTATTTCTAATGGTTATAGAAAATCCATTTTTCTTTGCATGTGCTTGATAGGTTTCATACAAAATCTGCATACTTTCAAACTCCATGTTTGTTTGAGGACCACGTTCGATAAGTTCTTCATCGAGTGATTTTTCCTGAAATTCTTCATCGTGTGTCTCTTGTGAAACATGGTTCAGTGACAAATCTCTCACTTCTTCTTCATGTTGAGGCACTTCGTCGTCAAAATCGGGACCGAATATTGACAACATCAAAGCGTTTCTTTCATGTTCGTTGGTAGCCATGGAAATTGACAAATGATATGAGACTAGTTTGAGGTTCAATAGTTGTTTCTTTTCGTCAATGTTCAATCCTTTTTTTTTTTTGTTATACGTTAATAATTGGATATGATTGAAGTTCTTAAGTTAGTTGATATTGCTTAGAATGTAATTAATTTGTTTATCTATTTTTGCAAGTTTATATTATTTGATTTGTAATAGAATATGGCAAAATCATTTGTAATCTATCTATATTTTTTATGTAATTTCATAATTTTCTTAATTTTATTTGATATGGCAAAAAGTAATTTCATTATTCATCTATATATTTAATAAGATCATACATATTATTATAAATTGCTAAATGTTTAAAGTAAATTACAACAAAACTAATTTAAGGATTACATTCATGTTAAAAAAATATTTTCATTTAACAAATAAATAAAAATTTAAAATAAATTCGAATACACATAAACTATAGATTAGAATAATATATATATATATATATATATGTCATCAGTATCGATCGATTTGAATTAACACAACATGTAATGATATAATATATATAAATATTGATAATTAATAGTGGAGTATATATATATATATATATATAGAGAGAGAGAGAGAGAGAGAGAGAGCTAGAATATTCATGCATATACTTATTCAATTCGAGAAACGTTAATTATATTATATTAATTAAAACTTAAAAGTCGGTCCAGATTAAACTTGTGCATGTGTCATGTGTGTGTATATTATATATATATATATATATATATATATATATTTGGATGACAAATCAAAGAAAAAATTTCGGTAAAAAATATTTCAATTGATAAAATATTATCTAGGATCCACACATATTTTAATGAGATTTTGTGGATCATTTGAATATTTAAATTACACAAGTCAAACATTTCTAAAATAAATATGAAGGATATAATAGTAAAACACTATTAATCATTAATTAAATATTTAATTCAAAACTTACCATATAATGAAAACATATCATAATTATAAAATTATGACCGGCCACAGTGTGGCCGAATAGCATCACCCAATTAATAAATTGATTGCATTTAATTATCGAGCAGTGCTATATGGCCACAATGTGGCCAAGCCACAATTAAGTGAACCGGGTTTCACTAATCCAGTTTCACTTTAAACCGATTTTTTTAAAAAATAAAATTCCAGACTACCTAAAATACCCTTTGCCTCCAAAACCATTCTCCTTCCCATCCATCAATAAATTCCCTCTTCTCTTCCCTTCAAATCCTACTCGATTTCCCTCCCAACTTAAATAATATTTACCAAAACATTATTAGTACTAATAAATTAATGATGAAAAACAATATTAATAATATATTGACTAAAAAAAATATATTCAACTACAAAAAAATATATTATTAATATATTGAGGTACGAAAAAATATATAACAAAATAATATATTTAGTTACGAAATCAGTATTATTAGTATAGTATTAATAATATGTTGACGTAAAAAATATGAACGAAAAAATATTAATAATATATTGACGTAAAAAAATATATTGAGTAAGAAAAAATATTAATAACATATTTCCGTAAAAGTATGGACAATACAATTTTAATAGTAACATATTAATATTGACGTAAAAATATTGACGATAAAATATTAATAATATACTGACGATATAATATTAATAAAATATTTATAACGCATGATAAAAGGGAATTATATCCTTTCAAATCTTTAGAAAACATTTGCTGCATTCATCTAGTATTTAGAATCAATTTTTTTATTTTTTTTGTTGAGTCAGAATCAAATACTATGTAGTACAAAACAAAAAAATCCAAACAAATCTTTTTATTAACTAGTCTCTTTAAATTATTCAAAAAATATCATTGCAATAATAAATTACGGAAAATAATAATAATACTATTCATTAAAATATTAAATAATAAAAAATAATTTATTTATTGTGTTAATTAAACTCTCGATCCAGTTTTCAAATTAAACTCTTGAGATAATCGTTTGAATATTGAGTGCAAATTAAACTCTTGACAATACCGTTAGGTTCCATTAATTTCCAGCATGCTTCAATAATTGTTTCCGTTGGTAATGTAATGAGTAGTGATATGTAAGATTACTCTTCTCGATAGAAGCTAGCCATAAACCCTAATCTTTCTAAATTTTTTTTTCAAACTCCATGGATATCGATACTAACAATCATGTTCATGATACGATTATAGATTTGTTTGGAGATGATTCTAGTACAGATGTGAGTCTATCAAATTCACAAAATTCAGAATTTAAATCTGAAGAAGATGTAGAAATAGGCATGGAGGAGACCGAAGAAGAAGTAGAAGAACAAGTTGTGGATGAAGAATTTTTAAATGAAGGGCCGAAAAAAAATATGCAATTCCGGAGTAAGGAGAACCTCATTGCAGCGTATCAATCTCACGCCAAGCATAAGGGTTTTTCCACTGCCATTCGGAGAACACGTGGTAAGTATATTATGATTTCGTGTCATAGAGGTAGAAATCCTAAAGCCTTGAAATCTTCAAAAATGATTAATTGTCCAGCGAGACTGAATGCTATACAGAATGATAATGGTAGTTGGAGCATTTATAGTGTTAATAATGTCCACAACCATGAACTTGACCCTGTGAACTCGATTTTTATGGCTGCTCATAGAACTTTGACCGTGAACATGAAGAGGCATCTAGAAAATAATGATATTGCAGGGTTATGCACTTCTAAAAGCATACGACTTTTGCAAGTGCAAGCCGGTGGACCTCAGACTTTAGGAGTGGATAAAAAAGATTGTAGAAATTTTGTTGAACAACGAAGAAGGTTGAGACTAGGTGAAGGCGACGCCGAAGCCATTCACAATTTGTTCTTGAGGCTTCAAAAGACCGATCGTAATTTTTTCCATTTGATGGATATTGACGATAAGAAAAGGCTTAGAAATGTTATGTGGATACATCCTCGTAGCGTGGCTGCATACGAAGAATTTAACGAGGTTGTAAGTTTCGACATAACATACCTCGTCAATAAATATGATATGCCATTTGCAACTGTGGTGGGGATCAATCATCATAACCAATCCATTCTTCTAGGTTGTGCGTTGTTGTCGAAGGAAAACAGTGAGTCCTTCAAATGGTTTTGGAGTAATTGGTTGGAAGCTATGGGGAATATAGTGCCTATGGCTATTTTGACGGATCAATGTGATGGTATTAAGAATGCTTTGAAAGCGGTAATGCCCGACACCATTCACCGTCTTTGCATTTGGCATATTCTTTCGAAGGTCCCAACAAAATTCAAGGCCGTGGCTGATCCTAAAGAAGCCGGGAGAGAATTCACCGAGTTGATATACAAAAGCATTACTATCCCTGAATTGGAGTCGAGGTGGAATGATTTTATTGAGAAGCACAACCTACATGAAAATAGGTGGCTTTCAGATTTGTGAGATGTAAGGGAAAGTTGGATCGCCGTCTACTTGAACCATATTTTTTGGGCTGGTTGTAAATCTACCCAAATGAGCGAGTCGATGCATTCCTTCTTCGATAACTACATTCATTCAAGAAGCTCATTGAAATAATTCATTGAGCAATATGAAATTGCGGTCTGTGATAAAGTGTTAATCGAGATACGAGCCGATTATGATTCCAAGACAAGGGTAATTAAGTGTTTTTCCATTTTTAAATGGGAAGAACAATTTCAAAAGACCTACACCAACAACATATTTCAGCTTGTTTAAGATGAAATAAAGGGGATGTGGGTTTTGTGACATTACTAACGTGCCTATTATTGGGGAAGATGTTGAAATATTTGAAGTGGTCGATAGTGGTATGATGAGCAAATATCACAAGCAATATGCATTCAAGGTGGAGTATAGACCTAAAGGAGAATATCTAGATTGTGATTGTAAGAAGTTTAATTCGAAGGGTATTCTTTGCCGCCATATATTTAAGGTGTTGGTGAAAAAGAATATTGATTCAGTTAATGAGAGATATATAATGAGAAGATGGAGGAAAGATGTGTATAGGCGACACTCAAGTATTTGTTTTGCAGGTGGTTATCCTCACATGACCAAGGAATATTCAAGGTATCAAGACGTTGAGAAGGTGTTTCAAGAATGCACGGATAAGTCGTACCAAGATGAATCTAAAATGAAGTTCATCAAGGAAACCCTTAAAGAGTGTAGTGCTAAACTAGATAGGATGAATAGTACTAGTGTTGCTATGCAAGGAGAAGGAGAAGAAGCTATCCATAATCATGTCTTGGACCTGGAGCAAATTAATTGTAGAGGAAGGCCAAAAAAGAACCGGGTGAAATCGATCATTGATGTCATCAAGGAAAAACAAAAGAGCAAAGCGACGAACAAAACGAAGAAGAAGAAGAAGAAGAAGAAGAAGAAGATGATGAAGAAGAAGATGAAGAAGAAGAGTAGTTGAAATTTGTACTTGTGTTTGAATTTGGTCATATTTAATTGTATTTATCACTTTGTGTTTCAGTTTAATTTTAGTTGATGTACAAGTTAAATTACTGATTTCCTATATCAATACTAATATAAGTTAAAAACAAATACAGATAACTTCAATTAAAAAACAAATATAGCTAATGAATTAAAATTTGTCATAAGGAGTATTTGATTCAAAGAAGCTCGATTAATAGTCTTAATTAGAGTATAAAATAAATAAAATTAGAGTTTCGGTGAATATAATCAGTGTAATTTATTGTGTAAGAGATTCAATTTTTGTCAAAAATAATTAAACGCTACAAAAAATTAATTTAATAGTTTAATAAATTATTGAAAAAAAAAGCACTATTTGGGACTGATTTATTATTTATAGTCAAATTGAATGATTTACAAATTAGAAAAAAATGCAGATAATATTAATTATAACAAAAAAATAATACAAATAGTATTTTGTATACTGATGATATACAAAAAAAATACAGGGAATAAAATAACAGAGATATAAAAAAAAATTGGAACAAAATAATAGAGATATAAAAAAAAATTTCATAAGGGCTGGCCTTACAGGCCCTGTTTAAGTATATTCAAGGCCCAAGTCAAATATAATTCAGAGGCCCATAAGCTGTGATGTGAGTCCATGTTAGTGGGATCAGACCCCATACATTGACAACTAATCCTGACATAAGATATAATATATACAAGAGTAAATTCGATATTTTTTCGATGTGGGATACGCGGATATTGCCTTCTCAAAAAGTTCCTCAACCAGTTTCTCAAGTATTTTCTATATCAATTAATTATTGGCATTAAAATTATATTCACCAATTCTAAACATTAAAAGAGAATTAAATTTATAATTTAATTAATATTTGAATTTTTAATTTGAATATTTTTTCGTTTCAATCAAATTGGTATTATATTCACAACAATTAATGAGTTGTGATGATTACATTCAATAAATATTGTGTATACATTACTTGAGAAATTGTAGTTGGAAGACTTTAGGTCTTTTCAATTAAATCCAAATAAAATTAATATTTTACTTTCAATTTTATTATTTTAAAAAATAATAAATAAATTCGAACTAATATTTTATTTGCAATTTTTTTAAATTTAAAAGTTATAAGTAAATTTAAACAATATTATTTTATTTTTTATAAATGTTTTTACGATATTTTATACACTATATCAAACAATAGTTAAAATAAAATAAAAATAAAAATTGAATTTTTTGGTTTAGGGTTTTGTAGCTTTAATGAGAATCAATGATGGTTGCGTGTAAAATGGAAGAAAGAGTAGTTTTTCACACTTCTCAATAAACCTTTTTTTTTTTAATTATACGTAAATATTTTTTTCAAATAATATTTTGGAATTATCCATGCTGCAACATGCATAGGTGTTTTGGTTACTAGTCTTTTCATATCTTTAATGAAGGTCTCTATTTTCTTTTATATAAGTAGGTATTCGTAATTATAATTTCATAATGTAAAACAAAAAAAAAATCACCAAAATCATGTCTTGGTCAAAATCTGATGAGACCGTGTTTGTTAGTTTCTTACGTCTAAGGATTGGGTTCGTCGATCTATCTCACGCACCGGGCACTGCATTGACCCTCGATTTACTCGCGAAGTTGATGTCTGGTGCTCGGTATCGTCATTTTTAGACCATTGAACTGATCTATAAATTGAAAGAATTGAAGGAGCTATTTTATTCATTCGAAAATTTTAAAATGCTTCCGAGGATCACCTACGATGAAGATAGCAACTGTGTCACAACCACTGATGCCTATTTCAGTATTTTCAGTGACATTCGAGCTGTAAGTAAACATTACCATTTTGTTAATTTTATTTTTTTATGACATTAATTTGCATTTATATTTCACTACAAGAATGTGAGATGCATAGAGACTTTCGACTGAATGGAATACCGGAGTATCGTGGAATTCGTGACATTATTCAGCTTAGAGGCGTTGTCAATACTGATTTTGAGAGTTTAGTCAATAGATTTGCTTGAAGAATTTAAGCCTGTCGTTATGGAGTGCACTTAAATTATCTTTTATAATATCTATAAAAATTATCTTATATTATCATTGTTTTTATTGGAGTCTACATAAATAAGATTAATTAGATCAATCCAAATACTTTTTCATTACAAATAATGGTGTATGTAAGATGCAAATAAATGGAATTAGTTGGTTTAGGGTGTTGGAGCATTAATGAGAATGAATGATGGTGTGTGTAAGATGCATCAAAAATTTGTCAACCCACACTTTAATTTTAATTTTAAAAAACATTAAATTTGTTTTATATATTTTTATACGAATTTTGTTATACTATATGAAATAGTACTAATTATACGAATTTAAGAATTTTAATTTGGCTATAATAAATTTTCCCTTAATTAAATTTGTAAATTTCCATCTGTCGATTAAAGCAATCAAAACATACATATTCAGCAATAATAATTGTAAATAACAAGCACACCAATAATTTAAAACAAAATATATATTCATAAATTAGGAAACAGAATATATTTTTCATTTTCTACATTCAGAATATTAAATATTGAAAATTACACAAAACATAAAATTAATCTATCAGGTCCGAACGAGCACGAAGGTCCTTTAGCCTTGCCTCGATACACTCTAGCTGGGCTATTTCCTTCTCATGTGCATGCTTGATACGTTGTTCTATCATCAGTTTACGCATTTCGTTCTGGAATTGAGCCTTCTCACGCTACAAAGATTAAATAAAACACATTCATAATTAAATCAACAAATAAAAATAACACGAATCTAATGTAACAAATTTTCTAATAAAAAAGTTGATACCTGTTGCGCCTCCACACATCGATGCAAATTTGCATCGGCTTGTGCTTTGGTTTCAACAATTTTGGCAAGCCTCTCTGATTCCCTCATAAACTACAAACAAAATTACCATTTAAAATAAAAAAAATCGATGCTAAAACCATACATGCAAAATATATAAAAAAAATAATAAATAAAAAAAACCAACCTCTTCAAGTTTCGTTTCTGTGCTCAACCTAATCCGCTTCCAGGACGAGTTGCCCTCCTCTTCGTTTGGCCTTCTTGATGAAGAAGCCATATCCAGAATTTTTAAAGTTTTTTGAGGGTATTGGAAGTAGATAGAGATAAATGAGGAGACGTGACTATTTGAGATTATCCCTAAAATATTGTGATGATTTCATTCATTAAATAGAAAAGTTGGAGTTGTCAATCCATCGTGTCTTTTCATATTCAGTCCAATTTAATACATTACTAATAAGATAGTATTCTATTATTAATTTCTGTATTAAATAAGTACTATATATACAGTTACGAAATTAGTACATGTTAGCCTAAAAATTATATTTTTTTAACTATACTAAGAAAATTGGTAATATAGTCATATCATTGATAAAATGAATGTGTAATTGGCTTTACAATGAGAAAGATTGATGGTTGTGTATATTGTAACAAAAAAATAATACAAATAGTATTTTGTATACAGATGATATACCAAAAAAATATTAGGGAACAAAATAATAGAGATATAAAAAAATTTCATAAGGGTCGGCTTTACAGGGCCCAATTAAAGGATATTCAATGCCCAGGTCAAACATAATTCAAAGGCCCAGAAGCTGTGATGTGAGTCCATGTTAGTGGAATCAGACCCCATACATTGACAACTAACTCTGACATAAGATATAATATATATAAAAGTAAATTTTGATATTTTTTCAATGTGGGATACGCGAGTACTATTTTCTCTTTCTTAACTTTGTATATGTAACAAAGATGTGTTGATCTTTTTCCATTTATATAATGCTCAAATTTCGTGAACATAGAAAACTTATGCCAACATATTTATTCTTCACTAAATTATGCCCAGAAAATAATTTTTAGCTGAATTTAAGCATTTTTTTCCCATAATTTAAGCAATTACTATTCGTCGATTTAAGCAATGAAAACATATATATACCGCAAGAATAATAGTAAATGACAAACATACCAAAAATATAAAATAAATTATATATTCATAATTTAGGAAACATAATATATTGTCCATATCTACATTCTGAATATTAAAATTTAAAATTACATAAACACATAAAATTAATCTTTTTTGCTTCAAGCAAGCCCGGAGTACCGCCAACCTAGCCTGGAGACACTCTATCTCGGCTTTTTTCCACTCAATTTCTTACTTGATTCGTAGTTTTCTCTTCTCTTCAAGCATGTCTTTGTGAAATTGATCCCTTTCACGCTAAAAATATTACAAAAAATATAATTAAATTAAATCAACAAGTAAAAATGTAAAAAAAAAAAAACAAACTTGATACCAGTTGCTCTAGAATCAATCGATTCACACTTGCATCTGCTTCTTTCTTGGCTTCAATAGCAAGGGCAAACCGCTCTGATTCCCTCGCATACTGTAAACATGAAAAAACAAATCAAAATATAAAAATCAATGATAAAATCCTACATGCAAAATAAAAAAAATAAAAAACAACAGAACCTCTTCGAGTAGTTCTTCTGTGCTTATGGAGAGAAGTTGAATGAGGAGGTGCCTTTATGGTTGGATTACCCTCTTAAATTTGAGTGAGTAAGTAAAAATATTTTTTTGCCACATGGCGATTTGTTTATGGTAAAAAATATTTTAATTGAATAAACTTGTTTATTATAACAACTATGTAAAAAAGTCGAAATTACAGAGTCAAAAATATATAAAATTATTATTTTGGTTAAAATAATAAGTCTGATTTAATAATAAGTGTAATTTAATTTTCATGTATAGGAGTTCTACTATTGAAAAAAATAATTCTACACGGAAAATAAATTTAATTAAAAAAAACTCTTTTGCGGGCTTGAATTTTATACAAATATTTCTAAATTTAATCCTTTCTACATAAAAATTTACTGAAATTATTCCATTTTACCATAATTAACCGATTCTACCAAAATTTTACTAAAATAATTCAATTTTACCAAAGTTAATCGATTGTACCAATATTTTACTAAAATTAATCGATTTCACCAGAATTAATCGATTCTACAATACTTTTACTAAAATTAATTTAATTTTTTAAATCAATCGATTGCACAAAAATTACTACTATATTCACAAATACAAACATACTACTACTATCGTCACAAATTTACTCTAACATCACTAAGTGGACTTCCACTTGCACAATTACTACTACTATAGTCCCAAATTAAATTGATATCACATGACAAATTGGAATTCCAATTAGTTACTACTAGTATAGTCTAACATGACTAATTGGAATTCAAATTGAAAAGTTACTACTAGTATAGTCACAAATTTGATCTAACATCACTAATTGAAATTCCAATTTCAAAATTACTACTAGTATAGTCACAAATTTGATCTAACATCACTAGGTGGACTTCCTTGTGCATAATAACTACTAGTATAGTCTAACATGACTAATTGGAATTCCAATTGCAAAATTACAACTACTATAGTCACAAATTTGATCTAACATCACTAATTGGAATTCCAATTTCAAAATTACTACTAGTATAGTCACAAATTTGATCTAACATCACTAGATGGACTTCCTTGTGCATAATAAATACTAGTATAGTCTAACATGACTAATTGGAATTCCAATTGTAAAATTACTACTAGTATAGTCACAAATTTGATCTAACATCACTAATTGGAATTTCAATTTCAAAATTACTACTAGTATAGTCACAAATTTGATCTAACATCACTAGGTGGACTTTCTTGTGCATAATTACTACTAGTATAGTCTAACATGACTAATTGGAATTCCAATTGCAAAATTACTACCAGTATAGTCACAAATTTGATCTAACATCACTAATTGGAATTCCAATTTCAAAATTACTACTAGTATAGTCACAAATTTGATCTAACATCACTAGGTGGACTTCCTTGTGCATAATTACTACTAGTATAGTCTAACATGACTAATTGAAATTCCAATTGCAAAATTACTACTAGTATAGTCACAAATTTGATCTAACATCACTAAATGGACTTCCAATTGCATAATTACTACTAGTATAGTCTAACATGACTAATTGGAATTCCAATAGAAAAATTACTACTAGTATAGTCACAAATTTGATCTAACATCACTAATTGGAATTCCAATTTCAAAATTACTACTAGTATAGTCACAAATTTGATCTAACATCACTAAGTGGACTTCCAATTGCATAATTACTACTAGTATAGTCTAACATCACTAATTGGAATTCAAATTTCAAAATTACTACTAGTATAGTCACAAATTTGATCTAACATCACTAAGTGGACTTCCAATTGCATAATTACTACTAGTATAGTCTAACATGACTAATTGGAATTCCAATTGCAAAATTACTACTAGTATAGTCACAAATTTGATCTAACATCACTAATTAGAATTCCAATTGCATAGTTACTACTAGTATAGTCTAACATCACTAAGTGGACTTCCACTTGCACAATTACTACTACTATAGTCCCAAATTAAATTGATATCACATGACAAATTGGAATTCCAATTAGTTACTACTAGTATAGTCTAACATGACTAATTGCAATTCCAATGCAAAATTACTACTACTATAGTCACAAATTTGATCTAACATCACTAATTGGAATTCCAATTTCAAAATTACTATTAATATGGTCACAAATTTGATCTAACATCACTAAGTGGACTTTCAATTGCATAATTACTACTAGTATAGTCTAACATGACTAATTGGAATTCCAATTGCAAAATTACTACTACTATAGTCACAAATTTGATCTAACATCACTAATTGGAATTCCAATTGCATATTTACTACTAGTATAGTCTAACATCACTAAGTGGACTTCCACTTGCACAATTACTACTAGTATAGTCACAAATTTTATCTAACATCACTCCAATTTCAAAATTACTACTAGTATAGTCACAAATTTGATCTAACATCACTAAGTGGACTTCCAATTGCATAATTACTACTGGTAAAGTCTAACATCACTAATTGGAATTCCAATTTCAAAATTACTACTAGTATAGTCACAAATTTGATCTAACATCACTAAGTGGACTTCCAATTGTATAATTACTACTAGTATAGTCTAACATGACTAATTGGAATTCCAATTGCAAAATTACTACTAGTATAGTCACAAATTTGATCTAACATCACTAATTAGAATTCCAATTGCATAGTTACTACTAGTATGGTCTAACATCACTAAGTGGACTTCAACTTGCACAATTACTACTACTATAGTCCCAAATTAAATTGATATCACATGACAAATTGGAATTCCAATTAGTTACTACTAGTATAGTCTAACATGACTAATTGGAATTCCAATGCAAAATTACTACTACTATAGTCACAAATTTGATCTAACATTACTAATTGGAATTCCAATTTTAAAATTACTATTAGTATGGTCACAAATTTTATCTAACATCACTAAGTGGACTTTCAATTGCATAATTACTACTAGTATAGTCTAACATAACTAATTGGGATTCCAATTTCAAAATTACTACTAGTATGGTCACAAATTTGATCTAACATCACTAAGTGGACTTTCAATTGCATAATTACTACTAGTATAGTCCAACATGACTAATTGGAATTCCAATTGTAAAATTACTACTATTATAGTACCAAAATTGATATCACATGACTAATTGGAATTCAAATTATAAATTTATTACTAATATAGTCCTAAAATTGATATCACATGACTAATTGGAATTCCAATTACAAATTTACTACTAGTATAGTACCAAAATTGATATGACATGACTAATTGGAATTCAAATTACAAATTTACTACTAGTATAGTCCCAAAATTGATATCACATGACTGATTGGAATTCCAATTGCATAATTACTAGTACTATAGTACTATAGTCATGAAATTTAGCACTATATGATTACATTACTTATTTTTTTAAATTACTACTATAGCTAAATAATTGCTATAATATTAAATTTATTCCCTATATGTATATATATATATATTATTAACATTTATTTCTGAATTTTTTTTAACATATACACTATAGTAATAGTATAAGATTATTTTTCTCGAAACATATTTTGTTCAAATATTTTGCTCATTTTATAATGATTGACTTTGCATGATTTATGATGAATAAGACAAGTCTCGATATTAATTGAATGTGCATTTTCAATAAAAAAACATAATCATGGAAATTGCTAGAATATCAAGGCAAAATGTAATGATAATCTTCTTTACCATAAATGTGTTGTGCTTCTCAAAAAAATACTAGCCGAAAATATTTGAAAGGTTTATACACCAAAATTTTGAATTTTTTGGCAAAAATATTCGTGCATGTTTTGCACCTTTATATATGGATGGATCTTCTCCATATTACACCATCACCACCCTAAACTTCAAACAAACAAGATTTAAAAAAATGAAATCTGTGATCAAGCTGTTCGCTCTTTTATTTCACTTAAAAACGACCCGCAAGTATACGAGGCAAATTATAGTAAAATACGGTGAGAACAGATATCGTATCCTCAGGGACTAGACATGCAATCCAATTAAATACCCAATTATGAATTATTCCACTCTAGATAGATAGACAAAATAATTTTTGTATGCGAATAAAAATAAATGAACAATTTAACTAAGCGCAGAAGGCACAAGCGCAAATAAAATAACAAAGAACTTATAAAGATAAATGGATTCCAAGGAATGCATGCATATGGACTCATCAACTTCAATTAACATACTGAACCATTTTTAATTTCTAATTCTGCAGAGGATCACTAAAATGTCTAATCCTTCTCTCTCGAGTAAGTTTTAAACGTAGATCAAATGCCAAATTTTATCTCTCGATTTCAATTCGTCATTTAACTCGAAAACGAACACAAGATTATCCCTCTCGTATAAATCACCAATCTCTTGATCTAGCATTTATAGGTTATGTACTCCTAATCCGTTAATCAATTTAACCTCTCTCGAGAGATAAACAATCAACTAAACATGTGTATTTATTGGCCAGATAAATTCACAAGATGATTAATTCAAGGAAACACAAGCAGAAAAAGAAATGGAACAATATTATAAATCAAAGTCAAAAATCCATAATTGATGCAAACTCTAGAATCTCTAGATGTTTAGCCGCTCATGTTTAAATTACAAACCAAAGGAAATAACCAAACAATTGTAGCTAACATAATTAAAACAAACTAAAATTAAGAAACAACTTATGCTGGCTGAATCTTCAATCTCAGTTGATCTCTGTTGTTCTCCATCATTCCTCTGCTTTCTCTACTCTCCAATAGGGAAAAAGTGGTGGTTTTTTCGTGCATAATAGAGCCTTAAATAGTTGGGCCGAGATTGGATCCAAATTAGAATCAGATAAGGAAAGATAAAAAATCCACCAAATTACCGACTTAAGCATGCACGGTCCGTGCGGCTAAGGGTTCATCATGCACGACCCGTGCACAAGTCCCTGGAGTGATTTCTTCATGAGCTGCACGGGTCGTGCAGCATTGATGTCTTTCCGCACGGGCCGTGCAGCTTTATCCCCGTTATGCACGGTCCGTGCGGTCTTACTCCGAACTTTTCAGCTCCCGTTTCACGTCCGAATTCACTCCTTTTCAACTTATGACTCATTTTACTCCTCATTTACTTCAAAACTAAACAAACCCGTCAACACAACGATAAACATAAAATGAACACAAACTTTACTCTAAAAACCTAAAAACCACCTACAAACGCATCTCGAATAAGCTCGAAAAGTATGAAAAACCCGAGCTTATCAACTCCCCAAAACTTAGAGAAATGTTCGTCCTCGAACATCCACAAAGCATAGACACAAAAATAGAACTAAGAACTGTAATTGTGCAATGCTTCAGAAGATAGACTGGATCTTTGCCAAACTAAGCATGCGAATCAAAATCACCATGCACAAGAACAAACTCAAAGAAAATATGCCTTCAAGAAGTGAATCTCTCTGGATGTACAATTTTCTCTCTCACTCTCAAGTGTTTGACAGGACGTGTTTACACTCAATCATCAATTCAATGCACATAATCTACCATAAGCTTGCAATCGATCTCATCTCTCCACTACCAAACGTGTGTTTCAAAATAAGAATCAAAAAGGACTTTTCATTGGTTGTAATGTAGGCTTCAGCTCAGGTGGGGAAAATTTGGCTAAGTGACTAAGTTGAAATAACCAACACCTCCCAACATTACAATTCCTCAGTAAGATCATCTTAAGTCATCTTTCAACCTTTACCCTCAATGTTCATCCCTATAAGACTCTTTGAGTCTTATTAACCTCCTTGGTATAAGGTATTTCTGTGCTCGCTCTTTATATATATATATATATATATATTTTAAAGT
The DNA here is from genome assembly GCA_026008535.1 of Perilla frutescens. Lineage (NCBI taxonomy): Eukaryota > Viridiplantae > Streptophyta > Magnoliopsida > Lamiales > Lamiaceae > Perilla > Perilla frutescens. Next base: position 30,597,016 of record BRKX01000011.1, on the reverse strand, counting down.
AGTCAATATGAGCATCAAAATCTTTACCCATTTCTAGGCTATAATCTTCTACAACCACACCAACTACCCATCACTCCACAGATTTCACTGCCTTTTCCACAGGTTTTCAACAAAAAGGTACTCAAAGAAATAGGCTTCACAGCTCAATGTGGCTAACTAAGGAGATTCAAATTACTAGGGCCAGTGTATAGATAATTTTCGGCTATAAAAAAATGGCCTTAAATCATTTTCAAATTCTCAACACACAACACATAGCCTCGAGAGAGATCAGAAAGCAAGTTCTAGAGAATACACACACGATCGATACTCACACCATAAACAAACAAGACTACCAGTCTTGGGTTCAAACTCTCTCATGCTCAATCACATTTCAAAGGCATAAATCTAAGAATCTATCAACGCACATAGCAATTTATCAACACATACCCCATTTGCAAATTTCCAACTCTAACCAATTCATCATTAGCTAATCAATTTCTCTAGATTCCAACTTCTATGCTCTGCAAATATTCTTAGACATATCCATACAAACCATCCCGACAATCGGACACATCCAACTGAATCCATTAATACAAACCAGCAAAGTTCTAAAAAATAAAAAATAAAAAAAAACATAAAAGATACCATATAAAATGAAAACATTCAGGATATCACCCACACCCCCTCCCCCAAACTTATTCACACGACAGTGAATGAAGTTTGGAGGGACAAAAGTGAAATATCCTGAAGTCTAACTTACTCCGGGGGCGGCTGAGGCTGATAAGTCAGGTAGGGCTGCCACTGCTGCATCATCCGCACAACATTGGCATCCATATTGCCCACACGATCATACATCCCGTCCATACGTCCGCTCATGTGGTCGACAACAGTCTCCATGCCCTGCATCCGAGTCTCCAGTCCTTCCATTCTATGCCCCATGCTCTCCATCCACTCTTCCTGCGTCGACTGTCTCAGGCGGCATCTACGTCGTATAGATGACTCAGGAGTCTCTTCGGCCGAACCCTGAGCTTGCTCCTCATGTTGTCCGGCCATCTCTGGACCTCCCTCAATAGCAAGATGTCGAGGTGGTGCGGAATGTGCGGGATTGAGGTGATGACGCCATGGTAACTGGACCGGGCACGCCGCAATAGCTCCAACATGATCCGTCGTATTCATCTGCCAGTTGTATTGGTTCTCCCATCTAGAAACGTTCGTGAGAGTGGGGTGGGGAAGTGGAAAGTGATCGCCCGCCTTTTGCACCAAGAACCCACGTTGTGCATTATCCACTCGAAGAAAGTCCATATTCTTTAGCACATCCGCAGTCAACAAGTGCTCTCCTTCCGCAGCATCCCAATCAGAGTTGTCGATACCACAGTAATCAGCAATCGGGGTAATGATACCCCCACAACACAGAGTGCCGCCTCTCTTAGCCGCTGTACGCTCCAGGTGCAGGGCTATGAATGCTCCCAAATCAATAGGCCGCCCCTGAAGAATGTTCTACAGAAGAAACAACTCAGTCATCTGCACCCCTCCACTGTCATATCTAGCAAAGGGCAGACTAGCACAAGCTCATTGAATGTAACGGAGTACAGGGTTACGGATATGTGTGGATTTAGCGAGCTGGGGCTCATAACGGTTGGTGCCCCCCGGTGCAGGAAGAGTGATCTGATTGCAAAAGTGATCGCGGTCATAGTCTTCCGGCTCGAAAAAGATGTCACCATTCCAGCCAAAGATAGCATTCAACTCCTCCACAGTGATCACAAAATCTTGATTAGCCAGACGAAATTCAATTTGTTGAACCGAAGCAGGGGACCGATTCTTAATCACCTTCAGGGTACTCAAGAATTCCAAAGTCATACGTCGATAGGACGACCATCGACCCGTAAAGATGGTGGAGAGCCCACCTCATCTGCATAGCGTCCAAAATGAGTTCTCCATTCCCAAGTCTTGAAGTACCTTATTGTCCGGATAGCGAGATGCTTGAAAATCCAAATGAACAAGCCGATCCCACACCTCTTGGTGATGATCGTCGGGAGAAACCATCCCAAAACTTCGCGGGTGGTGAGGGTCGGCCGCAACACGATTTCCCCTTCTAGACATCTTGTGTGTACCTAAACAAATAGGATGTGAGGCAAGAACCAAGGGAAAAATTGACGGAAAATGAGTGACTTAGAGCTAGACGACTTGAACCAAAATGTGAACACGACCCCCTCGAAACCACTACCAATCAAGAACAAACACCCAAAAGCAATCTTCACAACACAAACCAAGCACCCATTTAAAAAATATAGCACAATTTATCTCCAAAACCTCAAAAATAGGGAAATTCCACAATTATCACGAGATGTCCTAAGCAATTCCACACCAAGAAGCATCAAGGAGCCTTAAAACATAAGGGAATACGAAATATTCAAGCCTAACAAGTCAACATTGTACACATAAGCTCAAATAAGTATACCTACCAAGTGTTTGTGAAAATGCCCCAACGAATTCATCAAGAAAATTAACAAATTGGGGCCTCCAATCATGTACCCAAGGCTCAATTCAACCACCAACCAACTCACCATAATCAAAAGTGGAAGATTACATACCTTAATTAGAGAGAATTTGAAGTTGAGAAAAAAAAACCCCTCTTTCTTCCTTCCAAAAGAGGCGAAAATGCTCCAAACTTCAACTCAATGTGTGTGTGGGTGTTGTAATCAAGATGTGGAAGGTTGTTAATGGAAGATTGATGGTGATTTGTGTGTGGTGGTGGTGGAAATCGAGTGAGGTGAGATGGAGGGGTGTGTGCGGTTGTGGAAAGGAAGAGGGAGGAAGTGAACATTACCGTGGAACACAAAGTGTCGCTCATCTTTAAAATTAGGCCGCACGGGCCGTGCGCCTAGCCTGCCTTGGCGTACGGTCCATGCAGAACTGTCTGGACCCGTTTTTCCTATGACCGCACGGGCCGTGCACTAAGGCGCACGGTCCGTGCGGTCTTTTTTTTTATGAAGCAGAAACATAACCTGCACGAAAAAAAACAAAACGAAACACAAAGAAAACACAAGTAAAAGAATAAAAACCAACAAAAAGAAAGAGAAAAGAACTTAAACAAACCCAAAATTGGGTTGCCTCCCAATAAGCGCTTGATTTAACGTCTCGAGCTCGACAAACTGACACGATCTCAATCATCCGCCAAGAAGATGGTAGACACCTCACTCTTCTGCTCGGAAGAATAATATCTCTTGATTCGTTGGCCATTAACCCGTAAAGTGTCCCCATCTTGAGACAGTAACTCCAAAGTGCCATTATGCTCACTGAGCTTCCGGATAACAAAGGGACCCGAACATCTGGACTTCAATTTTCCAGGAAAGAGTCTCAATCTGGAATTGAACAAAAGCATTGACTCCCCCACCTCGAAATCCTTCTTGGTGATCAGTTTGTCATGGAACCGCTTTGTCCGTTCCTTATATAGCTTTGAGCTCTCATAGGCTTCATCCCGGAATTCCTCCAATTGATTAAGGAGCATAGCACGATTTTCACCCATAGCTTGGAGATCTATATTCAACTTCTTCACTGCCCAAAACGACTTGTGCTCCAATTCCACAAGCAAGTGACAAGACTTTCCGAACACAATCTGATATGGGGAAAAACCCAAGGGAGTCTTATAGGCGGTCCGATACGCCCACAGTGCATCATCAAGCTTGGGCGCCCAATCCTTGCGAGTGACGCCCACTGTCTTTTCCAACACTTATTTGACTTCCCGATTTGCTAATTCGGCTTGTCCATTGGCCTGAGGGTGGTATGCTGTGGTAACTCGATGCTTGACTCCATATTTGGCCAAGAGAAGGTTCATCCACTTATTGCAGAAGTGTTTTCCTCCATCACTAATGATAGCTCGAGGGGTTCCAAACCTCGTGAAGATGTTCTTCCTTAAGAAATTCAAAACCACCCTGGCATCATTGGTTTTGATGGGAATGGCTTCAATCCACCGACAGACATAGTCGACTGCTAGAAGAATATAGAGGTTTCCTTCAGAGGAGGGGAAAGGACCCATGAAGTCGATTCCACACACATCAAACAGCTCCACCTCGACTATGCTTGTCAAAGGCATCTCGTTCCTTTTTGAAATATTTCCGGTCCGCTGGCACCTATCACACTACAATGCAAATAACTGATATTCATGAAGATAGAAGGCTAGTAAAATCTAGACTGTAAAACCTTAGCTGTAGTACGGTTAGGACCAAAATGGCCACCGCTAGGGGAAGAATGACACTGCTGGACTGGAATCCACTCTTCTTGGGGCACACACCGCCTAATTACCATGTCAGCACAACGGCGATAGAGATACAACTCATCCCAATAATAAAATTTCACATCATGCAAGAACTTCTTCTTTTGATATGGCCCAAAATCCGGAGGAATCACTCCTCCAACTAAAAAATTCACAAAGTCCGCATACCACGGGAAGCTAGACTCGACCACCAACAACTCTTCATCGGGAAACGCCTCTTTAATGGGTGCCTGGTTCTCAATGCGACTCTTATCCGTTTCCAGCCGCGACAAGCGATCCGCCACCACATTCTCGCATCCTTTCCTATCTCGGATCTCACAGTCGAATTCCTATAAAAGTAAAACCCACCGGATTAGTCTAGGTTTGGCATCCTTTGTGTCAAAAAGATACCTAATAGCAACATGATCAGTGTAAACAATTGTCTTTGTGCCAATCAAATAAGATCGAAATTTGTCAAAAGCGAACACCACTGCCAATATCTCTTTCTCGGTGGTCGTGTAATTTCTCTGAGCTGCATCTAACATCTTCCTAGTGTAATAAATCATGTGGAACAACTTGCCATCTAACTCTAGCAAGAAATGGAGTAAGCACTCTCTCCACAAAGTCACAGGAAGCAATCCTACAAGAAGAACCACTCCAAGAAAGAAGATGAGCAGCCCCACCAAGATGCCGACGACCACTCTTCCATTGGCGTCACCAAGTACGACGCCAACAAAAAAATACTTCTCTCCAATTCGACGTATGCAGTTAATGTCGGAATGGAGCGTGCCACCTTCCCCCAAAAGTCTAGATATATTGTATCAAAACTTGAGGGAGAAGCACAACAATTTCAAGGGGGAGGTGGATCACCTCTTGGGTCGCATGGTGGCTGCTTTAAACAAAGACATGGTGAGGGAACTGATTCTGGAGGTTCACCCTCTAACTAAGTTGTATGAAATTTTTCTACAGCTTAAGAATCATGGTGGAGAAGGCCCTTCCAAGCTTGGAGGCGAAAAGGGTACTTCTAACCAGGTCCCCATCATCATTGAAGACTCCGAAAGCAACACCAAGATTTGATCATCTTCGTTCATGTTGTTTTTATCATGTTTTTTTTTTCAAGATTTTCTGTTGTTTTTTCCCTTTTTTTCTTTTTTTTTATGTATTGCCGGCAATAGCCGCCGTTTAGGGTTTACAAAACCCTAAACATTATCAATCTATCTATGCATTTTCTTTTTCATTTGTTACGTCTTTGTCTATACCCTAAGCTTACTCTTAAATAAGCCATGAAGAATAATTAAATAATTAAAAAAATGCTAACAAATTATATTACAATTTAATTTTATTATGAATATTATTCAAACTTATATTGCAATTTAATTATATTACGAAATTTACACGTGTAGTAGTACCCGCCTCAACTAATTATATGACAAAAATATGTGATTTAATCAAATATTTTATATAAGATTTTTTATTTCCAAGTGTAAAAAACTAATTAAACGCTACAAAAAATTAATTTAATAGTTTAATAAATTATTGAAAAAAAACACTATTTGGGACTGATTTATTATTTATAGTCAAATTATACGATTTACATATTAGAAAAAAATGCAGATAATATTAATTATAACAAAAAAATAATACAAATCGTATTTTGTATACTGATGATATACAAAAAAAAATACAGGGAATAAAATAACAGAGATATAAAAAAAATTAGAATAAAATAATAGAAATATAAATTTTTTTTCATAAGGGCCGACCTTACAGGCCCAGTTTAAGTATATTCAAGGCCCAAATCAAACATAATTCAGATGTTCAGAAGCTGTGATGTGAGTCCATGTTAGTGGGATCAGACCCCATACATTGACAACCAACCATGACATAAGATATAATATATAGAAGAGTAAATTTCGATATTTTTTCGATGTGGGATACGCGGGTACTGCCTTCTCAAAAAGTTCCTTAACCAGTTTCTCAAGTATTTTCTATATCAATTAATTATGGTCTAATTAACATAATTTAGCTTTACACATAGAGAAAAAAATTATATATGAAGAACATATGAAAATAATGCGATGAACGAAATGGCCTTGGAATTGATGAAATATTTCAAGATTCAAATTTGACTATATTAAGCCAATGAAACAGTAAATTATGAACACTCAAACTTAATGGTCTCTCCTAGACCAATGAACCCCGAAACCCCAAACACTAAAAAATCAATCTTCAACAACTCAACAATTCTTTTGGAATAATGTCATAAACCATCACGGTGATATTCAAATACATTTAATATGCTAATTTAGCTATACAAATCGAGATAAATATTCTAATAACGAAATAAATTACACTCTGTTTCTCCTTCAAATCTTGTATCTTGTCTCCTTCAAATCTCGATTGTTTGATTCAACATATTTACCTCCTTCAAATCTTGTATCTTGTCTCCTGTCTCCTTCAAGAACTAATGGCATTCCAGTTTCTACAACTTCGAAGACAACAAACAAAATTTCTTTAGTCGATGTATTTTGCTTTATTTTCATGTCTATTGGTGATGGTGGTGGAGAAAAATTGAATGGAGATGGTGGTAGGGAAAAATCGGAATGGAGATGAACGAAAATGACGGTGAATATAAACCCTAAGAAAATATAAAATGACGAGGCCAATTAATGAATGGATTAAGTAATAATAAAGTAATTAATTAATATTAGTTGAGAGGATGAGAGAGAAAAAAAATTGAATTTCAAACTCAAAATAACATTCTCTCACTACATTAGGAGGGAATGGGTATTAGGGTAAAACACAATATAAGCGTAATTAAGTAAATGATTAAAGAATATAATTAATTAATGAAATACCCCTTTTACCCTCTGTGGTTTGGTCACATTGTGTCCCCGTAATTATCACCTTTAATTTTTTTTTAGTTACGTTGCGCGCGCAATTTACCTTAAATAAAGCATATTCTTATTTCTTACTCATACCGTAAAATCAGACTAGGAATTAGAATACGATGTACGAGAAAAATTTAACTATCTTTTTAAAAATAATAGTAATAATTAATAATAATCGAAAAAACAAATGGGTGGAAGGATCACTAATTTGTCCTATCCAACAATTTTAGTGTTGTAATTTCACTAAATAAAAATATTCTAAGAAAGGTAGCAGACCGTAATAACACAGATAGTAATTATAATAATATAGTTAAAAAAGAATGACAGTTTTAGTTAATAAACTGACGCCATTAATAAATAAACAATCTTTAATTATGGGATAGGGAAATAGATATATATGATTGGTGGTTGATATTTATGATTTGTAGCTTGGAATGAAAGGTACAGTCCCACTTGCTCTAATCAATCCAATGATTTTGTCGGTTGCCCTCTTTCACATGTTTAATTAATTCTTCCTTTTCATCCCTTTAAAATTTGTCTCCTCATATTTAACTTAATTTCTTACTTAATACTGTCTTATTGTACATTAACAACTCATTGGATTATATTAAGATCAGATTCAAATTAACATGCACGTACGCCTTATTCTCTTAATTCGTCTCTGAATTAACATCTAATGATATGTAAAGCTTACGTTACTTGTGCATGTGGACAAATAATTGATATTATTACATTTGGTGTTGGATTTATTATATGATCATACCTCATACGTGATAATATTAATAAAGAAAATTCCCAAGGAAATTAACATGCAATATTTCTAAACTACTCCATATCTCGTGGAATATTCCTGCGTTATTCAGGCCAACTTTCTGATTATGCATTATTTATTAGGATTTTGATCATTGTATTTATGAGAATTAAAAAATGGCCTCATTTTTAGCATTTTTTTTTGTTATGTTAATATTAGACTATTAGTTACTATAACAACAATAATGGTGTATTACCAAAATATCTATTTTTTGCATTTCTAAAAAAAATCTATTTTTGCTTTAATTAATCCTTCTTCCTTGATCGCTCTATAGTCTATATTATAAATTTAGATTTGTCTTCCTCAAAAAAAAAAAGAAAAAAAAAGATTTGTCAGTCTATATATACTTGGCGTGTTGTGAATATCTAAGATTCAACTATTATATAAGTGTTTTATCTTCAAAATAATTTTGCTTTCTAAGTTCTCACTAAAATTAATTTGAAAGAATTGTCTATCTCAAATTCGAAGGATGTGATCTATTAGTTCTTATTTTAAAAAAAAACCCAATCCTAATGGGCTTTTCATTATAAATTTGAAATTAGTGGGCAAGGTTTTAGTGAACATTGTGTATTGGTGGTCTGATATCTCTATATGGGCTTCACTTTCATGATATTCCGGCACATCTATAATTCTCCCCTTCCAATATTAAATTTGTCATTATGGTAATTTTATTGGGAAGTATCGCGTCACATCGTTAAAATTCATTCGACGAATCACGATTTGAATTTAAATAATATTATTATTGAAGCCGAAAATTGGAATAAAATACAGAAAAGAAGATCAAAATTCGCTGCGCCGTGGAGATGAATTCCACTGCCTTAAAAGTGAAATTCCGGCAGCTCGAGGTGTACAACAACGATGCGGAATCACTCCCAAGGTTAACACAGCATTCGGATGTCGAGGACACTCATGAGACCCAAATTGGAGAAAACTCGAACACTTGCTCAGAGCAGAAGATGATTTTTCAGAGGGAGAAAGAAGCCATATTTTTGCCTGTATATTTCTATGAAACCGAAGGAAGAGATATATAGAGGATATGTGAATGCCCCCTCAACCCACGTTCAGAACGTGATTTTATCTCAAAAACGGCTAGTGGAATGGGTCAAAATAAACTAGGGCTAGACAAAAAATAAAGTGGAAGCAAAAAAGAGGCCCAAACCCGCTCACCCCCTCCATGCACGCGCGCGCCGACCAGACCAGACCGGGCCGGGACAGACAGACGGCGCGCGCGGGGGCTTCGCCATTACCCACTCTATATAAAAGCCCACAAGTTATTTGAACCCAAGAGAAGGAAAAACAAATATAAAGACCTCCAAACATCATTTCTCAATCAATGTGAGACAAAGAAAAACAAAGAAACTTGCTTTCCATTTCCAACAATCCCCCACAAATGGAAAGTAACGGGATGAATGAACAACTCTGAGAAAATGAAGGATAAATGCATAAGTGACAATAACCTTTAGATTTTGAATTGACACTTATTCGAAAATAAAGGATAATACGTGAATCCAAAAAGTGTGTTAGACACTTGAACTTTAAAAGATTCAAGTGAGATCCCTTAGATCATAGCACAAATCCTTAAATCGAGTAGACTCCGCAATATCAAACAATGGCCATCACAACCTTGGATTCTCATGAGTGTCATAGCAAGACAAAATTCTTGCATAGGAGACGGCCAGTTCTCCACACTCACTTAGGTGATTCTATATTGTGCATCTCAAAAGCACAAAAATACAACAACAGTACGTCTCAAAAGCACAAATGTATTGAATTATTAAGAGTCAATTGCTCAACCTCAAAAAGTCAAACACCATGTACAACAGTACAATACCATCAAGTCCACTACTTAGGACCACCTACAGAGGGCTATGGCACAACATCAACAAATGTAAATCCATCAAGTCCGTCTCAATAGGACCACCCAAAAATGGGCTATGGATTGAATCACTTCATAAAGATCCAACAATATCTCACATGTAAACAATAAGTCAGATAAGATAGACTTTACAGCTTCGTTTGACCTTAGAAAGGTATCCACTAAAAGTTACCTTACTGACGAGGCCTTATGCCCATTCCGATGGACGAATCCAACACTTGATTTCCATTGAGACCTTTGGTGAGAGGATCGGCTAGATTTCTTTCGGACCTTATGAAATCCAAAGAAATCACTCCATCTTTCAACAACTACTTCACAACAGCATGCCTCACTCGGATATGCCTTCTTTTACCATTGTAGACGCTGTTCTTAGCAACTCCAATAGCGGCCTGCGAATCACAATGCAAAGAAATAGGAGCAGTCGAATCCCTCACAAGAGGTATATCAGCCAGCAAGGTCCTCAACTAGTCAGTTTCACGACCTGCTAACTCAAGAGCAATAAATTCAGACTCCATGGTGGAATTAGCAATGCACGATTGTTTAGCAGATTTCCATGACACAGCACCACCACTCAAAGTAAACACAAAACCACTAGTAGAACTCACTTCATCATTATCAGACACCCAGTTTGTATCACAATAACTTTCTAAAACAGCAGGAAATTTTTCAAAATGCAAACACCAATTGGAAGTGCCTTTCAAATATTTCAACAAGCCATAAAGTGCAGTCCAGTGCTCAGAACTAGGATTATGTGTGTATCGACTCAAATGACTCACAACATATGCAATATCAGGTCTAGTGCAGTTCATAAGGTACATCACGCTACCTATGATCTTAGCATATTCAGTTTGAGACACGGGTTCATTCACATTTTTCTTCAGATGCATGCTACTATCATAAGGTGTTTTAACAGCAGATAAGGAATCACAGTTAAAGCACGTTAACACCTTTTCCACATAATGTGATTGACTCAACAAAAAACCATGCTCAGTTTTTTCCAGTTTGATACCAAGTATAATATCAGCCTCACCCATGTCTTTCATATCAAATGCAGAAGATAGAAAAGACTTGGTTTCCATAATCACATCAATACTAGTACCAAAAATAAGCATGTCATCAACATATAAGCACACAATCACACAACCAGAATCATGCATCTTAGAGTATAAGCAAGAATCAGAACCATTAACTTCAAAACCATTTGTAATAATAGTGCTGTGAAATTTTTCATACCATTGAATTGGATCTTGCTTAAGTCCATACAAAGATTTTTTCAACTTACAAACTTTGCTTTCTTGACCAGCTGCCACACAGCCTTTAGGTTGTTCAATATAAATCTCTTCATTTAAATCACCATTCAAGAAAGCTGTTTTAACATCCATCTGATGAATTGTCAAATTATAAATAGCAGCTAGAGCAACTAGAGCACGAATAGTAGAGATTCTAGCAACAGAAGAGTACGTGTCAAAGTAGTCAACATCTTTCTTTTGAGAATACCCCACTACCACCAATCTAGCTTTAAGCCTATCGATTGAACCATCTGGTTTAAGTTTCTTCCTAAAAATCCACTTAGTTCTGATAGGTCTACAGTTTTCAGGCAAATCAACCAATTCCCAAGTATGATTATTAATTATGGATTCCAATTCACTATGAATAGCTTCTTTCCAGAAAGTAGCATCTATACTAGTCATAGCCTCAGAATACGTGACGGGATCTTCATTTATAAGAAATGCAGACACAGCATAATCATTAATCATATCAGGATTATCTACCAGAAAATTAGTAATAAAATCAGGACCAAAAGAGGATTCAGTTCTCTGCCTTTTACTTCTTCTAGGTTCAACATGATCATTAGGTACATTCACAGATGAACTCGGCACACCAACATGATCATTAGCAGAAGAACTAGAAGCATTCACATAATCATGAGATTTAAGAGGAAAAACATTCTCAAAGAATTCTGCATTACATGACTCAGAAATAGAATAGTCACTCAAAGACATAAATCTATAAGAAGCAGAATTTATAGCATAACCAATAAACACAGAATCATATGTCTTGCATCCAATGTTTAACCTCTTAAGATCAGGCAGACGAACTTTAGCTAGACACTCCCACACTTTCAGATATTTCAAGTTAGGAGCAAACCCTTTCCACAGTTCATAGGGAGTCTTATCTAGCCTTTTATGAGGTACTCGGTTCAAAATATAGCACGCAGAAACTACAGCATCCCCCCACAAATTATTAGGCAACCCAGAACTAATCAGCATAACATTCATCATGTCCTTTAAGGTCCTATTCTTTCTTTCAGCTATTCCGTTTTGTTGGGGGGAATAAGGGCCAATAAATTCATGAATTATGCCATTTTGTTCATAGAAATCCTTAAGGAGCAGAGTGCTATATTCACCGCCTCTATCAGACCTTAATCTTTTTATTTTTCTGTTAAGCTGATTTTCTACTTCCAATTTATATTTCATAAACATATTTGCAGCTTCATCTTTAGTTCTCAGGAAGTAGATTCTAGTATATCTAGAATAATCATCAACAAACGAAATGTAATACATTTTCCCTCCTTTACTCACAAAGCTTCTAAAGTCAGCTAAATCCATGTGAATCAGTTCTAAGAGTTCAGACTGTCTATGTTCGACTTATTTGAACATTTTTTTTAGCATATTTAGCCTCTACACATATTTGACATTTAGATAAATTATGCATGTTCAAAGCTGGGATTAAATCCAGTTTTCTTAGTCTCTTAATTGAAGCTGCATTAACGTGCCCAAGTCTTGCATGCCAAACATCATAAGACTCAACCAAATAAGCAGAAGTAGAAGCGTTCTCATTAATGGCAGCAGAATCAACATTGAGTACAAACAGACCCTCATTCAAATACCCTTTCCCTACAAATTCACCATTTTTAGTCAACACAGCTCTATTAGCCTCCAACACAATTTTCAGACCAGCTTTATTCAACAAAGCACCGAAAACTAAATTCTTATGCATGGAAGAAACATACAATGCATTGCTCAAGCTCAATGTTTTCCCAGAAGTCAATTTAAGTAGAATTTTTCCTTTACCGAGGACTCCAGCGACACTGGAGTTGCCCATGTAGACGCATTCGCCTTCTCCAGTTTTCTCAAAGTCATGGAAGAGTTCCTTGTTACTGCAGAAGTGTCTCGAGGCTCCAGTGTCCAGCACCTAATCAGTTTTGTTCTCCACCAGGTTCGCCTCAACTACAACAGCAGCAACAATGTCATCAGTTTCAGTCAAATGTGCTTGATTAGATTTCTGCTGCTGGCCTTGGCGTTTCGGACACTGGTAGGCCTTGTGGCCAGTACCGCCACACACCCAACATGTAAGTTTAGACAGTGGCTTCTTGGCAATCTTTTTGTCGGCGGACAGATTCTTTTTCTTCCAATCTGGTTTGTCTCTTTTTGGAACAAAGCGACCTTTGCCTTTTCCTGCATTAGATTCAACAAGATTAGCATTAACAGAATCAGAAGACAAAGACAGTGATTTATCCTTCATCCGGTTTGCCTCCTCTGTTCGCATGTGGCTTATTAGTTCTTACAAGGTGAGATCACATTTCTTGTGCTTCAACTGATTTCGATAATCTGTCCAGGAGGGAAGAAACTTCTCGAGCAACACATTAGCTTGCAGAATCTTGCACATCTTCAATTCCTTCATTAAGAACGGCGGCAGTCAGATTTTCATACTTGTGAAGCTGCTCCATGACAGGTTTGTCGTCACTCATTCGGAACTGCAGCCACTTGCCGACGACGTACTTTCTTATTTCGGCGTCCTCTCCACCATATTTTTTCTGAAGAGTATCCCAGATGAGCCTTGTAGACTACGTGTTGACATGGAGATCGAACAAACTGTTCGTCATATGATTTAGCATGTGGCCCCGAACAGTTTTGTTGTCTTTCTCGTATTTCTGGACGAGAGCAGACATATCAGCCGATGATGATTTCGCAGCAGAGGCTTCGGCCTTATCAGAGGCAGCAACCAGCGAGGGGTTATTTTCCACCGGCACTGTACTGTCCCCACTGTTGTCTAGGGTGATGACATTGGGTGGCGACTGAACAGGAGGATCGGAGAAGAGCACGTAGTCGACCTCCAATTGTTCGAAGAAGATCAACAGTTTCTGCGACCATCTCTTGTAGTTTGATCCGTCAAGGGGTTCTAATTTCGACAGGTCGGGCAATACACGAGAGGAAGATGCCATTAAATTTCACTTTTAAATTGAAGCCGAAAATTGGAACAAAATACAGAAAAGAAGATCAAAATTCACTACGCCGTGGAGATAAATGCCACTGCCTTAAAAGTGAAATTTCGGCAGCCCGAGGTGTACAGCAACGATGCGGAATCACTCCCAAGGTTAACACAGCATTCGGATGTCGAGGATACTCGCGAGACCCGAATTGGAGAAAACTCGAACACTTGCTCAGAGCAGAAGATGATTTTTCAGAGGGAGAAAGAAGCCATATTTTCGCTTGTATATTTCTATGAAACCGAAGGAAGATATATATAGAGGATATGTGAATGCCCCCTCAACCCACGTTCAGAACGTGATTTTATCTCAAAAACGGCTAGTGGAATGGGTCAAAATAAACTAGGGCTAGACAAAAAATAAAGTGGAAGCAAAAAAGAGGCCCAAACCTGCTCACCCCCTCCACACATGCGCGCGAGCCGACCAGACCAGACCGGGCCGGAACGGACGGACGGCGCGCGCGGGGGCTTCGCCATTACCCACTCTATATAAAAGCCCACAAGTTATTTGAACCCAAGAGAAGGAAAAACAAATATATGGACCTCCAAACATCATTTCTCAATCAATGTGAGACAAAGAAAAACAAAGAAACTTGCTTTCCATTTCCAACAATTATTACCCCGTGCAATATGTATCGAAATTATTTTATGCATTTTAAATTTAAAGCTTAAGATCATAGTTGACGTGTTTATTATAATATTAATAATATAAACTGCACCATAATTATATTCTTATCAAATGATATATTTATTGAAAAATCTAAAGAATTCTCCAAAATCGTCAATTGTCAATTTGCTATCTATTCATTTAATAATTTTAAAAAATTAATCATGTTGAGAAAACACGTGTAATATAACGATAAATTACGTCTCTTAAAAAAATGAAAATACAAAATATGAACAGAAACTAATTTATCCATCATATCACATGAATGATTGTTAATTTTTATATGTGCATGTTTTGTTGATATTTTTTTATTTAAAATTCTAAAAAGTTAAGAAATATGAATGTTTACACCATATGTAATAGTATTATTATTATTATAAAAAAATGAAAATTTAAATATTTTTAGATGGGGATTTTGTTAAGTTTTGGTGATATTTATTATTTAGAAAATTTAATCTAAAAAATTAAAGATGTGAACTAAAATTGTAAACATATGAATGTGCATGAGTAGGAATCAATCATGCATGCATGAGGGTGCAATCATGCTGCGACAATTGTGCCACATGCCTCGTTCTTTGAATTTTTGACAAACTGTTTATTTTTAACAAAGTTTTGACTGATTTTTTATGATAATTTGATCCTTCTTATTTTGCTTTAATATATGTATAGATAGATGTGAAAATCTTATGCTAAATCATCTGATAGGTTAAAATTCATTTGAAGGGTCAATATCCAAATTCAAATATTAAAAAAAAGGAAAAATGTACAAATCACACTTAAGGTATTGATCCAGTCCCGATTAGACACTGAAAGTATGACTCGACCCATTTGATCTCTTACACTATTTTTAATGTCCCAATCGGCCTCTTAAACTATTTTAAGTGATCAAATCGATCCCTTTCGTGAGAAAATATTAATAATTTTCTGTTAGTAATTAAACTTAATTAAACATGCAGTTTTTGACGGTGCAATTTGAAGCTAAATTGTATCGTCCGTAGTTGTCTATTGAACAAATTGAAACTACGGTTATATAGCCCACACTTTTGATATTTGACATTGAATCAATGTAGAAATTTTAAGTCTAAGTCATGAATACAAACCCTCGCCTCCGATAATTCTTTGTCCAATTACTTCATTATCCGGTATTCAATTGACGAATTGATGGTACCATCGACGACCTCGTACTTTCGTGGCTTTGCCCAAACTTCTAGTGTCAACACATTCGAAAATTATTTTTTGAATCATATGTTATAGCTTCGAAAATAATTCTTCCAACCTAAAGAAAGATGACCGGAAAAAGTTTTCCGAATGAAAAGAAGAGTGTTCGATTTTTACAGTTCAAACGAGATCGACGGAATAATCGATATCTATACTAATATAAAATGTGTCTTATCTTACAATTTTAAGTTTACCTATTATATTCCTATCATATAATATATTTAAGGGTAATAATGTAATAATACATTAATTATGGATATTAATAATTTATATGAATGCAAATTAATTATTGTAATGATTATATTATCTTAGTAGATTAATTTTAACAAATTGGAAATCTAATACATTAGGATAAACTCGTAATCAAGAAACGATGATAACTCCATCAAAAATATACTATAAATTAAGTAATGGATGAAACTCAAATAATCAAAATAATATATATGAAAAGAAAAATCAATACATAAAACACAAAGAATGCAACAAATTAATAAAAATTAAGCAATAAAATAATATGCGATATTCATTGCTTATTATATAATATTTAATTAATTCATTTCTCTATAGTGATCAATTAATTGCTTATAGGGTTTTGTTGCTCATTAAACATGAATTTGTGAATAAATTAAGAGATGGAATGATTAAAAATAAAAAATGACAACAATAATAATCGAAGAAATATATGAGACTAAGGGCCCATTTAGCTGATATATATAAAATCTATCTTGAGAAATTAATCTAATTTCTTATTTTTAAATTTTTATGTTTGGTTTAATTTTAATGAACTTTGTGAAAGTAATCGGATTCCTCAAAATAAGAAAAATGATGTAAATTTCCTAGATATTGATTACTTTAATCCAGATAGATATTCTAATTACCTAACTCTCGGAATCTCGTGCATGATCATTTAATTTTTCTATTTCTTCATTAATTATATTTCATTTTTCATATATTATTGTTAAATTTTAGATTCATAATTTTTCAATAAAAATTACGAAAAAATTTACAAACCTTCATGCCATTCTCATTTTGTACATATTATGTATACTAAATTTATGGTAGAGTGTTTCATTAGATAATTAAATAATTATTGTGAAAATGACCATTAGAAAATGATGCGGAAATTATTTTTTTACAAGAGTCTGATACTAATTTTATAACGAGATATACATATTTATCCAATTAAAAAGTAGACATTTAATGTATTTTTTTTAAAGATAATTAAATACAAAACAAACCAAAAATGTTATTTATAATAAAATACTTTAGTTATTGTTAATTTATTTATTACACTTATAAATGAATCAAACATAAAAAATATAAGAAATTGTTCAACATTTAATTAAGAAATTATTGAAAATATTAAACATTATGAAAAAACTGAAATGAAATATACAAGGCACTTATTAAGATTTATTTGTTAAAATGCGTGCGCGCCCGTATGTGACGATATATTGCGTGTAAGATCAAGCACGCTTGAAGAAACATGCAACATTCCGAGAGTGCCAGAGTCATAACGTACGCACTCATCTGCGTATCGGGTCTTGAGCGCAGTTAAGAACAACCCGATGGGCAATTAAAAATAATTTTTTTGGGTCTTGGGTTTAGTGTGAAAATGTGAATGAGGTGAAAATAATAACTTTCAAATTAAAATTCAGAAAATTGAAGTTCACATTTCACAATCTTCGCAGTCTTTGAAATTCAATTTCTTCTTCTTCTTGCCTCTTTGAATGCATGAGAGAGAGAGAGTAGCTGAGAGGGCGGGAAAAGTTTTTGTGGAGAGAGTGATGGAATAATTTTCAAATTTTGGAAAGTGATGTTTTTCCATAAATAAATATATATACTTATATATATATATATATATCCGCTAAAAATAAGATAAAAGGGTATTTTGGTCTAAAATGGTTAAAAAATATGTTTAAAATTTAATGATTAAAATAAGTTTTTTTAAACTTTAAGTGTCTAGAAAAAAAAATTGTCCTCACATAAAAAAATCCCAATAGCTAGTTTAATTGTAATTTGCAGCTTTTGTTTTCTAATTATCGATAATTTCATTTACTAATTTGATACAGATATTGTAAAGGGAGAATTTGCTTCTCTAATTTCTTTCTCCCCTTCCGCTGACCAAAACAAGATAGAGAGTGGAGTCCTCTAAACCTAAAACCGAAAAGCCCCAAATTGGAATTGCAAGTTTTGTATAAATTTCCAATTTTTTTTTTATCATCGATAATTTTATTTACTGATTGACAATTTCCCAAGCTCGAAATCATTACCAGATATGTAGTTTAATTGAATTTCAGGTTTTACTCAAGACATCTATATATATACACACTATTATAATATAATATATATAATATAATATAATAATATAAAAAGTGTGTTATCTTACAATTTTGGGTTTACCTATTATAACCTTATTTTATATTTTTAATTAAGGGCAATAATGTAATCATCTAATATTATTTAATATTTTATTATTAATTATAATTTACCTATTATAACCTTATTTTCAATTTTATTTATGGGTAATCATGTAATCATCTTATATTATTTAATATTTTATTATTCTTTGTATTTTAATAACTAATCTATGATTGAGATTATAATATTCTAACAATAAAAATTATAATTCCTTCAAAACCTATCAATATAGCATAATCATTAAAATAATTAAGTTAAATTCAAATACCTTATTAAAATTCATAATTCTGTACATGTTTAAGATTAAAAAAAATGGCTAAACAAACTTTTAGGATCATATCACTTAATAACTTCAAAAAAAAAAAAAAGACTAAACAAACTTTTAGGATCATATCACTTAATAACTTCAAAATAACCCCATAACCTGTGAAGTTTAGTATTTTTTTTTTAATTAAAATCAAACTCATGTGAATATTAGACATTATAAACCATAAGTAACTCAAAAGAAAATCATAATTAAAATTCCATATACTTTAAAGGCAGGATTAATTGTCTACCAAATTAAAAAGGAAAAAAAGTCAATATATTTATAATTTGCTACCATTTTTTATATAAAATATTTCATATTTTAATCAATAAAATAAGTTATTCATTAAATGAAATTCATAAAATCCTATAATATTCTTTAAAATGTAACAACCAAGACAATAAACGCATGTATTGATAGACAACATAAGATAAGAAGCTTGTACTTTATTTACATTATTTATTATTTTTTTAGTAATATCAAAATATAATCCACATTTATACGAGTTAGAAATATAATCTACTACTGATAAATATATATATAATCTACTATATAAAAAGAGTTTGGAAAATTTTAGTTTGCCTACTCTATCCCTATAATACATTTTAGTTAAAGATAATAAAATAAACATAATATAGTTACATGTATGTTTTATTAAGAAAAAAAATGTAGTTTTTATTAACAAAAAATAATAATTTGTGAGATTTGGACCATATTGGTGCCTGAATATGTGTATGGAAGCCATCAAGACATTATTAATTTATTATTGGCTCAATTATACTAAAAGATATATTTAATTTTAAATGATGTCTGAATTAGGTGTGTTTTACTGATAAAAAAAGATAGGAAAACGAACAAATCATTAAACAAAAAAAAAACGAACATACTAAATGCTCAAAACTAGACATTAGGGGCATGCCTCATTAAAACATAACATGAAACATAACAGAGCAAAACCTCAATGGGAGAACCTCTAATAGAAAAAAGAGTGTCCACTTTAGAAAAGCAAGTTAAAATGAAATGATATTAATTTCGAATGATGTCACATCTGTGCATATTATATTTCTCTCAGTCACATATTCTAATTTGATGTAGAATCATAGGCATACCATTAATATCCTTAATTCATTATACTGTATATTGATTAGATAGGAATTATAAATTAGCCATAAATACATTGCCCATGTATTTATGTTAAAAAAAATCTTTATTTTTTATTTGAGAAATTAAATGTATTTTTAACATCAATTTGTTAGTGTTGAATTTGCATATCGTGGATATTGAATATACAAATAAAAAAAATGGTGATATTATTGAAATGTTTTAAAATTAATGTCGAATTATAAAATAGGTCAAATATAGTAATTTAAATTAATGTCGAATTATAAAATAGGTCAAATATAGTAATTTATTTAGAAGTTATTAACCATATAATTATTCAATATACTTCAATTTTAACTTTTACCAATAAATTACTAATTCACATCGTCTAATATCAACAATGTGAATATTGGTACCAATAACGTGTACTTAGTTGGTACTCCTTCCATTTGTAAGGATGGAAGACTTGGGTACAAATCCCAATCCTCTCATCCCCCAACTCAAAAAAATAATGTGAATATTGGTGAACCAAAATAGATATAAAAAATAACAAAATACAATATGCATTTACAAATATAGTAATGATTTCAATTCAAGGAGCGGAGCGCACAAAGAAGTTATCTCATATGTTGTAGCGACCCAGTTTCTCCAATATTTAAATTGCTACATTTTTCTTCCTAAAAATATTTTATTTGATTTATTTATTTATGTGTGATATTAATTGGTTAAGTCTAATAAGTCACGCCTGATAAGTTTAATAAATAAAGAAGCATGAATTTATTTTATAGTATGACTAATTATGTCACGAGCATGCATGTAGTATTTTATTTTAATTGAGGTGCCTTTTATATTCTCTTTAGCCCAAGTTATTTCTAGCCCATTTGAATTATTTAGAGCCCAAGCCTTTTCAATCCCAATGTTGAGGCCCAATTCTGGTTATATATTATTTTCCTTTCCTTCTCCTCCAAGGAAAAAAAAGAAAAATAAAATTATATATATATATATATATATATATCTCTGCTACCTCTCGGATCGGATAAGAATTCAGCTGTGTGATCTTTTCCTTTATTTTAAATTTTCAACCTTATCGAAATCTTTGATGAAGATAACTACAAGATCTCAACTTTCATTCAAACTTTGGCCCTAATCCTCAAGTATAAATATCGAGTTCCGTTCATTTGTTTCCTCTGCATCAAAAGAATCGTAGAGAGTTGCTGTGAGGTATGTAGATACGTCCATGATTTGTTTTCGTTTCAGTTTTTTTTTCATGCATTGCATAGCATCTGCATAGTAGCTTTGGGGCGTGTGTGAGGGTGAGCGATAGTTGTAGAACAGCAACCCTCGACAATGATGGCCTCGGCATGGTTGCATCGGCACCTGGTGAAGCATGACTAAGTTCTAGCAAGAGCAGTTGATACTGTAGTGGTTCCAATAGGGTTCTCCGTCGACTATCACTACAAAAAAATGTCAAATTAGCGACGGAATTTTCCGTCATCCGAGACCCGATTTCCATCGCCAATTTAAAGAGCGATGAAATGGCGACGGAAAAATTTCATCTCGCAATTCTAGTCACTAAAAAAGAAGATGACGGAAAAATTCTGTCACTAAATAAGTCAATGAACAATTATGACAACAATACGAACGGGGAGGATAACAATAACAAAAACAACAACAGTATAGATGGGTTTGCTCAAAATCTTGCAGATGCACTAAGAAGAGTTCTACCTTAATAGAATCAGAATCAACAGCAACATCAACACCAGGAAGGAGATGGTATCTTAACGCATTTTCGTCAATTGGGATCGCCCAAGTTGAAGGGAACTGGAGGACCTCTAGCAGCAAAAGAATGGATTTGGGAACTGGAGTGAATCTTTGATTACCTGGGATGTACGGACGTACAAAGAGTTACATGCGCAATGTTTCAGCTGACGGAGGATGCAAGCCACTGGTGGGAGGCGGTGCAGCTCCGCATGAGTCAAGAACAGCAGGCCAATTTGACCTGGACCATTTTTAAAAGAATGGTCATGGAGAATTATTTTCCAAAGGCGTTCCGCAAGCAAAAGGAGAAAGAGTTGAGATGGAGGAGAACAATTAATTTTCACTCAACTCTTTTTATTGCAATTGGATAGTTGAGGGCATAGTGGACTTTTATCTTAATAAATGCCTTAATATCGCTAATTCCATATCCATATTGATTTATTTTCCACGATTCAACTAATAATCGTATATCCCTTAATTGTTTGATTATTCAATTTGGGAGCTAAAAAAATCAACATTGACACATTCAAAATTATTTATGTCAATGTTCAACATTTACTACATTGAATAAATAAGTTTTTTTTTAATATTTCCGACAAAGGTTCACTAACACCACAAACGTTCTTCACTAAGGGAGAAATACGTTTTTTTTATATTTTCGACATTGTACAAAGATCTTGACTTTTTTTTGTTGTCATCAGTCAACGTTGAATGTCTTTTATTTTTACATTTCTGATGTTGCACGAAGTTATTGATTTCCTTGTTTATCTTATTATATTATTTTGTGTTATTGAATGCGATACTTACTCTATTTTAAATGATATTTTTTAAAAAAGAAATTAAAAGAATTTTTTTAACTATTGTAATATGTCATAAAATTAATTTGAAGAAATACTGCCCTAACTAATTCGAGTTAATTTGTTCATGTATGTGGAGATTGAAGCTTGTGGTAATATATGCTTTATTGAACATGTTTACAATCTTATATACAGACTTTGGACAAATCAGTAGATGATTAAGTTGGGACAAAAAACATGAATGAAGTTATGTTTGAAACTTGAGAGTATAAATCTTTTTTTGACTTTGATGTATGTTTATTGCATCAGAGAATGAGAGAAGAATATTGCAGTTCAATAGATCATTTGTGCCTAATAAAGTTTACGTATTGTTAACAACTCCAATGAAACTAAAAAATAGTGAAATTCGTTTAAAGATAAAAATCAATTATCGGCCATATTTATTGTGCTTGTTTATTATAAATTCATATCTTGGTTTGTAGTGATTTTGATATTTATTTTATTTTATTGCTTTGTAAGTTGTGTGTGTTTTGTTGCTTTTAATGTATGTTTCATTGATTTCCTACAACTCAACAAAACTCAAAATCATACATCGTCGAATTACAAAAAACACACAATTGATTGTTATTATTGATTATGGTGTTAGGTTAACCGCAAATTGTAGATTATTCACTACAAGAAAACACAGTTTTAGCGACGGAAATGGCGACGAAATACACTTCCATCAACACGGGAGACGAAATGGCGACAGAATAGCGAAGGACACTATCTCCGACGGACTGAGTGACGGAATATCCGTCACCATTTTTTTTTAATTTTATTTTTTAATTATTTTTAATGATACAAAAATAAGGTGACGGAATCA
This sequence comes from Perilla frutescens, assembly GCA_026008535.1. Taxonomy (NCBI): domain Eukaryota; kingdom Viridiplantae; phylum Streptophyta; class Magnoliopsida; order Lamiales; family Lamiaceae; genus Perilla; species Perilla frutescens. The sequence continues at coordinate 30,573,804 of BRKX01000011.1, read as the reverse complement.
TTCTGTCACCTGATTTTATTTTCTAATTTTTTTTCCCGAAATAATAAGGTGACAGAATAATTCTGTCGCCTTATTTAAATTTTTATTTTTTAAAAAAAATAAAGAACGGGCGACGGAACGTTCCGTCGCCATGTTCGTCGCCCCGTCTGGTAATATACAGGCGGGACATCCTTTTTTCCCAAATTGACGAGAAACCCTTCCCCGCCGTCCCCCGCCGCAATCCCCCTCCCCGTTTCTTTGCCCCCGCCGCGACCGGAAGTTGCCAAGCTCGCCGACTGCCGCCGCTTCAGACACGCCGCCACCTGCCGCCGTCGATGCTCGCCCGTCGCCTACTGACGTCGTCGCCTGCTGAGAGGTAAGCTTTCTATTTCATTTTTTTTAATTTATGTTAATTCATGGATTATGTTGTTGTTAATGTTAATTGTGTGTTAATTGATAATGTTGATGTGTTTATGTGTGAATTAAGTTTTTTTTAATTATGTGATGTTAACCATGTGATTTAGGGTTTAGGGTTTATTTATGTTTTAATTAAGTTTGTTAATTATGTGATTTAGGGTTTAGGGTTTAATTATGTGATTTTTATTTAATTAGAAAAATGGTATAATTGTTGGCTAAGATTATGATTTTTGACTACTAGCCCTCTAAGATAATTTTTGATTGTTAGCCCTCTGATAAAAAAAAAAAACTTGACTAAGATAATTTTTTATTATTAGCCCTCTAATAATAAAAAAACACTTGACTAAGATAATTTATGAAAGAATGTTAGTTAGTTGACTTTATGAAAGCATGCTAATTAGTTGAATTTATCAAAACATATTAATTAGTTGAATTTATGAAAGCATGTTAATTAGTACTTGTTTATGAAAGCATGTTACTTAGTTGAATTAATGAAAGCATGTTAGTTAAATGGGACGAGGGCCCCTGGATCCTTTTATATTAATTGTAAATTGTACGTAGTTAGATAATGGGATGAGGGCCCCTGGATCCCTCAATTTTAATTTTACGTATTTATATTGGGACGAGGGCCCCTGGATCCCTCTGGTGTTTGGTATCTGCTAGCTAGTTAACTTCAGAACCTAGTTAAGTTACGTCGATGACTTGGTCAAAATATAGGTTTCACGCTATTATGTTGCCGATTTTTTCTCTTGATTGCTTTTATAATTTAGGCAAGTATGAATCGAGTCCTTAGTCGAGCTTGGATGTATCAACGGAATCACGACGGATCTAATTTGTTTGAATTTGCACAAAAGATTGAAAGTTTTATAGACTTTACCACTAGTCATCCAACATTTTTAGATGGGGAAAATATGAAGTGTCCATGTTCAAAGTGCAAGAATCGGCCTTATAGAAATCCATTTGAAGTCCGAATGCACCTTTGTCAGAACGGTTTTGTGCCGAATTATTACACATGGACCTTTCATGGAGAGACGAGTCCAGTTGAAAATTTAGTTGACACGTATGAATCGAATACGTATCACACGATGGTGATGGATGCTGCTAGGCCGGATTTTGATTTTGATGAGATGAATGGCATTAAAGAAGCTCCCAATCCTGAAGCTCAAGGCCTTTATGATATGTTGGCTGCTGCGGACAACGAACTGTGGCCGGACTGTGAGAGTCACACACAATTGTCTCTCGTGGCCCATTTGATGGCCTTGAAGTCTGAGCACCACTTCTTAGAGAGGTGTTTTGACCAATTTACAAGTCTTCTGAAAGAGGTTGTGCCCAAAAATAATTTGGTCACCAGTAACTTCTACAGTATGAAGAAACTTCTGCGGTGGTATGGGTTTGCCGGTGGAGAAGATCGATTGTTGTGCAAATAATTGCATGTTGTACTGAAAGGATGACGTTGACTTGATGAGATGCAAACACTGCAATAAAGAACGTTACTACACTGTACGACGTTCTAACCAGAACAGATAGGTGAAGAAAGTAGCCAGAAAAAGGATGTACTACTTCCCTCTCACTCCAAGACTAAAGAGGTTGTACGCATCCAAGGCTACTGCAGAAGAGATGTGTTGGCATGCAACATTGATTAATGACGGGGTTATGCATCATCCAGCCGACTCACCAGTGTGGAAGCACCTAGACGCGACATTTCCTAGCTTTGCAGCTGAAAGCCGGAATGTTAGATTGGGTCTTTTCACTGATAGTTTCCAGCCATTTGGACAAACAGGCAAGCAATATTCCTCATGGCCTGTGTAGTCACACCCTACAATTTGCCACCTTGGTTGTGTATGAAAGAACAACACATGTTTCTTACGATTCTTGTACCCAGGCCAAGGAATCCGAATGAGAAGATTGATGTGTTCTTACAACCACTGATTGATCAACTGATACAACTGTGGGACGAGGGTGTGCCAACATATGATATCCCATTGAAGCAGAACTTCCAGATGCGTGCAGCTTTGCTATGGATAATTAGTGATTTCCCTGCATATTCAATGTTATCCGGTTGGAGTACAGTAGGAAGGTTGGCTTGTCCACACTGTATGGATGAGACAGAAGCCATCACACTTGCTTCTTCTGGTAAACAATCATGGTTTGACAACTATTGAAAGTTCTTGCTTGGTGATCACCAATTCCACAAAAATAAAATTGCATTCATGAAAAACAAGACGTGTTGAAGAGAGCCTCCACAAGAGAAGTCCAGAGTTGAAATATTGAGGGAAATAGATGGACTGGGGTTGAAGAAGGTGACTGAGTCGAATGACAATGCTGCAATATGTAAATCTACAGGGTGTGCCTGGAAGAAAAAAAGCATATTCTGGGATTTTCCATACTGGAGTTCGTTGTTGATTCGTCATAATTTAGATGTCATGCACATAGAAAAGAAGGTATCTAACAATATCTTCAATACTATGCTTAATGTCAAGGGCAAAACAAAAGATACTTCAAAGTCAAGACAAGAATTGATCTTGTATTGTAACAGATCTGCTCTGAAGCTTGATCAGCGCACAGGAAAGTACCCGAAAGCGAGTTACACTCTGGACAAGAAGAAGATAAATGTTCTGTTTGAATGGGTTAAAGAATTAAAATTCCTGGATGGCTATGTATAAAACATGAGCATATGTGTGGATATAAATAAATTGAAGATGTTTGGGATGAAGAGTCATGATTGTCACGTCTTCATGCAACGAATTATGCCTATTACTTTGCAACGAAGGCCATCACAGAACTGAGCCTATTTTTCAAAGATTTGTGCTCCAGAAATATTAAGATGAATGATATGTGTCGCTTGCATGAGAACATTCTCATCATACTGTGTAAGACTGAATGCATATTTTCTCCAAGTTTTTTCGACTCGATGGAGCATTTGCCAGTCCATTTAGTTGACAAAGCTCGAATTGCTAGACCAGTACAGTATCGATGGATGTATCCATTTGAACGATACTTGAGGAAGTTAAAGAACAACGCGAGGAATAAAACAAGAGTTGAAGGATCAATTTCCAATGCTTATTTGGTTGAAGAAGCATCATCATTCTGCTCTTACTATTTCGAGGATCATGTTATGACGAAGCACAGGAGCGTGCCTCAAAATTATGATGGTGGAGCCGATAATATCAATGATTCTGAAGATAATATGTCAATCTTCACACTTTCAGGCCGAGCTTTTGGCAAAGTGTCAAGAAGGTGGTTAACAGATGGTGAATATAAGGTTATACGAATCTACGTATTGCTTAACTGTCAAGAAGTGACTGATCAATATGTTCCGTAAGTTATAATCACTCAATCTCCATAAAGTTCTTTCGTGTATTATGTAATTAATTTTAATATTCATCTATTTTCTCTTATTGAAGGTTGTTTGTTTCAGAATTGACAACTCGTACTCCAAGTATCTCAACCTCTGACATCGATAAGGAAATAGATCAAGCATTTCCAGATTGGTTTGCCAACTTTGTAAGTTTGTCTCAGTTCTATAATCCGTTAGACTTAATTGTTTTGAAATATTAATTTGTCCTAATTTGCATTTTTGCATAGGCTCATGATCGTTCCAACAACGTTTCTCAGTTGTTGATAGATCTCTTAGTTGGTCTGTCACGTAGGATTAGTACTTGTCATGGCTACTTCATGAATGGGTATAAGTTTCACACGGTGTCACATGGGTCTCGAAGAGCCACAATCAATAGTGGAATGTGTGTTAAAGGCACTAATTACACCATCGACGAGAGTGATTACTACTGAAGATTGTTGGAGATTGTGGAGGTTGAATATCCGGGTCATCCAATTAAGAAGACGACATTGTTCAAGTGTGAATGGTTCGATACGTCAACACGGGGGGACAATGGTCCATCCTGCTTATAAAATGATATCCGTTCATCAAGGACGTAGATATGCAAGAGAGGATGCATTTGTACTAGCTACTCAGGCAACCCAAGTGTTCTATTTCTCATACCCGAGTTTGAATCGGTCGAAGAGTGATTGGTTGGCAGTTTGTAAGATAAATGCCAGATCGAACGTAGATGTTCCCTCCAATGCACCACCATCAAGTATATCTCCACCATTTCAAGATGATGAAAATTTGGAGTTACAAGCTCTCATTATAGATGTTGATGACGATCCATTACCCATTCACCCAGCGGGCGGTCTGGTAGATATTGAAGAAACCAATCTTGATGAATCTACGTCGGATGATGAAGAGATCGGTTTATCTGATGAAGAACTTAGTGATGAAGAGTTAGATGATGATATTTGATAGAGTTCATTGTTTGTTGTACAAAATAATTATTTTTAGTATTGAATAATTGATCGTCTCGAATGTCTCAATGACTTTGTCTTTTTCGTCTCTCATGTTTTTTGCTTTAAGTATTTTGTCTTTGTCTTCATGACTTTGTGTTTATCAGTTGCTTTTGTCAGATGACTAGAGGTGGTGGAACAGGTGACTATGTAGCAGGTGCTGGAGAAGCAGGCCAGGAAGTCAGGATGAAGGAAAACCCCCAGTACATAGTAATTTATCTGAGAGCTAGAACAAATCAGAAGCGATGGATGTAGCACAAGCTAGTGCATCGACGAAGGAGGAAGGACCGAAAATATTCATGGGGTAAAGCTGCAACGAGTGTCTGGGGTAGTGGAAGTGGCAAAGGAGGGTGGTGAGAGTGCCTAGGTAATGTGTTATCACCTTATGTATATATGTATATGACAGATTGAATTTCTGATGTGTAGATGGTTCATTAATGCAAGGTGCTTTTTTATCTATATGTATTATACATTTGTATTATATATATTTATGTATATATATTTTTTCAGTTCATGATCTTTTATTATATTTTGGTACAAATAAATATTTAAAAAGAAAAATGGATTAAAAAAATAAAAAAAATAAAAAAATAGCGACGTAGATTATCCGTCGCCCAATTTTTCCGATTTTATATATTAAAATATTTTTAATATAGCGACGGAATATACCGTCGCCTTGTCCCTCGCACTAGAAGGCGACGGAACACGTCTGTCGCCTTATTGAGTCGTCACAAATTCTCGACAATTTACAACGATACTTTAAGGCAATAGACAAATCCGTCGCTACGACCGTCGCCACAAAGGGCGACAGAATATTCTGTTGCCTTTGTTTTTTAGCGACTAAAATAATGAGACGGACAATTTCCGTCGCCCGTTGCATTAGCGATAGAAATCAGCCATAGAGCGACGTAAATTTTCATCGCTATTCATCGATTTTCTTGTAGTGATTATAATTGAGTTTGGTATTTGTTTAATATAAATTCATATATTATTATGATTGATTTCGGTGCATGTTTAGTATAAATTCTTAACTTGTTTTGATCAATTTTGGTGTTTGTTTAGTAGAAATTTGTAGTTTGTGTTAATTAAGTTTGGTGCTTCTTTAGTAGAAATTTATAACTTTTTTTTTTTGTGCTTGTTTATTAGAAATTCAATAAATTTAGGCTGACGCTCGGTGTTTGTTTTCCTTCTAGCTTACAATTTCTCATTAAACATATCATTGACACTGAACGGATGCTTCATATATGTACTTGCGAAAATACGGTGGATACTTTTTTTGTGAAAATACAACTTGCAAAGGAATGAAACAAAATAAGCATGAAAATTGTTATCTAGCATATATAAGCTATGAGTTATAACTAAATAAGCACGAAAAAAATCATAATAAGCATCTCCGTCACTATCTTCTTCATGTTTGTCATCAATGATCAATAAGGTTGTATCAGCTTTGCCTCTGCCTCAGTAATATCAATAATATTACTATATATATTTATATTATCTTTTACAATATAGTGATGATCAATACATACTAATGATAAACACATTATAATTTCTAAAAATTAATATACTTAAATTATATCATATGTAGATAAATAATTCATTTTACTTAGATGATAAACCTTCTCAATTCATGTACTTTTATGTTTTATTTGGATAGGACTTTGTAGATTTTTTTCGTAAGTCGCTTCTGCTTTTTTATATTTGCTATATTATTTAATGGAACAACCGAACAGACATAGTTGTTAATTTTTTTATTATTTTAAATAATACTTAAGTTATTTAAATAAATTTATATTTTATACATTTTTGCATTTACATATTTAGTTATATATTTAAAATATAAAAACTAAGAACCATTATTGTATAAGCTATTATTACATTGATATTTTTGTATATCTTCAATCGAATTGAATGAAAACTAAAGGTGTTTTAAAAAAAATTGTGGTACCTTTTATGTATATATGTATATATATATACATATATATTACCACAAATGGAAACAATATTGTATCAAGTATAAGAATTAATTAATTATATATATATATATATATATATATTGCACAGGTACATAATTTTAAATTAAAAGTTAAAAAGGACACAAAAAAATAGTGGGAATTAAAATACTACTGGAATTTGAAATAAAAATAAAATATTAAAAAAATCATACAGTATATCCATGTTGAAATTTTCGAAAAAAGAGGAAGAATGTTCCATTTTGATCATTTTCTTGCACCTTTAACAAACAGAGGGAAATGAAGGTTAATAACATTTGTTAAAACACACTATTTTGGATCATTTTACACACTAACACACATTTTTTACTCACATATAAATTAAACGTAATTGTTTCAAAAATTTATAATTCAAAATACTCATAGAAGTCCAATAGTCATATCTTCAGAGTTCTACGACAATGTGGGATTGAAATGGTTCAAAATGGATGAGATCAAGATTTATAACTCAAAATGGTCAAGCTCAAGATTGAGGGACAAAATAAAAAAAAAAGGGGGAAAACTATAAAGAAAAAACAAGAAAAAAAAAGAACATAAAGTATTTAATTCATATGTGTGTAAAAGTGTGTGTTAGCATGTGAAATTAAATGATAGTAGGATCGAAATACATCTGCAATATCTAGCGCGTAAAAACTTTATTAGAATTTCCAATGAGTATAATTTATGTTCTAGATTTTTCATGAAATTGAACACGTTAATAAATTTTATTATTTTCAAAATTTAATATTAGAAATACACATCAAGTGTATTTTCAAGTTGAAAAATAATCTTCAACCATACGTATGATAAACATCTGTGCAATAATTTATGTAAGAAAATTACTAAATTCTCACGAAAATGTTCAAAAAAATTATGTTGAAGTTATTAATTTATGTGTCTTTTTTTTAATCATTAATTTTATGATAATCAAATAATTCAATTGAAACACAGACGTTTTGAAAAATATAAGTACAAAACAAACCAAGAGTTGTACATTTAACGACTCGATTTATTATATTTTAGTAATTTCTTAAATCAAATATAGAGGAATTTCAAAAAATAAAATTATGTTTGATTTGTTATAAATGTTGAAAATAATAAACATCATAATAGAAAAGGAGGGAAATGTAAAATGCACTTATGAAAAATTATATGTTAAAAACTCGACTTTTATACTCATAATTATCTTATTTCAATTGTTATAATTTAAAAAATAAATTACACAATTAGAATTCATTAAATCAAGATAATAGTCTAATCAATTTATTTTAATAAAGATTAAATTATTAACAATCAATTTATGTTTCCCCTTTTTGTTTTATGCGAATTTAAATTATATTTCACATATTAAGAATTGGTCCTTAGTAAGATACATAATTAACTATGAAATTTAACATAAAGATGGATTATTTATCGTTCATGTTTATATGAAATAATTTATTGTAATATGCTTAGCATATGATTTTATTCGAATTTGATATTTTATAATTATAACATACCTTATAATTATTAATTATACATATTATATCATTATTTAGTAAAATCATATACAAATTACGTGCAACGCACGTTATCTATACTAGTAAAATTAAATGACCAGTTGAAGAAGAAATTTTGGATTCAATTTTTGGCGCTGAACTTAAGAGAGGAGAAGGTAGGAGGAAGGGGAGTGGATTGCTGCATGACTGAGATTTTGCAAGGAAATGCAATTGCAGGTGAGAGAGGTGGGTTGGGGAAAATGAAGATAGAATGTCGGTTAACTGGGAAAGATGAAAGCATGTTTCCAGTTTCCGGCGAAGAAACACAGGGCGAGAGAAGAATTTATTTCCTTTTTTAATTATTTTGTTCCATTTATTTATTAATTATTTTATTCTTATTTAGTTATGATGTTTAAGTAATTTTATAATTGATTGATTTTGAAATAATTTTTTAGTGGTTTGTAAAGAAAAAATTATGGTGTCTTTACGAACACTCTTTTTTTAAATTATTATGCCTTGACTTTGAAGGTTGACGAGAATGCGCCCACCACAGTTCGCCAAATTGGAAATTTTATCGATAGCACATTAAATTTATTGCGAAATTAATGTTGTTTGACTGTTACGTTTAATTGAAAGAAATTATAATGCAAAAGATCTGAAGTCTTCGGCATATTATACTATACTTTTAGTAGTTTTTATGTACTTTCAATATATATATATATATATATATATATATTAAAGAATTCCACCAAACAAATTAGCTTATCAGCTTGGCCAATTAGCTCTAAAACTTCATCATATTCATGATTGTACTGACAAAGATGGTATCCATATTCTGAGTTTGGAGTGTAAAGGGATTGCTTAATGATTATAATTATTACTCTAAAAAAGAACAAGTGTGGATAAATATTTACATATAAATTCAGATACATATTTACTTACCAATAAATGAGTTTTGTCGGACTAATTGATATGTTGGACTTTTCGTAATTCGCCCCCCAATAAATCTACACTCCAGAGAGGAGAAGAAGAAGCTATTAATTATAACCTATTAACCTTTGACTAGTAACACTATATATCTCAATCAACGAGATAGCTAGCGTTGAACACTGTTCATCGACCAAAATGAAGATAATTTTGATAGTGAGACACATAATTAATAGATGGTCATAATTATCCTAGCTAGTCACATAGCAAGCACATATGAAATGCACGTAGAGATTTATTTGATGTTGGTGTCTATATATATATATATGTAACACGCATAAATCAACTCGATCTAGCTTTTCAAATCATCACCTCCCATCACTAGTGTGTTGAATTATTGATTAATTAATCTGGATTTTGGTTGATTATGGGTATGATGGAGGCCACTTTTGTGTGCTTATTTGTGGTAGCATTTTGGCAGGTTTCCGGTAACATTGAAGGTGAGTATTAGTAGAATGAATTAATATATGATTTAGAGTTGCAGTTAATTAGTGGATTATTAATACAAGTAAGAAATTAAACAGGGGATGCATTGAACGCACTAAAGAGCAATTTGGGCGATCCCTACAACGTTCTCCAGAGTTGGGATCCGACCCTTGTCAATCCTTGCACTTGGTTTCACGTTACGTGCAATTCTAAAAATCAAGTTACACGACTGTAAGATCTAGCTACCTATATATCTATTTGATTATTATGCATGCATGCATGCATTTAATTAATTAATTTGGTTGTGTGCGTAGTGATATTGGTGATGCAGGTTTGTCGGGACAACTTGTTCCGCAGCTGGGTGAGCTCCGACATTTACAGTACTTGTAAGTATATATTAAATATTAATTTCAAACTCCTTCAATTCTCTCTCTCTCTCCCCCCCCCCCCCCCCCCCTAAATATTAAGTAATTGGCATATATCTGCAGGGAAATGTTCAACAATAATATTAGTGGAGGAATTCCCCGGGAGGTCGGAAATCTGAAGAAATTGGTGAGCTTGGATCTTTATATGAACAGGCTAAGTGGTCCGATCCCCGACACGCTGGGCAGGCTACACAGACTGCGTTTCTTGTAATATGCATATATATAATTCACCGTGTCTTTAATTTAGAGTATATAGCTACCTGCAGCCTAAAATATATGATTATGCAATTGCAGGAGGCTCAACAATAACAATTTCATCGGACACATTCCCATGTCCCTCACCACCATCAACACACTTCAAACACTGTAATTAATTAATTTCTTTTATCTGCAGCTGCATCCATATATATTTTCTTTCTTAATTTAATGCTAAATACAATTATCCATGCACTGCAGTGATCTATCAAATAATCAACTCACGGGACCAATTCCAGTAAACGGATCCTTCAAATATTTCACTCCTATAAGGTGGGTCATTTTGTGCTAATTAATTAATTAAGCTCAAACTGTTTTAATTATGCTAACTATTAATTTCTCTGGTTTCAGTTTTGCTAATAATCCCTTGGATCCTCTTCCGGCATCACCGACCTAATTAACCTCTCTCGCGCGTTTAATTTGCCACTTCAATAAATATATATGTCAAAATTAATGCCCATCTATTATATTCATCAACTCTTCTATTTTTATTTTTTATGATGAGGAAAACTCAATCTTACTAAGAGTTCGTTATGGATAAATCTCCTTCATATAGCCTGCGCAAATCACGCCAAAATTTAAAAAAATTGTATTTCAGCCTTTCTCCTTTTTCAATTTGTGCATTGCTGCCTATCTATTGCCTCCTATTTTAATGTGTTTGTGTGTGTGTGTTTTATTGACCAAACAGTTTCTCTTATTAATTACCTAGGGTTTTTTTTTAAAAAAGGTCGGAAATGGTTATTAATCACTTATATTCATAAATCATTATTTATTTATTTTTAGAAGGAAATAAGAGATTAATTACTCCAAATCTAGGGAAACAATGTCAAAAGACCGAATTTAAATTTGCGTTTTCCTATCAAATTTATGATTTTTATATATTTATTATAAAATAAAAATCAATTATAACATAAATAATCATGGTCAACATGTATCAACAAAAAAAGAATTAAAAAATTATAAAATTTCATTATGAAATAATCAATCATAATAATTAATTATTAATTGAAATTTGAAAATTAAACAATTGTAAAATTAAACTAAATCACAAAAAATAAAATTTGAAGAAAAAATGCAAGAAAAACTAGTATTTTATTTTTTTAGTAAAAGAAAAACTAATAATTTGAAAGTGCAACTCAGAGTTAAATACAAAGAGTGTAACAAAGAAAATCTCATGTGCAAAAAGCCATTGTAGAAAATAGTCAATCCACTTGACTCGACTATAGATACCCAACGCATCATCGATTCGCTAATGAATATGTGACAACATTTTGCACAATGATGAACACGAAATATCCACTATATTAAATTGAGCTTATATATATATATATATATATATATATATATATATATATATGATTTATTCTCAAAATTTATGTATTGATATATAAGTGATAGTGGTATCTGTGTATGAAAGAATTGATACATAGAGCAAGAAATGATAACAAAGGAATATATCAGGAAACTAGTTCAGGTTTATTTTCTTGTGGTTTCTGCATTACAAAGAGTCGGTATTTATAAGCATAAAATCAATCTAACCCTAAAATAGATAACCACAAATCATATCATATTTATTTAGGATATACTTGATAAACTCGGATTTTGCATGCGTTCGGATGTACTTTGTATGTATTTTTGGAGTCGAATGCATGTGTTTGTGATTATTTTGAATTGTTTTATGTTGTGTGGGTTCAATCACGGGTTTATCAAGTTTTGACAGGAAATTGGCCTAATTTGGACGTGTTTTGGAGTGTACATGGTTGCCGGGCAGAAGGAGTGATTGAGTTGAGACCGGGAAGGCGAGAAAAGGCCGAAAAAATAACATTTCAAGAGATGCACTGCGGCACGGACCGTGCCGTCGCACGGCACGGCCCGTGCCCCGAACCCCCGAAGGCCGTACTCCCTGGATCAATGGCACGGACCGTGCCGTCGCACGGCACGACCCGTGCCACGTTATTTCGGATTTTTAGAAATTTCCTTTTGCGGATCGGTTTTTCCCAAACTATTTAAGACCTCTTCTTGGGCGAATTTGGTACGATTTTTTTACCCTATTATTGAAGAAAGAAGAGCACGGAGAAGAGGAAGAACACGAAAAACAAAGACAATCCATCCGGCATAAGTTGTTTATGTTATTTTTATTTTTATTTCGACTATGAGTTGTATGATTTCTACCGTATTTTATCTAGATTTTTATTTTGCCATGGACGGCTAAACGTTTATTAATTCTAGGGTTTGCAATTGAATGTTGAAACTATGCAATTAATTTAATCTTGTTATTTTTCCCTTTCGATTATTGTGTTCAAATATTCATGTGCTTATCTCTCATGCATAGATTAGTGGCCATAATTTATGTATGTTAGCTAATTAATTTGAGACCTGGCGGAGAGAATTAATTAGTGGATTGAATGAATAATTTGATGCATGTTCTGAGGAACCTGTAGGAGAATTAACTGACGATTTAAGGAGTTAATAATTTGTCTAGAGACGAAAGTAATAGGCATTTTGTTGATCTACTACTACCTTGAGACCTGGCGGAGATAGGTAATTATATTTCTGTTTCTCCCCTTTAATCGAATTAAATTGGGAATTATTCGGATTGAATTACTGTATAGCGGATACATTTGATGTGCATTCCCTAGGATTAATACCTTGTTAATTATCTTAATTTGTTGAGTTATTTTGTTTACATCAGTCGAGTGTGTAATTTTGATTCTTCTGTTTATTTGCCATTTAATTTGGTGTCTTAAAAACCCGAGAAATAGGTCACCTTGATAATAGTGAATTGTTAGCTTATTACTCAGTTTGGTCAAGCATTCAGTCCTTGTGGATACGATATTCAGTTCACCAGTTATATTGCAGTGTCCTGTGTTAGTTGCAGTATAGTGCATAATAATTTAGTGCATCAACTTCAAACTATAGTGAAGAATATCATCTAGTAACTTGCTTGATAAGTTGAGTATGATCATTATCTCTAACACGCCCCCGCAATTCGAGCGAGGGTAATGGAATGATAGTTAGCATATTCTGCAATCTCGAGAAGAATTGATTGCTTAATGGCTTGGTGAGTATATCAGCAATTTGATCTGAAGAGGGAACATGTTGAACACGTAGCTAACCTGCGGCAACCTTGTCACGAACAAATGTATATCGATTTCAATGTGCTTTGTCCGTGCATAAAGAACTGGGTTTGAAGCAAGAGCAATTGCACTAATGTTATCTACCCAAACCTCAGGAACACGAGTAGTGGAAATAGATAACTCAGTCAATAAAGAGTGAATCTAAGTGAGCTCGGCTGCAGCTTGTGCTAAACACCTATACTCGGCCTCTGTACTTGATCGACTAACAATATGTTGTTTCTTAGAACACCAAGAAATAAGATTCTTTCCAAGAAACACACAAAAATCGGAGATTGATCTTCTGTCATCAGGATCACCAGCCCAATCGGAATCGGAAAAGGCTGTCAGGTTGAGAGATGGTGATTTCACTATATGGAGGCCATGACTAACGGTACCTGAAAGATATCGCAATATACGCTTAACGGCTTTCCAGTGCGTATCAAGAGGAGCTGCCATATATTGGTTAACTTTGTTGACACTAAAAGAAATTTATGGACGAGTGATAGTAGCGCATTGCAAAGCTCCAACTGTGCTTCGATATAAAAGGCCATCGACAATGGGATCTCCATGAAATTTAGAGAGTTGAGGAGCTCTAATCACAGGAGTAGGACTAGCCTTGGCCTCAAACGTGTTCACTCGTGTAAGAATATCAGATATGTACTTCTACTGACACAAATGAATACCATCAGTAGTTTTTGAAACTTCAATGCCGAGAAAGTAATGCACATCGCCCAAGTCTTTGAGAGAAAAGTGATGACGAAGATGCTGGATGACGTTCTGAACAATAGATAGATCACTTCCTGTAATTAACATCTGAGAAGATATGTTATAAAATGATGCGAATTCTTGAAGAATAATGAATGATCAGTCCCTGCTTGAGTGAATCCGAATTTCAAAAGCACAGCTTTGATAGTAAAGAACCAAGATCGTGAAACCTGTTTAAGATCGTAGATCAACTTTGTTAAGCGACAAACCTTAGTAGAATGTTGCTCAAATCCAGACGGTTGTCTCATATAGATTTCCTCCTATAAATCTCCATGAAGAAAAGCATTATTAACATTAAGATGCATCACACTCCAATCATAACAAGTGGCCAAAGTAAGAATAACTCGAATAGTTGTAGGTTTAACAACAGGACTGAATGTCTCATTATAATCAAACCTAGGTTGTTGAGAAAAACCTTATGCCACGAGACGAGCTTTATGTCTTGACACTCCACCATCAGTGTGGCGTTTAACTTTGAAAATCCATTTACATCCCATGAGATTTTTCCCGGGTGGTAAGTCAGTTAAAAACCAAGTGTTGTTACGAATCAAGGCATCATATTCTTTTTGCATTGCATTTCTCCGCACAGTACTTTGTAATGCATCTGCAACACTAGAAGGTTCAGAGACATCAGTAGAAACAGCAGTAATAGCCTTTGGTTTAAAAACCCCATATTTAGCCCGAGTGACCATAGGATGGCGGTTAGTGGGAGTCGACTGCTGAGTATTTTCAGAGGAGTCAATATGCTCAGAATTTGATTGTGAGTGATGAGAGAGAGAGAGAGAGAGAGAGAGAGTTAGGAAGAGCTGGAATTGGAATTAGATTCACACTGAGAAGGGGGGTGGAGTGAATATAATGCCCATGAGAAGGGGGATAATTGGATGTTGGTTCGGATGGGGTAGAATAGGAGCTGGTGGTGGCAGAGTCTTGGGGATTAATAAGAGATGGATGAAGAAGCAAAGACGGCGGAAAGGGAATGGTAGAGATAGAAGGAGAATTTACAAGAGACTTTGTGGAGTATGGAAAAATAGTTTCTTCAAACAACACATCACGAGACACAATAACCTTATTGCTAGGAAGTACTTTATAACCTTTGTGTTGATTACTATACCCAATAAAAACTCCTGCCTGAGAGCGAAATTGTAGTTTGTGGTCATTGTAAGGTCTAAGTAAAGGATAACATAGACAACCAAAAACACGAAGCTTGGAATAATTAGGCTTATGACCATAGAGCTTTTCTAAGGGACTGAAAGGGTGAATGTCATGAGCAGGAAGACGATTGATAATATATGTAGCAGTGATGAAAACATTGTCCCAAATTTTGGTAGGTAAGGATGATTGAGAGAGTAAAGAGAGACCCATTTCAACCACATGCTGATGCTTACCTTCGGCAAGACCATTTTGTTGGGGGTGTATGGACAAGAAAGCTTATGAAGGATACCATGTTCACGAAAAAAGATGCCTAAACTACGATACTCTCCTCCTCGGTCACTTTGCAGACATTTTATCTTAAGATTAAATTGAGTTTCAATCATATTCTTAAATTATTTGAACACAACAGAAACTTCAGATTTTGTCTTAAGAAGATAAATCCACGTGAAACGGGTAAAATGATCAATGAATGTGACATAATGAGTGTATCCATTAGAAGAAACAACTCGTGATGGCCCCTAAAGATCACAATGAACTAGCTCAAAAGGTTTGTTATATTTTGTTTCAGAATAAGAATAAGGTAAATGGTGAATTTTAGAAACCGAACAAGGATGACATAAAATATGAGAGTGCTTTGAATTAAAAGGGATATTACAGTTCCGTAAAGCTTTGCAGCATAACCCATACGTTGGTGCCAAATATCTATACTAAGATTGCTAGAGGAAGTTGTAGACGTAAAGGAAATAGGATGAAAGCTAATGGAAGGAAAGGAAACAGCAGATGACTTGGATGGATGCTGGGTCTTTTGCAGATTGAATTGGTACAAGCCATCCTTAAGTGTACCCTTGAGAAGAATTTGATTGGTGACCTGATCTTTAACAAAACAAATGAAAGGGTGAAATTCAAAATAAACGTTGTTATCACGAGCAAATTGTGACACACTGAGTAGGTTTTTAGTAATGAAAGGAACATGCAGAAGCTTATGAAGAACAAAGATACGAGAATGGTATAGAGATTTGAAGGAAGAGGTACCAATGTGAGCAATATCAAATCCCATGCCATTACCCATTTGCAAACAATTTCCACCATTATACTCTGAAGCTGAGTTCAAATTGCCAAGATAATTAGAGACATGATTGGTGGCACTAGAGTCAGGATACCAAGCACTAGCATAGCTGAGTTCTGAAGCAGTGTGGTTGGAAGGAACATGTGCCATGTGAAGTGTTGGATGCTGCAAGTTGGTAGTTTGCAACTGATTTTGGTGTGATTGTTGTTGTTGATTCTGAGTTCTGTAATTTGAATCAAATCTGTACCAGCACTTTTCTGTCGTATGGCCAGATATTGACAAATTGGTTTATTACCTCCTTGTGAACGTCTTCGGCCTCTAAAACCTCCTCGATAAGAACCTCAACCTCCTCAAAAAAACTGATTCTGATTGTGAAAACCACCTCTTCCTCGACCAAAATTGTTATTTCTCGGTCGAGATGGTTGTGAGACATTGTTTACCAAGGGTTGTGATCCTTCCATGTTGTTGGAGACAATTCTATCAGACTCCAAATGAGCTTTAAAGCTCAATAATATAGCATGAACATCACGAATATGCCACGAATCAACTTGAGAGGTTATAGTCACCATAACTAGGTTATATTCACTACCCAGTCCAGCAAGAATATGTAATGTCTGATCATCATCAGAGAAGCGATGGCCGACTGTACCTAACAAGTCGCAACAAGTCTTCACTTTGGTCAAATAATCACGCATGGTTAAATTATCCTTCTTGAGAGTTTGAAGCTGTAATTTGTATTGCATTAGCTTCACCTTGGACTGGCTTGTGAAATTGGTTTCAATGGCGTTCTAGATTTCGGCTGTGGAGGATAAACCAACAATCAAGATCATTATACTTTCAGTCAATGAAGACTGAATCCAAGTAGAAAGAAGTTGATCATGCCTACTCCATGTCTGAAATTCAGGATTGGGCTTTCGTTGTTGAGTGGTTTCATCCACAATAAATTGACTAGGTGGTGATGTTTCATTAGACAGAAAAGTATCTAAACCATATCCTCGGACTATGGCTAAAACTTGTTATCTCCAGATTAAAAAATTTGAATGAGATAATTTGACAGAGATGGGGCAATTTTGAGGATGGATGAGATTTGTATTTGCTATAGTGGAACTAGAGAGATGAATTATCTGAATCATCCATGTTTGAAAAAAAAATCACGGGAGAGGAAGAGTATCAGAGGCAGGTATTATATACCTGCAGGTATTACATATCTGCTCTGATACCATGAAAGAATTGATACATAGAGCAAGACATGATAACAAAGGAATATATCAGGAAACTAGTTCAGGTTTATTTTCTTGTGGTTTCTGCATTACAAAGAGTCGGTATTCATAAGCATAAAATCAATCTAACCCTAAAATAGATAAACCACAAATCATATCATATTTATCTAGGATATACTTCAACCATCGTGAAGAATGTCATCTAGCAACTTGCTTGACAAGTTGAGTATGATCATTATCTCTAATAGTGTATATGAAAACACTCGGCTCTCCCCTTATTTTATTATCAGTTGCTTGAAATTTATCAAATTTATTCATAATTTAGCAAGTGGTTGTTATCTCGATCAATTATATAAACAATATAACTCATTTGTTATTCTTATGTGTCTAGCTTTAATCGTTTATTGATTCTTTTTTTTATGTCGAGTGTAATACGCAATCACATGCGCAATCATTACCGAGGTACATACTAAAAATTCTAAATAAATAGTGGGATAATTCTCATATCTAATTAATGAGTGCATTTGTTGCTTTTATGTGCACACTAAAAATTCTAAATAAATAGTGGGATAATTCTCATATCTAATTAATGAGTGCATTTGTTGCTTTTATGTGCACACTAAAAATTCTAAATAAATAGTGGGATAATTCTCATATCTAATTAATGAGTTCATTTGTTGCTTTTATTTTTTTTACATTTAGGAAGAAAGAGTCGATGTGTGTAATATATATCTAAATCGTCACCTTTTACAATCTAAGTTTAATTTTGTACTTATTTATCTTTTAGAAAGAAGATGTACCATTTTAATGTTCCCGCAAAAAGACACTTGTTGTTCTCACTCGCATTGTAACGCTCCAATTTTATTACTCTTAATAAAAAGGAAACATTAAACATGCCTTTATTAATAAATAAAAGAAAATCCCAAACCATAGTAATACGAAGGTTTCAAATTACAGCGGAAAAATCATAATAAAAATTAAACTGGATTTTATTAAGAACTTTATTCATTGCGGAACCATGACCACCCTGCTAAGCATCACCCGAGCTTCCATCTGAAAAAAGAAAGTTTTGGAATGAGTACTTTTAAACTCAATGGCGAGTGTCCAATTATCCAAGCTATATAATATTAAACGAGAAAATGGGAATATTTAAAGGTGTGTACACCAAACCATATAGCCTGTCGGCCCATGTTGTGTACGTAGGCCTTGTCTTATTCAGACCGAAGGTCCATGCTGTGTCGTGTCATCACATAATTTGATAATAAAATATAGAGAGAATAATTGGGACATAATCACATAAAACCCCACATTCACCTTCACCTTGACTCGGATATAAATTAATTAAGTCATGCGCGCTTCTATAAATTATTTATCGTAAATTAATACAGTGCATAACATGATGTAATTAAACTATGCACGAGATTAATCTATGATGCATGCTTAATACATATTCATACATGGTGACATATTTCTTTAATTCATTTATTTATTTAAACTAACTAACATAAAACAATACATACATACACATATATAAATATATATATATACATATAAACATTTAT
The DNA here is from genome assembly GCA_026008535.1 of Perilla frutescens. Taxonomy (NCBI): domain Eukaryota; kingdom Viridiplantae; phylum Streptophyta; class Magnoliopsida; order Lamiales; family Lamiaceae; genus Perilla; species Perilla frutescens. The sequence continues at coordinate 30,554,624 of BRKX01000011.1, read as the reverse complement.
ATATATATATATATATATAAATGGATCAACCACACACGCAATCCCATATATATATACACACACGTACAACACATACATATATTATATATAGATATATCTATCAATCATATGCATATTATATATATATATATATATATTCGCACAACACAACCCACATATACCAACACATACATACATTATATATATATATATATATATACGCACAACACATAAACAAATGCCAAAAAAAAAACTAGGCAAAAATATCAATGCATGGCCACCACTAAGAACACTTACGTGACTATATATATATATATATATATATATATATATATATGCTATGATATAATATGTTAATGGAAACAAATAAATGATAACATGAGTTCCCACTCTCTCTCTCGGCCCAGCACCTCCAAAACCCAACCCAAAACTTCTCTCACGCAGAGCAGCAGCAACACAACATTCTGTTCTCTCTCTCTCTCTACGGTTCACGTAAAGCGGCAAAAACAGGAAAGAATATCTTCCCTTTCTGTTTCTTCTTTACGAAGCTGTTCTGCAATCAAATATTAGTATAAAATGAAACCATTACCTATTCTTGCCTCATCCCTTCACGTGAGCAGTAAAAAGAGAAAGAAAACAGCACTCCACTCCATCTGTTTCGCCGTTACGACGATTGATTGCTGCTGTTGGAACTCCTTCGTGCTTCACCGGGTGCCGAAGCAACCACGCCGAGGCCACCGCTGCCGAGAGCTACTACTCTACAACCACCAATCTCCCCTCACCCTCACACATACACCCAAAACTATCATGCAAATATTATGCAATGCATGGAAAACAAAACTGAAGAACGAAACATACCTCACAACAGCTCTCAACTTAACACTCCTATTGAGCTTGCTACAAATATTTTGGGTGCGGAGGAAATAAACAATAGGATGCGCTATTTATATTATGAGGTTAGGGCTAGAGTTTGAATGGAAAAAGGGAGATCACGTAGATATCCTCACCAACAGACTGATAAGGTTGTTAAGTTTTAAATTTGAAATGAAAGAAGAGATCACGCTGCCCTATCATTTCCCATATGAGAGAGAACACATATACCTATACACACACACACACACGTTGGAAAAGAAAGAAAGAGAAAGTATACTATATAACCATAACTGGGCCTCCACAATGGGCTTGAGAAGACTTGGGATCCAATTAAATAAATGGGCTAAGGAAAAAAAATTAAGTTATAACCCATTAAGCACTCCACTTAAAAAGAATATATAAAAATAAAATAAATGCATGCTCATGACATGGAAAATTACTATATACTAAAATGAATTCATACTTATACATTATTTAAGCGTGACTTAGTAGGCTTAATCAATTTATATCACACAAAAAATGAAAAAGGTATTTTTTTTAGGAAAAGAACGTAACAATTTAAAAAAAATAAATCGGGTCGCTACACGCATTCATTAAAAGATGATCAAGTTTATTTCTTTTTTTTTTTTTAACATAATCTCTTATTAGATTGTCTTGTATATATAATACTAATTTTTATATGAAATTTTCCAATTAAACAAAATAATGAACTTTTTGATTCCTGTAGCTCTTGAGTCTTGTCTCTAGACAAAACCAAATCTACCTACCAATTACCATAATTATTGTGTTTTTGAAATGAGAAACTTAAATTATTTAATAAGTTGTGCACCTGCCAATGCCATAATTATGTTTGATTACTTCATTAGTGGATTTTCCAATTGTATAATCGACAAATGTCATTCTCCGTACGCTGTCCTCATAATTAATAATTAGGGTTAAATAATTAATCAGACGACTCGATAATCAGTTTAATTCCTAGATGTTAATTGTCCCTTTAAAAAAAAGTTATAGATTTTGTCATGAGCCAATTAAAAAAAAAGTACTACATTTAAAAATTTATCTTTGCTAGTTATAGACATAGATAGATTTCAATTTATTTATTTCAAAAGATAATCTGTATAAAGTGAACGAAATTAGATGTAAATTAATTAATTACGAGTCAGAACGTGTAATCTACAGTAATAAACAAATCAGTATTAAAATGGATTATAAAATGCCCAAAATTGCACAGAAACAGCTTTCACAGTCAGCGTCACCCCGTTTTCCTATTTGGCGGCGGTGTGTGTTGGGCCCATTAAAAAAAATTAAAAATTGTCCTATTTAATTTTAACTTTTCTATAATTCTTTTTTATGTACTGATCTTTAGTTTGTTTTGCAAAATGTTAACTTTAAAAAATGTTAAAAAATACACAAGTTTTCCTCATTTTTGTAAAATATCTCTGAATTTAATTTCTGGCATCCAATTGCTTAGAAAACACACCATATTGTCCATCATTTAAAATAATGTGAAAAATTATATTACATGTTGAGATTAAATATGATTTATCATCATTTTATTGCTAAATTATGACTTGACTAATCCGGAATCCCATGCCATAAATTGGGTCTTATGACAATTTTTACTTATATTTATGCAAAAATGTGAAAAGCTTGGGTCTTTTTTCACAGTTTTTATAGTTCTCAACATTTTTACTAAACAACCTAAAGTTCGTGACATAGTTATTTATCTGACATTTCATATTATGCTTAACTATATGAATTTTGTTAGATTGTTCATTTTCAAGTGTTTTTAGCAGTTCTGTTTGACCAACTGCAAATTGAAGTTGAATAAATTTATTTTTCATGCATGTTTAAAAAGTTGTGATTTATTTAAGTTTGAGGACCAATGATTATTAATTTAATTTGAACAGAAAAAATATTCATATGATAAAGGAAGTTGTAAGAGACAAAAATTAACAATATTATATATAATATTTTTATTAATTTTTATATATTTATTTAGTTTTGAAATATTATGAAATTCAAAATTAGATAAAATATTTAAATAATAAATATATTATTATATGATAAACATCAACTATCTTTGACAATAAGTAAATATTTTTGAAGAGATATATATCAATATTCAAGAGCCAATTAGATCACGACACGTGAGTTCTAGATCTCTCATCCTGCACTTATAAATAGGAGCCTCCATATCTGTTTCCTATATCTCTCTTCCTGAACCTATAAATAGGAGTCTCCATATCAGTTGAAAATCACATCAGAAGGCGTTGTTCATCAAATTAACAAATTCACTCCGAAATCGACATTTGATTTGGAAATATCCATTTAAAATCCAAGGCGTTCTCCATTAAATTAACAAATTCACTTCTAAATCGCCATTTGATCTGGAAATAAGGCGTTCTTCATCAAATTCACTCTGAAGTTGGCGTTTGAACTGGAAACAAGGCTTTGGCCCTCTAAATTAACGTTATCAAGTCCAAATATCAAGTCAAATAAGATCGATGATACAAATCTTTTCCAAAAATTTCAAAAACCAAGTTCAAACAATAAGTCCGATAAAAGATAAATTTACTCTGAAAATTTTAAAGACCGTTTGAAAAATAAGTACTGAAGAGAAGAATCGAGATTGGATATGTGAAAATATATTTTAATTCGAAAATCATCTTAATTGTACACTATTTTGTATTTTACCAAATTAAATACAGAATTTTGTGTTGCAGAATATTCTTGAAAAATAAATTATTGAACTAACTAAATGCATCTCTTATTTAATCTCACGTTAGGATTAAAATTGTTACATACTATATTTCATTGTACTAATATGGTATCGTATATAATTTTTTAGTGATATACTAATATTTTATTCTATCATCCAAGTATGACGCCGTACCTAAACAATTATCATGAAACATAATCCAAGTTGAATACATATTAAATTTAGCGATTTATCATGAAATCTACATTGACCAACCAAAAAAAAAAAAGAAAAAAGAAAAAAGAATGCATTAATTTTTCATTTGAGCTAGGGTACCAACTCCTAAATAATATTAAAAACTTTAAAAGATGCATATCTGCCACTCTGTCGAATATATTCACCGACTTCATACTAAATAAAAAGTTACATTAAATTAAAGAGTAATCTAACTAAAATTTTTTTAGAAATTGGCAATTATTTAAACAAATCTAAATTCTTCAAGATTAGCAAAGAAAACGTAAATAGATGCAGTTGAAATTCAAATTTTAAAATGTATGCAAACTATGTTTTAAGAGTTTTTTTTTTTTTTTTTTTTTTTGAGGAAGTATGTTTTAAAATGCACATCTCGCTGGATTTCCAAATTAATGGTTTTTTAGATAATTCCTAAATTTGGGAAAATAATAATACTCTATATACAGTATGGTTAAATATTTTACTAGGATATCATGCTTCGAAGAAAGGAAATTACGTGAAAAAAAGTGATAACTGATAAGGAACTAAACTAGTAGTATCTATTTACTGTGGTTTACTGTTTAGCAGAGAGAAGAAGTGGTACAAGTCAAAGGTTGCCCTCTCTCTCTCTCTCTCTCTACCCGCAACGACTTCAACTCCTCTTTTCCATTCACGGACCGTTGATTTGAACAATCTACCCCCAAATTTCACTGCCAAAAAATCAAACACTACTCACAATATGAGCAAACAGTAGAAAAAAGAAAAGAAAAGCAGACTCTCCGTTTTCCAGCTGCTTGCATTCCCCAAAAATCAACTCAAATTATTATCACTGCTTTTTCTTAATTACTTCTGCTGCTCGGTTTTTGTGTTACTCTTGATTTCAGTTTTTGCTTCTTCAGCCTGATTCATCTCAGCTCAACTGGGTGGTTTGATTGACAATTTTTATTTTTATTTTTAGTTCTTTTTAAATACTTTTATTTTTTATTTTTTAATCTCTGCTGACTGGCAAGGTTGTGTGGAGGTTTGTATAGTTCAAGTTGTGGAAAGTAGGAACTCAGTGTAGATTGCTTTTTCTTTTTTCTTTTTATAATGACGAATTAGGTTTTTAGTTGGTGAATTTGGGGGCAGAAATTCTTATGGATCGGTGGTCAATGGCCATGATCTCGCGGACGGCTTATCTCTGCTTAATTCTGGTGTTTGCAAGATTTTCGCGGGTTTCTACCAACGTTGAAGGTTAGTTCCTTTTTTTTTCCTGATTGTATCTTATCATTTTTAGTTGATTTTATATGTATCACTGTATCAGTATCTGGGCTGGTGAATTTGATTTAGTCAATTGAACGTTGACTTGAAATGAGTAAATTGAAGGCATTCTGAGCAAATTCAAGACTGAAAAACTTCTTAACAAATGTTTATGAGTTGTTTGTTCATTAGAATGGACTATCACAAACAGAGACATTTCAAGTATTCTCAACTTTTAGAAGAAGGTAAATGGTCGCGAAGATGATCACAACTGAAGCACATTTAGAATGATTCTCAACTTAAAAATTCAATCTTAATGATTGTGAATGCCACTTTTGTTTTAGCTGGAAGTTGGAAAATAATTTTTGCTTTTCCTGATTAAGTCGAGTTTGACTAGCAACTTCAAGATTTCGCTGGGAACTGTTGGCTCGGTGATTTATAATGTTATAGCTTTCTGCTTGTATAGCTAATTACATTCTGAGAAGTGAAGTGTGTGATATAAAAAAATTGTGTGGCAGGGGATGCCTTGAATGCACTGAAGAGTAATTTGGCTGATCCTAACAATGTTCTTCAGAGTTGGGATCCAACCCTCGTCAATCCCTGTACTTGGTTCCATGTCACATGCAATAGTGACAATTTTGTTACGCGAGTGTAAGTCTGTCTATATCACAACTATCAAAATGAGGATGTTTCATTTGGTCTATTGCAGTGTCATTGGATTACTGAATACATTTGTTTGTGTTCTTACACAGTGATCTCGGCAATGCAAATTTGTCTGGTCAACTGGTTCCACAGCTTGGTCAACTCCCTTACTTACAGTACCTGTAAGCCATTTTTTACTTGTTTATAATTTCTATTTTAGTGCTTCGATTTCTTCTTTTAAGATTCCAAAATTACTAGCTTCCTTCTATGTAATTAGTCTTATTGCTTCAATGTCTGACAGAACTGAGAGATATATTTTCTGTATATATTATGGCACCTATTTCGTTCATGCAGTATAGATTTTGCACCTATCAAAGACACAATTGTTGTGTAGTTGAAAATTAATTTCACCAGCATGCTAAAGCAAAAACTGCATCCATATTTTTCATTTGAAACTTGAACGGAATATTTTAGTTTTATACATGAACAAATGGCTTAATGTGTGTCTTCTTATATTCTGAATGATTCTTTAATCACTGATCTTCAGAAAGTTCCCCTCACAACCTACCTGATGTAAGAGAACAAAGAATCTCACTCACGGTTTCTGTTCTTTCCCCTTCTCTCTCTATTGGCAGGGAACTTTACAGCAACAATATTAGTGGAAGGGTTCCACCTGATCTTGGAAACTTGACCAACTTGGTCAGCTTGGATCTTTATCTTAATAAACTAACTGGCCCGATCCCCGACACATTATTCAGGCTTCAGAAACTACGTTTCTTGTATGGTTTTCTCTTATAAAACTGTCTAGTTCTACTTTATGTCTACAGTTTTTCTCAAGATGCTTTTCTCACTTTATAGGTTGGATATTTCCCATTCAGAACTAAGGTGGCTTGAGGGATTTAAATTTTTTCTATTTAAATACAAGCAGAGTAGATTTTCTTGAAGGGTTTTTTTATGCGTTTTCTTTTTTTTGTTTTTTCAGTAGTCATTAAATTCATAATCCCTTCTATACCATATGATTTTACTGAACGAGGAAGGGGACTGAAACTGCTTTATTATGATAAATGAGTTTAAATATGTCCTCCCAATTCAATTATGCAGATTACCTTCGAGGATTAGTTTTGACTCCCCATGATGAAATAACTTGAACTTCCCGCAACTATTGTTGCACTTTTCCTCTTTCTAAAAATTACAACAATACCCGTGCCCTAGAACTATTTTTCATTGGCCTCAACCATGAATTAATCAATCTTCATTTTGTATGTTTATAATTGCTTAAGATGTTCCACAATTTTGAATTATAATTTTTCTGTCTCTGGTAGATTGCTGTTCAAAACTAAATGGTATCTGTTTATCCTTGCAATATATAGGAGGCTCAACAATAACAGTCTGACGGGACAAATACCCGTGTCTCTGACTACCATCAGTACACTTCAAGTCCTGTACGTCGGAAGAATCCAATGAATCATCTTTTTTTTTTTCTTTTTTTTTTATCTGGTGCTCTTATTTATCTTGTCGTCTTTAATTGCTGATGTTCATTTCCATGTTTATTGTATGCAGTGATCTGTCAAATAACAATCTTACAGGACCAATTCCAGTTAATGGATCTTTTCAGCTTTTCACTCCTATCAGGTTTAAAGAAGCTCCCGTTTGCTTTGAGTAATAGTGATGCATCACACTGTCATTGCTGATTAATTGCCTTCTCTCTATCAGTTTTGCTAATAATCCATTGGAACCTCTTCCTCCACCACCACCTTCGGTTCCACGATCAGCCCCGTCTCCTTCTGGAGGTCTGTAAACCTAATCTATTACTTTATGAGTTCACTTTTTCTCCATGCTCTTTAAAATGAAATCGTTGAGTGGTGTGATAAATAAATAAGAAACAACTTTTGAAGTCGAAGGTTCTTTAACGCATGCTGGTCATTTTGTTATTCAGAAGCTTTAGCATTTCTGTAGAGTGTATTCACCTGAATGGTTTTCTTCCACTTATGTCTCTGTGTTGGTTCAAGGTTATGTGTAGCTTACTATTTGGTTTCAGTTTCGAGGACTTATGCTTGGTCTGATGATGTAACGAACCCCTATACTTAGATTTATCATCTGAATTTAACTCAGTTTCTCTCTTATGTCATAATTAATAACTGGTGAGCTCTATTGCAAATACTGTATCATAATTACATTAGCAGTTTTTTTTCAAAGGACAAGATATGTACAAGACAAGGAACTGTGTATTCACAACAGATATGGACTAACTTTTGAAGTGTAAATCTGGTACTCAATGACTGGCAAGTGGCATCCTTAATATCTGAGATTGATTTACCATTGCAGTTGGCAACAGTGCTACTGGAGCGATTGCAGGAGGCGTTGCTGCTGCTGCCGCCTTTCTATTTGCTGTTCCTGCAATTGCACTTGCTTGGTACCGAAGACGGAAGCCACAAGATCATTTCTTTGATGTTCCTGGTTAGTTTAATAATGAAGTATCTTAACATCACCTTGCATATCTCAACAATTGCCACTTACTCTTCAAGTTAATTGCAGCTGAGGAGGATCCTGAAGTTCACCTGGGTCAGCTCAAAAGATTTTCCCTACGTGAACTCCAAGTTGCAACTGATAATTTTAGTAACAAAAATATTCTTGGGAGAGGTGGATTTGGTAAGGTCTACAAGGGCCGATTGGCAGATGGTTCTCTAGTGGCCGTAAAACGACTAAAAGAAGAGCGTACTCAAGGTGGGGAGCTTCAATTTCAAACAGAAGTAGAAATGATCAGCATGGCTGTGCACCGAAATTTACTTCGCTTGCGTGGATTTTGTATGACAACGACTGAAAGGCTGCTTGTTTACCCTTATATGGCTAATGGGAGTGTTGCATCATGCTTAAGAGGTAGCACCTGATTATTTTATTCCGTTTTTACTGTGGGTAACTGGCTTGGTTACTTATTTATGTTTGGTCACTGTATTACACCGTTTTATAGTGTAAACTTAAGGATCTAGTTTTACTCATAAGCAGTGGAATCCTTGTTATCAATTTTGGTGATGTGGCATGCAAGATCATCACGTAGAGTAGTCTGGCAGCACTTGATTTGTAATTGTTGTATAACGAGCCTTTTAATTTACTGTTTCCAGAGCGAAGTGAATCGCAACCTCCACTTGATTGGCCAACAAGAAGACTGATATCACTGGGGGCTGCAAGAGGACTTGCTTATTTGCATGATCACTGTGATCCCAAAATTATTCATCGTGATGTCAAAGCTGCAAATATATTATTGGACGAGGAGTTCGAAGCAGTTGTTGGTGACTTCGGGCTGGCCAAACTCATGGACTACAAGGATACTCATGTTACTACCGCTGTGCGTGGAACAATCGGTCATATAGCTCCTGAGTACCTGTCTACTGGAAAATCTTCTGAGAAAACTGATGTGTTTGGATATGGGGTCATGCTTCTTGAGCTCATCACCGGGCAAAGAGCTTTTGATCTTGCTCGGCTTGCTAATGATGACGACGTGATGTTACTGGATTGGGTGGGCTTCTTCTCTCTTCATATATGCTGTCCTCACTGTTGCAATCCTAAAATCTCAAAGCTTCATTTCCAGTCCAGAATAGAAATAGAAAGTGGAAACTTGTACATAGTTTCGTTGTCTGATTTCAGATTTGGTATTGATAATAGGTGTTATGATCTCTCAGGTGAAAGGACTTCTCAAGGACAGAAAATTGGAAACATTAGTTGATAAAGACATTGAGGGGCAATACATCGATGAAGAGGTGGAGGCGCTAATCCAAGTAGCTCTGCTCTGCACGCAGAGCTCTCCAATGGAACGTCCCAAAATGTCAGAGGTAGTGAGGATGCTGGAAGGGGACGGGTTGGCTGAGAGGTGGGAGGAGTGGCAGAAGGAAGAAATGTTCCGTCAAGAGATCAATCAAACACAGAATGTCACCACTGAATGGATTATTATGGACTCCACATCCAACGTCCGGGCCGACGAATTATCCGGGCCGAGGTGATCTTGCCATGCCAATAGGGAACGGAGATCATCGCGTTTTGTATTTGGTTAAGCTTTTTCAGTTTTGTATATGGTTCATCTTTTTCTTCTTGTTTTGTTATAGATTTTCTGTTTTGTTTGAGTTCCAGAATTTTGTCTATACCTCATAGGTGGCCATTTGTATTTTTATGCGTCTAAACTCGCAATATCATTGCTGCAATTGCAGAGAAAGCATCAATGTAATTATCTTTTAATTTTCACACATTGAACTCATTTTACATTAAATTAGTAATCTCGGATTTTGTTGAACACACTCGTAGCTTATACGGAAAATATTGAAAGAAAATGTCATACAATTTGTTTGTAATAAAAGATTAGAACTGAATGCAAAGATAACCATATCCTTATCAAAGCTTACCAAAGTAGATCGCTAGCTCTATACAAGAAAAGTTCAACTCAACATCGATCACTAGAACACTAACTCAATCTGCTACCTAACAGACGTAAGTCTACTGTACAGAGTGTGAAGTTCTTGCCGTTCGAAAAGGGAATAAACTTCACTTTCTACCACCTGTTGTAACCCGTGGTTTGCCTTTCACCTCTGCCTCCTGCAGAAATTGCAGTAGAGATATAGACCAAAAGTTTTTAAGTTCTGAAGTGATGTCAATTCAAAAAACTTTATATTAAACTTCAACAAGGTTAGGAGAAATGTACCTGCGGCAGATGTAGGTATATGTTGCTCTTTGCTGTCGATGGGTTATGATTTTCCGCCCCCTTGCTCCAATCATAACAAACCTGGCATAGAACAAACCCAGGACATTGAGTGTATCATTTAAATGAAAGAAAATCGTATATAGCTAGCATATCAGTTGTTAACAAGATAACACAGAGAGATCGTTCTGAATGGCCTGTTTTCTTTCACCATTCCACAGATATGGATAAAATAATTTGAATCTCGTATCTGAAATGGGCTATAAAGCATTACCGAATATGCATAGATGGAACCATCGTTGTTAAAAGTGCTGCAAGGTATTGGCTGATTGCATCTCAACATAGCCTAAAACATTCAGGAAAAAAGAAGAATATTGAGACGAGAGGAAGGAGACCCAAATTCAAGGTTTTGCAGTTTAGGACATGATAAGCAACACCGTGTCATCAGTTTATACCTTGAGCCTCTGCTTACTATCTTTGTCCCAAAAATTGAATGCTCCATCAGACCCAGCAGTAGCAAATGTGTGATGTACCTGAGAATGATGCGGAAGATAATAACATCGTTAAGCACAGAAAGATGAAGCCATGAGAAAAGGAAAAGAATATAGAACAGGAGGAACAAAACTATATCCAGCCTAATGAGAGTCTAAATAAAACGTCTTACAGGGTGAAAATTCAGTGAGTTGACAGAGTAAATGTCATTGCCATCCCTGTGGCATTTGAAAGTAAAATTTTTACTTGCTTGTGAGTCATCAAGATGATGCACGCCAACTCTTCCTTCAATTGATCCAACCTAGAAAAAACAAAATGACATGCTCAACAAAATACGACGAGCATATTCCCTGTGGAACAGTTGAACAGCTGAGATAACTTCCATGCAACTTTTAACATAATCAAATTCACCACATAAGAACACAGACATACAAATGAATATACATATACCAAAAAAAAAGAAATTTAGCATTGAGAAACACGAGAAAGTTACTAGTGAAACCTCAGGTTAGCAGATGCAAAACTTGCAAAGAGCACTCAACCACAAAAATATTGAAAATAAAAAATAAAAAATAAAAATCAATGCAACAGGCTCAAAAGAAGATAAATCTGTTTGACGTCACAAATTTCCAAGAGTAGGGAATCTTACCAAGAAACCTTGTTGATCTGGGAAAGCAGCCAAACTCCTAGTCTGGTACTTCAGGGGAGACACAACTCTCTTATACTCAGTCTGCCATATTCAAACAAATAATTCACCATGTATATTACCTCATAAATCTCACATATTGCATTAGGTATAATTTGTCATTAACAATAGATAAAGCTAAAAAATACACATAAAAGTCAAAATGCAGCCATAGAGGAAATTGCAAGATAATAAAGTACAAAGACTATAGTGGATGCCCAGTAACCAAATCAAGTATGCTAGACATAACTATAAAGATGCATTCTGTCATAATAAGGTACAGGCAGCATCCCAAAAGAACGAGTCTGATGGGATATGGGGGGGAGGACACCACAAAGATAGGTGGCTCATAGATGCAGATACGCAAATATCAGTGCAGAAAATGGTTAATTAGAACATCAGATAGATGGCTATAATGAAGACAGTTTAACCAATAAATTGGTCTAAAATTGGCTCTATGAATAAAAATGCCGCAGAATGTATAACCTGTAAGCCAGCCAGAAGCAAGATCCATGGGGGAAGCTAACTAAAGAGACAACAAGAATGCCTAACAACCTGAGGGTTCTGCAAATTGAAGACAACTAGGTTTCTATCAGCAGTCCCAACAACCATAAGAGGATGTCTAACAGTAAGTGCATAGCAGCGGTCTGGAAGTTGTTGCACCCAGGTTGGATTTTGCTGTCTCAGATCCCAATACCTGAACAGAAATAGCAACGTTACTTAAGAGTAGAACTACCCTTACAACAGTAAGATAAGGTATCAGAGTCTAAAATAGACTGCAGAAAAGCACGATAGCATTGAAAGAGGACATATCTAGAAAAAGTGAAATGGGGAGAATCTGAAACATTTAGCACAATCCTTATATAAAAAAACCTTAGGGGGTGTTTCTTTGGGGGATTCAAATTAGGGAATGGGAATCATGAGGGAATCACTCCAATGAATACTACTTGGAAAATAAAGTATGATTCCCCAACTCTCATCAAGACATCAACTACCTTACCCAAACTAATCAATTTGATTGCTATTATGATTCCTCTCTTCAGTCATACCAATAACATTGCCATTGAAGTATTCGATCCATGCACATCATGGTTCAAAAATGTATTCACATAAATAAAATTCAAATCCCATGGAAGAAGGAAGTTAAAAATGCCAGATTTCTCATATTAATTCTATTGAAGACACCCACAAATTCACCTAAGTGTCTTATCCCAGCTTCCTGTGACTAAGAGATTCATTTCTGGGATCCAAGCAAGCTCTTTAACAGGAGCATCATGCATGGCCACTGTAACAGGTTGGCCACCAGATAACAATGGCCACATTTTAACCTGCTTGTCACAGCCTCCAGAGAAGACAGTTGTCCCATCATCCTTCCATGCTCAGCACAAGACCTGGCAAAGATAGAAAGTAAAATAACAATGAGCCAACAAAATTTCAAGTGGTGGAAATCACAGGACTACACAAAGTATAAATTTACCGGTTGATCATGTGAAATTGATGCCTTTGGGACAGTGTTGATAGTGTTACCAGATCTCATTACTTCCCAACATCGGACCTAAGAAAGAATGTCGTAGGAGGCATCAAGTTAGATGTTGCAGCAACTAAAATCAAACTGGTTCTCCCACATACAAAAGGCCGCATGAACAGAAAGATTCACATATAGAAAACAGAAGCTCCAGCACTGAAGGCGTCTGCAGTTCTTCGAATTACACAAACTACTACACATACTGGCGTAATATGATACAAACACAACTAATGTGGCTCTCAAGCAAAACCAAAACCTCATATAACGCAATCAACGCAATCAAGAAAGCGCCGTAAAAAGAAAAAAAGAAAAAAAAAATATAACACGAAAAACGCACCAATACAAAATTACCTGATTATCCCACGAAGTAGCCACCAATACATTTGCTTTGGGGCTGAAGCTTAAGCTCGATACCGAATCACTAGGAGGTTGAACCACCTTCTCAAAAAAATAAAAAAAAATTCAACACAATTTATTAGAGAGCATAGCAAAAACTCAATAAACACAAATTCAGACAAAGAGAAAAAAGTAACAAGAAGAAGAATAATTTATATTTTCCATAGTTAAAATAACTAACACCTGACCTCACACATAAGATAAGATCATGAATAAATTAGAAATACCTCAGCGGAACGGTTGGGATTCACGTTAGTCGAAGGAGCGCCGAATGCAGCCATTTGCAAAACCTCCTTAAACCCTGATTTTCAGATAATTGTCGAAAAGTTGAACAATTTCAGCAAATTTTTACATAAAAAAAAATAAAATCGAAATGCAATTATTTGAGGAGAGAAAAGGAAAAGAGCGTCGGTTTGTATGTGAATGTGAGAGGCCACATATATGATATATACACACACACACGTAGTTGGAGCAGAGTTGAAGAGGCTAGGCGGTTTACGCCATCGCGTCTGCACTAAGCTACCATCCTTGATGTCTAAACTTTTTTTTATTCAATTCTACGCTCCCTCTAAATTTTCAGGGCTTAAAAATTGACTCAGCACTACAGGGGAATTTTTTTCAACGTATTCTGATTATATACTGTAACGATAATTACCATAATAATCATGTATTGTAACACTCAGAAGGTGATAAATGGAACGAGGACTGAATGGAATAACGATTCTCTCTATGTTTACGGAATGAATAAATGAATGAAATATTAATTTTTTTTATTTTATATAATTAATATTTTATGTAATTTCTAATCTTCTTATATTTAAATAAAGTGTATGTGGTAGTTAATAAATATCAATGTATGCCTTAATTTATTTTTTATATTTCTAAACGCCATTTTTCTTTTTCAGTATATAATTTTTTCTAATTTTTTTAGCAAATTATAATTTATTTATTTTATTGAAAATTTTATTCTAAAATATTTAATTAATCAATATACAATAATTTGTATAAGTTAATGAAAATATTTTAAGTTTATTAAAAAAATACTTAAACATTTCAATTTTTCATTTGAATATATTAAATTATATCAAATACATAAATATTTTATATTGTATTATAATATATTTTTATGTTATATTTGTTTTGATATCACTTTTATTTTTCTTCAACAAAATTATAAAAACTATCAAAATTTGATTTTAACAGATATTGTAAAATTATATTTTGAAATAACTAATTAATATAAAAATAATTAAGCAATAATAATAATAATAATAATAACTTATATAATTTGATTTTTGATTTATTTTTCTAAATATAATAAAATAATATTATAAGACATGATTATGTATAAATATATCATATATTAATTTGTTTGGTCATTGGGAATCATTAAACTCATGGGTGGGTGGAATGACTATTCCATTTCTTTTGGGAATAGAGATTCTATCGGGAATGGTGATTCTCGATTTCAAACGATACCAATTATCAGAATAGAAATGATCATTCTATTCCATTTCATTTCACCGTATCAATCATATCCTTAATATATTGCATCTTGGTGCACGATAAAATTTACCGCACTAT
This sequence comes from Perilla frutescens, assembly GCA_026008535.1. Classification (NCBI taxonomy): domain Eukaryota; kingdom Viridiplantae; phylum Streptophyta; class Magnoliopsida; order Lamiales; family Lamiaceae; genus Perilla; species Perilla frutescens. Next base: position 30,539,593 of record BRKX01000011.1, on the reverse strand, counting down.
AATGGTGTGTCAGCTTTGCCTCTGGCAATCTTCGAATCAATTTTAATTTTGACGAGGCTATGATTATATATATATATAAGGAATCGTATTGTAATTTACAAAAAAAAATTGGAAAAATTGCAAATGCTAGATTGCTAGTATAACGTAGTATTTGGCCTTTTTGGGAAGCTTGCAGGGAAAAAGTATATACTCTTTTCGTTTGGTTTCGATTGTTGTTTTAATTTTTTTTATGTATAATTAATAATTAATTTTTTGGACTAATATATTCATTACTTATGTATAATATGAAATCTTATTCACTTATATTTTTCTAAAAATAAGACAACATTTTCTCTCTCCATATATTTTTAGGATTTGGGGTATGATTAAAATTGGGGGAGAGAGTGTGAAAATATATAAAACAATAAACATTTTGACAAAAAAAAAAAAACAACAATCAAAATGAAACGGGGGAAATACTAAATTAGGTCATATATTCATGAGAAAAAAACAAATCCAAATCTCTATTTTATAGGTTGGACTAGTCTGCATCGAACCATTTCATTTTATATTATGTAAAAATCATAAGAACAATCATTCTATTCATATAACTAGTATTGCACCCGTGCATCGCACGGAGAGTGGGGTACACATTTAAAATTTTATTAAAATATGATCACAATAAAAAAATATTGCTTCAATTATCGTACTGAAACAAAACTCATGGATAGTGTAAAATATAAATCATGAATTGAAGTATAATTTACATCTTCAATATAAATCATGAATTGGTAGGACGTCCATTACATTGTATTTCTCAGGGTTCAGAGTGCTTTTCAACTTTTCCAATAATGTATGTTATAATAAAAAATTATATATATTAGTAAAACTAAAAAATATAAACAATATAAATTGAAATTTTAATATTAAGTGTAGTTAATACAAAAAAGAAAACCCTCATCAAATGGACAACTCTTGTAAATATGTGAAATCTCAAAATTGGAGCATGTAGTGTGGAAAACCTTCATCCACGATGTGGATAACTTTCGTATAGGAAGAAGAAATGAATTTGAACAAATGTTGGGTTGTTCTATATTTCATCCTATTATATTGAAAAACGTATAAACCGCCTTCCACAAATTCGATATTAAACCGCTCGAGATCTGACTTCCTCATGGTACCGTATATATGGTCACCGACACGATCATGGAGAATTATCTCGAGAGTTGGTTTAACATGCGATCTTCCATATGGTGGTTGTTCGTACACACGAACAACTTAAGTTTCAATATCAATTTATATATGGAATAGCCGGTTTCCCTAACCCTCTCAGCTAAACTGAAAAATGGAGACACAAAGTTATGATTTGGAATGAATTAATTTCTTGTAAAATGCAATAGAGCGTTTGATTTGTATGCATACCATACGGATCTATTTATAAAATTGTACGAAGAAAAATATTTATGGTATGAATTGAATTTTTTAATGAATTGGATTTGTTCCATTTTATATGGTTTATATATGCACACAAATCTTAAAAATATATGTGATAATATATTTTTAACGTGTGAAAATTAATGATGATATATTCATATATATTATATTATACATTATACATATCATTAGTAGATTAATAGATATCATTAGATAATATTGCGGGGAATATCTTATTAATGTGGATATGATTATACAGCATTTACATTGAGATATTGCAGATTTTATAAATGAATTAAAAAATTCATTTCATGAAGTGCGTGTATTATCAGTAGAATTTTTAAGGGGAATATTTAATTAGATTAGGTTCATTATATGTGATTTATATATCCTCAACCCAATATTAGGTCTTAGATACCATTCTCATTTAATATTTCATATATTAATTCCTAATATAAATAGATATGGTGTGTGTATATATAATCAAATTTATCCATATATAATATAAATATATACACAAATTCTTAATATTAATATTAATATTTCACGGCTGAGAGTTGTTCATCCCTAATATTAATATTCATATATTAATTCTTAATATAAATAGATATGGTGTCTATGTATATATATAATGAATGGTGTCTATGTATATATATAATGAAAGTTATCTATCCTGATATCTATCACTAAATTATACATATGTAATCTATATATAAATAGAAAATATTAGCTGCTCAATTAGAAATAGTGATTTGGGCGGGAAAAATTGTTATTTCTATTTCCGATAACTATCTTACTTTTAGATAATATATAGATTATTTCATTCATAAGTTTATTCAATTATTTTGTACCATTCACTAGTGTTTACAAACAAACAAATAAAAAAAATGTAATTTGGGGCCAAAATATCAAAAGTTGCTTTAGAGCAGAAAACACAAGTGGAAAATTCTATACTTCAGATTGGCCAAACATATTTTTATATCATGAATTTTCGTTTATTTCGTAGAAATGGTATGAACTTTAAAATATGCAAAAAATAAAAACCTCAGACCTTTTAACATTTTAACATTCATCATTTTAACAAAAATGTCATTGGAAAAAATTTAAGCTTCAGATTTGTGAGTGTTAGCACGTCGGAAGCCAACATGAAAAATTATATTTTTAAATGAGCACGACATTTTACACATTGGATTTAGACATGCCAAGTACCAACACACAAATTTGATGTCGGATTTTTTCTCGGTGACATTTTTCATCAAATCTTTAGAGACCGTGACTTTTTTTCTACATATTTTAAAGTCCAATATAGTTTTATAAAATAGACTAAAATTCATGACATAAGTATATATTTGGTCAATTATATACTATATATTATACAAAGTACTGGATAATTTTAGAGAAAAAAATTCCCACTAAAAAGGTCGAATCATAAAATAGTCATAAAAAAAGAATATTTGCACTTTTCAATTGATTAAAATACATTTGAGCAAAACATAAAATATTATTTTTATACAGTTTAATTCGAAAGTTTAAATAGTTAGGACATGATCATTTCATAATTTTTCTTATCAAATTTCACAAACTAAATCACATTGTTCAAAAAATAAGATCGTCTTATACATGCGCACGCAACTCGACCTCGTGGGTCTTGGATGGTATTGTGTTAAAAGACGTTCTCGATGAAGTCGAGAAATTCATACTGTATAATTGGGAGTTCCGGTACAACGGGCCCAAATCTTAATAACCTTGTATAAGTCCAATGGGCTCATTGCAGGTTGTGATAAAACCAGATTGGTCAGTCCTTTTATTTCTTTTCCTTATGATTTTATTTGGTGAATTATTTTTTTGTGAATTAGTGTTGGATTTTAAAAAATTAATAAATAAGTATTATGTATAATTTTTTTTTTTGAGAAAAATATTATGTATAATTTGGTATATTAACAAGAAGTAAATAGATAAATCATACATTTCATCTGTTGGTGGGTATAAATCAACCAATCAATCACTCATTTAAAAATGTAGGTATCAATGGATATAGGACTATCTGCTATCCACCCATTTAAAATTAAGAAAATAAAATAAATAAAACTAAGAAAATAAAATATTATGTACAATTATACGTTTCTAATAATCATATCTTATCCAACAAAAATAAATAAGACCATTAGGTACGATTATAAGTTTATAACCCAATGTTCAACCCCTTCTCTCAGTTTTCAAAGTTGTCGCAACATTCCAAAAACAATATATATATATATATATAATATTTGACAATGCAAACATCAAGTATTGATTACAATATAATTAGCAAATATGAAAGGAACCTTATTTACTTTCATTTATAAATTGCAGCATGTATAAGTTGCCACAACTGAAATAAAGTAGCATTATCTTCCGTCGATTACTAGAAGAAATACAGGCTACACATTTAATTTGCTTAATTAAAAAATGTCTCTGGACGCAAAATATTATTATTTCTTTGCTAATAAAAGAATCCAAAATATATTGCCATTCATAGTGAATTTCCTAATCCCACTGCCAAAATAAAAATCCTTGTCTCATTCATAAATTGTTGTTTAGAATGAACCACTACAATTTCATTAAATTATCCAAATATTCAAAATAAATAATCATTAAATAATCTCTAACTCCAAGTAGGGGACAAATAATATATTAAAAACACCCGCTTCTCGATAACACCCAACTATCCCAGCAGTAGGGACTCTTTTATTTAAAGAAAGATATTACGGGTTCGAAATCCACCGCTTCTCTTCTGCAACTAAAAATAATCTTAAAAAATATCCGATCATTATACTATATCTTGTACATATATATTATAGATCATCTAAACTTTTGGTATCAATTTTCTATTATTATGTTCACTTGTTCAAATGGATTCGTCAATATTAAGTTTGTATGATATATATATCAATATACCAGTCCACAAAGAACTGCACATTGTAAGTTTTCACTAATGAAATAAGATTATGCAAAAAAAAAATAAAAATCATGCACTTGGAAATTTCGTGGATGTCACATGTCAAGTTTCTTGGAAGTTCTGATCTACATTATTTTTGGGGGAAATTTGTGTTTTGTGTGTGTGATTTTCCTCATCTAATTTCCATGAGATTCTTTTTCACTTTTTTGTGCAGTCAAACACATTAATTTCCAAGATACGCAACATTTGGCCCCCCATCTTTCAATTTCAATGTCTTTCTCGTTAAATAATTTTATTATTTGTAATTTCGTTTGTAGTATAATCAATTTCCATGATTCATATGATTTAATGTGTTTAACATGCACCGAGAAAAATCTAATATTTGGATAGCATACTATTAATGTAAATCACCCGACTTAGAAACTTCAACTCTTTTTTTCTTTTTTCTCTTAAAAGCATTCAAACAAACGTGCAATATTGAGATTGAGATAAGATAATGACATGACATGTACGAACGAAGGTATATGTTCGTAAATTGTTTGATTTAGAGTATCTTCAAGAGATAGTAAAGTTTATATTTAACACGAAAAATAGCTCCAAGAGCTACTCTAAACCATGCTGTATTTCCTAGAAGTGTTGCTTCATTTTTGAAGCAACACTGTTAATATATTGTATATATATTCCCTCAATTTCAGAAAAATTGATGTTTTAAATTTTTTATTTTGTTGCAAATTATTTGATGTTTTACACTTTTTAACACTCTTCTTCTTATTTTTATCCCTATAAAATATCTTCCATATATATGTTGAGGAAATTAAGTACACACACACACGCGCGCACACACACATATTACTATAAGAGAGAAATCAATATATATTAAGAAAATATAACTCAATACAGAGAGATGATATATTTTTCTCATATTTCATTTTTTAATTTTTGTTGTAAAACCTAAAACATCAATCATTGTGAAAATGAGGGAGTATATACTTTTTTAGCAGGTTAATTATATTTTGTTTTTCCTTTTCTTTTCTATTTACTTTTTTTCTTCTCATTTTTTTTATTTCTTGAATTTCTTTTAATAGTTTAAATAATTTTATTTTTTAATTATTTATTATTTTTTATTTTAAATGTTGAAATACAAAATTGTACATCAGATTACATAATAAAGCTCATATTTTTTTTAATGTTGAAATTAAAATGACATAATAAAATAACTAAACATAAAAAAACATATAAAATACAAGTAAAGCATTGAAAAATGAATTTTATGAAATATTCCTTTTTACTGTATAGTTTAGAGTTAGATGTTGGGGATGAAATGCAGATTCTGCTTTATAATGGAGTTGAAGTTGTTGTAAGGCCATCTACAAAGACGACGACAAATCTCAATAATGGCGTCAATTCCTCCTCCAACGGCACGACAAACGAGATGCTATTTTGGAGGACATGAGTGGAACGACATTTTTTTTTCTTTTATGTTGTTTTCTATTTAGTGTTTTGTTTTTGCATTGTGTATGTTATTTGTAATTTATTTTGTATTTTAAATAATGTGTTGTAAATTAATATTAAAATTTATTATACATGATAAATTTAATTAAATATAAATATTGAAACACAAAATTAAATTAGATAAAAATTACACCAACAATAAAAACTACATAAAAATACTAAAATAGATAAAACTACAATAATAAAACTACATATAACATTATGTAACTTTATGTCTGTTTTTGTAATATTTTAATAAATCGTATTTTTATTCTATTTTAATTCAAATATATTTGTATTTAAGAAAAATGTTTTGATAATTATTATGAAATGTCGAATTTAATTATAGATATCCATTAAATGAAATTGCATAAATTATTATATGTTAGCAATTATAAAATAATAATTATAAAGAGAATATTATGAAATAATCTCTTTTGGTATATAATTATAACGCAAACCGTTGGAAATGAAATATGGAATTTGGAGATGACCTTAGATGATACTATGGTTAGATTGAACAATTTAATACTAAAAAAAATAGATTATCATATTAATTCAAGACATGAAATTTCCCTAAAGAAAGACATGAAAAATTAAAGCTACCAATTCAGAGCTTCAAACATAAAAAAAATTATCAATCTAGATTACGAAAACGATGTATTTTGATTCTTATGTGTTTTTTAATGATCTGTATATTATTTTTCAATGAAAATTTATTATTAGTTATCTAATAAATTTAATAAACAAATTATTACAAGTAATTGGAAATAAAAACAATTGAAATACATAATTTTAGGGGTTCTAAAATAATAGTTTTCATCTTTAATAAAGTTATAAATTGATTAAAACTTTAGATCTTAGATTAATCGATACTATATTGATAAATCACCTAAGAACGATTGGCCTTAATTTGGTCAGCTCTAGCGAGTATAGTCAAATATGCACTTTTTCAGAAATAATTGAACCAAAACTAAATTAACATTTGGTGAGACCATTATATCAATCTACATCAATTCCTTGGTTTGAGAAATAATATTGAGACCCCATAACTAAACTAGCACCATATAGGTAAACCCAATTATTTCATATTGATTTGGTTAATTATATTCTGAGACAATTCTCCCACTTCTAAAAGTAGAGTGTTATCTTGCTTTTTTTCCTACTCTTTTAAATTGATAGACTTGTTAATTAACACAATATTAGCATTTAAAGATAGTTCCATAATGATATAATTAATATATATATATTCAAATATTCAATAACAACTAACAGTAGTACAGCTTCTATACAAAGAGTGTTCATTAATTAATACTGCAAAATTTCTCAGAAAGTTCAAAACTATATACATTTATATCATTATTTTATATTTAAAGATATATACATACACAAGGAACATAATCATGCACGGGGTGGTTGGTTTGGGTTGTCTTGGAGATAGATATGTAAATAAATAAGCATGAACAGGGAATATATATAATCATTTATTGGATTGGTAGTTTGGTTTGTATATTATTAATTGTAATGGTTTATTATTAATTTTAAGATGACAAACTAAAGTAAAACTTCGATTGACGATTTTTTCTTTAAACCAAAACTAATCTCATAGGTACAAATAAATCACAATTTCCGATTTAATTTCATTGAATTAATTAACTTAATTTGGATGGTTTAACATGTAACACACATAGGGTACCATTAAATTCTACAGCGAAAATCATAATAAATTTTGCCCTTTTTGAACTCTTATTGAAACTTCAACTTAGTTATTGTAATTAATGCGTGCAAGCATTCTATTTGATATATATGGCTGCTCGATCTTATTACTTTTGAGAAAAAATATGGAGTTTTTGAAAAAAATTATTAAACGAATAAAAACAATGATTTTATTCATTTTTGGTTTTGTTTGATGTAGAAAATTCCGAACTGAAAAAAGAAAAGATTGCGATAGATTTGTTTTTATTGTATATTTCGATCATCATTCAACAGTCGTTTCCATGAAATAACTCGATAAGTTGACTAGGTCAAAAATTTGTGTGCATTCAAAATTGCGGAGTTTTAATAATATTTTTTATAAAAATAAAATTTATTATATTATAATTAATCATAATTAGTATTTATCACTGAAAATTAAAAAGCTAAAAAATTATATACCATATGTGTGGAATAATCTATCCTAAAAATCAATTATATTAGCTAAAAAATAAAAATTAAATAATTTTATTTAATGTATTTTGACATAATATAAATTTCGGGCTTCTCCACCAAAAAAATAAATAAGCGCTCATTTTGTAAAATCCTTAACAGTAAGGAAGTGATTAGTATAAAAGAATAAAATTAGATATGAATGGAATGAACTTATTAATGAAATGAAGTTCTAAACGAAATTACAATTCTCATGATTGATATGTCTGCATAATGAAGAACAAAATGATTTTTTTTTAATCTTATAATTAAACATTTTATATACTTTCAAATTTCTTTATAATTGAAAAAAGTGTAGTAGCTAATATTACAACACTTGCCGTAATTTTTTTTCTTATATTTCTAAATTGCATTTTTCTTTTTAAGAATGTGATTTTTTTTTCTAATATTTTTAGCAAATTTTTATTTATTTATCTTATTAAACCTTTATTCTAAATTATTTAATTAATACGTGTATGTATATATATATATATATATCATCTGTGTACCTTAATAAAAATATGTTTACCTTATTGAAAATCAGTTTATCATTTCAACATATGAATAGGTTAAATTATATCAAATACATAATTATTTTTTATTAGAATATAATTTTTATGTTATATTTAATAAAATATTAAGAAATATCCAAATTATATATATATATATATATAATAAATAAATAAATAAATAATATCAAATAATAATAATAAATTATTTAAGTTGATTTTCAAATTATTTTTTTAAATATGATAAAATAATATTATAAAACATGAATATGTATAAATATATCATACATTAATTTTTTGGGTTCAATGAGAATAGCTAAACCCATGGGATGGGTGTAATGACTATTCCTTACTTTTGGAAATAACGATTTATTAGAGAATGATAATTTTCAATTATAAATTATACCAATTATAAGAACGAGAATGGCCATAAGAATAATTATTTTATTCCACCGTACCAATCAGTTCCTAATATACTATATACAATAATTTTAAAATTGGCGTGGCATAAAAATAATACATTTGCGGTTTTTGCTTTTGTTTCAATGTAGCTGCAGAAATGGCAGATATATAGACACTCCATTCCCATTCCCATTTCCTTTTTTTTTTAAACCCTAATCATGTCAATTAACCAACATTTTAAATTAATTTGTGAAGAGTTGTTCCTAGTTTACCTTGGATAAGGCTACATTCGCAGTCTCATTGAAGAAATATCAAGCCCTAGCGAGTTGAAGCTCGAATTTGAAATAAAACTGAGACTTTTCGACAAAATGATGACATTTGGTACACACGGTGAACCAAATAAAATACATTAAAACTCCTATATATCACTCCAAGCTAAGGTCCATACATTTATCAGACGGGTCGGGGTCAATGCTGGTTAACCCGCGTTGACCAAGGTTGATCCGTAAAAAAAAGTTAAAAATCAGTATCAATCTTTACACTAAAAAATATCATTTAAAGTTCAAAAAGTATCACTTGTATCATTAAAAACTAACTGGTCTGCTACTTAACTTATATGAGTTTATGTAGTTCAAATTGTGGTTTTTTCTATTCCAGTTAATGTTTAAAGTTTAGGAGGGTTTATGTTTTTTTAGGATTCATAGTTTTTTTTTAATTTTTTTTAGTATTTTTTAGGGGTTTTTATTGTGATATTTTAGGGTTCATGTTTTTTTAGGTTTATTAATCTCTATTAGGGGTTATATTTATTTCAAAAAATATTAAATTCGTTTACTTTTATTTTAGGGTTCACTAATTCCATTTAGGGTATATATTTATTTCAAAAATATATATATATATTTTTAATTACCATTTATATTTATTTTGAAAAATTAAATTAATTGTCGAGTGCAATGCACGAGCCCGTATGTTAGCGTCGGACGAGTGCATTGCGCGAGTCGTCAAATTAAAAAAAAAATCACTTTAATTTTAGGGTCCATTAAATCAATTTTAGAATATATATTTATATTTATTTTTAAAAATTAAATTAATTTATTTCTCGTAGGGTTTACTAATTGTGTCTAAAAAAATTATTATTTGGTGTGATTTAAAAATTATGTCTAAAAAATCAGTTAAAAATCATATTTTAAGGTACAATAACCTCAAATTTTAATTGTGTCTATATATATAAATGAATGTCGAAATTGAGATGTCCTCAAATTTTAGAGAAAATCATCCCGGACTTATTCCTCGTTCTAGTAACTAGTTCACTCGGATCCAAACCATTATAACATTAACTTGAGTAATTGTATTTCGGATGGGTAGACTAATCATCAATCATATACAAAATAACCTAAACAATGGCCAATCTTGCTATGTTTGTAGTTAGTCTCTTCGGTTAAAACAGCCTCTGTTTTCATGCACGCTTCTTCCAAACGGGGGAAAGAAGTGTAAGCTGCTGGCTTGATTTTCAAAATTTCTGTAATTTTCTAATCTCAAATGTTTCGTCATAATTTACACGATTGGAAATGAGGGCATTTTATTGGCAGTCAATTTTGAAAGGTAAGCGGTAAAAAAAAACTCGACTCAATCAAGTCTTTACTAATTACTAACTACTGTCTTTGAATATGTATTCAACTCTGGAATTAATTTTAGTGTGATTTTGTACGTTGTTTGAAATATGCAATGCCCATTTTGTTTGAATGTTGTTGTGTAGTTTTCAGTCCCAAAACAGAGTCTTTTTGTATGAATTTAATTTGTTTGGTCAAGAATGAATGTCCCCTTCTATAATTTTTAATGGGTTTGTGTAATTGAGGAGTAATGTGAACCCTTTCGTTTATGAATTTGAAAGGTTGAGACTTTATTTATTTTGTGTAAGGAATTCGTTGAAATAAATAGAAATTGGAAAAGAAAAGTCCATGCATTGCATACTTCTATTATAGGTTTTGGTCTACAGAGAATGAACATTCTTGATTTTAATAATAAGATGCTATTATTCAAAATGTCCATTCCTCTTTACACATACGTAGCTGTTTAAGTTTGGCGGATCTTCCATTTTTGGTTGATTTTTTTCTTCCTCATGGTTTTGGAAGATTTTGAGTAGGCTTTACAGTTGTCATGCCCCAACCTCACAGGGTGTGGTGGTAGAAGCCCACAACGAGTTCTGCTACCAACTACTTCTTCTTCATGCTCACCACGCGAAAAAATGATTAATCCAACTATTCAAATTTGATCATCCATAAGTCCATATGATACATCACAGTCGATAAGTTGTCATTTTTTCGGGCTTTTTGTATAGGACATTCTACTTGCCTTAGTCAATATTCAAGAAAGTGGAAATATTAGTTTTTAGCTTATAAATTTGCAAGAGGTTTCCTTGTCTAGAGCAGAAAATTTTTATAGAAAAATAATGGTTTTCTATTGCCTTGTCTAATGGTCATTGTGGTGAAACTTTATTGATGTCATTTGAAGTTTAATGTAAAATTGCTGAGCATAATATATATTAGTATGCTTTTTTTTAGTGAAAATCTAGTCATGGTTGAGTCCGTAATTGGATGGAAAAAACTCACTCTTGACTATGTGTTGATTCAGACAGATCAATATCTAAGTCCATCTGATGGTGAAGAAACTCTAAGCCGCCATAAAGGAATCTCAATAAATCTTGAGAGCCATAAGCACAGTTCTGGTTGTTTTTCCTTTACTGTATGGAAATGAGACATGGACAGATTACCTAGATATTTCAAAGATGAAGATAATTCTTCTTTAGCATTTATAGCATTTAGGACTTGGCTTCTCTGCCTAAATGGCTCCCTTCCCTATAGAGGCATCTGCCTTAATGGCTTACTCGAACACAACTTTCCTTGTTTCGCTGGGAGGATCAGGCAGGGGGCTCTGTTCAGGGATTCGGGGGCTAGAGCTGGGCCAGGATGAATGGTGGAGGCTCGGGGACATCCTATTTATCATGTTGGACTGATTCAAATACAGCACATATTGAATTTAGTAGCCTGTAATTTATTTGGACGATAATTGCTGATATAACATCTCTTTGAAATTGTGGGATGATCAGTTCATGTTTGAATTGAGCTTGCAATTATCTGGAAGTTCATGAAGGTATTTAAACGTGCTCGATGGAGCATCTGGTCATGAGTTTCTCCCTGTGGAGACCGAAGAACAAGAGAATAAGTAAAAAAAGGAGCACTGTTGAAGTATCAAAGGCACAACATGCCAGTAAATATCTCTCAACTTTCCATGCTTATATCTGGTCTACGAAACATTGAACTTACACAAGAATACTGGTAGAAGGTTTAGAAAAGGTACACCTGTCCTAGTCTACATATTTTAAATTACAAGGATATATATGATAATCCAACAACTACTATGAAGAGAAGAAACCATCAACTACGAGGGTCGTGTGAGCCATTGGATTCACACATGTATGCATCTAATACTGTGGAATTTGACAGATCGTGTGAACATTTGATTTCACACGTGACACGTGTACGAGACCAATAAAAAACAGGAGTTGTTCTGGGCATACCTGCTTTGACATCATGTGTGAGGATACCATATGACAGCCACTCAAGCTCTCTATAGTTATTTGTATGAGTATAAATCCCTCTTGCTCCTCGAGCACAATGTGCTTATTTGTACTTGTCTATACTCCAGTTTGTCATTACATCCTAGAGTACCCGATATAGGTTTTAACTTAGAAGCAAACATGTACACGAGCTTACCTTTCAGTTTCATGCCTTGCAAAACCATTTTATCTCCTAGAGCTAGGTAATGTATTTGATTGAGCTTATTTTCCCTTAATTGATTGACTCTCTATGATTACCTCCATAATAATGAATTGCCCCATCAGGTTTTATTGCAACATCACAACACAAGATACTGAAAATGGTATGTGATCACATCTTTGTGAGATGAACTCAGAATCTTCATGAAAATGGTTTGTTGAACATTTAATGCTATGCATGCAGTTACCAGATATCGTACAAAAGTTTCTCGTAATCCAACAATGGAGAAGCTGCAATATAACTATCTATTCCCTGAGGTTGGTAGTTCTTGAATCTCCATCCTTGTATTTTTGCTGCAGACTAGCTTTACGCTCTTCTCTCTTTTAGCATGACTGCATCCTACTTCACTGGATATAATTGACAGCAGAAAACCATTCTCTAGTTCGTTATCATCACTTTTGTCATTCTTTTGCGACCAATATCGTATTGCACCATCTAGGCCCTGAAGTGTGTTTAGGTTGGGCATTGCTGATTGCCCATGCCCCCCAACCCCCCAAAAAAAAAATAAAAAAAATAAAAATTACACTATACGGCTATACCCTAGCTACCAGCGAGGAGCCAGGCACTCTCTCCGACTCCCCCCCCTCCCCTTTCTCTCTGTGACTTAGTGTCTCTCTCTCTCTCTCTCTCACACACACACACACACACACAGTGACACCATTGCTATTGAGATTCGAGAGCCTATCAGCTATCTTTTCCTCCTCGAAAAAACCATTAGGAATCATCTCTTCACCTTGTCAAGCATTAAATGGTAATTTTTCATTATTTTTAGTATTTTATGTTGCTTGTATTTTACATGCTTTGTTGAAATTTTGGTTTGGAATCACGAGTAGCATATGTTGAAAGGTTGTTTATAAATAGAGTTAACTCCCTGCTGTACTAAGTAATAGTTGAGACTGAGTGTGCCCTGTACGTGCACCATTTGATGAGAAATTGAGAATTTTGGTGGAATTTTGAGGGGAGAAAAGCTGGAGGTTGTTTTCAGTTGAGAGTTTTGATATTTTTAGTGAATGCTCTTGTGTTTATCTGTCAATGAAGCAACCTTTGAATTTTTTATTTATGAGACTGAATGATGAATGATTTTAGAGTTGTAAATTTCTGAGTAAGATTTTCAAATTTATGATTTCTGAGACTTTCTTGTTGTGCATATCATGATCTGCTAATTAATCCTACGTGTATTTTAGATACACCAGGCTTTATTGTTGTATCATTTTAATATTTTAATTTATTGCCTGTGTTTGTATGTTTCCTTTATTTTTAAATTTGAATTTGTAGTGCAAGCATGTTTGTAGGTGTTGATTGCACTTTTTCAAAAATTATGATGATGTAGACCTACAAGATGCTCGTAAAAAATAAAATAAAACTAGCCCCCCCCCCCTTTCTGTTTTTCCATGGTTCCCGAAATGTCAGGGCCGGCCCTGCATCATCGACTCTGTAACATGATCAGTCACAAATCTGTCAACAACTGGTTTTGAGACTGTGAAACTAAAGTCTTGCTACATTGCAGATATCTGCACGAGAAGCTCAACATGCTAAGAAGTATCCTAATGCAAAAATTATAAGCCTTGGAATTGGTGACACTACTCAGCCATTACCAGACGTTGTAGCTTCAAGCATGGCTAATGTAAGTTTTAAATAAACTCTTAGACTCTGTGTTTGTGCTGTGCTAAAGCAGAAACTCACAAACCTTTTTAATACGAAATGCTTAAGTTTAGAGATTATGCTGCATTTCATCTTCAATAAGGCAAATATTTCAGTTTGAAGTCGAATATGTGGGTTAGGCTGGCTCTAGTTCTTGACAGACAAACTAAAAAAGAAATGTTTTTCAAACCTTGCTGTAGTTCACAGAACATACGTTGTCTGATTTATTGACCGAGTTAAGAGTTACTTTTACAATTTTTTTACCTCGGACAAAATTTTAATTTTCTTGTTTAAGAACAGGTATTGTTTCTTGTGTTGGCTTCCATTTGTTGTTATGTTAAAATAACCAGTTGAGGAGATCCAACAGTAAATGAAAAGGGGTCAGATCACGTGTATTCTTCTGCATTTTTTCTTTCTGTTTTCTTGACATTTTTATGTTCCAGTATGCGTACAGCCTTTCGACGCATAATGGTTACAGAGGGTACGGAGCAGAACAAGGGAGCCAGGTGAGGAGTAGTCGATCCATACATTACAGATTGTTTTATTGTTTGTCATTCAGAAAATCTTTGTATTTTCACAAGACTTTACTTGTATATTCTATATTTAGAAACTGGCTGTTAAGAGCTTTTTTATGTTGATTGGTACGAGCAAGTTATACAAAGAGAGAACTCAAAGTTGAGTAAATTGCAGGAGCTAAGACAAGCCATAGCAGATAAATTTTACAAAGACATGGGGATACAAGGTTCCGAGGTCTTTGTATCTGATGGGGCACAGTGTGATATATCGCGCTTGCAGGTACCACCACAATGCGTAAACTAAAATGTTTTTCGACTCAACTGAGACGTTGAATTTCCCTGCAGATGCTGTTTGGATCCAACATGTCCATAGCCATTCAAGATCCTATTTTTCCGGTGATACACCGATGCTTCACTTGTTGATTCTTGATTTTGTTTTCTAAGTTTTGTTTCTGATCTTAAAGGGATGTTATTTGTAAGTTACAATACATGTTTTCTTACAACATGAGTGATACGTGTAAATAAGCAGGCATATATAGATTCAAGTGTGATAATTGGGCAGACGGGAGATGTGGAACAAGAATCAGGGAGGTATAAGAATATCGAGTACATGAGATGCGATCCTCACAACAATTTCTTCCCCGACCTCTCGAAAACCGCGCGAACGGACATCATCTTCTTCTGCTCTCCGAACAACCCCACCGGCCATGCAGCGTCGTGGAAGCAACTTGAGCAGCTCGTCAAATTAGCTCAACAGAATGGATCCATCATCGTATATGACTCCGCCTATGCTGTCTACATTTCTGACGGTAGTCCTCGCTCAATTTACGAAATTCCTGGCGCCAAAAAGGTACGAACGAAACAATCATTCTTGTTTTAACCTAGTGTATATAATATATATGTCCATGTCGCCCCCAGGTAGCCATAGAAGTTTCTTCCTTCTCCAAGATTGCCGGATTCACAGGGGTTCGTCTTGGCTGGACCGTCGTGCCCAAGGAGCTGCTGTATTCCAATGGTTTCCCGGTCATAAACGACTTCAATCGTATTGTGTGTACGTGCTTTAATGGAGCCTCAAGGATAGCTCAGGCTGGCGGCCTAGCTAGCTTATCCAGTGAGGGATTCAAGGTGATGAGTTAAAGTTTGCAATCTCCACACACCAATACAAACTCCCTCCACCATCCACCGATCTATCTTGCGTGGCGTGGGTGGTGACTGGGGGGTTGTAGGCACTACCTAGCTACTAAGGTCCCCTTGAATTTTCAAATACTAGGTGTAGGAGCCATTTTATGCATCTCAATGTCGGAACAACTTCTCATGCTTACATCTCTTTCAGGCTGTTATCTCCCTCGTTGATTACTACAAAACAAATGCTGAGATACTGCTGGAGACATTCAAATCACTGGGACTCAAAGCATACGGCGGCGTAAACGCGCCGTATCTATGGGTTCAGTTTCCTGGATCAAATTCATGGGATGTGTTCAATGAGATTCTTGAGAAAACACACATAATCACAGTTCCTGGGAGTGGATTTGGTCCAGGAGGAAAGGAGTTTATAAGGGTCACTGCTTTTGGTCGCAGAGAGAACATTCTGGAAGCTTCAGACAGGCTCAGGAGCCTTCTCTAGTGCACAGACAAACATAATCATGACTCAAACATTAACACAGATCATTGAAATAAAACAAGATTAGTGCTGTGTTGCTGCCTGGTTCAGCATTTCTTAATCATTTTACATTCACTGTGTAACATAATCTTGCAATAATAGAGTGAAATTAAAAGGCTTGCAATGACTGCATGAGCATCTAAAATCAAGATTGAACGCATCAGCAAACTTCTATAATAAGCATACATAAAAAAGAAAATATATAAATATGACAGTCTATTGTAGTAAATTCCAACGAAGAGATCACAGTAAGATGAATTTACTGTGCTATGTAACATGAATTGAAGTCTTGTTTAACTAAACTTTGATAGCAGTCATTCAAAGCCAGATTATGAAAATAGATACACCATATATGTATATATCTTACAAGAGCTATATATTAAGGATCTGGCAGCTAACTAGCTCTGCAGATCCAGCATTCCTTGAGGCAATGACTCGCCAAAGATTCTCCGATGAAACCGGCACAGTTTCAGAAAACGCTCGCAAGGACTCACCTAAAGAAGCAGACGACGTTGAGGGCGCAGGAGCAAATATGTTGCGCCTATCAGCTTGCATAACTAAGATGTTATTGCCTGTATCTTTGGTAATCACATGTAGCTTTCCTAGAAAACCAGCAAGTAAATACGGAGATTCCGAATCAGTGAGGTCGTGAATGGGTATATCTCCTTCAATCAGTTTCCAAGCATCATCTTGTTGATCATACACTTTGATCCTAGCGCTATCTAGAGAGGTAGATGGATCCAATGCATACAATTCCTCATCAACAATGACACTCAATTTAGTTCCCGCCTGCCTTGCAGGCCAACCCTCGCCCATGCCAACGGGCATCTCGTTCCATGAATTTGTCTCTGGGTCGTATACCTCGCCTCCCACATCAACAAAGAAGGGCCAGCAATATAAGCTTTGAGGAACATATATCTTCCCTCTGTATGGTGTCATCCCAGTCGCGATGGGCTTGAGCAGATCAGCAAGAAAGGCAGTTGGTAGCACCTGCGCTTTTGAAAATGGCATGCTAGGTATCTCAGACCATGTGCCAGAACAAGGATCAAATACCTCAGCAGATTGAAGGGGATACAGTGCACCACGACCACGAGTCACACCTCCAACAACGTAAAGCTTGTTATTTAGAACCCCCGTCTTACAATAAGCTCTACCGATAGACATAGGAGTCACTTCACTCCAAGCATTTACAATTGGATTGTAACGCCAGACATTGTTCATGACCAAAGCCCTGGAGAATCCACCCAAGACGTAAAGGCAGCCATCAACAGCTCCGATAGCACAACCACAAAACGGAATCTGATCCAATACATGTTTCCTCCCAAGCAAGCCTCTTATAGCATCTGCAATAATGCTCGAACCAACCATGTTCCAAAATCGAAAGCCAGACAGTCCCCATCTCATTCCTTCGTCAGCAACCACGTTTGGCATTAGGGGCAACCTTTGCCATATCTGGGACACCGGATCCAGGGCATACCAAAGAAGTTTATTTCCATCAATCTTCGTCAAAACATATAGCCACTCCTCAGTTGTGCCGAATTCTTTTCTCAATTTATAAATTTCTGCACCAGTTACAGCAGCTTTCCAGCTTCTTGAGACGAGCTTTGCATTGAAATGAGAAATTCTTGGGAGTCTAGCAAGAATCTGAATTGATATCTCATCAGGGAGGCTGGGAATAAGTCTTGGCTGGTCATCCCATAAGCTAGTAGATGTCCTTTGTCTCTTACATGCCTCTCTTTGTGAAGCCTCACAGCGCTCACTGCAGCCCACTTTATGATTATTCAAACTCAGTCTACCTCCCATAGAACTTCTTCACCTCTTACTTAAAAAACAAAGGGTACACCACCCAATTTGCTTCAATCTGCTATGAAATGCTATGTTGTCTGTTGAAAATGCATTTTCTTGATAGTTTAACAGCCAAGAGAAGTCAATGATCAGAAGTCTTGAGGATTAAAACACAAAGAATAACAGCAGAAACGAAGTAATAGCACGGTATCAATAGAAAGTGAGTTTGAACAAGTGGTGTTACAATACAGGTTAAGTTTCCTAACAATTTAATAAGCCCTTTCATCAAAGCAGATACAATCAGACAGTAAGAATCTACAAAGACATTGGCAATGAGAACCACGACTCATCACTCAAGAGTGCTAGTAAGATACATGAATAAATAGCAAGAAATTGATCAAAGAAATTCATATATATATATATATATATATATTTGTTTCAAAGGGAATTGAAAGGAACTGGCTTTCTAAACAAACAGTAATTCAGTCAATCACATATCAAAGACTTAAAAATTCCCAGTCTATTTCAGAGGAGAAAAAGAAGATAAAATCCTAACACTAAAAAGTAAACGCAATAGACGACCATAACCCAAAAGCTTCACTCCCCTGCACATCACACACACCCACAACATTCACGTTTAGTAGTGAAAATTTGTATGTAAATTGCAAAAGAAGCAAACATTCAGATTGCACCTGAATTCTTCCTCGTCAGGAAAAATCACACACACACTAATAGTGATTATCAGTTTAATTCATATAGCACACTTCATATATAAAAATATCAAGATTTTGCTTTTTGTGGGTTGAACCTTTTTTTTTGGCACCCCAAATCAACGAAGCCGTAAATTCTGAGAAATCAAGCAGAACCCAGATAATATTTTTGGATTAACAGGCAAGAAAACAAGAATTCAACAAAATATGCATCCAGAAATACCCATAAACTCAAAAAGCTAAAATAAAAATTCAATCTTGTTAACAGAAACAATTTACCAGCGTAGGGATTCTACAATTCAAGAATCTACGGGGGGAAACGGAAAGGAATATAAGACGAATAGTTGAAATTGTGGACATTAAAACGGGGGCTGTGCGTTTTCAGATGTCCCAATTGGGAATTTTAGAGAAGGATCCAACAATTTCCACAGCCCAGACAGCCTTTTGTGACTTTTTTATTTTATTTTTGCGTTTAATTATTGCTTTTTTAACGTTACATGTCAAACTGTTATTATTATTAATTTTTTTATAAAGAAAATTATACTTTTGGTAAACCCCGAAATCTTTTTTAATTAACTTATTTTGATAATTTAGGTCCCACGTGTTCCATTTTTATTTATAATTTCGGACCTATTTGGGTGATCAATTGTGAGATTTACTTATCAAATTATTATCACAAAATTTGAAAGAGAGTTAACATAACAGTAGGACTAAAACTGGAAGGAAATGAATCACGTGGCTGTGGGGGGGTTAAAAATTATATTTTATGATAGTATACGGATTTTTTTTAATCTTGTATTATATTAAATTTATGAATATATATTTAACTGGACTATGATTTTTTTTAATAGAGAAAACCTGGAACTAAGATGGAGAAAAATGAGAAAGTATTAGTTGGAGTTGGTTGATTCCATTAACCCTGTGTATTGAATCCAATGTGAAAAGAAAGATAAGATCAAAGTAGTAGATGCTAGAGAGATGAAGACGGTTGGGATAGTTTGTTAACCATGCAGCCTTTGTGGAATTGAGGAATCCCATACATTACTTATTAGCAAACCTTAATATGTTTCATTGCATATCCAACAAGTAAAACAATTTCAAAATCGTAAGCAGACAAATACTTCATTGCCTATTTTATTTTATTTTTTTACAATTAGATTTAGAATTAGTAATTTTTTAGAGAATTGTGTAATATTTCAGAATCTTCAACCCAAAATTTGAACAATTGATTAGAGTGCAAGACATCGTGTGCTACATTGGACCAATGTAGACCCATAGTCACAATACTTGTTGTCGTGCACATAAACTAATTTGGTATATCTAATGAACATCGAGGCACGTATAATGTGTCCGACTATAGTTTTTAATATTTTGGTATTTTCCCCTAACAAAATCTCATGGAAGAGCAAGTGTAAAGTGCTCCACCAAGAATAAATACAGTTACAATTTACCAAAAACTGGTATATCATCTCTTCAAAATCAATCAAACATCTTCTATTATCATTCAATTACAAAGATCCGAATACTTCAGAAACTTCTTTGAGTAACCTTTTTCATCTTCAGGCAGAAGCATACCTTGCACAAGCATCTAATATCACATACTTCTCCTTGATACAGAATAAACTGCAACGTGTTTTTCATTTCTTCCAAGTGCGATTCTTGAACACAACTCGATTATATTAGCTCAATGGGTTGGCAAGTTGAACACCGCGTTCTGCCATCCCTACTGCATCGTGCAATTTATCCAAAACTCTCCATGTTACTGAGTCGGGCCTTACGCCATTTTTCCTCATTTCACCCATGATCTGATAAGCTTCTCTCTTCAAACCTAACTTGCAAGCACAATCAATGACAATGTTGTAGTTCACATTATTAAGAGCAACCCCACAATCTGCTAGCTCATAGAGTAAGTGGCATGCCTCACTAAACTTGTCTGAGCGGCAAAGCCCTTTAAGCAGGGCAGAATATACAAAATTGTCATGAACTCGAGATGGCCAAACCACATCGTTCCAAAACATCATAGCATCATCCATCGAATAAGATTCACAGAGCCCTTCAATTATAACAGTGTAAGTCACACAATCAGCAGCCACCCCACGGCAGGCCATTTCATCGAAAACTTGCATAGCTTCCTTCACTTGGCCTAGTTTAACCAGTCCACGAAGTGCAGCATTATATGTCACGACACCAGGGGAAAAACCTTTCTCCGGCATGACATTATGCAAGAAGTTCATTGCTTCTTCAGCCTTACCCGCATTTAGGAGGCCATGGATAATAGTAGTGAAGGTCACCTTATTTGGAGCACAAAATTTACCCACGATCATATCATTAAACACCTGCAAAGCCTCTTCTACCTTTCCCATCATGCAAAATCCCTTTATCACAGTATTCAAACTAATAATATCAGGCTGGCATTCGGATTGGAACATCAAAACAAGCACATTTAGAAGCTCCGTAGGGTTACTCATATGACAAACAGCCCTCAAATAAATATTGTATATCCTAGTCCTTTCCACACCCTTCTTACTCAACATCACGTTTAGAACTTCCTTTGCTTTAGCTAGATCATTCTGTCGACAGAGACCCTCAACAAGGATTGCATAAGTAAACTCTGAGGGAGAGTATCCAAGAACAATACCTTCTTCCAACACCTGGAATGCCCTCAAGAAATCACCATCCTTACATAGACCATGTACAATTGAGTTATACGAAACAGAACTCGGAGCAAACCCCCTCTTTCTCATCATATAAACAATCCTTGCGGCACCATTATACCTCTCAAACCTGCATAACGAATCAACCATTTGCCCGTAAGCAAACTCTTCAAGAACGTTCTTTCCTTGTGGCATATCTTCAGCAATGCTAAACACTTCATGAAACAACCCTTCTCTACACAAACAGTCAATAACGCTGCAAAATGCAGCGTTATTAACTGGCACGTCATCCACGCATTCCATAACCTCCCAAACTTTTCCCATCAAGATTTTAACTTTCTCGAACTCCCTTTCCCTCAAAACCTGACCAAGTAAAGAACAGTAAGCAAGTGCATTAGGGCGAATGCCTCTCTCAGACATTTCATCGAACAGCTTGTGTGCAGCGTTCATGTCCCCAATCTTACAATACCCATTTATCAAAGTAGTATACGAGACAACATTGGGACAATGCCCCCTCATCAACATGTGATGAAACATCAAATGCGCGGATCCCAATCTCCCTAGCTTACACAACCCATCAATCAAGCGGTTGTAATTCACCAACGACGGCACAAACTCCGGCTTCTCACCGACCAACGCGTTAATCAAGCATAATGTACGGCCAGGATCTCCTCCGTCGAGCAGGCGCGCGATAAGAACGTTACAGGTGCGCTCGTCGGGGGCGCAGTGGGAGGAAATGAACGCGAGAAATTGGTCGTGGGCTTCTGGAAAGCGGTTGGCGGCGCAGAGAGCGTGGAGAATGCTGCTGATATTGAGGGAATCGGGAAAGAAGCCGTGACGGCGGAGTTGGTGGAGGAGGCGGAGGGCTGCGTCGGCGTCGCGGTCGACAGCGCATAGCTTGTGGATGCGGCTTCTCCAATGGGTTGTGTTGGATACCCCGATTGTTTCAATTTCGGTGGTCTCTGCTGCTGGGATTTCTTGCGGCGGGGAAGAATTCTTGATTTCTTGTGAATGAAATAAAGCAAGAATTTTGGGTTTAAGAAAGTGTCGCCGTGGCCGGATTTTCGAAAGCCGCATTATAAATTTATGATGATGAATGAGAATGAGGCGCAATCAATTTTCTATGTACGTACAGACAAATCTTCGGCTATGTATGCTTTTTTAGATCAACAATCATTTCCATTTTGTTACGATGAGTCTTAATTTTTCTTTTTCTTTTTTATTCTTCTTGATGTTCATGCATAAGTGAGGTTTAGTAGTTTTTGTTATTTTATTAAGGATAGGTTTAGTATCTTTTGATGTTTTCTTATGAAATTGAATGATATTTTATTTGAGTTTGTTGAGGACAATGTAATTCTCACAATGTATTTGGATTTAGGAAATTAATGTTGATGAAATACAAAGACCATGCCTTTCACAGATTCTCTATTCAACCAACTAAATCACTCAAATAAGTAAGGGCAATTTCAAACATAGTCACGTTTTTTCTTATCATAATCTCATATTTAAAATAAAATAAAATAATTATTTATATGTATAGTTTTACACTTATAGCCCCAACTTAATTAAAGCCACTGTTAAAAAATAGAAGAACCATATAACCTCATTCCTATAGCCCTACCTTTCTAAGACTACCAATATCAATAACCACTCCAACTATCCAACCACACAACTAATTTAATATTTAATTAATTTCTCTATCTTCCACATCATCAATATTCATCCAATCCAACCACATCTATTTTACATGTTTTATCCATAACCACCCAACCACCAACCACACCATTTTATTTTATTTTTCTTAAATTAAAATATTACTTGTAACAAAAATAATATAAAAATTTATAATCATAACAAGAAAATGAAAATATTCCAAACTAAATTAATAACATAAATTACAACATACTTCAGACCAATTAAATTACATTCATTAAACAGGAATTTCTTGTAATAAAAATAATATGAATGACTGTGATTTATTGTTCGGATAAAATAGTCAATTTCAAAAATATTACAAAGTACTTAAGCGATATTTCATAAAATTAAAAAAAATCGCACTCATTAAACGATATTTTCTAAAATTACATGAAATAAAAATTTATTATTTGGATATATAGAAAACTAGAGAAAAATAGATAATTTTAAAATGTGTTTATAGTAAAATTGATGTCTATTTATAAAGAATAAAAAAAATATGAATTTTGGTATATTCTTATTATATTTTATATAAAAAATATATCAATTTTATATATAGTTCAAAATAAAATTAATTGGCCAATAGGATGGTGGCAAGTGTCTCCATCTTATTGGTCAAAGTAATGATTGAGATGAGACCCATATGGTTGCAATTAGGGGGTGGTCGACCGAGTAAAGGTTGCTTTTTAGATTTTTTTTTTTCCACGTGGAGGCGACCACACTATTGTGGTCGCCGTTATTCTTAGCCTAAGGAATCAAAGAAAAAGAAAAGAAAAGTGTATACACCATATCGCTCTTCTTCGACAATTGTCATCAAGTATCACATTTCACCTTGGTCTCCTTTGTAATGATCACAACACTTTCTAATTTATAGACCATGCTGCAAGAGTTCCCATATACCCGTATGATCTTGTTTTAGAGCTGAATGCCCTAAAAGCCCCCCTAGATCCCTGTTGTAGTTTTATTTATATCTGTTGAAAGTAGATTAAAAACCTTAGCACACCACAAGTAAAATTTGAAATTATCTCTCCCAAAAAGAAGGAAAATTTTAGAGTTTTGGGTTCTTATTCTTCAAGCTTCTTCGAGGTCTGGAGATCATCGCCCACACGATGTCTATATCAAGATCAACGATACACAACATTCGTACCCACCCTCCATTACTCATATTCAACAAATCATGTGGTACCAACTGACCAATGGAATTCTGCCGTCTACCACTCTGAAAGAACTCCAAACAAGACCTCATCCACCCACTCATCCAACGAATCACACCCATGGGCAGAATACAGACCAAGCCAGTCCCTCTCAACGAAGAACTGGTCACTTCGCTCCAAAGTCCAACAAAATTGAAGACAATAATTTCTCTGGGTTTTATTTATCTTTTATTTATTCATGGATTCTCTTTGCTGGTGTTATGTTATTTGTTTGGTTATGGATAGTTAAATCCTAATGTTATAGGGTTGGATGATAATTTATTTATGAAGTTTATTTAATTAGTTTTATCATATTTCATATGATTTAATCTGTCTTTAATGACTAGTTAAACAATACATATAAACACAACATCAATTAAAATTCTAATTAAATTTTGATATATATTTGTTTATTGATGTTGTACAGCGCATAACTTTTTATAATTGTTAAATGTTGTGCACTTTTAATTAACTTGAAACTATTACGTAATTAAAAACATTCCATAAAAAAATAAAGACCTACTTGGGCCTGAATAATAACTATAGAATAATTGTTGAGGGATTCTTCAACATTAAAGCTAATGACCCAGCAATACAGCCAAGGAACTAAGTTCACTTAGTCAGGGGAATGAAGAAGAAGAAGAGCTCGAGTTGGAATATATGACTATAGAGAACTTAGTCAAGGGAATGAAGAAGAAAAAGAGCTCAAATTGAAGAAGAAGAAGAAGAAGAAGAAGAAGAAGAAGAATTGCTCAAATTGGAATATATGACTATAGGGAATCAACTAGCAGACCTACTTACAAAAGGTCTAGATTCGTTAAGGTTTGAGGCACTCAGATCATATCTAGTGGTGTTGGTGATAGGACTAAAATAATAATTGTAGACCACACAGATGAAGAGTAGTTTTATGTGTGACAGACTCACATCTAGTGGTGTTGGTGGTAAGATTCGAAATATTTGACTTCAAGCTAATACCACTCCACCACTAGACCATCTTCTTTAGACATTATGTGGACGTTAATCATTTCTATAAGATGATGCTATAAGATTATTGGAGGTTTTTTTATGGGATGCTCTTATATGCCATTATTCATTTTCTTTGAAAGCATTTGTTACATCTCGTTTCCTAGTTGTGCAAAAGAAATATGTTAACAAGAAATTGCCAATATCAAAGTGCATTAAATTTGATGTGTTAGGGGAATTCTACTGGGAATTATGCCCTTAAAGCAATTGTGAATTGTTTTTATATTATTTATAAAAGCGACATTTATTTTCGAACTAATATGCTTCTTGTATATATTTATTTTACATCACAGAAAATCCCTAGTTTATTTAATATTACCATAATCTTAGTATATAAGTGTTATATACAAGAGGATTAAGATTATGGAAAATAAACTAAAAATGAAGTCCGTGATGAATTTAATTAAAGTATGGGATCTTTAATTAAAATGTCACTAATGCAGCCCAATGACATTATGAATGTGACCGTTTTATCCAAAATCGTTGATGTGGAGACATCCAGTTGGGTGCATTTATATATGATATGATCATATAGGACTTGGACCGATTTAATTTAATTATTCCTTCAAATTCCGTTAAAGAAAAGAAATATTAAATTAAATCACAAGATGATCATATATAAATAATCTCAATCCTAAGTGATTATAGACTCCTATTTATTTCAATGTGATTCTTGATTTGCTCGTTAAAGTTTGTTTGCCAACATTCTCTAAACTTGCATTTTAGATTCACATTTGAATTAAATAGTTGGGAATGTAATTTATAGATATGGAATCCATTCCTTCTTTTGAGAAGTAGAAAGATAATTCTCTCATTTGTTAATTCTGGAACTGAATGATTTGAGATCTCTAATTTATAAATTGTTTATAAATTAATCACTCACTGATGAATTAATGGTAAATGAGGAAAAGAAATAATTGAAAAGGTTAACGGATATTACATGTCTTCAATTATCTATAGATGATTAATTCATATGAAATTATTAAATCAATGGACTGCTCAAATTCGTAGAGTAAATATAGTCTATAATTAAAGAGAGTGCAATTCTGAATTTTTAGTAGAATAATATCAGAATTAATAAATCAAATAAATTAATTAAAGAGTTTAATTATTTATTCGATTTATTGGAGCTCTTGATTATAGGTCCATGGTCCCCGATTCGCCTTCCTATATTATTGACGGGTTAGTAATAATATTTAAGTTCCTAAAGTGTTATGAAAAATAAGTTTTCATAAAGTTTGGGCCTATTTGTAAATATTAGTTAATTTCGGGAATATATTATATTCCACAAGTTGACTGTGCTAGAAATTAAATAAATATAAGATATTTATATTATTTACATATTAGTAATAATTAATAATTATTAGAGATAATTATTAATTTATTTCTTTATCTTAAAATAGGAAACTGATATGTATTGGGATTTGACCTAAACTTAATGATATATATAACACAAGAGACTTCTATTAATCTTGATGCCCGTTAAAGTCAAAGCTAACGTGAGTTAAGAAAGAGAATTATGAAAGAAATTGATTTTTGCGAAAATCAATTCATGCCGATCTCATTTTTCGGCAAAATCAAATAGTTTGATTTTTATTTCAATTCTCTTCTCTTCTTCCTCGTCGCTCATGATGAGAAAAAAATTGAATATGTATAGAATTGCCCAATAAATAATTATAGAGCGGCACTATCCAGAGTTTTTTTTTTTTTTTTTTTTTGTATATAACCAAAATATCCATTTATGCAATATTTTCTTTAAATATTTTATATGCAATTCCTATTGTGACATGATTTGTGTACTATTTTAAAAATAAATATCCTATCACATATAATTAATCTCACCTTAATATGACAATAGGAATTGCATAAAAAATAATTTTAAAAAAATTATATAAATGTATATTTTATATATTTTTTTAAAAATCCAGATAGCGTACAAGCTGCATCGAATGTTCCGAGTTAATCTCATTTTTAAAATAAAAATAAAAACTAGGGTTAACCTGCATGGGCCATTTTTATTTTATTTCCTCAAAAATAATTAAAAATAGGGAAAATTCGATGCTGCCCATTTGAGCAGCTTACCCGAGTTTTGATTTTTATTTTTTAAAAATATTTTAGGGACATAAATGACAACATTAGTAGATGTTCATTATATTCGTCGTATATTTTTTAGAATCTTCTGATATGTAAATGACATAGGTGTGTAATTTTAATGATACGTGAGAAAAAATCATAATATTATCGTTTTCATAGTAGGAGGTGATAAAATGGAATGAACATAATTAACATTTAATTAAGGAGTAAGATATGTCCCAAAAATATTTTTGGTAAAAATATTTTTAAAAAATAAAAATGAAAACTCGGGTAAGATGTCCAAATGGGGTCGAATTTTCGTAAAATATAGGGAATTGGGCCTCTTGGATTTGTGTGCTGTAGCAAACGTTTTGGGCCACATTTAATTACTAAATTTGTGTTTTCTTTTAAAAGTTTTTAGAAATAAGAAAGTCGATCAACTAGATATCTCATCCGCGTTTATTTCTTTATTTTTTATGTAATAATTATAAAAGTAACAAGTCCTACACACATTTAAATGATACTTGAAAATGGAAGGCCGAAATTGAAACTCTTAAACCACATGGCATCGGAGAAATTCGATCATCAACCGTGTTCTATTTTTTACATGTGTGTATTATGAAACATGTTGTTAACTTTACCATTCTTTTAAAATTTTAGAATCTCTCAACGTTTTCCATAGAATCATTCATTTATCATGATAGATGTGGAAGAATCTCGAATTTCTTATGATTTGAAGTGTAGTGTGGTCCCAATTTGCACAATTGCGTCTTAATATGATCTCGAACCTTTGTCACAAATTCACAATTCACAATTCACAATTTCACATGTTAATCCCTCCCTCTTTAGTTTAGTCAAGATCCTTTAAAACTTCAAAAGTTATTTTGGTAGCAACTAGCAATGGAGGTAAACGCATTATTGATTATTAGATAATGTACTTATCTTGAATGATTGGGGAAAAAAAAAGATATTTAATAGTAAGAGCGATGGGTATTAATTTCTTTTTGCTTGAGGCGATTCTAATAAGAAATGATTGATTCATTTTAAAATATTGTTCCAACTCGTACCTTAATTTATGTAATTTAGCATTATGGGTCAATATTTTGGGCTACTGACCCATTACACCAAATAATATCTTACATCTTGAAACTTGCAAAACTAAAATGTTGCAGCCTGCAACTATTTTGTTTTCTATTCCAATATAGTTTTAATTAATTGTAACCCACTAAAATTTTTCTCGGTCGACACATATAACAAATGGAAAGAGTCCTCCAAAACAAAAAAAAATCGTAGGTAAGTGTTGGCGAAATTTCTTTTTATTTTTATTTTTAATTTTAAGAAAGCACTGGATCTCGAACCCGTGACATCTCCCTGTTACACAAGGTCTCCCGGATTGGGCGTCCCAAAAGTACAAATATTTATGGAATTTTTTGAAACAACATGTATGACTATTAGTTATGAGCACGCATCAAGTTTGAAGAATTAATAGTGGAGCTGTACCTTCAAGTCAACTTGATGTGAAACACATTTTATCCTATATTTTGAATCAGGTCCAATTTATTACACAATACATCATTCGGTCTTCCCCAGTCCCCACCAACTTATATCAATATGTATAAATTGAGCAATTAATAATTCTCCCGTTTATGAATATGTGTCATTCTAGCATTTTAATTTTGTTTCAAAAAAATGTCATTCTACAAATTCGAGATAAAAAATTCACATTTTTCGCATATTTACCCTCATTTAATGCATTCAAATATCTATATTTAACTCATTTAATATATTCACACAAGAGTGTATTAGATAATTTAATTAGTTCATTAATTTATATGCATTCATCCAAAATGGCATTTATATAGAAACGGAGGAAGTATTATTTAAATAAGTTTATCACATAGGTACAACACTAGATCGAAAGTGAATTATATTATCATATTCACCGATAAATATGTTGATGTACGATAATGGGACTGTATCATGTAAAATGTCATATATTTCTTTCATATCTATCGTGGGTTGGGTATATATATAATTAACTCTTTGTGCAAAACTCTCAGCACTCTTGAAAGAACGTTTTGGGCCCATTGGAATCCTGAAAAGAATTTTCAACATAAAATAAATGAGGAATATAATTATGATATTTTTGGAAAAAGTGTGGGTTGAAGTCTAGAAGGATTGGGATTGGAATTGGAATTGGGGCAACAAGTCAACTTTGTGTAAATTGAATGTCAAAAAAGTGGTTATTTATAGTCGGCGTCGGTCCAATACAGCTGCATCAGTGCTTGTATAACTCAATCTATTTCACCTTTTTGCTATTCTTGGATCTTTTTTTCAAGCGTCGAAAGCAGACCTACTTTAATTAACTCAGTTTTCAACTAGCTTTGGGTTAGGTTTAGATTATATTCGTACCAATTTTAATTAATCATTTCAAATGAATGGGTATATTAATATATAAAGAGTTAATCATTTCAAATTAATGGATAAAAATTGAGTGTGTTTACTTAATTGGTTATTAATTAAAACGTAACTGTTTAAATTTCATGTTTGGACTTGATGTAAATATGTTACAAGGATTTCACACCTGTTATTTAGCTTGGTTCGGTGTAGTATTTCAGATTTTCAATTTTTTTCTTCGTTTGTCTTTATCAAATGCTGTGTATTTGATTCCGTCCATAAACTGGGTTTCTTCTCCATAAATCCAACGTTTTAAACTTCATGTGAAAAATACAAGATGGACGTTGTGTTCATTCCTACAATTAACCATGATCCAATTGATAAATAACCAAAAAATAAAATAAAAAATATTTAGCAATAAATCAAGTGGCGCTATACAGATAATATATATATATATATATATATATATATATATATATTCAATTGATATTTTTACATTAAATAAATCTAAAGCTAAAGTATATGAAAAAAAAAACAGAACAGAATTATACTTAAATAAATCAATGTTAATTAGTTTCATTAGAAATAAGAAAAAAATTATCCCCCCCCCCCCCCTTCATATAGACTTATTTTTCTTTTTCGAATGTCCCAATATATAGTTATATTAGCTGATATATATATATATATATATATTATATAGCTCATTTACTAATATATATCCGATTTAATATGTTTATATTACACATTAATTTATTATTAAAAAAATAAATATGGACATATTAGAAGTTTACTAGTTTAATTCAATAATATTCTTAATTTTAGTGAAAAATTCAATCAATGTATTTGAATGGACGGGCAGAATACATGACATAAAAAGAAAATTAACAATAAAGACGTGATTGGTACGGTGGAATAGAATAAAATAGAATGGTTATTCCCGTGTTCATTCCCATTCCGACGATTGGTATGGTTCAAAATCGAAAATGATCATTCCTGATGGAATTCTTATTCCCAAAGGAAAGTGAATAGTCATTCCACCCATCCCCATGAGTTTAGTTATTCTCAATGACAAAAAAAAAATTAATATATGATATATTTATACATGATCATGTCTTATAATATTATTTTATCATATTTAGAAAAATAAATTACAAAATCAAATTAAATAATTTATTATTATTATTATTATTATTATTATTATTATTATTATTATTATTTCTTAATTATTTTTTTATTTTCAAAATATAATTTAAAAATATGTGTTAAATCAAATTTTGATAGTTTTTATAATTTTGTTAAAGAAAAATGATAGTGATGCCGAAATAAATATAACATAAAAATATGTTATAATACAATATAAAATATTTATGTATTTGATATAATTTAATATATTCAAATGAAAAATTGAAATGTTAAAATATTTTTCTGTGTAAAAATATTTTTATTAACTTATACAAATTATTGTATATTGATTAGTTAAATATTTTAGAGTAAAATTTTTCAATGAAAAAAATAGAAAAATTATTTACTCAAAAAGAAAAAAATTGGCGTTTAGAAATATAAAAAATAATTTAAGACATGTGTTGATATTTATTAGCTACTACGTACACTTTATTCAATTATAAGAAGATTTAAAATTACATAAAATATTCATTATATAAGATAAAAAAAAATTAATATTTCATTCCGCTCTTCATTTCGTAGACATACAAATCATAAGAATTATCATTCCACTCCTAAATTCATTCCATTCATATCTAATTACATTATATCATACCAATCACCTCCTAACCCTCAAATGCTTATGCTACAAATTTAAGCGCGAGCTAAAAGAAAGACGGAATGTTGTTTTGGTGATTCCATTCTCCAAAATTTTATATAGCCATCACCGATTTTTCATTTGTAGCATCATATAATCGAGAACTTATTTTTTAGGCATTAATTGTATATGATTTGTTCAAAGTCTATGTGTTAACATTCAAATTACTAGCTTTCTTCTATTTTTTTTCTTATTTTTAATTTTTATTGATTTAATTTAATTTTACATTATTATTTAGGCAATGTTTGGTACTGGTACGGATATACCCACATTAATAAAATATGAATTGCTTTGAAAGACAATTGTGTATTAGCTATTTTAATTGTGTGTTTAGTTATTAAGATAAATATACTAAGATTGCTTCACACATATGTTTGCTATATTGTTTTATTTGGTAGACTGAGGGGGGCGTCTGATACATTGTCCAGAAACTGTAACCGAGAGGGGCGTCGGATACATTGTCCAGTTAAATCAGTAAATTACACCCCGGGCCTCGCGTGAACGAGCAATGGCTACCAAACACACGATTCTTGCTGGATACCTTTACTAATATACCTTTATCCAGGCTACCAAACATTGGGTTTGTAATGACTTTTTAGTTTTCATATTTTAACTAACATAATTGATTATTAGGGTTGATTATTCTAATGTTAGGTATATAATTTTTTAAAATTTCAATTTTTAGCAATAAGTATTAATTAAGATTTGTTATAATATAATAAATTTTATTTTTATTATAAATATTATTTAAATTACGTATTTTTTAAAGTTGGAACACCGTTAAGACACTTATTTCGGACTAGAGAATCTCATCCGGATGAATGGATTGTTTTCAATATATTTTGTTTCTGCGGAGGATAAATCAATGCAACATAAGTTGATTACAATGAAGTATGAGAAGAATATATCGATATGTATTTGAAAACTATGGAGAGTAATGGATCTCGAGCACTAACAGAAATTATGTGGCTAATTTGGCTATTAATTAATTTAATTATATATGAATTAATAATTAATAAGATGCACTAAAAATTGATTAATTCGAGTATGTAGTTATTATTATTATTACACACCAAATTCCTCGTGTGACATTTTCTATGCCATTTGATGTGCCAAGCCATTATTTTTTTTAAAATTTTAATTTATTATGATTTAATTTAATTTAAATTTTTTTATTTTTAGAATTCATTTTATCCAAAAATCCATGATTATTCCACTAATTGCTCTCTTTCTCTCTCTAGCAAAAAAATAATTTCATTAACTTTTAATAATGGTTCGCCAATATTATAGTAATGTATGCTAACGAAGTATTTGCTTCTTTTTTTTTAACTCACACACCCGACCTATGGTATTGAGGAGATTCGAACTTGTGACCTTTGATCTCCAAGCAATCTCACTCCACTACTAGATCATCCCCACCGGGACAACGAAGCATTTGTTATATGCATGCATACTGTATTCACTCTGCTAACGAAGCATTATCATAATGTTAACATAATAAACATACTTATATTGTTATTATGATTTATTATATTTCAATTTAGAATTATTTTTTATGATTTAATTTTTATTTTTTAGTTATTAATTAATTATTATATATGGTTTATTTAATCAATTAGAATATATTAATTAAGATTTATTTTATCCAATTAGGGTTTATAATTTATGCTAATATAATTTATACGTAGTGCTGATAAAATAATATCATGACGCTAACGTTGTACATTTATATTGCCATTATAGTTTATTTCATCCAATTAGGATTTATAATTATTTTTTAGAATTTAATTCCAATTTTTAGATTATTGGATTTTATTACATCCGAATTACAGTTTATTCTATCTAGCTAATTAGGATTTATAATTACTTTTTAGAATTTTATTTAATTTTCGTTAACTATATGAAAAAACCTTCATTAGCATTATGACAATGCTTGTTTGCATGACAGTAATGCTTCGTTAACATTACAATACTAATATCAACTACCCAATATTTTTTTATAAACATTATCAAATTATGCTAATACCATGCCTAGAAAACTTATCAAATATTACAAAATTACCACCACCCTTGTTAAACAAATCTGGGTCTTATATTTTTGTTGATGGGTTATGGTTCTCACACTATGATTAGTTTACACTATAACTACTCTATATATATATATATATATATATATATATATATATATATATATATATATAAAGGAAAGATGATTATTTCCGTCCAAATCTTTAAAATTAATGACATTGGCAATTTTAAAAAAAATCTTAAAATTTTTAACGACCATAACTTGCTCATTTTTAATTCAATGCACGTAAAAAATATATCAAATTAAAACTCTCTTCGTGCTATTTCATTTAAGATGTCGGAAGACCATGTTTATATGAAAAATATGGACGAAAAATATAAAAAATAAATTTCTACGCATGCCCAAGTTGTAAACATTTTCGTTGGCTTATAATAATGCTTCGTCAACATTATGATAATATATGCTAATAACTCATTTGTCATATGCTAGTATAATGTATTTACTGTGCTAGCGGAGAATTATCATAATGCTAATGTTGTGCATATTCATTAGGATTTATTCAATCTAATTATTTCATCTCAATTAGGATTTATTCCATCTCAATCATGATTTATTCTATCTAATTATGATTTATAATAATTTTTTTAATTTAACTTTTCCTTTTTTGTTCGTAATTGATTATCATGGTTTATTTAATCCAATTATGATTTATAATGTATGTTGACAGAGTATTGTTATATGTTAACATAGTTTATTCACAGTGCTGACGAAGCAAAATTATAATGCTGACGAAGCAAAATTATAATGCTAACGTAGCATATATATTATTGTCATGATTTATTTCGATTCATTTATGGTTTGTCACATCAAATCAATATTTATTTTATTCAATTAGGTTTATTTCATCACATTATGGTTTCTTCCATTCAATTAGGGTTTATTAAATCAAATTAAGGGGGTGTATTGGATTGAGATTTCGTTGGATTTCATTGGACTTTTAAAATCCGGGTGTATTCAATCCAGACTTTTAAAAGTCCAACGAAATTCTGGTGTATTCAATCCAAACTTTTAAAAGTCCAACGAAATCTTGGTGTATTCAATCCAGACTTTTAAAAGTCCTTTAAAATTCTGCGGTATTCAACAATCCACGGACTTTAAAAAGTCATTGATTTCGTTGGATTTCAGCTGTATTTTACGTGAAAATCACAAAGGATGAAATCCGACCTCTGGACACGAGATTTCGATGGATTTGGATAACCCAGCGAGCGTTGTGTCCCAGCGGCCGGTGAGGAGTTGAAATCGGGCACCCTAGCCGTCACCCGACCCCAGCGGCCGCTGCTCTTGCCGATGATGGCACTCCAGCCAGCGGCCACTGGGATCAAGGTCGCTTGATTCTAGCGGCCGCTGGGTTTAATTTTTTTTCGGATACACCGATCATTGTGTTCCAACGAGCGTCGGCGAGATGGATTTGAAATCCATTGAAATCGTCCGAAATCCATACACGAAATCCGCCAGACTCTGCGTGGAGTTGGGAGACTCTATGTGGAGTCTTGGAGACTCCATGTGGAGTCTATGGATTTATAAAATCCATAAAAATCCATGGACATTTTAAAGTCCAACAAAATCCATCAAAATCCTAATTGAATACACCCCCCCTAAGTTTATGATTATTTTTTTGAATATATTTCTCGCTAATAATATTAGAAAATTTTAATTAGCATCGCGATAATGTTTCGTTAAAATAATGATAATACTTCTTTAGTATGACGATCCTGTTATCAAATACTCCGTGATTTTTATAAAAATTATCAAATTACGTTAATGCCCCCGCCCGAAAAACTTTTCAAATATTACATAATTGTCACCGCCCTTTTAATCAAATTTGGGCTTTTGATTTTTAAGGAGTATGTGGTGTGAGATGTGGTTATAGTTCCCACACTATGATTGATTTATTAATTATATAAATATAAATATATATATGTTGAGTGTTGTATGACATTGAGGTTCAATGTTGCACTCGATGTCAGACAGACTCCCTGCGACATTGTCTGTGATATAATCGTAACTAATCTTATCCTTTTTCTAGTTTTATTTAGTATTTTAATAAATAAAATAATTTTATATATCTTAAAATATATGTGTATATCCACGAAATTGATATTTCAAATAAATGGATATATACATATTAGATATATTATTTAAAATAGAGTTTGACAAAGTCAAAAACTCTATCTCCTAATTTTTAGGTCTAGCGGTTTTTCTATTTATTTCTTTTTCTTTTTCAGAAAATTATATTTGTTGGATATTTAGAAAAAGAGCATGAACGTGGGGAAGCTTTCAACCACGCCTTGGAGGCGGTTTCTTCCATATACGGTGAAGTCATGGAGTGGAGCGGTTATCGTCAACCCATGTTCAAGAAAGAGAATTCGTGGACCTTGTTGGATTCAAGTGAAGAGTATATTTAAGAAGCATGGTCGACACTTGAAGACTTATTCAAGCTCAATCCATTTTCCGCAGCGTGAAGATTGAAGAAAGCTTGAGTCACAAACTTAGTATAGGTTTTGTTCTTCGTTCCTTCTTCTATCTTAATGTTTGTTGTTGTTCAATCCTTTCACGGAATAGATTGTACAAATTAGGATAGATAGCAAGGTTGTGAAACCTTTACTAGTTTGTATACAAGTTGACGGGATGTCAATTTGTATGTTTTAGTTCTTTTTAGTGATAGTCTAGATTAGAACTTGTAAATGTTGCTGAAGTGTTGAGAGCCTTCACGTCCAACATCGACAGCTTGATAATTTTGTACTCATAGTGTATAATTTCGCCCTGTGGCAATCACACACATGTTGTGTGTGATTTAAAAGTTATATCTTGTATCATTGCGCATTTTATTTCCTGCGTATTTGTGTTAAGATAGTTGTGTTAACTGTCTATAACATTGAGTTTGACATTACGAATCTGTATCTAATTTCAGTGTTTGTGGCAAGAAATTTCAACAAGTGGCATCAAGAGCCGGTACTTAACACACTAAGTATTCGATCCTTAGTTTGTTGACTCACTGAAAGATGGATATTCAGATCAATCAGTGCCGTCCTCCGGGATGTTCTTGGCTTTAAGAAATATGGGATGGATGTGTTTCTTAAGGAGAGAAGTTTGTGGAAAACTATTATGTCACTGGTGTCATATGATCCTGATGTTATTCATGAATTCTATGCTAACATCATTTCTGATATGGAAGATCCTACTAAACTGTGTTTTGGAACTGTGTATGTTAGGGATAAAATCTATAAGTTTTCCCCTAATGTTATTAACACGTTTCTTGAGTTGGGCAATGAAGACACAATCATGTCTTTGGATTTGATTGATGATGTGGTGAATGCTATTACTGGAGGTTGGGTTCCAAAATGGCTCAACAAAGTGCCTGCTTCCAAGTTAAGATTCTTTTACTCAGTGTTATACAAGCTTGCAGTGTGCAATTGGCTGCCCACATCAAATGCCTCTGTCATCACAGTTGATCAGGCCATTCTCTTGTACAAGATAGGAAATCAGCTTCCTTTCAACCTTGGGGTATACATTTTTGATGCTACTTTGAAGGCTGCCTCTAAATCAAGTTACTCCAATTTGCTTCATTTCTCATGTTTGATATATGGGATCCTTAAGAGCCAAGGGTTAAAGGAACGCAAAAAGAGTGTGATGTCTGAGCAGTCCTTCATCTCTATAATGAAGCCCAAGGGGAATGATGACAGGATCATTAGTCTTCCCTATCCTCATGATGCTGCTAATCCAGTGTCTCCTTCTGCCGAAGGTACCTCTACTCCTTCCCAATCTGATGTCTATCCTGATGTTGCCTCCACGCCTGCTATTCCAATTGTCATGATGCCGCTGGAGACTCTTCAACATCAAATTACACTGCTTGATCATGTTATTAGTTGATGTTTGAATATTTTGGTAGGTGACAATGTTAGCATTTATAGTCTTTTGTTTATGATGAGAAAGACATTATAATAACAGAGATTTGTGATCTTTTATATCTTTGGCAGGTATTTAATGATTTTTGCACCCTTTACTAGAAAGGACAATTATGGGAGGCTTGTCACCTTTGGGGTTGCTTTAATGTCGGGTGAGGATGTTGAATCTTATTCCTGGGTTCTTCAGAAATTCCAGGACTGTATCAATTATATTCTGAAATTTATGTGTTGTCTGCACCTAGTGAAGTTGAGGTGCTTCCACCTGACTTTGTGAAGACTAAAGGTAGTGGAATTCGTATAAAATCAAAAGAAAATGCGAACGCCGAATGCAAAAACAATCCTTTAAGGACCTGCAAGAAGTATAACAAAAATGCAGTCATGATTCTAGGAACTGTGGGAAGAAGTAGATACAATTTTTTTTGTACTTCTCATACTAATTTTTTATTAATGCTACTAATATTCTTTTCTGTAATGTTATACACATAGTTGATATTCTTTTTTGCATTGCTAAAAAGAGTTCGATAATGCTAATAAGAGTGCTTGTACTGCTAATATAGTTCTTTATACTGCTAATAAGTCACTTACTTTAATATCTTGCAACATGATCTTGCATGTGTGGCCTCTAACACTCTTTGATATCTTTCGTGAAATAATGCTAAGGTGGGATTTATGAAATTGTTAATTTAATAAAACTGTAATAGCATTTGTTCATGATTGTGTTTTATAATTTAATGATAATGCTAAAATGAGATATGATGATCCAAATACAGTTAACAATGATGCCAGTACCACAAATCACATTTGTTGATTTGTAATGACTATGACAAGTTTTTAATCACAATGCTAATAAAGGGTTATGTTGATGCTAAAAATGAGAGATTGCAATGCTAATAATGATTGCACTATATTGATAATTCAACAACATGTAACATTGTTTGTTCGTGATTTTTTTACAATGTCGATGACATTTTTTTATGCTAATGCTAAAAAAGTGTCATGCTAAAATAAGTCATGACAATGCTAAAAAAAGCCATGACAATGCTAAAATAGGAAATGACAGTACTAAAACCCTAAATTGAAAAATATACACGTAAATTCTAAAAATTCGTATATTTTGAAATTTTTGATTTTACCCTTACTAAGATTCAAGGGCAGCGAAGTTGGACGCTATTACAATTATGCCACCGCATTTTTAAAATTTTTGGAACATACCTTGGCCGTCCAAATAGACGAGATCTATGGCTCAGATTGGTTCTCGGTTCTCACATAAGGTGTGGTTCCTTCTGGAACCCAACCATATATATATATATATATATATATATATATTAATAAATTTTAGATGGTAATTAATTAATATGCCATTTACTCTGGAATTATCTGTTCAAATTGATAGGTTTATTCATTTCGTTTTTCTTTTTGAATAAATGTCAAATTTTCGTAAGGAATCTAGGATAAAAGAATGGGAACAACTACTAATAAACAAAAAGACTCGAATGCCATATCAAAATACCATATACCGTTCTTACTCCTTTTTTTTTTTGGTAATATAGTATTTGAATAATTATTTCTCAAACATATAATGTACTATTTTTTATGAGATTACAAGAATGATAAAATATAAATTTGGAGTTTTAATTGATTTTGAATTTAAAATATATATAAGTTATCTATTAATTCAATATCGGAACACTCTAAAATCTAAATTAATTGGATTCATAATTGTGTTCCCGTACCTTATTGATCTTAGTTATCAACTCGAATATTGAAAAAGTAGAATTTTCCAAGAGGAAAGGCAAGTCATCGTCATCGACCACAAAAAAAAAGACCTAAAAAAACCGGCAGCTTCAAGAAATTGTGACAAAAAGACAAGTTGCTTTTTGAAACGCGTACACAAATTTGTCACAATCTATCAATTTTGATGTTTTTCAAGTATTAATTTAATCAAGAAAATTAAATTGAAAAGGATCAAACCTAGTAAATAGGAGGATTCGTGACCACAATATTTTTGTGGTCAGATTTCGGTTAAAACTCTTATTGCTCTACTCTATTCATCTATTTTAGTTAATTTGATCAATTTTGTTCTTCTTCTGTAATTCTTAGAACGCAAATGTACGTGATTATTTTTTTCTTTTGGTTGCCTAGCGTATCTTACAATTGATTTTTCTTGACTTGCATCTCTTCCAGATCCAGGTCAATTAATACGGTAGCTAGTGAAATTACGTGTCTTGATTCCTTAATTTGAACTTTAATTACTCTTATAGCACTAATTTAATTAGTGTAATATGACAATAATTAATCATGGTTAATGAAGTATCCCTCCAGCTACTAATTGATTGCAATTGATTTGGCCCCTTCACATTATAACACGCACACACATACGCACATATATATATATATATATATATTATGGGGTATTATCAGATTTTATCCATACATTTCAAGTAATTCACAAAAATGTCATGAGCTTTTATAAATAATAATTTAACACATATCCTTTTGAATATACAACAAATCTAGCCTGAAATTAATTTTCAGGCTTTTAATTGCCGACACGTATCTTTTTGGCCGATTTTTTTAATGACGTGGAAAATACTTGTGTCACGTCAATTGATCAAATAGAATTCAAACAAAATTATATTTCACTCAACACCGTATATAAAAAGATACACGTCGGCAACTAAAAACCCCAAAAAATAATTTTAGGCTAGATTTGTTGTATATTTAAAAAGTCAGGCATTAAATTGTTATTTATAAAAGATCATGACATTTTTGTGAATTACTTGAAAAGTCAGGCTAAATATGATAATACCCCATATATTATTGATGGATGAAGTATGAGATGAAATTAATACC
This sequence comes from Perilla frutescens, assembly GCA_026008535.1. NCBI lineage: Eukaryota > Viridiplantae > Streptophyta > Magnoliopsida > Lamiales > Lamiaceae > Perilla > Perilla frutescens. Next base: position 30,498,811 of record BRKX01000011.1, on the reverse strand, counting down.
ATATATATATATAATTTTATAATTGAGGATGAAAAAACAGTTTGGGCTTTGGATGCATTATAAATAGTTGTTTTAATTTATAGCTCTCATCAATTGATACTAAAATGTTTAATTTAAAGGACATAATTAAATCTAAAATTTACAAATCAATGATCCGAAACTTACAAATTAACTTTTCCATAATGACAATTAAAGAAAGGCAGGGGACAAAATCTGACCAACACAATTAAATTTATTTAGTCTACTCAAGCTTGTAAAAGAGTTATGACAATTGTGTATGAAAAGCATATAATCGAGTTGAATTTTTAGGCAATTACTATTATTGTCAAATCATTAAATTTAAACAATCCCTACCTATTAACACAATTCGTAACGGAGGAGGATCCTGTGCGATTTTTATAGCTCTCTTTACACAAAATATGTCCGTGAATATTTATATATATAACCACAGACAAAAAAGACGATAATATATAGTATCTGCAATTTACTCATTACAAAGAAAACGTGACATATTATGAAAAGTCACGTCTGATCGCTTATACATCATGTTATTTAATGAGTTAATCAGACTTTGTTGTAAAATGCAATAGAGCGTCGTCTTCATTGTCTGGTTACAAGAAATCGGACACAAAAATCCACCTAGACGACACGATACTAAACGAAGATAACAAAAATAATAATTAAAAAAATGAATTGTTTGCATTAATTGTAGAGAAGAAAAGTTCTAATAACTTCAGATACTACGTCTCTCTCTCTCTTTCTCTCTCTTCTTCCCACCTCCCCACACTGCCGGTCTAAATACGTTTTTCTTGTTGTTTGCGAAGATAACTAGACGTGTTTCCACTTCTTCTTCGAGTAGTTTGATCTCCATTATTTCTATACTCTGCAACTGTGAACTGTTCACAGTTCGAAATTCAGAGACCCCCCCCTCAAAAAAATAAAATAAAATAAATTAAAAATAGTATAATATCCATGAATTTATTCAACGCTTCCCAGTTCATTGAACCTGGACGGAAACCCGGCTTCTCCTCTCAGGTTTCTCCTTCTTCAACTCTTAATTTTCTTTTATTTTGTTATGATCTCATGCGAAAGAGATGGAACGTTCGTGCAACAAGTGTTGCTTTTACTATATATTTCTTTTAATTTGTTTGGTCGGAGATTCTTACGCTGTCATATAAATTTAATTTTGATTTATTATTTTCTAGTTTCTTGAAGCTGCGATGACTGATGATGAGATGATAATAATGTAATTTGATATCTGTTGGCTGCCCGGTCACCGTACAAGTTGCAGAAGAAAGGTCAGATAGTTATATATATATATTTGCTTACCGCATCTTAATTTTATTGTGTTTTTTTCGATTAATTGATATATAGTAAGATGATAACATAGAGATATCAAACATTATCGAATCAACTATAGTTTTTTTGTTTCGCCATGGGAATGATGACATTTCTACTTTATAATAGTACTTCTAATATTTATGTATATTTGATCAGCACTTCCATCAGAAAATTAAATGCCTTCAATTCCTGAGACTAATTAAAAATTATAGTACTAGATTAACTGAAGTTATATTTAGAGGTTTAGATTGATAAGAAAGTTGGGATATAACGAGATTAAATATTATCGTTACTAGCTAGGTTAAGAGATTTTTTGTCACAACTTTAATTTCTAAAGTAGTGAAATTCGCCGAGCAGGTACGTATGATTTAGGTTCGAATCAATATTTTTAAAAAGACTAATGTAAATTTTGTTAGAAAGTTTTTAAATAAAATAATATAATATTTGCAATATTGTGATTAATCTAATCAAATCGACCTTTCCTATATGTGGAAGGGTTTCGCATAGACCTTCAACGTTAAAATAATACTTAATATTAAGTGTGGGGTCATTGAAGGGGTAAGCTTCTTTCAAAAATTAAATTTGATTTATTTGTAGAAAATTCCTACATCCTAAACTTCAAAAAAGAAAAAGAAAATAGAAGTATATGATATAGAATAGATACACCAAATTATATATTGAATTATATAAACAAGAAAAATCTTGAGTGGCTGGAAATGACACCTTTTTTACGAAAAAATTGAAGTCTTTGACTTTTCTTTTTCTACTCCCTTAAATAAAAAAACAAATAACATGGGCAGGTCCCATTTGCACTTTTAATTATTATTCTTTTTTTTTCCCCTCCCAAGTTTCCAACTGCTTTCTAATTTTCTTTTTAATTTCCTTTTTCAATCCAAATAGAGAGAAATTGGACTCGAAATCTCTTCTTTTTTATATAAGAGAGGTCACCGTTTGTGTGTCCGGACGGAAGGTACCAATTGCTTCCCCCTCTTCATTCTGATGGTAACCTGTCAATTATACTGCACATGCAAGTGGTTATCTTAAACTATACATATATATATATATATATATCACTAAAACAACATTTTTTTTCAATAAATAATTATTGTGGAAAACTATCTATTAATTAGTATTCGTATCTTTATTCATTGTTAGAAGTCAGGAGTGGGCCTCGGTGTTTTTATCTCAAGTATCATTTGTTAGTATAAAATATAACTTGTGGATACTCATAATGTCATGCATATTAAAGTGGAGTACAAAATGAAATACGAAATAGATTAAAATTTGAGATTGAATCAATACTTGAGAAGATGAAGAATCAATATTCCCACTTTCATGGGCTGAGCGCGGAGACTGGACATTGTGCTGTAATCTCTATTCACACTTATTCTTTAGTTAGATAGAAACCATTATTTGAGGGAAAGCAATTGAGAAAGCAAAAGTTAACTGGTAAATAAACTTAGAAAAGGCAGTACGTGGACTAGCTAGCTAGCAAACTATTTTAGACCTTCAAACTGTGAGGCTGTCAGTTTCCAAAGTCAACTTAATTAATTAATTACATTAACCTTATAAAATAATCACAAACTTATCTACTTCTTGAGTAGCATAACCTCAATCAAGCTCTAATCATTCATGATTAGAATAAACTTATATTAGATTAGCTAACATAAGCCCAAATCTGAACTTAGTTTGGATGTAATCTAGATTCATTCTCATCGCGATCACACTTGATTGATATACACACAGTTGACTTTACAGATTCTTGCAGCTTATATAATCCATAATTCTTGTCTCGTCTTTCCATATATATTCTTGAAACATTAATTGCAGTTTTCTATGCTTCTCACTTCCTGCTAGCTAGCTGGTACGAGCTCATGATCGATCATTTCTCTCTCTCTCTCTCTCTCTCTCTCTCTCTCTCTCATGCAATATATATGTATATATATATACATCGCATGAGTCTTTCTCTCTCTCTCTCTCTCTCTATATATATATATATATAATATGTTGGTTTTAATTGTTGATATATGATTAATTAGGCACGTAGGTGATCGATCAGGATGAGTGGGAATCGTATTGGAGACGAGGGTGAAGACATTGGGAGCGCAGTTTCATCGCAGCGGCATGGGGAGGTGGGGGAGGCAGCTGCTTACGTTCACAAGGTTGGGAAGCCACCAAAACAGAAGTTGGTTGAAGAGATAAAGTACACTTTGAAGGAGACTTTCTTCCACGATGACCCTCTTCGCCATTTCAAGGATCAACCCAAATCCAAGAAGCTGCTGCTCGGAGTTCAATCTGTTTTCCCCATTCTTGAATGGGGACGACGCTACAAACTTCACATGTTCAAAGGCGATCTCATCGCTGGCCTTACTATTGCAAGTCTCTGTATTCCTCAGGTACATATATCCTAATTAAATTAATTAATTAACAACCTAACTATACAGCTGCATGTCTTGTTTAATTTGTTTCTCTTTAATTTCTTCGATCGTAATATGTATCTTGTTTTGTTTTTTTGGCTTGCAGGATATTGGATATGCAAAGCTAGCGAATTTGGATCCTCAATATGGACTGTGTAGGGTTTAATTTCTCTTCATATATTACATCTCCTCATACATATATAAATCGACAATATATCTAAGTATTTAGCAAAGTATTAATGTTATATGCATATTTGCAGATAGTAGTTTTGTTCCACCTCTGATTTATGCAATAATGGGGAGCTCAAGAGATATAGCAATTGGACCGGTGGCCGTGGTGTCTCTGTTGCTTGGAACCATGCTTCAAGACGAGATCGATCCCAAGAAACACAAACACGAGTACGAGCGCCTTGCCTTTACGGCCACATTCTTTGCTGGAATCACTCAGTTTGCACTTGGTTTCTTCAGGTATGGTATATTAATAATATAATCTAGTAGAGGTAGCTAGATGCTGAATTGCTCCGGTGCATGTGTATGTAATGTATAGGCTGGGATTCTTGATCGACTTTCTGTCTCATGCTGCAATCGTTGGATTCATGGGTGGAGCAGCCATAACCATCAGCCTTCAACAGCTCAAGGGCTTGCTTGGTATTAAGACTGCCCAATTCACCAAGAAAACCGACATTGTTTCTGTTATGCGCTCCGTCTTCACTACTCTCCATCACGGGGTATGATCACTTCAGTCTCAACATCACATCACATCCATCATAATTTTTTTTTTATTTCAATTACAGATCATATCTACATACAGCTTAATTATAAGCTACTACATCATGTCTCACTTCATATATATATATATATATATATGCTGCCTGCATCTAAATGCTAATTACTCTTTCAATAATTAATATATTCATTTATATATTGCAGTGGAATTGGGAGACGATTGTAATAGGAGTCGCGTTCTTGGCTTTTCTGCTCCTTGCCAAGTATATTGTAAGAATCCAAACAACAACAACAAAACTACTCTCTCTTTCTATACATATATGTATCAGTATCAGTATCATCATCATCATCATCATCATTTCTCATGATCTGCAGGCGAAAAGGAAGAAGAAGCTATTTTGGGTTTCTGCAATAGCTCCATTGATCTCTGTCATCGTTTCCACCTTCTTCGTATACATCACTCGTGCAGATAAGAAAGGAGTCCAAATCGTACGCATACTATTACTATGCTATTGCTAGTTGAAATTAATTAATTAATTAATGGAAACATTTAATGTTTCTTTTTAAACTTGTCAAAAAACATGATGAATCAATTAATTTGGTTTAATTTGTTCAAGGTCAAACACATTGATAAAGGCATCAATCCTTCGTCTATCCACGAAATCTATTTCACCGGAACCTACGTGGCAAAGGGATTCAAGATCGGCGCCATAGCCGGGCTCATTGGACTAACCGTACGTAATTAAATAATTAAGGCATTGAAATGTGAATATTGAATGAATGAATGAAATTGCAGGAAGCTGTGGCGATTGGTAGAACTTTCGCGGCCATGAAGGACTATCACTTGGACGGGAACAAGGAAATGGTGGCATTAGGCACGATGAATGTGATCGGATCGTTCACGTCTTGCTACGTGGCAACAGGGTCATTCTCACGGTCTGCCGTGAACTACATGGCCGGGTGCAACACGGCGGTGTCGAACATCGTGATGTCATGCGTGGTGCTGCTGACGCTGTATGTGATCACCCCTCTGTTCAAGTACACCCCCAACGCCATTCTTGCTTCCATCATCATCTCAGCTGTGGTAGGGCTTATCGACTTGGAAGCCATGAAGCTGATTTGGAAGATTGACAAATTTGATTTCGTTGCTTGCATGGGAGCCTTCTTTGGAGTCGTCTTCATCGGTGTAGAAATAGGCCTTCTCATCGCTGTTGCAATTTCCTTCGCCAAGATTCTTCTTCAGGTCACCCGCCCTAGAACTGCTGTTCTTGGCAGAATCCCCAGAACTGCAGTTTATAGGAACATTCAGCAATACCCCGAGGCCACTAAGCTCCCGGGCCTTCTCATTGTTCGTGTTGATTCTGCAATCTACTTCTCCAACTCCAATTACATTAGGGAGAGGTACGTAATTACTACATACCTATATATACTCCAATCAATCAATATTATTAATTAATTCTTTCATCCATCTCTTCTAGGATACTGAGGATGCTCACTGATGAAGAGGAAGAGCTCAAGGATACTAAACAGAAAATCAAGTATTTGATCATTGAAATGTCTCGTAAGAATTAATCAATTCATCATATATCTATATTTAATTAATACCTAATTAATAATTCACTCTTAATTCCTTTTTGTTGTTGTTGCTTGATGTTAGCTGTCACTGATATAGACACTAGTGGTATTCATTCATTGGAAGATCTACACAAGGGTCTAAAAAAGAGAGATATAGAGGTGAGTTGTTGCATGCATGCACGTGTCATATATAGATATACTATATATATAATGATTAATGAATGATATGATCTTTGCGGTTGTTACATGCATTCTTTTATGTTGTTGTTTCAGCTTGTTCTAGCAAATCCCGGACAGGCGGTGCTGGATAAGCTGCACGCATCCGATTTTGCTAACACAGTCGGAGACGACAATATCTTCCTCACCGTGTCAGACGCTGTTGCGATTTTGGCTCCCAAGTTGGAGCCTTGAGATGGATTTATTTTCAGATCACATTTGATCAAATTGAAGATGTGTTTTTCAACAGTGTGTGAACAATCAAATTAAAGGGAGTTTGATCGAGTTTGTAAACCTATGATATATATACTTTCTTTCAACACTACTTGTAACATTGATGATATATTTGTGTCTAATTAATATACATGCTTTTTATTTTCATTTTCTTTACAATTATCTTGTCATGATAGAGATGATTGATGTCTCTAATGTACGTTTTGTTTGAGAATTCAAAGTGTTTATTCATATATTCACATGTCAACCTGGTTTCCTTTGTTTCAATACAGGATGATTTTCTCTTCGGACCTGCTCACTTGTTATGAAGCCATAAAAGTAGAAATTAAATTCAGTTTTCGCTGTCGAATTATATGTAATTTTTTCGATTTCAGGCCTAATTAAAAGATGAATTATTTATCAATCTGAGATAAAATATATAAAAAATGTGGATGTTTCTTATAAAATATGATTTGCATATTATATCCATGATCTACACTTAATTTAAGGGTAAAAAAGTAATATAATATATCTAACTATTTATAAATAATTATTTGTAAATATAATATATTATATTTAATTCAAGAGCTTTGGTATAATTAAAATCTATTATATAAAATTATCCTAAAATAATAACAAAATTATTTCTTTAGTGTATTATATTTATTTCAATTGTTTTGTTATAATTGAACTTTATTATATATAATTATCCCACAATAATAATAAACTTATTTCTTTAATAAGGTATATAGATGTAAGATTAATGTTCGGCCGCCCCAAAGGCATTGTTAAAGCTTCCCTAAATTAATCTTTTTTTATTACATTTTTTATAATATAATAGATTATATTTAATTAATTTCTTACAAAATATGATTTGTCTATTATATCCATAATATCAACTTAATTTAAGGGTAAAATAGTAATATATTATATTATATAATTAATTATTCAATAAACTACATTATATTTATTTCAATAGTATTGTACTATTTCAATTCTTCATCCACATCATATTAATTTTTCACCAATTATTTCTCTATCATATCAACCATAACAAATAAGAAAAAAAATAAGAAAAATAATCCCACAACAATATAAAGTATTAGATAATTAATTTGACACGTATAATATATTATATTTAATTTTATAATTTAAATATAAAATTAATAGAATTGTGCTATTATAATTTTTCATTCACCTACATGAATTAATTCTCCATATCCTCTATATAAATTACATTCAAATGAAGAGATTGAAAAATAAAAACTTGAATTTATAGAAAGATTATAAACTAACCTGATGATACTAAAGAAGTTTTCTATCAAAAATCAAAAATTTATTCTCCATCAATCATTCTATAATTAATTATTCACCTGTAATATATTCTATTTATTTTAATAGTATTGTACTATTACAATTCTTCATTCACATCAATTAGTTCTCAGCGAATTATTTCTCCATCATATCAACCATATCAAACAAGAAAAAAACAAAAAAAAAAAACATAATTCCACAGTAATATAATATATTATATAATTAATTCTCTACATACAATATATTTTATAATTTAAATATTATTTCAATAGAATTATACTATTACATAGTTTATACAGATTACAACCCAATGAAGAGATTGAAAGATAAAAATTTGAATTTATGGAAAGATTATAAACTAACATATTGTTCTTAGTTATCTGTCAATAATCAAGAATTACATCTTCACCAAACATTAATGAGGGGGAAAAAGATAAGAGGAATGACATGCAATCACTAATTTGATTCATTTAATATAAGTTATTTAGGTAATTCTTAATAGAAAACATGTATTTTTAGTTGTGGCAACTACAATGTGTGTGTGTGTGTGTGTGTGTGTGTGTGTGTGTATCATGTTATATGGTATGAAAGAAAAAAAGAAAAAAGGAAAAATAAGTTGATTCCATAATAAATACAATCAAAATGCTAAGTTTTAATTTATCCCTTGAAATTTATATGTTTATTCTCATTCATATAATTAAGAGTAGTTTCAATTAAATATTGAAACTAAATTTCAACTTCTTTATTTATGGTCGGGCTCGGATAATGTTGACTGCACTAAGAAGACGTGTCAGATAATATATACTGAACTATTAGAATATACTCCTTCCGTTTCGTTTAAATTGTTGTTTTAGTTTTTTTTTTTTAGAATTAAGAATTAATTTTATGGACTAATATAACCAGCTCTTATATATAGCATAAAATCTTATTCATTTATGTTTTCTTAAAAATAAGGCAATGTTTTCTCATATATATTTTTAGGATTTAGGATATGGTTAAAATTAGAGATGAGAGTGTGAAAATATATAAAACAACAAACATTTTGACACAAAAAAGAAACAACAATCAAAACAAAACGGAAGGAGTATATATCTATTAAAGTGAAGAACACCTAAAAAAGTCAATGATGAAGATAAATATAAGAATTAATTAATGTAGAAAATTTTGGGAGACTCCATTTTAAAAGTTGTCAAACAAAGTTTTAAAAATATGGTTAATTGTAAAAAAATTCACCAACTTTAAACGAATTTACAATTTATACATGACTTTTAAAATATTATATTAATAGATGGTTGATTGGGAAAATAAATTTAAAATTATGGTTCAAATGTTACGTTTTTCTAGCTTATTAATTTATAATTTGAGAAATTTAGAATATTAGTTAGTTTGATAATTATATATAAAATATTTTATATTAGATTATTTAGTTAATTAAGAATAGTTAACTAAATTCATGTGAGGGAAGGAATGAATATTACACAATTTTTTGGAATATGAATTATGTTGACTACCAATAATCATATGACTGAGAATGAACATAATCCAATTACTTATAAAAGAGTTGAAATAGGAGAATTGAATATTTTTTCTTAGATTGAACTACTAAATATTAAAAATAATTCTCAAACTATTTCGCTAAACATAATACAGAACACCAATATAATATGCAGTTATATGTAGAAGTGTATACATTATGATTTTTTTATAAAATGATATATATTAGGTGTTTTGGTTGAATGAGAATGATTAAACTCCTCGGGTAGAAGGAATGTATATTCCACATTTTTTGGAATATAGATTTCCACGAAAATGGTGATTACCAATTTTATTTGTTGTTGAGTAAAGAATTGAAATTGAGGAATTGAATAATTTTCTCTTAGATTCCATACTACTAATTTAATTAGTTAGTCATTGAATTAAGAATTACAACTGTCAATCAAATTATATTTAAAAAAATATATATAAATAGTGTATAAAATTTTGAAAAATATATTGAACATGAAACCTTGAATGCAATTTACCACAACAAACTATTAACCAAACTTTGAGATTTTATCATTTCTTTATCGTTGAGTAACACATGTTGCTATAATAATTTTTTTTATCTTTAAACATTTATACATTCAATACCATTTTAATTTAGTTAAGTCATTTTAAGTTTTATTTGTTCAATGTAGTCATTTATATTACAATAAAAAAATATAGTATTGAATGTATGTTCAGATAAAATACACATAAAAAATAGTTAATATTTTTCAACAAGTGTAATAATTAAAATAGTTTAATCAATTCAGTGCATGATATCATACGTAAATTAATTGATAACATAGAGTAGTTAAAAATTATAATTTATTTATGAGATAAACTATACCAATTGATGTGATATAATGTGTTTTGTCATGATAGTAAAATAAAAATTATATAATTATTAATATTTTGAACTAATTAACTATTTAAATTATTTTAGTAAGTTTAATTAACTTTATACTGAATTTTTCTAAAATGGATGATGCAAGATTTTGTAAATTTACATTAATTAAAAATTTATATTTTTTATGGACAGTAAAGTCAAATAAAAATTGCTGAATAGAAGATTTGAATTGTATTAATACATATATATGTCAACAATCAAATGGTGAGAATTGTTGTAAAAAAAGAAAGTTGAGAAAGGATACATGCAACTCTCTCTATATATATGTGTGTGTAAATATTAAAACAAAAAAAATATAAATAAATGAAAAGACTATAAATTTCGAATTCATGTTCGAATAGTTACAATTTATATTTATATCATTTTTCTGATTATTGAATAATCTAGAATTTTTTGATATTATTATATTTATAAAGTGATATATATATATATATAATAAAATATATTTTTTTAATTGACTACTCAAATATAGTATAGTAAAATTATTCAAACTTTAATAATTAATTTAAGCATATTACAACTAGTGTATATATATATATATATATATATATATATATGAAGGGATCAAGTGAGAACCAAAGTCTCATGTGAGAAAAAAGAACTAATCTCAGCCATAAATCTAGTTGATTTGAGCGGTCTGAATTGCTTCAAATTTTTGGTGGCAATCTTATAATTTTTCATAAATTTTAAGGTTGTGAGATTATTTATGTAATTTGATAATTCTAATTAGAACATGTGAACTTCTTCTCTGTCTCCTTCTCGTAAATTTTCTCTATCTGGTTTTCCTCCATTTCTCCTTCTTGTAAGCTCTCTCTCTGCTTCTTGTAAGTTCTCTCTCCCTCTCTTTCTCTTCTTTCTGTGAGTTTTTTTTGTCCGATATTTTTGGATGAAAAGCCAGTAAAAATATGAGTGTGTTGTTGCAGTAAAAACGATGCTGTGGAGATGAGGCGAACAACAAGACGATGAGCTAGACGGCGCGTTGGATCTGTGATTCAATTGTAGTCTTGCAGAGATGGCTAAACTTCAGTAGAGAGGAACTGAGTGAGAGAGAGAGAGAGACTCATAATTTTTTTGGGTTTAATTTGTAGATAGGATACTAGAGATTTTGAGTTCATGGGTGATAACTTAGTTATGGAGTTATGAGTTTTTTTCAATATGATTAGCACAAGATTAACAAGAGAATTTGCACGAGGAACATTGTATTAGCACTACTATTATAGGTTTTAACACTGTTGTAGATTAATTTTAGCACTACTGTGATTGTAGGGAGTAAATTTATACAGTTATTTTTGTAGTTGGTTCGGGCTCTGGCGACCGGAAAGATTTTGTGAGGCCAAAGAATGAAGTTGAAAGAGATCGATTGAGTGTATAAAGGATCGGAATAATTCTTTGTTAAATCGATGATTATTTGGGTGTTTCGATATTGCTTGCCCTATGTTTCACCCCCTTTGATATTTATATATGGTGAAGCCGTAACTCCTTTCCGATTTTCAAGGGATTCTCCACTGTTTTCGGGGATAGATCCTTATCCCCTTAAGGGTTTTTGACTGGGTCATGCTTATCTTCCAACTTCCCTTTTGACTTGGTCTCTTCGTTTGAATTCTACACTAGCTCGCCCTTTATGTTATCCCCTCTTCGATATTGATTCCCTCGATCTCTAAACCCTGGACTTCGACTCGCGTCTACTAGGCCTTAAGACCCTTAAATGAACATGGGCCTTACTATTGGGCCTTAACGAAAATAGACCTCTAAAAGTGATCATTTTTAGCATGATTGAAGAATATTTTTTTTAGCATTAACGTGATTAGTTCTATATTTTTTAATGTGCAAATTGTGTTGGTTCCATTTTGGAGTTTGTTTTACTGATTTATGAGATGAGATTATTTTTAGATTTATTTTGTATGTTGATGAGTTGTATTAATGTTTGTGGGATTTTATTTGAATGGATGAAGGTTTTTTAAGGAACATCCACCTCCTGATGAGGATCAGAGATTGCAACTGAGCAATGAATTAGGGTTTGACCCTAAAGATGCCGATGATATTTTTTTATTGTAATGCTAAACAATTATCATGTTAAACAAGAGTCATGTTAGTGCTAAAATAAGTCATGACAATGCTAAAATAAGTCATGATGATAGTGCAAAAATAGAGAATGACAATGCTAAAATCCTAAATTGAAAAATATACACGTAAATCACATATAAAATATTAAACTCTAAACTACAGTGCTAAAAACGGAAGATCATGAAGCATAAAAAGATGTCGATGATATGTTGTTATTGTAATGCTAAACAATTATTATGCTAAACAAGGGTCATGTTAGTGCTAAAGTAAGTCATGACAGTGCTAAAATAAATCATAACAGTGCTAAAATAGGGAATGTCAATGCTAAAACCCTAAATTGAAAAATATACGTGTGAATCGCATATACAATGCTAAACTCTAAACTATAGTGTTAAAAATGGAAGATCATGAAGTATAAAAAGATGCCGATGATATTTTTTTATTGTAATGTTAAACAATTGTCATACTAAAACAAGTGTCATGTTAGTGCTAAAATAAGTTATGACAATGCTAAAATAGCGAATGATAATGCTAAAACGCTAAATTGAAAAATATACGCATGAATCACATACACATTGAAATTTTCAATTTTATCCTTACTAAGATTCATGGACAACAAAGTTGGATGTTATTACAATTATGCCACCGTATTTTTTAAATTTTTGGAACATATCTTGTCCGTCCAAATAGACGAGATCCATGACTCATATTGGTTCTTAGTTCTCATATAGGGTGTGATTCCTTCTGGAACCCAACTATATATATATATATATATATATATATATATATATAGAATAATTATAAAATATGGGATGTTGGCTAGATGCTTCTTCCACATTATGAAAAATATTAAATAATATCTTCTTTCTTAACCCAATGAAACATAAACATATATTAATCATAATATAGTAAAAGGCAAAATAGATTCAGCAGTTGATTAAAAAAAAAAGTGACAAGAATTCTGAATATCAATACTAATTAAGAAGAAACATCTCAAATTGGAACCTATGTACCAACATATATATCTAAAAATAAGACCTAATCTCCCGGAGACAATCTCAAGAAAAATTTGGCAGCCCTGATGATGGTTTTAGAATAGTGCAGATGATGCAGCAGCTGCAAGTGCAACGAGCAACACGAGGGGAGCGAGGAGGGAGGAAGCACCCGAGCTAGATGGTGCCGGGGCTGGAGATACTTCATTAGCTCCAATGCTTGGTGTAGTAGGAGGCTCAGCAACTGAGCTCGGAGATACAGCCAATGGAGATTCAGCTGGTGCACAACAATATATATGTATTAACACAAACTATCATTTGGATTAGGATCAAGGTTCAACTGCATATAATTAACTACATTAATGTTAGATAAATGAATGCTCTTTACAAATACCCATTTTCAAGAAATAGCAAAAATCTAAATGAAAGGCGTGTGCAAGTTTCAAACAATTCCGACCCATTGGCCTCATTTAAGGAGTTCAATGATATATGACAAAACTATAGAAGAAGCAGACAATGTGGAAGTAAGTAAAATTACAAGAAATTAAGGAACAAGAAATAAACGATTTATCATGGTTGTGACTTGTGATGTAAAAGGGACTAAAGAGAATTGAAAACAACAATCTTTTAAACCAAATTGGATTTTGGTTAGAATAGAATTAAATATTACATTGGATTTTTTTACGAGGTAATTCAATCCAAATTAGGTCAGATTTAATATTTCACACATATCTAGGTTTCAAAGCAATCTAAAAAATCTCATAGCTATGTGCGAACATGAATGCGAGAATTAGGAGATAATTAAGCGAGTACCTGGAGCAGCACCTGTACCAATGCTCACTGTTGACGGGAAAAAAAATAGTATTAAAATTGAGTAATCAAAGTAAGAATCTGCACAAGTATTGAATTGAAAAAAAAAAGCAGTAGTGGAGATGGAATAAATAAATCAAATGAGCAATTAAGGCAGTAGGCAGGCAATAAAAAAGGTCATTTTCCCCAGGGGAAAATATTTTTTGAGATACCTTTTTATGATTGAAAGATATTAGTTGGTTTTATCAAAATTAAATTAAATACATAAATAAAATGAAAGATATGAGTTGGTAAATAAGATTGAGCTGGCATGCGTATGTACAGCTTAAAAAACGCTATAATTAGTAGATTATAACGGATGCAAGATTTATCAACTTATTTATATAGGATAGGATATGGATGTGATTGCGGGAAAAAAAATGGATTCATAACTTGCAATAGCAAATTAAGATTTTTCCATTTTTCCAGTAAATAAAATTAAATGCATTTTTAATATTTTCCCATTCCCCCGATTGGCCGATTTTAAAGAACTCATTCACATCTGAAATATAATTGATTAAATAAATATCTAGCATCAAAATAGGCAGAAGAAAAGGAAATTGAGAGAGAGAGAGAGAGAGAGAGAGCATACGGCCGCAGTTAGTGACGGAGGGGGCGGATACGTGGCAGGCGGCGGGGAGAGTCATGGCTTTGGAGACATTGAGGGTGACGCCCAACTGCGCGCTGTTACGGAAGGCTTCGCAGAGGCAGTCGGCGTCGGTTTTGAGCACAGTTTTGAGGCCGGAGCAGCAGGTTCCCTCGGGCTTCTTGGTGGTGCTCCCCGCCGTCACGAATGTCAGGCAGTCCGCCATGTTGAGCACCAGGCTTGAGCAGTCCACCGCCGGTGCCGGCGCCGCCCACACTGCCGCTACTAGGAGGCTGCACACCATGCACAAAACCGGGATTCTCGCTGCCATATTCTTGGTATCCGTGCTGTGTGCTTGTGATGATGAGTGACTAGAGAGAGAGAGAGAGAGAAGGTGGTTGAGTGTGTAGGACTAGTGAAATGCAAGGGAGTTATATATATAAGGGTGGGGACTGGGGGTGGGTAGAAAGAAAAGCAGACGAGGGTTGGGGGGACACGTGGAATGAGGTGTCACTCTTTTTCACATTCATTTTGGGTTTTTCAAAAGAGACGTTATTTCCGAAATTTTGAAATACCAAAACCAGAGAGAGAGAGAGAGAGAGAGAGAGAGAGAGGGTAATAAATGAATTAGTGATGACAATGATTCTCCATTTTTTTTTTTGGGAAGTGTTAAAATTCAAGATTTCACCGATTGTTAAATTTGCAAGAATTTACTCACGCACCAGGCTTGCTAAATGTTGAATATGTTTGATTGAGATATTTTTATCGGTATAAGATATTAATATTATTTTTGTTTTGTTGTGTTAAAATTTTTTATAAAATTTCAAAACTTTAAATATCATTTAATTAATTACCGTATGTTGTGTGAATATTTTATAATAAAATTTTAATTAATATGTGTAAGGTTATTTTAATCGAAAACTTTTAATAATTATACTATAGATGGTATCACGCATGACGGACTCTTGTATAATCTATGAATAAAAATAACTCTTTTAATTTAGTGTCTATTATGATAGTACAATAGAGAGGTGTTTTTGGTTGGAAGAAAATATAATAATCGTGTTACAAAAATAAAGATTTATATTGTTCACACTTCATTCAATAATAATAATAATAATAAAGCAAATAATAATAATAATAAATAATATAATATATTCAAAATAAAGCAAACGATAATTTTGCAACGATGTTAATCGTGACAAGTTTATTTGAAATACTAATAACAACACTTATATATCCAATATGTTTTTTAAAGAAGTTGGATTTCTACTTTAAAAGAAATTGGAAACCCAATTAGTAATAATTAATTTATGAAAATCTTTTATGATAGTTTTAACAAGTAAAATATCGACAATTAAAAAAAAAATTAAAGTGCTGCCATTTCTGAAATGATATGCAAATATTGCAACATGCTTGAACTCCGCGAGACACGGCGTTTAAGCAACATACATTTGTAAAAAAGTAGCTTTTTCCAGCAGAGGCAGAAATTATGGTTCACGTTTATTAACCACGTCCGCTTTATAAGTGTGAAGAGAAAAAGGCCAAATTAATTTGTAGGCTCGTAAATCATTAGTTGCCCTCTTTTAACTTTTTTTTCTCGAACTGCGTTTCGTCCGTTGCGCCCCAATTTCGACTTTCTGCTTTTCAAAAAGGTTCAATTTTCGACCTATATTATTCACTATCTTATGCAATGATAAAAGTATGATCCCGTTTACTCTCATATAGATAATCTATCAGTGAAGTGGTATAATTTTAGATCGAAAGTCTAGAGTTTAAAATTTTGCGTATGAATTATAAACTATTGCACGTGATCCTGTTTTTATTTAATTGAATGAGTATCACTAGTGATCGATCTAGACCAAAATATTTAGGGGGCTCATTACATTATATGTATATATAAAAAAATCATCATCACTGGTGAGGGAGTCAGAACCTATCAACGACAAAAAAGGACAGAGAAAAAAAGAAAGGGGCCACCGCACTTGGATCCGTCCTTGAGTATTACACACATATAATATAATTTTAGTATGTGAACATATGTCTTGTGTGTAAACCGTTAATAAGTTATATCCATTAATTTATTAAGTTCATTGACCATTACTAGTTTGGATGGATTTAAGAAAAAAATATTATCATTTTCATTGCAGATGCACATAAGGGGAAATCACCATTTTTGTTTTTTAAGATCATCTTCAATGTGAATTTTTTTTAAGAAATGATAAAGTGAGCATTCTGGAATGAAAAAAGTGCATAATAATATATTATGTCATCACTCTCTCTAATTTCAAAATCTTACACTAATAAATTACAAGCATCTTGGATTGAAAAAACATTACTTCATGACTTAAAATTCTGAAATGTAAAATAACTATAAAAAGTAATTAAAATAAATTGATACTAACCATTCATGTAACAAATTTAATTGATATAATTTATCCATAAATTACATACAAAACTAATATAAAAACGAATTATTCCACACATACATGTACACACAGAGTATGCCAACACGTGAGTGTAGAATAAGTAAATTTCGGGATTTGATGCACTTGAACGAGGTAAGTAAATTGTCCTTAATTCTTGCAATTATTTCTTATCCTTTTTTACCAAATGTACTAGCATTTTGGAATTTAGCTCCCTTTTTTAAAATGTTTTCAAAATTCAAACTTTGCATGGCTAACTTTATGGGTGGACAAGCTTCTCTAATTTAGGGGATATTTGACTCAAATTAAGGATGATGCCAGTTGTGTGTGTGTGTTTTTTTTTAAAAAAAGATGATGCTAATTGATTTGATTTAGGGGTAATTGGTATGAATATTAATTTAACTATTAATGGAGGGAAGTAGTTTTTTAAAAAAGGGAGAGTAATCATTATCTTATTTTCAGGGCTGAATTAACTCAATCGGCTTCTCTAAAAAAAACTCAATAATCTTATGATCGGATAAAAAAAAAGACTCAACCGATAAGTTGGTCAAATATATTTCACGAATCACTGGTAGAGAGTAAAAAACAAATCATTACATTACTATAATGCAAAATAACTACCTAGCAAAGCCCTTTCAACTAAAGTTGTAAAGTCTATTTGATGGTGTAGTTGAATAAATATGGGAGTGGTGTTATGAGACCATCTCCAATGCTAAGCACTTATTTGGTGCAGATTCTGCACTAAATAGGTGCAATGCACTTTTTTTTTTTTTTTTTTTTGCAATTCCAATGCTCAACACAAAGTTTTACATAAAATAAGAATATTCTCTTAAAGATTCTATTTTGTTTTGGTTTTTTAGATTCCATTTTGTTTTATAATTGAAATATGAATATACTCAATAATTTAGTATTTTTATAAAAATGATAATTATCCAAAACTAATAACTTTTAATTATATACTTTAAAAAAATACCATTAAAAAATTATGTACTATTAAAAAATTATAACATATAATGTTGTTGGAATAATAAAAGTACTCTAAATGATCATCAAACGCTTACAATTAGTGAAAATATTACAAAACTACAATACTTATGAAAATACATTTATGGTGAACAAATTAGAATTATACAAAATAGAAACCAAGTTCGTGAATCTCAATCGTCTCCTTATCAAGGAAAATTTTCACAATTCAATCAATCAGGAGGTGAAGGACATGAGTTTGAGAATTCTTCAAACGATTTCGGCCAATATTATAATTATATTAGAGGATTTAGAAATGATTTGTAATCAATGTGTTTTTTCAAGTAGTTTTAGTTATGTGTAGTGTGTTTTTAAGTTAATTTGTAGTAATTTATAATATGTGCGACTTTATTATATCCATTATGTTTAATTAATTATGCTTTATTTATTTAGATGATTCATAATTTAAATTAAGTGAATATACAATTTATAAATTAAATTAAATTTATTGGATAATCTATTTAATAATGATTTTAAACAATCAAATAATTCATTAAATGTCGTGGAACTCATCAACATCAGTTTGGTGCAGCACCAAATTCAGCCCCATATTAAAGACAGGATTTGGTGTTGCACCAATTTGAGACAGCATTTGAGTGGATTTCTGCACCAAATTAGTGTTTTAGTCTAGCAATCAATTTGATGTAAAATTTGGTCAAAATAATTTGATGCTGAAATTGTACCTATTTAATGCAAAATCTGAATAAAATAGGTGCTTAGCATTGGAAATGCCATGAGTTGTTGATGAAATTGGAAGGTAAAATATATCCATGAGGGGTAATGTGAAATGTGGGTGATGGCATGTGATGATGCCTATGGTTGTGATAGTGTGTAAAGATTCCACAGAAAGGTGGCGTTATGATTTCAGAAAGTGGGATTTTTGTAGCTAAAAGCGTGGTTTTGGTGAAGGGCCCTCCAAACCACGCTTTGCCCCTCAACTTTCGGTGCGCATTCTCTCCCTAACAAGTTGTGAGTCAATTTACTTTTCTTTTTTTTTCGTCAAGTAAACACATGAAGAATATAAAATCATAATGTGGTTGGATCATCTGATCTTCTACATCAACATACCAAATGCCTAAAAGATTAACACATGCATTGTAATCTTTCTTTTTCTTTACCGTAAAAATAATATTTTATTTTGTATCCAATTACATCATGTGTGGTGATATCATTGATACGTACTGAAACGATACAATCAAACACTATTTTTTTACTTGAGAAATCTATATCGGAAGTCGTAGTGGTGACACCAGATCATCTAATAATGCTTTTCAACGCAACCACATATACATATATCATATATGTTGAATAAGCAATGACATGATTTTAGCTTTTTTGAGAGTGGCCCAGTTGACGAGTCAGACTTCAAATGGTAAGGGTGCGAATTCGAACTCTCACCAATACTGTTAAAGTCGAGTCCATTGCACGGTCTTACGTAGTCGAGTTGATCTCTTATTCGTGATTTGCAGACTACAATGAGTGAGGTTGTACACAATAGAAAATGTAACACCCGTGATCTTGCGGGATATACCTGTAACCTGTGCACGTACGTATAAAATGAATTACAGAAGTTCAATCCTCGAACCAAAAAAATCTAATATATTTTCAGACACAAGTTTGTGTAGGGCAAATGCAGACGAGAAGCAGATGAAAACTAGAGAAGCAAAAGTGGTCCACGTGGATGGAGTTGTCGATCTGATTGGCTAGAAATCTATCCATGCCACTTCTTAGATTTCATCTCCAGATTTCACTTATCCTACTGGCTTCCCCTAAATACTGCCATCTCTCACCTGAATAGAGAGAGAGAGAGAGAGAACAAAGGGAGAGATGGCTTCCACATCTGCTGCATTGGTAAATGGCCTGGGATCTGCCTTCTTCACTGGTGGCAATAAGAGGCAGCAGGCCTTGCTATCTGCTTCGGTCACCCGAGTTGGCGGTTCAGCAGCTCCAAAGCGGCTGATCGTGGTTGCAGCAGCAGCTGCCCCTAAGAAGTCTTGGATTCCGGCTGTTAAAGGCGGCGGCAGCTTCGTCGACCCCGAGTGGCTCGATGGCTCGTAAGTTTCTTGCAGATATCTGTTCTGTATGTATATCTTTATTACAGTTCTAATTGTGTTGTGTGAATATAAACTTACAGGCTCCCTGGTGATTTTGGTTTTGACCCACTGGGGCTTGGAAAAGATCCTGCATTCTTGAAATGGTACAGAGAGGCTGAGCTGATCCATGGCAGGTGGGCAATGGCTGCTGTTGTCGGCATCTTCGTCGGCCAGGCCTGGAGTGGTATCCCATGGTTTGAAGCCGGGGCTGCCCCTGGTGCTGTTGCACCTTTCTCGTTTGGATCCCTCCTCGGCACTCAGCTCCTCCTCATGGGATGGGTGGAGAGCAAACGATGGGTGGATTTCTTCAACCCTGAATCACAATCTGTGGAATGGGCCACTCCCTGGTCAAGAACTGCAGAGAATTTTACAAATTCCACAGGTGATCAAGGCTACCCTGGTGGGAAATTCTTCGATCCACTTGGGGTTGCAGGTACATTGAAGGATGGAGTTTACATACCTGATGATGAGAAGCTCGACAGACTCAAGCTCGCCGAGATTAAGCATGCCAGGCTTGCCATGTTGGCTATGCTCATCTTTTATTTTGAGGCAGGCCAAGGGAAAACACCCCTTGGAGCCCTTGGCTTGTAAGCTACTGCATCATTGTATAAAGACACTTTGCAATGTAGAGAGTAAAATTCAGAGCTGAATCGATTTTCTTTAAACATTCATTTCCAGTGCTCGTATGTAATCTTGAGTTAAGATCAGAACGCAACTAAGAATCATATGCGACTTCAGCAATTGATAAATTTATACGACAAGTCAAAGCAACTAGGAGGGACGATTAAATGAAAGCGAAGCAAGGGTATAGATTATAGAAGATAGAATTATTCCATCTCAGCCTCATAAAAAATGAAGAAGCAGTTCCAGAGTTCGCCAAACAATCATGCATACAGGATGAAAAAAATAAAACCGGAGAGAAAAATTATAATAATAAAGCTGCAAAAATCACAACACCACCGTTCAGTGTTGGGACGTTAGTTACTCCCCATAGCCATCAAGAACTCACCCTCACAGACCACTTCGCCTCCTACATATGCTTTTCCTTCCATCTTTGCTATTCCAAAACGTTTCTGTAGCTTGACGAGGTTCATTCTCATTACTAAGGTGTCTCCTGCAATTACTGGCTTCCTGAACCTTACTTTGTCGACTCCAGCAAAGAAGAAATTGGCACGTGAGCCTCCCACTTCTGGTTGCAGCATAACCAAGCCGCCGACCTGGGCCATTGCCTGAATCCAGCAATGAACATACATTACTTCACGTACAAAAATAAGCTTTAATGGGAGAAGGGGCTCATTGAAACTGAATCTACTGCAACCATTTTTCTTAGTTACGATGAAACTACCCAAGAAAGAAATCATTTTACAATAATAAAGAGTTGAGCCTCTCTTTACAAAATATTGTAATCATACATTTTGTACAAGAACTAAGGCTTAACTGCCAGAAATTCTTTTGTTTTCCCTTTATACTGGGAGAAAAATATTGTGTTTGGACAAGCGCTATGTGGGAAGGGAAGATCATGTAACTAGGAGAAGAAATTTCTAAGCAGCTAGTGGTGAAAGTGGCAGTTATGGTTGTTTATAAGCAGAGAGAGACTGAAGACCCTGGGGGAAACTAGTCTTGTAGCCTGGAGGAACTAAATCCAATAAAAACATTAAAAAATATATATTTAGATAGCAAATATGACTGGGGAAAATGTATCTTTTAAATGTCTGGGGGGCTATACATATTGATGGGATTCCCCTATAAGGTAGATGATAACCAAGAAATCTGCAAAGAAACTACTTGAAAAGACTGGAGTCGAACTTTTTAGAGACAAATTTGTCAGAAACTGTCAATAGATAGCAATAGAAATGGTAAAAGAACATTAGTCGACAGAGAAACTAAGAGGAACTATATCGTCATTATTACTCAAATTCAAATTTTGGGTATTGCCAAGGAAGAATTATCAATAACTTGCTATATATCCTTGTGTAAAAATTTGAGGTTTGTGACAATATCTCGAAGAAACAAATTACTTGACAAACACACTTCACAATTCACTTTCTAAATGACAAGCACATGATCTATCTCCTTGACATAATGGCACCTCACAACACCAAGAACTATGTGAAATAGCCACAGCACAAGTCCTAACAATGCCATAGATGCTAAGAGGATAGAAAAAAAATCTCAATGGCATAAGAACATTAGTAAAGACTTTATGGAAACTTAAAAGAACTTATTAACGACCCTGGGAGTGTTAAGATTTGATCTACACGTTTTATGAACTCACAATACTAAAGGACTCATAGTGAAATTGACCAACTAACTGCCTAAGTTAATTTCACCTATCTAGTAGGAAATACAGATTACCGAGAGATAGATAATCTACCCATTTTTAGGGCTTTCAGGACTAGTCTGATTACACTTACAGGAGAAAGTTTCATGCTAACCACTTTAGAGTTTACCAAAACTAAACTGCGTCCTTTCTTCTCATATAGTTAAAAACTTAAAATAAAGTGCATGACTGTATGTGTATCTCTGTATCTTTTAGCTTTTCACCCTGAACTACCAATATTCTTAAATAGATCATAAGAAACGGCAATCATCTAAAAGGGCTCTCAGTTTTCCTGGAATATAACAACTATGATGCAGTGTATCAATTAACAGTCACATAAGGCACCATGGACAGGTTGTTCATAGTTGACCTATTTATGCACTAGCAATGAAGATGAATGATTTCTCAAAAAAAAAATGAAGATGAATGATTGGAACACAAAAGACTTGTAAATTCATTTACAAGTTATAACAGCCTACAGTTAGCATGATTTCTATGCCAAGAAAATTGCTGTTAGCATCAACTCAAGTTTGCAGGTGTGTAAAACATGTCATAAAATCGCTACTGTCCCATCCAATACCAATAAATTGGAACAGAAACATCAAGCACGAGAGCAAAATTTCGACTGAAAGATGAAAAAAAAAAGCTATGAATGCATTAACAATAGGAAAGCAAGAAAATCAAATGCATACCTCAACCATGAGCACACCAGGCATAATTGGCCTCTCAGGGAAATGACCGGGAAAGAAATTGTCATTTATTGTCACGTTCTTGATGCCCACAGCCGACACCCCAGGAGTGTATTCAATCACTCTATCCACAAGCAAAAATGGAAATCTACAGCACAAAACATACAGCTCAAATAAATATCAACATTAACATCAAGATAACAACCATTGCAAAACAGAATGACTTAGTAAAATATCTTCAGAAAATGTAAAAGAGCTCACGAACCGGTGAGGCAGAATTTCACGAATCTGATTAATATCCATTACCGTCGGAAATGCAGGATACTCTGTAGAGAGAGAGAGAGAGAGAGAGAGAGAGAGAGAGAGAGAGAGGCACAGGAGTTACGAATAGATTCAAACAAGAAACAAAAGAGAAAATAAATCAGTGTAATTGAGCTCCGACCCATAAAGATTTCATACTCAGTTCAATTGGGGTTTCTACAGAGGAGCAATCGTCGCCGGTGGAAGTGGAGCTGACGACAAAACTTCGGCGGATCTTCCTTAACGGCGTCGAAAGTTGGTTGGATTTGGAGACGCTGAAAGGTTGCTTGACGGAAAGAGAGAAAGGCGATAGCCCACAATTGCCTTTCTTGGAAATTGGCGGCGTTGAAGAGTTCTGAAGGGAGAACAAAGATTGAGAGAAAACAGTGGACGCCATTTTTATAAGGATTGAGCGAGCGCAATGAGTGAAGACTATCACTGACACTGTGTGAGAAAGCGAGAAAGCAATAAAAGGGTTTTATCGATGCGGATTGCGGGGATACAAAATTTAGGTGCCCCGCCAGACTGGGTGGTTGGGTTTTCTTTTTGAGAGAGAGAGAGAGAGAGAGAGGGAGCGACTAGAGCGGTAAATGAACCCATCCCAACTGAACACCCGAGGTGGTTCATCAGAATATTAAAATTCAAAATAGATTTAAGTATTTTTCTTTAAGTTTGCACTCAACTCCATAAATATTTGAAATGTTTAAATCTCATTCGAGAAATGCTCAAAAATTTACTAATTGAGTCTAAACTTGAATACTAAAAAAGAAGAAGCTCGTTTAATTTATATGTTCGAGCTCAACTATTTAATTTACCTGTTCGAAATATTTATAATATTTGTAATTAAACATGTTCATTTAATTTCGATACGAGACTCTAGCTCTGCTCATTAGAAAATGGATGAATTTTGAATGAGTTTGTTTCATACTGAACTTTGAATAGCTCGTGAGCGTCTGAGTACTTGATCAAATCAATGCTAAATATGCTATCAGCCCGTAAATCCTTAATTTTATTCTTAAAAAAATATATAAGAAAAATATTATCCTGTTCCCAACAGCTCCCTTCCAGCTAGCACAAAACACAAGTAATTAACATTTACATTAAAGGAGTATATGCCAAGACCAAAATGTGCAATTAATAAAAACAAGAGGCAATGCAGAAACTTCATCGTTTTCTCAGCTCACAAATAATTCCAAAATTTATTGTTTCCTCCCACAAAGTGAACTCCTAGGTGTCCGAGAAAGTTATATGATTCTTGAAAATCATGGTGATTTCATTGGAGTCCTCCAATTAAAGTAGAGCGTACAATGCCTTGTTCCTCCAATTTGATGAACTTCCTAGTCATTGCATTTGCAGCATCCCTTGTGATCCTTGAAGCCAGGGCAGAGGATGATTGGAGCGGCTTCCATGGATACGAGAGAGACGCGCTTCTAGCCCTCAAGACGCGCTTCAACAACCCGTTTCTTGATGCCAATTGGACCGGTATCATGTGCTACATGGACAACACTCCCTACTGGTATGGCGTCCAATGCCTTGTAGGTCGAGTCACTGGCCTAATCTTGGACAGCATGGGCCTCTTCGGAGATATTCAGGTACACGCTCTTGCCAATCTCACTGAGTTGCACACTCTTAGCTTCAAGAACAACTCCATCACTGGCAATATGATGGACTTTGCATTCAATCAGAAGCTGAGAAGCATAGACTTATCTGGAAACAGATTTTCCGGTGAGATTCCCTCATCTCTTTTGAACCTCAATATCCTCGAATCCCTCCAGCTTCAGGAAAACAGCCTGACTGGTCCAATTCCGGGATTCAACCAGTCCAGCTTAGCAAGATTCAACGTCTCCCACAACAATCTCTCTGGTGAAATACCAGAGACAGAGACTCTCCAATCATTCGGCCTATCATCCTACGCCGGTGGTAATGAAAACTTGTGTGGGCCTCCGACTCCAGCAGTGTGCACTAGAACTTCTGATGATTCGGGCGGGAAAGGGAAAGGGAAAGAGCACGACAACGGGCGTTTCTTGGCCATTGTAGTGGTAGTTGATGTGATCGTGCTAGTTGTGATCATGCTCCTTTTCATCGTGTACTACAGGAAATACAAGAAACTGAGGAAGGAGACGATGATGATGATGATGAAGGGGAGAGATGATGGAGAAGAAGAGCACGATAGCAGGATCGTGGAAGGAGAAAAGGGGAAGCTGGTGTTCTTGAATAAAGACGAGCATGAGACGACGACGTTTGATCTAGATGATCTGTTGAGAGCTTCGGCAGAAGGACTGGGGAAAGGCAACTTTGGTAACTGCTATAAGGCTATGATGGAAGTAGGGGCAGCTGTAGTGGTGAAGAGATTCAGAGATTTAAAGCCTTTAAATAGAGATGAGTTTGTGAGACAAGCCACAGCCATTGCTCATCAAAAACACCCTAATTTGTTGCCTCTTTTAGCCTGCTACTACTCCAAGGATGAGAAGCTCTTTGTCTACACATTTGCATCTAATGGAAATCTCTTCAATCGCCTTCATGGTATATGTATATATGTATATATTCTGCATGCTTCTATTTCGAATACTCAACTTTTCATTTATCATTTTTATGGTGCAGGAGGAAGAGGAACCAGAGAGAGACTGCCCTTCCGTTGGGCCTCACGCCTGGCGGTGGCGCGTGGCGTCGCACGAGCCCTCAACCACCTCCACCACAACACGCGCTCTCACACCGCCGCCCCCCACGGAAATCTCAAATCGTCGAACGTCCTCATCGACGACAACGACGAGATCCTCGTCGCCGACTACGGCCTCGCGTCGCTCATCGCCCTCCCGATCGCGGCGCAGCGTATGGTGTCGTACAAATGCCCGGAATACCTGTCGCAGAGAGCGGTATCGAAGAAATCCGACGTGTGGAACTACGGAAGCCTGCTTCTGGAGCTCCTCACAGGGAGGATCTCATCCTACTCTGCGCCACCGGGGACAAACGGCGTGGATCTCTGCAGCTGGGTTCACCGCGCGGTGAGGGAGGAGTGGACGGCGGAGATCTTCGATGCGGAGATGGCAGTGCAAAAGGGAGCCAATAGGGGGATGCTGAGGCTGATGCAGATTGCCCTAAAATGCTGCGATAGGTCGCCGGAGAAGCGGCCGGAGATCGGTCAGGTGCTGGAGGAGGTGGAGGCGATCAAGGTGGGAGTGGAATCGGAGGACGACGAGTACTCGTATAACTCGTATTCGTCGTATGATCGATCGATGACGGATGATTCATTATCTGTAACTAGGTCGGTTTGATCGGAGATGATGATCGGAGATGTGGAAAGCTAGCTAGCTTCTGCCTTGCATGCATGGATGATGATGCCAACAAACTTCTATTTCAATGTTTCATCTCTTTTTTCTAGTATTATTATATTATATAGGCTGTACAAATTCATTATTTGAAAATAGGAGATGAATTCATTGTTGTTAATTTGTTCTTTCATGGAAAATAAATGGGAGGAATATCACATGATAGTGGTTAAGGAAATTACAATTGAATAAATAATATTTCACTTTTTTTAGTAAAAATATCATCCGATTATAATTTTAAATAAAAAAATCATTGTTTTATGTAATAATCAATGCCATATTTTAATAGAGAAAATCTAACACACGATTCCACGTCGAATCCACAAACAATTATGGATAAGAGCTAGCTATTGTGTTAGAGTCAGAACATTTGACTTGAGTTCCGACTATCATCTATTCCAAATTTGATTTTCAATTTGTGTTCCACGATCAAATTTATAAATTTTTCTTCTATTTTTTCGTCATTTTTAATTTATTATGTTCTAATTTAATTTTATGATTATTTTTAGGGTTCATCCCACCCAATTATGATTTATAATTATTTTTTAATATTCAATTTTCAAATAAATGATTATTATGGTTGATTATTTTAAAAATATGATTTGTAATCTTTTAAATTTCAATCTTTTGTTGATAAATTTGACTAGGTTGATTATGTTATAATTAATTTTTATCTTTGTAATATCTATTATTAAATTTGTGAATTCGATCGTAGAATATGAATTGGAATACCAAATTCGGAATAGAATATTTCATCTCCCCTAATATTGGTACTTTCATTGAGAGCTGGCATTGACTATCTAGTACCAAGGAGAGTTGAAAGCTACCAAAGTGAGAGTTGTCATTGGCTACTTATCCAATATTAAGGTGAGGTGAGTGAAATGATATGAGCTGAATGATAAATGCCTAAGCGGATATTATCTTATTTGACTTGAGTTCATATCAAAACAATGATAATACAATTATTGGAATATTTTTATGTGGACTAATATATGTTAATTAAATGTGTATGGTTGTCTTAAAGTAATCCAATTAAAGTGATCTACTAAGGTTATAATTATGGATTAAAGGGTATTAATATTGTCATGGAATTTTTAACGTGTAGATAACATTAATAGATTTGTAATTTGTTGAGGGACCGAATTGCAAATCCCATATAACTTATTATTATAAGTTAGGGTTATGGTCCCCAAACGACGGCAGACAGAAAAATAGAATTTGTATTCCTTCTACAGAATTCTCTACAGCGAACCCTAAGGTGCTGATCGTTTGGAAGATCCATACCACATTAATTATTCAAGATTCAAGAACTATGAATTCAGGTACGCTTCCGCTATAAGTTATATCTCGGTTAATCATCATAGAGTTAAATGATTTATGGTATGAATCTGGATTATTGTATGCCTATGTGGTTTAATTTTATAACAACTTTCATTGAGAGCTGGTATTGGCTATCTAGTACCAAGGAGAGTTGAAAGCTACCAAAGTGAGAGTTGCCATTGGCTACTTATCCAATATTAAGGTGAGGTGAGTGAAATGATATGAGCTGAATGATAAATGCCTAAGCGGATACTATCTTATTTGACTTGAGTTCCCATCAAAACAATGATAATACAATTGTTGGAATATTTTTATGTGGACTAATATATGTTAATTAAATGTGTATGATTGTCTTAAAGTGATCCAATTAAAGTGATCTACTAAGGTTATAATTATGGATTAAAGGGTATTAATATTGTCATGGAATTTTTAACGTGTAGATAACATTAATAGATTTGTAATTTGTTGAGGGACCGAATTGCAAATCCCAGACAACTTATTATTATAAGTTAGAGTTATGGTCCCCAAACGACGGCAGACAGAAAAATAGAATTTGTATTCCTTCTACAGAATTCTCTACAGCGAACCCTAAGGTGCCGATCATTTGGAAGATTCATACCACATTAATTATTCAAGATTCAAGAACTATGGATTCAGGTACGCTTCCGCTATAAGTTATATCTCAGTTAATCATCAAAGAGTTAAATGATTTAGGGTATGAATCTGGATTATTGTATGCCTATGTGATTTAATTTTCTAACAACTTTCATTGAGGGCTGGCATTGGCTATCTAGTACCAAGGAGAGTTGAAAGCTACCAAAGTGAGAGTTGCCATTGGCTACCTATCTAATATTAAGGGGAGGTGAGTGAAATGATATGAGCTGAATGATAAATGTTTAAGCGGATATTATCTTATTTGACTTGAGTTCCTATCAAAAGAATGATAATACAATTGCGTGACTTGAAATTTTCAAGTCCAAAAAGAAAAGTAACAAAATTTATTTCTACAAATAAAACTACATATATATTAAATTATAAAAAAAAGATATAGTATATATAACAACATCCGATCTAAAGTTAAAAAATTAAAGTAGCTCATTTAAATATTCAGAAGATCCTAATTATAATTTATAAAAAAAGTAATTAATGTGGTTTGGAAATTTAAAGCGGAAAATCTGCGAGCGACGAATTATCGAATCCGTTGCAGACAGCCGAAACGATGAGCTTAGCTCTGCTGCAAAGCTACTCCTCCGCCGACGAAGAGGAAGAAGACCCCCCGCCGCAATTCTTAGCAGACGAAATCTCCTCCGGCGATGAGGCCAACGACGTCGTTCCCAAAGCCATCCGTTCCTACAAACCCTTGTTCGATACCAACCCCCCCTCCTCTTCCTCTCTGCCCTCCGCTCTCGACGCCTTCTCTGAAGTAAATATCCATAATTCCTCGTTTCTCAATTGTCTTTGCTATTTCTTTCTTGTTTTTAGGGTTTAGGGATTTGGGATTTTTATTTCTTACTCTTTTTGGTTGGTGGCGAAAATTATGGAAGGTTGCTGGGCCGCCGCAGTTTCTGAACAATAGTGTTCAAGAAGAGACGGTAAAAGAGGATGTGCAGCGGTGGAGGCATGGCGGTAGAAGAAATCGTAAAGAAAAGAAAAACTTGCCCTCAGGTATGTATATCTGTTTGTATTTTCAACATGGTTATCTAAACTCGTTTTTTTTTTTCCAGCCAATTCGCGTGGAGTCGTGGAGTGTGAAATTGATTTTCAATTTTGCTTGCTGAGTGGTGTTAATGTGATTTATTTCTAGGAAATTTCTTGTGCATCATATTCATATGTGCAGTAATTGGTTTCTAATTTGGTTTTGTTGCTCGATTTTGATGGGAAAAGCTATTTTGGTGTTGAGTTTCTAATTCAATAATGTTGCATTTCTGAATCTTTACAGTATACTTTATTAGTGACCTGCTTTACATTTACGGATTTTCAAGATTTTTAGACTTCCATGAAAGACTGATGGAAGAGTTTTCTATGTACAACGGGTATGAGATGAATAATAGAATAGTATATCCGTAGTTTTTTGGTGAAGATAATTTCAAGTCAAGAATTATGTGCTACTTAATTTTGATCTCCTTCGTTCACTCTGATCTTGTATGCACCCAGATGGGTGAAACACATGGTGAAATAGATTTGATATTAGAATGGCGGGGTAGTCTTCGTCTATTTCATGTTCTTTTTTCCCTTTGTCCTTTCTATTGAATAAAAGAGTATCAATAGTCTTTCTGCTGTTGAAATAGAGTGGCGTACACTTGTTTTATTTTATATTTCTTTTCTGCTTGCTGGGGGGACGGCTATCCCGTATATTTTTATGAAGTTAGTTTGTTTAATCTCATTATTCCACCAGAGCTGGTTCAGTCATTCTGCCCATTATATTTTTTTAAGGTTATGAATTTTGAAAACATTCAGATTATCTTGATGATGTTGTGCATGATTTGGTGATCTTCAGCAGAACTGGCATGTTTGTTTCCAGTTCAATGTGTATTGTCTGTTCTCCATCCCCGCCCCCAATGGTTATTAAGTACATGCATTGTAGCTTATTTGGTTTGTCTATTCGTTTCGCCTAGTCTCACGTATGGTATTAGATCATTGTGTTAGTGCAGGTAAGTTGACTGAATATTAATTTCAAAATAGGTACTGACGTCGGCAGATGTATAAATGCCTTTAGAGCCATATTAAGAGGAGGGCAGTATAATAATTGTTAATACCCAAACATTTGTGCTGATGCTTCTGATTGCTCCGTATTTCTACACTGTACGACACTTCTCCCATATATCCCCTCTATTGATCACAGGTGCAGTTTTGGAATCTAAACCACAGTTAGTTGGAATCCACGAGAGAGTAAGAAGTGATATTGTAAACAGTGCTTCCGAAGGGAAATCCAATGGCTCTGTAGCCAGTACACAAGGTGGGAAGCGCGTGGCAACTGTTGCCAACCCTAATGCAGAAGATGCAGCTGAGCTCTTGAGGTGTGTATTCCATCTGTCTTCTGGAATCTCACAATTTAATTCTTGAAAACATTTCAATATATTCGACAATATCTCCAAATAGATTAATGAATAAATGATGGGTATAATCTCAAAAGTATATAATGTGTGTTTAATATCTAAATATGGTATTTCCAGGATGTGCTTGGCATGTGGAGTTCCTAAAACTTATTCTCATGCCAAAGGAATGGTCTGCCCTATGTGCGGTGACCGAGCTCCGACCGACTCAGATAAAGAAGTGGTGAAGAAGAAGGGTTCAGCCGTTAAAGATAAGGAAAAGAGTAAGAGAATGAAGGGTCAATCATCACATGCGACTTGGAAGAGTGAAACGGAGATGCAACTTAGACAGCAATTTGATTAGCAAAAAAAAAAAAAAACCTATTTTGTACGCTTAGATTTCAATTCAAGAACTTGGAGTTGTGTTGTTCAACTTCCAAAGCGGCGTTGGTTTGGTGAACTCTTCGAAGCTTGTGTGCTATAAAATATTTTCTTCACATTTCTTGTTGCGTTGGTGGAGTTATGAAGCAAAAAAAGTGTAATAGAAAAATATTTCTAGTTTTTGGAAAGAACGAAATGAGAAGAGGAAAATAATTTCCCAACAAGATTGAGAGTCATGTCCTTAGCCAAGAACTGATTTTCTCGATTATTTTTTGTACGTAATAACTAATAAGTAAAGAGATAAAACAGTTAATCTGAATTATACAGCAAATTAAAAATTGTTTAATCGCCAAAAAGAATTTGTTTCCGTTGCCGGAAATCGAACCCGGGTCCCCTGGGTGAAAGCCAGATATCCTAACCGCTGGACGACAACGGATTGCAGGTTTAACATCATTTAATCTATACAAACTTTAAATTATAAAAAACAACGCGGTTGGATCAATAATCAATATTTCAATATCAAGTGGCGGTTTATTCCGACTTATAACTAGTATTTCCCACGTACGTTGTACGTGAATTAATTTATGCAATTTAAGTTTAAAAATTAATGATAGTTGATATGTTTCTTGTGATAATAGTAATAATATAAAAAATAATTATATGAAAATATGATGTTAATTAAACAAAATACATAACTTTGGTTGAAATAATAACAATTAGGCCAAACATAATTTTATTTCTATTATTTATTTATTTATTTATTTATGTCATGATTTGAACATATAATTTATCGTATATTAAAAGTCATAATCATATATCCCTAAAAAAGGCATAAACATATATAACTACATTTAAAATATTAATATTTATTTATGCAAAATAAATAAAAAAATTAATTTAAATAAAAACTATAATATTAAAATAACTACACCATTATTTTATTGCGTATATAAATAACAATGCATAACCTATAAATGGCATTGTCAAAAATGAAGTAATGTATCATTGTGAAAATTTATGAACTAATAATTAAATAGAGATAAACCACATGCCCTACATTTGAATGGTATTGCACCCGTCTATAATTTTCAGACTATTTTTGCCTTGCATCTTGAAACTTTTGTTGTCGATGACGTAGTAGACATACCTTAAACCATATATCAAAAGTGAAATCTATAATTAAAACGTTTGAGACAATACAATATGTATTCCTCAATGAACATGTCATGAGTAAGGAATCAAAGCGCATGCAAATTAAAGGACTAATTAAAAACATTTAATAAAATTCAAAATCAATATCATATAAAATAGACATGCCTTAACGATTCAAATTAATCTTCTGGCCTATGCACCTTCATGTAGTCGGCCGATCAAGCTTCGACAAATGAGGCACAAACACTTCCTTGCCAGAAAACCTAATTCATAAACTCATAAAATAAAAAAATGAATAGCGAAACTAATAAGGAGAAAGAAGAGCAGAAATTAAACATATTAAAATCTGAAGAGTTTTTCAGTTATAAAATATTAACCGACAACGAAACAATTTAAAGAAATAAAATAAAATAATTGTAGTGGGAAGGACTTTTCATTTTTCGGCGCAATTAGAAAAAAAGAAGAAAAAGAAGAAGAAGAAGAAGCATTAAAGAGTTATAAATATAAACCGGCAGCAAAATAATTGAGAAAAAGTAGGAAGGATTTTTCATTTTTGGGTCCAGGTGGATAAAAAATGAAGCATTGTGAAATATTGTGTCAAAAAGGATTAGAACCAAGACCTGTGGGTGAAAGGGTTTAATAAATCATGAGTCAACCAACTACACCTCAAGGGAGAACATGTATTATTTTAGCAAAACAATTACTTTGTAATTAATTTTTCACTGGCTTTTTTATGAGAATTTTGCCCTGTGATTTTGCTTTACTATATGTATATGTATAGATATGCCAACTGTATTTCAGCTTATTCTGTGAAACAAGATATATTACTAATTGAATACACGCGACCCTTTTTAATCTTCGATACATAACTTGTTTGGCTTGCTTTTGAAGAAGAATGGACGATTTTCAGTGTTACTTGTTAGATCTTTCTCATTTAAGATTTTAACTTGAAAAGTAGTAAGAAATATACAGAAAAATTATAACGTTTGAAATGATTTATCCATTTTATTTCCTTTCCAACGCCTTATTACTCAAATACTCGTATGCTATTTCAATCATTAGATAATTGTTCCGCGTATTTCAGAAATCATACAATAAACACAAAAAAAATACATCATCAAACTTTTGAAACACATCATCACAGTCCAATTATCGAATGGACTTAGCAAAATATTGTTCAAAAAGTCATCGAGGATAAAAGCAGGCGTGATAACAGGTCTGGGCCGGTCATCTCAACAACATAATGCACACTGATGGTATCATCAAACACATGATGAGCTTTCTCTGAGTAACGATAAGTATAATAATTACCCAAAAAAAAAATCAAATAATCAATGCACACTGCAGACACCATAATAGACTAAAAGGCAATAAAAACAAGACATTACAACAAAAATATGTGGTAATTTTGCTATGATCTAACGCACTTTCTATACATGGTGCGTGCTAATTTAACTATGCTGAACCAATATTCGAGCACGATAATTTACATCCTCTGCTCGAGCATTTTGTGATCAGCAGTCGCATATACTCTATGCCTCGGAAACATTTTCTTCACTTACTAAACTGTCAGACCCATGAACCTGTTCATGGCACACACCACACCCATATACAACCACACTTAGACCTCATGGGCTATTATATGAAGACGTTGCATCTGTGCACATGTGGAAGAGGCTTACCGCACTAGGTGACTTGAAAGGAAACGAGTCACAGGCAAGGGTGGTAGATGAATCTGAAGGCCTGTGAAACAGTAAGTGTGCTACTGAACGGTCTACAGGGTTCGTATCTGTTTCCATATCCATGAAACCAGCGCACCTAGAAGGGGGTAGAGTAGTACGTTGGTTATCACATGAAAATCAGTATGGATAAGATAAGCCCATATATTTAGATGTTACGATGAAGATGATTATCAGAAAACAAGCTATCTACCTCTTTGTTCCTTCAGCCTCAGATGCTCCACCACCAGCATCTCCTTCATCTTCGAATGCACCATTCAGGTTTGGATTGCTGCGTCTTTGTTCAGCACTCTGAGCCAAACGGTACAAACTGTCCCTTATGCATAACTTTGTCCTCAGATCCAACTAAACCGAAAAGGTAAGTGTTTAGTTTCGATATACATGCATGTGTTGTATATTCATCACTTTTGAAACTTTGTTTTATTTTTTAAAAAAACTAGGAAGTAGGTAATACCTGTTTCGTAACAAGTTGGAGCTGGTGAAAACTAGCTGCTTCCAGTGAAATATCATCCAAATCTGGAACCATTGTTGAGCTTTCTTTCATATTTGAGGAACCCGTTTCTGCTGCAGTGGCCGAGCTAACTCCTTGAGGATCACAGTGATTCTCATGTTTTCCTACCAAGCCAGGATCCGAGATCGAGGCCTGAACTGCAAAACTTCCATTTTTCAGGCTGCCATGTCCAGCAGATAGATTACCTTGACAACTTCGTAGCTTTTCTCTTTGTCCATGCGCGACTAGACCAGTTAAAGGAGGGCCAGGGAAACCCCCCCTATATTGCAATTGGCTTGATGCACGGCGCAAGTCCCTAGGAGAAATAGATTCCAAGTCATCGGTTTCAGATTTGACGATTGATTGTTCCAGATTTATGGAAGATGGATCAGACAGACTGTCCTTTAAATGGATGTTAGGAATTGGATTATCGAAACAGCTATCTGAATCAGGAGCTGGAGTATGCTGCTGTTGTCGCACATGAACTGGTGCAAAAGCCTTGTCAGAAGTCAAACCAGAATGAGACTTCATGACTTCATTTTGCAGATCACTGGTCCGAGCAAGACTATCATTTTCAAGGCAATGTACTTTGTTTGTACCCTCAGATCGACCCTGGAGCTTGAAATGCTTTTTGTGTTCACTGGTCTGACAAGAATATCATAAAATTTGAAGGTCATATTGCTTATTGTAGGCCATAGTTGGAACTGAGATGCATAAACAGAGTTAAGATGATTTAATGTTTCATAAAATGCAGAAGGGTTCCTCCCTGTTGCAGCCAAATAAGTGGATGATCATTGCA
This sequence comes from Perilla frutescens, assembly GCA_026008535.1. Lineage (NCBI taxonomy): Eukaryota > Viridiplantae > Streptophyta > Magnoliopsida > Lamiales > Lamiaceae > Perilla > Perilla frutescens. Next base: position 30,462,997 of record BRKX01000011.1, on the reverse strand, counting down.
ATACCAATTTCACTATCATGTGCGAAAATCAAATGAAAATTAACAAAACTAAACATAATGAAGAGACACCCAACTTACCACTGCAGCGTTGCCTGACCTGAAATCGCTGCAAGTTGAAATTATTGGCTGGATTTTAGCATTGAATCCCATTCCCTGCAAATTATCACGTCAGTGATGGCCTGTGTTTCAAAGTCTCTACTACAACTGTCAAAAAATCACAAGAGAGCAGAAGCATGGTTCAGATAACATGTATGTATATTAACCTGCTCTGGAGGGATAAACCCATCTTTGCTCTCCTCAATGTCAGGTCCAGTCACAGAAGACCTATAAGAATCAGACTTTTCCGAGCTCCAAGAACAGTCCTTGTATCTGATGGGTGCATTAGCCATGGCAAAAGAATTCAGGGAGTAGCCATTCGAGAAGTCATGGTTCTCAGAGATAGTTTTCATCTCGCCTGGATCAGGATATGGAAACTTAGCATCTGACTTGAGTACATCCCCAGACCCTCCTATATCATCTGCTGAAGATAACCAACTCAACTCATCTTCTTTACTAATCTCAAGGCCCAACGTTGAATCATTTCTGAAAGGGTACATTTATGAGTGAAAAAGAATATGAAAATAATGAAATGTGAACAAAGAAACAGAACAGGGTTACCTAAACATCCTGTCGATATCATCAAAGTTCTCTATTTCAGACCAACCGTAATAGAGGAGATCACTAGAATCTTTGTTCTCAGCATTTTCAAAGAAACCGAGATCATTGCCAGTATGTTTTGCATCACCAATCGGAAAATTGAAGGTGCTGTCATCAACTAGACTGGCATTGTTATTGAGAATAGTGTCATGCTTAAGTAGTTCACTACTATTTAAGTCTCTATTACTGCTCTTCAAGCCATGAGGCAATGGCATGGTACTATCAGAAGCTAAACTCGATGCTTCTTTGATTAGTTCATTGTCAGATCCAGAAGCAAATGGACCATTCGGTTTGCAGGACAATGAATCTTTCTCCAACATGGTATTCCTTGTTTTACTCAAAGGCGAAATTCCACTTTTCTCCTTTCCATGATCAACATATTTAGTGGTGGATCCTCCTGTGTTATTTGAAAAACTAGCTACTTCACGGCGACTTCTCTTGTTTTCTCCCAGAGTGAAATGATCATTGAGCCTCTTGGAACCATTATGGGGTACCATACGATCATCATCCAGAAAAATATCATCCCAAGCAATGTCTACAAACTGTAACAGCAGTTACAGAATTTTAGCTGTAATAACTGCAGAAAATACTTCCACATGATGAGTGAAAGATACAATGACCGAAAAAGGAAGAAATAGAAAAGAGATATTCATAAATGATGTAACCAGCATCCAGTTATGTTATTAACTTCCAGCCAGCATATGAACATCAAAGATATGGCTCAAAGATATTATTTAAGGAACAGTTAGGTTTGCCATCAGCAGGGTGCAACGGCCTACGTGAAAGCTACCCAAATCAAGTTATACACTAGTACTCATTCCACGTATGATACACCCAATTAATATAAAAATGGCAGTTAACTTCGCCTTGTCTGGTGCTCATATTAGAGGGATAGGCAATAAAATTTGCCTATGAACTCAATGATGATCCAATAGACTCCAGGTTTCGATAACACGTGTCATCACTGGCAGCCAGCACAAGAAATTAAAGACCATGTCAGCAACAGGAGCTTAAATAAGCAGCAAAAGAGAGATTCTATGGTCACCTCCTATAAATTTCACCAGTTACTGAACTCTTTCTTTATGTACACATTTGCAGCTTTTATCTGCTATTTCTGTTCTCTTCATGGTTTGTTCACAGAGATACAATAAATATCCTTAAGTGAAGTCATATACCACCAATTTAATACAATTCCTGTATAGCTAAAAGGAAGATATACAAAGAGGACACCTTTAGCCAAGTGGCAAAGAGTGTTACAAAATCGACCAACTTTATCACCAAAACCTGAAAGCACTTATTCTTCTCAGAAACCCTACCATAAACAAGAAGATTTTCCCATGACAGACAAGAAAAAGTTCCATGATTCAAGCAGCCAAGAAGAATTAAGTGGCCAGAAAACTTTTGAGTCATGCTTTAAGCTGCTCTTTCAACAACTAGCTTTTGACTTGTGAGGTTCGCAAGCACACAAACAAGCTATAGCCCACTGCTCGGATCTAACTGGCTAGAATGAGCCGCTGCAAGCTGCTAAGTGAGTAGCTAGCAACAGCCTTGAAGCCACGTGGTTTTGAGTTATTAATCAATTATAAACATAAGTTTCTGTAGACTTTTCACAAAAGGAGAGTGTAAGATAAATACTTTCACCGCAACTTGATAAGACTAAAAAATAAACTGCTCTTACGAAACAGTAAAGTAAAATAATCAATCTGAGCCTTACGTGTAAATGACAATGAATATGAACTTCCTTAAAATTTCAAAAGAATGAAGCAATTACTCTGATACAATTAAACGGAGTTCAGATTTCACATGCGCAGCGTTGGACTAAAACAAATCAATAAAACAACTAAAATGTGTAAATTGTAATTAAGAGCTGCCACTTTCCTTGTAAGTTTACATAACACATAAACCACGCATACAAGTGAAGATGCAACAATAATAGACTCCCTTCAAATCTGAAGGAAGCTTACCTCATGCACGAACAAGTCTGACATTCCTTGAATTCTCAGCCTGCAGTCAGACCGTAGGCAGTTTTCTTCATATTTAGCTCCAAGTGTTTCCTTTCCCTCCATCAACAAACCCGCAAAACAAACAACGAAATCAAATATTAGAATTCACTTATTGAAACTTAAAGTAATCTCCCTTGGTACATGACACTGCCAGCTGTCTAATTCCCCCATACAGGAAAAATGAACGAAATAGGTTATCTACAAGGAAATTACAGAAAAATAAAATTCAACGAAATCAAGTTCCTCAATTTCCTAGATGCAGGGAATAATTACAGGAGTGTGAAAAACAGAGTGTATAGCTCTGCGAGAACACAGTCCGACGCACGCCAAATTGAAACAGTAATTTTCAGCTGAATACAAGTCACTACGGTTGATAGGTAATAAAAAATTAACACAAATCAGCTTAAACGCATCAAATCTCCCAATTCTCTAAAAAATCTCGAAGCTAAGGCAGAGAAACAACAAAAAGTCAATCGTCTCTTCTGATTTCACTTCCTAAGCAACTCGATTTTACATATGTGAATCCACTAATCCAAATAAACAACAAAAACAAGAAGAAAGCATGCTCTGCAGCTAACTACTACTGAATCAACCGGAAATCTCACCGGAAAATCAGTCAACACCACAAAAATCCACCGGTGACGAGATCTCGGCTCCAGTAAATCAGTCCAACGACCCTAACTCCGATTCTGAATCGAGGAAGTTCTAGAGAAAGCGAACAAAAGAGGCTTTTGGTATTGAACGAGAATTTTTCTCTCTTTGAATTTTGGGGGAAAATTGTTTGTTAATGGCAAGTTGGGATTAAATAAAATTGGGTGCCAGTAAACCGCCACGTGTCAAAGGCAGGCTGTTTGAGTATCGGAACTCGTGGTTGAGAGACCGGTTCGAGATACGATCTGTTTCTGCATTCTGATTGGTCGACGTTTTGCTTGGTGGATTGTGCGGAGGGCACGTGTCGGTGGAGCCGGTGTCTGGGTGGGCCACGTGGTATTCCTGGGAGTGGGCTTTGGACAAATGGATTGGGCCTTTGAACTTTGATTGTTTAAGCGTTACACTTGGACTATTATTTTATAATTTTATTTCATTTCATTACTTGTAATAAAATATTCTCTTGGTGCGGATTATGGGATAATGATAATCATGAATTCGAGCTTATTTTAACAGTTTTGCGATTGTGACCCTTGATCAATTTTAGGATTTCGGTTGGTTGTTGGGGAATTTCTTTTTATTTTTAGCCGAATTTGTTGGGAATTCCAAAATTAAATAAAGAAGGGTAAATTGGTGTAATTAATTAATCTCTCTTACATGATTGATGAATTGCTTCACAAAAGAGAAATTTACTCAAAACACACTCATAAACATATTTTGATATATATTATAATGATAAGTTGTGACGATACCATAAATAGGGGGCCGGGTTTGATAGCAAAACTAGCTGATAAGAAACTTTTGTGAATATTAAATAATCGTAGTACAAGTGAAATATAAAATTAATATTAGCATATGTAGTGCGTGCTTTACAAAATTATTTGCAAAATACCTCGTAAATATTTGATTTTAAGGGAGAGAATCTTGGCAAAACGACATGGCGCGACTTGTTGCGAATACGAATACACTAAAAGTTCCTACATATTGATTTCTGCTTCTTATCCATATCCACTGTATATGCCACGCCCAACACCAGCAAAAATAAAAATAAAAAGAAAAGGCTGAAACCGAAAGCAACTAGCACAAATTCAAAAGCTGTGTAGATTCCTTACACTCAACGTAAGATGGATTATTTTATTCAATTAAAATATATCCGAGTTTTAGATGGGAAAATTCACTTGTGCCGGCACTACCTACTAGAGTAGTGCCCACAGTTTTCAACGCTGTCGCAATAATAATATGCCGTAAAAATTATTTGTGTGAAATCATTATATTAATTATACTCATCAAAATTTATAACATGGTTCAGATTGAAATTTATATTTAAAAATATTTATAATTCTATTAGTATTTGATTACGTATAAATTCAGATTTTGAACCGTTTCAAATTTTCATAAGTTGATTCTCACATAAGTCTTCATCATAATATGTAGTTAAATAATATTCCGCATACAATAGTTGTAAAGGATGATAAAAAATGTGTTTCATAAGTTGATTCTCACATAAGTCTTCATTATAATATGTAGTTAAATAATATTCCGCATACAATAGTTGTAAAGGATGATAAAAATGTGTTTTGGTGATGCTGGTATCCGTTCACTGATTAATGGCCTCGAGTTCACCTTTCTCCCACATTAGTACGATATTGTCCGCTTTGGGTTAAGTCCGCATGGTTTTCACTTTGGACATCTCCCAAAATGCTTCATACTAATGGGGTAGGTGAACTCCTTATATCCAAGCCAACTCTTGGATATATTTCCGATGTGGGACTTGGATTGCCATCCTAACAATCCTCCCCTCAAACCAAGGAACACATCCCCTCCAACGATACACAGTCATGAAGACAACCGGAGGTCACATTTAAGGCAAACTCCCACACATCGTGGCCCACTATCCCAGACCGAACCGGGCTCTGATACCACTGTTGTGGTTCCGTACACCAAATATTCACAGAGAATATTACTATTACAAGAACAAGATATAGCCGAATGGACTAAAGCTCAGATAGCCTCAGCAGAGCTTCTTCCTATAGCAGGTAGCCACACCAAGATCACCGGCAGTTAGGCTCTATCCACCAGCGGTCAGCCTCGGTTGTACCACACCTCTGGTTCCCACACACATACCAAGAGTGAGAGACTCTCACACAGAGAAGATGCCACAAAGGCACACACACACACACAGACAGTTGGATCGCCAATCTCTCTCTCTCTCTAGAGGAAACCCTAGCCGCTCAACACTCAGAATGAACGTGTGTACATTCAGATGGAAGAGAGACTATTTAAATGGTCGGTGCAGTTAGGGTTAGGAGGTAATGGGCCTTCCAGAGATACTGGGCCGAGTAGATGAGGCCTTGGATGAAGCCCACGACCTGGGGCCATTCTCCAACATTCTCTACCTGGCACATATGGCATTCAAAGCTCCTGACCACTTGTAGGTGTCTGCTGGGTGTTTTCATCATCGCCTATTGACCCCACTAGTAGAGTTCATAAAGAAAACTACTTAAGGGTCTTAACCAGACACAAAGTCAAGGTCTAGCTCTAACATAAAGGCAAGAGCTCAGGTAATCACCAGGAAAAATAACCAGGCAACTAACCTGTACCAACATTACTTTAGTTCTTAGAAGCAATCACTAGCTTACACAAAGTAAGGAGTGATATACAACAAGAATTAAAAGCAGCTCCCTCCTATTACCAATAGAGAAGATGGAACTTCAACAACAATCAACAACACAAGAACTAACACAAAGTCAGTTAGAGGTCTGGATTGTTGTTGAAACCCATGTGCCATATTAGTATAGGAATACCTGCAAAAATAAAAAACAAAATCAGCCTGGATAAGATTCAAAATCTTCATACTAGAAACATGCTTCTTAAGAGGAAGACACTTAGTCCCCATATCAGCAGGATTTAAATCAGTGTGGATTTTCTCAAGACAGATAAGTTGTTTATCTACAACATCCCTAATGAAATGAAACCTAACATCAATATGCTTGGTCCTATCATGAAACACAAGTTTTTACATAGCTGAATGGCTGATTGACTATCAGAGTACACAGTTACATGATTATTTAGAAAACCAATTTCAGACATCATGCCCTTAAGCCAAATAGCTTCCTTCATGCATTCAGTTATGGCTACATATTCTGATTCAGTGGTAGATAATGCAACTATATCTGTAATTGAGACTTCCAACTAATGCAAGACCCACAAAGAGTAAACACATAAGAAGTTGTTGACTTCCTATTATCCCTATCATTGGCATAGTTAGAATCTACATAACCAGACAAAACAGTACCATGAACATGCTTTGTAAAACATAACCCCACATGCTTAGTATACTTCAGATACCTCAGTAACCACTTAAGAGCCTCCCAATGAAACAGACCAGGGTTAGACATATACCTGCTCAAACAGTTGACTACATAAGCTATATCAGGCCTGATACTTACCATGAGATACATGACTGATCCTATAGAATTGGAGTAAAGCACCTTTGTCATAGCATTCATTTCAGAATCAGTTTTGGGTGACTGATCCTTACTTAAAACAAAGTGAGAAGTAAGAGGAACAAAAACAGGTTTAGCATTAATGGTGCGTTATTTTTCACCAAAAATAAATGTTCCGACTTTCGTCGGCAAGCCCACACTGCAGAGTACAATGGTGAGCAGGATCGTCTCCCAAAGGACCGGTGAGAATTACTCTTAACTTTCAGTCTGCGTGACCAAACTTCCAGAAAGGTGTTTTGTGCTTATAATAAACTGAACGAAATTAATAAATAAATAGAAAATAAATGCACGATTTAACAAAACGAACATATTTAAAATATGAGAAGAAATATTTCGGATTCCAATTAACTCCACCCTAGCACACCTAAACCGATCCTTGATGCATAGATAAATTTAATTAACACATACAAATTAGTTATAGCTACCGAAGACGCTTACTGACGCAGCCTAATTCCTCCATAGTTTCTCGATAATCAGGAAGACGCTTCACCAATTATTTCCCTAATCGACTGGCAACCGTAAGAGACGCTCTATAGGTTTAATGCGCCGACAACCTTAAATCCTAGAGGAACCCGATTTATAATTAACAGACTCTGACGCAGGACCGTAAATTAGGATTGTTATCCTCCCTGGTTCTGAAGAACCGTTTCGCCACTAATTAAACTTAAACCACAATTACGGATGACCGGTTTAATTGGCTACTAATTAATTCCGATTCACTAAATATTCGTGACTACCTAGCAATATCGAAACAATTAACGACTCGAAATACAAAGAATAACAAATGCATGCGAATTAATTGAATGATAAACAAGCAATTAGATCTCACAGTTTAGCTAGGCCAGGGCTTCGTTAGTTGTCACCGGAATAAAAAAAACTTAGCTTGAATGCATAATAGAATTGAATCGCCAACAATATTGAATAATCAAAACCATAAAATAATCGAAAGAGATAGAATATAAAATCTGCTCCAGAACGAACGTCTCTCTGTTCTCGTTCTTATTTTGAATAATGGAATAAATAATAAAGAAATAAGTCCTAATCTATATATAATATCCTTAATTAAAACATTAGATAAGGAAATAAAATCATACATCAATCTAAACTAGGTAATTGCCAAGATGAGGACTCTTGAGGCGGTGGAGAGGGTGATTTCCGCGTCCAGGTCATGGTTTGGGCCGAGAGTTGGGTTTAGCAAGCCCAAAACGCGTATCCAGTCCAGCTTCTAGAATTTCGCTCCAGCTTTCCAGCTGCATGCCCTTACGGCCGGATCTACTCAGACTCGAATTTTGCTCTTTCTTCACTTAGATTCTTTTTGCACAAAAAACCTGCCATTTTCTCCAACTTTGTACTATATCCCTACCCAACTCAACAAACACATCATTCTTCCAAAATACACAAGTATAGGGCATTTAATTAGGAGAAATGGCACCAAAAGATAATAATAAAAACAAGTAGAATACGTCCTATCAAATCCCCCCACACTTAAACCTTGCTCATCCTCGAGCATATCTAAACACACAACACAGATTTGAAAACAAAACAAGCATCGGCTGCCCTAAACTGAAAAATACTCAAAGTCAGAATCAAAACACAACCATCCATAGTCCACTAACCCTTCTCTTGTTTCATGAAATAAACACATGCTCTTCATTCAAGTAAAAAATGTGCAACTTAATCCAGCCTCACTAAGGTTCGCTCAATTTCTCTCAAAAGAAGGTAGGGACATATTTAAATTCACTCAAGTCGTGATTTGATGCCTTCAAACATAGATTTGCCCATATGTCAAAACCACAACCAAGCAAGTAAGAACTATGCACAAATCAAAAGGTCTTTTCAATGGGTTGTAATGGGGCTAGGGTGCTTAGGTAGGATAATTTGGATAAGTGGCTTAAATAAGATGAAAACATGTAAGCATATCAGAACACATTAATCAAGTTCGGCTGCAACTTCTCAAATATCACACGAATTCTAAGTTAAGTGCTGGTCTTCAAAGCTATACAGGGCAACAAAATTTAAATTCAATTGGGTACAGCCCTAATTTTTCCACGTCCCGTATGGGCATACGGACCCTTTTTTTTTCTTTTTTCTTCTTTTTTTTTCTCGAAGCTTTGCTTCTTTCTCTCTCTTTTTTCTTTTTTTTTTCTAGGAGTAGGAAGTTTTCTTCAATTTCCAGCACCAGCTATTCTTTCAAGTAAATTTCGAACTTATCTCAACATAATCCAATATAACTCACATGCTTTCAAGGGACAGGAGCAGGCCAAAAAGAGCTAAGGCTTAATTATTTAGTGGCTATTAATCAAGAAAGAAAGGATTCAAGCACAAACGAGCTCACTAAGGGATAGTCTCAAGTATGGATAATTTATTCAGGCCAAAGTAATGGTTAATCCTATATGCCTTTATCATTTTCATGCATAAGAAAACTCACAAGCAGTATGACCATGGCAACAAGGCAAATCAGAAATTCAACATTAAATCCGACACCCTCATCAACAAAAACTGAGCTTCATACATAATGTTCATGCTCAATAGGCTCAAATCTCACATTTATAAGCTTATCAAAAGTTTATCAAGTTGCACATTTCATCTTCCAAGAATACATACGAGCAATAACATAATTCAATCACAAGAGAATCAATCAAATATACCAAGATAATCCATGCGATAACCCTTCCTCCTTGTATTGTTCAATCTCAAGAAGCCAATACTCAACAAAAACAAATAAACATAAAAGTTTTTTTTTCGATTTAGAAAAGAATCCAGACACAAAAACAACAACTTCATCCCCCCCACACTTAGACAACACAGTGTCCTCACTGTGTAGAAAAGAGAGTCAACAAAATGGACACACTATGAATGAAAGAAAAATAAAAACACAAGGGATAGAGAGGGCAAACTTGCAAGCAAGAGGAGAGTCGATCAGTAGGGGTATACAAACGACGCTCAAGTGCAGTAGCTCAGCTTGGTCAAACAACTCCATGGGCTCGGCAAGGGTAGGGGCGGCGCTAGAAGAGGAACCTGCACTAGAAAGTTGGATGAGACTCTCGCTCGCTTTTTTTTATTATTATATTAAAGAAAAATAAGTAAGTAACTAAATGAAATACGAAAAATGAAAGAAAGTAATAAAAGCTCGGGTTGCCTCCCGAGAAGCGCCCTTATTTAACGTCTGAGGCTCGACGTGGTGAGGTACGGTCAAGAGACAAATTCGGGGATATCCGATCTACCCCTGTCGAAAGGAATTATTTCCATCCCCGAACCTTTATGTTTCTTCAAAAACTCGACCAATCTTACTTCTTGCCCTTTCAGCCCCAACACAAAGGCCTTCACATGAGATGGGAAAATCAGTTTCGAGTTGGTCGGTAAGGGCATACGGCCTGTCCGATTTCTGGCTGGAAACTCCTCGGCTGCGTACAGCTGCTGGACTATCTCGCGAATTGCCCTTTCTTCCTCCGAATCTGTAGTGGGTTTGGGTATTCCATTAAAGAGTATATGCTCTAATTTGTCATCCCTGAAATTATGCTCAACAGACTCATCAATAATGGAATCGATAGTATCGACCATAAAAAGAGCTTCAGGTTCTTCCACATGCTTCATAGCTTCGAATATATTAAATTGGACAATATCTCCATCAAATTCGAAACTTAGCATTCCCTTGTCTGCATCAATCTTAGTTCGTGCAGTTTTCATGAACGGGCGGCCTAACAGAATTAATGATCTATGTGTAGACAATGCATCATCCATGTCAACGATGTAGAAATCAACAGAAAAAATCAACTCATTCACTTTAACTAAGACATCCTCTACTACACCTCTAGGGTATGCGTTGGACCTATCAGCTAATTGAATGATGACTCGAGTATCTTTCATATGACCTAACTGTAATTCTTTGTAAACAGAGAAAGGCATAACGTTAATAGATGCACCTAAATCTAGCATAACTTTCTCGACCTTTTTGCTCCCAATGATGCAAGGGATGGTAAACATACCTGGATCTCGGCATTTTTGAGGTAATTTCCGTTGAATAACGGCTGAAACAGTCTCACCAACCGTGATCTTTGCATCTTTCCCATATCGTATCTTCTTGGAGCATAGTTCTTTCAAGGACTTCGTGTATCTCGGGACTTGCTTGATAGCATCAATCAATGGTAGATTGATCTCGACTTTCTTGAAAAGATCGAAGATTTCTTTCTCATCCTCCTCTTTCTTGTGCCTTGCTAACCTGGAAGGAAAAGGAGCTGCATTAATAGGGTTAGAAATTTTAGGTGGACCTTGTACCTCAGTAGGGGTAAACGGGGCAGCAGATTGTTTGCCCTCTGCGCTTGGTCTGTCTTCAGCTTCTGCAGTTTACCCACACCATGTGTTGTCTTTCTTCTTCTTTGTTTCCACCTCAACCAATTCTTTGCCGCTTCAAAGAGTCACAACACTGACGTTTCCTTGTGGATTCATCTCGGTTTGAAAGAGAAGACACATAGCAGGTTGTTCATTCCTTTCGCCAGATTCTTTTTTCGGCCCTTCAGTATGCCCTTCTGGCTTCTTTTCTTCCTTCTTGGCCTCCAACTCGGTTAACTCTTCCGTACTTCTCAAAGTGATAGCGCAAACATGCGCTCTTGGATTCATTTCAGTTTGGGATGGGAGTTTGCCTTGATTCGTCTGCATCTTGTTCATTTGAGTGGCGAGCTGAGTGATCTGCATGCCCATACTGCCCAGGGCAGCTTGTGTCTCCTACTAAAAGGCCTTTTGGCTCTGCGCTAGACTGTTCACTAGGCTTGTGCTCTGCTCGAGATTCTTCATGATCTCACTCAAAGATGGCGCAGATCGGTCCGTGTGGGCATACGGCTCACCCCTTGGGGGCCTTAGTGGCAGATCTCCTACTGTTGGTTGGTCTCCAGGCTGGCTCCAACGGAAATTCGGGTGATCTCTCCAACCTGGATTGTAGGTATTGGAGTAAGGATCATTATTCCACTTCCTTCTAAAATTGTCTCCTCGCGGGGCATCATAGTTGATTCATCTGAGAGCATCTTGTTGTGCATCGCCCGATCCATAACAAGCTTGTTCAGTTGAGGGCTCTTGCAAATTGGGACACTCGTCAGTGAAGTGTCCATTTTCAGAACAGACTCCGCAGTGGTTTGGCCTTGTCTGCGCCATAGCAAGGCTTCGGACTAGGGAAGTAAGAGCATCTATCTTTTCATTCACTCCCGACTCTTCAACTCGGCCGAGTGCCCTTACAGGTCAGTGTCTGCTGTCGTCTTCTTCTTCGTACTGCTGTCCTCCAGAAGCCATGTCTATGATGAGCTGTTTAGCCTCGCCGAGGGTTTTGTTGGTAAGAGATCCCCCGCTGGGAGCATCAACGATTTTCCTATCGAAAGAAGACATGCCACGGTAAAAGTAATTAGTCAGAAGCTGATAATCAGTGAATCCATGGTCCGGGCATTTGTGACAAATTTGTTGAAATCGTTCTCAGTATTCGGCCAAGCTTTCATTCGGCTTTTGCTTGATGCTACTGATTGCCATCCTTAGACTTGCAGCTCGAGTCTCAAGGAAGAATTTTCGCAGGAATTGTCCTTCTAATTCCGTCCATGTGGTGATAGACTCCGGTGGCAAATCAAATAACCAATCTCGTGCCTTTCCCTGCAAAGTGTGAGAAAAAGTGAGTAACCTTAGGTTATTAGCAGTAAAACCAGTAGGTCTTAAAGTTGAGCACACGAGATCAAATTTAGACAAATGCTTATGTGCACTCTCTCCCGGTAGATCACCAAACTTCGGTAACACTTGGATGAATGCAGGTCGGATCTCCGCATTGTTGGCAATCGGAGGCAGCACGATGCAGATGGGTCTATTACTCTGAAGACGACCGATTTCCCTGATGAGAGGCTCATGATCGGGTCCATGATCAGCCACGTTAGCATGAATGAGGGCTTTCCCTACGGCAAGGCCTTGCGGGTTCGGTGGTGGATCTTCGTTATTGGCCATGTCGAGGCGTTGATCAATACCGAAGGGGTTTTGTTCAGATTCGAGAGTGTTTGTAGGTTCTTTGGCAGCCTTCCTCAATCGGTGAAACGTTCTCTCTGGCTCTGGATCGAACACTAAATCTTTATCTGTAGAGAAACGGCTCATGTACCAGAAAAATAAAAGAAAAACAAAGTAAAATAACAAACTGAAAAACAAGAGTAATCACTGCTTGAAACCGATCCCCGGCAACGGCGCCAAAATTTGGTGTGTCGTTTTTCACCAAAAATAAATGTTCTGACTTTCTTCGGCAAGCCCACACTGCAGAGTACAATGGCGAGCAGGATCGTCTCCCAAAGGACCGGCGAGAATTACTCTTAACTTTCAGTCTGTGTGACCAAACTTCCAGAAAGGTGTTTTGTGCTTATAATAAACTGAACGAAATTAATAAATAAATAGAAAATAAATGCACGATTTAACAAAACGAACAGATTTAAAATATGAGAAGAAATATTCCGGATTCCAATTAACTCCACCCTAGCACACCTAAACCGATCCTTGATGAATAGATAAATTCAATTAACACATACAAATCAGTTATAGCTACCGGAGACGCTTACTGACGCGGCCTAATTCCTCCATAGTTTCTCGATAATCAGGAAGACACTTCACCAATTATTTCTCTAATCGACTGACAACCGTAAGAGACGCTCTATAGGTTTAATGAGCCGACAGCCTTAAATCCTAGAGAAACTCGATTCATAATTAACAGACTCTGACGCAGGACCGTAAATTAAGATTGTTATCCTCCCTGGTTCTGAAGAACCGTTTTGCCACTAATTAAACTTAAACCACAATTACAGATGGCCGATTTAATTGGCTACTAATTAATTCTGATTCACTAAATATTCACGACTACCTAGCAATATCGAAACAATTAATGACTCGAAATACAAAGAATAACAAATGCATGCGAATTAATTGAATGATAAACGAGCAATTAGATCTCACAGTTTAGCTAGGCCAGGGCTTCGTTAGTTGTTATCGGAATAAAAAGAACTTAGCTTGAATGCATAATAGAATTGAATCGCCAACAATATTGAATAATCAAAACCATGAAATAATCGAAAGAGATAGAATATAAAATCTGCTCCAGAACGAACGTCTCTATGCTCTCGTTCTTCTTTTGAATAATGGAATGAATAATAAAGAAATAAGTCATAATCTATATATAATATCCTTAATTAAAACATTAGATAAAAAAAATAAAATCCTACATCAATCTAAACTAGGTAATTGCCAAGATGAGGACTCTTGAGGCGTTGGAGAGGGTGATTTCCGCGTCCAGGTCATGGTTTGGGCCGAGAGTTGGGTTCAGCAAGCCCAAAACGCGTATCCAGTCCAGCTTCTAGAATTTCGCTCCAGCTTTCCAGCTGCATGCCCTTACGGCCGGATCTACTCAGACTCGAATTTTACTCTTTCTTCACTTAGATTCTTTTTGCACCAAAAACCTGCCATTTTCTCCAACTTTGTACTATATCCCTACACAACTCAACAAACACATCATTCTTTCAAAATACACAAGTATAGGGCAATTAATTAGGAGAAATGGCACCAAAAGATAACAATAAAAACAAGTAGAATACGTCCTATCAATTAATCATAGCAAACTTAGTCAGAATTTTATCAACATAAGTAGACTGACTTAACACCAGTTTGTTAAGTTTTTCTTTCTCTTACCATATTCATGCCAAGAATCTTCTTAGCATCCCTTAAGTATTTCATCTCAAAGTTGTCACTTAGACATTTTTGCACATGCTTTATAGTCTCAATACAGGGGCTAACTAAGAGCATATCATCTACATTAGTCAACAGAAATATAGGCTTGACATTAACATCTTTAAAGTACAGACAATGGTCATAAGCACTTCTAGTAAACTTTAAAGACTTTATGCAATTGTCAAATTTTATATTCCACTGCCTAGGGGACTGCTTCAACCCATATAAAGACTTTTTCAACAAGCAAACATATTCAGGGTTATTACAGTCCACAAAACCTTCTGGTTGTTTCATGTAAATGGGCTTATCTAAGTCACTATGCAAGAAAGCAGCTGTTACATCCATTTGTTTCATTTCCCAGTTATATTGAGCAACCAAAGCAAACATAATACGAACAGTAGTAAACTTAACCATATGAGCAAAAATTTTAGAATAATCTACTCCCTCCATTTGAGTGAAACCTTTGGCCACTAATCTGGCCTTATACCTGACAGAATTTACTTCTGACTTAACCTTATACAACCATTTACAATCAACTATAGAACAATGTGCAGGTCTTGGAACCAGCACCCAAGTGTTGTTAACCTGTAAGGATCTCATCTCTTGTTGCATAGCAGTGAGCCACTTACTAGACTCAGAGCTACTCATGGCTTGTCTGTAAGTTTTAGGTTCACGGTTATCAAGAGATTCATGCACACGATAAGCAAAGATAAACAAATTGCAGTCAGCATATCTAACAGGTCTAACAATAGTTCTTCTAGCTCTATCTCTAGCCAGTTGATAATCCTGTAAGTATTCATTTCCAGTATATTGGTCATCAGAGTCAGGAGCATATTAAGTATCATTTTCAGTTTCAGTTTCTGTTTCAGACACACTAGACTGTTCAGATGCAGTATGATTACCTAAAGAACTACCAGAGTGAACATCATCATGCAAAGGAACAAGAGGAAACAGAGGCTCCACCTCAAAATGAACAATATTAGAAGAAGAAAAAGAAACAAAAGAGACATTATCATGCACACAGGGGAATGAATTTTCATTAAACACAACATCCCTACTGATAATGGTTTTGAATCCAGGTTCAGACACAACCTATAACCTGTACCCCCTTAACCCCTTCAGGATAACCCAAAAAAACACATTTTTTGGATCTGGGTTCAAGTTTATCACCCTTAACATGCATATATGCAGCATAGCCAAAAACTTTTAAGTATGAGATATCAACATACTTTCCAATAAACACAGATTCAGGGCATTTCTCCTTTAATGGAACAGAAGGGGATCTGTTAATTAAGTAAGCAGCAGTATAAATGGCTTCTCCCCAGAATGGCTTATCAAGCCCAGAGAGTTGCCTCATACTCCTCACTCTATCCAATAGGGTTATATTCATGCGCTCTGCAACCCCATTTTGTTGAGGAGTATAAGGAACAGTCTTATGCCTCTTAATTCCAGATTGAGTACACAAAGTATCCAATTGAGCATTACAGAATTCAAGGCCATTATCAGTTCTAAGGGCTTTAATCTGCTTACCAGTTTGAGTTTCAATCATGATTTTCTAGGTTTTAAACTTTTCATAAACTTGAGACTTATGATGCATAAGAAAAACCCAAACCTTCATAGAATAATCATCAATTAAAGACAGAAAGTATCTGCTGCCACCATGAGTGGCATCAGTAGCAGGACCCCAGACATCAGCATGAATATATTCAAGAATATCATGACTCTTTATTTCAGTAGGGGACATGTGAACAGGAAATTGGACTTTATGCTGCTTATCAAAAATGCATGCATCACAGAAAGACACATTATTTACAATATCAGAGCCAAACATGCCAGCATTTTTCAGAATAGTTAAGCCTTTATTACTCATGTGACCAAGCCTATTATGCCATAAAATAGATTTATCTTGAGTTACAACATGCACAGAGGGAATATGTTCAGAGTGGCAAATATACAAATTGTTATGCTTAAGAGCTTTAAACATCACTAAGGAGCCCTTTAAGACTTTCATTTGCCCATTCCCCCATCTACTCTGAAAACCATCATCTTCAAGAGCAGCACAAGATATCAAATTATAGCATAAATCAGACACATATCTCACACTTTTCAAAGTAATTTCAGAGCCAGACTTAAATTTCAGGCAGACATCACCAATTTCCATTATCTTGCATTTTTTCTCATTAGCCATGGATACATAACCATGATCAGATTCCTTAAAAGAAGAGAAAATATTCTTAAAAGGAGATATATGAAAGGTACAACCAGAGTCTATAAACCACTCATTTTCACACATAGCAGAAGTAGCACAAGGAATAGCAACATGAGAAGGATGAATAACCATGTAACAATCACCTAGAGCCTCTCCAGAAGCAACATTAGTATGATCAGAATCAATTTTGCCATTTTTCCTATTGTTCTTTTAAGGCAGAGGACAATCTTTTATAAAGTGATTTGTTTCCCCACAGTTATAGCACTTTCTCACCTGTCTAGACCTAGATTTAGATCTAGACTTACCCTTCTTCTTACTATTGCCATTTTCATTTTGATTGGAGAGTCTAGTTCTCTCCCTCCCTCTAGCATATATAGCCTTATTACCCTGACTGCCTCCCTTCCTAGATGCTAATACCTCCAACTCTTGAGACTTTAGAACACTAATAATCAAATCAACAAAGGCATTATCTCTGCCATACTTAATGACAACTTTAACATCAGAAAAAGTATCAGGGATGGCATTTAAAATGGCAATATTAGTGTAGTTGTCTATTGTAGTGTCTCAAGATAACTTGATATCCTGGACCAATTTTGTGAAAAAATCCATATTCTCATCAATATCCCTAGACATATTAAGTTTGAATTTAAACAACTTTTCAAGCAGATACCTCCAACTCTTGAGACTTTAGAACACTAATAATCAAATCAACAAAGGCATTATCTCTGCCATACTTAATGACAACTTTAACATCAGAAAAAGTATCAGGGATGGCATTTAAAATGGCAATATTAGTGTAGTTGTCTATTGTAGTGTCTCAAGATAACTTGATATCCTGGACCAATTTTGTGAAAAAATCCATATTCTCATCAATATCCCTAGACATATTAAGTTTGAATTTAAACAACTTTTCAAGCAGATGCATGCGATTAGCAAATGAAGCTTCAGTATATGTAGACTCCAATTTTTCCACAGATCTTTAGCAGATGATGATTCACCCATTTTTTGTATCACAGAATCACTCAGATTTAACATGATAGTAGAACAGGCTAATTCATTTATCTTAGCACATTTGGGTTCAGTATCTTCATCAGAATAATCACCAGTAATGGCTTTAGCAACACGCTGTTGAATCAGCACACATTTAATTTTTTATTTCCAAATATTAAAATCATTTTTGCCATTGAAAGGAAGCATGACATACACATTAGCAGCTATTTTAAACCAATACAGAACACAAAACAGACCAACAGAGGCAAGAAAAAGCAAGAAAACCAAGAACCGCAAACAATCTGAGTCAAAGATCATCAACCGGTCAAGATCCCTACAGGAGTGAGTGGATTTCTCAGTTCGCAATTACCCGTTTGAACGGGGGCGCAGAGGGTCACACAAAGTTCAAGGCTCTATCGGGTTAAAAATGATGACACAGACCAGAAATCTCACCCAGAGATTTCACCAAAAAAACAGTTCTCAAGGAACAGAGGCAGATCTCACAGATCTGACAACCGCACAAAGTAAAGAACATAGAGAAAGAACACAGCGAAAGACAGAACCAAGATCGATTCACAGAAAAAAAAACCTAGATTGGAGCCACAGAGGCAGATCTAACAACAAAAGACACAAGAGACAGAAAGGACAAGATAATACCAGATCGGTGCCCTAGGAGAGGGAAACACCGTTTTACCTTGCCGTCTGTCCGGAGAAGACGGTGAAAACCGGCTAAACACACAATGAACTGACTAGTGGGCCTCGAGTTCACCTTTCCCCCACATTAGTATGATATTGTCTGCTTTGGGCCAAGCCCGCACGGTTTTCACTTTAGACATCTCCCAAAAGGCCTCATACTAATGGGGTAGGTGAACTCCTTATATCCAAGCCAACTCTTGGATATATTTCCGATGTGGGACTTGGATTGCTATCCCAACAATCCTCCCCTCAAACCAAGGAACACATCCCTTCCAACGGTACACAGTCATGAAGACAACCGGAGGTCACATTTGAGGCAAACTCCCACACATCGTGGCCCACTATCCCAGACCAAATCGGGCTCTGATACCACTGTTGTGGTTCTATACACCAAATATTCACAGAGAATATTACTATTACAAGAACAAGATATAGCCGAAGGGACTAAGGCTCAGATAGCCTCAATAGAGCTTCTTCCTACAGCAGGTAGCCACGCCAAGATCACCGGCGGTTAGGCTCTATCCACCAGCGGTCAGCCTTGGTTGCACCACACCTCTGGTTCCCACACACACACCAAGAGTAAGAGACTCTCACATAGAAAAGATGCCACAAAGGCACACAAACACACACAGTTGGATCGCCAATCTCTCTCTCTAGAGGAAACCCTAGCCGCTCAACACTCAGAATGAACTTGTGTACATTCATAAGGAAGAGAGACTATTTAAATGGTCGGTGCAGTTAGGGTTAGGAGGTAACGGGTCTTCCAGAGATACTGGGCCGAGTAGATGAGGCCTTGGATGAAGCCCACGGCCTGATGGGACATTCTCCAACACATGATCTAATTATGTTTGTTGGATATTTTTATTTTTATCTTCAATCACTTATAATTTCATAGTTACTATATCAGTAAATTGACATTAATATCGACAACAGTGGTGGATACATAGGGGGTAGGGGGCAGCCCAACGTAAATATATATATACTTAATAAGTAAGATCAAGAAAAGGTTATAGTTTGCCCCCAATTATTATTATTTTTTTAAATATAGAATTGTGTTGGGTTTGATGTTTTTTTTATATGGATACATATTGTTTATTTATTTTAATTTATTTTTAATTTATACTTCATATTAATTGTGATCAAATGTTATTTTTTTATTAATATTTTTTATATTTTTATGTAGAATATAGAGATGTTTTAAAACAAAATCGTACATGTATCTTTTCATTTACTTTGAATGAAGTTAATATTTGTTAAATATTTAATTAGGGGTAGATTATGAACTTTAAGAATTATAATATAATCAAAAAAATAGGATTGAACTGTGAATTTAAATTGTGATTCTTGAATGTTACATATTAGTTTACATGCCTTATTAAAATTAGAAGAAAAAAAAAGTTAAAAATATTGGATTGTTATCAATTCTTGGAATAAGAAAAGGATATAGTATAGCGTAAATAAACCCGAAAATCGATCGCTCCATCATATATCAATGTCCCCCCCTCCCCGCAAAAGAAATCCGGAATCCACCACTGATAAATAAATAATTAAACAAATAAATAAAAATTTGTATGAGACGGTCTAACGGATCCCCTTACGTTAGACGGATCAAACCCGCCCAAACCCATCCAAAAATTCACTGACCCGCTGGGCCTGACAGATTTAAAAAAAATGTTTACTTTGGACTTGGGGCTGCTGGGCCTATTCCATTTTTTTCTTTTTTTTTCTTCTTGCATTTCTTTTTATTTTTCTTCTTCTTTCCTTTCTTTTTTTTTTCTTTGCTTTTTTTTTTCTTTTTTCTTTCTTTCTTCTTCTTTCGTTTTTTTTTTGTTTTTATTCTTTCTTCTTCTTTCTTTCTTCTCCTTTTTTTCGTTTCCTTCTTTTCTTCTTTCTTCTTTTTTTCTTTCTTTCTTCTCCTTTTTTTTTCGTTTCCTTCTTTTTCTTCTTTCTTCTTCTTTTTTTTTTCTTTCTTTCTTCTTGTTTTTTTTTTCGTTTCTTTTTTTTCTTTTTTAATAATTATAATATAGTCTTCTCAGAGTATACATTTATTTTAAAAAAAAATTTGTTGTTGATTAATTATTGAGCTAAAAAAAAGAAGTATCATTAATTATAAGGTAAAATATCATTAACTATGAGTGGAGTATATCATTAACTAAAGTATCATTATTTATGAAGTGAAGTATTATTAACTCACATATGAGTATCATTATTTATGAGGTGAAGTGGAGTCTCATTACTATGAAAAAAAGTATCGCTAATTGCAGAAAAAAGTATCACTAATTAGAAAGAAAAGTATCACTAAGTGCAGAAGAAAGTATCACTAATTAGAAAGAAAAATATAACTAATTGCAGAAGAAAGTATCACTAATTAGAAGAAAAGTGTCACTAATTGCAGAAGAAAGTATCACTAATTAGAAGAAAAGTATCACTAATTGCAGAAGAAAGTATCACTAATTAGAAAAAAAGTATCACTAATTGGCGAAGAAAGTATCACTAATTATAAAGAAAAATATCAGTTCAAACATATTGTAATTCAAAAATTGAATCATTAGCTACATAAAAAAAATATTGCAATTCAAAAATTGAACATGATAGTGGGTAGTAACTACTCATTATATTAGTGATGCTTCATTTTTTTTTATTAATAGTGATACTTACTTTATAATTAATGATACTTCTTTATTGTTAATTTAATAATTAATGCTTAATCATCAGTAATTTTCATTTTAATGAAAATATAACTTTTATTCGGTAAAGTATCATTAACATTGATGTGAAGTATCATTAATAAAATCATTATAAAAAAATATACAACTTCTAACTCTTCGTAGTGAAGCATGAATTGGAGTCGGAAAAAAAAAAAGAAAAAAAAAGTGTTGAGTTGTGCGTGAGTTTGTGTTAGAGAGAGGGGGGAGGGGGTGGCTGTTTTTGCCGATAAAAAAGAAGAGAAAAGAGTTAGATGTAAAAAAAATTGAATATGAAAAAAAGAGAGGATGGGGGGACCATTAAAAAAAATTAAAAAGAAAAAAAAGGAGGGGGGACCACTTTGATGGGTGAAATAATATCCGTCTAATGTAAAGGGATCCGTTAGACGGTCTAACAGGAGTGTACCCCAATATTTATATATGCTCGTTTATATATATATATATATATCAATTACACATATAATATTATTCGACTATATTGACTTGACGATCCTTCGAAAGTACAAGTACTACCCGTGGCGACTATATATTGTTGGTCAATGTATATCTTATTCATTATACTAGCATTACACCCGTGCGATGCACAGAGTGTCATGTTTTACAATTTTGTAAAACAATTTAACGTTTGAATAGTGATAGTAAAATAAGATATATTTGGATAAAAGATTATAGAACCATTTACAGTTAACTACTCTCTCGTTTAAAAATGTTTGTTATTTTAGGGGTTTTGTTTTATTTCAAAATATTTGTTGTTTTAGATATTTTCACACACTCTCTCACAATTTAGATCCTATCCAAAACCCTACAAAATATCTTAATTCTAACGTAAGATTTAATGTCATATGGGAGGGAGGGGTACATTAGTCAAAAAATTATTTTTTAATTCTAGATAAAACTTCTAATTAAAACAACATTTTTGAAACGGAAGAGTATATCAATAGTTCAAAAGTAAAATCAACAACATTATCAGTTGTGGTCAAATTTATCAAGTTTCATGTAATTTCAATACATATTTAGGAGTACTTGTTTTATCAGTCCAAACATATGACACAAAATTACAGTAGTAATTTTTTTTAGCAAATTAAAATATGTGAAAATAAAAAAGTATGAGTGTGATGGTACTTGACCACTAAATGGTGGAAGAAGATCATCTCTCGTGCATGTTGGCACAACACATAAATCTGTGCACTCAAAGTTCAATGCTTTGTTTGATTTTCCTTTTTTTTTTATCCTTCATATTTAATCATTTTTAATATACTGGATATTATTTTTTAATTATTAAGTTTATTAGGGGTTTTTTCATAATTATGGTTAATTTTTTAGCTAATCATTTTATTTATGATTAATTATATAATAGTTAGGATTTACAATTAATTTAATTTTTAAATAAAGTTATTTTAGTTATTGATTTTATAATATCTTCTAGTATTTCAAGTAATATGAAAAATAAAAAATGAAAAATAAAAAAATTATACCAAAATAGCACAATTCAGGACTCAAATTTGCACAACAGGGGTGTTGTGCTGCTGCATAATAGAAGATCTCGTTCCTTAATATTAGTCTTTGAGATTAAAATGAACTTAATTGATTTCATTAATGATCCAAATAATATTTCATGATCATCAATTCCATAATTTGATGTGACGATTAACTAATACTCCCTCCTGTTTTTAATAGATGATTTTCTAAGCTTTCGCACATATTTTAATAAACTATTTTTTTACCCATATTAACCTTGTTTAGTCCACTGTATATTAATTGGATACATTTATAATTGAGGATTTTGACCAAGTTAGTCATTATTAATTAGGGGTATAATTGATATAAATTTCCAAAACATCATCTATAAAATACATAATTCAAGTAGCCAAAACATCATCTATTAAAAACAGGAGGGAGTAATATTTATCTAATGAATGTTAATGGTTTGAATTAATCTAATATTAAGAAGAAATATAAATTCATTGTAAAAGATTTACACAGAGGAAAATAACATGTATTATTTAGTAATTTATTTAATTTTTGTTGGTTATAGCCTCTATAAGATCATCATTTACAACATTTTTTATGTGTTTAAATTGATAACAAAATTATAATATAGTATAACAATTCTTTTAAATTATAGTTTGTTGAATATTAACTAATTCATTAAAAGTTATTGATTTATTCATATATATCAATTGAGTAAAACTATAGCTTAATTATTATTATTTTAAGTCAATATCAGATGACGGGATAAAACGTGTGGATTTTACTCAATTAAAAATCATAAAAAATTACCCAATTGCCTATTCTTCTCTAATAAGAAGATAATTGTTGGATATATATAATTTAAAAATCAATCTTATAAATACTTACCATGTAAATTTTCATATTGTGATAAAATTGAAATTATGTTACATTATAATTTTTAAAAAATGTTATATTAACCAATAAAAAAAACTAAACTTTCAATTCTATATTAATAGAAAATTGTTAATGAAAATCTAAAATTATATATTGCTTACAAAATTACACATTCGGTGACAAAAAAATAATAACAATAAAGTGTACAATGGTGACAAAAATTCAAAATGACATTTCAAAACAATAAAACATTTAAATTGTATACTAATGACAAAAATTGTAATTGTATTTAAAACTGTACAATATTTTTCATATTTTAGTACTAACCATTTATAGTCCGTCCATCTAATTAAAGTATAAGAAAAATATCATTTTGAAATAAGTACAATTTCCTTTGTCATGACAATAATTTCACATGTTTCATATATTTTAAAAATTAATGAAGTATTTTTTTTTTGAGTTGATTAACCAAGTCATTTATATGCGCATTAAATAAATAAATGAAATACAAAACTTTATAATGTGTATAATTTCTAATTGTTAATGTTTCAAACCTTAAAATAAATAACAACAAATTTGACATAAAATTATTTTGTTGTGGTAATTAATGTGGAGTGTATTAATGTATGAGTTGAGCATCAAGCTTTGTTATCCATTCATTTAACATATCTATCTATATTTTCAAAAAAAAAAAAAAACACAGCTCTATCTATTGTTTTGAAGGTTAATAGATAAAAATACAAAGGCTTACGACATTATTATTTGAGGTAGAGAAGAAGAAGACTATTTAATATTTTATTATCCTAAATCAAATTTATATCATATTCTTCTATTCTTGTAATAATATTCACTCTCATATATATTTCCAGTATGTTGATGATACTCTGCTAGCTTCTAGATAACTCTCATTTGCTTTCAATTTTTGTTGTCAATTGACATTTTCTTAAAAAAGAGTGTTGCCTGAAAAAAAAGGCATGTGAATTATAAGATAATGAAAAGTAAAACAGGGAGTGAAGAAAATACCCGCGTGATAGTTTAATTACTTCGATAAAACAATAAAAAAATATGCACAACAAATATTTTTCCTAAAAAACCTTACAGGTTTTTGGTTTCACATTTTATATATAAGCCAGATAAAAACAATCAAATTAAAAAAATATATATCATAATGACTAACTAATTCAAACTTTTCAACAAAAAGAAAAGATGAAAAGCACCTGATATGTAACGGATTTTTAGTTCATTTTTTATGATGACTAAGACTGTATGAAATTATGTAAGCTTTCTTATAGTGAATATAATTTTTTTGTATGCTCGTATGGATACAATTTTGGAAAAAAGATAATTAAAACAATACAAATTAACGACAAAATGCAAAATTATAAATATCATATTTAGTTGAATATCACCAAACACAAGTTGCAAAATCCCACTGATTTCTTTGAGATCGAGAGGCAAATTATTGGATGCATGACTATTTTAACTCAATCTAGACCCTACACACAAATCAGAAAGACAAAATATATATCAAATTTGAGTGCATGGGAATATGGGTGCTTACTTTCAAAACCTTGTAAAATGTAGAATTATTGTGTAATGAAAACCAATAAAAAAAAGAAACAAAGAAATCAATAATTGTGTGATCTATAATCTATTATTCTATAATATATAATTATCATAAATATTGTTATTATATATGATAATTGTGTAATTATATAATAATTATTATGTTATTATATTATATTATATATATATATATATATATAGAGAGAGAGAGAGAGAGAGAGAGAGAGAGAGAGAGAGAGAGATCAAATTGATGAATTAATTTGTGGATTGTGCCAAATAGAGCAATTATATGTTCAAAAAGTCAAATATATTTAATAAGGGTAAATATATATAACATGATTTCATTATAAATGGATTGATTTAATGATAAGAAGATAATTATATAAAATCTTAATTATAGAATAAAAAATTAAAATATAAAGTAGCCGAGAATAGTTATGTTACATCAAATAAAATATATAATTTATATAATATATAATATTTAAACAAAATATTTTTAATATATATTTTACCTTACACAATTGATTAGAAAAGATTTTTTGCCATAACATATATATCTGTTATAACAAATCAATCCATCAATATATATATATGCATATATATTATAGATTTGCAATATATAAATTTTTTATATTTATGAAAATATATTAATATTAAATCATTTACTCGAAAAATAAATAATTTTGTAATCTAAAATAATATTTTTTTCATTTTCGGAAGGTGAAAGTGGCAGGAAAACTATCTTTTTCTATTTTCGGATACGGTCTTATTATTATATATTAGATAGATATAGATATAAATGGAGGTAATATGCTCTTTCTATGATTTTAAATATATTATATACTAACCTTCTGATAATTAGATGTGAAATGAAGCCAATGATTCAATCTATATCCTGCCATTTGAAACATATTCGTTATAATCATTATAGTTTTTTATGAAAAGACTACTTTATAATAACAATAAAATCATCTTAAAAGAATAATAACAAAAATCAACGACCCCCAATAATAAAAATACAAATTCAAAGGAAAAAAGTATCAAGTCAAATGTTCAAAACTTGATAATTAGAAATGCAAATATAGTTTTGTAATGACATATAACCAATAATTAGAGACATTTATACTTCAAAAATAAATTTGGATTAAAAATGTTTATCGGCCCAATTCTTCTTAGAAACGGAAATACATAAATTATCAGAATTTATTGACTTTTCTAATTACAATAGATTTATCTAAAATTAAGAATCAAACAATAATGTGGGTATATATTTAATGAGATATGATTGAAGATTTAGAGTAATTATATATTACTACTAAATATAATATGATATGATTGAAGATTTAGATTTATAATTTTTTTATGTTCACGATGTTTACATAAAAATAAATAATATTAAACAATATATAAAATTACATTTCCACTTCTAGATGGTAAAATTACGGTCACGGAGTCGTCATCAGGGCCGGCCCATAGGGGTGGCCAGGTGGGCCACCGCCCATGGGCCCCCAAATTATCGGGGCCCCTGATTTTTATTTTTAATTTAATATTATATTTAAAAATAATAATTTTAAAAATATTTATTACAAAGTCTAATAAAAAATATATGTATGATCAATCTATTTATTTTTTGAGACATTACTATTCGAGTCTAACAATTTTCATTCTTTGAATATTATCAGTAAATTATAAACCGACATCAAAATATATTGTATCATATTAAAATAATAAAGTCTATTTACATGTTGTCTTTTTATCTCAAAATTTAGAAAGAAAACAACACTGATAATTACACTTTTTCAAAATTTAGGATGAAAACAATACTAATTTTTTTTCAAAATGCTCGTAAAAAATATATATACGGGGGCCCCTCATTTTTTGTTTTACCATGGGCCCCCGAAATGTCAGGGTCGGCCCTGGTCGTCATTATATGTTATATAGATTATATTAGATATCGCGATAAATGCATGTGATGTAAAATGCACGATACCTTATCATTATTTAATTAGGTTAGAAAATGGATTGGCCTAATAAATTGTTGGCCGCAGGCTAGACTTCAAATAATGTTGTTACAAATGTTGATTATTGATCACATTTTTTTCCGCAGGTTACATGTATTTGTCCGAGATTGTGAATATATCAACAACGTGATGCATCATCATACATCCAAAATTACGGCTCCATCCAATCCGGAGTCTTCATACATATATTGTGGTTAATATTATACAACTAAAAAATTCTGTGTTAGTTTGGTTTAATAACGTGAGACGCATCATGTATAACAGTTATATAACTATATATATATATATATATATATATATATATATATATATATGTTTTTTAATTCATTTTGAAATATTCTTTATTTTCGGAGATAGATTTTTTCTCTATTTTTGTGCCGCGTATATGATATGAATATATGATTGATATCTAGCTAGCTTGAATAAACAACGTTTTTGAAGCGCATATGAATTCTTATTTGAAAATTTCTATTAATATTAATGGATATATGGTGATGGGATATAATTTGAAAAGGAACATTGTCCTGAACTTGAAAGTTTTCTTAGCATGCATGGCATGGCTCCTTGATGGTTCAGATTTACTAGTATTTAAAAATTAATTAAATAAAATAAATTGAGGTAACAACTCACAAAAATAAAATAAAATCATTTTCAACAGTATCTATATATATGATTCCATATATAAGCTGACCTAAATGTACTGTTCCTTTCGAGTTGTGGGTCGAGACGAACAAGATCATCTATTAACAAATCTTGTACTCCATCTCATGTTCCAACCATCGATTCTCGCTATTTGTATTTTTTTATTGGATATTTATTAATTTTTTAAATATACATGGCGGAAAATCAATGATTGAAACATAAATAAAATACAAGATTTGAATGGAGGATCTATTCCGTGATTGAAGTGGAGTGAGTCTCACTCCCCGCCCCCGCCCCCGCCCCCGGCCCAATTTTTAATTTCTACAATTTTTTACCAACTTTATCAAAACACTGTTTATATAATTACTACAATAATATCATAGGAAGAATTAGAAGCAAAATATTTTTAACCCTTTCTTTTATTAACTTGTAGGTGCGGGGAGTTTTCTTAAATTTTTTTGTGAAATTTTAAAATTAAATGGAAAATCCCATATTATATCGATCCTTTAATATTCTTACACTTTTAATGACTTGATTTTTATGGCATATATTATTGCACTGTATGTGAGATATTTTAACTGAAGGAATAATATAATAATATAGTGTGTGTGTGTCTACACACACACACATATATATATATATATATAAATATGAATATTATTATTTAAAATGAAAAATAGCATTCGTCCCGACCCGCCAAAAATGTAGGGTCCGGGTGAAGGGAAATTATGGTTGGTTGCAACTTGCCAGTTGGCCCACTCAGGCGGGTCAAGTTTATGGATCTAATCAAACCCATAGCATCCACATCACCAAAAGAAGAAAGAAAAAATCTAAATTAATCAATTTTCTTTTTTGCATTCGACTACATAACACGAAAAAAAAAATCATCAGTATCCAGGTCACTTGAGGCACACCGAACATTTTACCACCTCCATACATAAACAAAAAGAATATATATATATATATATATATATAGGGGTGGGGTTATATAAAAATAACCCCTTGTATGAGAAATGAGAACACATCTCATACCACACATCCATCAAAAATCAAAGGTCCAGATTTAATGAAAAAGGCGGTGGCAATTTTGTAATATCTGAAAAGTTTTTCGTGCGGGGGTATTACTGTAATTTGGTAATTCTTATAAAAATCGCGGAGGATTTGATAACAGATCGTTATGCTAACGAAGTATTATCATAATGCTAATGAAGTATTATCATAATGCTAACGAATCATTATGGTTATGCTTATTAAAGTTTTCAAATATTGTTGGCGAAAAAAATATTCTAAAAATTAATTATAAACCTAATTCGATTTAATAAACCCTAATTAAATGGAAAAAATCATAATTGGATGAAATAAACCTAATTAGATGAAATAAACATTGATTGGATGTGGTAAACCCTAAATGAGTTGAAAGAAATCATAATAATAATAATAATATATTTGTACTACGTTAGCATTATAGTTTTGGTTCGTCAGCATTGCGAATACACTATGTTAGCATATGGCAATACTCTATCAACATACGTTATAAATTATAATTGAATAAGATAAACCATAATAATCAATTAAGAACTATAAACAAAAAATTAAATTTCAAAAGAATAATGATAATTAGATGGAATAAACCATAATCGAGATTAAATAAACCATAATTGAGATTTAATAAACCCTAATAAATTTATACTATGTTAGCATTATGATAATTCTTTGTTAGCACATCGAATATATTATGTTAGCATATGACAAATGCTTCATTAGCATACGTTCATATGTTATCATAATGCTGACGAAGAATTATTATATGCTAACGAAAACATTTAGAACCTGGGCACGCGTAAAAAAAATTCTTTTTTATTTTTCGTTCATATTTTTTCATCTAAACATAGCCTTTCGACATCTTAAATGAAAGAGTATGAAGAGAGCTTTAATTTGATATATTTTTTGTGTGCATTGGATTAAAAACGAGCAAGTTATGGTCGGTTAAAGTTTTTAAGATTTTTTTTAATTGCTGACATCATCAATTTTAATGGATTTGGACGAAAATAGTCCTCCTTCCTTATTTTTCGCCCTATTATTTACGAAATTGCCACCTTAAATCTCAACCATTGGATCATTAAATTGGATGGTGTAAGATGGGTTCTCATTTCTCACACCAACAAGGTGTTCTCATATGATCCACATTATATATATATATATACACACACACACACACACATGAAAACCAAAATAAAAATAAAAATAGGGGTCTAGTGAAAAGAAAAAACTATAGGAACTTAATTAAATTAAGATTATAGCTTGGCCTATTTAAGTATGTGAAAATGATATATGAATGGACATGCATGCAGGGAAACAGTATTATAAAAAACGTACAAATGAAAGACTAAGGTGTGTCCCAACATATGCAACCATACCTTAATTAATTTCGTGTTGATCTCAGCTTCTATTTTCGATAACTTCAAACATTTTCTTGTTCGATCATTTTCATTATGATAGGACATTTCAACTTTCAACGGTTGGCACCGATTAATGGTTCTGATATAATTTGCAGCATTAATTAATATTAACAATCCACGTACAGTATATGCATATAATTGTTTGTAACTCATAAAAATGATATCATCGATCACTACTCAATAATCTCCCTATTATAAAATATTCAATCCCAAAATTCATCATTAATGGTATTTTACATACATATAAATATTACACATATATCTATATATATTAAAAATAAACAAATTACTAATAAAAACTTAAAATATCAAACCTGGCATAGCTAGATTAAGAGAGACACACACACACACATATAGATCGAGGATATGATTTGCTAATTATTGATGTCAACTTTAAAAATCACATGTAGAAATTGAGAGGCCGGTCATATGTAAAATCGTGCTTTTTTGTCCCATTTTATTTTTGATCCAAAATATGAAAAAAGAAAAAAAAAACTAATTAAATATTCGGAGTGGGCTATTTAATTGTTTGTCTTCGACCCAACACGGGAACACACAAATTAAATAATCAATGAAATGAAATAGAAAATAGCGGGTCCGATTGAACGTTATACGTCAAATCAATATCATATATATATCTCGTGCGCTTTTAAATAAAGCTTAATTTGGAAGTATATTAGTACGTATATGAAATATATATCCCACGTTGTCAACATTTTGGACTGCATATGCCTTACTAGAACTGTGTACTTCCCCTATTACAAACTTAGATGAATGAGTCCCAAGTGGCAACTCCTGAGCTCCTATAAATAGAGCATATGTTAGAGATATAAATTATAGAAGAAGGTAAGAAAAATGGGCAAGTGCAAGATTCAAGGAAGAGATGAATTAGGGCAGAAGAAGCGAACTCCGAAGGGGCACATCGTGGTGTATGTGGGAGAAGAAATGAGCAGATTCGTGGTCCCCATTTCTTGCTTGAAGAATCCTCAGTTCCAACGCCTTCTAGATCAAGCTGCAGAAGTCTATGGATTCCATAGCAATGGTGGAATCGTCTTGCCTTGTAGCCACTCCACTTTCTTTAGAGTCCTCAACTTCAAACACCACGATCACACTACTGCCGGCTAATCATCTTCAAATAAAATTCATTTTTTCACTTTCAAAGGAAATTAGTATAATTGTACGTCTATTTTTATATATACCATACTGTACTATAATATATAACGGTATACGTGTTTAATTCTTTCAACCTTAATTAATTAGATTTGCACCATGCCATCTAATAAATAAGGGTTTACTAGCTATCAATATGTATTTTTTTAACCCCTGCATTTGCAATGTGCCATATAGTAAATGAGGATTTACATTAATCATGCATGTAAGATTTTTTGAACCGTATATTTGCATCATGTGATAAAATAAATAAGTCACCAAAAGATGAATTTCATCACTAGCTATGAGCCTATATATATATATATATATAGAGAGAGAGAGAGAGAGAGGATCAAATGAGAACCAAAGCCTCAGAGCGAACCAATTAAATTCGTTAATCTTCATATTTTGGATGGCTCAGGTCTGAGGTTTGTACCCAATATAATATTCAGTTTTTTCGGTGGCATTATTGTAATATTATGATTATTTTAATGAATTGGGGGATTATTTTTGGAATTGTACTCTATTTACGTTCTATTCTTCGCACAATATCTTCTTTTACTTCCTTCGCAATCTCTTTCATTTACTACAGATTGTGTTATTTGTCAGAATTTGTTAGCATTATATTACAGTACGTCTCATTTAACATTACAAAAGTTCTTATCAGCCTTACAAAACGGATTGCTAGCATTATAAAAACAACTTGTCAATATTATAAAAACAGTGTGTTATCAGAGTATCGACATGATGAGCATTGTATTAGCATCAATATGATTAGTTTTAACATAATTAAAGAAGATATTAACATCAATGTTTTTATATTTCAATTTTAATTTGTCTTATTTAATTTACAGATTGTGTTGGCATCACTATAGAGATTTCTTCTAGGTTGTATGAATTTTATATACCTGATTGCGAAGCATCTTTGAAGCGTGATTGGTCAAACTTTTTCCTACTTTAGATGATAATATAATATTTTACAAACGGTGTATGTTTCATCATGTGGATTTGATATTAGTTTGTCCACTAAAAAGAGATCTAAAGATGACACTACAGTTTGAAAGTATGTTCTATGTAATCGTGATGGATTTTAGAACACGTCGATAGATTTGGTGAAACTTTGAACAAAATAGACGCCAGGTGTCTAAGAGGACTTAGCTTGCTGCAGCATGGCTAGGATGGGATTAATCCGCTGAAATGTCTGTTTTAGGTTGATCCTATCTCAAGAATGAATTTTTTGTTATTTAGGGATGTTGTGTCATTTGATGCAACATATAGAACTAATAGGTTAGTCTATTTACTATTTAGTCGTGCTCTATTGTTTTAGCAGTTCCATTCTACAATATTTAGCATTGGTGGTTGATTGTTTAGCACTGTCAATCTGACATTGATTTTGTTACCATTGATTTATGAATATTGATATGTGACAATGTTAGCATTATTTATCTATTCAGTTGTGCTATATATTATTTTTAGCATTGTTTAAATTCATATTTAGTATTGTAGTTGTGTTTTATTAGGATTACTCTCTTACTTAATTATGAGAAAAAAATTGTAATAACACAGATGTGTATTTTTTTTTTATATTGGTAGGTATTTAATGATTTTTGCACATTTTGCTGGAAATGAGAATCATGGAAAGTTGAGGTGCTTCCACCTAATGTTGTGAAGACTAAAAGTAGTGAAATTCATCTAAAATTAAGAAGAGGCTGTTCGGTAATTATTTAACCTAACTGCAAGTGCATAGTGAGATTTATAGTGTAGCGGTGAACAAGGTCGTATCAACATGGACTTAATATTTAAACCACTAATTATCTAAATTAACTTCCTAAGTTATCTAGACTCCCTAATTGGGTTGGTTTTAATTACTAAATGACTAGAAATATTAAACTAAATAATGACACCACATAAATAAACATAGATAATCAAACAATGAATAAAAGACGTATTATAGGATTGAATAATCATCAACTAATCCATTTATTTAATCCTTTCATTCTTATTCCTATGTTGGGATTTAAATTGTACTAGAGCAGCCATTTTTGCATTCTAAACCTTCTCTCGAAGTGCTTAGGCTATAGATTACAAATTAAATAATAATGTGTCCATTAATTATCTAACATGCAACTCCTAATGGCTCCTAAAGTTTTTTGCTCTCTAAATTAACCGCAACTCTATCGAGTGGTATTGATTAACCAGTTACTTATTCCAGATCAGATGTTAAGACTCATCTCTTGATTTATGAATTAACACTTCAGATTGTACTATTTAGTGATCAAGTAAATAATACAAATAAGCATGAAATAAGCAAAATACAACCAAATCATAGGCAAAAAAATAAAATAGATTAAAAAAACTTCATAGTCAAATCATAAACAACTTTAGAATACGAGGGTTTTAGTTATTCATGGCAAAATAAATAACTAAAGTAATCCACAAAGAAGACATGAAAATTCTAAGAATAGAGTGAGTAAAACCCGGATGATTAAATTTGTCTCTAATCTTGAAAACTCTTGAAATCTTTAGTCTTGTTCTTCGCTCCCTATTTTCTCTGCTGTTTTTCTCTGGTGGAAACTTAGGGTATGATGGAATGTGTGGAATTTTCGCACAAAAACCCTATTTATACTTAGTAAAATAAAGCCCAAAACATACACATAATTGGACTGGTCCAGACGACTTGCGACCTCGCTCCTGACCCAGTCACTCGCGGCTCGAGTCGCGAGTCCATGTGGCGTGATGTGGCATCAATATCCACGAGCTCTACTGATACCCGCGACTGTGCTCCCGGGTTTTCTTCTTCGGACCCTTTTCTATGTTGCGAACTCATATGTCTTTCATTGCCTTTCTTCAAACCACTAATCCAGTTTTTCGAATCACCACCTCTATGTGTCTCCATGCATCTCATGACATACACACCATATTCAACCTTTTTTTTGTGTCTTCATGTGTCTCATAACATATACACCATAGTAAAAAAATGCTAACATGAGTGAACGATGATGATAATTCAATAAATTGCTGACAATGTTGTTCATGGTTGGTTTATAATGTTCCTAGCAAGTTTTTCATGCAAATGCTAATAAGATTTATGATAATGCTAAAATGAGCTATAACAATACTAAAACTTATGAACGATAATGCTAATACACCAAAATATACAACTAAATCATACGGTGCCAACAATGTTAGCTTTTACATATTCTTACAAGTTTCTTGACGCTAACAAACAAAATTAAACTGCTAAATCACCATGAAACAATGCTAACGAGAGTGAATGATGATGCTAATTTAATAAAATTATGACAGTATTGTTCATGGTTGGTTTATAATGTTCCTGATAAGTTTTCATGCTAATGTTAGCATAAGTTGTGATAATGCTAAAATAAGATAGACAAAAACTTGTATGAGATGGTCTCATATATAAGACGGATCAATACATGTGAGTTAATGATACTTCACCCATAAATAATGATACATGTGAGTTAATGATACTTCATCCATAAATAATGATACTCACATGCAGGTATAAATAATGATACTCACATGTGAGTTAATGATACTTCACCCATAAATAATGATCCTCGCATGTGAGTATTGACCCGTCTCATGTATAAGACGGTCTCACTCAAGTCTGCCCCAATAAGATATGACAACAATATAGCTTGTGAACGATAATGTTAATACTACTAATTAGACAACTGAATCATCATTCACTGCTAACAGTGTTAAGTTTTACATGTTTCTATAAGTTTTCCGATGCTAACAAAAAAAAATCAAACTACTAAATCATCATGAAACAATGCTAACAAAGTTCGTTTAAGATTTTAAGTTTTATATGTTTCGGCAAGTATTATAATGCTAACAGAAAAAAAGGAATTTGCTAATATGAAAGAATGCTAAATCATTTTTGTACGGAAAAAAAAATTGCAATACTATATGGAAAATTAAATGAAATATCACCTTAATTTTTCATCTTTTCTAGTTTCAAGATTCAATCTTTCATTCTTGTTTATCTTTGTTCAAAAGATTTGAAACTCTTATGGAATTGTTGTTGCTAGTACGTTTAGTCTTTGTCTTCAATTTTTGCGAAAGATTGTGTGAGTAAGATCTGTGAATAGTAAATGGTGATTGAATCTGTGCAAATTTTGATTGTTTGAATCTTTTTCAAAATTTTCCAATTATGTCCTTATTAATCTTCACTGGCTGTTGGATTGATTCTTATTACGGAAATATCACCGCTTAATTCTTTTAATATGAGATGTAGGTTTTGGTCAGATTAAATGATAGAGATTGATTTTTAATTCTCACACATGATTTGATTCTTTCTGGAACCACTATATATATATCTATATATATATATATATATAGGATGTGGATCATATGAGAACACCTTGTTGGTGTGAGAAATGAGAACCCATCTTACACCATCCAATTTAATGATCCAATGGTTGAGATTTAAGGTGGCAATTTCGTAAATAATAGGGCAAAAAATAAGGAAGGAGGGCTATTTTCGTCCAAATCCATTAAAATTGATGATGTCAGCAATTAAAAAAAAATCTTAAAAACTTTAACCGACCATAACTTGCTCATTTTTAATCCAATGCACACAAAAAATATATCAAATTAAAGCTCTCTTCATGCTCTTTCATTTAAGATGTCGAAAGGCTATGTTTAGATGAAAAAATATGAACGAAAAATAAAAAAGAATTTTTTTTACGCGTGCCCAGGTTGTAAATGCTTTCGTTAGCATATAATAATTCTTCGTCAGCATTATGATAACATATGAACGTATGCTAATGAAGCATTTGTCATATGCTAACATAATATATTCGATGTGCTAACAAAGAATTATCATAATGCTAACATAGTATAAATTTATTAGGGTTTATTAAATCTCAATTATGGTTTATTTAATCTCGATTATGGTTTATTCCATCTAATTATCATTATTCTTTTGAAATTTAATTTTTTGTTTATAGTTCTTAATTGATTATTATGGTTTATCTTATCCAATTATAATTTATAACGTATGTTGATAGAGTATTGCCATATGCTAACATAGTGTATTCGCAATGCTGACGAACCAAAACTATAATGCTAACGTAGTACAAATATATTATTATTATTATTATGATTTCTTTCAACTCATTTAGGGTTTACCACATCCAATCAATGTTTATTTCATCTAATTAGGTTTATTTCATCCAATTATGATTTTTTCCATTTAATTAGGGTTTATTAAATCGAATTGGGTTTATAATTAATTTTTAGAATATTTTTTTCGCCAACAATATTTGAAAACTTTAATTAGCATAACTATAATGATTCGTTAGCATTATGATAATACTTCGTTAGCATAACGATCTGTTATCAAATCCTCCGCGATTTTTATAAGAATTACCAAATTACAGTAATACCCCCGCGCGAAAAACTTTTCAGATATTACAAAATTGTCACCGCCTTTTTCATCAAATCTGGACCTTTGATTTTTTATGGATGTGTGGTGTGAGATGTGTTCTCATTTCTCACACGAGGGGTTATTTTTATATAACCCCAGCCCTAAATATATATATATATATATATATATATATATATATATATATGCACGTTACGTTAGTTGTTAAAATATACCATTTTTAGTGATTTTAATTAGTAACGAACGTCGTTCGGGTAATTAAGATTCGATTCATAATTTCTTATTTTCGGCAAAACAAATATATTCACTTTAGTCAAGTCATGCTCGTGTGACTTGGATGAAAATGGGAAAACTATTTATCTCGATAAAAAAATAGTGAAAATATTGGTCAATTGACAAAATATAAAACTAGGCAGTTTTGTAGTCAATCCGTACCTATTCACGGACTTTAAAATGGAATGTGGCCCAGAAATCTGAAAAAGGTAACAATGCACGTCAATTTTTGTACTTGTTTAGATATTGTTGTAGTTTAGTATTTAATATTACGGTTGGAAATTTAACACCCACAACCACCCTTTTCGACGATTAATGAAGAATAGATACGATTAATTTTCATTGAAGCTACGAATAATTTTAACTGCTACGATTATGGGTAATTGTAATAAGATTGCTATGATTAATTATACAAGTTATTGTTACATTTTAATTGATACGATTAAAATAACTAGACGCTACGTTAAGTTTTAATTAAAGGTACAAAAAGTGAAAGTTGCTACGATTATTGTTAAATGTAATAAGATTGCTGTGATTAACTATACAAGTTCTTATTTCATTTTAATTGTTACGATTTAATTAACTAGAGGCTACGATAATTTTTCAGTGAAGGTACGAATAATTTAACTTGCTATGATTGTTGGTAAATGTAATAAGATTGGTACGATTAATTATACAAGTTATTATGCCATTGTAATTGCTACGATTACATGAACCAGAGGCTACGATAAGTTTTAATTAAAGTTACGGTTACTGAAAGTTGCTACGATTATTGTTAAATCTAATAAGTTTGCTACGATTAATTTTACAAGTTATTATTATATTTTAATTGCTACGATTCAATTTACTAGAGGCTACGATAAGTTTTCATTGAAGGTACGATTAGTGGAAGTTGCTAAGATTATTGGTAAATGTAATAAGAATGCTACGATTAATTGTACAAGTGATTATTACATTTTAATTGATACGATTAAATTAACTAGAGGCTACGATAAGTTTTACGCGAGGGTACGATAAGTGAAAGTAGGTACGATTATTTGTAAATGTAATAAGATTGCTACGATGAATTATACAAGTTATTATTACATTTGAATTGCTACGATTAAATTAACTAGAAGCTACGATAAATTTTAATTAAAGCTAAGATAAGTGAAGGTTGGTACGATTAGTTATTTAATAATAACTTCGATTAATTAAAAGTACGATTATTTATTTAATATAACTACGATTAGTATCAATTTTTTTTCATTAATTTACTAATGCTACGATTCATTAATTAGGAGCTACGCTTATATTCATATAAATGTACGGTGATTGGAATAGTGCCACGATTAAGTGATTCTTTGGCATGCGTTCACGGGTGGGGTTTTTTTGCTGAAAAGTTATGACAAGGGAATAAAATCTAGATTGAGTACAATTTTCAACAATAAAAAAGGAATATATACTATTAGGGTTTGAATTTTTGGAAACCGCCTCAATTGAAACCGCCCACTCCAAATAGCCTGAAATTTCCTCCTTGTTTTTGCTTTCGCTTGAAATAACTTGAAATAACTTGAAATCTCCTTGTTTTTGCCGTCGCTTCTCTCACAACTCCAAATAGCCAGAAATTTCGAACCGGAGAAGGAAGCTTACGGCTGCAAGATCGGCGGAAACAATGTCCCAAGGCACGAACCCAAGGAGTTCTAACGCTCCCCAGGTTAGTTCCCATTTATCTTGTGTGAGAATCAAGATGGAAGCATGTGAATTGATCTGTGAATAGTAATTGTAGCAATAATTTTATTTCTTTGGGAATTGATCGGCAATGTAAGCATATAGTATATTATAACCGTAGCATCATAATGGTAGCCGTAGCAAATTTGTAGGAATCGTAGCAATTTGGGTATTTATCGTAGCACTTTGTGAACTGATCGTAGCAATTTGGGCATTTATCGTAGCACTTTGTGAACAAATCGTAGCAATTTGGGCATTTATCGTAGCACTTTGTGAACTAATCGTTGCAATTTTTTTATGGATTATGGTTTATGTTTTTTAGTTAATGTGAATCGTAGCACGCACTTGAGTAATCATAGCACTTTGATGATTAATCGTAGCACGCACTTGAGTAATCATAGCACTTTGATGATTAATCGTATCACACTGTGAGTTAAGCGTAGCATTATTTTAATTAGTTGTAGTACTCTTATAATTAATTGTAGCACAATTTAATATAATCCTAGCCCACATTGTATCTCTTTTAAGTAATCGTAGCTTCAATTTGAATTTTTCTTGTGTGAGAATCAAGATGGAAGCACGTGAATTGATTTGTGAATAGTAATCGTAGCAATATTTTTATTTCTTTGGGAATTGATCGGCAATGTGAGCACATAGTATATTTTAACCGTAGCATCATAGTGGTAGCCGTAGCGAATTTGAAGGAATCGTAGCAATTTGGGCATTTATCGTATCACTTTGTGAAATAATCGTAGCAATTTTTTCACGTAAATTATTATTTATGTTTTTTAGTTAATGTGAATTAAGCGTAGTACTCTTGTAAGTAATCGTAGCACAATATAATATAATCGTAGCCCACATTGTATCTATTTTTATTTAATCGTATCTATATTTTGAATTTATATTAGCTTTAATTAGTGTTGGACTTTTATATGTTAATCGTAGCACCCCTAAAACAAATCGTAGCACATTTTGTACCGAAAGGAACATGTTGTAATTTAATCGTAGCAAGTGTAATATTAATCATAGCACCATGTATAGTAATCGTAGCACATTATGAATTAACCGTAGCACTTTTCACATTAAGCGTAGCACTTTTTCATATCAATCGTAGCTCCTGAAAATATTAATATTAGTACTGTAGCTTAGTTTTCACTAACCATAGCCTCCAAATTTTTTTTTAAATTAGTCATATCACATATTACATTTAATATTTATCATTTTGCTCCAAAAAAATCACATTTTTTTAGGAAATAAAATAAAATAATGTTTGATGGTATATTTGTGTAATTTGCATTAGATTGAGTGGATTAGACGGCCGCTGCAGCAGTTGAGATGTACGTTGATGGTCTATGCTAAGCCGGCAGTAGTGGACACGATCAGAGCGACCCTACATATCATAGGGGGTGAGGATGCGCTGCAGTTGTTCAGAGCGGGGTGCTTCGGACATTTCCTGGACTACCCCGCTGTTGACGTCCATAAGAGGGTGATACATTTTGTGATGAGTCGCCAGGTGCGCGTGTCGGATCGTGCACTTCAGGGACGGGAGACATGGTTCCAGATGGGTCAGTCCGTACTGCGCTTCGGCCCTAGTGCGTACAACCTCGTGTCGGGGCTACGGTTCGGCTCCTCTACATTCGATCCGAATGTAGAGCATGTAGTTCCGTCGAGAGCGGTGTTCTTTCGATTGTTTCAAGGGAGACGGACAACCGTAAAGGACTTGGAGACGCGGTTCACTCAGATGCGTATGGCCAGAGACGCGCCGGATTACGTGAAGGTGGCGAATATATTGCTCGTGTACAAGATGATCTTCTGCCTGGATCAGAATCGGGTAATTGATCCGTGGGTGTGGGCGCTCGTTGAGGATGTCGACAGATGGAATGCCTTTCCATGGGGGGCGTATTCATATAAGATGTTGATGCACTTCATCAGCATCCTCCCTACGGATCGAGCGTCTATGGGTGGGAGAGGCGGTGGGACATATCATTTCTATGGCCCGACATGGGCTATCCAGGTAATTATTTTCCATTTTGTTATAAACTAATTAGTTGTGCGTGATAAAATCAATCTGAAAAATAACTCCTCCATCAATCCATTTGACAGATATGGGCCCTTGAAGTGATACCCACGTTGGCCCAGGAGGTTGCTTTGTTGAGTAGTCCACTTGCCATGCCTCGATGTTTGAGATGGACTCTTAGTGGCGCTCATGTCGATGTTGGGAGGTTATTGGCCGGACATGTATGTTTTATGCAGTTTTTATATTTTTTGAAAATTAAATTGGCAAATTGATAATTAGTTATTAATTATTTGATTTAAATAATGCAGTTACAGTTGGCTTTGTTGGTGCCGTTTCCGGTTGAGACAGCGACGGCGTATTACCAGAGCATGCAGATCGAGGGTGATGCACTGGGTATGAGATTTGTTGCCCCTCGGAAAGGCAATAAGAAAAAGATGCTTCGTGCTGTAGCATCTTGTTGTTCCACTGATGCTGATAGTGCAGTGCGCCCGTCCGCCCGAGGGACGAAGCCTGATCGTAGACCCCAGAAGAGTCCATCCTCGAGCCGAGGACTGAGAAATGAGCCGGACGATGAGATTTTGGGCCTCAGAGCTCCAGATGTAGAGATTCAGGAGCATCGGGAGCTGCAGTTGACGCATCAGAGTTCCGGTCATGAGATCCCGGAGCATAGAGACAGTCCTCCTCGTGTAGCGAGGACTAAGCGGTCGAGGAGGGATCGGTCCCGGAGCAGCGGGGAGCACGAGCGGGCACCACGAGCATCATATGAGCCATCAGAGAGCTTCATGGAGCGCTGGATGCAGAGAACTGTGGTAGCCGTGAGAGAGGACCTCATGCCTCGTATCGAGGCCGCTATCCAGCGGGCGGTAGACACGCTGCGTGGAGAGATGGGCCAGAGGCGCAGGTCGCCCACTCCACCTCCCCAAGCAGGCGTCCCATCAGGTTCTCGACAGCCGACCCCTCCATTGCAGACAGGCGAGCCATCTGGGAGTCGACAGGCCACTCCACCTCCCCAGTCAGAGGATACATCTCGTATGAGCGGCCTTCAGCAGCTGATGAACTCTCAGGACGACATGACTCTGAGCATTGCTTACAGCCGATTCAGGAAGTTGGGCAGAGGTGCGAACATCATGATTCATATGAATCACCTTTTACTGTGGCAAGCGTGGTTTGATGCGCTCGAGGATCCAGCTACGGAGCTTCACGAACAGGCCATCAGCTACTTTTTATCGGTGACCAGTCGAAGAGTCAAGCGAGATACCAGATGCAGGACAGTGATCGCGGCCACCGGTCTATATGTAAGTTGAAACGCATGTTGTTTTAAAATATATATGAATTAGCCTCCTTCAAACCATGACTTATTCATTTTTTGTTTACAGGAGGCTCTTGTCAGTGCATGGAAGGCACTTCACCCCAATGACCCTGATTGCCGACAGAGTTACGGGGATAATGACTACCGACGTTGGAAGCCTACAGAGGGGCTTATTCATCGGATCACAGACGAGGATGGTCCATACCAAATCCCATGGAGGAATGCCGATTATGTAAGTTAAATTTCTGTAATATTTAATTTCACATCCCTCGTTTAATTTAACAATCCTTTATACCACACATGCATGTATGACACTGCAGGTGATCATCGTCTGCAACATTGAGAGACAGCACTGGGTGACTGTTCATGTTCGGATTCCTGACTGGGTCGTAGAGCTGTATGACCCGCTCTTGTTTCAGATGTCGGATCCCAGTGACCCTGAGTTGTATTACCAGCGGGAGCGAGAGTTGACGCCGCTTCTTCACCTACTGCCACGCTTGATGTAT
This sequence comes from Perilla frutescens, assembly GCA_026008535.1. Taxonomy (NCBI): domain Eukaryota; kingdom Viridiplantae; phylum Streptophyta; class Magnoliopsida; order Lamiales; family Lamiaceae; genus Perilla; species Perilla frutescens. The sequence continues at coordinate 30,420,405 of BRKX01000011.1, read as the reverse complement.
GCTGCTGTTTTCTGGTGTGAGAGGCATATGTCGCCTCGCCATATTTACGCGATGACGTTGGACAGATCGATCCCGGAGCAGTATGTCCAGGTGGATGCGAAGAGCTGCGGAGTATACGCGTGCATGTACGTGGATCGGCTTTTGGGTGAAAACCCTCCCTTGGAGATGACACAGCAGTTCGTCAACGCATATCATGCATGTATTGGGGCTAGGATATATTCCTTGACTTATAGTGGTAGGCCTGAGTCATGACGGGTTGGTTGATTGTATGTTTGGATTAGATGACTGTTTGTTTGGTATTGCGGATTCTATTTGGATTTTTACTATTTGCTTATTAAAAAAAAGGGAAGGAGCTAATCAACTGAAAAAACAACAAGGAGTTTTAATTCAAATTGTACAATACATGAACTATTCAACTGAAAAAACAACAAATCAGTCGGCCGATAATCGAATCGGGCACTTGGGTCGTGTATGCTCTGTGCTACCACAAATGTTGCACCTCTTAGGCGCTCTTCTCCGTGTAGAGGCATCATCTGGCTGCGAATTGAGGTCCACATACTCTATAGGTACGGAGGCCGTGCAAACCCGTCTGTTGTGCCCCGGTCCCTGACATCTAGTGCAAAACTGTCTGCGTGCACTTGACGATGCCTCAAATGGTGCTCGAGCTCTTGATAAAGGTAGACGACCAGCACGACGTCTGATACCTGGCGGTATCACCACTCGATCTCTATAAGCATCGGGAATAATCCACTCTTTTGGGCGTGGTAAACCCTGTATGACTTCGCTATACATGCCAATCAGACTCTCCACCGTATAACAACTTCCAACATAGTCGTATATGAGCCCGCCAGTGGCACTTTGAAGAAGGTAAAAAAAATAAGAGGTTAGAATCAGCCAAAGATTATATAATTCATATAACATTAAAAATAACAAGTAACATGTCATACCAAATGGCAGCTGCAGCGTGCGAACATGGTATCAGATCCAGCTGAAACACACGACAATCACAAGTCCGGTGTTAAAGATCGACCATGTAACTCTCTCTCTTCACCTCAACCTTCCACAAATAAGATATTGTCGTAGGTCGGACTACATAGCGGCGTCCCTGCTCGACACTCCCACTAAGCTTCTCAACAGCTGCTCCCGTCAACACATGATTCGCTCCGTGTGCAGCCACTCTTCGTTCGAAAAACCATCTCTCAACAATGGATCTATAGACTTCGAGTAGCGAGCAAACTGGCAACCTCCTAGCCCACAACAGTCGAGCATTGAGACTCTCTGCCGCATTAGACGTCATGAAGCCATAGCGCCGTACGGGACACTGTGAGCGGGACTAATGTTGTGGACTGATATTGCACAACTTCACATAAGCATTTGGACAGACTTGTTCCAACGTCGACATATTCGCCTGAAAAATATCTGTCCGATAGCTATATGCTACATCCTCAAATAGTGCGAGCACGTTCTTTCCCCTCTTCGTCATCTTGTTCTTCAGATGATACTAGCACAGTTCGTGCGCCGCTCTCGGGAAAACAGATGCCACTGCATTTTTAATGCTCTGATGCTGATCTGAAACGATGAGAAGGTCGTCTACATCACCCACGGACATCCGTACTCGGCCCAGGAACCAGCTCCACGATTCATCGTTCTCTATCGATCCAATCCCGACTGCAACAGGCAATATTTGTTCATTACCATCCTTCGTCACAACAACAAACAACACCCCCTTGTTCTTTCCCTTCAGATGGGTGCCATCCACCACAAGCACCGGACGGGCAAACTGCAGAAATGCTTGGACACACGCTCCGATCGCAAGGAACATATGCTTGAATGTGTAATCGCTCGTGACGTGCAGGTCTACAAGGGTCCCCGGATTCATCAATTGTAATGTGTGCAGAAATGCGGGCAGCTGCGCGTATGACTTGTCGCAGTCTTCGTAGACCATCTCAATGGAAATATTTCTGGTGCGCAGGGCGAAACTGTAATCTATATGGATGCCGAATTCCCGCACTAGCTCGGCAATCATCTCTTTTGGCTTCAACACCGTCCTCTCGTCCACCAATTTGCGCGCAAAATACTTCGCGAGTACTCTAGCCGGAGCCTGACGCGGAGCCACTCGACTCATATCAAGGTGGCATGTGTGGGTTCCGTTGAACTTGTAGATTCTCCACATCTGTCCTTCAGCAACAGCAAAGCACTTAAACGGGCAGTCACCACTGTGCTTGCATACATAGCCAAGTTGGCTCCTGTTTGATCGATACACGCAGTACTCAACTCGATTCTGCATGTGATATATTCCCACAGCCAGAGCTAAATCATCCTTTGTCCAAAAAATAGCTCCCTCGCGCAATGTATCTGTCGGTGCTGCTCATCGCTCATCCCAAGACAACGGCCCCGCAATGTCTAAATTGGCAAGGGGAACCACTCAGTTGGTGTTTCCTCTATCAGCTGCAGACCCAAGACCGGCAGAAGATGATGGCACAGCCCCCGTCAATCCCAACAGTCTGTCTGTGTTTTCAGAAGTACGAATCCAATGGGCAAATTCCGTCATTAGTGAATCCATCAACGCCGATCTGTCGTTCGCCTCTTCTTCTTCTTCTTCATTCTCTTCTCCTTCTTTTTCTTCTTCTCCTTCTTCTTCTGCTGCTTCTTCTTCTTCTTCTTCTTCTTCTTCTTCTTCTTCTTCTTCTTCTTCTGCTTCTTCTTCCTCTTCCTCTTCTTCTTTGTCGTACTCTTCTTCTTCCTCCTCATCCTCCTCCTCATCACGTGTCTCAAATGCCTCTTCGTGCCGGGAGTAATCGCTATGAATCAGATTACCCGAACCGTAAAAGTACTGGGGAAAGTTGGGAACATAATCATCCCTCACTAGATTTCTGTAATCTGTGCCAACAGAGGGCCCAACACCGAAACTACTCAAATATCTCGAAATCACGTACACAACCATCTCGGCGGTCTGTTCGTGCAGCAAATCAAGCAAATCTCCATCATCTCGTAAAAACGCCCTTATCAGCCGACCGGTATTGGTGCTCGTCAAGTAAGAGAATTCGTACTCCACAGTACTCGGCTCAGTACGTAATAACTTGTGCACCTCCTTCTCCAGTGCACTAAAACACAAATTGTTGGCCGACATGACGAGAAGTTGCTCGTCACCATCCATGTATTCTGATCTCTCCCATCTGCCACTATGTCGTACAATAATACGACGTCTCACCATCTGCATTTTTAAAGTTCGCTTAATTAAAATAATGACACGGGTCATTAACAATATATACGATTAATATCAAATTCCAATGATTATTCAAAAATAATGCAACGATTACTTAATAAAGAAGGCTACCACGATATTTAAATTGTTGCGATTAATTATTAAAATGCTAGGAACAATTAAAATATTCCTAAGATAATTAATAAAATAGCTACGAGGAGTTAAAACATGCTACGATTAATCATTAAAATGCTATGAACAATTAAAAAATTGCTAAGCTAATTTATAACACAGCTACAATGAGTTAAAACAGGCTATGATTAATTAATAACATGCTACGAACAATTAAACAATTAATAAAATAATTAATAAAACACCGAGAAGGGTTACGACATGATACGATTATTCCAAAAATAGCTATGAATATTTTCAAAAAATGCTACGAGAGATTTAAAAATGCTACGCTTAATTCATATATATGGTACGATTGTTTTTACGTAAATTGAACAATTTAAAAATGATACAATTAAAATAAACAAATTGTTCTAGTTATTTAAACTACAACAATTTTAAAAGGCTACAATTACTACATATTGCTACGAACATGCAAAAAAAGTCTACTATTAATTAATATTTATGCTACGATTGTTTCTATATAAATGGAACAATTTTAAAATGCTACGCTTATTTCAAAAGTTGCTATGATTCCATTCAAAAAATAACACAATCAAGTAAATCATGCATACGATTAATTGAAACAGGGCTACAAGTAAGTCCATTCAATTATATGATAAATCCGCTAAATAAATACCACGATTAACTAAAAATAACCCTATTTACTTAAGGAAGAGTTACGATTAGGGCTACAAATAATTTAACTATGTCAACGCTTATGTATCACCCTAATCTTAATTTAGTCAAAGCTACGATTTAGTTAAAATAAGAATACGAATACGATTTAGTTGAAATAACCTCCTAAAAATGAACATTTCCAAAACGCAGCTTTACAAAATATGGGCATACCTTGCTCAAATTTTGGCTCTCGAACTATTGCTCTTGTTTATTTCATAAATTTTTGTAATGCGTATCATGCAACCCTTTTGCTCTCTATTTATTTACAAAACTTACCTACCGTTCTTACACGCAATAAAAACCTACAGTAAATTTAGTCAATTCATTTCTACCCACTGATGCTTATTTAATGAAGTTAGTAGTGTTCAGTTGTTTAGGATTCTTTACAAAAACATAAATGCATTCTATTCAAACAATCGTACCATTTTTATTGATTACTCGTAGCAATTACTTTCAATTAAAATTACATTCATAGTATCATATGATTAAAATTACATTCAATTGTTGCGTTTTGGGCCTCCATTTTAATCGTAGCAATTAAAAAAGCAATTATTTCATCCTAGCATCTTAATCGTATAATCTTTCAAGGCCACGATCTAAAATCTTAGCTTTGTAATCATTGCTTTAAAATCATGGATTTGTTATTCGTAGCTTGTTTTTCTTTGCTTTTTAATCGTAGCTTTTAAATCGTAGCATTATAATAGTTACAATTATCCGCAGCATTTTAATCGTCACGTGTTAATCCCTAAAGCGTAGCATTGAAAATCGTAGCATGTTAATCGTATCTCAAAATCAATTAGTAATCATTGATTATTATATGTTAACCGTAGCATTTTCCAATGATATTTAACTTTGCTGAAATAGTCGTAAGCCTTCTAATAAAACAATCGTATTATCTACAAATGAAAGCTCAAATATTTGCACTCTACGTTTAATCGTAGCACGTTAATCGTGGGTAAAAATAAATTACTTTTATACATAGATTATTATAGGTTAATCATAGCATTTTCAAATGTGATTTAACTTTGCTGAAACAATCGTAGCTCAATTTATCTAAGGGTAGCATTTTAATAAAATAATCGTAGCTCAATTTACCTAAGCGTATCATTTTAATAAAACAATCGTAGCTCAATTTACCTAAGCGTTGCATTTTAAGATCCCAATCGTAGCTCAATTTACCTAGGCTTTGCATTTTAATAAAACAATCGTAGCTCAATTTAACTAGGCGTTGCATTTTAATAAAACAATCGTAGCTTAATATACCTAAGCGATGCACTTTAATAAAACAATCGTAGCTCAAATTAACTAAGCGTAGCATTTTAATAAAACAATCGTAGATCACTTTTCCTAGACGTAGCATTTAAATAAAAACAATCGCAGCATTGTTGTGTGTACTTAATATTAAATTGCAAAAAGTACACTATCCACTTGATTAAGGCTAGGAGTAGATGTTAACTAGTACAAATTGCCTACTAAACTGCCTACTTTTAAAAATTGCCGTTTTTTCTCATTCTCTATTTACTTTTGTCGAGACATTTCCACAATGATCTTACTACACATTAATTTGTGTTGCATCCTTTGCTACAAGATCAAATTTATTCTTTTCTTTTTAATTTTAAATTTTCGTGATTTGGTTTATTTCTACACTTATTAATTATTGTTCATTCTACCCAATTATGGTTTATAATTATTTTTTAGTATTTTGATTTTTAAATACTTAATTATTAACTTATAACTGAATTAAATACTAAAAAATTATTATAAACCCTAATTTGATATATAATGAATATGTACCTTAATTAACAAGTATAAAATTAAAATAAAACACGATAAATTAAAAATTAAAAAAGAAATAAAAGAAAATCTAATAGATTTGACCATGTTTCTGAGAATGCATCTCATCAGTCAGTTGTGTAGCAGAAAATTTCGTTTGCATTACCACTAACTTCGGTTAGTTCACTTTATTCACCAGCTACGAAATGTGCATGCGTGGAATAACAACAAAAGTAAAATTCGTTGACAACATTGTTAATATTTATTAAGTATAAATAGTATTATTCATGAATTTTCAATCAGATCTTATATCAAATAATATATATACATATTAAATAAAAATATTTGAATAAAATACCAAAAAAACACGATTTATAATAAAAAGGATTTGATTGCTGGTGCTGACAAGCAACGTGGGCAAAACCCATGCCAGCTGTTTATTTTATTCATTTATTTATTTAATAAAAAGGTCTGTCTTAATATTTTATTCATTTATTTATTTATTTTGAGGAAAAGGTTTATCTTAATTAGTTAATGCAATGATTGGACAAGTGATCGATTACGTGCATGCTTCTGCTTATATACACACAACACGTGTTTTTGCATTTTCTATCACACCTACACACACAGTGGGACACAGTCCTGAGGGCGTACTCGAAGTAGGCCGTATAGGATCTTTTAAATTATAGGGAGATTAAAATTTAGAGTAGTGATTTTTAGTCAGATTGTCGCTAGTTAGAAATTTTTATTATTTTTAATAATTAATTAATTTAATTAATAAAACACTAATTATTCAATAAATTTACATTGATGTCTTCCATAATAATTAGGGCAATTCTATATGCGCTTCAATTCAGAAGAAATCGAAGATGGAAAAAATAAAGAAGTGAAGAAAAGAAAGAAGATGAAGCTGAGCCCCTTTCTTCCGATCCGCTTCTGGAGTGATTTTAATAATTAATTACAAATCACTAATTTCATGACAGAAGGATAATATAGTAAAAACATAACATTTAATAATTAACATAATTAATTTATTAATAATACAGTTTTATTAATCATAAAAAAATCAGATTCTAGCCAGAATCTGGCTGGCTAGTATTATTCTAAAATTTATATATACACATAGTATTATTAATTTAGTTTAAAACTTTAACCCATTACTTAAAAAATATATTTTAGTCCAATTAAGTTTAACCTATTATATTTTTAAAAATTAAAATAGTTGTAGCCCATTAATTGAAAAGCCCTATATTATTTTGGACTTTTAGATATTAATTAAGAGTGTGTCTTTTTTTTTTTAAACATCCAATTGAATTAAGAATATGTTCTTTTTAACTCTCCAATTAAATCCAAATTCTTTCAAAATCAATTATTTCTTCTATATAGTAGATCAAGTAATTGAATTACTAAAAAAAATTGATCAATTCACTTCATATGAAAAGAACTTTGCATCTTCTAATAAATTGAATATACTAAATGATGCTACTTTAAAAGCAAGTTGTGAAAATCTTGATAATATTCTAAAGCATGAAGAGTTCAGCGATCTTGATGGTTAAGAGTTGTTTCTGTTAAATTCTAACTAAGAAAATGAAGAACAGAAACTGTTTGATGAAATGCACAGGAGAGATTTGCAGAGCTATAGACTAAAATATCTGAGAATTTTCGAATGCAATTAATCAGAAGATTCGATACATATTTATAGAGGAAGAAGAAGAAAACCGCTACTCTAACTAATTTCCTTCTTTCACGGACTGATTGCCAAGTGGCACAACTATCTATAACTCCTTAACTGAAACTGCCAACTAACAAATGAAAAGCAGAAATTTAAATACATTAACACTCCCCTACAGAAGCCAGGATTAGGAATTTTTAAGCTTGAGTTTATCTCGCAGGAACTGAAACCTTGTGTCTGATAAGGCTTTTGTAAAAATATCTGCCACTTGGTCTATAGATGGGACATAAACAACTTCCACATATTTGTCTTGAACCTTCTCTCTTATGAAGTGCACATCAACCTCTATATGTTTTGTTCTTGCGTGAAACACTGGATTTGCAGCCAAGGAGATTGCACTACAATTATCACACCAAATTTTGGCTGAAGTACTTACTGAGAAACACAGCTCCTTGCACAATGATTGAAGCCAAACCAAATCTGCAGTTACATTAGCTAAGGATCTGTATTCAGACTCCGCACTACTTCTGGACACCACTTCTTGCTTTTTTGAACCCCAAGTGATCAAGTTAGATCCAATAAACACACAATGCCCTCCAGTTGATCTCCTATCATCCGGACAACTAGCCCAATCAGCATCAGCATAGGCCTCAAGTGTAGATGAACTCGTTGGAGAGAACGTGAGATGTAGCTGTCTTGTTCCTTTTAGATATCTCAGAAGCTTTTTACATGCTGACCAATGTGAATCTAGAGGCTCTTGTAAAAACTGACTCAACTTATTAACCGCAAAGGAAATATCAGGTCTTGTCAGAGTGAGATACTGTAAAGCTCCAACTGCACTTCTATATATAGTTGGATTATCAAATATTGCACTATTAGATTTTGATAATTTTGTTGAAGCAGACATAGGAACTGAAACTGGTTTACAATCTGTCAAATTGTGTTTTACAAGCAGCTCATCCAAATATTTTGGTTGAGAGAGAGTAAACTTGCCTAGTTCATGATGTACCTCAATCCCAAGAAAATAGTGAACTGTGCCCAGATTTTTAAGAGCAAACTTCTCATTTAAGTCGTGAATCACCATCTGAACTTCATGAGGATCATCTCCTGTCACAAGAATATCATCTACATACACCAAAATAAGCACACTCTTAGAATTTGTGGCCCTAAAAAATAGTGAAAAATCAGACCGGGATCTGCTGAAGCCTTTATCAATCAAATAACCCTTGAGAGTGTTGTACCAAGCTCTTGGTGCCTGTTTTAAACCATAGATAGCTTTATTTAGCTTACAGACATAATGAGGAAATTCTGCACTCTCAAACCCTTTTGGTTGTGTCATGTAGATTGTCTCCTCTAAATCTCCATTGAGAAACGCATTATTAATATCAATCTGTCTAATGCCCCAACCTTTCATGGCAGCCATTGTAAAAACAAGCCTGATAGTAGAGAATTTCACCACAGGACTAAATGTTTCCAAGTAATCCACCCCTGCATATTGTTCAAAACCTCTTGCCACCAGTCTAGCCTTCAATTTGTCTAAAGTACCATCAGATTTCTTTTTAACTTTAAACACCCATTCATTTGATATAAGTTTCTAAGTAGGATCAGAAGGCACCAATATCCATGTTTTCTTCTCCTGAAGAGCAGAGAACTCAGCTTTCATTGCCTCAATCCATGCTAGATCTGAAAGAGCTTGTAACACATTAACTGGCTCAACAGGAAGTGAACTTTCGGAGAGAAAGAGTTTAGGTTTAAAGATGCCTTTTTTTGACCTTGTGATCATGGGATGTTGATTAACTGTAGTGACAGTAGGTAGAGAAGAAGAAGAAGAAGAAGAAGAAGAAGAAGAAGAAGAAGAAGAAGAAGAATAGGAAGAATCTTTGGTAGGAGACGTATGTGAGGAAGATGAATTCAGAGAAGTGTGAGAGGAAGAAACAGACTTGGAATTCGAAGAATTTGAACCTATAGGACTAATATTTGAATTATCAGCAGGAAAAGATGAAGGAATAGAATCAGAAATATATGGTTGTATGATGATTGTATTGTTAGGACAAGAAACAATAGGAATAGGAGCAGATGAGCTAGCAGTAGCAGAAGAACCACATAGCGCTTGGTAAGGGAATTCAGATTCATTGAAAGTAACTGAATCAGAAATGTAGAATTTACCAGAGGGATGATAACAAATGTATCCTTTGTGTGATAGACTGTAACCCATAAAGATACATTTGCTTGACCTAAACTGAAACTTGTGGGAATTGTAGGGTCTAAGAAAAGGAAAACAAGTACACCCAAAAACTTTTAGGTACGAATAATCAGGAATATGACCTAATAGCAGCTGGAAAGGAGATTTATGATTAAGTGTAGCAGAGGGTAATTTGTTGATGATATACACAGCAGTAGAAAAAGCTTCCCACCAGAATTTTAGAGGTAACGCAACTTGAGAAAGTAAGGTTAACCCTTTGTCTACAATATCTTGATGCTTCCTTTCAGCTTTGCCTTGTTGTTGTTGGATATGAGGGCAGGAATGTTGAAAGTGGATACCTAAAGACTGTAAGTGTTGAACTAAAGGTCTGTACTCCCCTCCCCAGTCAGTTTGTAAAGCTTGGACAGAGGTTTTGAATTGACATTGAACCATGGCTAAGAAATTCTTAACAATCCCAGCAGTTTCAGATTTAAGAGTCAAAGGATAGATCCAGGTAAAACGTGTGAAATCATCTATAAAATGAACATAATATTTGTATCCATGTAAACTTGTGGTGTGAGATGGGCCCCATATATCAGAATGAACAAGTTGAAAAGGTTTAGTTGTTCTTTGTGGTTGAGAAATATGAAGATGCTGATGAATTTTACCAATTGAGCAGACATCACAGAAATCAAGCAAAACAGGTTTAAAGGTAATGTTTATTGTATTAAGAACTTTAGAAAGTACAGCAGCATGAGGATGAGCAAGTTTTCGATGCCAAGTATTTAAATCTGCTATACAAAGATTTGTACTAGACTGAGAACTAGGTAATGTGAACAATGTCTTACAGCCAGCAGAAGAAGAAGGCAATGAGCATGAGTCCAGTTCTCCTTTATTTGTAGAAACTTCAAAAACAAAAGAATGAGAACCTCTTGAAGCAATCCTTATAGAAACATCACCAGTAGACTGTGACTTTAGAGGCAACATTGATAGATCAAGCTTGTAAAGTCCTTGCTCCAGAGTTCCTTTCATCAATAGTTTGTGACTGACTTTGTCCTTAACAAAACAGGCATCATCATGAAATTCAACCAACACACCATTATCCTTTGTTACCATAACCCACAGGTCCCAGGATCGGAACCTGGCTCTGATACCATGTTAAATTCTAACTAAGAAAATGAAGAACAGAACTGTTTGATGAAATGCACATGAGAGATTTGCAGAGCTATAGACTAAAATATCTGAGAATTTTCGAATGCAATTAATCAGAAGATTCGATACATATTTATAGAAGAAGAAGAAGAAAACCGCTACTCTAACTAATTTCCTTCTTTCATGGACTGATTGCCAAGTGGCACAACTATCTATAACTCCTTAACTGAAACTGCCAACTAACAAATGAAAAGCAGAAATTTAAATACATTAACAGTTTCAAACATATTACAATATCTTTTAATAAAATAATAAAATGCAAGTCTAGATATATTAACTTAATTAAAGAGGTTAAATAGTTGTCCTAATGCATGTATTGCTTATAAAATTTTGTTAATCATATATGTTTTGTATAAAATAAGTTTTCCAAAATTAAAGATACTGAAATCTAATTTGTATTCGACCATGTCACAACAAATATTGAATAGACTTGTTTTGATTATGAAAAATTTATAAGCGAGTTTGCTTCCAAAAAAATCTAGAAGAAGTATCTTTAAAACATGTTGTTCCAAGTAAATTTTTTTTCTTGTTACAATATTGTTCGAAAATGATACTGAACTCATGAATTGGATGATTTTGAAGTTTTCATGATTTTGAACAAACATATTTCATGATTTTGAACATTAAAGATAGTTTGGAGAGACATTTTTTTATCTATGATATGCATTAGAAATTTAAACAATATGATTATGCTACTTTTATTATGCGTTAATTTTACATTCAACAAATAAGGACATTATTTTTAAGATTAGAACTGGACATTTTAAATCTCAAAGCCGGCCCTGCACAGATATACATTAATACATGGATAGATTCGATGTTACTTTTGGAAATTAATAATATTTTTATTTTAAAATTGCTGATAAAGTATAAGTAAATGTGTAGGTAAAATAATATTATTTGAGTACATAAACACAAAAATGGTCGTGTTTACATCTTTTTCAATTTGTTTATACTTAGCCTGCTGCCTACAATATATGTTAGTTTAATTAAAATGCACCCAGCTGGTATCAATTAATTATGAGAATTAGTGGGTTCATTTTTTTGTATTACATCTACTTGTGAAATTATATATCGTTACTAATAAAAATATTCATATAATATTATTGGATATATTTATCCATCTTGATATTTGCATCTTGTTACTTTGGATTCTTCGAATTTTTAGTTAATATCATCATTCCTTCGTTTTCATAAAGAAAAAGAGCAAGAAAAAAGAGACTGAATGAGTTTAATAGAATTAATGGGAAGGTATCATATTATTTAGGGTTATTGGATTAATTATCTTTTAGTACCTAATGTTTGTGTATTTTTATGTTTTTATCTTAATTAAAGTTTCAAAAGTTATATATTAATACCCAATACTTACACAAATTAACACTAGCTTATAGTATTAGAATTTAGAACAACTTTTCAGCCTCCAAAATATTGATGTGGTTGCCGAAAATTTTACGCGGATTGACATCCGATTTAATAAAATAATGTGAAAATTACATTTTCCACCAAATATTAATTCAAGTGAAAAAATCCATGTAAAATTTACGGCATGTAAAGTAAATAGATTTCATGACATAGGATCGTAAGATCTATGGCATGTAAAGTAAATAGATTTCATGACTAAGGATCGGATGTCCGCCATTAATTTTCCATTTTTATTCAAATAGCCAAATATCATATCCCACCCATTAACATATGAAAGCAATTATCTATTGATTTTGCACGTACTATTCTTCTATCACAAAGTCTCTTGTCAGACTTTGCAAACTCAAATGCATAAAATCAGATCATCAGGCGGGCAGGTCAACGCATGGGTCAACTCTGAGTTTATTATTTTACACTTGTTTCAATTTTCTATTCCTATCCAATTAGAGTTTATTATAATTTTTTAGTATTTAATTGTTTAAATAATCAATTAATAACTAAAAATTAAAATTAAATACAAAAAAAATTAATACATCCTAATTAAGTAGGGCAACCTCTAAATAATAAGTGTAAAATTAAACTAAAGAACAAGTTAATTGAAATTGAAAAAAAAAAAGAAAAAAAAATGAGTGTACAATCGGAAATACAACACACAAGATTGAATAGATCGGAGAAGCCAAGACTTCATTTTTAACATAATTCAGATCGATACATGGACTGCTTTCAGATGTTAATTATTGGGTGGGTTATGATATTTGGGTTGTTTTCGTGCAAGCTAGCTATTTCGCCGATTTTCATGCTGCCGCTCAAAACAAATTATTATAATTAATTAATTAAATATAATGTCTAACTATAATATATAAAAGTTACAATTACAAATAAATGTTATGATATTAGAGGCGGGGAAGGGTTACGTGAAAATCTATTCTAGTGTGGGGAATGATCACATCTCACATTATATAATTTTAAAAAAATAAAAGCCCAAGTTTACTAAAAAAATATGGTGGTAATTTTGTAACATTTGATAAGTTTTTTGGAAGGAAGCATTAATGTGATTCGACAATTCTTATAAAAAATACGGAGTATTTAACACCATGCTAACGAAGAATTGTAGTAATGCTGATGAAAATTTTCTCATAAATTGTTCACGAAAATTATATTCTAAAAAATAATTATAAACCCTAATTGGATGAAAAAAAAAAAAAAAACTCATCCTTTGATGAAATAATTTTAATTGAGATAGAATGAACACTAACTTGATGAAATAAACCATAATTGTATTAGATAAATCTTATAATACGGAATAAATCATAAGATCAATATAAGTGCACTGTGCTAAAATTATGATAATGCTTCGTTAACATAATTAATACATTAAGTTAGCATATGATAAATACTTTGTTAGCATATGTTATCATAAAACTCATAATATTGACGAAATATTATTATAAGCTAATGAACGCATTTACAACTTGGGTATGCGTAAAAATGATTTTTTTTTTTGTATTTTTCGTTTATATTTCTTCTTCTAAACGTGTCATTGAGTGATCTTAAATGAAAGAGTATAAAGACAGTTTTAATTTGATATATTTTTTGCTTGAATCTATATTATATTTAAAAACATGATAGTCGTCATTAATAGTAATTCTAACTTTTCCTACCCAAATCACCGTTCCTAATCTGAAAATATAATCTAATCTAATATAATATATCATACATCTATGTAATATATAATAACGAAACCGTGGCTGCAATTAGAAAAGGTTAGTTTTCCCGCCTAAATGTTATTTCCGCAATTAGCAATCTATGATATAATATTTTATTTTCAATATAATATTCCTTTTAACCGTATATATAGAGTACATAATTGCTAGATATTAAAATACGTATCAATATTTGAATTAATGGATCCACTTAAAATCTAAATATATAAAAGAATATAAAATCATGATTTGCATCTAATAATATGATAGTAACAATCACACATTAATTATGGTATAAAATATTTTATTTGTACACATAGAGATATGTATTAGACAACTAAATTAATTATAGCAACGTTATATCCAACAAATATGTGGTTGTTTTTATAATATATATATATATATATATATATTTACATACAATAATGCTAGGCAGCCAGATTCTGGCTAGCCAGAATCTGATTTTTTAATAATTAATAAAATAGTATTATTAATAGATTAATTATGTTAATTATTAAATGTGAATTTTTGTTTTTTTTTTGGAAAATATTGTCCCAAATAATATTGCTAATTTTTTGGGAAATATTTGATCGGTAATATTCATTAGAAGCGGATTTGTTTTTGAGCAGACATTAGAAGCAAATTTTTCTTAGCAGACATTAGAAGCGGAAATTAATTAGAGGATTAGCCCTAATTATTATGGAAGACATCAATGTAAATTTATTAAATAATTAGTGTTTTATTAATTAAATTAATTAATTATTAAAAATAATAAAAGATTCTGGCTAACCAGAATCTGGCTGAAAATCACTACTCATTTACATAATACATTTCAAATTTGATTGATCGCATAATTTGCGGTACGATTTGAACTCAAAATTACAACCATTATCAATCTTTTTTTTTAAGAAAACGTGTCAATTAATCATAGAAACTTAACATAGAAAATCTATTCAATTTTATGCATTCTTAATATTTAATTATATTGAAACCAAAAAATTATGCCCTCTTTAATTATATATTTCTATAATTATACATTTAGTCAAATCGAAAATCTCCATCTTCAATTTATGTTATATCGATGATACTGTACATTTCAAAATCCAAGTAATAATACATTAATTATAGAAACATATAATCGGTTATAAAGGATTATTTATATATAGATTAGATTATAATGTAAAACTTTTTACCAAAGAAAAAAAATGCACTAATTACTTTCACAAAAAAAAAACAAATCTACTATAATAGTTTGATACGACCAAATATATAGTATCTTAATATAAATATATAGTTATCATATACTGTGACGCCCTGATCCCGAAATGAGAAGAGTTCGCCACTAAATAATTTTAACTATTATTTCTTATGATTGTAAAATAAAATAAATAGATAAATAATTCACAACATTTTCTTTCATAAGAAACGAGCTGTATTTTAACTTCAAAATAACCCAACCAACACATCGACCTAACGCAAATGCTCACAGATGCGTTTTAACCTGTTAAATTAAATTAGCATTTCAAATTTCAAAACGATTATTAAAGACTTCTTGCACCCTGCTAAAAGAAAGGTTTTAAAGGTCTCAATCGGATATATTTTTAAAATAACATAATCTCTAAACATCTTAATTTAAATTCCAAAGAAATCAGCGTGTTTTAAAAATTTAAAACTAATTACATTTCTAACTTATAAAAGAGTCAGGAAGGAATTTTAAACGTACATGAGTGCGGCCATTTAGAAAACAAACAAGATATAGCATAAACAGGTTAAATAACTTAGAAACTTGTCACCTAAATTCCTTTAAATAAACTTTACTAAATTGATAAACTGAATAACGAATAGTCCGACTCCAACTGTCATCGTCCATCAGCCAATCCCAAACTCCATCACCTGAAATCATTTGGAAATATTTGGGTTTGAGTGCCAGAAAACACTCAGTGGGTATAACATATCTAAAATAATTTAAAACACATATAATCCACATAAAATTGTTGTCTAACATGTAGCGTAGTGAATTGGATGCACTTGACACATATGCCACATGGGCCTGCGTAGGATGTAACCACGTAACTGTGGGGTGGCATTAACCACAACTGTAGGTACGATTTGTATCTTAGCCCTTTTGACCTTGAATACTAATCGTAAACTGTAGGGTAATCACATAACAATAGGGTGGTGTGAAACCACAAATGAACTATAAGCAAGTGACATTGCAATTCACATTTGCATCATGGCACATAGATTCACAAAATGAATAGCATAATCATTTATATACTTTAAACTTGGATTTGTAATTCACATAAATAGTAACATTCCATAGAACATACAAATGAAACATATAAAACATTTAAAAATAAATATGAAACATTTATAAACTTGAGTTTAAATAATTAATTCACATAAATAACGATATTAATTACGCAAATAATTCAAGATGAGTTTAGTTATAACCCACCTTTACGATCTCGGTGCTCATGAGGTGCTTCACTGATATCCCTAAATTGTGCTAAGAAGCACTAAGATGCTTCTTGGCCTACATATTAAATGTGATTCCAACTTTAAGAACTTGTTTTGAGTACCATTAACTAAGTAATAGCTAAGAGCTACAAATAGAAAGTAAGTCTATTTCTAAACTTAGATTATTAATTGTGCTCCAATAAAAGCTAAACTAGAATGGAAATGCATTGATTCAAAGTAATAATATTCAAGCTTTCATGTTTAGTTTTAGTTGTTTTTGGACCTTAAATGAAAGGTAGTTCGAGAAGATATGTTTGTTGTAATATATTTCGAACGACATAAAAACTTTGAGAAATTTGGGAAATGAAATTCCATAATTCCAAAAATATCAATTAACAACAAAAGTACCTCTAATTTCCTAGAGTCAACCCTCAACACTTTTATAATTCGAAGAACATCTCCAATATTTTTGGATAAAGTTGCACAAGCTCTTGGATTAACACTTCACAACAATCACCAACATAGATTTCATCTTTTCTCAAAACTCCTGAGTCAGACTCCTAATTTAACATAGATCAGTTTTGAATAATTTAGGAACACCTAGCAGCTATAAATTGAAAGAGGTCCTTATCAATCAGCTATTTTCAGATTTTTAGAAGTCAAAGTCGTCGACTGGTATATATTTCTTCTTAATGGTCGGTCATTTATAGAATAATAACAATTGAATAAATGAATTTGTAGCTTGTGAAGAGAGGTTCTAACCGAATATTACGTGAATAACACCAGCTGATAGAAAGGATTGAAACTTTCAGTCTAAGCGGCAGCAGCAGCTCATGCACTTCGCATTCGACAATGGTTTTTCGGCCAAATCTCGATACAAAAACAGCAGCTCAAACAACGTCCGAGCTAAACTATGGAACCATAGAAGAATAGCTCATAAGGAGAGGTTTCTTACCATCTATGACATGATATCTTTTGATCACCAAGAAGATCGGAGTCATGCAGTCCAAGTAGCAGCAGCTGCAGCTGCAGCAGCGACAACTCACATCGATTTCCGATAACTATTTTGCATAACTTTCACTGTACAAACGGTAGACCAACTGACCTTTGATTTACAATCTGAGGTTAGATATACGTAGCCTGTAAGAAGAGCTTCGAAACGGTATAAAGTGGGGAAGAATCCGACGATCGGATCGGCCGAAAATCGCACCGCAAGTTGGCTGCGGGACAGCAGGTCTCGACTATTTCTTGCTTTCATTTTCTACTTTCCGTACACCTAATCGACTAGAATCTTTAATAAATATAATCTAACGAACGAGAGGGAGTTTATGGTACGATTTTTGTAATTTTTGACTATGGTTAGGTGATAGAAAATAGGCGACGGAACCCATGACTGTTGGCGGTAGTTCAAAATCATGAAGCTGGAGTTCTTTTCCTCTCTCTTTCGTTTTCTTTCTATTGTTCTCTGCTTCTCATCCATAGCTTTGTGTATATATATATATATATATACACACACACACATCTATATCTATGCATTAATTTATACATGCACACGTAAGTGCTTTAGTTTAGATAAATGCACACCAAATCTATTCTAAGTGGGCGACATGCACTGGAGGAGAAAAAAATAATCTTAGGATATTATATATATATATATATATATATATATAACATCATTTCAATTTTTTTTAACAACCAGACCACATATAATACTTATATCTCGAAAATGGGCCTCAATTCGGCTGGAAACGGGGCTAAAAATAAGTGCGATATGGAACTTCACTTGAAATATTTTTTTTTTCCAGTTCAATTGTGGAATAGCATAAATTCCGGTTAAGGGTTAAATAAAATATAATTTGATTGATCTTGATATTAAAATTATCCCTTTAACATTTAATTACTTCATAATATAGATTTTAATATTTATTTGGATGTTCATCTAAGGTCAAGACATTACTTGATTTTACAGTATTTAAGCACATACTTAATTTAATAACCCAAAATACTTTCGGTTCTATTTTTTTTTTAATTCTTTCCATATAATAAATTTAAATACTATATTTTTTTCGGGGTGTTACATATACATCTTAACTTAGTTACCTAATAGTAATCAATCTATCATAAACAAATCATTTCAATATACATCTTAGATAATTGTGTAAGTTACCATTCAAGTATGGATTGGTTAGTATAAATAGGTAGACTCATTTGCCTCGTGTTTCATCAAAAGTCCATCTTTTTCACAAAAAACATAGTTAGCTATAGATTATTTCTCATTTTTTTGTCGGCTAGAGTCTCTTGCTTGCTCACTTTTGTGCGTACGTGTTTGTATTGGTATAAACCTATTTGAGTGCTTTTGGGTGCTTTTTTCTGTACATAGCTAATTTTATCTTTTTTCGATCTTATTTTAGATATTACACAAATAGAAAATTATGACTCTATCCGTCAATTGGAAGGATAAACACAATCTCCAGCCGCAATCTCTTTCAAATGAATGTAGTTTCTGAGTTTACAACATGCACGCATGTGTAAAGAAGCTCATAGGGTTCATGTTTACGGCATAGAAAAGAAATCTATTCAGTTTAATGTGATGAGTTGTTAATATTGTTCTCACTTTTGTAATGTTTTGAGTTTGAACTTATAAAGATATTTATTTAATTACCTTTGATGTAATGTTAAGTTTCAGTAAAATCAAGGATATTTGTATGCTTTACTATTTATACGCCAACATATTGTTATTATTTATCTTATTATTCATCTAAATCTAAAGATATTGTGCTAGAGCACATTAGGTGCATGTAACAATTTATAAATTATTATTTATGATATCACAAAAAAAAAGAAAAAAGAAAGAATTAGAAATGTCTACGCATTAATATGTTTGTTCTCAAACAGGGGTGGAACCAGAAGAAATTTTACATCGTCGGGGGGATTATTCTTTACTAATAATTATATATACTAATTTCTTTTGAAAAAATTTATATGTAAATTTTTTAAATTGTTTTGGGACTTGCAGAATATTCACGCCCAATATTTCCCCGTTAAATGGAAGCTAATTTGGCACAAAAATGATCGTGTCATAATAATATGGATTTTTTTACATCTCATTGCAAAATGACATTGTTTTGTGTCTAAAAGAGGAACTAAAAGAAGAATATACAATTTTAAATTTTTTACTTTTTAATTTTTTTGGGTACAAAATGACGTCGTTTTGTGATTAGATAAAAATATTTTTGCCATATAACTTTAATTTTTTGCAAAGTTAGTTTTCCATTCATCGGAAAAAAAATTCCAGACGTCTATTTTGTAAAGAAATGCAAGTTTGTGTTATAATTGCAAGCTTTTAAAGTTTGTCTAAATTACAAATTTTGTCAAAGTTTATATATTTAATCGTAATTTATCCTTTATTTAATAGGGATCATCGCACAACAAACAAATAAACCAAAAATGTGCTCAAATTTTAAAATACTGAAATTTATGCATATAATATTTGTAAGTTCACAACTTGATTTTTTCTATTTTTAAGACTAATGAAATTTAAATAGAACTATGTTTGAATTATTATAGATATATTGGGGAAATTTTAACTGCTAGGTCATAAATTTTAACATTGGTTATTTCTAAATTTTCAATCAACTATGTGAATCATTATTAATTAGGATTAAACAAAATTATAGGTAAAATGACTAAGAATCATTATTTAACTAGGCATGCACATGTCATCATTATTTCCGATCTCACCTGCTTCTTCCAATATAGAGCGCAATTGTACAGGTTTTAACTCTCTAGAGAGCCTATAATATTATTGGTTCTTAGTGGTTGGGAAAAATTTGAAAAACTTCACACAATATATAACGGTGATATATTTTCTAGAAGTAAAAATATACTAGATATAGTTATTCCAACAATTTTTCTCGATGTCATTGTTTAATTTTAGAAAGTGGAAAGTATTATAAAGCTGACAAAAACAGAGTAATGATAAGAAAAAAAAAATTAGCAGATGTTCAGAATATAAGTTCCCTTTTTTATACTTGTGCAATGGGAAATAAACAAAGAACAGGTAAACCATACTTATAAAATCAGGTGTGACAGGCTCACATAAAGCAATGTTGGTGTGTTTTGAACTTGAGATCTTCGGACTTAAATTACTTCACTTCACCTCTGGACCATTCCAGAGATACCAAGTTTTTACTTTTATATTTTAAGTAATGGATATGAATATGTTGTGCTTATATTCAAGATGCAAACACTTACTTTAACCATATGTTCAAGATACAAGTCTAATTCATTACAATGGTCATACAAAATATTGAAATATTTGTTTTCATTATTTCATTATTATCCGTCAAAATTGTTTATATATGCCAAAGGCATATAATGATATAAATATAATATGTTTTACATGATACAATTATACAAGTTGAATATTCTAACATCCAAAATCGTAAATATGCCTTTTGAAATTGTGAGTTCATTATAATCAAGTTATTTTTGGAAAATTATTTGAGGCATCTTTTTTTATTGTTGTTTTCATTTATGTATGTTTTATGACATGAGTATATTCAAAATATTACTGCATAAATAGAAGAAAATTACAAAAATTAACAATTTTCATATCATAGAAAAATAATTATAAAAACCTACAATTTACATACAACTTTCAATTAAAAAAGATATAAAAAATGTATTCCGTGCATCGCACGGGTGAAGTACTAGTATGATATATAATACCAATCCATAATATATATACGGTAATAACACATACTCTCTTCGTTTTTATATGTCATTCTAGTCTTTTAAATTTATTTCAAAAAAAAGTGTTCTTCTACAAATTCGAGACACAAAATTCACATTTTTATCACATTTGTCCTCATTCAATGCATTCAAACATCTATATTTAACTCATTTAATGTATTCACATAAGGATGTGTTAAATAATTCAATTAATTTATTAATTTATGTGCATTTTTGCAAAATGGCATTTAAACGAAAACGGGTGGAGTACAAATCAGTATCGAATTTCATGCAAATTAATTTATTGTTTTTATAGCATTATATTGATTGATATTGTTTATATCATATAAGTAAAATTATGCTAGAATATATACCGTTAATTATGTTATGTAGATATTCAATTAATTTTGTAAATATAGAATGTTGAAACTATATATGTTATGTGTGTGCATTCTCTTGCATTATCATTGGGGAGTGTTTTCATTGTTTTCTTTAGGTTGTTGTTGTGTTGATTTGTGAGACGAGCTTGAAGAGTTGGGATTGAAAATCATGCATCATTATTTCAAAGGTTCAAATATATTATTTAATATTATTCATGCAAATTATTTAAAAGCTATTATACTTATTATATTATATTTGATATGTTAGGCTGCACGCATGAAGCTAACTAAGTTCCTTTTCAGACTATGTTTATTGGTGACCATGGTCTCCACATGGTCACCTCCACATGGGATATTAGAAAACAAAAAAAAAGAGAAATCAACCAATTGATCAACCATGATCAATCATAGACCAAAATGAAGGCAAAGCAACCATTGTGGTTAGGGGTGAGTAAACGGTCGGTTCGAGTAGGAACCGACCGAAAATTTTAAAACCGATGCTCATCGACCAAGAGAGGGTGGCCGGCCGATCATCGACCGACGGCAGCCACCCACCGAACTGACCACCGACCGTGTGGTTCGGTCGGTTTTCAGTCGGCCACCGAATCTTATATGAGAAAAAATGTTATTTTTTCAGAAATTTGATCGAGATATGCAGAGGGAAAATGCATTGAAGATGAAATTGGAGATCTTAGTTGAAAAGTGGAAGTAGACGTGTTTGACTCCAATTGTGAATCATATATATGAATGGGATGCTAAATGGGTGAAATTGGGGATCTTGAAATGGTGATACAGAAATAGAAAATTTGCTCCACTCTATCTGTCTCTAGTCTCTGACAATCCTCCATTCGACCATTAATCCTATTCTTCTTCGAGTTTCAGCAGAGAGAGAGAGATCAAGAAGAAGACTAGGGAAAGGGGATGGTGGGAGTGGCATGAGTTCCCAAAAAGTAATGAGAGAGAGGATATGGGAGAGGAATGGGCAGGTGTGGTGAGTTCAAAAGTTCCAAAAAGTAAGAGAGAGAAATGGTGGGTGGGTAGAAAAATCTTTAATTATTGGTGATTTAAAAAAACTAGATATATAAATAGTAGTGGTATTATATGGAAGTAGCCACTTCTCATAACAAAAAAACTTTTTTAACCACCTTCATTAAATATCATGTTTTTAACCATTTTTTATTATTTTGACTAAAATACCCCACTTTTTGATTTCTTTCTCTATTCGTTTTAAAAGAAATTCAAAATATAATTTTTTTACATTTCTTTTAATAAAAAAAATAATTTTAACAACTTAAAATTTTGAATGATTATTACTCTGCTGCCGGCGACTGAAAGAATTAGCCCCAGTTAATAAATTCTCTGAGGCTATAATAATGAATTGAATTTTGTTCAACATTAATTTGATCAACAAATATAAGGTCAATGCTTCTACTACTTTTTCATAGCCTTTTTTTCTCCTCTTTTTCAATTATGAATTTTTGATGGTCTTCTCATTGGATGACAGCAGTAGGTTAAGAGAAGTGGGATTTTGTGCAGTGGCGGAAGTAGTGGGGGCAGGAAGTTCGACGGTGAAGTGTTGAAGGGTGGCGTTCGTCGACAAGTAGAAAAGGAGAAATTTCAAAGGAGAAATGAAAGATTGTGATAGAAACTGGGCAAGAGATGAAGGTCGCGGGGGTGGGTGTCGGGTGGGGAGGAGGGGGGCAGAGGAAGATAAGGGAGAGTGTGTTAGCGGTGGGAACGGTGAGAAAGAGGTTGAGGGGGTTGCGGGGAAGACGATGGGTGGGAATGGGGATGGGGTTTTCAATTATTTTTAACTTTTATTTTTATGATTTTTTAAAAGAAAGCTTAAAAAAGAGAAAAAAAGGGTATTTACGACATAACAATCAAAAGTGAGTAAAATATATATATTTTTATATAGGTGGTTAAAAAAGTTTTTTTATTATGAAAAATGGCTATTTTAATTTTTGTCCCATAAATAGTATGTATATATATGCATATTACAGAGCTTCTTCGGTCGGGTCGATGCAGCCGGCGGTTTCCGACCAGGCCACCGATCACCGACCAAAGTACGATCGGTTTTCCCATCCCAACACCGACCACAAATCCAACCCCCTCTCTACCGCACTGAACCGCCCGAACCTTGTCGGGTCGGTCAGTCGGGTCGGTTTCGGGTGGTGGTTTGCTCACCCCTAATTGTGGTTTCATCTTTTATTTATTCAATAATTCCAGATGGCAAAACATAATTGGCTATTAAATTTTATTTGATATATTAATTTTTAATATCTTTTGGATTTTATGAAAAATAAAAATAATTTCACTAAAAATTTTCTTTTTACATGCTCTATAAATAGAGCTCATATTGGCATAATTATACACACACTAAAATTATCTCATTTCTGGATCCCAACCAAAATTTTTACTCAAACTATCAAAATTTCTCATCCTCTCAAGATTATTATCCAAATAGCACTTTTATTTGACATAACTTTTGTTGGCAATCATACATGCATATATTTTTCTGTCTAATTATATTATTGGATTGCACTCTTATACTATTATTCTGTCTAATTATACTATCGGATTGCACTCTTATACTATTGTTCATTTTATGTCGTCTATGTAATATTTATACTATTGTTATGTCTAAGTATACTATCGGATTGCACTCTTATACTATTGTTCTTTCTAATTATACTATCGGATTGCACTCTTATATTTTTTCTTTTCTTTTGCAGAGTGGTCACCATACATGCATTTTCTTAATTATGTATTTTTCATTTCGTATTTCGATTGTTGTTATTTATGTTCTTGGTTTGTCGTATTTTGAAATTTTATTTGTTTGTAATTTTATGAGTTTTTTTTATTTGTGCTATTATTTTATTTTAATTTTAACAAGTTGATATACTTTATAAAATTATATTTAAAAATAATTATATATAATATTATGATTGGATGGTTGGGTGGTCATTGATAAACTATCAAAATTAAATATGGTTGGGTTGTGATGAATAATAGTGATGTGGAAGAGAGATAAATGAATTAAATATTAAAAAGGTTGGATGGTTGGGTGGTTAGAGTGGTTGCTGATAAACATAGTCTCAGTCAAGTCGAGTGTTAAAATTTAACTCAAGGTTGAGATGGGAAATACGATATGACACACATTATTATTTATCTTGCTATGCTCTTATACAGGTTCACAAACATTATTATTTATCTTGCTATGCTCTTATACAGGTTCACAATTATTAACATACGGGTTACAACAATTATTATTGGCTGATGAGCTGCATATGTCCCGATATATATTATTAATCGTGAGCTACCCATATTATGATTTGCTATAATTGTATAACTTGGATAAATGTATTCACCATTGAGTCAATAGCACTCACCCCAAAACTATTACATTTTTCAGATTGATGATTTACTCGGGCGATGTGTGTGGTGATGAATTTTAAAGACCTTTTATTATTTAGCTTTTGCTGTATTGATGTTAAATATTTTATATTTTAATAAAAGTAACGTCTCTTTATTATTATTATTATTATTATATGAAAATTGGGGCGTAGCAATAAATATATATATATATAACATATAAATATAAATCCATAGATAATTAATCAGTTTATTATATTCTAATATTTTATGATATTATATATCTTCTAATTACGTGCATTTCTATATATAAAATATAATTATATACTGTAATTAGGCTAATAAATTCTATATTTACATCACCAATAAGAATTTTATCTATCGATAGCTAATCATTCTAGCTATGATTTTGTATGGTATAAATAATGATTAATATTTATGAAGTTATCGCTATAATCGTGTATATGAATAGAGAGATTGATATTCTAATAAATCTTTTTCTTGAATTTTTTTTCTATTATTGAAATATTAATATGAACTATCTTCATTGGTTTTTCTTCTAATTATTTTTCTGATTGAAATATTATGAACTATCTCGATTGCTTGTTGCAGCTTTTAGTTTATAATTGTATTATCTTTCCAATAATGCTTATCTATATTTCTGTTTCAGATTTTTGTGCTTCAACATGCAATTGAATAAGTCATAAAAGTCCGAATAATCCAAGGGTTATATGCATACATAAAACAGATATGTTAAGAACGCATGTTACAAAAATCATGTCTGTGCTTGTTAGGATTGATCAAAGAAATACAGCGGAAATAACAGATAAAACGACAACTATTTCATCCAAGATGTATCAATGTTTTTGCGTTAACTAGATGATTAACCTTTAATCTTGATTCATCATGTACCTTGTCGCAATCCAATTGAAGTAGGCAACGAAGCAATCAATTGCTTTCTTCATCTACTTGTAAGGAATCCAAATGTCTTCCCTCTTTCAAGTTCACACGATTAGAACGAGTCTTGTGAGTTAATCTCGCTAGTGATTAATACACAATTGTATTTTGTGTTTCAAGATCAAGAAGAGAGAAAGGAGTGAGAGAGATAGAAGAGAGGCACCGCTTCTCCAAAAAAAATTCTTGACCTAGTAGAACTCTATCTCTAAACTTAGCCTCCAAGTTTGTGTATGTATATAAATACAATATTTATATGTATACATATATCTCTATTTTTTCTGTCTCCAAGTGTGTACATATAAATATTATATTTATATCGGTACACGCATATAATCATATGTTGGATCTTTCTTGACTAAAATTAATCAAATTAATTTTATATCTAATTAATTTAATATTCTTAAATTACATTTATTAATCCAATTAGTTCTAATTAAATAATTTAATTAAATGAAGTCTCAATTAATTAATCTCTATTAATTAATTGGATCCAACACTTTGAATCAATTCAAGTAATGCCATGTTCTAATTAAGTGTGTGATCCTCTTAGGTTCACAACCAATACTAGTAGTGTACTTGTAACAATTACAACTTAATTGAATAATACTTTATTCAATTAATTGATCTGATAAATTAATACGTTTGAAATTAACTCTTTAATTTCAAGAACCTACAAACCATGGGAACATCTAGAAAGTAGCATGCGGCTATCTAGCATTAGGTGACAGTGAGTAAACCTATTTTGATTACGAATCGTTATACATGTACGATATTTCTATTATCTAATTTCCATATTTGATCTTGAATATGGAATTATATCGAAAACTCAAATGATCTAATAATTACATTTTCATCTCAAATTCAATAACTCTTTAATGAATAAAATATTCATAATGCCTTGGCCAAGGTCTTCGAGTTATGGACAATGAAAACTGTAGAAGATTTTCTCATCTTTAATGAGTAACAGATTCTTTATTGACCCCTCATCAATCTCCATATTAATTCATATAACATCCAACATAAGCTATTTACGATTATCAAGCAATCAGAGTATATATCAAAATGTAATAGAACTCATACAAGATTATCACGGTATCTCAAGTCCAAGGGCTAATCATGTACTATCGTAATATATAAATTCTTATCTCGATAAATTCCATTTAAGAATTTCTACCAGGTTTGTTCATTGTACTTGTTCTCCAACAAGTACCTACATATATGCACGTACGTCTTTACGTTAATGTCAATGGAACTTAACATTCTTATCTTATGAGCATGTGTCATGTGTACGAGTTATTGACGACAATATAATATTCCATTTTATAAAGTCTTTTAACTCAGAACTTATTTAAAACCAAAGTCCAAAAGACATATTCCATAATCACCATCACTATGTGTGATCATGGCTTATAACTTATAATGATTTAGGAAATTTATCTAAATGTATTATAGTATTTAAATAACAAACATAATAGATAAATAAATTATCTTTTATTAATATAATTTCCAAAAAGATTATTTTTACAAAATAAAACGAGTACAAACATTCAATCTAATTGGTACGCTGGGTGTAACTCTTTCAGTGCTTTCATTTTTTATTTGATTGGTTCGATCATTCGTCTTATTATTTTCATTTTCCACTATGCATTAGCTTTTGGCATACCTCAGCAGGATATGAAATTGATTGCAATTAATTTAATGTGTGGTATTTGATTAGTCCATTGAAAAGAAAAAGAATCGGAATTTCATGAGCATGATAATCTTAATTAGCCTTACAAATCTAGAAATATCATTTAAGTTAGATGTTAAGTGTAAATTATTTGGTTGAATGTTTTTAAACTTTTTTTTATTCCAATATGTATTTATATAAAATGGAATTTACCAATGTCATGGGTTGATGTAAATTATATTTGTATGTAATGCATTCCATGTAACATATTTGAGCAAATATACAAACATATTGCATTAGTTAATAATTTTGTTTCAACATAATTTTGGATGCTCATCTACTAAAGGGTAATTAATAATTGTTGAGAAGTGCGTCTTAGGATTTTATGTTTTTCTGTTAGAATAAATCTCCTTGTTTTTATGATTTATTGTTTTCCTTTCCGTTGAAGTCTATCCCTCAGTATTAGGAGTTGTTATTTTATTGTTACATTTGTTGAGATATGTTAGCTATGCTAATATCTCGCTAGTTCCGTTAGGCTTTGTACGTCTATATATTGCTGAGGTTATTCAGCTTAAATAAACAAGTCATTCACTCATATTTGTTTGAGCTTTAATCATTTCATAGGTTTGATTATCTGTTCATAACAATCTGGCATCAGAGCCCCCACTGGGCCTGAACAAAAGAGAGCCGCAGTCTCTTGAGTGACTTGTAAACACGAGAGTGCAAGGAAACACGATGTCGAGTGACGGCAACGGAAATTTTATCCAACCAGCCATACCACGTTTCGATGGTCACTATGATCATTGGAGCATGCTTATGGAAAATTTCTTGAGATCCAAGGAATATTGGAACATGGTGGAGACAGGTTATGCAGAGCCAAAGATAGGAGCAGTTCTAACTGATACAGAGCGGAAGAAACTTGATGAATTCAGGAAGAAACTTGATGAATTCAAGCTTAAAGATCTGAAAGTGAAGAATTACTTATTTCAGGCAATTGACAGGACAATTCTGGAGACTATCCTGGAGAAAAACACATCGAAGCAAATTTGGGATTCGATGAAGAGAAAATATGAGGGGAATGCAAGAGTGAAGCGTTCAACTCTTCAAGCTCTGAGAAAGGAGTTTGAAATTCTTGAAATGAAAACGGGTGAGACTATCACTGAGTACTTTGCTAAAGTCATGACTGTTGCCAATAAGATGCGAATTTACGGAGAGCAGATGCATGATGTAACAGTTGTGGAAAAGATTCTTAGATCTAAGGATATTGATACGATGTCGATCGATGAGTTGCAAAGCTCATTGCTTGTACATGAACAAAAATTCCAGAGACGCTCTGGGGACGAACAAGCTCTAAAATTGACATACGATGATAGATCAGGAAACAGAGGTCGAGGTAGAAGCAGTCCCAAAGGAAGAGGAAGAGGTAGAGGACGTCAAACCTTTGACAAAACTATTGTGGAGTGTTACAAGTGTCATAAACTTGGGCACTTCCAGTATGAATGTCCTACCATTGAACAGGAGGTCAACTATACTGAATCAAATCAAGAAGATAAGATGTTGTTGATGTCTCATGTGGAGTTGAATGAAACTAAAAATGAAGATGTATGGTTCCTAGATTCTGGCTGCTCAAATCACATGTGTGGAGACAAGACTATGTTTTCTGAACTCGATGAAGAGTTTAGACAACTAGTGAAACTTGGAAATAACACAAAGATGGCAGTGCTAGGGAAGGGAAAGGTGAAACTGAACTTGGATGATTTTCACCTCGCCATTAAAGATGTATTTTATGTGCCTGAATTAAAGAATAATCTTCTCAGTATTGGGCAGATGCAAGAAAAAGGTCTCGCGATCTTCATTAAGTCAGGGATGTGCAAGATCTACCATCCCGAGAGAGGTTTGATTATTCAAACCACGATGACCACTAATAGGATGTTCCCACTTGCTGCAAAGGCTCAAATTAAAGAAGGCTCTTGTTTCCATGTTCCTGCACAAGATCAGTCGCATTTGTGGCATTGTAGGTATGGTCATCTTAGTCACACAGGACTAAGAACCTTACAGCAAAAACAAATGGTACGAGGCTTGCCGAGACTTCATGCGCCAACTACATTATGCACTGTATGCTTAGTTGGAAAGCAACATAGAGATCCCATCCCAAAGGTAAGTAAGTGGAGAGCATCTCAAAGGCTACAACTCATCCATGCAGACATTTGCGGGCCTATTACACCGATTTCGAACAGCAAGAAAAGGTATTCCTTATGCTTTATTGATGACTTTAGTAGAAAAGCATAGGTATATTTTTTGACTGAAAAATCAGAAGCTCTCCAGTCTTTCATGTATTTTAAGAAGCTTGTTGAAAATGAGACTGGACAGTCTATTAAGTGCTTAAGAACTAATAGAGAGGGAGAGTTCAACTCTGGAGAATTTGATGAGTTTTGTAAGGTGAATGGAATCAAGCGACAACTCACCACAGCATGTACTCCTCAACACAATGGAGCAGCAGAGAGGAAGAATAGGACTGTAATGAATCTGGTGAGGTCCATGCTTTCAGAAAAAAAGGTTCCCAAAACCTTTTGGCCTGAGGCAATAAACTGGACTATATATATGTTGAACATGTGCCCTACACTTGCAGTTAAAGACATAACTCCAGAAGAAGCGTGGAGTGGAATAAAGCCTTCCGTTGAACACTTTAGAGTATTTGGATGTGTGGCACATGTCCATGTACCTGATGCAACAAGGACAAAGCTAGAAAACAAAAGTATCTGTTGTGTGCTACTAGGGGTCAGTGCAGAATCCAAAGGTTACAGACTTTACAATCCTATTGCAAAGAGGGTCGTAATTAGCAGGGATGTCATCTTTGAAGAAGATAAACAATGGGATTGGGATTCAAGTTACAAGGAGCAGATACTAATGAACTTGGAATGGGGTGAAGAAGAAGGTAAAGCAACAGGAGAAGAAGATGATAGTGGAGAAGCGGAGAATATAATTGAAGGCACAGAAAATGCTTCAGATATAAGTGAAGAGGGTGTGATTGAGAAAAGACAGACACGTGCTCCTGCTTG
This sequence comes from Perilla frutescens, assembly GCA_026008535.1. Lineage (NCBI taxonomy): Eukaryota > Viridiplantae > Streptophyta > Magnoliopsida > Lamiales > Lamiaceae > Perilla > Perilla frutescens. Next base: position 30,389,750 of record BRKX01000011.1, on the reverse strand, counting down.
GATGGATGATTATGTTTCTGGAGAAGGATTATCCGATGAAGAAAATGAACTGAATATGGCCCTTACACTATCTGTTGATACCCCGACTGATCCACGAAGTTATGAAGAAGCTGTAAAGAATTCAAAATGGAGGCAAGCCATGGATGCTGAAATAAGATCAATCGAAAAAAATTCGACTTGGAGCTTGATCGAACTACCAGCTGGAGCTAAGAAAATTGGAGTGAAATGGATATATAAGACCAAACTTAATGAGTTTGGTGAGGTGGATAAGTATAAGGCCCGATTAGTTGCAAAGGGTTATTCTCAAGAACATGGTGTGGACTACACAGAGGTTTTCGCTCCAGTTGCAAGAATGGAAACGGTTCGCATGATCATTGCATTAGCTGCACAAAAAAGTTGGTCTATTTATCAACTCGATGTGAAATCTGCATTTCTTCATGGAATTTTAAATGAGGAGGTGTTTGTGGAACAACCAAAAGGATATGAACAAAAGGGGAGTGAGCACAAAGTTTACCAGCTGCACAAGGCCTTATATGGACTAAAACAAGCTCCCCGAGCCTGGTTTAGTCGTATTAAAGCTCATTTTGCTCATGAAGGATTTCAGAAATGTATCAGCGAACAAACCTTATTCATTAAGCAGAACAATGAAGGTAAAATTTTAATTGTTAGCATATATGTTGATGATTTAATCTTTACCGGCGATGATAAGAAAATGATGTTAGAATTTAAGGAGTCGATGATGAAGGAATTCGATATGACTGATCTTGGAAAGATGAGATTTTTTTGGGTATTGAAGTGTTACAAAATGAAGAAGGCATCTACGTCTGTCAAAGAAAATATGCCCAGGAGGTGTTGAAATGCTTTGGAATGGATGAAAGTAATCCTGTGAAGAATCCTATTGATCCTGGTTTCAAAATGGAGAAGGATGAAGAAGGTGTTACAGTTGATGATACCTACTATAAGCAAATAGTGGGCAGTCTTATGTACATCACTGCTACAAGACCTGATATGATGTTTGTTGTGAGTCTCATGAGCAGGTATAAGGCCAAACCAACAGAACTTCACTTGCAGGCTGCAAAGAGAGCATTGCGATACTTGAAGGGTACCATAGATTATGGAATATTTTACAAAAAAAATGGGAACAGAAAGTTGGTTGCATTTGCTGACAGTGATTATGCAAGAGACTTAGAAGACATGAAAAGTACATCTGGCTACGTCTTTATGCTAAGTGGAGGAGCAGTTTCTTGGTCTTCGAAAAAACAGCCCATTGTTACACTCTCAACAACGGAGGCCGAGTTTGTAGCAGCAGCAGCTTGTGCTTGTCAAGCAGTATGGATGAGAAGAATTTTGGAAATGTTATCTCATACACAAGATGGTTGTACTACTCTGTTGTGTGATAACAGCTCAACTATCAAGCTCTCGAAAAACCCCATTATGCATGGACGAAGCAAACACATTGACGTGCGATTTCATTTCCTACGTGATTTAACTAGAGAAGGAGTGGTCGAGCTTGTGCATTGCGGCACTCAAGATCAAGTGGCTGACTTGATGACTAAACCTCTAAAGCTGGAGACATTTGTGAGGTTTCGGGATATGCTGGGAATGTGTGTAGTGCCTAAGTAAACTAATTGTGGGTATAGCAGTTAGTTTAAGAGAGGGAATGTTGAGAAGTGCGTCTTAGGATTTTATGTTTTTCTGTTAGAATAAATCTCCTTGTTTTTATGATTTATTGTTTTCCTTTCTGTTGAAGTCTATCCCTCAGTATTAGGAGTTGTTATTTTATTGTTACATTTGTTGAGATGTGTTAGCTATGCTAATATCTCGCTAGTTCCGTTAGGCTTTGTACGTCTATATATTGCTGAGGTTATTCAGCTTAAATAAACAAGTCATTCACTCATATTTGTTTGAGCTTTAATCATTTCATAGGTTACATGTTGATATCTAATTTTATTTTGTATATCGGGAAAGTTCTTATTGGTATTTTCATTTGTTGTAGTTCGAATTGAATTTCTTCATCGGGTGTTAGGTTGGCTCGAAGATAGATATTCACAGTGCAACAACTATGTCTTAAAATAATTGTACATTATTTTGTAATTGAGTGGTCCATATTTTTATTATGTAATGTTAGCTTTTCTTTATTTATATTGTCTTTTTTTACAATATTTTGTTTCGTTTGGTTTATAAGATTTTTGTTTGTAATTTTTGGTTATGATTAATTAGTGATGTACTTTTTTTTTACAACTACTTCGATACGATTGGTATTATGATTGTCTTTAGATGTAAATTTCAGAAATTGTAAATTAATATGTTTTTTTTTTTTGTGATGATTTCTATTATAAGGCCTCGATTGATTTAGGAGATTGCAATTGATCATATATTCGTGATAATTAATTTTATTTTTTGTTATTCATTAAATTTAATCTGTTCTAGATATCCTATACATGAAAAATAGGAAAATAAATTTATTCTTAATGCGAGGAGTAGTTTGTAATATTTTTAGCTCTTGCCGTGTTCGAACTAATAATGGTTTTTATTTTAATTACCTTTGATGTAATCCAAATAATTATTTAAAAATCAATATTATGTTATCAAAATATTTGAATAAAAAAATAAGAATTATTTTATCTATAGATATGCTTGCGCCCAATGACCATTTCAAGGAAAGTTTTATTTTCTAAAACCAACAAGGCAAGTAATTGTATAGATTATGATAATATATACTAATTAATAGATATATCCTTTTTAAGTTAATTAAGATAATAATTCAAAGAAATCATGAAATTAAAATGTAACGATGTGTGAATATTATATCTAGCTTTGATATATATATATATATATATATATATATATATAGCCAAAAAAAAATCTTATCAGATCTATTCATTTATATTTAAAATGTAACGATTTATTCATTCATCTAGCTTTGATATAGCTAAACCCATTTTGACACTAATTTACATTTTAAAAAACTGCAAGCAAATCTAAAGTGCACGTTCATAAAGGAAAAAAAATGAATTTATCCAAGCATTATATTTACTTTCGGTTGAAGATGACTACAACACAAATTAAGTGTATTTATTTTAATGGTCAATGAGAATTCCCCTATTTGTAAAACCGGTGCAATAGTCGAATAGTGCTTTGTAAATAATTTTAAAAAAATGACATTTCCCATATTTACAAAATAGGATATTAATGTATTGTTACAAACAATTAATATAATATTATAATTAATTAACATTTTTTTTAGTTGGGGAAGAGGAGAGAAGGGTGGGTCGTCTCAAATCCAACTTCACTGTTTCGGCATTTTAGAACGAACATTATTAATATATCTTTAAGAGATGTGAATAGTAGAAACATAATATATGTATACTTTTTCCATCACAAAATCTAATTACAATATATATTTCATTATCGTTGTCAATTTGGAGAGCTCTGACTTGAACTTTAAAAGGGACATATCTGTCTCAGCTAATGCTACAATGTCTAGATGCAGTTTATTCTATGTTTTAAATTGTAATTAATTTAAATAAATTCAATAATATAACAAAATTTTGAATTAAATAAATAGCATATCTAAATGAAAATTTGAAGTTTTAATAATTTAACAAAGAAGATAATATAGACGTTAAAAATAATAGATATGATCTTTAAAAATCCAATAAATAGGTAGATAATCTATCTATACATATATTAAAGCAAGATCGCAGGGGTAAAATTATAATAAAAAATTTCCGTTTAAAATTAATTTAAGTAAATTGTGTTGTTCAAAAATTGCAAGTGCATATCCTTTAGTTTAGTTGTATGGGCAGCATGCACAAGCTCCTCTGTCAGGTGGCTTGAGTTTGAGTCATGGTTACCCAATTTTCTTTTATTTTTTTATTCATTTTATTTTTATACCCATATATTCTTTTCTTTCTTTTTTTTTCCTTTTGTTTAATCTTTTCCTTTTATTCTTTTTTTTTCCTTTTATTTCATTTTAATGTTTAGGCTATCAATTTTTATTTAAAGATAGTTTTGCCTATTGTTTTTTTTTTTTTTTTGCCATTTTGTTCCATTTTCCCCCTTTTTCACTTTTTTGCTTTTGTTTATTTCTTTTCTTTTATTCAATTTTTTCTTTTACATCATTTTAATCTTTTTGCCGTCTGTTCTCTTTGTTTCCACTTTTAGTTCATTTTTTTTCTTTTATTTTATGTTAACATTTAGGTTATTATTTTTTATTTAAGAAATAATCATTGTATTTAATTTTTGTACTTGTTGTAAATATATCTAATAGATATATATGATGTGAGTGATGGCCAAGTTACTAACTCTAAAACCCTATCTCTTGTACTATTATAAATAGAGGCATTTGGTCCTCATATTGAATACACACAATTCATATTCCCTCTCGTCTCTCTCTTGTTTACAACACGTTATCAGCACGATTGTTCTACCCCCTCCTTCAATTATAGAATTCCATCGATCCTAGAAGGTACATGTTTTTTTTTACATCATGTTTATTGGCTTTAATATATTATGTCTGTTTTTCTTATTGTTATAATAATCGGTCTTTTCCGATTTAATCTTGAAAAATTAAATATTGATGCTATTCGAGTAGCACAAGTAATATTCATGAAGAATATTACATTCAAGATCATAAATTGATGCTATTAAAGTAGCACGAGTAATATTCCTGAAGAATATTACATGCTCTAAAGAACAAATAAATTAAACATATGGATAATATATCCTTGATTCTTTGTGCAGAATTGCACGAATGGCAAACATAGCCAAACTTGAGTTCATCGCCCTTGACATCTCGGGCAAGAATTATATGTCATGGACTCTTGATGCTGATGTTCACCTGATCTCAAGGGGTCTAAGGGAGACAATCAAAGAAGGAAACAAAGCATCTCAACAGGATTGCGCTAAGGCGCTGATTTTCCTTCATCATCATCTTCATGATGATCTAAAGACGGGATATTTGACCGTCAAAGATCCGAGTGAGTTGTGGACAAACCTGAAAGAAAGGTTTGATCATCAAAAGACTGTCGTCATTCCTAAAGCTCGTTACAAGTGGATGCATCTTAGACTGCAAGACTTTAAGTCTGTGAGTGCTTATAATTCTGAATTATTTAGAATTATTTCAAAATTGAAACTTTGTGGAGAGAGTATCACTGATACTGACATGCTTGAGAAAACATTCTCCACTTTTCATGCTTCTAATGTGCTGTTACAGCAACAATATAGGGAGCATGGTTTCAAAAAGTACTTTGAACTAATATCTTGTTTGTTGGTTGCCGAGCAAAATAATGAATTACTCATGAAAAACCATGAACTCCGCCCCACTGGTTCCGCTGCATTGCCTGAAGTCAATGCAACTTTAAACCATGACAATGGACGTGGTCGTGGGAACCAACGTGGACGTAGGCGTGGACGTGGACGTGGATATGGTCGCGGTAAACCAAATGATGCAACCTCTAGCAACAAAAGGCAGAAAACATCCAACGAGCACAGTTCATCCAAAAAGGAAGTTGCATGTTATAGATGTGGCATGAATGGACATTGGTAACGTACTTGCCGAACGGCAAAACACCTTGCAGATCTATATCAAGATTCGATCAAGGGAAAAGACAAGAAGGAAACCAATATCGTTGACTTTGATGGCCCAATTGATACTACTCACTTAGATGTCTCCGACTTCTTTGATGACCCAAAAGGAGATAATATGGATCAATTAATTGGTGGTGGTGTGCTTGAAGACGATCATATGGACATTGTTTAGTCCTTTATCATTTATTTCTAGTTGATAAAAAGACATTGCTTATTTACTTTCACATTGTTGTTTTTCCATTAAAAACAATTTATTTATTTTTCCTTTCGTATTTTTACTCAATAATAATTGATCTTCTTTTAAAAACGTCTTAGACATTCAAATGGAATCTTGTAATATTTGTCTTGTTGATAGTGCCACTACACACACCATTCTCCAAAATAAGAAATATTTTCTTAAGTTGACATTAGCTGAGGATAATGTTAACACGATATCAGGTGCATCAAACATCATTGAAGGCTCCGGAAGAGCTTGTATCATTTTACCAAATGATACTAAATTAGCTATTAAAAATGTCATGTATTCTAGTAAGTCCAGAAGAAACTTACTAAGTTTCAAGGATATCCGCTATAATGGATACCACATCGAGACTATATCAGAAGGTGGAAAAGAATATCTCTGCATAAATTCTTTTGTATCCGGCCATAAGCGAACAAAAGAAAAATTATTAACACTACCTTCTGGGATGTATTACACATTCATAAAAGCAATTGAGACAAACCATGTCATGAACCCGAAGTTCAATGACACAAAAAGCTTTTTGCTTTGGCATGATAGGCTTGGACATCCTGGAGCAACTATGATGCGCCGAATAATCAATAATTCATATGGGCACAACATGAAGAATCAAAAGATTCTTATGACAAATGAATTCCCATGTGATGCTTGTGCACAAGGCAAGTTAGTCATTAGACCTTCATATAAGAAGGTTAATATTGAATCTCCATCTTTCTTAGAGAGAATTCAAGGAGATATTTGTGGACATATACATCCACCATGTGGCCCTTTTCGATACTTTATGGTATTGATTGATGCTTCTTCTAGATGGTCACATGTATGCTTGCTTTCTACTAGAAATGCAGCATTTGCTAGACTACTTGCTCAAATTATAAAATTACGAGCTCAATTCCCAGACAATTCAATTAAAAGAATTCGTCTTGATAATGCTAGTGAGTTTACGTCTCAAGCATTTATAACTATTGTATGGCTATTGGAATTGAGATTGAACATTCAGTCGCTCATGTCCATACTCAAAATGGTTTAGCAAAATCGTTTATCAAACGTCTTCAACTTATTGCTAGACTGTTACTTATGAAGTCAAAACTCTCAACTACTGCTTGGGGTCATGCCATATTACATGCAGCAACATTAGTTCGTATTAGACCATCAGCCAACCATGAATACTCCTCAATGCAAATTATTTTTGGCCGAGAACCAGATGTTTCTCACTTATAAATTTTTGGTTGTACGGTTCAAGTCCCAATTGCACCCCCACAATGAACAAAAATGGGTCCCCAACGAAGGCTTGGGATATATATTGGATTTCATTCACCTTCGATTATAAGGTATATTGAACCTTTAACGGGTGATTTATTTACTGCACATTTTGCAGATTGTCATTTTGATGAAATGACATTTCCAACATTAGGTGGAACGAATCTACATCCAGAAAAGCACAAGGAAATATCTTGGAATGAGAAAAGCTTGTCATATTTTGATTCTCGAACTAATCAATGTGAACAAGAAGTTGAAAAGATTATTCATTTTCAAAAGATTGCAAACCAACTTCCTGATGCTTTTGTAGATACAAGAAAAGTGACACAATCTCACATACATGTTGCAAATACTCCAGCCAAAATTGATGTCCCTGAAGGACAAATAGCTTTGGTAGCAAATGAGTCTAAAATTTGTCAAAAACGTGGTCGACCAATTGGTTCCAAAGATTCTGTGCCTAGGAAAAGAAAGGGGCAAATGGAAACCAAACAATGACGAAAATGATTAATCAATCAAATGAAAGTGACGTAATTCTTGAAGAATTACATGTAGCTGAAAATCATGAGATCTCAATAAATTATTTATCTTCCAATCAGATACTGGAGAGAGAACATATCATTGTAGATGATATATTCGCCTTTCACATAGCTCATCAAATTTTAAATGAGGATCCTGAACCAAAATCTGTTACAGAATGTAAACAGAGAAATGATTGGCTAATGTGGAAAAGAGCTATGGAAATGGAATTAAATTCCTGTGATAACCGAAAAAGTATTTGGACCTATAGTCATAACTCCGGAATCTGAAACCCCTGTTGGATACAGATGGATATTTGTTAGAAAGAGAAATGAGAAAAATGAAGTTACGAGATATAGAGCAAGACTCGTAGCGCAAGGTTTCTCTCAAAGACCAGGAATTGATTATGAGGAAACATACTCTCCAGTAATGGATGCGATTACTTTCAGATTTCTGATTAGTCTGGTTGTGTCACAAAGGCTTGCTATGCGCCTTATGGATGTAGTAACTGCCTATCTATATGGGTCATTAGATAATGACATATATATGAAAATCCCTGAAGGATTTAAAATGCCTGAAGCATTAAAGTCAAAACCCAAAAGTATGTTTTCAATTAAACTGCAAAAATCGTTGTATGGGCTGAAACAGTCTGGCCGTATATGGTATAATAGATTGAGCGAGTATCTGTTGAAAGAAAGATACAAAAATGATGATATCTGCCCTTGTGTTTTCATAAAGAAAATCGAAAGTGGATTTGCAATTATAGCAGTTTATGTTGATGATTTGAATTTAATTGGGACTCCTGAAGAGCTCAATAAAACTGTTGAATATTTGAAGAAAGAATTTGAGATGAAAGATTTGGGAAAGACAAAATTCTGTCTTGGTTTGCAAATTGAAAGTGTCCGAGGAGGAACGTTTATTCACCAATCCACATATACAGAAAAAGTGTTAAAGCGCTTTTACATGGATAATGCACATCCATTAGCATCACCAATGGTCGTTAGATCTCTTGATACGAAGAAAGATCCATTTCGACCTATTGAAGATGGTGAAACGATACTTGGTCCTGAAGTACCATATCTAAGTGCAATTGGAGCATTAACTTATCTGGTTAATTATACTAGACCAGATATAGCTTTTTCTGTAAATCTTCTCGCAAGATATAGCGCTGCACCCACTTTGAGACATTGGAATGGTGTTAAGCACATTCTACGTTATCTGAAGGGTACCATAGACCTTGGATTATATTATTCAGAAAATTCTGATTCTTCTCTGGTAGGGTATTCGGATGCAGGATTTTTATCCGATCCACATCAAGCCAAGTCACAAACTGGCTATGTTTTCACATGTGGTGGAACTGCTATATCATGGAAGTCTGTGAAGCAAACCTTGACTGCAACATCCTCAAATCATTCTGAAATTATTGCAATCCATGAAACAAGTCGAGAGTGTGTATGGTTGAGAAATATGACAAGTCACATCCAAGAGTCATGCGGATTACCTTCATCAAAGATCACTCCAACTGTTTTGTATGAAGACAATGATGCTTGCATCACGCAACTCAAGGAAGGATACATCAAAGGTGATAGGACGAAGCACATTTCTCCCAAGTTATTCTACACACACGATCTCCAAAAGAATGGCGATATCAACGTTCAACAAATTCGCTCAAGTGACAATTTGGTGGACTTATTCACAAAGGCATTACCAACATCAACATTCAGAAAGTTGGTACACAAGATCGGCATGTGCCGACTCAAAGATCTACAGTGATCTCAAGATCAGGGGAAGCAGTTGTACTCTTTTTCCTTCGACTAGATTTTTTCCCACTGGGTTTTTCTAGCAAGGTTTTAATGAGGCAACATTTGTTTTAGAGATTGGTCACTCAAGGGGGAGTGTTGTAAATATATCTAATATATATATATGATGTGAGTGATGGTCAAGTTACTAACTCTAAAACCCTATCTCTTGTACTATTATAAATAGAGGCATTTGGTCCTCATATTGAATACACACAATTCATATTCCCTCTCGTCTCTCTTTTGTTTACAACAGTATTATATTTGTTTCATATTTTTTTCACATTTGTCCTCATTTAATGTATTCAAACGCCTATTTCTGATTTATTTAATGTATTAATATAAGGGTATATTAGTTAATTTGATTACTTTGTTATACGTGTGCTTTTATACACAATAACACTTTTTGTGAAACTGAGTGAGTTTTAAAGGTCTGACAAAAACTTATTCTTAAATAAATAAACCAACACTTTGCAACAACTTCAAATATGAAAATATTTAATTTCACTTTTCAACTACAATATTAAAGTTATCATTTGGCTGATTATTATTATTATTATTATTATTATTATTATTATTTCTTTAAGCAAATTTGTTTCCCGTGTGTTTTATTTTAACAGTCATTAGAACAAGACTCCAATTTTCTAAAAGGTTGAACAAATTCAACATTGAAACTCTATTTAGTTTTTGCTTGCATTTTAAGAACGGGAGAATAACATGGACGGCGTATTACCGTTTCAATAGTCTGGTTAGATTTTGTTCGCTAACAAATTCAATTAGGTTGTATAGTTTGGTAACAAATTCAATTGTTCGCTACATATATATAGATAGATAATAAAACGTGTCCGTACATTGTACGAGAGATACACTAGTTTACATTATGAAATTGAGATCTCAAATGCACACGGGTTTTCCAATCAATTCAACGCACACTCTATTCAACAACAATAACAATAACACGTCTCTTTGGAATGACCTAGTGATGGAGTGATGTTTTCTTGATGCCAAATATCTTGAGTTAGAATCTCACCACCCACACCACTAGGTGTGAGCTTGCGCACTTCAGTAGCGGCTGCGGGTATCTTCGACATAAAAAAAACAACAACATTATTAATAACATCAATAGTCAATTTGAACTCAAAATATTTTATATAAAGTCAATTATAAACTAGTAATTAAAGCAACACAGATAATAATAAAATCAACTTAATTACCACATAGTTTACAAATTATAAATTAAGGGAGTGTATTCAATTGAGATTTTATTAGATTTTAAAGGACTTTAAAAAGTCCATGAATTTATAAAATTCATAGACTCCACATATAAATCCACAGACTCCACATGGAGTCTCCCTGACTTAGGTATAGATTTCGGACGGATTTCAGACGATTGTAATGGATTTCAAATCCTTCTTCCCAGCGCTCGCTGGAACACAGCGACCACTTTATGTGTAAACCAGCGTCTGATCAAGGACAAAATTGAACCCAGCGGCCGCTGGTGCCCGCTGGACCCAGCCCGCGGACTAACTTAAAACCAGCGATCGTTGGACTCCAGCGGCCGCTGGAAATTACGAATTAAAATGCCAACGAGCCCTAATTAGAACAGAACGTGAATTGAAAACTAAAAAACAAGTGATTTTTATCCCCAATCCTCTCCGTCGCCGCTGCCTCCATACAGCCACCGCCCGTTCGAGTCCACCTCCCGCTACCAACACTACCATGCCTCCTCGCATGAAGAGTATGAATGTCAGGGCACATGATGAAGTCAAAGAGGAGGATTTCAAGACGAGGTACTCTTGTCCATTTTTATTAAACTCCTCAATGGCCGCTGGAGTACACCGCGCGCTGGGTTTTACAAATTCATGAAAATCTCGTGTCCAGAGATCGGATTTCATCCTTTGTATTTTTTATGTGATTTTGAGGTGAAATCCAATAGAATCAATCACTTTTAAAAGTCCATGAATTTTTGAACTGGATTTTTAAAGACTTTAAAAGTCTTGATTGAATACACCCGGATTTTTAAAGACTTTTAAAAGTCTGGATTGAGTACACCTGGATTTTAAAAGTCCAACAAAATCCTACAGAATCTCAATTAAAATACACCCCCTTAATACTCCCTCCGTTTCGTTGTATTTGTTGTTTTTTTTTATCTAGAATTAACAATTAATTTTTTGGACAAATATATCAATCCCTCATATATGTCATAAAATCTTATTCAATTATATTTTCCTAAAATAGGGTTTGTGATAGGGTTAAATTAGAGAGAGTGTGTGTGTGAAAATATATAAAATAATAAATATTTTAACATAAAATAAAAATATTAAAATAACAAATAAAATGAAATGGAGGGAATATCAATTATTATGATTAGAAATCAATCTATTTAATATCACGATTACTTTAATAAAGCGTAATATATAATTAGTAACAATCTTCCACAACAGGTCAAGAAGGGGAAATACCAGTATATCTAAACCAGACTCTAGTGGACTATACAATTGTAATTTTTTTTTAAAAACAAGGGTGGGGGGGGGGGGGGTTAGATTACATTATATAATTTAACACAATTTGAGCTTACAAGATAAATTTGGGAGTGAGTCACTTTACTATTTCTATTCAATTGGTATTCACAAAAGAAAAGGCCGGCATACTAATTTCCAATGTCCTAGCGAAGTATTATATATATATATATATATATATATATATATATATATATATATATCAAAATTTTTAAAAATCCTGTTAAGTTGTCATTAATCGTTGAAAATGCAAAACGTAAATAAATATTGGCCTAGAGCGAAAACATTGTAAATAATTCTCTAATTTATGAAATGATAATAATAAAAACTTCACCAACTAAAAAAAACAAAAAAACAGAAAGTTAAGAGGTCTAATTATATCAAATATGAGCCTAATATATCCAACTAAAATATAATTATTTGTGTGTATAGAGGTTAAAACCTAAAAGTGGCACCCTCGAGTAAATAAAATAAAATAAATGACTTGCGAGTTGCGACCTGTGGCTGTGCCTCATGTACAAGGTTCATGGTACTAACTACTAAATGCTCGATCAAATACAAGAGACCTACTGCGTGATGTCTATGTATGTAAAATTATAGGAGTTGATTCATAAAATAAAATACAAGAGTAAAAACAAATATCCACCCTCTGCAAAGTTTACGATCTAATAATTAAAATCGGAAATAATGAAAGTTCTCAAGGTAGGTACATCAACATTCAACAACAAATAATACATTGCAGCAGTGAGCTAGGAGATAGAAGTTACATATATATGAGCAGCATCAAGGCAAATCGATCCACGACGAAAACAGGACATTAACATCGCATCTCAATGCCTTGAGCCACTAGAGTCATGCAGGTTGTCCATCTCTAAACTCTTCTTAGGAGCTGGATGTGCTAAGATACTGGCAAAGCAAAATTGCCCCGAAAAAGGAAAAAAAAATATAAGGCCAGTGCCAAGAACGAATTGATGAACCACGAGTTTCCATGTATAGAGCCATGGGGAATTGGCTATCTGAGAACAACAACATATACTTACCAGAACACTAAGATTGTACATCACCTCTTCAGAAGCTTCTGAGAGAAGATCCTCTTCGAATAGGGACTGTTACGCGAGACTGCTTTGTAAGATTCAATAGCATCGACCAAGGAATTGTGGAGATGTCCCTGATATCCATCAAAGCAATGAGTCTCTTTCTAAAATAATCATAGTATGAATGCTCACTGAGTAATGCTGGGAAATTTGCTGCTACTTTCATGCTGTACAAGGATATAATATAGTCTCAGAAAAGTACACGGATGTCTAAACATCGTCTGTCTAGTAAATTTAGGCCTAAAGAAGTTTCTTTTTCCTTGAATTGTGTGTTTGTATGGGTGTCTGAGGAGTGAGGACTGACATAATGCACACATGAACTGTTTCTTCCACGATGCCAAAGAAGCAGCAAATTTTGGTGAGAATAATGATAGTTTCATGATCAAGCAAAATAATAATCTATCTTAATCCATAGCAAGGTGGTTTTCACCGTTAAGTGTAAGCTACATACGTTCATTTCTTAACTAGAGTGAAGACTTGAAATCTGGAATGAAAAAGAAAATCACTTTTTGATAATTTTAGCGAAGTCAAGTAAGAGACTGTTTATTGGAATACCTCAGAAACACGGAGAGCTGTTTGAACAACATAATTTGCATGTGGGTCCTGAAGCAACTGATCGAAGCAAGGAGCAGAGAGCAATTCATGGATGATCTTTGTTCGGGCCTCCTCATTACATACCAAAAGACACTTTTCAACAACATGGCTGCTAAACTTCTGTGTAGATAGATGCACGTAGTTTCCCTCAAACTGAGATGTCAACTTGGAAGTGGCAGATGGAATCTTAAGCTCCAAAATAAACTGAACTACATAATTTCTGCATCCAAAATCAAATTCGATTTTTAGGAGACACACAGGTAATAGACAAAGTAAACATGTTGATAATCTAGATGCCCAGTACACATGTTTTGGCTGTTAATTACAATTTGGGGGAAAAAAATAGGATAAGAATAAAATCCAACTATTATTAATACTACAACAAATCCACAAGTAAATAGAATGCCAAAAATAGATAAGGACTGGCAATCTTGAAAGCATGTAATCAGGTGACTTGCAGAGTGGCCTAGGTAAAGTTTTTCAAGTAATCAACTCTTTTTGACAGCAAGCATGAATTAGTAAAGCTTATAAATTTTAGGTTCCTGCCATGTGAACATTATAAATTTTTGAACCACACAAACTGTGAAGATTTTACCACTGCGTAGACATCTGATGAAAGCATAAAAATTGTTTGTGTACAAATAACTTGATTACCCAAATGCATCTTCTGAAAGCAGAAGTCCATTTGCTGAAATCTCTGCAACTAAATTTTCCCGATGCTCGCCAGTTGAATGGCTGATGCAACGTTGTAGAACACAGCATCCATGCTGATGTGTTGCAATGTCAACACAGTACTTTGCAGCAGCAACAAAAATGAACTGAAAATAGAGCGGTACAAGCATTAAATCAGTAAAAGAGAGCTTGTTCGTTATAGTATAGAATGATTTCTACAAAACATTCGGCCAACTGAATAATGGCGTATGTACCCACTTTACAAACTTATGATTGTTGAGAAACAATGTTGGGGAGTAATATTTTCTTTCCGGAACGGGATCTAGAATCACAATTAAAAACTCAAAGTCATTATTTTAGCAATATATATTATTTCTTGTCCAGGTTCCAACTTTCACCTGAATGCAAAGTGAGTAGGAACATATCTGAATATGCCTTGCCTCAGAAGGAGTACTTTCTACTGACCTACATTTGGACTAGATTAAATGCTCATGTTCATATAGCCCAATATTGCATGATAAGGTGGGTAAGGCTAAGCATTTATATTCAGCTCTCTGCAGGAGGACTGAGGATAACAACTAACATCTGGCTGTAAACATGTACCATTCTATAAATTGAAGTAGATCAGAAACATCATGTGAGGAAATAGAATCAGCTGATAAACATGTAAGAATACACGTTCAGCCATGTCAACCACAAAAATTATGTTTCATGTGGAAAGGAAAACACTAAGTGACAGCTGAAGCAAAATTTCACAATGCAAGAAGTTAATATCTTCGTGATCTTTTGTATATAAGTTATGACTACAAATGCTCGCATATGAAAGAAACAACAGAAAAGGGTGTAGCAAACAATCTACATGAAATTATATGCAACGATAAAGATGTTATCAACCTAGAGGTGATGCTTAAGAAATGACAGGTATATTTCATATAAGAGAAAAATGAGCAACCACAAGCAACATGAAAAATAGTAGAACAGTTCTAATCAAAACCTTACAAGCTCAATACAGATGTAGACAGGTAATTACCTTACTATCTTCACTGGGAAAGCATTGCAAGCACCTCTGAATAACATGATTCCCATTTAAATCTTTGATGAGGGCAAGAAATCCGGGTTCAAGGGCTGAAATTACTAGGGAAATTTGCTGCTTTGTCTTGAGAGTTTCAATCAACTTCTGGACAACACGAGTGCTGATACAAAAGGAATATGTTATTCAAATAGACCTGCAGAAAAAAGAGAGAGAAACAAGATTTGAATGACATACCCATGCGTATTTAAGGAGATCCTAACTAGCTCCCCCGGCTCCTCAGTCACCCTGAACAATATGTTCATTCTCTGTTCTTCGTTGCACACTTCCAACAATTTTTGCATGAGATAATTTCCAAATGGGTTCATCATGAGTTCAACTGCATGATCAATTATCTCAATGAATATGATCTGCACATCTATTGAAGTTCCTTCATCGAACATCCTTTGCAAGAATCGGCAACCTTGTTGATCCTTTGCTATGTGATAGATGTATCCTTGTGCTTCAGCAAGGGAGCTGAACTTTGATGGTCGGTTGAAAGAGCAGTGCATCTTGGGGCTCTGGTAAACATCTTGGATTGCAGCGGTGTGGAGATGGCCATCTATCTGTGACCTCCTCTCTTGAGCCTTACACGCACCATTATCATGATGGAAACTCTTTGTATTGTGTCCCCCGGGACGTGCCTGTCTGGTCATTGCATAATTGACACCTTCCCCCTGAATGATCAAACTCTCCTCCCTGCCAAAGGGTTCAACACTCCCTCGAGGAACTCTAACACGCAGAGGCACTTTGTTTCTTCCATCAGACACTGATTGCTGGTAATGGATCGAGCTTTCTTCATTATAATGTGGTGACAGCTGAGCCATATGAGCCATGTTAGATGAATAAAAAGAATCACTAGCTTCAATCAGGTTCTTCCTGCTTTGCGAAGGATAGAACAAAGAATTGCCAACTAACGGATTATCTAAAGAAGGCGGTGCATTTGGCACCACAAATCCCATTGGAAAATTGGTGTTAGCCAAACTATTATGCCTATGTAAATGGGGACCTGAAGCAGAGTTGCCAAGATCTGACCAACAAAACAATCTATCAGATTGACTAGAGGAATACCGTGATCCCAATAAACTAGCCATTCTCTGATCATATGGCATTTCCACCAATGCAGAACCAGCCTCCCCCTCGAAATTGATAGGCTTCCTTGCAACAGAGACGTTAAGTCCTCCACAATACGAAAAACTACTCCTATAACTATCAGATGCTCCGTATTTTTCAAAACTCCGAGTAGTCCCATTAGACGATTGATCACAATACTGGACACCGTATGGTGGTACAGACACTCCCTCTCGCTCGTCCCTAATGCACATATTACTAAGGTTCCTAGACAAGTCAAAATAATCAACCAAATTGCTCTCATTAGCCTTCTTGAAATCCAAACAGATTCCACCCCCAGAAATCAAGTGAGGTTTGAAATCCTCGAATTGGGGCGGGGATAGCGATCCAATATCAGAATGTGATCTCCCACCGCCCGAGAACAAACTAGACGACGAACCATCGGATGACTGCAGGGAAAAACCACTCACAGGGGAAGATGCAAATGTATACTTACGCTTCAAAGATTCATCACCACCATCCCTAACATTAGCATTGCTAAGACCATGACCATTCATTCTTTGAGTCACACACGATGCATGACCATAACCTTGATCAACGAGATTATTGTGATGGTGATGATGAGTGGTGGCATTGGTAAGCATTTCTTGAAGATTAAATGATGATGTTGCATGAGGGATCTCACCCAGTAACATTTCAAACTCATCATCATCCTTCATGTTTTTCTCACTCCTCTTCTCTCTCTTCACCCCCCACTCCAATAAACAACAAAAGGAACAACAACAACAACAACAGATGCGAGAAACAGAAGAGAACACCCCCTTCACACACACACACTCTCACGCGCAGTGATTAAAAATAAAACGCAATTTCACAACCCAAAAATTCAAGAATCAAAATACCCGCATCAATAGACGATCAAAAAGAGAGAAAGCAATGAAAATCCACTAGTGATTACCGCTTTTTAGATCTGGGATGCTCTCAGAAACCAGAAGTCCTAATAATAATTATGGGAAAAGGGGGTTGGGATGGTGAAATTTCAAAAAATAAAGAAAATAAAATAAAAAAAAAAGATTTTATCTTTTTGGTTTTCATTCATTTTCTAATGGGTTTTGGGTTTTCTTTTCTATGTAGAAGATAGTAGGTGAAGCATGCAAAGATGAAGGTTTTACATACAGGTACTTATACACACAGAGATACACACTGATATACTATCACACCATTAAAGATGGAGAAAAGGAACAGTCTCTCTCTCTCTCTCCCTCTCCCTCTATCTAATTCTCGCTCTCCCTACACTTATATACATATATACACATAATTTCCATATATGTATATATTCTTTTATGAGAAATTTGAGAAATTTTTCTTGATCGATAAAGGAATTATAGAATAAAATTGAGCTGGCGGGACACGCAGACACTGCTACTATCATCAAACGGTTGTACGAAAAAAAATCAGTGCTATATGATTTTTTGAAAAAAAAAAAAAAGTCCAGTTAGTTTAGAATTTACTGATGTTGATCTGTAAAAACAGAGGAAACAAACTAACCTATTTACTCTTTACTGTTGAACAGATCTTGAACTGCATTTCCTTTTTCTCTCCTCTTTTTACGGTTGAAGATTGAATCGATTTTCCTCATGAGAAAAATCATTTTGAATCTTTATTGTCACATTTCATTCGTTTTCCTCCCCCCCCCCCCAAAAAAAAATATACATATACGTTTATCATATTTGTCGTCTTGTATTTCATTTCATGACATCATTCAAAAATTATATTATAAGTAAATATAACGAGTTTAAATTTCGCTAGCGTGATATGGCCTCCCAAACTAAAATTCCTTCCAAAATCTCATTTATATATAATTTATTGCATAATAAAAGTACATCATGGCCGAGCACGATACTTGAAATTTTGATTATTAAAATCAGTTACTTCTTTGTTTTAATGTTTTTAGGTTTTCATGTACTCACAAGCAAACTACTTAATGATGTAGTATGTGTATTTTTCTAATATTCGTTTCCACCTTGCAAATTACACCTAATGATAGTGTACACTTACAAAATAAAAATAGAAATGGAAATACATATGAAATTTTAAGAGGGTGCCCATTGCCCATTGTTTATATGAGTAATATCAATCTTTAAATAAATAATACCAACGAGAAATTGAAACATTTAAATTATCTAAATGTGAAAAGGAAAAATAAATAACAAGACTAAGGTTAAATAATAGAGTTGTGGACCATATTGTGTCACAATCCACTAGTCATCTATTGATAGGGCTTTATGTTTCTGCCAGAATCCCAAAATGGCTTCATGTTAAAGAGCTTTGCTTCAATATCCAGATTACAATTAAAGAGCTATATTACTATATGTCTATTTAATTTTCTTTTTTGGGTGAAAGTGTAGCTAAATTAAAAGGATGTGAATGATACAAATAGATAAAATTAGATATGGATGAAATGATAATGTGAAAAGAATCATGCAAAAATTATATTTATATTATTAGCTAGTATGCCTATCAGCCTATGGGGTATGGAATGAGATGAGATTAAATATAAGTTTATTTATTTCTCTAATTTTGTGGGTGATTATACATTTTTTTAAGTTAACTAGTTACTAAACTAATATTATCATTATATATGTTGTAAAATTTTGCGATACGATAATATATATATAGTTGGTGGAGTAACATATTAGAGGAGTATTGTATTCATAGTTAATTGCAGTAATATAATCATAATGTATTGTTACGCGATAATGGACCGGAAAAGTTTGTATTGTTATGGGGGGGATTGTAGGGTGTCGCATGAAAAATTGTAGTTGTCTAGTGTATAGAGCTTTGATGGATCATTATAGATTTGATTTTTTCAATATCTATATCTCATGATATGTATCATGGGAAATGTCATCTCAATGTTTTAATGCACATCAGTCGACGAAATGATCACCCTAAAATTAATTGGGTTATATGAAGATCAAATTTAAGTTTCTCGATTCACAAAACATTTACAAATTCAAAAAAAAAAATATTATCCCCACAAGCATGAATATATCAATAGCTAGTCCAACATGGAAGATGGTTGTACTGATGAAATCATCTATTACAATTTCGTATTTTATCTCGTGTTTCAACCATAATTTTCATAAGTGAAAATGGGTCTTTCCATAATATGTATTCAATATTTATATAGTGGACACTCATTGATTAATATTGTATAAATTCAATAGTTAAAATAGGAGATGAAATACGAGGTTGGAATAATTTAAAGTTACGTGTTATATTTAAATTCGTGAAGAAACATACTAGGAAAGGTGGTTTGCTCTGGAGATTCAACTTGTGCTGTTTTTTGCAAATAATAAGACCAATATATTATATACGCGTATAATATATTCCTCAGCAATTCAAAATATGCCAAGACGTTAACTGTTTACCTACTTGCATTAATTGATTTTAAACAAATTATAGCATCATAATTCTCCAAGTTTGTATCCAAAAATAATAACCTGTAAATCTTTTCTATATTTGTGCATGCCTATATGTATTTTTTTTTATATTCGTGCTGTAATTCTTTTAAATATATTTAGGTTGATACGATAGTCATGAATCACGATTATAATCATATTACTGCTCTATATATACAATGATGAATCCCTATTTAGCAGCTAATAATAATTATATTCTGCATATGTATATACTTCCTTTTCTATATATTTTGTTTGACTTTACCCACAATACATTTTTGAGCTTATTTTTTTTCGAGATATTTTATATTTTACCAGCTAATAATAAATATATTCTACATATGTTTTTGTGTGATTCGCTTGTACATTTTTTTAATACTATTATTATTAAGAAGGTATTCAGTACACATAGTGTAGCACTGAGTTCTTAGTCAGACGGTGCGTGGGAGCCACGCGTGTGGTCAACGAGCACTCACGAGCGGTGCGTGGGCGACACGTGTCCATCTATTTTTATTTTTACTTTTATTTTATTTTATTTAAATTAAATAATATTAAATTAAACTGAATTATAATTTAAATTTTTTTGTATTTCGTTGACTCGCGCCCTACATTTGTCCAACTCTAACACGTGGGTTCATGAATTGTGCTCAACAGTTAATGTTTTCAAAATAAATATATACCCTAACATAGAATTATAAAATTAAAGTGAATTAATTTAATTTTTTTGATTCTGTAGCCAGTGTACTACGCTCGGCAATTAATTTTTTTAAAGTAAATATAAACCCATTTGGGATTAATAAATCCTAACCACCCTCCCCCTAAAAAAAACTAAAAACCCTGAAAATTAAAAATATATACAATAATTGGAATTAATAAACCATAATTAGAATGTAGTAAATATTAATGTGGATGTAATAAACTCATATATATATAAGTGAAGTAGCAGTAAGTAATGATACTTTTCAGGTTACGCATGATACTCTTTAATGTTATGAGCGATACTTTTTTCTGATTTTTTTTTTTTATAATGGGCAACTTGACCCGCAAAATTGTCCAAAATTTGACTTGTTGTACTGAGCAACTCAGTACATCGACTGTACGAAATACTTTATATTATTATTATTATTATTATTATGGTTAAGGCCAAATAGGCCCCTGAACTTATTTGGGGGACCAATTAGGCCCTCAAACTTTTTTTAGTCTCAATTGAGCTTCTGAACTTTTAATCTGGGCTCAATCAAGCCCTTCCGTCAAGAACCTCACAAACAGACGTTAGTTGTCACACGCGAACAACGTCATTTTGTATTTGTCTAAATATATCATATCTGGATTATTTCGGAATTGAAATTGAAGTTTTAGGGTCGTGGGTTTCCGGCCAAATTCCGGACGATTGACGAGCTGTTTTCATCAATTGGTTGAGGGGAAACATCGGTCTCGATGAGAGGAGAAATTTGGTGTATGATTTGGTGGATGGAAGTTGCTATCAACAACGAATTTTACCGAGAAAAAGTGTTGTTCTTACGTTGTTCGCGCAGATGACAACGTCATGTTCTTGACCGAAATTCAACGATTCCAACATTTTCATGGATGATTAATGGATGGGCTTTGGTCTTATCGAAGAGACGAACGTTTTGATATATATGGTACAGTTCTCGATTCAGCTTGTGACCGACGAATTTGGACGGCGAAGTTATGAATCGCGCTGTTCGCGCACCAGCTGCAGCGTCAACTTTCAGACGCTATTCCCGCCACTCCAGTGATCGTATTGAGACGTGCGACCTACCCTTGGAAAGTTCTTTTAGAGTAGAATATGTTTGACATGAGTATCGTTGCATTTGATGATCGATTCATTCCCAGATTTGTCGAGATTTTCGTTGCATTTGATGATCATATTGAGACGTGCGGGTTTAATTTTTTTTAGACAAACACAAAACGACGTCGTTTTGTATAAAACGGCGTCGTTTTGTGTGAGAACTAACGTCCGTTTGTGAGGTGCTTGACGGAAGGGCTTGATTGAGCCCAAATTAAAAGTTCAGAGGCTCAATTGAGACAAAAAAAATTGGAGGGCCTAATTGATCCCCCAAATAAGTTCAGGGGCCTATTTGGGCCTTAACCCTTATTATTATTATTATTATTATTATTATTATTATTATTATTATTATTATTATTATTATTATTATTATTATTATTATTATTATTAAATTCGGTCTTTTTAACTCTCGAGTGTTTGAATTTATTATATATCGGTTGAGGAATTGAGTTGCTTTTTATTTAGGGTTAGGGCCACACAGTTCCTTCACTATTCCACAAAGTTCACATTACCCTCTCTTTGATTATTTGGTCCATTTAGCCTCGTTGACATTATAAAATGACTCACATTGCACTTTTTATGGATAGAAAAACTAACACCATTAATAAACACAAACTAACACACATTTTTCTCACACATTAAGATTTTTTTCACATACTTTTACACACAATTTTACAATTAACCAAAAAATTAGAACAAATTACCAAATTATGGTTAATAATTAATAAAATAATAAATACCCACAAATTTATCAATAAAATAATTAATACATAATAATAATATATGAAAAATTCAATATTTATAATATAAATATTATAAGGATAGAGATAGTAGATAACTCTTAGAAGGTAGTAAGATTTATTCATTCAAAAATCAAGGAGATTCACCCATCAATTCGAGGAGAATTGACGTCACTTTAGTTGCTCTTTTTATATACTTTCTGAATATGGCGTCAAAGAGCGAACAGACGCTACTTCTCCGGCGTTCCTCACTCTAATGTCTATGAAGATCAACAGTGACCGAACTCCGAACGAATTTGATTGTAAATTTTGTATCTACAAATATTTAATTGTGAATTTGAAATTCGCGGATGTTAGTTATTAGATTAAAATAATTTTATAAAATATCTCAATATATATATATATATATATTGTATAAATATTGAAATTTTCATATATTATTATTATTATTATGTGTTAATTATTAACTTGTTATATAAATTTGAGGGTATTTATTATTTTATTATTATTAACCATAATTTATTAATTTGTTGTAATTTTGATTAACTATAAAATTGTGTGTAAAAAATTTTTAGTGTTTGAGAAAAAATGTTGTGTTTATTAATGATGTTAACTTTTTCATCCAAAAAAGAGGTAATGTGAGCCATTGTAGAACGTCGAGAGGGCTAAATGCACTAAATAGTAAGAGAGAGGGTAATGTGAACCTTGAAGAATAGTCAATGGGGCTTTATGTGACCCTTAGCATTTTATTTATTTATTTATTTGGATTGATGGATGATGTTTTCTTCGAGCTTGTTTTGATTAATTGGATGAATAGTAATGCTGTCAAACTATTTTATTTATAGCCAAATGTACATTCTTTTATAACAATGACTGATAATGTCTAAACCAAATAACGGGTCCGTGCCACACATACTAACAAACGATTATGATTGAATTTTTCATTTTTACAGTCCATATAGTTGCACATATAGAACTATTTGCTAGTAATCGGTAAATATGTTAATACGTTATTCATTGAGCTCATGAGACTATATTGATTGCTTGTTGTGTGAAAATGAAAATTTATTAGGATTAAATGATTTTGAAATTTGAAAATGATAGGTTCTTAAACAAGAATGTGCGGTTGGTTGTATTTTTTTGTGAATTGTATGGTCATTTTTATAATTTTAAGAAAATCAACCTAAAATTAAAATAATAAAGTATTTATATTGAAAATGAATTCAAGTATTTAAGAATTGAGGTGGCAAAGGTTTAGAAAGATTCATTTGACAATGGAAATCAATTAAACAAGACCTGAAATTCCCATTTTTAATTCATATTCTTTTACTATTCTAATTTCTACCCCTTCAAGTTTCAAAATTACACTTCCAACACCAAAAATATATATATATATATATATATATAATTATATATACACGAAGAAATATGGACTTATGGAGTGAGAAAAGATTTAAAAAGAAATGGAAGAGAGAGAGAAAGTGAAAGGGGCGGAGCGATGGACGGCAGCCATCGCCAATCTGACGGAGACGGCGTCGAATCTCGATTCTCTGCAGAAATTACTCGTCAAGAAAGCCGTCTACGTCGACGATGAAACCTTTGCTAAAGCCTCGCTGAGCTCCGAACAAGCCCGCGCGATCAAGGTCTAATTTTTGCTGCGTATGTTGATGGGGTCTGAAAGCTGCTGCCAATTTGCTAAAGATTTAATTTTTGAAGTGTAATATCTACTATTTTTAATCTGGGTTTGAAGTTTTGGGGAATTTTTTTCATGGTGTAGTGGATTTCTGTGCAGTCTTGCCATTTGGTTCACTTGATTTTGACTGGGTTTATGTTCTAAGTGGTATTTGACTAATTTTTGTTGTGATTTTTATGGATCTTCGAGACTCTGAGCATTCTATATTTATTGTTTTAGCTGCTCCACCATTTGTGATATTTGATTGGTTTTTGTTTCTTGAATTTTTGTGGATCATCGGATTTTAGGGATCTTTGTAAGAGGGTTGCTGCTTACCATTCTTGATACTTGTTGACTTCTTTGTTTAATGTCACTTTCTAAATTCTGATTTTGGTTTTTGGATGTTATACTTCGGAAATTTGGAGAAACATTTATTGGGTAAAAGTTGGTTCACGCACACACTCACAGGCAGAGATAGTATCCCTTGCCGCGTTGGATGGGGCAGGTATTGCTGATAGTTACTGATTGAGGTCAATAAACGTAGTTATTTGTTTTTTTGTTTCTATTTAATATTTTTGAATTTTGAATAGATTTATTATATTAAGTTGGATTTCTATGAGCTACATTCATTTGTCGAAGCATGCTTTTGAATTGAATTATAATCTGCAATTTTATGATAGATAAATGTTGTTGATTGGTTGGTTATATTTAATTTGTTTTCTAAGATAGTCTTGATTTTTGATAGGGAGGAATTATTGGTTGGTTTGTTCGTTTGCTGAATCAGTTTATTTGCTTTGTTAGATATGTTTGCCTTGTGATGGAAATCATGGAATGTTGATCCAATGGTACAGATTAGTCTAAAAAACTTTGGGAGCTTTTTTTGTCTAGTTGGCTTACTGAACAGTTATTCAAACTAAATGATATGGCATCTTATTTTCCGTTTCACAGTCTATAACATTCTTCTTAATTACTCGAAGTTGTGAGTTGTTCATTGCTGACAGGATTACATTTTACAAACTGTTTGACTGCAGGTTCTTGAGCAACGAGTTGAAACTTTAGAAAAAGAACTCGATGCTGCCATTTCAGCAGCTGCCCGTGCACGTACTGAAAAACGGCAGGCTGAGGCGGGACAGAAGGCTGCTGAACTGCGAGCACAAGAAATTACAAAAGAACTTGAAAACACCTCTAGTATGTTCCTTTGGTTCCTTTCTTTTAACATATGAAAGGAAAATCATTTACATAACATTTCTAAGCTTGCTGCTGTCAAACATCATTACAACTTGGAAACAGTTTGCTATGAAAATATGCCCTATTCTTAACTATAGGCACTACGGACTTTTGCACCTGCGCGCTATTGCTACAAGTTTCATAACAGTGCATAGATATTGTTAAAGGATAAATTCCTATATATTTCAGAAGTATTTGTACTGCACATGGAAGAGCTCCGTGCAAAGCAGCAAGAGATTTCTAACCGGGATAAAGAGATAAAACTTCTTGAGGCTATAATACAAACTCTTGGCGGCAGAGAATCACTCAGCACTGGCAGCTAAATCATGTAAGTTCATTTCTGTCATACTCATCTCAGATGGCTGGATTACTTATATGTGAATAACAGTGTGTTCTCTATGTAAAGTTTTTTCAAGGAAATGGAATTATCACAAATTTGAATTCTTTAGCTGTTGTTTTATAACTTGAGATCAATGGAAGATTTAATAATCACTAATGTCTTAGGACATAACTGATATACCCATAGCCTCAGCAATTCATTTGAATATTGTGATGTCAATGTACACTATTCCCATTTTGTATTCAGAATCATGACATTATGTGAAGTTAAATGGGAAATTGTTCCCAAAGTACAAATAGGAATTAAGATCTTAACATCCACTCTAGTAGTTAGTTCTTTGTGGGATTACTCTTGAGTATTTTTGCTGTTTAACCTCCTCGTTGCAGATTGTTGATACTTTATTGTCATATTCTTATTTTCATTCTAGATTCACAGATCTATGATGTTCATCATCTGGCCGGACAGGCTCGTCTAGAGCATTTTTCTCGTTTCTATGTAAATCATTAGCCAAGTGAAATTGACTAATAAGTTATGCTTTCAAAGCACGAGGAAGCCTGGCCTAACACGATGAAAAACGATCTGCTCTACAATTTCTCGTTTTTATGTAAATCATTGGTCAAGTGAACTTTTCAAGTGTTTCTGTTGACTGTTGCCATGCAGTTTTTTGCCTTCCCTGTTGTAATGCTTTCGAGTTTGTATGAGTAAAATTTAGTTGGCGCGGTGAGCGGTCCAAATCAAGTGGTCCTTTTTGTTCAGGTGTGTTATTTTGAGAAGAATTATCATGTATCTTGCACGGAACACATGTATATATATATTGAGGCAATGCAGCTCATCTTTCATATTTCTAAAATTTGGATGAGTGCCAATTTTGCATTCTGATTCTTAAAGGTGCTGCCTACCGTTTGATGGGACTCACTAAATTCTCAGATTTTTAATACAGTTTGGAAGACGTGTAAAACACACGTACACACCAAAATATTTTCTTACAAAATTGTTTTTGCCTATTTTGCGGACTTAAGTGACGAAATTTTCTGATTTTTTGTTTTGGTTTTGGAAATGATTATGGCCACCTGATTTTATTGTTTTATGGATATTGCATTAGGATGCTTTCCACAATGTATTCTTAGTAATTACTTATTCAATAATTGTGTTTTCGAACTACTTGGATGAGTGATAAACTTATCCGACATGTTGACTGGGTTCTTGAATAGATAATTCTCGAGTTTATTTTAATGCGAGTAGATTGTGTGTGGGGATTTTCTAACAATCTTTATGGATTATCATAAATGCAAGTGTTTAATAAAAATATTAGAAATAGAGACGCGTGTATGATGTGTTTGTTTATTTTACCCAACCAACTTTATGGACGGATTGTTTAGTGTTCAATAAAAGGGTCACATATACAATTTTGCCTGTACCGTCAATGTAGGATCATAGAATCACTTGAGTATTGTCGAATAACAATCCAATATAGCAGAGAATCATTATCAATCAAGTGCTTTACCACCTTCCTCCGTCTCATTTATATAGTCCATTTTATCCTCGCACGTAGATTAAAAATATTTATGAAAACAAGATATTAAAGCTTAACTTCCATTATTATCCTTATTTAAAATTAATGACTCTAAAAAATTTAAGTGGTTGAGTTTTAATTTCCAACACATAGTAAGGGTATATTTGTATATTACCATGATAATTAATACTATTTATAGTTATGAGACTATATAATTGGAACACCTCAAAATAGTAATAGAGACTATATAAATGGGACGGATGGAGTATGTCAATAAACGATACAGTATATATAATTTTGATAGACATTACGGTAAAATATGTCGAACGAAATGTTGCGCGAAATCCATGTATAGCCTTTGTAGTTTGTATACGCAATTTAAGTGTCAGATCAAAAGTCTCTTTACTTGGAAATGAGTACATTTTGGGCAATAAAACAAAAAACACCACTGGGTTTAGTGTAAATTTTGAGAGCATTTTATCCATAGTGAAATTAAAAAAAATAAAAAATAATATGTGATGAGCAACTACTGTAATGAAAGTAACCGAAAATACACACTGTAAAACCAATGACAGTTACGACCAATGTAAGCCATCCAACGTTATTCACACTAGTGTTTAGAATTTATAGGAGCAAAAACACATTTAATGGTAGCCAACAGGAGCTGGTGCCTCCCTCAGCTCCTTCCCCTGGTAATGAATATCCTGCAAATAGCGAAACAGAAGACGATAAATAATAAATTTATAATGCACGGTTTTAACTTTTAACATTTGTTGGTGAAACTCACTGAAGCAAAATGGTTGACATCGCGGTGGTGAGCTTCATCAGCACGGATGACAGTGATGACATCCTTGAGAGTTGCATCTTTAGGAAGTCTCCAGTAGTCGATTGCAATAGCAGGAGCCGCAACATTTTCTATTGCTCCGCTTTCAATGTCCTTCAAGTATTCAGTGTACGAATGTATGGCCTCCTCTTCTAAATAACCGACGATCCTATGAGCCAGTTTGGGGGATATCATGTAAACTGCAAAGAAACCATTGAAGAAGACGCCCTGAACAGTGAGGACCAGCAGCCTTTCGTACCACTTGGGCTTCACCAGTTCCACCATGGTCATCAAGTGCATCCTCTCATTCTCAGCTTCTTCCAGCAATGCCTTTATCCACCCCCCACTTTGCTGGAACTTCCGCAGTGACCTCAGATGCAACAGCATTCCTCCCACCATACCAGGAACAGCAGCCACAGTTTCCAGCATCATTGCACGACACCCATACCGCCTCTGCAGAACACAATGCCATGGATCACTAATACACTAGAATCGACAGGTTTAACATGTCACTATACTAATGATGCCCATCAATATAGCATGCATCAAGGAAGATTAAAATTTGTAATACCTATTAAATTTTAGAAAACGCGTACAAATCAATGGTGTATTTAATGGAGTTATCATCACCAATACCAGTCACTAGGTAAATGCGTCTTAAATTAAGGCAAACCATAGACATGGCCAATTGACTATGTCTTTCTAAATCAAACTTAGTTTTTCTGACCATAATAAGTTGACCGACTATAGTAAGTTGACAGAATCATGAAATGTAAGCATATACTTGAAGTAAGTGCACAGACTTCCTCCATTGTATTAAAAGCATATAGCATATACAACATCTGCACAACATGGCCACATTGAGTTGGCGCATTTATCCACTACATTGAAACTACATGAAGAACTTTTCTCAAGTCACACATTAAAACACCTCAGGGCTATATTCCCAAATGAATATTATGATTCATAAACTTTAATGAAAATAAGAGAAATAGCAGCAATGGCTATGTAAACTAGCCTTTAAAAGAGCAAATATATCTCATGATGTAGACCATATCACAATATTCTATGCTTGCGCATTTCAGAAAACAGAGCACTCAGAGAACATCAACATGTGCAGAACAAGAAAAAGGAGTTAGTGATAATATGAGACAACAAACCTTGAAAAACAAATCTGTAGGAATTCTCAAAAGTTTCACGGTCCGGTATGCTACTTTGTCCATGAATGTCTTTGGAGCATGGTGCTTGTGGAGATCAATTGATAAATCTGCTGCATATGTTTCCCATGGCTGTAAAATTGGAATCAAAGATTTAAGAATTCAGGAAGCCGAAAAACTTGATAAATATTGTTACATTCTATTACAAGTTCCAATAAAACATCAGAGCACAAAAGCTGTTATTATTGCCTCATGCAGCATTTAACATAATAGATCTCTTATTCTAACTAATATAAAGCAAAAGGTGCAAACAACACAAGACCAAAATAAGGACTGTCCGCGGAAGACCTATCTTCCCCATGCAGTATTTAAAATGAAACTGTTTACTGTAACCTTACAGTTTTTCCTCTATACAGACTTGAGACAATTGACTCGTTTAAGAAAGGTTAACATAAGCATAAAGCTCAACCCTTCTTTTTTTTTCTTTTCTTCCCCATTAGAGGTGACACTATCTTTCCCAATTCAAGACAACAGATTTGAACAACACTTGCTCAGTGCTAAATCAAACTCACGCCAACTCGACCTTGTTCTGATATAACAAACTGTCATGACACAAAAACCACGCATGGACCACCTAATGCCACTGGAATTCGCTCAGCCCAACGCCTCATTGTTTGATCAAATAATTTGGATCGTTCAGCTGACACGATTCAATAATCTTATAATTTAACAGCAGTGCAGTTGCAAGCCAAACATTAATTTTAAGTTACGGGTATAATTTATCTACGATCACAAAACAAGTTCCAAATTCGGCTTTGAGATTGTAACAGGAATTACGAAGCAAACGTCAGATCTATTCATTCAAGCCAAAACTATGAATAATTCTGACAAAAGTTATAACACTATAGTTTACGAAAGCTCATACGATAAAACATGTAAAGAGATGCATCGATTACAATAGTTAAATCTTACTTTGTGGATCATCATAAATCATATTGAACTGCAAAACGCTCATCTAGCCTGATCCTAGTAGGAAGAATCCTCCAAAAACAACAATCGAGAAGAATTAAAAAAAACAATGAACGATGTATCATTTCACAAAAATACAGATGGTAAAACATGTAAAGAGGTGCACCAATTACAGCCATTCAATTTCAACCTCATTACACGATAAACATAGCATTCAACAGACATACTAAATTTCGATCACATATTACCATGAAACAGTTCCACGGCCACTCCGTGCCATCCTCCCTCTTGATCTTAGGCCTCGAAATTCCCCAATAGCTCGAAACCACCATGTCACCTTTCTCCACCTTCTCCATCGGCAACTCGCTGCTCTTCTTCGCCTTCTCTGTCGACGGCGGCGGCGACGACGTAGGCTCCGCCGCCGTACTCATCATCCGCTTCCACCCTACTAACACCACGCTCAACCTCTCAACCTGCACGCCGGACGCCGCCGCCGGCACACCGAAAGTCGGCGTCAACACACGTGTCCCCGTCGCCGTCGCCAAGTAGCGGCGGAAGTAACCGCCGGCGATCGCTCGCTTGGCAACTGATTTCACGAGCAATTGGCTCATTTTATTGCCGGTGATTCACACAAAAAGTGTTTTCAACTTTTCTTCCGGGTTAGTTATCTATTCTATGCAGCCGTGGTGGATTTGATATTTGATGTATAAATGTGGGGGAAGTGTTCGGTGGAGTAGATGATTATCGCCCGTGGAGATATCTGATTGGTTGGTGTATGTGGATGATATGTAAGTGATTATTAAAAAGGGGGGGTCAAGGCGTCAAGCAAGTAACAATTTCCTTTTGTGTATGATCCGATATTTCAGGAAGCTGCTATTCTTCTTCTCCAAGTTTACTGGAAAAGTTACACGGTGTGAGCGGTTGCAGCGTGGGGTTTTGTGTCTACGCATACGTGGCAGCTGGGGACCGTCCAGTTCCATGGAAAATTCTACCCTCCCAGTAATTGCGATTATGCTTCATCTTTGTGTCCATGACTTCTATTTTTTATTTTTTTATATATTTATATTGTATACATGATTAGTATGGTTTTTATTTTATTATTTCCTTTGATGTAAATTACATTGGAACAAAGATTTTGACGTAATTTTTTTTAAAAAATGTGTGTACGGAAAGTAACTAACTTCACTATTTTTTCATATTTGAATTATGGGTGACAATATATCTCCAATTCTTCTCTTTATAAAAATCGATTATATATTCTATCTTGTGGAAATGGGCCAAAGAAAAAAAAACAGAAACAATAATTGCTCTTTCCCTCTCTCTGTCTCTCTCTTCATCCCCGCAATTTGAACAGTAAATCCCGGCAGCTGCTACAATCAAGACACATTTCCATCGCAAAGCCTACATCCTTATCGCTCAGAGGTAAAATTTGAGTACTTGATTGAGTTTGCGGGTTTGGGTATTTGATTTGATTTGAGGCTTGCAAAGTTGAATGGGTTTTAGAGTTTTGGGTCTAGTTTCTTACTACATTACTTCGTCGATTCGTTTATTAGCATTAATACATTTTTGTTTTTGTTCTGTTTTGATGACTAATTTTTGGGGGAAAATATCAAATACTGAAGAACGTCATGAAGAAGGTCCTCCACGTAAGAGACGTGCAACGATGTTAGAGGTATCTCAAAACATACTCTATTGAAGTTGATCAGTGAAAAAAATGGAACAATTTACGGTTTTTTTAATGTAGACAGAAATTTGGAATTGTGAAGTTCTTAGGTGTACGCGCGTGACAAGTCCGATTTCTCTCATATTTTTGTCTTTTTTTCTCATTCTTTTATCCTTTGTTTTTCTCTTTTTGGAGTCGGAAATGGTCAGTTTGGGCATAAGGGAGGTAAGAGGCACTGGAGGGCATTTAGATGTCAAATGATACCAAAATGAGCAATGACTTCTCAGCAGAAAGCTCTCTCTCGAGCTTGGCAGAAATGCCCACCATTCTAGCAATACTGAAGAAGAAGTTCATGATCGTGCCTACACTAATCCCAGGATAATTGTAGAAGAAAGAGAGGAGATTAGGCACAAGATCAACAATACTAACTGAGGCTGGAGCAGTGCACCCTAGCATCCCCGGATTCTAGGAGACGAATCGGCTATCTAAGGAAGGTTAGATCTTGGCGATCTAGGGCACAACGAGTACAAATTCTGCTAATCAGATCTTCTAAATAATGGAAGAATCTGTCAGATATAGAAAGTCATAGGCACAACGCTTGTGTTCTATGGTGTATTTTCGAGTGGGAGTTGGATGGTTTAAACTCCCCAAGAGTTATATGATATAGAGAACCAATAATGGAGTGCTAAAAGTCAAAAAGTAGATTCGTCAGTCCCAGACGCAACCTCATCTGGGTCGCGCCTGGAGGTCGAGTTTGGAACACACAAAAACAGGTCTCTGAAGTGCTGAAATGCGGGCCATGTTGGTCGCGCCCGGAGCCCGCATTGCAGAGGCCCTGGGGCGCGGCCTGCCCTACACCCGCGCCCGGAGGTCGCATCCGGAGGCCCCTGCAACACGGCCTCGGGCGGGTCGCGCTAGCAGGTCGCGTTTGGCGAGCCTCTCCGGCAGCTTCCACGGTTTTGCTTCGTTCTCGCTTGTTTCTTGGCCGATTGACCTGATTCAACTTGCAGCGTGCTCCTTATTCGATTCTCTATCTTTTCATGGTCTTAAATCCCTCAAATTTGCATTAATTTATCCTCCATTACCTATAAAACCCAAACAACAAACAAAACTTCCAAAATAGGAGGTTAAATGCTCAATTTGGGTTAAAACACATACAACACTATGCAAATCACTTCATTTAAACCTCAAATTATTGTGCAAAAACACCACTCATCAACTCTCCCAAACTTAAATATTTGTTTGTCCCCAAACAAAACAAGAGTAACAAGGCAAGGATTTTGATTTAAGTAGAATTAAGATGACAATTTGCTTCAAAATCAAAAGACGAGCATTGTATAGATGATATTGACAATCAAACATAAACAAGTATAATAAAATCATCATGATACAATTATTGAAGTATAAGCTCTCACAAGGATCAAAGAACTCTCACTCTCGAGTGTAGAGGCAAAACGTGTATCCGCTCAAGGTCAAGAGTGCACTAGGATCCTACCATATGCTTGCAAAGTGACTACAATCTCCACTACTCCATGTGTGTTCTCAAACAAGAATCATTAAGGGCTTTTTGGGTTGTAGTGAAGGCTTTTCAGAAGGGTAGGAAAAATATTTGGCAAAGTGGCGTCCCAAAATACCAAATTCATTTAATTACCAATCAAGAAGAACTAAACAAGTTCTCTTCTACCCTTTGTTATTTCACAACCCAATTTCTTTGAGATTTTTCCAAATTTTTCATCACTTCAACAAAGTAAATTGTGGAATGTGTTGGATATTGTCATATTTGGAATCCACAGTCTACTTTGTTAAAATGGTGATTGATTTTTGCCCCTATCTCTGAACTTGGTTTAACTCTTGATGTAGGCACCACTCCCACACACAAAAAATGGCAAGAAGAGGAAGATCCTAGTTCATGTTATCATCATCATCTCAACAATTTCCACACCAGTCTCTGCGTCTTAGCCGCCTCATTGAGCTATTAGTGAGCCTTGCCACCACCATCTTACCTCCAAACTTATTTTCTCTCATGGATTAAAATAAGTTTGGGGGAGGGGGAGAGAGTTATGGTGGCAAGGGTCTTCTCTGCTCATTTTATTTCTTTCTTTAAACTATTATCTAGTTTAGTTGTTCATGTTAGTAGACTCTTTATGCATGTTTATGATTTGGATTATGTTAGGTTTGTTTATTTTTGCTATGTATTGATCGGATGGAGGCATTGATGGATAATTGATCGCATGTCGTTTTGTTTCATGAGCATGTGATGCTTTATCTATGTTTTTGTTCAATTGCCATATGATATGTGGAGTGGGGTTGTTTTGACTTAAATAGGTGTATGAAAGTTGCGAGCATGTTTTTGATTGAGTTGGAATCTTTGATGATGATGAGCTTATGTTGAAATTTTTTGAAAAATGTTGATAAAATGCAAGATTTTATAGCATGATAATGTAAGCAAGGTTCTAGTTGTGTCTCAAAAGTACAATTATTGAAGAAAAAGCTTACCTTGGGAAGATTTTGATCCAAAGATTACACAAGTGTAATCTTTTTTTTAATGAGTGATTAATGGTCTTCTTGGTGCACTAGTTATTCTCTAGAACTTGCTTTGTGACTTAATTGAGGCTACAATTGTGTGTTTGATTTCTTGAAAAGGATTTAAGGCCATTCTTTGTTTAAACTCATTTTTATCCAAATAATTGCCTTCCAATACAAATTGAATCCCTTGCAAGCCCTTTTTGAGCCTTGAAATATTTTCTTGATTTTATTGGGTTGGGAATGAAATAAATGATAAGTTGTGTATATTCTTTCAATTGTAACTTTTGAGAGATCTTGTAATTGGAAAAAGGTAAAATGTTGAAATATTCTTGTGATGAAAAGATTAAAAAGAAGTGAATTATCTTGATTTGAATTGAAAATCCTTAATTGAAAAAAAGAAGAGAGATGTTCACATTGTGATCACAAAGCTGAAGGTCCCCCGATTTGTGGGGGAAGTTGACTTGTGTTTTGTACTCCTATATAAGCTAGTTTCATGGCAGAGGCCGAAAACACCATCGACATGATTTTGACACACAACGATTGCTACATTTTACTTTAATTTTCTGTATTTACTTTTCCGTTAAAACAATCTCGAGCCTTATGGCTGCTAAGATTTCAGATTATGTTCTTAAATCCAACATTGATGTTGGATCGTTTAGTGTATTAATCTAAGTAAATTTTTCATTTAATTATGTCTTCTTTTATTTATTTTTATTATTGTTTAAACTCTAGCATGCACAACTAGACTCATTATTCGATCCAAATTGAATAAAGATGAGAACTTAATGAACATGTAAGAACCGTGAGGCTTATGGGCATAAATTATGTGAATTTGGTTCCCTCGTGTAATCATTTTCTTTGTTGCATTAAAGTGAGCTAAGCTAGTTAATCGTGGCTGATCACTTGTTAATTAGAATTGTGTTCACTAACTCTATACATGATCAATAAATCGTAACTTTATATTGGTCATAAAGGGATATGATACATCACGGGTACTATGAGCAACTTGAGAGTTCAGTGTTGCAGTAAATTTGGGTCTGTCTAGGGCATAAAGTTGCCTTGTTGTTTACAATCAATAAAGAGATCGGGGTTGAGCAATAGGTTAGGGGCTGGGAGACGAGAGATCATCTCCAGTCTATACTGAAAGGATAGATTGGGCACGCAGAAAAAGATCCGGTGTCTTTAACCAGATAATTAGATATAAGTAATCAGTGTTCCCATGATCGGTTAAATATTTGTTAAGTTCAAATCAAAGTTCAAATCCGGAATAATTCACTACTGATATTTTTTTTATTTTTTTTATTTTACTTTACAGTCTTTAAATACAAAATACGGAGATCAACAACAACTCTCAGACTTTTGGAATTAGTGACATTGGAAGATAGAGTTTGCAGCTCCTCTTGGGATTGACCCTTAATCACGTTTGCTGGCTATGTTTGTAGTGGGCATAAGGATGACTCTCTTGAGATTTATTCTGACGGTAAAACGACCGCGCATCAGTGTGTGAGTTGAATTTGCGCGTGATCGTAGAGCACAGTTTCCCCCCGTCTAGATGTGCGGAAAGCTCATTAGTGCGCACTCGTCTGCGCGTAGGTCGTACTAGGCCTCGCGTAGTCGATACGCGCATTTATGGCAAGTATCAGCAGCATTGGCATGCCTCTTTTGGTACATCGAAGGCACTTGCCCTGCATTCCATTGCACCCTTACATTGTTTTCTTTAATCTTACCAGCACATATACAATTTTCGTTAAGATAACCTTATATATTTTTATTATTGAGTTGAAATACTTTAGTTTATCTATGCATTCGCATAAGTTTTATTTTGTTAATGTGTTGAGTTTTATGTTATGTAGGATGGATGGGTATGGAAAAGAAAGGATATGATGAAAGATGTATTGGCGGGTTATGGTGAGGATATATATGGTGAGCATACTTATCATCCTTGGCAACTGTAGGTTGTGTCCATTCTTCTGTAACACTTTTCCACGCTTGATCATCGATGGATCTGAGAAAAGCACGCGTCTTTACCTTCCAACATGGATAGTTGTTGCCTTCTAGAAGTGGTGGCCTGGCTGTGGAACCTTCGTCCTTTATAGAACTTATGGCTTTAAAATCAAATACTTCACATAGAGATTTACTTCCAGTAATCTTTTCATTTTGAACACAAAACAACATGCTCTGTTGCCAATTGAAAGTACACACCTCGTACAAAGTATTTTTTTCTGCAAATGTTCTCAAAGATGTTCTAGAACATTGTAAGATAATGTTCACTATAATGTTCACGAACTTTATAATGAACTTAATATAAATTACAGAAAGTAAAGCACACAAGAGATTGATAACCCTGTTCAATCAACTGATCTACGTCAGGGGGACTTGTCAAGTCCATACGAAATAATCCACTACTCCGATGTATCATTTACTAAGGATCTTATATGTAGCTGACCTCATGTCACTCAAAATCCATTCTATCCGAACACCCTCTTTCAATGGATTGAACTATGAGCTCTCCTCGTAGCCTAGATTTCAACATATCTAGTTCCCACAGGTATTCTCTCTTGAGAAACCTTTAGACAATGTATGAAAAGAATTTCAAACACTCTGACTAGAACACTAATCTTCTAGCCTAATAATGACAACATAAACATATGTGGCTCTTAATCAATTTAGAGCTCTTGTGTAGATTGAATCTTTTCAGTACATTCGGTCTGTTCGGTATGTTCTTAAAAAGTTTTGATTCCAGACTATTTATAAGACAATGATATATCCTTAACAAGGAAATCAGAAGTCCTAATCCTATCAGAAATCTAATAAGGAAAATTCCTTATATAGCTTCAAAGAAATCACGGACCTGCCTTGTTAGAATTCTTCCATCTTTATACTCCTGCCTTATCTTCATTCTCGTGCTCTTCAGGCTGAATAAGGCATCTTTTAAATCGATCTTGAATCTCTTCTTGGTTGTTTACTTTGAACAGCTTCAATGATCTTTGAAGAATAATATGGACAAAGGATGTTCATGCAAACATTCACGAATGTTGCAATGAACATTGTTGATCTCTAAACTTTCACATTAGGTAGCATAGTGGAATGTCTTTTATGTTCACAAACTGACTTCTGACTATCACTTAAGCTAGCTGGCAGTACTCAGTATGTTGAACAATCTTGGTTATGGCACGATGCACAACCATCTTCATCTTCAGCTCAATCCAAACTCCTTGCTTGAGCCGTCTTCAGGAAGTTCAGATCACATTCATGTATATTTTTATGAACATTGTCCAGAACAACAAACTTGTACTTGGAAAAATCCAATACTTAGTGATGATTCTATGCCATATAGAAAATGACAATTAATCACTAAATAGAATATAAGAGTATCGGCATAAGCACAACCGTCTCATATGTATAAATATTTAATAAAGCTAAACAACATTAACTTAAGTTAATCCTTCCACACAAAATTAATAATTACATCCACATACAATAAAGCAACAATTATGTGGGCTTGTTAAGACATGTTGTCCGAGTATAACTGGATCGATGACATATGCCGCAATGGTGTGGTCTACGTGCACAACTGTTACTTGCTACGTCAAAATCATTGCTACCAATCTGAGAACCTTCTTAAACGGGAATTTACTCAATACAAATGACTCGGTTGTGACCAGTTCATCAACATTTAGTACATATTGTTCTCACCTAGCACTCTCTAGATGATGACCGATTGCCTGATTGGATTATAATCATATGTGGCCTGCCAGCTTCTCTCAGATTTTGTTATGCCAATACAACCATATTACCAACTTCGAGTGGTATATCACATTCCTCAGGATGTACAACTAGCATTATCTCTGCAGAGCACATCTTACGAAGGTTCTCAATTATGTAATAGCTCTACATATATGAATAAGTATGCTGATTTGATTTACTTTATAATAAACATAATTCAGTTAGGACAAGAACATCAAACAAATGAACATACTATGCCAAAAATAATTATTAATCATGTGTCTATTGGAAAAACAGACATAACAAGAACCCTGATACCTAGCCGATACTTAATAAACATTCACTCTAGACAAGGGATGAAATTAAGATCAAACTCCAGACATGATCGAGCATTTTCTCACCGCAAGGTCAACAGTGTAGTGCTTCATTCTGTTTGTAACCTTAAACTTTGACTCATTAATGGGTTCAACAGTTATTCTTCGACCCTCTTCCACCGACTTTGAAACCTCAGCAACCGCGTACTACATCAACATATGAGTTCTCGCTATAGTCTACGTTACTCATAAAACCAACAGCCAACCAGTGTGCATACACACTCTAAGAGAGTACATACAGAAAATCTTTTGGCCTATCGAAGTCGCCCATTCAAACAATCAGCACAGTTGAAGGTGATAAATTGATAATGACGAATCAGAGACTTATATCATGCCCATCAGGTTGGATCCATATCCAATAACCTTTTATATGT
Organism: Perilla frutescens; assembly: GCA_026008535.1. Lineage (NCBI taxonomy): Eukaryota > Viridiplantae > Streptophyta > Magnoliopsida > Lamiales > Lamiaceae > Perilla > Perilla frutescens. The sequence continues at coordinate 30,350,951 of BRKX01000011.1, read as the reverse complement.
TCCATTCTCTGAGACAATATAAATATTTCGCGTGTTTATCAAATTCTCGAGTATGATAACAATTGGTTGCTTTTATGAACATGGTTACTATATTGGCACCCAACCTCTTTATGTTGTTCTGCAATTGGTATACACAAATTCTATGTGATGTTCCAGAATACGCCTCTACAACAACATTCTTTATGCTCTTATGTTGATCTGGAATGAACAAGTCATTAGGCATCCATGTGTCCTCCTAAGTTGTTGCAAAAACCAAGTCTAAGCTATATCATTCTCTCTGCCTCTAATCCCAACTGCGAGCGGATAAATTTATTCATTCTCATCCTTTGTGGCAGCGACAAATATAATTCATCTGTACTTCATTTTCAAATGAGCACAATCTACAACAATAACATGACGACCATAAAAAATGAAGTCATTGATTGAAGCAACAAGAGCCATGTAAACGTACTCAAATCGACCCGCCACATCTGTTTGCAAGTCTACAATTAAACCAGGATTGAAATGTTGCACCATATACAAGTATGATGAGAATAGCTTGAAAGACTTCTCATTATCATTGTATATCATTCTTATTGCATGATTTCTCCCTGCTAGAGCTCGACCATAATCCACCCAAGCACTGAATTCCCTCTACAATGTCATCTACATTTCTTTGGGTTTTAAGATCGCACCCTCATTCAGAAAACTCGAAGCAAAGTATTGTTATCTCATGTCTTATTCTTTCTTTTCATTTAAATAAATGGGGTAGTGGGATTTCTCTCTTCTCACATTTATTTAAAAAGACAAGTAGAAAGAAATCTTCCACCACAATCAACCAATTATCATATAATCATAAATAGAGATGAGGTGGTTGAAGGGCTTATTTTGGTATAGTAAGGCTTGAACCCAGTCGATCGATAAATGTGTGTCACAAGGTTTATGCTTAACACATGCAAGTCGAATGTTATTTTCGAGAAAAATCAAAGCTTTGTAAATGTAAAGAAGGGTCGATCTTTCTTTGTTGTCTAATGAAAGGGGCTAATTTGGGATAGATGACTAGACAAGATAAAAATGGGGTCATGGACAAATTGGGTTCGATTTCTATAGGGGCTAAATATTATCTCTCCAAAATCCTCCATGATACAAAATAATATTTGTCTCACTCATCTGCACAAAAATAAATAAAATTATAAATATTCTTCAATTCCATTAATGTAAAATGTGGTCTCCATAATTGTCGATGTCAATTCAAGAATCAAAAACCCAGGAGTGCGCTCATAAATATTTTTTGTTTTTATTTTTCGGTATGTTTAAGAATTTTATTGGTTTCATGTTAATGTCGATATAAATGATATTCAAACCGATGCAATGGCGATGTTGTACACACAATTATTGATATGCTTTGCTGAACACATAAAGAGTACGCGTAAAGGGTGTGCGCCTACGCTACGTAGGCAATGTGTCTGTACAACATCGGCACTGCATCGGTTTGAATATCAAGTGTACGGGCAATTGTATGTACATGCACAAGAGCATGAATTCTTTATTTGCATGCATCATAGATCAATGGCCAATGCACATCTGCCCCATACAATGCGCGCAAGCTCGGGCACCAATGCTCAAGCACCAAAGAACGATACAATGCACACTATCTAATGCGCATACGACCAAGTGCGTACCCGTCCGGCAGTGCCCGACTCATTATACACGCACCCAGCTAAGCACCGGATCTTGAGCCTAGTTAAGAATAACCCGGCACATAGTTAAGAATAATTTATTTTTTGGTTTTGGGTTTTGTATACAAATGTGAATGAACTGAAAATAGTATTATTATGAATTGAAACTAAGAAAATTAGAGTTCATGTTTCACAATCTTCGCAATCTTTCAAATTCAGTTTCGTCTTCTTCCTGGCTCTTTGAATGCATGTTGTTAGGTGAGGGGGTAGTTGAGAGAGAGATGAATTCATTTAAGTTTTTTACTTTGAAAGTTATGTCAGATATTTCCATATATATATATATATATTCTTTAAAAAATAAGACTGAAGAAACTGAACTCTCGGTTTCTGACAGAGTTGTAATCAAAGTTGTATCTAAAGTTGAGACAACTTTGTATACGCAGCGGAAATATAGAAACAGACAATGGATTGAAAATTTCACGAGATTATATTTCTATAATCTCGCGAAGTGCCTCAGGGCAAAATATTCACTATGAATTTCTGAATTACAAAAACACTACAAGTAAACTCTTACTAAACTTAAGACACTTTATCTCTTCCTTCGCAGAAGGTTGTGACTAAAGTTGTCTTAACTAACACTTGTAGAAAACTAGTATCTTAATGCAGATCTGAATATATCTCTCTAAGAATTCGTGTCTAACACTATACAACTGATTCCTATTTATACAAAACTGATTACTTGGTCTCTACTCCAAATAACAACTTGATCTCTCCATGAACTCCATCCCTAGATTTGTGCCGCATGCTCGCAACTTCCAAAACAGCCATTTGGCTCAATCAACTTCTGGATTTAGTCAAGCACAACAAACTTCCTAGAATATCTCAACCTACTATCTTCCTGCACAAGCAAATAAAGAAAGACAAAACAAAACAAACATATCCAATCTAATAACAAACCAACGGTTTCAACAATCTCCCCCTTTTTGTCTTTCTTCCCAAAACAACTTCACACATGTAACATAATCAAATCATAACTGATCTCCCCCTAAACATGTAAAACGAACAAGCACAACTACTCAATTTCTCCCCCTATCATGCACACTTCACTCCCCTTGACATGCATACTTTCCAAAACAAAATATCATATTCAAAAATATACTAGGATAATCACATGATACCATCAAAAACAACTAAAAATATCAATAAAAGAAAGATCTTATCAGATCTTCCACCAAACAGATAGTTGTTTAAAAAAAAACATAAACATAATCGAAATTGTTTTAGAGAAATTGTTTGAGAAAACATCAACCACATCAACCCAAAAACTGCAACAATCTGCAGCCTTCTTCATCTTTTCTTCCTTTTCTTTTACTTCTCCTCCTCTTGCTCATCAGTTTCCTCCTCTTCATTTGCTGCTGCCCTTCTTCTGCCTCTGCTACTGCCTTCTCCACCACCAGTCTCTCCCCCTTTTTGGGAAGAAAGAATGCGCTGGAATACTTTCCTTTGCTTGGCAAAGATCTCTATCTGAGCAGTGTAGAGCTCAATCTGTTCCTGCAAAACAAATACAGGGATAGAGCAGCGAAGTCCAGGAGATTGTGGAGCAACTTCTTCCTCATCCACCCAAGGCAGATCCACAACTCTTGAATCTATGAGAAAAATTTTCTGCACAGTCTGAAAAGTGAGCCGAGGAGTGAATACATCTCTCTTCTTGGGCTTGAAACCTTGTTCAACCAACATGCTAAAGATAAGAGATGGCAACACAAGTTTCTTGTTGCTCTTAGTCATGGCAACTTCAGCAATAGCAGAAAACATAAGACTGCCTATATTGATTTTTTCTTTCATGTACAACTTGTACAGAAGAGAAACATGCTCCAGAGGAATTACGGTGGAATTCGAAGTAGGAATCCTGTTGCTAACTGAAATTTTGTGCAAAGTAGAGAAGAGGGATGTGAGGGCTGAAGCAATTCTGTTCACCCTCTTACCATGCCACACATCAGCTCTTTCCCCAGTTAACACATTTGCCATCTTGACTTCAAGATCTTCATCTACCTCAACATCAGTTATAGAAACATTTGGAAGGCTTAAAAATTTGTTAATCTTTGCTAGGGTGAAACTGTAAATACTTCCCCTAACAAAAACCTTCCCGAATCGTTTGGATGAGGGGTTCCCAAAATCAGAAGACAAATTTGCATAGAACAAACGCACAATTTCAGCCACATAAGGTTTGGCATATGAAACACTACCCCAAACCCTCATCTTCTTCAGAAATACAATCAAATTATGTTTATCAAAATCCTTAACATCAACTCCCCTATCATTTAAAAAAATTCGATTTTTAAAATATTCCCAATTCTTCTTAGCAGCATCAGAATAGAATAACTGAGATTCAGATTTCGATACCTCTATATCAGATTCTGAAAGAGCAGCTTCTTCATCGGGATCAAGACACATCTTTGCTCGTTTTGAGGAACGAATCTTGCTTCATTTTCCTCTTGAAGAGGGAGAGGTCAACACCTTCCTCTTTCCCTTCTTTGACACAACAGAGGCGATTTCAAGCGCAGCTTCAGACTCCGTTTCCTCCCCTTTATCTTCGGACCCATCAACATGTGTCTCAGCCTGTCTCTTCTCTGAAGACCCTTCACTATCCTCTTCATCTGGTTCGGAGGTAATTTCAATAGGGCCTTCCTGGGTCCGAGAGGAACTGCCGGTAAAATGCAATTATCAAGACCGGCGAGGTGGAGGAATCCGTTTGGCTTTAACATGCTTTTTCTTCGGAGGAGACTTTATCTTTTCTGATCCTTCTTCTTGCTGTTCTTGTTCCACTTCCGAGAACGGCACTTCAATGGGTCCTCCGTTATGAGGGTTCCCTTCGTCGGAAGGAAAAAGAGGATCAAGAGGTTCCTGGGCAAGCACCGGAGTGTTGAGTGGCTCTTCGGAAAATATGGGAGTGTCAAGGGGTGGCATAATTACGCCGTCAGGGGCTAGAATTATGGCTTGAGATGAAGAAATTGTCGGAGATGAAGCCGGTAAAGCAAGAGATTGCGATTGGACTTCTGAGCAACTGGCCATTTTTGGAGAAATTTCCATTGGCGCATTTCCTCTTGAAGGAGACAGAAGTACTTTAGGTCGGAGGATTGGAGTGGAATCTGGTGATAAGAACCGAAAGGGATTTGATAGTTATGGCGGAGAGAAGATTTGCGGCGGCTGAGGGGGAAAGGTAGAGAGATGACGGAGGTAGGCTGAGGCTTCAGGATCGCTGAGCAACTCTTGAATCATCTTCATTTTCTCAGAATCCATGGCGGAAAGGATGAAGAAGAAGGGTTTGAAGGAGACGAAAGGGTTTTGGAATGAGATGAATGAAACGATAGAATCTAAGTGAAAACGACCTTATAAAGTTAATATGGAAGAATATAACTATATCTGATAGATACCCGCTTCCAAATAAATAGGAATCAATATATTAAAGATATAGTCAAAATAGGTATTAAAGATAGAGTAAGATATATTTCCAGATACATTCAACTGACTTTCAAAATTTTTCCATTTTTTTTATTAATTTATAATTAACCAACTATTGTCACCAAAATTTTATTTATCAGAATACTTTTGATACATCATAGAAAACTTATTAAGAAGAGAAGCAGATGATGAATAGATGAATAACCAAAAGAATCTTATAAAAACCATTTATCTAAGATCTTTGATCTAGTTATATGGTTTTATAAGAACGATCATGGTTTCACCTTAAAACAGGCTTTTTCATCCTCGAATCTATTCAACTTCACAATTAACGATGATATACCAAAAGTGTGACAACAGTTGGGTCAACTGTACTTTTCATATAGAACACAAGCCAAGAGATTTCCTCAAAATTGAGAATCTCTCATAGCTTAAAGCTTTTGTAAATAAATCAGCCAGTTGATTATCTGTACTAATATACTCTAACTTTAATAGCTTCTTTTCAACTAAATCCCTAATAAAATGATACCTTAAGTGAATGTGCTTGGATTTGGAATGATAAACTGGGTTCTTTGCAAGGTTGATGGCACTTGTATTATCACAGAGCATCACCAAAGGGTTGCTTTCCAGGCCATAATCATCCAACATCGACTTCAGCCATATCAACTGCGTTGAACAGCTCCCAGCAGCTACATATTCGGACTCGGTTGTGGACAAAGAAATATAGTTTTGCTTTTTGCTGTGCCAAGAGATGAGGTTGTTTCCTAGATAGCAACACCCTCCACTTGTACTCCGTCTGTCATCTATTTCTCTAGCCCAATCGGCATCACTGTATCCAACAAGATCTGTAGTTGTATCTTTTGTGAACCATAGACCCAACTCACATGTTCCGACCACATACCGAATGATCCTCTTTACCGCTTTAAGGTGTTCCTCCTTAGGACAGGACTGAAATCGTGCACATGCACACACACTGTACATGATATCTGGTCGACTAGCGGTTAGGTAAAGAAGACTTCCGATCATTGATCTGTATAAAGTTGGATCAACTTCAGGTCCAACTGCATCCTTCGACAACTTTTCAGTCGTACTCATGGGAGTCCTCATGTGCTTTGCATTCTCCAAACCGAACTTCTTTACAAGATTTTTAGCATATTTTGTCTGTGAGATGAAAACACCATTTTCCTTTTGTTTGACTTGAAGTCCAAGAAAGTTGCTAAGTTCACCGACCATACTCATTTCAAAAGTCGTGGACATTGCTTCAACAAATTCCTTCAAAGCTTTCTCACTTGTCGACCCAAACACTATATCGTCGACATAGATTTGAGCGATTGTAAGCATGTCTCTATCTTTCTTGAAAATAAAGTTCTATCAGCATGACCCCTTGAAAATCCAAACTCAAGCAAGAATTCAGTTAACCGACTATACCAAGCTCTTGGAGCTTGTTTTAGTCCGTATAATGCCTTATGTAATTTATACACATGACTTGGATTTGGTGGATCTTCAAAACCTTTGGGTTGTTCCACGTAAGCTTCCTCTTCAAGTACTCCATTTAAAAATGTTGTCTTAACATCTATTTGATGAAGAGTAATGTTAAGATAACATGCAATGGCAAAAAATAACCTGATGGACTCTATTCGTGCAACAGGAGCAAAAGTCTCATCATAGTCAATCCCCTTTACTTGAGTATAACCTTGGGCAACTAAGCGTGCTTTATTTCTAATGACATTTTCAAATTCATCAGTTTTATTTTTAAATATCCACTTAGTTCCTATCATATTTATCCCAGAAGGTCTAGGCACAAGTGTCCAGACTTTGTTTCTAACAAACTCAAGTAGCTCGGCTTGTATGGAACTTATCCAAAACTCATCTTTTAATGCCTCATTAACATTTTTAGGTTCAACCATGGATAAAAAAAACAGTACCGACTTCATTTATAACACACGACAAACACACCATCATTACCATTTCCTTGTAATTGACTACAGTTCTCCCTCTTGTTCTGACCCCTTTGTGAACATCTCCAATGACTTGATCAATTGGATGATCTTTGCGAATTCTCTTCGGTGGGTCTCTTCTAACATTCCCTTGGATTACTTCTGGTATCTCTGAATTTTCTAAGTTGAGATCTGATTCAGAGTCATCTGAAGGTGTATTCTCGTTTGTCGCTGAAGTGGGCTCAATATCAAGGTTAAATTTTTCTTCTTCCTCTTCAGTGCTACCTGTTCTGCCCTGTATCTCAATTAAATCATTAGTATCGTCTGCAGGAGTATACAAACTGGCCATATCATCAAATCTCACATTTACACTTTCCATCACGGTTTTGGTCCTAAGGTTATAGACACGGTAGTCATGACTGTTAAGTGAGTAACCAACAAACACACCTTTGTCACTTTTGGGATCAAACTTAAAAAGATAGTCCCTATCATTCAAAATGTAACAAACACAACCGAAAACATGCAAGTATTTCAGATTGGGTTTTTTACCATTTAGAATTTTGTATGATGTCATGGTGGTTCCGGTTCTTAAGTTCACACGGTTACCTACATGACATGCCGTGTTTAGAGCTTCAGCCCAAAAATGTTTGGCCAATTTCTTCGAGTGTAACATAACAGTGGCCATATCTTGCAGAGTCCTATTTTTTCGCTCGGCTATACCATTTTGCTGAGGTGTCTTTGGAACTGAGTATTCATGATGAATACCTTCTTTTATGCAGAAATCCAAGAGTTTAGAGTTCTCAAACTCCCTTCCATGATCGGATCGTATTCTCTTAACATAAGTATGGTAAAAGTTTTTGATCTTTGCATACAATTCTAAGAAGGTATCATGAGTTTCACCTTTATTTCTCAGAAACTTTACCCAAGTGTATCTGGAGAGATCATCAACTATCACAAAGGAATACCACTTTCCTCCAAGGCTTTCAACCTCAGTTGGTCCCATAAGGTCCATATGAAGCAGTTCGAAGCAGCTTTGAGTGGTAAAAGGTCTATCAGAAGTTGTCACAACAGGGTGCGATGCTTTGACTTGTTTCCTCTTTTGACAATCTCCACATAGGCTTGGGCTTGAAATGTTCAACTTTGGAATCCCAAGCACAACATTGAGCCTTTGGAGATTCATCATATTGCGGAAATTTGTGTGGCCCAATTTTTGATGCCAAAGCTGCACCTCATTTACCTGTGCACTCAAACAGCTGTTTTTGTTAGTTTCATAGATATTATTGGAAGATCTTACCCCAGAAATTACATGTTTGCCATGACTGTCAATCATAGTATAACTTCATTTATCAAAGATGACACTGAAGTTGTCATCACAGAGTTGGCTGATGCTAATGAGATTTGCTGTTAGCCGTTCAACATGTGACACATTAGCCAACTTTGGAAGTCCAGGACTGTTCAGGATTCCCCGTCCTACAATCTTGCCGTTTGATCCTCCTCCAAAGGTCACTTCGCTCCCATTGACTTTCTGATAGTTTGATAGGTAACATCGAGATTCAGTCATGTGACGAGAACATCCGCTATCAAAGTACCAAGTAGCTGAATCATTAGCTACTGAAGCAGTGAAGACCACTTGGCAGGTGTCTTTGGTGACATCTTTGGGTTTCCAAACCAATTTTTTTGTTTTGTCACTTTTGACTGAAGGAACTGATTTTGAGGCTAGTGTCCTCAGATGAATTTCCTTTTTATGTTCCTGAAAAAATATATGGCAGAAAGGTTTAATATGACCTGGAAGAAAACAATAGTGGCAAACGTATTTCCTACGTTTCTTTCTAACTGATGAAGTGGGATGAACTTCCTGTGCTTTTACGAATGGTTTTCCATGGGTAGACATGATTTGTGTAAAGGCGGGCTTCACACTTTTATCATAGCCTATGCCATGTGAAGTTACCTGGGTTTGAGTAAGAACCTCATCTAGTTTGGAAGTACCAGTGTTGAGCCTTTTGAAGGTCTCATTTGCATGGTTGAGTTGGATCCTCATGTTGTCAATCTCAGCATCTTTCTTTGTCAACATTACTTCTAGCTTTGCCAGTGACGCCTTCTGGATAGTGCTTTCCTCATTAAGTGACTCCACCACTTTGCACTGTTTGCTCCACTTTAAGTACAACTCCTTGTAGAGTCCCTGCATCTTTATCAGTAACTCCAATATTTCTTCTTCAGAGACTTCTTCCTCATCTTCTGCAGTAGTTATAACAGTGTTGAAACAAAAAAGAGTTTTATAATAAGACTCATCATACCTTTCAGAAGTTATCTCAACTTCGGTGTGACTTGACTTATTCTTTTCGACACATACTGCAATTAAGGCTGCGTGCTCATTTAGGGCATCATCTGGGATCTCCTCTACATAAATCCCTGAAGTGTCCAGCTCACTGTCGCTAAGAGATAGGAAATTAACTTGTTTCCCAAGTTTTCGAAAGGTGTTGGGACACTCGTTTGCAAAGTGCCCATAGCCTTTGCACTCATAACATTGAACAGTGGAGTAGTCTTTCACTTCCTTTGGTCTGAAATGGTCTGATGCAGCACGCTTTATGATCTTTGGTTCCTTTCCAGGTATGTTCAATCTTTCATAGAGAACCAAGGATCCGAAAGAATCATTGCGAGGCTTGCGTTGTTCGTCAACCCCCTTTTGTTGTTTCTCTTTGCTAGCTCGAATGAGAGTGTTAAGTCTTCTGGTAAGAAGAGCATAATCAAGATTCTTTTCATTGATTTCTTCAAGATCTTCATCCCCTTCTTCGTCATAAGCTAAAGTTGACTTTGAAGTTGTCCCGACCGTTAAGGCAATTCCCTTCTTCTTATGTCCACCTTTTTCATTTAATTCCATCTCGAAGGTCTTCAAATCATTCATCAGTTTAGTAAAGTCCAGGCATCCAGTATTCGAAGCCATATCAATTGCAACAACCTTCATGTCAAAACGAGGTATAAGTGTCCTCAAGGCTTTTGAGACTAACCTTTTGTTGGTGATCGGATCACCAAGATCAGTGCATTCATTTGCTATCTCAAGTAGTTTGTTGCAATAGTCTCCAACGGTTTCATCATCCTCCATTTTCATGTTTTCAAATTTCGTGGTAAGAATCCGATGCCTCGATTCTTTAATTCCAACATCACCTTCGTAATGTTGTTGGAGTATATCCCAAGCTTCCTTGGCCGACTCACAATTTCTTATGAGTTTGAACATTTGAACATCTAAGGAGGATTGAATTGCGTTGAGTGCCTTATCATTGTAGGTAGCTTCTTCATTTTGTTCCCTGGTCTACTCTGACGGAGGGGTGCGGTACGAGTCTCCATCAGCACCCACGGTCTTAGGATGCGTCCATGTCTTTTGTACAACATTCCATGCTCTTGCATCAATCGATTTGATGCATGATCTCATTCGAACTTTCCAGAAGGAATAGTTCATGTCATCCAGAACAGGAGGTTTGTTGAACAATGGGTTCGTGTAATCCATTGTGCTTTACGAAAACAGGATCACCACTTAGTGTGTCAAGTGTCTGCTCTCGATGCCAATTGAAGAAACTGAACTCTCGGTTTCTGATAGAGTTGTAATCAAAGTTGTATCTAAAGTTGAGACAACTTTATATACGCAGCGGAAATATAGAAACAAACAATGGATTGAAAATTTCACGAGATTATATTTCTATAATCTCGTGAAGTGCCTCAGGGCAAAATATTCACTATGAATTTGTGAATTACAAAAGCACTACAAGTAAACTCTTACTAAACTTAAGACACTTTATCTCTTCCTTCGCAGAAGATTGTGACTAAAGTTGTCTTAACTAACACTTGTAGAAAACTAGTATCTCAATGCAGATCTGAATATATCTCTCTAAGAATTCGTGTCTAACACTATACAACTGATTCCTATTTATACAAAACTGATTACTTGGTCTCTACTCCAAATAACAACTTGATCTCTCCATGAACTCCATCCCTAGATTTGTGTCGCACGCTCGCAACTTCCATAACAGCCATTTGACTCAATCAACTTCTGGATTTAGTCAAGCACAACAAACTTCCTAGAATATCTCAACCTACTATCTTCCTGCATAAGCAAATAAAGAAAGACAAAACAAAATAAACATATCCAACCTAATAACAAACCAACGGTTTCAACAAAGATAAAATAGCATTTTAGTTCAAAGTGACTAAAAAAGTATGTTTAAAAGTTAGTGGCTAAAGTAATTTTTTAAAAGTTTAAGTGGCTAGAAAAAAAGTTGACACGTTTATCTTTCTATTTTATTCAGGGGTACTTTAGTAGTTCAATTACAAATTTACGTCATTTCAAATATTTCCATGACATGTATTTCCATAAGTTGGATGAGAAAATCTATGAGATTTGGGACTAATGTAACGCAATTTTGGATCTGATGCATTGAACGCCAAATCTATACTATAAATTAAAATAAAGTAGTGCACAATTTTTGAGAAAAAAAATTTCTGCTTAAAACATGTCAAATCATAAAAGAAAAAAAATACACTTTTCAGTTGAATAAAATATTAATTTGAACAAAATATAAAATATTATTTTATTGATGTGATCATTGCCGACAGATTGGTGACAGCGAGTATCAAGTACAACATGATAATATGAATTGAAATCCCTAACCCTAGCTTCACAATGCAGATGAACCGAACATTATGGAGAATTTTGGCCCTACCGTGATTGAAACATGGATTATGAATTGTAGTGAATAACGCCACAAATGGATACGATCTTCTGTTTGATAAGTCAAAATGAACTCACAATGCTCTCGTATAATTTAGATAAAAGTCTTCACAGAGAATAAATTTAATTTCAATATCAGTAATCTATTTCTAAATTTCATTACAAGCATTTATATAAGTATGCAAAAATAATAGCAAATTCTAATATGAAACCTAATCTAAAAATAAAATAAATAAAGTCTGAAACTCGAAAATAAATAAAAATTCATAAATCAAAACTCGTTTGAGACCATGTCACCCACGACTTCACTCGCGAATGTTGTTCATGACCCCACTTGCAAACCGTCTAAAAGATGAACCCACTCTCAGTAGGGAGTTCATAAGAACTTGCTAGATGACTCGTGAACCCATTTGTGATCGAATTTGCGACCACTTCCTTGTTCATGAATCATAGGCACAACCAAGACCACTTCTTGCATGAGGCAAGTGAGTCAATTGCCTCGGCCCCTAAAAAATATGAAAATTTAAGAGCCCAAATTTTCCGATAATATTATATATATGTACATATTGATAAAATTACATTAAATAGAAAGTTGGCCTAGTGGTAATGTTTTGTGAAATAGGTTAAGAGTATGAGTTCGAATCTGCATAAGTGTTCTTTTTTTTTTTACACATCTTCTTATTAGTATAATATTATAAGAGGCGTCTAATGTTGTCATTCATAAAAAATAAATATTTTATTATTTAATTCTAATTGCACATTTTCTTATTATTATAATATTATAAGAGGCGACTAATGTCGTCATTCATAATAAAAAAAAATATTTTTATTATTTAATTCTAAACCTATATATATTAAAAGTTAAAATAGTTGCACGCGACAGAAAAATATTAAATTGCAGAAGAATATTAAACAAACAGTTGCCCACTTTTGCTTATCTTTTTTTTTTCAATTTGACATCCTAAAACCAACCCAACGGTGAATATTGTGGGACTTTGGAGCCAACAATAGATAATCTATTTGTATATTTTTTATTTTTATTTTGTATTTGTGATGGATAATTTCAATGTTGTTAATTTGATTTAATTAATAATTTAATATATGCCATATATTATTTTTCAGAACCATGAATCATGAATAAATATTTTACATATGGTGTATGATGTTCAATTTATTTTAATTCAATTATATATAAAATGAAAAATCGGGGCCTTATTTTCATCTTGACTCGGCCACCAAATCATTAGGATCGACCCTCGGCACAACTGCTACTCTCCATTCATGACCTCCTATGAATTCAGACTACTTTTTGCGCAGACCTCTCGAGCGCTCAAACTGGAACTTCGGACACCCCACTTGGGCTCACATCATTTATGCAGTTTACTTCAAAAGTTTAAATAACTTGTATATGATCATTCTACAATTCATCCGATTAGATTTCACTGACTAAATCATATAGTTCAAAAAATAAGACCGTCTTAGATATCTGTAATACCCCACGAGATTCTTGATAGAAAAGTTCAAGTCTTAAGAAATAAACAAATTTCATTGGTGCTTGTGCAATATAATGGAAACATTATAATCGAATAGAAGCAACGTGGGAACTTGGAAGCAAGATGAGACAACAATATCCCGAGATATTCTTAGGTACGTGAATTTCGGGATAAATTCTATTAAGGGAGGAGGAGTGTAATACCCTAAAATTTTATTATCTAAATTTGAGTAGGAATATAAATCTAATAGTTAGAAAGTGTGCAATATCCAAAAATTTCCAATATAAAAGAATCGTTTATATCCCCCTTAAGGGTAAGCTAGGGAAGAAAATGGACCATTATAGGTCTCTTTTAAGGTTAAGTATGACCACTCAGGTTAAGTATGACCATTTCATGGGTTAGAGATACTCGAGACCTTTTCATAACTGTTACTCAAAATCCTAGATCCAATATAATCATATTTGCACATAATGATAATCATATTATATATTGTTATTTTATTAAAAGCAATTAAGTTACACACACACACACACACACACATGCGAACCAAGACTAGCAATAAGATAAGAATATTATATTATTATAATACCACTAGGAAGACTATCATATTCTATTTAGTAATGATTAGTTTAAATAAATAAAAACCTAAGAATTCCTTGGTCTTACACGTAACATAAGTGGTGTCATATTTGTAAGAATTTAACTACATGCATTCCCTTGACAATACACGTGTATATAGGGTGTTGTGGGAGATGATATTTAATTTATTAAAGTACAAAATTTCATTTCCAAATTATTAAGAAAAGGAGGAAACAAGAACGACAAAGCTTTTGCCATTTGAGGTGAGATTGGTTGAAATTTTATTTGATTTCTCTAGTGATGCAATTATATTTTAATCATTTAGTTGTATTCTTAAAACTTAGGAATTTAAATGTTCATATAGCAGGGCTCTACTTTTCGTTTTTGGTTCTTGATAGAAATAGAATCAATAATTAATCAATGGTAATAAATTTAATTTAATGTTGAGGCTAATATTTTATAATCTGTAAGTACTAGAATTCTTGAGCAATTTGTTGACCTGGAATAATTTTATTATATAGAACTCGATTACTATTAGTAAGAATTTAAATTAATTTAAACAAATAATATTTTAGATTAATTAATTAATCTATAAAGCATGGAGCCATAATCATCTATAAGAAAATATTAGACAAATTAAGTTCTAGTAACTATTGTTATTAAAATAAAAATATCCATTGAAATTAATAGTATACTAATTTCAAGAATATTTTAATATTTTTAAGGTTGAATGTGAATTTGGTAGATCAAATTAAAGAATTTATAATAACATACTAGTGTTTATACATTAGTTAATTATATTCATATGATAATAATATATAATGATTTCATTAATACCACTTTTACTGATGTTGAATGTAGAAATATTTGATGTTACATTATCATGACATTCTAATTAGTCAAGTTGAGTTTTAAAACCAAAAAATTATTAAAATAAATTAATGAGGTTTAACAACAAATGTAAAAGGGCATTTAGGGATTAAGTTGTAATAAGGGGCATTAGTTAAACTAAGTCAATGTTGGTTGTTGTATGTCCAGAAGAATAACAGAAATCGAGTAGATTCAATCCTTAATTTGAATGCTTATCTATTATTCAGGTGGGCTACTATATTATATTTTTGCAAATTATATTTTTCGAGTTATTAAGCTCAACTTTGTTAAAATTGCATATGTGAATATCTGTGTTAAATATTTACGTGCTGCTGTATGTTGTCAGAGTCTCATAAATCAGCGATGTGTCAATGTGATTATCTACAGTATGCATGCATTATTCGTCATGCCCTACTCCTTGTCGGTGAGATTAAAACGAAACACTTATTGGTTACACTCATTAGGTATACTTTGGCCATACTTAACTTTACGCGTTGGTGATGTAGTACGGGTTGCGGGCAGTGACTGGTTATACTCTTAAGCTCTTCACGATAAAATGTTTTGGTGAACTTAGGTTGCTTTCAACTTTAAAACCTCCTAAGCTTCACTACCTGCATCGACACAGATAGATTACTTTTATAAAATAATTTGCATAACTTAATTTGTGAAAACTTGCCCACTGAGTGCATTAGTACTCAACCCAAACCTTTTAAAATATTTTCAGATCAGTAGGCTGGAGCATGGAGGTAACGAGGCTGAGAAATAGGCGATTATAGTTTACATATTTTTCTATGGTCTCTTTTATCAGTATTCTATTAAAATTTCAGCTTCCGCACTTATGATACTCTTTTGCTAACTGCTAAGAGATCTGATCTTGGTATTATGGATAATTATAATTTATTATAAAGCAGGTTTGATTATTCTGAGTCTTCTGTTGTAGTTTTATTACTTAAATTACCCTTTCTTTCCCGCTTCTTAATTCCAACCCCCGTGGCGTCCATTTCCATGATCTTTCGGGATCGGGACACTATAAAGTGGTATCAGAGCAGGTTTGCAACTCTGCAGACCTGCTGGGTCTTATTTCATTTTTATTAAATTCCTGTGTGATATTATATAAGCCCTCAGCTCGTCACTCACGGAACAACCTAAAAGGTACGCATGTTTTTATGCGGATTTTAGTTATTAAAAATTTACATTATTTGTTGAAATGTCAAGTCTGTCTGAAAACAAAAGATTAGGATTCACCGTGTTGATAGGAAGTCCTCGAAAGATTGATTTTTATGTTGATTGCATACTCCGATTAACTGTGCTGATGCATACTATGTTGCTATGTTGATAGCATACTGGTTTTGAAATATGTATATGATCATATTGGTTTCTGTTTAAAAACTATGTTGATTACACATATGTACGAACTTATTTATCTATGCCTTGTGCATACTTGTGATGTTGAGAATGTGCAGAATGCATACTATAAACTGTGATAGTCGGCAAGCATTTGATGTATATACTCTAGAATGAGTACGAGAATTTGGAAGCTTGATAACGTAAGATTAACTTAGCCTATAGTTATTGAACTTAGGTTGAACTTGTAAATACTTATGAGATTGCTAAGAACATAGTTTGACTAAGAAAACGTTTCATTTTGATGACTGAACATAAACTTATGGCTCAGAAGAACTGCCACACGCATATCATGATTGATGAGTGGACAACGAGATTTTGTACGTATACCAAGAAATAGATTGATTCGGTGTTCAAATTTATTGGTGAAATAACTTACTCTATGGGTGTTAACATCTAGAATTCTTTGATATTAAGGCTGTATTAAGGTTGACCAAGAATTTGCGTTGTTGTTAGGAAGATGGACACATTAAGCAATTAAATATCACCTGAGTATTAAGGTAGATATGCTAAACGATGATGGCTTTTACCAACAAGATTCAACATCAAAATTATCACCTGAGTGAAATATCGAGGTAGACTGATCACCACCTTCTATACCTACCCATGGAGATAAGGTCATAATGTTTACTTAATAAATGATAACGAGTTCATGAACTTTGGCGCCATCATTTGAAGTTGATGATGTATGCATTATGCTTAAACTTTATCATTGGGAGTCGATCGATAATGAGCAAATAGACAATTATGAACGTAAGATGGCCATAGACGATTGTGTGATGTTGTTAGGTCAAGTTTGACAATTTGTTGTTAGGTCAACTTTGCATTTTTGAAGATCTGGAACATTATATTCTTTTGATAAGTCTATTCTGATGTCATATGCAAGAAGAGATCAGAATCTACCACCCTGGGGAGCTAGCAAAATAGCTGGTCTTATAAGTAGAAAAAGGGTAAGAAATACTCAAATATTTTTATAGTGGAACAAGAGATTTTCATGGACTGATTTGTCATACCAATCAAGATAGAGATGGAGTCAAACAAGCTAGCTTAGCTATACATATGAGTTATGGTGCATCTATATGGAATTCTTATCTCAATCACGTCCGATCGAGAAACGTAATTCACATCGACATTCAATCAGGAAACTATGGATACGAAATTGAACTTCATGCGCAAATGAATGGCTAAATCGAATGAACGATACAAAATAAAGGATACATGCTTCAAGAAGTTTTCTTAGATGAGAACACAAGCTAAAAAAATGTCCTGTAATTATCTATCGGCAATGAAAAAAGTGCGGTGAAAACAAGAGGTGCATGATTTGTTAAACATATAGATCCTTATGAAGTATGTGTTCGACCCGGACCACATGCTCAAGAATGGTGAGTTGATCTTCCATGCATATATAACATATGATAAGAGCCTCGCTAAATAGAACCGTCAAGATCAAGCAACATAGGAACTTGAAAACAAGGACGATCACTCAAGTTTGGTTTCAGATAAGTGAAATTTCGATAAGGAAATTTTCTTTAAGGGGGTGGAATGTAACACCCCATCCTAAAAAAAATCTGTGAATTACTTTAACTGTATAGGAAGTATGTGTTGATTATAGGATGCTTTGAAATGATTTTTGAAAAATTCCAAACATAGACAAAACGACTCCAAAGTTGATTGAATTGTATTCTTAAAATCATGTTGTTCTCTAAATATTTCTCGATCACATATCTTGTTCCTCGTGACGAGACATTTCCATGAATCTTTTCCATTCGTCATTTGGACATTTATTGAATCTTGTGTGTCCTAATTATTGAAAGACCATCTTTTCATCCTTAAAAATTCCACCATTTTATTTTAAATTCTGAAGTTGATTTCATCTTTGATTAGGAGTCTCAAATATTTTCATTATCATGGGGTCACTGATTTCATTAAAAACAGAGTTCGCTTGACCTTCTAACGGAATTTTATTCGTTCTCTATTTCAACTCAATACCATATATTAAAATACATCACAAATTGATTGCCACCACTCAACCTTATCTTGCTCCATGTGTCATCACACATGTTAAGGGTGGGGGGCAGCTGAAGATCCTCAACCATGAAAATAATGAGCAAACATAATGAAGCATCACTCATTTATCTTCTCTTTCTATCATCTCGGCCCTCTCCTCCCCAAGAAACCATTTTTCCTTCAATCTTTTGGGAATGAAATCAGTTGAGAAATATTTTGAAACTTTATACACACATGTATTTGTCATAGTAAAATAAAATTCGTTTTGATGTTGTTTTCATTCGGTGCCCGAAAACTTGAGAAAATGGGCCTAGAACCTCAGTGGTGTTGCCGATCACCGAGTTGTGTTGCAGTCCCATTACGATGTCTTTTCCTGTTGATCCAGCCATTTTCTTTCCCCAAGGTTTACGTCATTGTAAACCTAGCACTTCAAGCTTTTCATAACAAGTCTCGGATCATCAATATGATATAATTTGGTCTATCAAAGGCATGTCACAAATCCACTCGTCAAAATCTGCCACAGAAATCATTATGTTGCGAGTGCAACTTCAGAGGTTGTTTGCTGTCGTTTCCTACAATGTATGGACTTGATTTTTGGTCTATAGCAACTCTTTCTTGTAGTCTTCAAATCCCTTATGTTCGATCTAAGATCAGACATCATTTTATCCTCCTAATATGAGTTGTAAGTTTCTCGAAAACCACACTCTTTTCTGGCAGATTACATCTATCTTGGAGATGCTATATTCCTTACTTATTTTCAGTCATTGTAGCCATTTTATTATTCATCCATTTATTTCATTAAAATCTTTATCTTCCATACTATGAAAAATTGTACTTTTGACCGAAAATTCATTGAGTATCGATCTTGATCGAGACCTAAAATTTTTGTTTATTAATATGTTCGGGTGAACAGTTACAGTTGTCTTTTCGATCGATTTCAGGCTAGGGTGATCGAAATTTGTCTCCAACTCCTTCTGAATGATTGTAGCTCTTCTTAGAGAGAACACATGGCCATTGACCATGTCTCAATCAGATTTAAATTGAAGTTTCTATGATTTTCTACAGTTAATGTCCTATTTTGAGTCGTTCTATTTTTTTTTCTTTTTGTCAGATTTTTTTTCTTTCTTCAAGTTAATTGAAGAGTATCGTAAGAACCTATTATCAAGTCGTGTTGGATTTAAAACCCAAGTATTGCGCTTTCCTAGTTGAAGTAAAATTAATAAAGCTTTAATTAAATTAAAGTGAATATTGGATTAATTCCAGAAGTTATTTTATTGATCCTTGTAGGGCTTGAAACAATATTTCTGATGGAATAATATGAAAAGAGAGATAGCAATATTTTTGTAGAAAGATGTTTAACATGTCAGCAAGTGAAAGTCTTACAGCAACGACCTTCAGGATTATTGCTGTCGTTGGAAATTCTAGAGTGGAAATGGGAGCAAATAATGATGGATTTTGTAGTAGGCTTACCGCGATCAATGAAAGAAAACTCAACAGTTTGGGTCATCCTAGATGAATTGACCAAATCAGCACACTTTGTGTTGATCAAAACAACAGCAGAGTTAAGCAAATTAGCTCAGACTTATGTAAAAGAAATTATTCGCTTACATGGAATTCCAGTTTCTATCATGTCGGATCGTGATACTTGTTTCACATCAAGGTTTTGGAAAAGTCTTCAAGAAGCGATGGGAACAAAGCTGAACTTCAGTACCGCTTTTCATCCCAAACAGATGGCCAAGCAGAGAGAACGATGCGGATTCTGGAGGACATGCTCCGAGAAGTTGTGTTGAATTGAAACACAAGCTGGGAAGATGTATTAACCTTGGTAGAGTTTGCTTATAACAACACCTACCAATCAACTATAAAAATGGCACCATATGAAGCCTTGTATGGCCGCAAATGAAGATCGCCTCTATATTGGGATGAAGTTAGAGAAAGGAAAATATTGGGTCCAGAGATTGTATAGACCACTGTCGAGATAATCGACCGAATTTGAATGAGAATGAAAGAAGCACAAAGTAGATAGAAGGCTTATGCAGATAAGTGCAGAACAGACCTACAATTTCAAGTCGGTGAAAAAGTCTTCTTAAATGTATCTCCAACACAGGGTGTTGTGAAATTTGGCCCAAGAAGAAAATTGAAACAAAGATATATCGGATCATTTGAAATTCTCAAAAGAATTGGTGATGTTGCATACCGATTAGCCCTACCGCCAAACCTATTACAAGTTCATGATGTGTATCACGTGTCAATGCTCAAGAAATACGTATTTAACCTGTAACACGTTATCAAAGAAAGTGAGTTAATTCTACGTTCTGACATGACGTACGAAGAAAAATCCCACGAAATTCTTGATAGAAAAGTTCAAGTCTTAAGAAATAAACAAATTCCATTGGTGCTTGTGCAATATAATGGAAACATCATAATCGAATAGAAGCAACGTGGGAACTTGGAAGCAAGATGAGACAACAATATCCCGAGATATTCTTAGGTACGTGAATTTTGGGACGGAATTCTTTTAAGGGGAGAGGAGTGTAATACCCTAAAAATTTATTATCTAAATTTGAGTAGGAATATAAATCTAATAGTTAGAAAGTGTGTAATATCCAAAAAATTTCAATATAAAAGAATCGTTTATGTCCCCCTTAAGGGTAAGCTAGGGAAGAAAATGGACCATTATAGGTCTCTTTTAAGGTTAAGTATGACCACTCAGGTTAAGTATGACCATTTCATGGGTTAGAGATACCCGAGACCTTTTCATAACTGTTACTCAAAATCCTAGATCCGATATAATCATATTTGCACATAATGATAATCATATTATATATTGTTATTTTATTAAAAGCAACTAAGTTGTATATACACACACACACACACATGCGAACCAAGACTAGCAATAAGATAAGAATATTATATTATTATAATACCACTTGGAAGAATATCATATTCTATTTAGTAAAGATTAGTTTAAATAAATAAAAACCTAAGAATTCCTTGGTCTTACACGTAACATAAGAGTGTCATATTTGTAAGGATTTAACTACATGCATTCCCTTGATAATACTCGTGTACATAGGGTGTTGTGGGAGATGATATTTAATTTATTAAAGTACAAAATTTCATTTCCAAATCATTAAGAAAAGGAGGAAACAAGAACGACAAAGCTTTTGCCATTTGAGGTGAGATTGGTTGAAATTTTATTTGATTTCTCTAGTGATGCAATTATATTTTAATCATTTAGTTGTATTCTTAAAACTTAGGAATTTAAATGTTCATATAGCAGGGCTCTACTTTTCGTTTTTGGTTCTTGATAGAAATAGAATCAATAATTAATCAATGGTAATAAATTTAATTTAATGTTGAGGCTAATATTTTATAATCTGTAAGTACTAGAATTCTTGAGCAATTTGTTGACCTGGAATAATTTTATTATATAGAACTCCATTACTATTAGTAAGAATTTAAATTAATTTAAACAAATCATATTTTAGATTAATTAATTAATCTATAAAGCATGGAGCCATAATCATCTATACGAAAATATTAGACAAATTTAGTTCTAGTAACTATTGTTGTTAAAATAAAAATATCCATTGAAATTAATAGTATACTAATTTCAAGACTATTTTAATATTTTTAAGATTGAACGTGAATTTGGTAAATCAAATTAAAGAATTTATAATAAAATACTAGTGTTTATACATTAGTTAATTATATGCATATGATATTAATATATAATGGTTTCATTAATACCACTCTTACTGATGTTGAATGTAGAAATATTTGATGTTACATTATCTTGACATTCTAATTAGTCAAGTTGAGTTTTAAAACCCAAAAATTATTAAAATAAACTAATGAGGTTTAACAGCAAATATAAAAGGGCATTTAGGGATTAAGTTGTAATAAGGGGCATTAGTTAAATTAAGCCAATGTTGGTTGTTGTAGGTCCAGAAGAAGTAACAGAAATCGAGTAGATTCAATCCTGAATTTGAATGCTTATCTATTATCCAAGTGGGCTACTATACTATATCTTTGAAAATTGTATCTTTCGAGTTATTAAGCTCTACTTTGTTAAAATTGCATATGTGAATATTTGTGTTAAATGTTTACGTGCTGCTGTATGTTGTCAGAGTCTCATAAACCAGCGCTAGAAATGCATTATTCGTCATGCCCTACTCCTTGTCGGTGAGACTAAAATGAAATACTTATTGGTTGCACTCATTGGGTATACTTTGGCCATACTCAACTTTACCTGTTGATGATGTAGTACGGGTTGCGGGCAGTGACTGGTTATACTCTTAAGCTCTTCACGATAAAATGTTTTGGTGAACTTAGGTTGCTTTCAACTTTAAAACCTCCTAAGCTTCACTACCTGCATGGATACAGATAGATTACTTTTACAAAATAATTTGCATAACTTAATTTGTGAAAACTTGCCCACTGAGTGCATAAGTACTCAACCCAAATCTTTTGAAATATTTTCAGGTCAGTAGGCTGGAGCGTGGAGGTGACGAGGCTGAGAAATGGGCGATTATAGTTTACATATTTTCCTATGGTCTCTTTTATCAGTATTCTATTAAAAATTCAGCTTCCGCACTTATGATACTCTTTTGCTAAATGCTAAGAGATCTGATCTTAGTATTATGGATAATTATAATTTATTATAAAGCAGGTTTGATTATTCTGAGTCTTTTGTTGAAATTTTGTTACTTAAATTACTCCTTTCTTTCCCACTTCTTAATTTCAACTCCCGTGGTGTCCATTTCCACGATCTTTCAGGATCGGAGTGCCACAATATCACTACGTAATGCGTGGGCATTAAACTAGTTTTGTATTTATGTGAAAGTTTAACATGTGAGTTATGACGCACCAACTTTTAAAACCATTTAATTAACCCACACTTACCAAAAAAAAATATCAATATTTCCAAAAATTTTAGATAAAATATACTCTCTCTCCTCACCCATCTACCCCTTCATTCTTTGTCCCCCTTGACGCGCGGTCGTTTCGCGCTCAAAATGAATTTGTATTGCTCATATGCCCACAGCGAGCATAGCTAGCTATGAGTAAGGGTCGATCCCACAGAGAGCTGATGTGATTCCACCTTCGAGTCACCAATCAAAAGGGGGGGTTTTGTGTTGTCACTGTACTGAAAGTAAATCTGCAAAAGAAAACTAAAGGAAATATCAAATAACAAAAGGTTTTGGCATTTGAACTTGAATTTGGTTTAAGTATAAAACAACTCGATCATGGGCACACTGATTTTCATACATACATAAGTCACCCAGTTATGGGGACCGGATTCCTCTCTGCGTCTCCTCATCCATCCTTTCATTTTAGGTTTAAAAGTGATTCCTCTTCGATTAAACCCCTAACCAGTTACCCACCTCCCGATTCCTCTAAGAGATGTAAGCAAACAAGCAGCAGTGTGCCTCTAGACGGACCCAGATCTGTTGTGTTCAACTGATTCCTCTTGTGCCCACAACAACCCATCGATTCCCTTATTACTATATGAATCAACACACAGTCACGATTCGCCAATTCAATTAATAGTAGTGTGCCCTCTTTACCTAACGAGTGATCAGCCACATTGGGCACTTCAGACACACACTCACGTGGAACAAGGCTCAAGAATCGACAGAAACTTATCATGCATTATTGTGCCCATTTTGGCCTCAGGAGTCCAGATTTGTACTTAAACCATTTTCATTGTTCAAACACCAGAAATAAAGATCTAGCCAAGCAGGCTAGACATAACTAAAATAGCAGAAATTAAAGACATAATTATAAAGAAAACTTACGAATTTATTAGGTAAAAATCTCAACTCCAACAATGAGAAACATAAACATAATCCTAATTCCCAATGGCTTAAGGCCTATTGGGTTGTTTGTGGCTGCCTAAGCAGCGTACGAAAATGAAATACAGAAAAGTAAAATTGTAGCAATGTTTCTGACTATTCAAAAGCTTCATTTCCAGAAAATAAAACTAGCTTAAATAGTTACATTTTCGAGTTTGAGTTTCCCCAACAAACTGGGGTCTTCACTGGCTTCCAGATCCGGCGTGCCCCATCCTGATCTGTCTGGATAAGCCTTATCCAGTTTGTTGACCAAATCCCTCTTTTTTAGGGATTGGCTTTATCACTTCATCTCCAAGCCTCCAGCAGTCCTTATCTCATCTATCTCTTAGTTGTCACGCCTCTTAGGAGTCCAGCTTATCACCAACTCTTATTCGGATATGCAACTATTATTCATGCCTCTTTCCTTCAATTGAATCCCGAAATTCACCCATGTGCCCATTCTGGCCTGTGGTTGAGTCTGTGCGAGCAAAGTGGGCACGACATCATTTGGTCAGCTTCATCCCTTTCTGATATGCCCATTCTGCTTCCCGAATGTATGATGAATGCTGAAGAAGTCCCCAGTGCCTCTGAATATGGTTTATGGTGATGAGATAAACATGAATAATTTGGCATAAAATGCCCTTTTCGCCAGACTCGATCTCTATAATGCCCTTTGACCTCAACCTGGTTCTTTTCGACTCAAAATAGACTAAAAAGGACATTTATATCGAATAAAATGCCCATAAAAATACGAAATAAATGGACTTATCATACCCACACACTTTAGACATGATTGTCCTCAAACATGGGATGCAATGCGTCCAGAAAAACAAACAAAAAGAAAGAGAAAAGAAACAGACTCAAAAAATAAGCATGCAAACTGTTAATCAGTGTGGGCACATCAACTTTAATTTTCCAACAAAATTGCAAAGTTTCAGCACACCAAAAATAGATCAAAAATGAGTTTAGCTTGGTAATCCTTACAAACTCTCTTCACTTAGTGTGTAGGCTCAGTGTATACACTCAATTCAATGCATTTTGTACCTATTCGTCCCATAAGCTTGATAAAGTTCTGCTGTCAATCTTGAGTAACCATAGATGCATAAGTATCAATAGGGCTTTTTAGGCTATAATGGGCATTTCATGTAAGGTGGGGCTTTATTTCTGTACAGACCCCCCATTTTTCAGTTAATCGATTACCCTTCTGTGCCCTCTTCGGCCAATAAATATTTTTTTATCTGGGCATTCTGAACACTTAAGACTAGGGGGAATTTATTCTCTTTCTTTTTTATTCCCCCTATCCTTTTCTGGTCTTTTCACATATATCCCCCAACAATTCTGCCTCTTCCTCTTTTTTTTTTTGTTTTTCAGACTTTTGTGATGCCCTGACTATATATTATCATCCCAAATAAAAAATCTACCAGGGCATTTCATAGGCTCAACAGGCTGCAAAGCTGTGTTGTTGGTGGGTCAATTTATATCATGGTGGCTCAACAAAAGATGGCTTATATCATCTACATATGCATCAATAATTTCAAGCCTTCAAGCAGAACAAAAACAAGTTCTAGAACTCCTAAGCACAGAATGTTCACACATAAAGAAAAGAAAGCTGTGAAGTAGGCATACAGCATTAGGCTCAAATCTTCCCAGGGCATGCTAAACTCTTCCGTCATCCCTATCTTACTGTGGGCATGCTGATTTTGAAAAAGCAATTAATTCGAATATATCAAAGGTAATGGCCACATAAACTCACAGAAAGCATGCTTAATAGAAATACTGACCACCAACACACTTTGCACGAGGTAAAGTGTTTAAACAAACTCAACAAGAAAATAAAGAAAATATAAACTGGAATGCCCCCACCCACACACTTTGCACGAGGCAAAGTGGGTGAAATAGGGGTGACTCTAAAAAAAACTAATCTAATGAAAAGAACAGAACCAGGTTACTCAGTCACGGGTGCTGGTTAGGTGAATCCAGCATGTTTGAACTAGGAAACCAGGGCTGTCTCCATGCGTACCAAATGGGTATCAAACTGGAATAAGGTATTTTTGATTGCACTTAGCTTCCCTGCGATCATAGTAATCGCACTGTCACCTTGTTGTGCACTTCTAGTTGGCAGATTCCTCATCCCTTCAGAGTGTCCTGTTCCAAATCCCTACTTCCAATGGATTCTCTTTATTTCTTGCTTTCTCTCTCCTATTCTTAACCTGCGAACACATATCTTATCCAAAACAAGCGTAAAATTACTCGTAAACTAGTTTACTTAACTGGAAATTTTATTTAAAAAAAAAATGAAATAAAATAAATAAAACCTGGGTTGCCTCCCAGTAGCGTCCTAGTTACTGTCGTGGGCACGACACTCCTTTGTTCATATATTACTGGGATCCGCGAGCCATACTGCTCTTTCTTCAGGGTTGGTGTGCCCCAGGTAAAGTTTCAGTCTGTGCCCATTTACCTTGAAATGCCTTCCTGTTTTCAGATTTTTCACTTCTACTAGCTCATTAGGAAATTCAGCATGCACTTCAAATGGCCCGACCCATTTTATCTTTGGACTTCCTCCCATGATCTTGAATCTTGAATGATAAAGCAATACTTGTTGTCCCGGAGTGAACATTTTCTATTTAATCACCTGATCATGGAGTCCTTTCATTCTTTCCTTATAGAGAATATCATCATCATAGACTTCCATGCCCGTTTCTTCTGATTCTTGGGTCTGGAGCTTTTTGTTGTGCCCAACTTGCTCTCCATTAAGCTTCTGAATGCCCCATGGTGGCTTGTGTTCCAACTTCGGTGTTGGCATAATAGAAGGCAACATTCTGTCACTATCACTTCTTGTGGGCACATTGTAATCCACTACTCCTGGTGGCATCTCCTTAAGTGAATGAAGCATCTTAACTGCATCTTGAATGTCATCATCTTCATCAAGGGCATTTTGATCAGTCAGTCCTTCCTGTAATGCCCTTTTCCAGAGGTTCTCGATTGCTCATCATTGAGAGAGTAGGCTGGGATGGTGCATCAAAGAGATCCACAAAATTCACATTTTCCGTATCAGGTAGGTGCTTCATGGCTTCGAAAATGTTGAATGTAACCTTTTCTCCATCAAATTCGCACGTCAGTGTGCCCTTGTCAACATCAATTTGTGTGCGAGTTATTTTCATAAAAGGTCTCCCCAGCAAAAGAATTGATGATCTTGTTGTTGTGCCCATATCAAGCACATAGAAATCCACTGGGAATATCATCTCGTCTACCTTAACTAGCACATCTTCGATCAGTCCCTCTGGATACACAGTCGATCTGTCTGCCAACTAAATGACCACACGAGTTGGCTGCAGAGGTCCCAACTTCAATTCATTAAAAATTGACAAGGGCATGACATTTATTGATGCCCCTAAATCCAACATGGCCTTTTCGACTTTTTTTTCTCCAATGATGCACGGTATTGTGAACATGCCTGGATCATCACACTTTTTTGGCATCTTCTTCTGAATTACAGCTGACACATTCTCTCCCACAAGGAACTTAGCATCATCTTTAAATCGTATCTTTCTGGTGCACAACTTTTTCAGAAAATGGGCATACCGCGGAACTTGTTTAATGGATTCAATTAGTGGAATATTGATTTCCACCTTAGTGAAGACTTTCAGCATCTCCTTCATCTCTTTTTTCTTCCTATTTTGTGCCAATCTACCTAGAAAAGGAGGTTTTCTAGCAATTTTATGTTTCTCTCGAATGGGCTCCAGAGTAGGCTGACTGACTTCTTGTGCCCCATTCTCCGATGATTGGGTATCTCCAGGACTCGCCGGAGGTCATTCCATCGTGTCCATCATCGACAACCAGCACCGCGCGTCTCTCAAGGGATAGAGGTCTGAATAGGGAGAGAAACGAGTGCAGTAGGCTGAGATTTCGCTTATTCGAGGCTCATGGAACCTGAACACGATGGACTCCTTTCGCTACAGCGATCTATGCACACCGAAGACCGGAAAAGGTAGAGTCAACAGCCTCTTTCTTGCTCTCACCCGCAACACCACACAAGCACAAGGCTAAGATAACAGTTGCCCACAGAGATCGCTCACAAAGAGCAGAGGAACAGCTTAAAGGACAGAAATCGATTACTGATCGAATTTCAAAGAGGAAGCCGTGAAAGACCACATTCACAGTGAAGGCCACCGCTTCAATTTAATGGAGCAGAGAAGAGAATGAAGGGTTGGGTTTGGAAAATAGGAATAGGCGGTCAATTGGGGAGGGCTACCAATAAATGAGAGGGAGAGAGATGGGCCTAAATTTTAGTTGGTCCAAATTACCCAACAATCTCCACCTTTTGGCCCAACAATGCGCATAGATCTTCGAAAGGAGTATCATAGGTCTCATCATTGCCTTTTCTTCCACTCATCCTGCAAGATAACACAGCAAAGAGAAGAACACAACACAAAGTTATAACCGATCACTAAGATCAACAGGATAGAGCAAGCTCACATAGCTCTACCTCAAACTGAACATGATCCTCAAGAAACACAGAGAATCCAAATTCACACATAACCCAAAACAGCTCACTAAGAGCCCCCAAACCAAAAAACAAATTCACATAGCAGTGTAATCATCAATATGTTTATCTCCAGCCATTTTAATATCTTGAATGAGTTTACCAAAATCATCCAAGTTGGTATCCATATCAATATTCAAATCCAACTTATAATTAAAAAATTTCTCAAGCAAAAACATACGACTTGGAAGAGAAGACAAATTATATAATTCATCCAATTTATCCCATAACACTTTGGCAGATTCAATATGACAGACCTTTCTAAGCACAGAATCAGACAGATTCAACATTATAGTAGACAAGGCATACTCATTTATTTCATATTTCCTCTGTTCAGTTTCTTGTTCACAGTAATTAAGGTCAATGGCTTTAAACACTTTCTCCTTAATCAACACAAACCTCATTTTTTATTTCCACGTATTAAAATCTGTCTTACCATCGAAGGGGGCCAGAACAAATTGAGATACAAGGGCCATAGAGATACAAATAGCGAAAGCTTAAAACACCAGGAATGATAAATACCCCAAAAAATAACACAGAACCACAGAGATAAACTCTAGAACTACGGGTTGAAGGACAATACCAGAGCGGAAACCCCCGCGGCTGGGGTTTCCGACTTACCTCATTGTTCTCACAGACGGTCGGACGGAGCCGATGGGCGACGGAGGGTGTTCGGCGAGATCCCCACCGTGGCTCTAATACCACTGTTGGGTATCTCCAGGACTCACCGGAGGTCGTTCCACCGTGTCCGTCACCGGGAACCAGCACCGCGCGTCCCTCAAGGGACAGAGGTTTGAACAGGGAGAGAAACAAGTGCAGTAGGCTGAGATTTCGCTTATTCAAGGCTCAGAGAACCTGAATACGAGGGACTCCTTTCGCTACAACGATCTATGCATACCGAAGATCGGAAAAGGTAGAGTCAGCAGCCTCTCTCTCGCTCTCACCTATAACACCACACAAGCACAAGGCTAAGATAACAGTTGCCCACAGAGATCGCTCACAAAGAGCAGAAGAATGGTTTCAGAGATCGCTTACAAAGAGCAGAGGAACAACATAAGGGACAAAAATCGATTACTAATCGAATTTCAAAGAGGAAGCCATGAAAGACCACATTCACAATGAAGGCCACCGCTTCAATTTAATGGAGCAGAGAAGAGAACGAGGGGTCGGGTTTGGGAAATAGGAATAGGCGGTCAATTGGGGAGGGCTACCAATAAATGAGAGGGAGAGAGATGGGCCTAAATTATTGTTGGTCCAAATTACCCAACAACAAGTTAAAGGAAAAAAAAAAGAAAAAGACAAATAGGCCGTCATGTGTCATGCTCCTGATAGGGGGACACTACTGTTAGAGGACATGTTTTCAAGTGTGAATAAACCATGGTTTGCTAGCTAAAATTTATTAGCTAAATATACATACATATCCCTTGATTTTGACAGTTAAATATTATGTGTTGATAAAATAGGCCCATATTGTAAGTGTGGCCCAACACCACCACTGATAAGGCCCAAGAACAAATATAGCTTGGCCCACTCCTTAACTCACTGATCCGAGCCTTCCTATTAATCTGACGACGGTTATGCTTCTCACACATACTCTTCATTCTACTGTGTGTTTTTCGAGAGAGTCCGCTAAGTGCTTTCTTGTTCGATCTTCTTAATCTTTGTGATTCTTCTTCTTTTTCACTCTGTGTGAGGGGTTTTTTCACCATCTTGGTGGAAATACTGTAGTTGTATGAAAACGTGTGAGATTAGGGTTTGGGCCTGAGAGGCTTTGTGTCTGGGGTGATCGTCTACAGTGAATCCTACCTTTAAGGTGTCTGATCTTGGGAGATTTGTTACTGGAGGTTACGTAAAAGGTGTAGAAGATTCTGAGCCATACCAAGTTCTGTCTGCGAAGCCTGAATCTGTCCATGACTGCAATCGCTGGTAAATATAGGAGTAAGATGCTCGGAGGAAGTGGAGCTGATACCCAACATTATGAACTCCAAAAAATATGTTAAAAATACAAAAATATTTAATTCTTTTGCAAAAATATCTCCGAATTCAATTTTATGCAGGGCCAATCCTAATGATTTAGGATTTAGGGGCCTGAGTCGAGGTAAAAAATGTGGCTCTAATTTTCATCTTATAATATATTTATATTTATGATTACAAATAAAAACAATTTTTTTTTATCTAATAATATATTTGGATCCATGATTACACATTAAAAAGAAAAAAAAACTGGTAAAAAGAAAACTAGACGAAAAAGACAAAAAGAAATGGTATTTCGATTATAAAAAGCAAAAGTTGGCCCTTGTGGAATTTAATCATTTGCCCTCTCCCATTAATACACGGACTCTAACCGCTTGACCTACAACATATTTAATTTATATATACAATTGTGTGTGTGTGTGTGTGTGACAAAATTTGGGACCCCTAATTTTCCCGTAATTTTTGGGGCCTAAGGCGATCGACTCACTTGTCTTATGCAAGGAGCGGCCCTGATTTTATTGTGTTGGATTGTTGACAAATTATGCTCGAATCCTACATTTAAAATGACATGCAAATCATATATGATGTTGAGATTAAATATAAATTTTCACGTTAAATTCTGACTTATCTTATTAATAATCCAACACCGAAATTTGGATTATAGAACATTTTTCCAAATCATTATATCCCCATGGTAAATATATCTGCCCCTCACTCTTATCATTTTTACAAAGATAATTGAACATGCTCGTGTTGGACTTGTACTAGTTTTATACATACACATTGCAGACTATAAAAAGTGTAATATAATCCACGCATATCTTTAACATCATATATAATTAAACTACTTAAATTATAATCGATCCAATCTAACATGAGAAGTTTTTTTGAACTCACACGTCAACATTATATTATATTTTTATTTTTAATTGATGCATACATATTTAATACAATAATAATAAAAAGATACCCCGCATAAAAGTTAATACAAGCACGCACATGTGCGAACAATGTTTTGTGATTGGCAAGATGTTCGAATTTCAATTCGAGTACATGTTGATCGTCACTCTTGTGGAGAGTAGCACAAGCCTCTAGTGCAATATATGAAGTGAATGTGGATGTGATTTTTTTTTTGTAATCCTAGTGAGACAGATTTTGGCATGTGTGCTTAGAGATGATCATGGTTTATTTGATACTGCTAAAATTTGTCGGATGAGGACGTCTTCGAGTTGATGAGGCCGGATGATGGGCTTGCATGAAACTTTATTACAAATAAAAAATGTGGGGTGATGGAGCGTGTGGTGGTTGAAGTCGATTCTAAATTGATTTATAATGCTATCTGTTCGCCATTGATTGATCATTCAAAGTTTGGTAATATTGTCGATATTTTTAAGTATCTCTTGAGGTAAATATCCATCCCCCTCTTAAGTAGGTTACTCGTAAATATTTAAACCCTCATTGTTGGGTCAAATTTTTTTCTCTTCGTAGATTATCTTCTCAATATTTTTTGTTCGTGTTCCTAGTAATGAAATTTCATCTTAGTTTATTTTTTATAAATGAACAATAAGATCTAGATTTCAATGCTGTAATTACTATAGGCAAAATAATTTCGTGCTTGTGAACCAAATGGCCAAGCAAGAAAACTAGAAAAGTAAGCAGTTGCCTGCCAAATCAACTCGGATTAGGCGGTTCCAATTCCAATTGCTATTTTATATTCCTCTTACCAAACACTGCCAATTGCCCCCACGGGAACGATTCTTTGGTCAAGCTTTTAATAATCGTCTTCAAACATAAATGTACACATATATTTTAATAAGCTTATGTAGTGCATTAAAATCTCCCAACAATGAGTGTCATGTGGTCTAGGATTTGGATAATGGATCACTATCAATTTGTGGTGTTTTTTCTTTATTGAATTATGATATTTAAATGAAATAATATATAAACATATATAAACTATAGGTAACTACATAGCTTAACATTTTAGATAACCAAGCATAATTATAAATTTGTAACCTTTGTAGGACATTAAAAAAACTTCTACAATGATTTTTGTCAATCTAGAAATGGATCACTATCAATTCGGGTTTAATTTTGTTTATTTATTTATAAATTTACGGCTCCAACTGTGGGAAATTCACAATTAATAATGGGAGGTCTAAAGACATGTTGCTTTAAGGACCCTGTAACATAAGCCACTGTGATGGCTAAATAAAACTGAGAAGGGAAAAAGATAGTCTTGTCTTTTGTGTTGGTGTAACAAAAATTAACTAAGAATAAAAAATGTATCCCCACAATTTTTATTTTTATTTTTACAGTTGACCATTCGTTGAATTTTAAAATGGGTGATTTTTTAAATCGTGTGAAAAATTAAATGGAAGAAAGGGCGATTTTTTTAATGATAAAGTTTCGTATTAGACCGTTTGACAAGTCATAATACGTTAAACGTGACAAACATAGATCCAAACCAGCCCAAAACACGCACCTAGATGGCCCCTTTTTTCATTTTTTTATTTTTTTATTTTTTTTATTTTTTGCGTGTTTTCCAATTTCTTATAAAAATTTTATTTTGTATCGAGCGCAATGCACGAACCCATATATTAGCGTCGAACGAGTGCAGTGCGTGAGATGCTGGATAAAAAAAATAAATTAATTTAAAAAATTAAATAAATTCAATTTAATTTTAGGATATATAAAAAAATGAATTATCGATAGCAGTGCACGAGTCTACGCATTAGCGTCAGGTGAGTTTTTTCCCTCGAAATGCTGAATAAAAAAATTAAATTAATTCAATTTAATTTTAGAATTCACTAATTCCATTTTATAATTCAATAAAATTAATTATCGAGTACAGTGCACGAGCCAAAGCGTTAGCCTCAGGTGAGTGCACTGCACGAGACACTAGATAAAAAATTAAATTAATTTAATTTAATTTTAGAATTCATTAATTCCATTTTATGGTATATATTTATTTTAAAGAAATTAATTATCAAGTACAGTACACGAGCCTACACGTTAGCGTCGGACGAATGCATTGCGCGAGACTCCAGATAAAAAAACTAAATATATATTTGTAAAAAAACAAAACAAGAAAAAATTAAAAATTGAAAAAAAAAAGACTGAAAAGAAAAAAGGACCACTGAAATTAAAAAAAGAAAAAGAAAAAAAGAAGGGGTCTAAATCAAATAAGAATCGTCTAATGTATCAATAGGGAAGACCTCCCCTTTTTTGTATGTGGAGGGTAACCCGCATGTCACGATTGAAGTGCGCACTGGGTAAATCCCGACTAACATATCATAGACATAGGAGACTTTTCTTTTTTTGATGTTGAGGATAACCCACAGCTGCTACCGAAATACGTTGCCCTTGTGTAATAGTCTGCAAACTCTCTCTTGTATAATAACCTGCAAATCGAGGTGTAGGGGAGGTAAATCATATTTGGAAAATCAAATGTGACAGGCTCACATTGCAAATCGCACAAGGGGGGTAAATCAAACTTGAAAAACCAACCCCTTCCTTGTGTAATAAGCCTACAAACCCGTCCATATATAATAACCTACAAACCTTTTAAAAAACCAACCCGCCAAACTCAAATTAAATGGAGATAAATCATATTTAAAAAATTAAGTATGAGAGGCTCATAACTACTAGGCCATCCCATACCTCACCCTTTTTTTATACATTTAGACGTTAACATACTGGATCGATGAAACTCCTAAAAATAGACTTTGAAAGTTTAGGAAAAAAAACTAATAATCTGTTACAAAGAATCAAAACTAATTTGGGCTAGTATATATCGTAAAAAGGAAAAAATAAAATAAAATCATTAAGACAATAATCCATTCATAATCCATATGCATGTCACGTGTCGGAACACCAATGGTTATCACAGGTCTCGCTGACTTCGCTTTAACGAACCTCCTCCAGAGTAAAGCGCAGCGCCTGCTTTAAAGTTTAATTGAATCCATCGCATTCTCATTCATTCTCGCTCCCTCTCTCTCTAAATAATACACGTACAGATATTGTAAAGATTTTATTGCTTTTGTATCTATAGATTATGAGCTGACTCGAGAGTTGTTGTCCACTGTGATCTAGTAATTCATGGCTGAAAGCGGATCGTACAACCTAGGGTTCCGGCTGGGTATGGTTCATATATTCTACCATTATTTCGCCTTCCTCCTTTTCAGTTAATTAATTTACTGAACTAATGCTACCCAGTCATTGAAAAGTTAGTCTAATTTGGTCTAAAGCTTGAATTTATGTTGTTGTGTTGGAGTATTTGAGAAAATGGAGTAAAGTTGTTCCCAGTTAGGTTGCGATGGGCATTTCTTCGGTCTTATGCTAATTCTGTGATAAAGTAACGGAGATATTTAAATCGATCGAATTTCAGCGCAAATCTTTAATAATTTTGTTTGGTTCTATTTTTTACCTTTCTGCAGTTGGTGCATCAATATTTATCAATGGTCTTTGGGGGGGGGGGTTAGGGTTGATTTGTATCACGCAACTCATGATGTAGTCAATTTGAATACCCTTTGTGTGTGTGTTTAAATACCAGAAGAAAGTGCTGTTAGAGGGTGGACCTTATGCAGCAACAATATAGATAGTAGATCTTTTCTCTTTTTTAGGATGGACTGGGTTGAAATTTAATTTACGGTTGAATTTGTTGCGTATGCCATATTGGATTACAAATATATTTCCCTAATTCTGAAAATAACTTTTGCTAGTTATATGAATTGCAACGTAAAGGAAGTGGATAATCAGGTGAAATTGATCGATTATCTAGTATTGAGAGTTTTAGTATATAAAAATCATAGAATATTTCCCTCCTAAAAATGAAAAATCTAATAAAAACATAGCCCTGATCTTATAGTACCAATTATCATCATTGCTCAATCACTGAAAAGGCCCTGAAAGGGAGAACATGATTGATTTTATGATCAGAATGGGTTGGTGTTTATGTTGTTCATATATCAGGAAATCACTTTATGTCATCAGTCAAAATTGAGTTCCACAAATAGTTGCAATGTTGCATCCTTAGTTATGCTTTCCTTTAATTTAAGGGATGTGATGTCCCTTGTTATGTTTCATCTATCTTAATTCTTACTTAAATTTTGTCGTCTGCTTCTAAAATAAAATGTAGTTTCAGTGTTTCATTAGGCTGCTTCGTGCTGGGTGCAAACTCTTTAAAACATGAGTCCGTGTGAATCAGATCTTATAAACCATAGGGCAGCAAGTTGCAGTACAATCTAAATGTGAAAAGGAGTTTTAAGACACTTTGTTAGTGACTTAATAAACAATTGTTGTTTTCATTCATGGCAATATCATAGTATATTCAGTAATAAAAATGTTGGCATAATTTGGGGCATCTTTTTAAACTACCTCTTGCTTGGATGAACAAGAATAGGATAAAGAAAATTCAGATTGTTCTAATTAATTTAGTTGGGTCAGACGATCACCAAACACTACATTGAAAGTGCTAATTGCTTGTTCAAACAAATGATGTCAGTCCGCATGAACTTGAATGAAATTTGATATATCTGAAACTTGATATTTACTGGAAAAGATTAGATACATCATACATTACTTCTCCATCCTTCCATCATCTCAGTTCCCTTATGCATTTAATGCATGGACATTTGTCAGTTTCCATTACATCAAATTATGTATGTCATTGCAACCTGGCGGTATATGAGAATGTTGTGTTTGATAGTTGGGTAGCTGACCTAATTCATTGTGTTCAAATTGCAGATATTAAGCAGATTCTGTCAGAAGCCCAACATCGGTGGCTGAGACCTGCTGAAATTTGTGAAATTCTTAGAAACTATGAAAAGTTTCATATTTCGCCTGAGGCTCCAAACAAACCAGTTAGTATGTCTTTTTCATCTATTCAACCTTATATTTGATTATAATAATAAAAAAGAATTAATTGATAAATCTATCATTAGGGAGTTGGTTTATCCACTTTATTCTGGATTTTCTTAATACATATGTGCTTAAACCAAAAAAATTGGCAATACAAAAAACTGTCTAATGCATTTAAAACGGAAACAGACTAAAATAACTAAAGGGTCCTTGTAATGCTAAAATATAACTTCTACCTCAGTTGTTTTATAATGTTATCAGTCATTTAAGCAAGAAGTTGCTAAAATGCACGTAAATATGTCCTTTTCAGGTGGTTTCTGATGCATGGAGTGCATTTTGTTTTTAGAAGTATATAAATAGTTTCTAAATAGAATTGTTGGCTGTTCTATTCTTCTTTAAACCCTTACCATCCTAACTTTATACATCCATTTATTTCTTGGCACTGTTTGTGAATTGTGTTAAAATCTATTTGTATAATTATATGCACATTTAATTCTTATAACTTCATGTAACTTAAAATCTGCTTTAATCTATTTCAATCATAGTCATTTTATTGCTGTATAATGTAGCACATTTAGCTACAAAGCAATTTTCTAAAGATGAATCGTTCTTTTCAGGTGGCTCTGTTTTTCTTTTCAATCGTAAGGTCTTAAGGTACTTCCGGAAGGATGGACATAACTGGAGAAAGAAAAAGGATGGGAAAACTGTCAAGGAAGCACACGAGAAACTGAAGGTAAGCCATAAGCAAGGATTGCATTCTAACCAATGAATGCTGGCTAATTTCATTTTTGTGTTGATCATTTTCATTGATACTAACCCAGACCTGTATGGCGGATAGGTTACTCAAGTCATAGCGGTAATGTTACGCACACAAAATATGCTTAGTATCTGGAAGCATTTCTAGTTAAAGAATGATAGTTTAGTCACATATATTATGCAAAGGGCTTAAGTTTTTTTAACAGTTTGTGGTGTAAATCAATTCTGGTCAAGAAAAACTTAAAGAGTAACATCCTTCTGGATATTTTTCTTGCATCTGGTTTTGTTTACAGGGTAATTGCTGGTTTCATTTATTTTCAGGTCGGAAGTGTTGATATGCTGAATTGTTATTATGCCCATGGTGAGGATGACGAAAATTTTCAAAGGCGCAGCTATTGGTTGCTTGAGCCGTGAGTGTAGACTGTTCAATATCTGACTCGTGTCACAAATTTTGCCCGCATCCCAATATTAATGATATTACATTCTTCTTGGCCAATCTTACAATATCAAATGTAGTTTAACTTAATCTCATGTCGTTCACTATAAGGTTACAGTCTGTATCAGGGCTAATTCCGCATGAATGTTTCGGTTGTAACTACTAGCTGCTGGTAATCTGTCCACCTTGGAAGATATGTAAATGGGTTTATTTATATTGAATCATGTTTTTAATTCAATCAAAGGTTATTGTGGTTTATATGTGTATAAGAATGGAATTAAACATTGCAGTCTTAGAGTTACGGTCTTGAGCTGTACTGGAGTTCTGCTTGATGAACTAATTATGAATTGATTTCTCTAATAAGTTGGCTATTAAGTGATTCATTCTGTTCTTGATCTAGTTCGGTCAGAAACTTGCTGCAAACTTGAATTTTTGTTCTGTCACTTCTCCTTGTTTTTCTCCCCTGGAATCGAGGGTGGCAGTAAAAGAACTGTTGCCTCATTTCTGTTCAGACATGCATTTTCTTATAATTTGGTTCAATGCATATTCTCAAGTTTGCTAGTTCATCTATTGTAACTTTTTTATTATCACATTTTGGCATATTTGTTAAAAATCTTGCAAAACTTCTTGACTACTTTTACTTGAGGGTTGTGTTTATTTAATCAATCAATTCTTATCAAGTTTTCCGATGGTGCAGGGATCTCATGCACATAGTGTTTGTTCACTATTTGGAAGTCAAGGTCAGACATTTTATTATTGAATAATAACTGTCAATTATGGTTTTACCGAGAGGCTTTTCCTCCCTATTAAACATGATAGTGGAAGTGATTAATTCCATTAGTCCTTCATTGTCAGTGTTCTGTTGAATTTGTACTTTCTCACCAATGAAATAGATATTGCTTGATGGATGTGATTGTGAATTGCAAAGGAGACATTTTGTCCTCTGGCTTCGTCTAAAAATTGAAAATACAATTGCTTTCCAATGCTCAAATAACTTGTAAACTGTCCATCTCACCTTTTCAACTGACTTAAAGAGCTGCATGCAAATGGATGGCTTGTAATAATAATAGTAAATGTTATTCTGTTGTAGTCTGCAAACTAATAGTTTGAACTATTTAATCTATGTAGTTTTGCATGGTGGTGAAACTTAAATAATTGATGGAATGAAGTTCAAATATTAGGAAGGCAACAGGTGTAGCTTTTATGAATTTTTTATTCTTCCCTTTTTACCTTCTCCAGGGCAATAAGACAAATGTCAGCTATGTTAGAAGCAGTGATGGAGTTGTATCAAATTCTGAAAATGATAGCTCATTATCTTCCAGTTTCCGTGGAACAAGCCCAACCAGCACCTTGTCTTCAGCATGTGAAGATGTTGAATCTGGTACCTCTCTCTTTCTCTCTATGAATATAGATTTTGATATTAAAATGATTTAATGTCTCCCCTTCCTTTTATGGCACTTCAGAGGGCAATCACCAAGCAAGTTCCAGACTTAATTCATATTCAGAATATCCACTGATTGATGATACTGCCCAATCTAGCTCTTATAATCAGCTTTTTAATGCAGGTATCTATTTTCATTTCATTTTTTTGGGTTTTCATCCTTGTCATGCAACAGTAGCATAACAGAAGGTGTTTTCATTTTTATTTATTTATTATTTATGTTTTTCAAGGACATCAAGATGTTTCTGCTCTGAATTACTCATCACTTTTGGGGGCTAATAAAAGTGGTGGAGGCAGTCTTATAACTGGGGCTCAAGTCACGAATGGGTTGGCATCATGGCAGGAAGTTCAGCCAGACCATGCTGCTGGTATTCTTGCATATAACAAGATTCAATGCATTCAAACAATTGCGTAATTTTTTACTGGAGTTGCATTACATATTTACATGCTCTGCTTTTGAACAGGAGAGATTGCTTATGGACAGGAATCTCAGCACTCTCTTCCTGCCCAGGCCAACTGGCAGGTGCTTAATGAGTTGCTTGATGAAAAATCTCTCCCTACAGATTCAGGGACTGAAGTGGGGCCATTTAGCAATAATCCTGGTCGGAAAGAGCAATTTGGTGAAAGAAACCTTCAAATGTTGCTGTCAGATACAGATACTGGACATGCAACCGACCTGAATTTAGAGGATGGAATGCCAGTGACAGGAAGCGAAAACTACTTTTTACACATGAGAAAGCCTCTGATTAGTGGGTTGCAAACAGATGACAGCTTGAAGAAAGTTGATAGCTTCTCCCGTTGGGTTGCAAAAGAACTTGGAGATGCTGATGAATTAGATATGCAGACAAGTAATGGAATTTCATGGAGTATTATGGGAAGCGAGTATGACCCTACTATGTCAGCTCAGCTGCAAGTGGATACTCACACACTGAATCCTTCTATTTCTCAGGACCAGCTTATCAGTATTATTGACTTTTCACCTAGCTGGGCTTACTCAACATTTGAAACAAAGGTACTTGGTTTCTAATCTTTAATATCAGAGTATCTTTGAGTGTTTAACTTACGTAATTATCAAGTATGGTTGTCTTACTTGTGTCAACAGAAGTATAGTCATAGTTATTAAAGGCACAAGGCACACCTTTCGAAAACAAGGCACCAAATAAGAAAAAAAAAGGAAAAATGTAGAATTAATAAATTTACATGTGAAATTATCTTAACCTTAGTAGAGTGGTAGTTATAATAAATATGAAGTAGTTAGTTTTCTAGCAACATTTTATTTAATAATAGTGATAGAGGTGTAGTAGTAGTAGTCATGAATTTGTCAGTATACTAAACAGTTTGATAGTGATCAAATGAAAAGAGGCAGGCATATTTTAGGCTCAATTGCAAGAGTAAATTTGAGATGGTTGCAACGCATATTTTAGGATGATGATTAATTTTGGGAAGGATAGAACCTTTATTTTAGTGATAGTTATGGCCGATTTGATAAATTGGGAAGGACTTCTATATTAAGGGTGATTATGATTTATTGATACAACAGGATATGAGCAAATTAGAATAGGAATACCAAAGCCGGAACACATAGGTAATCTTAGAAGACGAATATCAAGGCTCATGGCCAAACAGCTCCGAAGTTATCTGCTAGCCTAGGATCTCAACTGCAAATTTATTGTGTTAAGCATAACACTACATTTTTTAGACATGGGTTTCTCTTGATTTTATGCTACTTTCTCACTATTGTTTAATAATAAAGCATATAAATCAGCTCTGTTTCTTTAAACTATGCTTGCACCTCAAAGGAGGAAAATAAAGATGAAGAAAAGAAATAGAAAGTGAAAAAAGCAACCTAGGATGAAAAGATGTAGCACGCCTGTCTTTCTCAACTATGAGTGTAGTCAACATGTTACTTACTCTCATCTCTGCTTTGTCTGCCAGATCTCTTTTACAAGAGCATCCAATAGTCATTAACATTGTTGCAACATTATTGTCTTGTTGCATGAATCCCTACTATGTACTCGGTGCTAGGTCAATATGGGCTAGTTGAAGGGTGAAAACAATGTGATTAAGGGTGTGTTTGGTTAAAATGGAATGAAATGGGAAAGAATTATGATAGTTGAGTGGAATGATTTTCATTCCCCTCAATATTGAAAGTTATGACGGATTCCTGAGAAATAGGATATCCAATCTCTATTCACTTACCTATTTCTTATTACCAACCACCATTTTTCGTTTCATTCTCATTCCCTCATCTACATAACCATCAGCTAAGTCCCCCTTAAGTTTTGCTAACATTATCTCTTCATTTCATCAACCAGGTCCTCATTACTGGAACATTTCTCAAGAGTGGACATGAGTTATCTATATTCAGATGGTCCGTTATGTTTGGAGAAGTGGAAGTTCCTGCAGAAGTTTTAGCAGATGGTATTCTTTGTTGCTGTGCTCCACTACAGAATCCTGGAATCGTCCCTTTCTATGTAACTTGTTCCAACAGGTTGGCTTGCAGTGAATTACGAGAATTTGAATATAGGTCTGGAGCAGACCAAAATATTGGTTCGTTCAATGTAAATGGAGATAATGCTATTGTGATGCATCTCTATCAAAGATTTGAGCTGATATTGTACTCGGAACCCGTTGGAAGTCCTATAAATTCTGCTGGAAATGACTTTGAAAGACTAAGTGTAACCAATGAAATAATTTCAATGATGGAGGAGAATGACCTGGAGGCAGATCTTTCAGAAAATGATGGGTCACATTTGAATGTGATTGGGGAAATGCTCCTCAAAAAGCAGCTAAAAGATAAATTTTACTCTTGGCTTCTTAGCCGAGTTGCTGAAGATGGTAAGGGGATTACAATGATTGATGAGAGAGGTCAGAACGTGTTGCACTTGGCTGCTGCCCTTGGTTTTAATTGGGCACTCCAGCCAATAATAGTCTCAGGGGTTAGCATAGATTTCCGTGATGTGAATGGTTGGACAGCACTTCATTGGGCTGCATTTTATGGCAGGTAAAACTCATCTTCTGCTGATTAAATACACCTGAATAGTCAGCTCCATTTATTTCCTTTTTCTCTATTTTACGGATAGTTATTGTCCTTCAACTGTTAACTTATAGTATGTTGCTTCCTCTTGACTCTGCATTAGTTTTCAATGGTCGGTAATTTTTCATATCTTTAACAGACACTTGTGGAAATTTTAGTTCATTGATGTTTCACTTGATTTTGACAAAGATTCTGAAATATGTTGTGGATGATCTTCAGAGCTGTAGCTGGTCTTAAAAAGTAACATCCATCTAAGACAAAAATATTTCAGCAGAAATTATAAGTTGTACTTATGGGTTTCATGTCAGCTTAGGTGGTTTTTTTAACAAAAAAAAAAAGAAAAGAAACGTAAAACTTTTGTCAAACAGAAACAGAAAAGTTTTGCTACTAATTTTACATTTTCTTCTTGTTTAACAGGGAGGACACAGTTGCTGTTCTTGTTTCTCTGGGTGCATCTCCTGGAGCACTGACGGATCCATCTGCTGAATACCCAATGGGTAGAACTCCTGCAGACCTGGCTTCTTCTCGTGGACACAAAGGGATATCTGGCTTCCTTGCTGAGACTTCCTTGACATCACACCTCTCAACTCTTAGAGTAAATGATGGTGGAACCACAGAAGTGTCGGGAGTTGAACCAATACGCTTAGCAGTTCCAAGAACTGAAGCAGATGTTCCTGATACACTTTCACTGAAGGATTCAATCGCTGCAGTATGTAATGCTACACAAGCTGCAGCTCGCATTCATGAAATTTTCCGAGTCCAGTCATTTCAGAGGAAGCAGCTTATGGAGCGGGGCTCTGATGAGCTGCTGAATCCAGATACTATTTCTCTGGTAGCTTCTAAATCATCCAGGCTGGGTCATTCTGATGGTATGACCAATGCTGCTGCTCTACACATTCAGAAAAAGTACCGTGGTTGGAAGAAGAGAAAAGAATTTCT
This sequence comes from Perilla frutescens, assembly GCA_026008535.1. Classification (NCBI taxonomy): domain Eukaryota; kingdom Viridiplantae; phylum Streptophyta; class Magnoliopsida; order Lamiales; family Lamiaceae; genus Perilla; species Perilla frutescens. Next base: position 30,307,996 of record BRKX01000011.1, on the reverse strand, counting down.
ACTAATTCGTCAAAAAATTGTTAAAATACAGGTGCTTTTCTTCTTCCAGATCAAGCTTTCTGAGATTTCAATCTTTCGTAGTCTTAGAATAGATCCATGTCTTGATATTTACTAAGCTACTTAACAGTGAGAAAAGTGAGCTTGAATGTGGTATTTCACAATGTATATTACTTAGAACGCTATGCTACTTTGATCTTCAAAAACATAATGCTGAAGTAATGGTCCGTCACCTTTTCTGGATCTATTATAGGTCTAAGCACAATCACGTAGTAGATTGCTAATATTCCTAATTTAGAAATACTGAGAATCCTCATTAGAATTGACTTCTCTCTTTGCTTTTGGCTGAAGGCTCATGTAAGAGGACATCAGGCCAGGAAAAAATATAAACCCATTATCTGGTCAGTGGGAATATTGGAGAAGGTGATTTTGCGCTGGAGACGTAAAGGGAGTGGGTTGCGTGGGTTCCGATCAGATGCAGTCCAAAAAGGATCCAATGTGCAGGGCAGCTTGCCGCCAATGGAAGATGATTATGACTTTCTAAAGGAAGGAAGAAAACAAACTGAAGTAAGGATGCAAAAAGCACTCGCTAGGGTCAAATCTATGGCTGAATATCCAGAAGGTCGAGCTCAGTACCGTAGGATACTGACTGCTGCAGAAGGGTTCCGTGAAAATAAGGTAATTATAATTTGTCTTTGGTGTAGTCAGTGCACTGAAAACTGAGTATGCAATGTGAAAAATGCTTATGCTTCAAGTATTTTTCGTAGGAGCTCAATAGTAAGTTGGCTATACTTAAAGCTTATTGATAGTTATTGTTCAAGTTGCTTAAGCAGTGGTCATTTGGTGTAATTTTATTAATTTGCTCAGTCTTTTTTGTCATATTCTAGAACTGCTTGTCCTACCTTCGAATGTGAATCCGGGATCCTTGGGTTGTAATTGGACCTTTTCTTTTCTCTACTAGGTGAATGCTTTTAAGAAAAAATGTTACCTGTTAGTTGATTGATTGGAAAAGGACCAAGCTACAATCTTTAATCTGACTCTTGAAATTAAAGAGAGTAGTTGTTGGCTGTGCAGGAGTAGACTCTTTCACCATGTGTGTGCATTCTATCTCTCTAGAAAGGATTGCTCAAAATGAATGCCAAATATCAAAAGCCTGTTAGGATCCTCTCTCTTATGTTAGTTTGGTTGAACTTAGGGAACCTCCTTTTCTATGCCTGCTAATCATCTTTCTGTTACGCGTTCAGCTTTCCATTTGAGTACTCAAATTATTAAAACTGTCGAGGCGAGCAATCTCATTTGGTAGCTTTTGTGGTAATTATGGTTTGGGGAAGGTGTGTTCCATGAGGATTAATCATTTCAGTTTATATTTAGTGCCTCATTGAGCTAAGTCGTGAATAAAGGTCCCTTGCTCTGATTCACCATAGATTAGATAACTCTCATCTGATAATTTTCTGGTGTAAATAAGAACCAGTACTGATCTTTTTAAATCTACCAGTGGAATTTATTGTCTCTCTGAGAAAGGCAGCACGTCAGGAACTGCCTTCTTACCCATCTTGTAGGATAATTTCTCACAGCAGCAGCTTTGTATGCTTTAATTTAGTCATTTCCTTTGATTGTTTGGTAATGTCAATGGAAAAATACTATTTAAGTTCTATGAAAAACCATTTTTGTGATACATTGTTTTCTATGTTTCTTGTCTTGTGCAGGATGCTTCGGATATGATCCCAGACAACATGGAAGGCATGATTTATGGTGAGGATGACCTAATCGACGTTTCAAGTCTGTTGGACGAAAGTCTACTGGACGACGAGACTTTCATGTCTCTTGCCTTTGAATAAGCGGACTCGATATTATTGTCCTTAGATATATATGCCTAGCTATTCTATTATTAGTCCCTCTAACTAGGGAAAGACCTCATAGTTAAATTAGGTCTTGTTGCATGTGTAGGTGTTGCTGTATATAAATTTGTGCATATACACAGGTAACTACACCTTATAGAATGTGTATAATGAGTTTTCTTTGAATAAATTATCACTGCAACCATTTGTGTTCTATAGATTCTTACCATGAATGGCCATCTTGTTAGTACATAGCTTGTGTTATTGTCCCCTTGGGATGGCCCAGTGGTGGAGTGGTGTTTCTTAAGGTTAAAGGTCTCAAGTTCGATCCACCACAAACACCACTAGGTGTGAGCCTGGCCTGCCAATGGTTTATTCAGTACGCACCACGGTAGCGGTTGCGGGTTACCCTCGACATAAAAAAAAATAAAAAAATCTCTTGTGCAACTTATAAATATTATATATTGAAAGTATTTTACATAACGTCGTCTTATATGTAAGACGTCTTATATGGTTTTCCTCGCCACTAAAACACAATATAGATTTCTAGGATAGGTATAAAAATTCAAATAACAAATGGGAGTTTCTGTTTGCACCCCATATTTACTCTTTGCACCTCAAAAGAAAAAAAAAATAATTTTGAAGTTACTTAAATGCCTTTTGTTCAAAAAGAAAAAATTAAGTGTGGTTCGAAAAGGAAATTTCGAACTCATCGTGTTTGTTCGAAATTTTATTTTCGAACAAACATGGCATGTTCGAAAAATAATTTCCAAACGGACTCTATGATTTTTTTTTAAGTACCGTTCGAACACAAGACTTTGAATATATCTATTATGCTCGAACAGAAGACTTCAAACATATTCAGAATGTTCGAATACACAACTTCGAACGGAACGTGATTTTTTTTTATGCTTTTAATTTTCAGATTTTATGTTTTTTTTAAGTAAGGGCATTATAGTCAATTTTAGGGGTGCAAAGAGTAAAAAAGGGGGTGCATGAAGAAACTATGGTGCAAAGAGTAAATATGGGGTGCAAACAGAAACTCTCATAACAAATACAATTATATTAAGTTCACACTTAAAAATAAAAAAAAAGTTAGTCACTATCTTATGGTGCCCTCTAGATGAAATTTGTAATTTTGTGATAACTCGGGAAAATAAGTGAACTGTTCATTTATTTTCATTCACATTAAAGGCGATCTCCATGTTAATAATTACTTCTTTTGTCTTTTTTTTTTAATCTAATATTGTTTGATCTTGATGTATTATGATGTATTTAGGCTATTTAATTAATTTATTCTCAAATAAAGTTGAAGATATTCGTACGACGCGACTCTGTTTTTTTTTTTTTGGGTCATGCCTAGTCACTAATATGGTTCATAGGTTTGAAAATCATACAATAATTGTACAGTACATGATTGGAAATTGATTGATTGATAAAATTTTAAGTGTTAGATTTGCTAAACATACTGATAAACAAAAATATAATATTTTACTCAACAATATTCTAGGCTCGCTTGCCTCCATTCCTAGTTGTTATATAATTATTATAGTGATATATCAAGCTATTTGGTATATTTATATTTGATTCTCTTAACAATCAAATCATGTTCAGTTACGATTTCTATAATTTAAATGAAAAACAGATGAGTTTTTTATATAAAATTAAAAGAAATTGAGCTAGTATGTATGGATTGATCGACTCATTTGAAGTCCAAGGCGTGGGTCTAATGATTTTCATGATCTTCGGAACAATTTGAGTTTTGAAAAATCATAAACTCAACTTTGTAATCTTTCTTTATTGGAAACTTGCATATTTATTTATATCAAAATTTATTCCACAATCATAATTGTCTCGTAATGAATGCCCATTTATTAATATTGTTGACAAGTCAACTGGAGTTTTTGTTTTTTAAATTATAATATACATTACATAAATATCATAAAAGTACCACCGCTTACATAATAATTACATGAATATATACAATTATGAGAAGACAAAACATGGGGAGTGAGTGAATATGAATATATGATCAACTCATTCACAAATCAATTACATGATAAAGTAAAAAAAAATGTTCAACAAAGAAACTGAATGAAGGGTTAGTTTTGTTATTCTTGAAATTTCAGGGGTTGATTTCAACATTAGACAACTATTAGGGACGCCAAGTATTATTAATAAGAATGTTTGGGGAAATAATACGTTTGACTTTCTCATTTTCCTTACCCCACAAAATGTGGTTTTGCGAGGAAAAAAACAATCGAGGGTAATAACAATAAGAGTAAATATAGTTTCACATATGATTGAAATAATAATCTAATGCCTTATTATTGAAATTGAAATAATCAAGAATTGCAGTTCAAGGGTTACGTTGACCCGAAAGGACCAAATTAACAAAAGTTTGATTAATTACACAATTCCTTTTTAGTAACTCGTGAAAAATCTCAAAACCTTTTTCAATAGTTACTTAAAAAAAAACAAAAAAACACATCCAAAGTCAACAAAGGGGAGGCTTAAGCGTGTTGGCAGCCATTCTTGCCTGCACTCCAGCGAATCTATGACCCCCTCTTTCCCCTCATGAACTCAGGAACCCATTTTTCCATTTTATTTTCTTGAGTTTTTTTCCTTATTTCCTTGTATATATATTCACTGAAAAGTGTTTTTGGTGGATCAATTTTTGGTGGATCACTTCAGCGCAGAAGTTGATTTTTGTGTATTCTTCGCTTTTAACTTCTTGATTTTGATTTGTGGATCGGTGAGTTGAAATCTTGATGATGCCATTTTGTGATGCGGAGGGTTTTTTTTTTCTTCTTGATTCTTGAAGGGGGAAAACACTACGAATCTTGATGCTGTTTGTCTTACTTTTGTGTTTTTTTGATCGAGATTTTACTTGTTTTTAATGTTACAGGTTGTAGATTTTCACTTTTAAGGTACATGTTGATTTGGAGAGGAAGGTGGTGAATTTTTTTTTGAGTTAAATGGATTGTTTGTGCTGTTTCAAACAGGTGAGTTTATTCTCTCGTGGGAAGTTATTACACTTGTTGCTATGGCTCCTTTGTCATTTGAGGTTGTTTTTAAGTTATGCTAGGATGTTGAGAGTTCTGAATTCCGGAATATTTATGCCAAATGCGTTGCTTTTGTTAAATTGACAGTTGATTTATGTTTCTAAAGTCTTTTAGGGCATTCTGGATTAGTTGAGGTATAATTTTGTGCTGCACATATGATAGGAAGACCATTTGCATGCTAGGTAGTTATGTTGCTTATGTATAACATGCCTCCGGGTTTTTCTTTTGCATTTGAGTTCAATAGGGGGATTATTGTTATGGCGGGCATAAGCTGTGTTAGAGTTTACTTGTTTTGTATTGAGGTTGATGTTTGATCCGGCATGAATTGTTATAGATGTTGACATGCCGTGTTTCATTTCAAGGTAACTTCAGCAATCGGTAGCTTTTTCAGAACTAGATGTGCTTTCGTGATAATTCACATCATTATTATTTAGTATTTATGTTTGTCAAATCAGATTTTTTTCTCTGCTGCTTTGTTCAATCATAGGAACATGAGCAAGGAATAATTGGATTCACTTTAAAACCTCGTAAAATTTAGTTCGTTTCTGTAGTTAACTTCTTCTTTGGCTTTAGCTTTCAGGAGGACGATCAACATGTGGCTCTGGCAAGGGAAGTGGCAGCCGGAGCCATGTCAAGTTTGGGTTCAGTTTGGCAAAGGGTAAAGCTAATCACCCAATGGAGGATTACCATGTTGCTAAATTTGTACAGTTCCAAGGTCGTGAACTGGGGCTATTTGGTATATTTGATGGACATCTGGGAGATAGTGTGCCTGCTTACTTACAAAAGCATTTATTTTCAAATATATTAAAGGAGGTTAGTTGCTGCATGAAATAAATACCCACGTGTTTATATTTATAACCTTGATCTTCTTTGAAGTTAGAAAATCAAACTTACCACAGAAAGAGAACCAAGAAATCCAATCAGTTGTGTTGGTATCCAAATTGAATCTGGTTGACTCTGTGCTCTTATGTTGTTGTGCTGGAGACGTGAACTGAAATAAGTTACCAGCTGTCCCAGTTAAAATTATCGACTTATCTCTGAACTTTCGCATAGAGCGCAACACAAAATTACAGTACCAAAACTGACAATTATAGTATTAGCTAGATGGCTGTGGAAAATATTTCCTTAAAATTGCATTATCAATATATTTCTAGTGTAATTGATTGACAAGTTGAGGAGGATGAATGTTGGAAAACCTTTTGAAGGAACAGTGAAACCTATGCTTACTGTCAGGCACCGATCTTTCTTTTTTGTTTAAAGTCTAAGCTGAAAAATGTTTAGTTGAGAGATGCCTTGTTGTAAAGTGAAATTCGTTCTTCAAAAGTCTAATATTATCATCTATGACAATATTAGATTGCTCTTGTTCTTCTCAGTCATGTGTATAAATTGATTTCCCATAACTTTATCTTTTTGCTATTTTCCTAAGCTTTCAAAATTTAATTATTCTGTCGAATGATTTCAGGTAAGCTTTCAAAATTTAATTATTCTGTCGAATGATTTCAGGAGGACTTTTGGAGGAATCCTACCGGGTCTATTGCTAAATCTTATGAGAGAACTGATGAAGCTATTCTGTCCCACAACCCCGAACTCGGTAGAGGTGGGTCTACGGCTGTGACTGCGATTCTGATCGATGGTAGACACTTGTGGGTTGCCAATGTTGGAGATTCACGAGGAGTACTTTCCAGGAGTGGTCAGGCTATACAAATGACTATTGATCACGAGCCCAACACCGAGCGGGGTAGCATTGAAAACAGAGGTGGATTTGTCTCGAACATGCCAGGTGAAAATCCGTTATCGTGCCACAAATATGCACTGTGATTACCAAATATGACTTGTCCGGTGTTTATTTTTCTAAATTCCTTTCAACTCGACTACTTTACACTACTTGATTTGTCTTTCCAATATGCACCGTGATTATCAAATATGACTTGTCCGGTGTTTATTTTTCTAAATTTTCTTTCTACTCAACCACTTTACTCTACTTGATTTGTTTTTCTCTGGCACTTTTGACAACAAATACTGAAGGAACATACATTTCTGCTATTTAGTTCGGTTTTTATTTGGTCTTATTGAAAATTGTGTTTATTAGTCTGAGTTATTTAATTTTTGGTCATGTCCTAAAGTCTTTACCCGTGCTATTGTTTGTGGTAAAGTCGTTGAATTCTTTTTCTGAGGATATTTTCAATGTTATTACAAAACAAATTATGCACGGGAGATTGTCTTTGGACCTGCCTTTATATTTGGCTTTATATCAACATCAAATTATAATATGGAAAAAGTAATATTTTTTTCCTCAACTTTGTTTGACTCCTCTATAGTTTTGCTTGCACAATTAGAAATACAGGTCAATTGAGTTGGTAATAGTGGAGTTGGACAACAATAATCTCTATGCATGTCTTACCATGATCCATTAACATTGCACTACGCGCTTATCAATATTTCGTGCCATGTTCTAAAATCTTTGGTGATATAGTAAAGTCGTAACACCATGCATGCTTAGCAGGAGACGTTGCAAGAGTAAATGGCCAATTGGCCGTTTCTCGTGCTTTTGGAGACAAGAACCTGAAGACACACTTGCGATCTGACCCTGATATTACAGATGCTGAGATAGATGCTGAAACCGATCTCCTGATTCTTGCTAGTGACGGTGTATGGAAGGTTTAACTTCTCTGCTCGTCTCTCGTCCTCTTTTACTTTAAGTCCTCATGAATGGGTTGAATAACACCATCTTTTCGCCTTTTTTCCCTGTAAAATACCCAGGTTATCTCTAATCAAGAAGCAGTCGACATTGTGAAGAAGATCAAAGACCCCCAGAAGGCAGCGAAGCAACTAGTGGCCGAAGCATTGAACAGAGAGAGTAAGGACGACATCTCCTGCATTGTCCTACGCTTCTAGCTGCTCAGGTTTTGTACATGATGCAACAATACCATCAACAGAAACTCAGCTCGAGTTCTGCCAGTCTATGTCGCTGCCTCCTCGTCACGCCTCTGTAATATGAAGTATGTGAAAGCTGTTGCTACGTCGTTTACTATTGGTTGATTTCTTTCTGTGTAGATTTGCGCCATTTTTTTTTATATATTTTTTTTGTGTAATGTAATTTGCTTGCGAGACGTATAAATTGGGTTTTTGTTTACAGTAATATTTGTCTAATAATTGAAGTAGGGTGAAGTTTCAGTGTATACAAGAACAAGATGCAGCCATTTTGCTGTGGTTTGATCTATTGGCGGAGATGAAGACATTTCTTTATCCTTCAAATTTATTGTATTTTTTTTTTTCTGGGAGTTGTAAACTAGTGATTGAAGTTGATGATAGTATGATTTAAAATCTTTATTATGAGTAGAAATACTTGCAGCTGTTTAAATATTCGTTGATTTTTTCAACTGAGAATTGATGGCTGTTCTACATAAGCACCATAAATAAATAAAATAATAGAGGTATTGTTAGATTTTAGTCTGATTTTTTAAATAATTTACAAAATGTCCTGATTTTTTATAAATAATAATTTAATACCTGATCTTTTAAATATATAATTAATTTAGCCTAAAATAAATATTCGGACTTTTAGTTGCTAATATGTATCTTTTGACCTGAATTTTTTAATTTTGTTTTAATTTTATTTGATCAATTGATATGGCATATGTATATTCAAGTCATTAAAAAAAATAAGGTCAAAAGATACACACGTCAGCAACTAAAAGTTTGAAAATTTATTTCAGGTTAGATTTATTATATATTCAAAAGGTTGGATATTAAATTATTATTTATAAAATATCATGACATTTTTCTAAATTACTTGAAAAGTCAGGCTAAAATCTGATAATACTCTAAAATAATACGTGTCCGCGTATTGTTTTGTGTGGTGGTGTTTCAACTTTTAGTGGTTGGGAATATTTAGAAAGGATATAATTATTATAAAAATGAAATGTTGATGGTAAATCTGTTGTTAAATATAAGTTGTAATATTATTGTTATAAGTTGTAAATATTGGGTATGAAGTATAATTTACACTAAATTAAATGGTATTTGTTGTAAATATATCTAATAGATATATATTATGAGGACGACCAAGTAACTATGGTATGAGTGACGACCAAGTAACTAACCCTAAAACCCTAGCCTTTGTACTATTATATATAGAGACATTTGGTCCTCATATTGAATACACACAATTCATATTCTCTCTGGTCTATCTCTTGTTTACAACACATTATCAACACGAGTCTCCAATTGATTGAGTGGATATTGGTGGTATACCCTAGGAAAGAATCGTATCTTTCCTACAAGGTAATTAATCTCTAGATCAAAATTATAATATGACGTTTGATGATATAATGTATTAGGTGATCTTCGAAAAAGGGATTCTTAATATTTTTTTTATGTTCATATTTTTATGCTTAAGGGATTTCCTTTATATCATGTTTATTGACTTTAATATATTATATCTATTTTTCTTATTATTATAATAATCAGTCTTTTCCGATTTAATCTTGAAAAATTAAATATTGATGCTATTCGAGTAGCACAAGTAATATTCATGAAAAATATTACATTCAAGATCATAAATTGATGCTATTAAAGTAGCACAAGTAATATTCCTAAAGAATATTACATGCTCTAAAGAGAAAATAAATTAAATATGTGGATAAGATATCCTTGATTCTTTGTGCATAATTGCACGAATGGCAAACATAGCCAAACTTGAGTTCATCGCCCGTGACATCTCGGGCAAGAATTATATGTCATGGACTCTTGATGCTGATGTTCATCTGATCTCAAGGAGTCTAGGGGAGGCAATCAAAGAAGGAAATAAAGCATCTCAACAGGATCGCGCTAAGGCGCTGATTTTCCTTCGTCATCATCTTCATGATGATCTAAAGACGGAATATTTGACCGTCAAAAATCCGAGTGAGTTGTGGACAAACCTGAAAGAAATGTTTGATCATCGAAAGACTGTCGTCCTTCCTAAAGCTCGTTACGAGTGGATGCATCTTAGACTGCAAGACTTTAAGTCTGTGAGTGCTTATAATTTTGAATTATTTAAAATTATTTCAAAATTGAAACTTTGTGGAGAGAGCATCACTGATGTTGACATGCTTGAGAAAACATTCTCAACTTTTCATGCTTCTAATGTGCTGTTACAGCAACAATATAGAGAGCGTGGTTTCAAAAAGTACTATGAACTAATATCTTGTTTGTTGGTTGCCGAGCAAAATAATGAATTGCTCATGAAAAACCACGAACTCCGCCCCACTGGTTCCGCTGCATTGCCTGAAGCCAATGCAACTTTCAACCATGAAAATGGACGTGGTCGTGGGAACCAACGTGGATATGGGCGTGGACGTAGACGTGGATATGGTCGCGGTAAACCAAATGATGCAACTTCTAGCAACAAAAGGCAGAAAACATCCCACGAGCACAATTCATCCAAAAAGGAAGCAGTATGTCATAGATGTGACATGAATGGACATTGGTCACGTACTTGCCGAACGGCAAAACACCTTGCAGATCTATATCAAGATTCGATTAAGGGAAAAGGCAAGAAGGAAACCAATGGCGTTGACTTTGACGGTCCAATTGATACTACTCACTTAGATGTCTCCGACTTCCTTGATGACCCAAAAGAAAATAATATGAATCAGTTGATTGGTGGTGGTGTGCTTGAAGGCGATCTCATATGGACATTATTAGTCCTTTATCATTTATTTCTAGTTGATAACAAGACATTGCTTATTTACTTTTGCATCGTTGTTTTTCAGTTAAAAATAATTACTTATTTTCCTTTCGTATTTTTACTCAATAATAATTGATCTTCTTTTAAAAAATGTCTCAGACATTCAAATGGAATCTTGTGATATTTGTCTTACTGATAGTGCCACCACACACACCATTCTCCAAAATAAGAAATATTTTCTTAAGTTGACATTAGCTGATGATAATGTTAACACAATATCAGGTGCATCAAACATCATTGAAGGCTCCGGAAGAGCTTGTATCATTTTACCAAATGATACTAAATTAGATATTAAAAATGTCATGTATTCTAGTAAGTCCAAAAGAAACTTACTAAGTTTCAAGGATATCCGCTATAATGGATACCACATCGAGACTATATCAGAAGGTGGAAATGAATATCTCTACATAAATTCTTTTGTATCCGGCCATAAGAGAACAAAAAAAAAATATTAACACTACCTTCTGGGATGTATTACACATTCATAAAGGCAATTGAGACAAACCATGTCATGAACCCGAAGTTCAATGACACAAAAAGCTTTATGTTTTGGCATGATAGGTTTGGACATCCTGGAGCAACTATGATGCGCCGAATAATCAATAATTCATATGGGCACAACATGAAGAATCAAAAGATTCTTATGACAAATGAATTCTCATGTGATGCTTGTGCGCAAGGCAAGTTAGTCATTAGACCTTCATATACGAAGGTTAATATTGAATCTCTATCTTTCTTGGAGAGAATTCAAGGAGATATTTGTGGACCTATACATCCACCATGTGGCCCTTTTCGATAATTTATGGTATTGATTGATGCTTCTTCTAGATGGTCACATATATGCTTGCTTTCTACTAGAAATGCAACATTTGCTAGACTACTTGCTCAAATTATAAAATTACGAGCTCAATTCCCAGACAATTCAATTAAAATAATTCGTCTTGATAATGCTAGTGAGTTTACGTCTCAAGCATTTGAAAACTATTGTATGGCTATTGGAATTGAGATTGAACATTCAGTCGCTCATGTCCATACTCAAAATGGTTTAGCAGAATCGTTTATTAAAAACGTCTTCAACTTATTGTTAGACCTTTACTTATGAAGTCAAAACTCTCAACTACTGCTTGGGGTCATGCCATATTACATGCGGCAACATTAGTTCGTATTAGACCATCGGCTAACCATGAATACTCCTCAATGCAAATTATTATTGGTCGAGAACTAGATGTTTCTCACTTACGAACTTTTGGTTGTGTGGTTCAAGTCCCAATTGCACCCCCACAACGAACAAAAATGGGTCCCCAACGAAGGCTTGGGATATATGTTGGATTTGATTCACCTTCGATTATAAGGTATATTGAACCTTTAACGGGTGATTTATTTTCTGCACGTTTTGCAGATTGTCATTTTGATGAAATGACATTTCCAACATTAGGTGGAACGAATCTACATCCAGAAAAGCACAAGGAAATATCTTGGAATGAGAAAAGCTTGTCACATTTTGATTCTCGAACTAATCAATGTGAACAAGAAATTGAAAAGATTATCCATTTGCAAAAGATTGCAAACCAACTTCCTAATGCTTTTGTAGATACAAGAAAAGTGACACAATCTCACATACATGATGCAAATACTCCAGCGAAAATTGATGTCCCTGAAGGACAAATAGCGTTGGCAGCAAATGAGTCTAAAATTCGTCAAAAACGTGGTCGACCAATTGGTTCCAAAGATTATGTGCCTAGGAAAAGAAATGGGCAAGATGGAAACCAAACAATGACGAAAATGATTAATCAATCAAATGAAAGTGATGTGATTCTGAAGAATTACAAGTATCTGAAAATCGTGAGATCTCAATAAATTATTTATCTTCCAATCAGATACTCGAGAGAGAACATATCATTGTAGATGATATATTCTCCTTTCACATAGCTCATCAAATTTTAAATGAGGATTCTGAACCGAAATCTGTTACAGAATGTAAATAGAGAAATGATTGGCCAATGTGGAAAAGAGCTATGGAAATGGAATTAAATTCCTGTGATAACTAGAAAGTATTTGGACCTATAGTCGTAACTCCGAAATCTGAAATCCCTGTTGGGTACAGATGGATATTTTTTAGAAAGAGAAACGAGAAAAATGAATTACGAGATATAGAGCAAGACTCGTAGTGCAAGGTTTCTCTCAAAGACCAGGAATTGATTATGAGGAAAAATTCTCTCTAGTAATGGATGCGATTACTTTCAGATTTCTGATTAGTCTGGCTGTATCACAAAGGCTTGCTATGCGCCTTATGGATGTAGTAACTGCCTATCTATATGGGTCATTAGATAATGAAATATATATGAAAATCCCTGAAGCATTAAAGTCAAAACCCAAAAGTATGTTTTTGATTAAACTGCAAAAATCATTGTATAGGCTGAAACGGTCTGGCCGTATGTGGTATAATAGATTGAGCGAGTATCTGTTGAAAGAAGGATACAAGAATGATGATATCTGCCCTTGTGTTTTCATAAAGAAAATCGAAAGTGGATTTTCAATTATAGCAGTTTATGTCGATGATTTGAATTTAATTGAGACTCCAGAAGAGCTCAATAAAACTGCTGAATATTTGAAGAAAGAATTTGAGATGAAAGATTTGGGAAAGACAAAATTTTGTCTTAGTTTACAAATTGAACGTGTCCGAGGAGGAACGTTTATTCACCAATCCACATATACAGAAAAGTGTTAAGGCGCTTTTACATGGATAATGCACATCCATTAGCAACACCAATGGTCGTTAGATCTCTTGATACGAAAAAAGATCCATTTCGACCTATTGAAGATGGTGAAACGATACTTGGTCCTGAAGTACTATATCTAAGTGCAATTGGAGCATTAACTTATCTGACTAATTATACTAGATCAGATATAGCTTTTTCTGTAAATCTTCTCGCAAGATATATCGCTGCACCAACTTTGAGACATTAGAATGGTGTTAAACAAATTCTACGTTATCTGAAGGCTACCATAGACCTTGGATTATATTATTCGGAAAATTCCGATTCTTCTCTGGTAGGGTATTCGGATACAGGATTTTTATCCGATCCACATCAAGCCAAGTCACAAACTGGCTATGTTTTCATATGTGGTGGAACTGCTATATCATGGAAGTCTGTGAAGCAAACATTGACTGCAACATCCTCAAATCATTCTGAAATTATTGCAATCCATGAAACAAGTCGAGAGTGTGTATGGTTGAGAAATATGATGAGTCACATCCAAGAGTCGTGCGGAATAACTTCATCAAAGATCAATCCAACTATTTTGTATGAAGACAATGTTGCTTGCATCGCACAACTCAAGGAAGGATACATCAAAAGTGATAGGACGAAACACATTTCTCTCAAGTTATTCTACACACACGATCTCCAAAAGAATGGCGATATCAACGTTCAACAAATTCGCTCAAGTGACAATTTCGCAGACTTATTCACAAGGGCATCACCAACATCAACATTCAGAAAGTTGGTACACAAGATCGGCATGCGCCGACTCAAAGATCTACAGTGATCTCAAGATCAGGGGAGCAGTTGTACTCTTTTTCCTTCGACTAGGTTTTGTCCCACTGAATTTTCCTAGCAAGGTTTTAATGAGGCAACATTTGTTTTAGAGATTGATCACTCAAGGGGAAGTGTTGTAAATATATCTAATAGATATATATGGTATGAGTGACGACCAAGTAACTATGATATGAGTGACGACCAAGTAACTAACCCTAAAACCCTAGCCCTCGTACTATAATATATAGAGACATTTGGTCCTCATATTGAATACACACAATTCACATTCTCTCTGATCTATCTCTTGTTTACAACAATATTAAAATTATAATTGGTTACTATTTCTTTCTGTTTATCCTGGCTATAAATTATAGTATAAAAATTAAATTGCTATTGAAACAATATTAATTAAAAAGGGTATTTTGGTAATGAAAATGATTATTGCTCTTAGAAATGGAACATGCCTAAAAATTTCATGATCTTCTATTTAAGAAAACCATTGTCGCAATTTATTAACATGTATTGACAACTTTTTTCCCAAGAAAGAAAAATACTAACACAATTCCCTTTTTCTTTTTTTCTTTCTGAAAGATAAATATAGCTTATTCTTATTCTAAAAAAATATATTAATAAAGTTTCTTCTTCCAAAAAGAAAAAGAAAAAGAAATTGAAGCGAAACGAAAATCCCACGACTCGAAGAAACATATTCTAGATCATAAACGTGTCCACGTGGCGGAATTGGGTTTCACTATGCTGTGCAGTGTAGCGCAACAGACGACTGAACCCCTCTCTCTCTCCTTAAACCCTCTCTCTCTCTCTCTCTCCCTAAAACCCTGTTTCTTGCTCTGCAATCCTCTGCAAAGACCACCTTCTCACTCCTCAATTCGCCGACTATCCAGTGCAGTCCGATTTTCAGCTATCTTACATTTCCATACTTCAAATGCCGGAATTGACGAAACTTAACGCACCGAACCAAAGGTTATGGGTGGTGATCGGCATCGGCGTTGCCGGAGTTTTGATCCTCGCCGAGGTCCAACGGCGTCGTATTAGAGCCAAGAGCTCCGTTAAAGAAGATTTTGGAGCGTTTGTCGATAGGTTTGAGCTTCTCCCATTTCCTCAGCCACCTCCCCCAGCGGCTCCCCTCTCGCTCTCTGGCCTCACCTTCGCAATCAATGACAAGTATGTCATCACTTCTTCTCCTTCTCTACCTCTCTCTCTCTCTCTCTGGTTTTTGGTTCCATATGGCTTTTTTTTTTGGCAAAGAGATGTTGGTTGGTGGTAGTTTTTGTCATCATAGTTGATTTTAGTATTCATTGACTACTGATCTTCATGCAAAATCTTGCCCATCAAAAAGCATTTGTATATTTTTAGATGGTAGATAGAAAATGAGTTGATGTGAAATTTTGTTGCAATAAATTATAACTCTAATTTTTTTATGGAGTATGTCTGTCAGCGCATGACTTATCATTTATTCATGGTTATTCTGTAGCATTGATGTAAAAGGTTATGTGACTGGACATGGAAGTAGAGATTGGAAGAGGGCACAAACAGCAGCAGAAAAAACAGCTCTACTGGTAACAACAATACTAAAAAATGGGGCGGCCTGTGTAGGAAAGACTGTCATGGGCGAACTTGGTTTTGGGTAATTCCTTTTTTACCCCATGAGTTTTAATACGATATCTGATTCAATATAAATGTCAATGCTTGTCCATATTCATATGATATAATTGGATCATCGTGAAGGCAAATATTAATAATTGCTGTTGGACTATGATTACAGGTTATTAGGGGAAAATAAAAATTATGGAATTCCAATAAACCCTCAGAATCCATCTCATTTTCCAGGAGGTTCTTCTAGTGGATCAGCAGTGGCAGTTGCAGCCCACCTTGTAAATTTTGCTCTCGGTACGTTCTTATATTTCCCTTCATTTTCAATTATTGAGATCACCTAAGACTTGTAATTACTATTGCTGTTAGAATATAAACACACACATACACACACACACACATGTTATTTTTTATTAATAAGATTGTATTTATGCATCTTCATAGTTTTAAAGGAAACACATTTAGCCCTCAAGTTCCTTAAAAAATAGGAACACAAAAAGGAATAAATAAAGTTCCTATAGTGGTTTTGGTTCTCATACTTTCAGATTTTTTTTTGTTTCCTCTTAGTTTCTCATTTTTTTATTCCATGTTGTTGATGAGCTACTTATTGTTCTTCGTGGTTTTTGGCCATCACATTGTCTCCAGTTTCTATGTAATTGCAGATACTATAGTCTGCTGAAAAATGTTTTGAACTGTTCGGTTCTCTGTTACATTTTGCATTTTAATCACATGTAATGGTATTGTAGGTACGGATACAACTGGTTGCATAAGAGTTCCAGCATCATTTTGTGGCATTATCGGTTTTAGACCGTCTCATGGTATTGTATCTACGATTGGTGTTTCACCAAACTCTCAAAGCTTAGACACTGTTGGTATGCAATCAATCCTTGCATTTTTGGAAGCTTAGAATACCATCACTTACATTGTTGTGTGGACAGTTTTTGAAATTATACCTTAGCATAGGATAATATTAGCAATTTTGTTCATGCAAATAAAAATGTTGAATAATGATAGCATTACTGTTTCAGGATGCTTGGCATCTGATCCATTGGTTTTGCATCGTGTGGGACATGCTCTACTTCAGTTAAGTCCCGTGGTGCCTAAGAGGACAAGAAGCATAGTTATAGCTGATGATCTTTTCCAGCTTTCCAAGGTCCCTGTGCAGAAGACTGTTTATGTTATAAGCAAAGCAGTAGAGAATTTATCTGGTTGTAAGTTTCATTTTGTCGCATTGGTCTACTCTAGAATTTCTTCTTTCTCTGATTTTAGAGAAAATGTGTTGGTAAAGTTTCAAATATATTTTTCAGTATTTCCTGACTAATCACAATTTTTTACCGAAATGAATATTCAAAATTTAAGTAGCTATACAGATACTTTCCTTTTGTTTTAACCATGCAGACCAGACACCTAAGCATATTAATTTCGGGCAGTACATTGCTTCACATGTTCCAAGCCTTAAAAGTTTCTCTGAAGAATCGACAGACCTGCGAAATGGAATATCTACTTTGAAAGCATTGTCTTCTGTAATGCTTTTACTACAAAGGTACTGCAAATTGTTTGCAGCTTATCATTCTATTACTTATCTATGGCTCTTGGGGAAGAGTTTCCTTTATCTGCTGAAGAGGGTTGGGAAAGGACAAGTATTCATTTTGTTAGGAAGAAACCAAGATTGGCCTTATATTCAGTTGCATCATTACTTATCTTTTTTTTTTCATTTTTTTTTAAATTGAGCTTATTTTATTTCAGGTACGAGTTCAAAACAAATCATGAAGATTGGATTAGATCAGTCAAACCTAAATTAGGCCCTGACGTCTCGCATCGTGTTTGGGAAGCAATGAATACAATCCAGGAAAATGCCAAATCTCTATATAAAGTCAGAATGGAAATGCGAGCTGCTCTAAAGAGTCTCTTAAAGGTAATCTACACTATTTTCATCCAACAGTTTGCTTTTCCATCTTACGAGTATTGGAGAATGTCTGGGATCATTTTTGGAATATTTATGGGCCATTGATACATCTATGCCTTCTGATTAATATTTCTAGAGAGGTTCAGTTGCAAGGTGATCCATGTCAGAGTTTTTGAACATCCACCATTTAAAGAATATGCAGTTATCTTGCAGGGTGAGGGAACATCTTGAATTTTGAAGAAAAATGAAAAATGTACACATTCTTGAATATAAATTTCATTTGCATCTGAGGTGTCACTACTTACCAGGAGGGTGATTGTAGTGCTGACAGGTGACTGCATGACATCAATTAGTCTTACAACTTTAATAAGTATTGCTTTAATTTTTAAAGCATCAGTGAATGATGATAACTATGGATGATATGGAAGCCTCGTGACAGTATCTTATGATTCCTATTTAATGACAGTTCTCCTAAAAATTAAAAAAGGAGAAAAGAAAATGAAATATTAATATGAAAAACAACTGTTTTTTTTTTTTTTTGATTCAAGTCTGGTGTTTGTGAAAATGGATTCTGGACCCAGAAGATCATGGGGTATGGAAATCTGTTGACTTTGTATTTACTATTTATCAGAAGGTGAAACACATTTTCTTCTTTGAAAGTGCAAATAATTATGCCAATTATGTTCTTTGAAGTTGTTAGTCTAACTGGTTTTTATTTGTATATTTGATTTTTAAGGATGGCGGGATATTAGTAGCTCCAACAGTAGCTGATCCTTCACCCAAACTGAACTCAAAAAAAGGTCTGCAAGTGGAGTTCTATGACAGAATGTATTCCTTTTTGAGCATTGCAAGTATGTCAGGAGGTTGTCAGGTAATTCATATTCCAAGGTTTCAGATGCTTAATGTTCCCATCTATATCCAAACTTTCCCATAAGAAGTTTGTCTGATTTATCCATATGTCATCTCTCTCTCTCTCTCTCCCCCTCTCTCCCCCTAACAATACGATCTATTTTGATTTCTGATGTACAGGTTACCATTCCATTTGGAACACATGATGACAGTCCGGTTTCTGTATCATTTATTGCATCTCATGGAACTGATAAATTCCTGCTCGATACTGTTCTGGATATGTATTCTTCTCTTCAAGAAGTAGTAGGTACTATTTCTAGTTCCTTACCGTTACCATATATCAATGGTAACATGGATGCTGCTGAGCTTCTAAAAGAAAAGGTTCATTCTCCTAAACTACTTTTTTCTTGATATATTGAACTTCCAATTTTCTTCTTCTACAGCCAAAAGTATCTTTAGCATGTATTTCCAAACGTCTTCCTTTAAGACCCATTTTGTTTGTCTGAGACCATAGTATCATGTATTTAGGAAATCTTCTATCAATGGAGAAGATGTGTATCTATATAAGTTTATCTCCAAATGCAGAAATGTTTCTTGTTGTTTCCACTCTGTCAAAATAAAGCCTATTGATACTGTGGATTCATCAACAAACCAGACATTCCTAATACAAAATCAAACATGCTTAACATTCATCACAGAAACACTTCTCTACAACACCCTAAAGAAATCTGAAACATAGGTAATGAAATTCATAAAAAATAGCTTGAACAATTTCTGCTTTTGTACAGGGGAATGCTGCTTTTAAAGTTAAGCAGTGGAATCAGGCCTCAAATTACTACACAGAGGCGATAAAATTGAACGAAACCAATGCAACTTATTATTGCAATCGGGCAGCTGCTTGCTTGGAGTTGGGATGGTGTGATTCTTCACATACTTCTTGTACAGTTCTCCGCATGAAATCACTTTATTGAATTTCTTTTCTAATAGAGATTATTTATGCAGTTTCCAACAAGCTGAAGATGATTGCAGTAAAGCAATTTCTCTGGATAAGAAGGTCTGAGCTAGGTTTACTCCCCTTATAAGAAGCAATTTCTTTAATGTTGTAAGATAGGTCATTTTCCTATGTCATTTCATGTTTGCCTCAGGTAGAAATCACACACGTCTGCCAGAATTAGGTGACCGATACAAAGTTTTGCAATTTCTCGATTATCTCTTACGGATGCTTCATGCCTCTCACTAGAATCTATTTAACAAGGGATGATGGGAGATCAATACTGAATTCTACAATTGGAAGACCGAGAATTCTTACCTATTATGTGGCTCTAATAAAGCAGTCAAAACCAAATTTCAGTGTTAGATGAATCATTATTATGTGTACTTGGCGTTTATTTCAGATCAGTATTCCCTTATTTACTGTAAACTTCACGGGAGAGTCAACAGTAGCCAACTGAGTTCATTGATCTCTTGCTCCATAATTAGTCTATATTGAGCAATATCGCCTTCTAATCTGTTGCCGGAAGAAGCAGATAAAATACATGATAAAGTAGTTATTTTACTCGAGCAATTCATAACTCATTCCCCCAATGCAGAACGTGAAGGCCTATCTAAGACGCGGAAAAGCTAGAGAATCACTGCTTTTATACAGAGAGGCTCTTCAAGGTTTGGCAATCACTTTCAACCTTTAATTTTGCTACATATGTAATCTTAATTTGACATCATTAGTTTTGTATTTTAGTAATATCTATATCTCTATATATTAAACTAGGTAGAGGTTTGGAAGTAATCAATCCCTTAGGAAAATTCTAGAAGGTTTAAATTACCTATAGTGACTGCTTCACTTGTGGCATACACCTGTCAAATTTTAGCATAACGTAGTCTTACTGCATTGATGTTTTGGCTATTTCACTTTCTTCGTTTGCTGATATTTATCGGTGGGGAAACTGGCAGATTTCAAGCATGCACTCGTTCTGGAACCTCAGAATAAGGCTGCTGGTGTAGCTGAGAAGAGACTACTGAAATTGATCGGTTTGAGGCGTTAGACATTTTATCCGATTATCAGTGGAAATATTTAGGTATAAAGTGTTGATTATTTGGAGAAAACTTGTGGAGGTCAAAGTGGACGATGTTTGAAGAAGGTGCAAGAAACTTATTGTGTTTTGAGTTGCACAGATGACAAAAGCATCATATATAATGTTTACGTACATTATTGAAGATGAAGATTGAAGCCCTTGGACAAGTTTTCAAGTAAATATAATATGAACAGAATGGTGAAGAACACACACTTGTTGAGATGGAAATTTGATATATCAGAGCTTGAACTCTGTGTTGGCGTCGAACTCTTGGGACGATGACAGCAGAGGATCCTGTCAACATATTATTCATCAATCTCTTAATCACAATTTATCATTAACATTCAGTCCTGAAGGGATAAAAGAGGGAGAATGAACCTGCAAGATCTTGCGAGTGAAAACTCGGCGGAGGCGGGCGCCGGCACATGATCCCACATGATCATCTCTCTTGAGGGACTCCTGCATCTGTAGCAGTATCTCTCTGTAACTAATCTTCCTCTTGTTTGTCACTGCTGTTTTTACTGCTTTTATGAACGTGCACGTCATTGCCCCCGTCCTGTTCTTCTCGGGCGAGAAAGCCTGCCATAGAACAACATGAAATTCATGTTACATCTCGATCGTATTTCAGTTATACTCATGCTCATCCATCAATTATATATATATAAGAGTTATGTAGGACTAATTAACTGATGTGTCTGCAGCCTGTTGATAATCTTCGCATGCACTAAAGCATATGGCCTTTCCTCCACTCGTACCCTTGGATTCACCATTATCATCCCATTTTCCCCTGATCATCGGGCATATATACGAGTTAATAGAGAGAGAGAGAGAGAAGAGAGAGGGGTGAAGTTAGGTACGTGTTCATGTTATAGACGTGGGGCAAGTCGAGAACAGTTCCACTGTGGCAAGAATCAACGATAGCGTGAAGCGTGACGCCCTCAATGAGTGGCTTAACTATGGTTTGATTAATGTAGTTGTCGAAAATCATGCCGTTGGTCTCAAAATCGAGTGGACAGATGGTTTCATCGAAGCCGTCGATCTCATCGCCGTGGAGGCCGCGCTGCCGGAGGCCGTGACCGGAGAAGTAGAAGAGCAACGAGTCCCCCGGTTGAATCCCCCTCATCAGCCACTGGAAACCATCTTCTATGTTCTTCCTTGTTGGTTCAAGATATGCATCTTTTTCTACAAATTTCGTGTTTTGATTTCCATTATGAAAAAAAAAAAAACTTCTAAAATTTCAATTAAAAAAAAAAGGTTAAAAACCTGCAAGAATAAGAATGGAATCAAGAGGGAAATGGAAGTGATGAAGCAAAAGATCTCTCATGTTCTTCATATCATGTATGGTTCCCTTGAGCTCAAACTTGTTCTTTTTGTAACTGATGCAGCAGAGCAGCGCCCTCTTCCCTCTCGCTGGCTGTTTTAAGGTGATGGGAGACGGGGACGAGCTTTGATCTCTGGCGCGCTGGCTGTTGTTGCCGGAGTTTTTCAGTCTCCGGCCGTAGCAGAACCCTTTCGGCTCACCCATGATCTTGTCTTTGTCCATCACAAAACAAACCTTTCTTTCTTTCCTTCTTTCTAAACTATATGCTCAAGCCACGAATATCTCATAATTGCCTTTTGGATTGTTTAATTTTTTGTGTTCATCAAGGCATTGTTGTTCTAATAAAAAGATAATATTCTTAGTTCGATGGCCTAGTGATAGTCTGGTGTAAGCTTGAAGCCAAATTGTCTTGTTTCACCTCAAGCTCGAATCACACCACTCACACACCACTAGGTGTGAGTGTGAGTCACACATAATTTTCTAAGTGTGGTTTATTTCTCTTGTGTGTTAATTAGATGAAATTATATATGGTTTCTAAACTGGAAAGAGAGATATATTATTGGAATAGGATTCTTGGTGATATTCGTATATCATATGGATGCTTCATGTTCTTAAAGTTAAGTACTTGTATAATAGTTGAACTACTATTAATACAGTATTCATTTTGTTTAATCGTCTTATTCCCCTGTAGTTTGCAATGATGAATGAAATAGAACAAAAAAATAAAATAGTATTTGTGCCATGCACAATTAAGGAAAAAAAAAGTTATATTGTGTTGCATGGATGAATGATCCTACAGTCTAATGTTCTTTTCTCTTAAAATGTTAATTAGATACCACCGACAGCGGTCCCTGGAAGAATCAGATCCTCTCATTTTTTGTGATTTGATAATAATATAGTAAGGAAATTTTTTGATTCCATGTTGATGAATAGGGGCATCTCAGAAAAATTAAAGCTTACATATGAAATTTGAAAAAAATAAAAATAGAATATTTAGCCTTATCTGTTTGAAATGGCTTTCCAAAAAAGCCAACAAAAAGAACTCAATAAAAAAATCCGACCTGCCGGATTCGAACCAGCGACCTAAGGATTTCAGCAGCACCACTACAGTCCTCCGCTCTACCAACTGAGCTAAGGTCGGACGATGTTAATTCTTATTCAAGATACTAACTCATAGTAAAATATAGCCATAAAAAAGAAAAAAAAAAGAAAGATAAAATATTGAAAGTCGATAGAAAATGAGATATATGGAATTTGTTCCATGGATCGAGAAGGGAGAAGGGATTGTTGAAAATTGAATCTAACTCGGCTCTTGCAACTCATGTCAACACTAGTGCAGTAAATTGCATATTCTTGGCTTGAATACCTTCAACTTAGTATTATTATTACACAACCAACCAAACTGAGAAAGAACCATCTATTTGGACCAACTTATTTACACATGAATGATGAGTTTAATCAAGTAAAATTACAGAGAAATCCCTAGGAAAAATGTTTTAATCTAATTCCACAATCTGTTGGAATGATAGATGATAGAAAGCTTAAGCCTCTTCAACAATACAGTTAATTGTACAGTTAGACTAGAGCTTCAAAGAGTAGCAAAATTGTCACAAGCAGGCAGCAGGTTTTCAGAGTCTAAATTTGATTGGATTTCACCGATTTTATTCTACTGATGAGAGACTCAGCACCATTACATAAGCTGTTGATTCCGACCAACCCGACCCGGAACGTGTGAGCTAGCATCTCCATCCTCTTCACGTCATCTTCCAAACCATTCAGCTCCATAGCCTGCTTCCTCTGAAGCAGGCCGAATAGATGGATATGATCCACCTCCGACTTACCACTCATCACTGCAACTCGTAACAACGCATTCGACTCCACATCTGTTGATTGTGGATCGAACAAAACAGCAAAGCTGCCAAATGCGAGGTCAGGGCTCTCAAAGAGTGGGTCTACATCGTTGCTTTCATGATTGATTGCATTCACTTTTGCGGTTGGAGAGACTAATCTCCTCCTAGCCACCCTCATTATATGAGCAGCCTCCCTCATCCCACTCAGAAAAGCTCCATGCATTGTGGCTGGATACTGCTTATTAGTCGCTTCTCCAGCGAAAAAAACCCTATCGGCAACACTCTCTGCAAGAATATCGTAGTCATCTCCCGAAGCACCAACTGCAACGTAGGAATACGATCCATATGAGAACTGATCCTGACCCCAACGAGTACAAACTGCCTGAACTGGATCTGGAACTGCAATCCCTTTAGGGCTGAAAATACCCTTCAAAATCTCCAAAACCCTGTTCACAGATTCGACTGGAGAATTCTTTTCAAACTTGACAGCAGCTTCTCCAGCCACAAGAGCAATAAGGAGGGGCCCCCCAGCCACAGCAGAATAACTATAAAATAGAAAGAATTCGCCTCTCATACCAGGGTCCTCTGTCAAATGCCCAAAGGTATCGATCTCTCCACCCCAAAAATCATATGGAAACAAAATGGCTACTTTATTTAGCAACCCGAATCCTAATCTATCAATTGCGTCCTTTTTCCGTTGAGGGAGTTCCGGCACAAACTCAATATTCCCCCTTTTGAGCACTCCCAGCGGGGCTGTGCAAAGCACCATGTCACCTTGATACTCTTGCCCTCCGGCATACACCATAACCCCGTCACTTCCATATCTCACGCAACCAACTGGGCGTTCATAGAAAATCGGAAGGTCCTCTGCTAAAGCTCGAATGAGCCTCCCATTCCCTCCAGGGATAAAACAATGATCACCACCCATCTCATACGGATCATCCTGATCCCAGAAAGCCATAGACAAATTCGACAACAATGTGGCATTGGCATACTCAAGATTCGCCAAATGCCAATCCAACAACATGCGCTCCAATGGCTCCTCAGCTACTTTGTACACACGCCTAAATGCTTCCAAAGCTGTCCCCAACGAAATATCCACGCTCCGAATCTCCTCCATGATCCCCTGCCTAAGCTTACAAACCCTATCTAGCAACTTATTAAACGAGCTCTCCACTTTCGAATCAACATCAGAATTAACCATCATTCCATTAGGCAAGTATAGTGGGCATATATCCCTAACCTTATGAAGCGGCCATCCAAGCTGGCGCGCCAAAACACCCAACGGATTCCCATTGATGCCGGTTAACACGCTCCCACCTAAATCCGCGGCGCCAACAACACTGTCGTCGCTTCCGCTCATTCTTTTGGTCCGAACTCTACCACCGGGCCGGGCCCTGCCCTCAAGCACGACAACCTTAAAGCCCAAAAAGATCAACTGCCTGGCTGCAACCAAACCGGATAGGCCAGCTCCAATTACGATCACGCTTCCCAGCGGCAATTCGTCAGAAGCCTTGTTCTTTACATCCTTGATCGCAGGGGCGATACCAAAATTGATGTACCCATGGTGAAGAAGGAAGTTGTAGGCGGAATTCACGAGGTTTTTGTGCTCGACGCGTATCGACTCCAGAACGTGGTCCCTGGTGAGCCAAACGGCGACGTTAGACCGCCACCGGGCGAGAATGTGGTTGCGCACGATAATGTAGTTGGCCTGCTCCGTGCCGCCGATTTGCGGAACGACGTTCGCCTCAATTTCTTCCTCCGTTAACGAATCAACTGGAAAACCAACGGAGATTGCAATTAGGGCTTCTATGTCAACCTCCTTAGAAAGGTCCGACGGACCCCTCCGCTTGCGGAGGTAGCCGGTGAGAGCGTCGGCATCTTCGTCTTCGTCCACGGCCGAGGCGGTCGAGGATTTCGCGTGGGGGCGGAGAACGCGGAGGCGTGAAGCAGTGGAGGAAATCATGTCAGTGAAGATTCTCTTGCGACGGCGCCGCCTCTTGCGCGGTTGGGATTCGGGTTGGGCCTGAGGCTCCGGGCCCGTTTCGTTGCTGAAATCGTTGGTTTCCATAGGTTCGGACCGTTCGGTGGTGTAGTCGTTGAGTTCCGTCGGTTCTGAACTGGACTTTGGATCGGCGTGAGAAACATCGGGATTAGGAAGTGAGATGTCTTCGGTGAGTGGAGGGAGGCCGGTGGTGATATCCGGCGGCGTCACCGTGGTTTCCATCGGTGCAGGACGACGACGACGGCGCAATCTAGGGTTTTAGGCTTTAGAGCTGTGCGGCCGACGCCGTCTATTTTATCTTGGATTTACTGTTTTAGGCGTAGGATTTTGGGAAAATACATGTTCAAATTTAAATAAATTAGTGATAAATAAGGCAAATTTATTGCTTCCAGGCTCTAAAGTCTAGATCGTAGATGTAGATACATAATTAATGTGCAATTTGATTAAATCTCATTTTACCCAACTAATTTAAATAAGTAGTATAAATAGATTCGTTAAAAAAATAAAATATTCCCACGGGTGTTACATTACATTAGTTAAAATTAAAAATCAAATGCAATATTCTAATTTTATGCCTTGGATATTTCATAGTTCGATATGGATTAAAATTTAAAAATGACATGATTTGTAGTGGTAGTAGTTCACACTCACCCAAATTTTACGTCTCTGTTTTTTTTTTCCGCTTTACCACAAACTTTTTTTGCCCGTTGCCACATGTCACATGAGATTTTTTGTTGCAAATTATGTATTAATGTAAGCAATTAAATTTTATCACCAATTGGTGCCACTGAAAATTGAATAATTGAAATATCTAAATTATATTACTTATTTATATTTTAGGAATTTTAATTCCTAAATTAAATATTTAATATGTGAAAGAAATCCCAGCCAATAGAAATGCGATAAATGGTGAGCTCACACAAATGATCGATACATTATTGCAGATAATCATGAAATACAAGGTTCTAATTAACTTGTGCAACATAAGCCCCAGTGAGGCACCAATAGAAATATGTCGCATAAGCTTTAAAGAAGACACTAATGAGATGCCGCCACATAAGTCCTAAATATACCAAAAAAAGAAAAATTAGAGGCCTTGACCTAAGAAAATGGACACAATTTGAATTGAAGAGCTCAAGACTCGAGGAAGTTTGCTTGAAGAAATTTTCTCTCAACCTTCAAAGCGTTCTATGTCAAAATCATCCCAAGTTCGAAATTTGATCCGGATTCAAGGTGCTACACCCCCAATCAACGTTTTCAAGCTTTAAATCTTCAAGTTGTTCTTAGAGATTCAAGACTTTCTTCATCAAGATCATCGAAAATCATCGTTTAATCCGGAATCAAGGTGCTACGCCCTCCGATCAACGTTTTCAAGCTTTAAGTCTTCATGTTGTTCTTGGAGATTCAAGATTTTCTTCATCAAGATTGACCAAAATCATTGTTTGATCCGGAATCAAAGTCTCGACCATCTGAATCAACACTATAAACTCCAAGGCATCAAATTCGTGAAGATCGAGAAGACAAATCCACCTTAAAGATCTAGAAGAACACGAAGATCAAATTTCTGTAATTTCAATCCAAAAATATTTATTTATACGCTTTTTCAGAATTTATTAATATAAGTACACGAATTTTGTGTTACAGTTACATTTTCAATATAATGATTTTTTCTTATTATTTTTTTAAAATTTAGTTCAATTTTTTGTATATATATTTTTAGGGTTCACCCTACCAAATTAGGATTTATAATTATTTTTTAATATTTTATTTTCAGTTTTCAATTAATAATTTATTATTATAGTTGATTATTTTAAAGTTAAATTTTATAATTTATGTAATTCAAGTTTTTAATGATAAATCGTAACTATGATTATTTATGTTGTAATTAACTACATGTATATTTTTCATCTATTTTAATTGTCGTTTGTTTATTTTCAATTCATGTTGAATTTATTGTTATTTGTGTTCTTAGTTTGTTTATTTATATTTTATATAAGTTTGTTATTTTGTGTTGTTACAATTTTCAGTGATAATGATATTTTATTTAAATTATAATTAATTTATTTATTAATAAAAAGAAAACGAAAAATAATATATAATGTTGTAATTGAGTGTTTGAGGTGGTTGCTAATAAACTATCAAATTGCATGCGGTTGAATTGGGTAAAATATTGGTGATGTAGAAGAGAGATAAATTAATTAAATATTGAGGCTGTTTGCCTGATTAGGGGTGTTTGTGATAATGGCAGTCTTAAGTCACAATTGACATTGATTTTCGCATCACGATTTTGTATTTATTAGACTACCCCCATCAACAATCTACCACAATCTAATCTATCAATAAAATAATCATTTTTATCTCATCCATCTACACAATCAGCTCAACAATCCAAATTCACAATCTTTCAACTTTATCAACAATCCTCCAAATCCAAAATAATTTATTTTATTAATATCTATTTGGTGGAGAAAGAAGTAGAATGTTGGGTGTTTATTTTGCAGAACATATCACCGATCGATTAAGAAAAATAATTGAACATGATATTTTTTTCTTATTTTTTATTTATTTGTGATAATCGATTGGCTCAGATTGCCAATGAGAGTGGTCATAGAGTGATTTTCTAAACAACACATATGGCGTTGAGTATCATATAATTTAAAAATCGATATACAAAATTTTTCTAGTCCCTTAAAAAATAATACAATATATCTATACCTCTATACGATATATAAAAATAGAATAAATCTAATTTTACCGTTAATTTAATGGCAATTTTGTAAATTAGATTTTGATTTATTCTCCTAAATTAAAATATGCCAGCATGTATAAAAATATTATAATATTATTATAATATTACTTTTCTTTAGGGCTGGTAATTTTGGCCCGACCCGGAACTTTTTTAATACCCGGCCTGGCCCGAAAATGAGAGAAGCCCGAAAGGGCCGGGCTTTTTGGCCCAAAACAAGGAAAATTACACTAAGCCCGCGGGTGGCCTGGCTCGGCACGCCTTTTCGGGTCGGGCCGGATCGGGCCCGAATTATGTAAAAAGCCCGAATTTTCGGGCCGGGCCGGGTTGCCCGAATTGCCACCTCTACTTTTCTTAAACACTTAATTATATTTCAGATACACATACCCACAATTGTAGCAGTTACATTTCAAAATTGTAAAACCCAAAACTTTCTACCAAAAAATCAAACCGTGACTCCTCCACTCTTCCCTGCCAAAATTCTGAATACCCAGACAATAATGCAATTTCATTGACAGTGTTGAAGAGGTTTCCTTCAGCTTCAATGGCCGAAAAGTTTTAATTGTAAGAGCGGCAGATTCCTGATGTAATAAGAAATCAAAATTCATTCCAAATTCTTGATGTAATATGAAGTATCGATAGATGAGAAGGGACATGAAGTTCGGGAGAAGAGCGACTGATTTCCGGGGAGAAAGATGGCGGTGGCGGTTTTCGGGTGAGAGAATGAGCATAGCAGCAAGTTTTGAGCGATAAAGATTATGATTCGAAGTTGAATCCAAAAAAAAATATTCTTCTTTTCTTCTCCCGAACGAAACATTCAATTTTCTCCTGCTGCAAGAGCGGCATCAACTTCATCAAGAATTCACGCTGTCAACAGGTAATTCATTTATTTTATTGGACTTGGGTTTTTTTAGACATCTTAGGTTTTTTATTAGAGAGTGTTGCATTTATTTATGTTTTGCTTTTTGTTTGAAATGTACTTCCAAATCGAGGAAAAATGTTTATGTGATGATTATGAGTGTTGCATATATTTCTATTTTGCTTTTTCTGTGAATTGCACTTCGAGATCGAGGGAAAGCGTTTCTCTAACGATTGTATTTCAGCCATTGAGGTGCATTGAAACCTTCATAAATATTTAACATTAACCAAAATTCGTGCACACGAAATTGAAGATCTGTTGGATTCTTCAAGTTCTCCTCCATCGTATTTTTTTATTTTTTCATCTGGTGATCGTTTGCATTGAATGGGTTTTTTTATTTTTTCATCTGGTGATCGTTTGCATTGAATGGGTCATGATAGTTTATAAATCGAAAAAAGATTAACGCATCAATTTTGCTGAAATTTTGGGATTTTCTATGAAGAGAACGACAGATTGTATATCCTATTATTTATTTATTTCGTTCATTATTTTTTTTATAAAGTTGGGTAGTAAATGTTTTTTCAATAATTATTTATTTAAATTAGTTATTGGAATCATATTATTTGATTGTGTTCTTTTTTAATATAAATTAAAGGGATAAGGCCAAATAGGATATTAAACTAATTTGGAGGGCTCAATTGATCCATTGTAACTTTTTTTTTGCTCAATTGGGCCACCACGATTTTAAAATCGTGTCAATTGAGCCATTGTATGGCGGAGTCCTAACGAAGGACGTTAAC
Source organism: Perilla frutescens (assembly GCA_026008535.1). NCBI lineage: Eukaryota > Viridiplantae > Streptophyta > Magnoliopsida > Lamiales > Lamiaceae > Perilla > Perilla frutescens. The sequence goes on along the minus strand of BRKX01000011.1, from coordinate 30,277,813 downwards.
TCGGCTCGAAACGACGTTATTTTCTTTTAAGTTTTTACCCTAACCCATAACCCGACCCATCCCTAACCCCTAACCCTTAACCCGACCCACTCATCCAAACTACACAAAATCAATTTTGGGGATTTCAAATCGCAAATTCACGAATTAGGGTATCCCCAAAATTGAAAATTCCACAAATCCTCCCACCATCCTAAATCACTATCGCTATAAGTAATGTTCAAGTCTCAATCACAAAAAATGGATTCACAGTCTTCTTCTCCAAGCTCGACAAGTTATAGGAGACAACAAAACCATTTCAGCAATATGAAGTAACTTATGTATGTACTTGTTAAGTGGTTTGTCTCTATATTTCACTGATAGAAACACACATATCTCCTTAATTTCTCTCAATTATTGAGGCGATCCAGCTAAATGTCACGACTTTTAACTAAATTGAAATATGTATTGATGACGATATGAAAAGTCTTGGCCCTTAATTAGCATTAATTCCACTATTAATACATAGGCATCTATTAAGCGGTTCAAATTTTCCATTACATTTTTATGTATTTCACTTCATATTTCATCATAAAATTTATGATTTTAATAATTATTATTATAAAATAAAAATAAATTCTAGCAAAAATAATCATAGTAAACATTTATGAACAAAAAATAAATTAAAAAAGTTATAAAATGTAATTTTGAATTAATCAACTACAATAATAAATTATTAATTAAAAATTAAAAATTAAAAATTAAAAATTAAATACTAAAAAATAATTATAAAGCCTGATTAGGTGGGGTGAACCCTAAAAAAAATCTTAAAATTAAACTAAGTCACAAAAAAATATAATTGAAGAAAAAATATATATAAAAAATACATAATTTAAAAGTATAACACATAGTGTAACATGAAATTTCAAGTGCCTATTAAGTGGGTTGAAATTTTCCGTTACACTTTTTCGTGTTTCATTATCAAATTTATGATTTTAATAGCATTCATTATAAAATAAAATTTAATTATAATATAAATAATTATAGTGATTAGTGAACATTTATCAACACAAAAAATGAATTAAATAATTATAAAACATAATTTTGAAAAAAATCAACCATAATAATGAATTATTAATTGAAAAATAAAAAATTAAATATTAAAAAATAATTGTAAATTCTAATTGGGTGGGGTGAACCCTAAAAAAATCATAAAGTTAAACTAAATCACAAAAAAAAAAAAAAAAATTGAACAAAAAAAATACAAAAAAAAACTCATAATTTAAAAGTGTAACATAGAGAGTGTAATACGAAATTTCATGTGCTATTAAGTACACGACTTTTACACTATTTTATTTATTTATTTTAAACACCACTTTTCAATTTTTATAATTTTAACATAAATTGATTTTTTTAAAATTAAACATCCTCAATATTTTGTCCAAATTAAAATTGATGTGGCAACACGTGTACAACTGATATGGAAAAAAAGACTTTGTTTAATTTTATTTTTATACAACAAATACCTAAAAAATAAAATACACAAATTTAATTTTCAAAATCAAATCTCTTCAATTAAAAAACGCAAAATTATGTAGGCAAGCAAGTACGACATAACATAAATCAAAATCACTCTGTTGGATATCTAGCCTAGCTGGATGTTCACCGCTTGTTTCCCGACTCTTCTCGATTCTCTTCACAGTTGCTCAAGCAAGTTGAGCCCTTAATTTATCTTGCTTTGGTTTTCAGCAAGTCTCAGAACTATTCTCTTTCTCAGATCTATTATTCTTCACTTTAGATAGTGCTCTTAACAAGAAAGTCATTAGTACAGAGATTTTGAGTAGCAAAATATGAAGACAAAGTGTAAAAATATATAAGAGAGAGAAGAAAGAAAATCAGATGATGATAAGTGGGAAAATTGTGTCTAAAAGACACAAGGGGCTCAGATTTTTCCAAGAACGGCGGCTAGCTCTCCGGCAATGACAAGAACTCAGACCACAAAGGGGTTTAGGTGGATCTCAGCACGAAGCTCTCGCACTCACAGCCACTCAGGAATCCGATGGGCAAGATTCCGGCTAAAATGCTCAGAGGGAATAACAGAGCCCTTCTAGAACAATCAGAGATATTTTGTGAGGCTTCACCAGAGAATGAAACGACATGAGAGGTTAAGAAGAGTGAATTAGATCAGATAAGGAAATTTAGGGTTAATAGAGGGATTAGGGCTGTTGGGCTTAGGTTAGGGTAGTGGGCTCAGAAAATGGGCCGAAATAAATAAAGAGCATTGGGCTAACCCACCACATATCCACCTTTGGTCCATTGATCTTTATGTCGCCAGGGAAGAGCTCACCATTAAATGGTTTTATCATCATAGCCATTTTTACTCTTATCTATCACACAGACAAGACAAGAGAGGGAGAGAGAAATACTATGCGTATTAATCTCAGTCTCAACACTAGAGACCAACCCAATTTCAGCAACTCATCTCAAGCCATTCACTGACTATCCTTGATTAAATTGCAACCTAGCATTGAACCAATAGGGTAAAATAACCAACAGATTAAACCAACAAAATTAACAGAGACAGATAAGACATCTAGCCACTTAGGCTGGAATACCACTCAAGAAAGGCACAAATCAGACTTCAACCAAGATCAATGTTCAAAGATCTCTTGCAGGCCATCAACTTTACAACTGGTAGACACTTAGTGCCCATGTCTGCTGGGTTGAATTCAGATGGGATTTTATCAAGTAAAACATCACCTTTTTCTACAACATCACGAATGAAATGAAATCTCACATCAATGTGCTTAGTTCTATCATGGAACACATGATTCTTGCATAATTGAATTGCAGATTGGCTATCAGAATATATAAGAGGTTTATCATCAATGAATTTAATTTCAGATAGCATTCCATTAAGCCAAATGGCTACTTTTACAGCCTCAATAGCAGCAATGTATTCAGATTCAGTAGTTGATAAGGCAACAATACTCTGCAATTGAGATTTCTAGCTAATACATGCACCACACAATGTAAACACATATGAAGTAGTTGACTTTCTTTGATCTCTATCATTGGCATAGTTAGAGTCAACATAACCAACACATTTAATCCCATCATCTGCCTTTGAGAAGGTCAGACCATTATTCATAGTGGATTTCAAGTACCTCAGAAGCCATTTAAGAGCTTCCCAATGAAGTATACCTGGATTAGCCATATATCTACTCAAACATGGAAAAACATAAGCAATGTCAGGCCTTGTGCTAATCATCATATACATTACAGAGCCTATGGCATTAGCATATGGAACATATTGCATTTCAGCTATCTCTGATTCAGTTTTAAGAGATTGGTCCTTGCTTAACACAAAGTGAGAAACCAGAGGCACATTGATAGATTTGTAATTTTCCATATTAAACTTTTTCAGAACTTGATCAACATAGGCAGTTTGATGCAGCAAGAGAGTAGACTTTTCTCTATTTCTTTCAATATTCATGCCAAGTATTTTTCTTGCATCACCAAGATCCTTCATGTCAAAATTAGCACACAGGCACTTTTGCACATGCTTCATAGTTTTCAAACAGGGGCTAATCAGGAGCATATCATCCACATAAAGTAGCAAAAATATAGGAACATAAGATTGCATGTAGTACAAGCAATGATCAAATTTACTTCTAGTAAAGTTCATGCTTTGTATGCATTTATCAAATTTTATGTTCCATTGCCTAAGAGACTGTTTCAGGCCATACAGGGACTTCTTAACCAAGCATACATGATTAGGGAAAGCTTTATGAACAAAACCCTCAAGCTGATGCATATAAATGTTGTTTTCAAGCTCACCATGAAGAAATGCAGTTGTCACATCCATTTGTTTAAGTTCTTTATCAAAATGAGCTACAAAAGCAAGTATAATGCGCACAATAGTAAACTTAACCACATGAGCAAAGATTTCATTATAATCAATGCCTTCTTTTTGTGTGAAACCCTTTGCAACCAATCTGACTCTGTATCTCACATTATCAATTTCTTGTTTAATTTTAAATAGCCACTTGCATTCAACAACAGAGCAATCTTCAGGTTTTTCAACAAGCACCCAATTATTATTATCATGCAAGAATTTGATTTCACAGTTCATTGCATCAAGCCATTTATCAGATTCAGGAGAATTCACAGCTTCAGTATAAGTACTAGGCTCAAATTTATCAACATTGTTGAACACATTAAAGGCATAGAGAGACAGGTTATAATCATCATACCTAGCAGGTAATATTACATTCCTTCTTACCATATCTCTAGCAAGTTGGTAATTATTCAGATTCTTAGGTTCAGGAATAGTTTCATGCTCATTTTCAGAACTAGAGCTAGTTTTAGAATCAGACACTATCATATTATTAGTGGGTTCATCACTTGCCTCATGATTAGACACGGAATCATTTTCATCAAGATTATCAGAAGCAAGCTCATTTTCAACAATAGGAACATCATGATTCACATTTTCGGGTTCAGGCAGCACAGGGGTCAGATCATCTACCTCACTAGGGGCAGTAGGAGAAGAAAACATAAAATCAAACATGTTCTGATTCATATTATTCAGTTTCTCCACCTCACTTGGAGCAGCAGAATGTGAGGATTTAGGTAGACATGGGAAATCATGCTCATTAAATAGAACATCTCTGCTAACATAAATTTTAAAGTTAGGCACACTTCTATCCCATAGTCTATAACCATTCACACCTTCAGGGTATCCAATAAATACACACTTTCTAGCCCTAGGATCAAGTTTACTTAATTTTTGATGCACATAAGCAACACAACCAAAGATTCTCAAATTAGACAAGCAAATAGGTTTATTCAAGAACACAGATTCAGATAATTTTCCATGCAGGGAAACAGAGGGAGATCTGTCAATCAGATATGATGCAGTCATAAGAGCTTCACCCCAGAAATGTTTATCCAATCTAGACGCAACAAAAAGACTTTTAACTCTCTCAAGGAGAGTCCTATTCCTATTCATTCTTTCAGCTACTCCATTTTGTTGTGGAGTATAGGAAACAGATTTATGCATTTTTATTTCTTTTTCAGAACACCAATTATCCATAGCATGATTGCAAAATTCAAGCCCATTATCAGTTCTGATGCATTTAATTTTCTTTTTAGTTTGATTTTGAATTTCAACAGCCCATTTAGAAAATTTCATAAACACATCATATTTGTTTTTCATAAGGAACGCCCAAGTTTTTCTAGAGAAATCATCAATGATAAACAAGAAAAATAAGTTTTCACCATGGGTAGGCTCTTTAGCTGGGCCCCAGACATCAGCATGCAGGTACTCAAGGATTTCAGTGCTAACATGCTTCCTAGGATAAGACATAGAAACATGAAAGGGAGCTCCATGATGTTTTCCCATCACACATGGTTCACAGAAAGATATGCAAGAGACTTTGCCTTTTCCAAATACACTAGATTTATGTAAAATTTCAAGACCTTTGTTGCTCATGTGCCCTAGTCTAGCATGCCACAATGCAGTTTTGTCCTCTTGGACCACATTAACAACAGGCAAAGGCACAGATTCAGCTTGAATAACATATAGATCAAATTTTCTAGGTGCATTGAAATAAAGTATAGAGTCTTTTTCAAATTTTAACCTCAGATAATTCACTGAGCCATCAAGCATTTTATTAGCAATTTTTGACACATATAAGAGGTTAAATTTCAACTTGGGCACATATCTGACATCAGGTAAGCATGCTACCATTTTCAAACTTTACACAGATATCACCCCTTCCTTGTATTTCACAGTTTTGACCATCAGCAAAAGCAACATGACCAGAATTCATATAATGCAAATTGTGAAACATGTACTTAAAAGAAGTGACATGAAAGGTGCAGCCAGAATCAATAAGCCATTCATTATTTTGCACAATTTTGGACACAACATTAGTGTAATTGATGAACTGAAAATCATATGCATCATGCACCATATTAATGCCATCATCCTCATACACATTATTAGCATGTTGTTTAGGCTCATAATTCACAAAACCCTTATTTCTTTTAGGTTGTTTGCATCTATTTGAAAAATGGCCAGGTTTTCCACAATTCCAGCAAGTTTTTCTAAGCTTTTAATCAAAATTTTGATTTTGATTCTGATTTTGAGCTTGATCAAACTGTTTTTCTCTTCTATGTCTTTCAGTAGCCAAAACACTGGGATTTTCAGGGTTCCAGGGTTTATTAAAACTGTGGTGAGGATTCCTGTTATTATTCCTATTAACATGCACGATTTCACTATGCAGGGGCTTGGATTTTAGTTTCTTAAACTCACTTTATTTTTCTTTTAAGCTAGTAACAATCATATCACAGGTAACTTTTAACCCATCATATTTCAAAGCAAACTTAACCTCAGCAAAAGACTTAAGAATAGATCCTAACAGGATTTGAGGAGCATATTTTTTAAGAGAATCATCACCAGCAAGTTTTAAATCTTGGAGCAATTTATAGAAATCATCCATATTGGCATCAATATCTTTCGAGGCATCCATTTGAAAAGACATAAATTGATTCTGTAAAGACCATGCAGACTCATCAGAGGTAGGAGTATACAAAGAAATCAGATTATCCCACAGTTCTTTAGCACATTTGTGATGAGAGACTTTTCTGGCAACAGTGCTGTATAAATTCACAAAGTAGTGGCCCTAGCACTATCATTCATATCATGCAGTTTCTCATCATCCACAGATTCATCAATTTTTGTGAAAATAGCTTTATGAATCTTCTCTTTAGTCAAAATGCACTCAATTTTAGTTTTCCAATCTTGAAAATCATCTCTGCCATTAAATGGCACCATATGCATATTATTCATGATGATATGCAAACACAGAGGCAACAGAAAGGCAAAACACCAAAACAAAAGCCAGAAAACACAGCAGATGACCCACATAACAAGGGAAAAGCCCTTCAGGGCACAGAAACAAGCACAAACAAGGGGATAAAGTGCTGAGGCTAGCCCAGTTCTCAGCACATATTTATCTGTGGAGCAAGGATTCATTCAGGGCAACCCCAAAGCTTGTTTTCAACAAGAACTGACCAAGAAAACAGAGTCAGATCTTCAGAAACTCACAAAACCAATGAGTTTCAACATATTTCAACCAAATCACAGCAAAACCCTCACAGAGCAGGAAATAACCCTTTTGGGCAGAGAACCAAGAAAAACACAAGTGAATAAAGGCAGAAGCAACCAGCAACTCGAGACTTCCGGTAAAGCCTCTACTACCCTTACTATCTAGGCTACTCGCATGAGGAGACCCATAGGAGAATCCAGATGAACTGGACTGTAAGTAAGGTAGTTCGAGCACAAGGCTCTCAGACGTTGAATGCCAGGGTTCGCAAGAAGGTGAGCAACAAACCCTCAGAGAGATAACAGACAACAGTAACACGGAAGCAAATAAAAAGGCTAGGGTTTCAGCCGCTTTACAAGAGCCGATTCTCCTAGGCAGGGGAGAGATCGGACTTACCTAATTCCTTGCTCATCAGGAGCGATTTGGTGCGGTCTGACGGTGGTGGGGTGAAGGAAATAGGAGTCGGAGGGTGCCCCGGCTAGGTCCTTGTGGCTCTGATACCACTGTTAGGTATCTAGCCTAGTCGGGTGTTCACTACTTATTTTCCGACTCTTCTCGGTTCCCTTCACAGTTACTCAAGTAACTTGAGCCCTTAATTTATCTTGCTTTGGTTTTCAGCAAGTCTCAGAACTATTCTTCTTCTCAGATCTTTTCTTCTTCACTTTAGATAGTGCTCTGCACAAGAAAGTCGTTAGTACAGAGATTTTGAGTAGCAAAATATGAAGACAAAGTGTAAAAATATATAAGAGAGAGAAGAAAGAAAATTAGATGATGATAAGTGGAAAAATTGTGTCTAAAAGACACAAGGGGCTCAAATTTTCCCAAGAACGGCGGCTAGCTCTCCGGCAACGACAAGAACTCAGACCACAAAGGGGTTTAGATGGATCTCAGCATGAAGCTCTCATACTCACAACCACTCATGAATCCGATGGGCAGGATTCCGGCTAAAATGCTCAGAGGGAATAACAGAGCCCTTCTAGAACAATCAGAGATATTTTGTGAGGCTTCACTAGAGAATAGAATGGCGTGAGAGGTTAAAAAGAATGAATCAGACCAGATAAGGAAATTTAGGGTTAATAGAGGGATTAGTGCTGTTGGGCTTAGGTTAGGGTAGTGGGCTCACTTATTTTCAATATTGATAAACTCGGGATTTGCATGCATTTCGGGTATGTTTTTTACGTAGTTTGTGAATCGAATGCATGTGTTTATGACCATTTTTGGATGAATTTGTGTTGTTTTGGTATAGTCTCGGGTTTATTGAGTTTTAACAGAAAAACCGCCTAGTTTGGACATGTTTTGAGGTGTACAAAGTCACCGGGTGAAAAGAGTGCATGGGTCGAGACCGAGAAGATGAAGAAGGGCCAAGAATACATTGTATTGTAGTGTGTAGGATGGTACAGACCGTGCTAAATGTAGCACGGTTCGTGCCGAGGTGCAAAGAAGCCCCAAACTCACGGGACTAATAGCACGGACCGTGCCGCACATGGCACGGCCCATGCCGAAAGGCGTATGTTGAGAGGCGCGAGATTGTCAAGCGGCACGGAGCGTGTCGTGTGTTTCTGTAAATTTAGAGTTTTTCCTTTTCCGGACTCTGTATTCCTCAACTATATAAGACTATGTTTTGTACGAAAATTGTACCACTTTTTACCCTATTGAAGAGCAGAGGAAAGACAGAAGAGCGGTAGAGAGCAACTGGATTCGAGATTCAACCCAGCATAAGTTGTTTCTTAATTTTAATTTGGTTTTATAATGTTAGCTTTGAATGTTCAATTATTTTCTTTGGATTGTAATTCGAGCATGAACGGCTAAACACTCAGTGAGTCTAGGGTTTGCAATGCTTATGAATATTTGATATTTTGATTTATAATATTGTTCCATTTCTTTATCTGCTTACATTTCCTCGATTGAATTGTCGTGTGAATTTGTTTGGCCATCAAATACACATGTTTAGTTGATTATTTATCGCTCGAGAGAGGTTAATTAATTAACGGATTAGAAATACGTAACACGTAATTGCTTGATCGAGAGATTGGTATTTTATGTGAGAAGAATAAATCTTTTGTTCATTTTGGAGTTAAATGACAGATTGAGATCAAGAGATAAAATTTGGCATTTAATCTACGTTTAGAACTTACTCGAGAGAGAGAGGATAGACATATTCGTGATTCTTCTACAGATTTGGAAATTAAAAATGGTTCAGTGTGTTAAGTGAAATTGATAATTCCATAGGTGTGCATTCCCTAGAATCTATTTATTCTCGTATTCTTCTGTCAAATTATTTGCAGCTTTCTTTTCCTATTGCTTTATTTAATCTGTTTTGTTTATTTATTTACAAGCATAAAATTCATTCTGATTATCTAGATAGAGTAGAATAATTATAATTGGGTACTTGATTGAATAATTAAAAAAAAAATTAATTTATGTTAAAGTTACAAAAAAATTGAAAAATAGTGTTTAGAACCAAAAACAGTATAAAAGTTGTGATTTTAGAGGCAAATAATTGTTGAAATTAATTATTTTAATTAATTTATAAATAGTGTTTTCTTTTATAAAAATGAAAAATGAGTTATCAATTCATAATCTACGTTTCGTGTAAATGAATTTCGTATATTTTTAATCTCAAATCCAATTTCAGGAGAAAAATATATTAATTATTAAAGAATTGACAAATTAAACATTAACTATGGAAGAATGAATAATATATGAAAATGTTTGTCGCACATCCACTAAATATATATAGTAGGTGAGATCTATTAATAAATTATTTCAATTTTGGAACAGTCCAACCAAGTGGGCTCTCCTACGGGGGCAATTGTGTGGTGTGTTGTAGTTAGCTTTTGATAATCGATCAAAGCCACATGTCACACTTGTCAGAATGGACAATTTAGAGCTTAGCATGTTCACATTGTTTCTAAGAGTTAGGAGGCTTAAAGTTTTGTCCAAATGAGCCGTGACCGTCACACAAGTACTCATGCACGTGGGAGACCGACATGGTGTAGCCAAGCTGCACCAACCTAAGGTGCCTTCAAATTTTATCCAGACGAATCTTAAAATTTTGTCCAAATGAGCCATGACCGTGACTTGTGTCATGTGGAAGACCGAAATGGTTGGGCCAAGCCAAGCCAGTTGAGAGGTCGAGCCGCGATAAATGAAAGAGAAGTGAAAGAAATATTTACATTAAAAAAACCAGCAATTAATTAACTATTTCATTAAAATAACGAACTCGTCTAAAATAAGAAGTTGATTTTGTGACTCTCAAAGACAGTTCATCTATCAATAAGGGCAAATTACAATTTGATACATGACTTTTCAACTTTTTAATAAAAATGTCCCGATCTTTATATATTCACAATTTGATACCCAACCTTGTAAACTTTTGTCAAATCTATCACATGGTCAACTATCTAGTACCCTATAACATACGTGGACAACAAAAAATCTTATGTTATGTTAATTTTTATAATGCTACATCATACCTAAAAAAATAAATATTAAAAACTTTATTTATTTCCATGTAAATTTAATAAATTAGAAAATGAGAAAATTATTCGGGGGTTGTGTAGTTTGAAATATAATACATTCATTAAATATGTTATTGCTATTTTTTTATATAATTATTTTTAATGAATATTTATGCATTATTTAATAATTAACTATTCACGTAACACCACAAGAATATCACGATTTAGCGACGGATTTAGCGACGCCTTTTTCTCGGGTCGTCTTTTACGACGGAATAGCGACGGACGGACGTCGTTACATTTTACGACGGACCGGGTCCGTTGTTAACTCAAAATAATTTTTTTCTAAAATAATATTAACGGATAACGACGGACCAATCCGTCGTTAATATCTAGTATTTTAATTTTTTAAATAATATTAGTGAATAACGACGGACACAGGCCGTCGTTATATTTATCTGTGTTTTTTTAAATAATATTAATATATAACGACGGACAACGTCCGTCGTTAATGCTGAATATTTAAATTTTTAATAATAAATAATATATAACGACGAACACGGTCCGTCGTTAATTCTCAATATTTAAATTTATATTAATAAATAATATATAACGACGGACACAGTCCGTCGTTAAGTCTGAATATTTAAATTTTTAATAATAATTATTACTTAACGACGGACTATCCGTCGTTAACTTTACCGCAAATTGTATTGATACATAACGACGGACTATGTCCATCGTTAAATATGAATATTTATTTTTTTATAATGAATAATACGTAACGACGGATTGTGTCCGTCGTTACGTCCGTCGTTAAAACCCGATATCTAATCTGCATCTTCTTCCCCCTTCTCATTTCAATCGCGTGCCCTAATTAATCCCCAAATCCCCAAATCGCCGGAAACGGACCTCCGCTGCTCTCTCGCACTCCCTCTTCTCTCTCTCTCTCTCTCCCCTTTTCCCTCTCGCCGCTGAAGACGCGGTCCTTCGCCCGCCGGTGCTACCAGACGCCGTCCGCGTTCGCCGGCCGCCGCTGACGACGGGCTCTCCCCCTCTCTTTCTCTCTCTCTCTCTCTCACCCTATCTCTCTTCCTCTCCCTCTGTCCCCGCCACTCGCCGCCGCCGCCCCTGCCAGCCTAGATTTTCAGGTTCGCTTCTTGATTTTCAGATATAGAAATTGAAGGAATTTCATTCGTGCAGACTAGATTTCTGGATTTGTCTCTTTTTTGCGTTGATGTTTATTTAAATTAGTGGATCTTTGTGTTCTCTTTGTTGTTTCTTCACAATTTGTTGATGTTTAGCTGGAATTATGGTCCTTGTCATTCTGTTCTTCTTTAGAAATTGATAGAATAATTTGTATCAAAAAAGAAAATTGAGGAATGTGAATTTTGTGATATACATGGGACCGCTGGAATAGTTAGGTGGTGATTTAAGCACACTATTTGCTGTATGCCCTTAGTTTCTTTGAGTGCATTGTCCCGCCTTCGATGTGTCTCTCAATTGTTGAAGTTGAGGAAGAAACTCTTAAAAAAATGTGATTCTATACTTATTAAGACCTAAAGTGTAATGGTAGAGCTTATGTTATCAATTGTCAAAGTAAGAAAGAAATGACAAAGCTTCTTGCAATTCTGTGTGTGTGTTCTTGAGACTTGTTTTAAGTGACTATTCTAGTGCTTTTGGAATGTGATCTGATTGAGTCATTATTTCCTTGCAATCTCGAAAACCCTGTTTCTTAATTTCAGTTCCTAGGCCAATGATTGCAACTGGTAGATGGTATTAGATTTATGTCCTTTTAAAAATAATATTGCTGCAACATTCCCAATCAAACTAAATTATGATTTTTAGTTCCTTTTTAGAATCCATATTTCTTTCTTTCACTAACATATTACTTTTTTTTTTCAATTTCACTTGTTCGTGAGTTTTGGACGTTGTGTGACACTACTGCTAGTACGAGGTTAGTTATTAGGTTTACCAAAAAAATTTGTAGACTTTATTTGGCTTATGATAATAAATATGCTAATTTACATGTCAATTACAATATTTATTTGGGTAATTTAGACTAAGTATGCTATTTATGCAATAGAAACTTCTAAGTATGCTAATTAAAAAAAGTATGCTATGTATGTGGTACATATGACTATGTATGCTATTTATGTAATAATCATGCTAAGTATGTGAATTAATAAAAATTTAGAGCTATCTTATTTTTATATTTAATTGATGGATTATCACATTGTTGGTGTTTGTTGGTATGAATTGAATAGAAGAACATAGATCAATTAGCGTAGAGTCGAGAACTTGGGACTAGGAAATTCACATAGGTGCTGCCGAAATTTTATTAAATTTATTTGGGCAATTTAGGCTAATTAAGCTTTTTATTTAGGCAATTATCATTCTAAGTATGTTATTTGAATTTATTATGCTAAGTATGCCAATTATGTGAAATGGGATGAGGGCCCCTGGATCCCTCTTTATTGAATTGTTGGTTTCTGTTTGGGATGAGGGCCCCTGGATCCCTCTTTATTGAATTGTTGGTTTCTGTTTGGGATGAGGGCCCCTCGATCCCTCTTTATTGAATTGTTGTTTTGAATCGATTAGAAGAACATAGATCAATTAGCGTAGAGTCGAGAACTTGGGACTAGGAAATTCACATAGGTGCTGCCAAAATTTTATTAAAAAATTAGCGCTATTTTTGAATGAATTATTTTTATATTTCATTGAACGATAATCAATGCGTATTTTACGATCAAAATTTTTAGAAGTTGGCCTTCTACAATGAGTCTAGATCGTGAATGGATGTACCGGCGATACCTTCAGAATGGTGTTTTGAATCCGGACTTCCTTAATGGACTAAATGCTTTCATCGAGTTTTCCTGCAATCAACCGTCCTTCATGAGTGTAGACAAGATTAAGTGTCCATGTCGTAAGTGTAAGAATATTCCATTCCAAACTCCGTCTACCGTTAGACTACACGTGGCTAAGAAAGGATTTGTGCACAATTATCGTGTATGGATTTATCAAGGCGAACAACAGGTGCATCCGGACACCGAGCAGAATTTGGGTGGTCAGGATGGAATGAATACATACCAGAACATGGTAATGGATGCTGCTGGTCTGCATATCAACATCAATGTCGATGATCATACCGATGAGGCCCCAAATCCACAAGCGCAACGATTTTATGACATGTTGAGGGCCTCAGACAAAGAATTGTGGCCGGGTTGTCAGAACCATTCTCAATTGTCACTCGTTGCTCGTCTGCTGAACTTGAAATCTGAGAATAACATGTCAGAGAGATGTTTTGATCAGCTAACTCAATTAATGAAAGAGATTGTTCCTGAGAACAATTTGGTAACTGATAATTTCTACACCACAAAGAAATTACTACATGGTATGGGGCTACCTGTTGAGAAGATCGATTGTTGTTTCAACAACTGTATGATCTACTGGGCTGTTGATAGTGACTTGACTAAATGCAAATTCTGTGGTCATCCCCGTTTCAAGGAAACGAGTCACCGTTCGCAAAAAAGATAGAAGACCACAGTTGCACACAAGAAGATGTATTATTTTCCACTCACTCCGAGGTTATAGAGGATGTATGCATCTAATGCAACAGCAAAGGATATGCGGTGGCATGCATCATCTGTTGATGACGGAGTAATGCGACATCCAGCAGACTCTCCTGCATGGAAACATCTGAACACAATTTTTCCTCAATTTGCTTCTGAAGCACGTAACGTTAGGTCTTATTTGATATATATATAGATGTTTTCTTATTCAAGTACTTAGTACCGTTGCAATTTGCTAACTTCATAAACTAAACTTAATATGATTTTGCAGATGCAGGGAGGCGGTACTACATCAGCTGGAGGTTCATCATCGTCATCTGTGGGCTTGAGCGGCCCAGTTGGCGATATCTCACTACATGGATCGTCATTGCCCGATGTTGATGCGTAGGGTCGGCGTCGTTGTTGGCTTCTGGATAGGTATGTTGAATTAGATAGTTTTTAATATTTTTTTACAGATTATTATTTTAATAACTGTAATATTCTAATATATTTATTGTTTTTTACATTTGGAAGCCAATTGATGCCGAGTTATCCCGTCTCAGCCACCATCACATCGAGCTTCAAAAGGTTTTTGCACCCGGGTGCCTACACCTGGAAGATGGTGCCCCCTGAGAGGAGGCAGACATATAGAGAGGAGTTCCGGGTATCTTATTATTATATACATATATTTAAAAATGCTATATAAGTTTAGTATTTTCATATGTTCTCAATATCTTGCAGAAGGAGTGGTTTTGGGATCCTACTTTGGAGGATGCCATTTGGGCAGCATGGGAGCTCAGGGCTCCTCAGAGATACAGGGACATGGTCCATACCTTCAAGAAGGATAGGACCAAGGGCTGCCCTCCATTCATGCCAGTTGAGATGTGGGAGAGCTTCAAGGCGCACTGGGACAGTGATGCCTTCAAGAAGAAGTCAGTGATCCCATCGAAGAATCGTCTGACTGAGCCCGATGGTCCTGGAACAGACATTGTGAAGCATCGAGGAGGCTCTCGGAGTGCAGCTGCACATGCTGCAGCTTTGGTATGCAATTAAATTAATATTTTTTTTTTTTTTTTAATATGTTTGTGCTAACATCTCTATCCAATTAATAGGCTAAGGAGAAAGGCGTGCAGCCCAATGACGTGGCGTGGGAGACATTCAGGAGGCTGCACGACAATGCCGATGGATCCCACACAGATGGGAAGTCTGCCCGTATAGCTATAAGTTAATTTATCGATATTTATAAATTTATTAATAACATAGAAATTAAATATTTAATCATTCTTTTTTGATTTTGTGAATAGGCTGATGTATTGGCTCGGGTTGAGGAGTTGAGCCAGCCGACTCCTGGCACAGATGAGGCGCCACCACCCGTGGACATGAGCGCCGTATACGTGGACGCTGCCCTCCGACACTCAAAGAAGAATCGAGTGTTTGGGCTCGGCAGTCAATCTAGGAGTTATTCAGCTCTTAGCGTCTCATCTGCAGCTCCTCCACAGCCCGACACCCAGGCTGCCATCAGGGCTCTCCAGGAGAAGATGGATGCCCAGCAGGCGGCTCTCCAGGAGAAGATGGACGCACAGGCAGCGCTTCTCCAAGCCCAGCAGGAGAAGATCGATCAACAGCAGGAGATGCTACACCAGCAGGCCGAGATGTTCGAGCTGATGCGGGCGCAGTTTAGGGGCCCTCCTCCATCTTCATCTTGACACTATTATTATTTGTATTTTATACACTCTTTATTATCGTATATTATATTTTATGTATTTTATTGGAGATTTTATATATATATATATATATTATTCAACGTTTTATTACAGTTTTTCCATAATTTATTTATAAACAATAATCTAAATTACAAAAAACAAATAAAATAAACGAAAACAGAAATTAAAAAAAAATTAACGACGGACGTTGTCGTTATATTTTTTGATTTTTATTTTTTAATTGTTTTTAATTATTAACGATGGACAGTGTCTGTCGTTACATTAATCCGTTTTTTAATTTTAATTTATTTTTAATTATTAACGACGGACAGAGTCCGTCGTTATATTTTTTATTTTTATTTATTTTTAATTATTAACGACGGACTAAGTCCGTCGTTATGTTTTCTGATTTTTGTTTTTTATTTATTTTTAATTATTACCGACGGACTCTGTCCGCTGTTATATCCGTCGTAAAAGGTAACGACTGTAGACAACACCAGAGTTAACGACGGACCATATCCGTCGTTATGGCCGTTGTACAACTAACGATGGATGTTATCCGTCGTTAATTTGGATTGCCGACAAACGGAATAACGACGGTGAGTTTCCGTCGTTAACTCAAAATAACGACGGAAATTCTCGGTTTACCGACGGAAATTTCCGTCGCTAAATCGTGATATTCTTGTAGTGTAATATATCGAAGATTAAATAAATATTTTTTTTCAATGTATTCTCATCGAATTTTAGGTATGACTTCTTCAACAAGTGTTGGTAATAATATACATAAATATTTTAATTGGCATTAGATCAATATAAAAAAAATAAAATGATTTAAGACATTTTTATATAAATTATATACATTCACAAGATATAAATTGATATAACTTTGGTTTTGAGTCACATAAACTACAGTTTAAAAGTGAAAGAGTAATTTATTTAAGTTATATGAAAATTTAAGTTTCTAATATTTTGTTTAGGTATGATGTGACATTATAAAAATTCACATAAGATTTCTAGTAGTCCACATATGCTATAAGGTACAAGATAGTTGACTATGTGATATATTTGATAAAGAATTACAAGGTTGGGTATTAAATTATAAATATATAAATGTCGGGAGATTTTTATTAAAAAGTTGAAATGTCAGGTATCAAACTATAATTTACCCTGAATAATAATTTAATTATTTTTTTATATATGGCTTTAATTTGTATTTGCAATAGCAAATGTACGTATAAATTTTCTTTTGAGATGCACATGCACGTCAAAGCAACCGCATAGACTTCATCATCACAATCGTAAATCGTAATTAATCCACAAACAATCAAACATACATCATATGCTTATTCATGAATTCTCACATAACATAAAACTTAGATGAATTTATTCCAACATTTAAAGGACATCGATGAAAATTAATCACAATTAAACTAATCCAAGACGTTAATTATTGCAATAAGAGCTCCTCAACCAATTTCTCCAAATTCAAATACGAAGATCCACCAATGGCAGCAGCCTCTTCTGCTTTCCTCTTCCATTCCACAGCATTTTCCTTCATCTTCTCTCCTTTCTCACCATCCATCAACTCTCTCACTAAAAAATCCACCTCATCTCGCTTCACATTATTATCAATCTCCATCCCAATCCCCCACTCCACGCAGCTATATCTACAATTAGTCTGCTGCTCAGCAAAAAAAGGCCAGCAAATCACGGGCACGCCGCTAACGATACTTTCTGAAGTCGAGTTCCATCCACAATGCGTCAAAAACCCTCCAATGGCAGGATGCTTGAGCACCCTCTCCTGCGGGCACCAGCTCACCAACATGCTCCTATCCTTGGTCTCCGCTACGAACTCAGCTGGCAACATCGCCGTCTCTCCGGCCACAATATCAGGCCTAATGATCCATAAAAAGGGCTTCCCGCTCTTCGCCAGTCCCCACGCGAACTCAGTCATCTGGTCGGCGGTCATGACGGTGATGCTGCCGAAGTTCACGTAGACTACAGACTCCGGCTCCATGGTGTCGAGCCACTCGAGGCAGTCAGACTCCTCCTTCCATAGGCTGGAAGATAATGATTTAATATGCTGGTCGAGAACGTGGTCCATCATCAGCTGAAGAGGGCCTACGCTGTAGACCATCGGAAACATGGCCGAGAGCGCGTCGAGCGAGTCGCGCTCAAGCGCGTCGAAGGTGTTGAGGATCAAGGCTTTGGCCTTGGGAATGGCTGCGGCTTCTTGGATTAGGAAATTGAGCATCACGTCGTCGGGATCTGTGGTTCTGATGAAAGAAGGAAAGTCTCTTAATTTCACGTTGTTCATTCCTGGAATCCAGTTAATTGTTGTTTCTAGATAACCATCTGTTACCTGCCTCATATCTGCACACGTATATATGGTTATCTAAATTAATATGTGTGACCACCAATATTGATGAAATAAATAAATATACATGCATTCACTTAAAATTGAATAACGGTGGAAAAATTAAGTTGCGATCGAGAGTCACACTTATAATTTACTGCGTCCTAGCTAGGCTATTGTTCTCATTTATTTTAGTTCCATTTTCAACTTTAGATTCGAAATTTGTTTGACTATATATGAATGCTCGACGACTATATTAAAACGTGGTAGATATGTAGTAATAATGGACTATATAAAACAAAAATAATAAAATTAAAAACATGCGATCTCTACCCACTTGTTTTATTATATTTTATATAAATAAAAAAAATACTTTCAATTTATATTTTTTCATAAAGTTGATGTATGTGTTCTATGTTTTATAAATGTAATAATATTTCATGTGTTTATGCAAAACTATAGAACTAATTAAATATATATATATATATATATATATATATATATATATAATGCCAATCATACACCTATAATGGACCCCCCCTACGGTAAAATAAAACCAGTATTTTTCAACCTTGAATATAAAATGGCTATATTTGATATTTTCGTACACATGTATTTTATATATGTTCCGCACTGTAGGGGCGGCAATATATATGAGGTGAGAAATTGATTGAATGATAGTTCCAAATGGAATTAATAAGCAACAAATAAAAACTAGCTTCCAAGAAATATTGACAAAAAAAATATTTTAGAATATATTACACAAGTTGCAGATCTTTAAGATCTCTTCTCATGCTTCTCTTGAACTTTGTTTTGGAATCTTGCTAAAGTGTATTTTAAGGTAATAAGATCAGTATGAATGTGGCTGTCAAATTTTTTATATGTCATTTTAAATTAAATATATAGCTAGCTTATAAATAATTATGTTATTTTATGTATTTTCATATATTCTTTCTCAATTTTAACCCTATCAAATTCATATAAAAATTTCTTAACTTTAATACAGAAAGAGAAAAATCTTTATATTTTTAGAAAATATATTTTAATAGGATCGATTTTATAGGAAGAGGTATATTTCATGTCAAAATATTTATATCTTAATTCTGTTGAAAATCTTAAAATGACAAATACAGTTTTATATATGAAGCGAGCAACTTAATACAGTTTCAGATGAAAGAATCTTGAATAAAAAATATATCACATTTATATATTGGGTGACTTAATAGTTTTCCATTTACACTAGTATATTAAGAGATACAACACTTGATAATAGAAAATTTAAATTTGATCATAAATCTCATCTTCTAGCTAGATTTGAAATTTTGTTTTCCTCATATCCCAATGCATGCACGTGGTAACAAATTTATATTTTATTTTGGTTTAATTAGTTGTAGTTATTCAAGATTTGCATTTTTAAATACTTATAATCATATATACACACACACACACAGAGAGAGAATTCAACCCGCCACAAAATATTATACATTTTCAATATTACTTAGAAATTTGTTACTTTTTTTAATATTTAACGCATTAATTATATTATATCAAAATCATTGTGTATTTTTTTTATAGGCATGACATGTATGGATAATAATAACAATATTGAAACGAGAGAAATATAATTATAAACTATAAATTACCTTGAAGAGGAGTGTAGCCTTTCTCGACAAGATCGCGATATTTCGTGTACGCCAAGAGACCACACGCACTGGTGGTCCAAAACAGCACCTCCGGCAGCCGGAACTGCTCCGCCGCCTTCAACGTGAAGCTCATCACGCCGTCGGAGACGATGCAGGTGACCGGCGGCGCCTCGGAGCTGTTGATCTTGGACAGCAGGTCGCAGAAGGGCTCCAAGCAAGTGGTGGTGGTTGAAACACAGAGAGAGGGTATATCTTGAGTGGCGTCAGCGTCGGACGGCGGGAGTCCGTCGGGGATGGTCTCGAAGCGGAAGTCCGGGAGTCCGTCGAGGGAGGCGGCGCCGCGGGAATTGAGGAGGCGGCGGTGGTTGTAGTCGGTGTTGACGAAGGTGATGAAGAATCCCTTGTGGTGGAGGAGCTTTGCTAACTTGAGCATGGGGTTGACGTGGCCCTGCGCCGGGTAGGGTATGCATACGGCGTGGAGTTTCTGTTCGGTTCTGGAGATGGAACCCATTGCCTTTTTTCACACACTACACTGTCTAGTGTCTACACTCTACACATACATGCACACGCAGACAGTGAGAGAGAGAGAGAGAGAGAGAGAGAGAGAGAGCCCTGTTGGGGGGGGGGGGGGGAGTTGGAGGATGATATGTCATAGAGACGAAAGAAAGTGGGAAATTTTATAGGCCGCAAAATTAACGGTGTCTAGCATAGGTTTTGGATTTTCTGAAATCTTTTGTTTTTGTTATGTATACATTACATCATTTTCATAAATTTTTAGTACTGATAATTATATTAATATATATTAGTTTATAAAAAAAAATTAGCCTTAGTTTATAAAATTTAATTCAAATCTTTTAAAAAATAATAGGAAAGACCAGTTCAATATTTGGCCCAATATTTTATAAATAATACTAGGCCTAGCCCAATCAATATCTGTGAAAATCTTAAGAATATTCTAAAGTATGGAGAGCATAGTGATTTTGATGGTCAACAGTTGCTTCAAGAATTAAAAACTTTGCGGTATCTTTTACCAAAAGAATATAAAACTTTAAATATATTGGCTTATTTGAAGATGTTGAATAGTTGTCCCAGTATATACATTGTTTATAGAATTTTATTGATCATACCTGTTACCGTTGCATCTGTAAAGTTGCTATATATTTATTTATTAAAATCTTACTTGTGATCGACCATGTCACAAGAAAGATTGAATGAGCTCGCTTTGATATCCATTGAACAAGAGCTGCTAGAAAATATTGATTTTGAAAAATTTATAAATGAGCTTGCTTTAAAAAATGCTAGGAGAAGTATCTTTAAATAATATTTAGTAGTTTGCGTTTCGTACATGATACTGTTTAAAATATTTTTCTTTTGTTTCAGGTTTGTTCAAATATCAGTGAGTGCTCACGAGTCACATGATTTTAAAGTTTTCAAAAATGCAAACTTTTAATGATTTGAACATAGCAAACAAATATTTTCTAGGCGCATTTTATAGGGTAAATTATACTTTAATATCTACATTTTGGACACTTTCAAAAATGACTCACTTTTTCAAAATTAACAAAAAAAAAATCCTACCTCTTCAAAAAAAATTACAAATATAACATTTAACCAATTTTACGGCCATAAAATTGCATTTAATTGATTGTATTTTAATATTACCATTTTCTCAGTCACATGGAAAAAAATCATCCAATCAAGAAATATTAAATTAAAATCAATTACAAATGATTTTCGAGCCGTAAAGTTAATTAAATATTAGATTTGCAAAAAATTTGAAAATATTGGCACGATTTTGTTTATTTTATAAAAAATGCATCATTTTTTAAAAAATACTCAAAATATAGGTATTAAAGTGTAACTTATCCCATTTTATATGTATTTTTAAATTTTAATTTTAATAAATTAGGGACACCATTTTTAGTGTTCGCGCAGGGCCTTCAAAATCTTAGGACCGGCCATGTATACAGGAAAGGGGTTATATGAAAATCAATCATAGTGTGGGAATTAGGACCACATCTTACACTACACAATCTTCAAAAATCAAAGACCTATATTTGATTAAAAAGATGGTGGTAATTCTGTAATATTTGAAAAGTTTTTCACGTTGGGTATTAACGTACTTTAGTAATTCTTATAAAAATCGCGGATGATTTGATAACATATCGTCATGCTAATGAAGTATTATCATCATGCTAATTAAAGTTTTCAAATATTGTTAACGAAAATATATTCTAAAAATTAATTATAAACCTAATTTGATTTAATAAACCCTAATTAAATGGAAGAAACCATAATTGGATGAAATAAACATTGATTGAATGTGATAAATCCTAAATGAGTCGAAACAAATCATACAATAATATATATGTACTACGTTAGCATTATGGTTTTGCTTCGTCAGCACTGTGAATACATATGTTAGTATATGACAATACTCTGTCAACATACGTTATAAACCATAATTGGATGAGATAAATCCTAATAATCAATTAGGAACTAAAAATGAAAAATTAAATTCAAAAAAAGTAATCATAATTAGATTGAATAAACCATAATTGAGATTGAATAAACCCTAATAAATCTGTAATACAATAGCATTATGATAATTCTTCGTTAACACAGTGGATACATTATGTTAGCATATGACAAACGTTTCGTTAGCATAGGTTATCATATGTTATTATAATGCTGATGAAACATTATTATAAGCTAACGAAAGCATTTACAACCTAACTATGCGTAAAAATTTATCTTCTGTATTTTCGTCCATATTTTTTCATCTAAACATAGCATTTCGACATTTTAAATGAAAGAGGACAAAGAGGGTTTTAATTTGATATATTTATTTATCTTCATTTTTAGCAATCTACTTATCTTTTGATTTGTGATATTATTATTATTATTATTATTATTATTATTATTATTATTTTGAATTATACTTGTTGTGTATTATTTTTTGAAATTGCGAAAATAATTATATGCACATTAATCAAATAAGAATACAATTTTTGCATAGTTAGGATAAACAAAAAGAAAATTAAATTTTAAGAAGATCCACATTAGAAAGATTTGGACTATATCAAATGACACTTCTATAAATAATAATGGATATTTATTTTATGATTAAAGAACATTTGTATATGGCTTGCATAAAAAAAAATTGTTTATTTTAAATGATAATAATAAAAAATTAAAAAATAACAAACTGTGAAATGTAGAAGAATATAAACTGATATCTATTATATAAAATTGTCATGTAAAATATAATTATTAAATTGTGAGATATACAACTGTTTATACCAAAATTAATATTGTCTATCTCACAATTTTGGTTTTGTTAGATCTTTTTTTACGGGAGGTTTTGTTAGATCTTTAATACAAAATTTAATGCAATAATAATTGTTTAAATACAAATTTAATAACTTAAATGCTAAAAAAAAAAAAAGAAATGTAAACAAAAACTGAACAAAAAGAAAAAAAAATGCTTAAATAAAAATTATTAACTTAAAACATTAAAATAGAAGAAAATAACAAATTGAATAAAAGGAAACAAAATGTCAAAAAGAAAACAAATACTTAAATAAAAATGAGAAGAATTATCAATTCAAGGTGAGAAAGATACTTTATCTATATTATAATATAGTGCCTAAAAGACAGATTCTATCGATTTAAGATTTGAAAGATTTAAAACTATCGATTTAAGGATTGAATATTTAATGGTGTTAACATTCCATCCAATAGAAGTGGTGTGTTTTTTTTTACTTATTTATTTTGACTAATATTTTTTTACAATTTTACCCCTATAATTTTATTTTAATATATGTATAGATATTTGTAACAAAACCAAAATGCCGCCGCCCCATATATTTGAAAATGAGAAGAAATAATCAAATTTAAAAAGTAATTATCTTGTAGAAAATTATAGCTAAAAAGTTGTGTTTCGTAAAGTAATTCATGAATTGGAAAGGCATATTTATTAGGGCTTGTTTTCGGTGCATGTGGCCCAATTTGCAGCAGCCATCAGGCACGCGCGTGGACGGCGCGTGGATCTCAAGCGCCTGTCTTTTTTTTTTATAGTGTTTTTTCTCTTTTTTTTTATTTTCTTTATTTTTTTATTTTTCCTAACAAAATTTATATCATAAAATTAAATTAGTGAACCCTAAAATTAAAGTGAATTGATATAATTTGTTTGAAATAAATATAAATTTATACTCTAAAATGAAATTAATAAATTCTAAAAAAATAAAATTAAACCCTAAAAAGCCCCCAAAAAACCCTAAAAACACAAAATAAAACCCTAAAAAATACAATTAAAAACACAAAATAAACCCCGAAAAACACCCACAAAAAAATCCTAAAACATACAAATAAACCCCTAAAAACACCACCAAAATAAGTAGCAGAGGCCTTACTTTTTAATGACACAGATGATAATTTTCAAATTTTGAGTGATACATTTTAATGTTACTGTTGATATTGATTTTGCCGATTTTTTTTTACGAGTTGACCCGTCTGAAATAAAGCTTATGTGCACCATATGCATTGAAACTTTGCCTATTTATTATAATTAATAACTAAATTTATAAAGCTATCAGGGATTTTAGGGAGATCTGGTCAAATTTAAACCCATTATTAATATAATGAGTGATTAATAGAACGTGGTCCCACGTGGTATAAATAATCTATATGGATCAGTTGAAGTTTGCTGGCATATGCGATTACGTATCTTTCTTCTCGAAACTATCAACTCAATCTTGAGTGGCTACATTATTCTAAATCAATATATTGATAAAAGTAAATCCCAAAAATAGTAGAAAATATTGCCATATACTATTGAAATCCAACTACAAATTACTTACATAATAATAATAAGGGCAAGTCTCTTGTACATAAGATGTACATGAGACAGTCAACGTAATGATCGGGTCAACGCGTGTTGATTCGGTCAATGCTTTGATCAAAAAATCCGTCAAAATTAATACCATCATAATACTGAAAAGTATCATTTCAAAGGCTAAAAAGTATCATTTATATCAATAAAAAGTATTGAGCATAATAAAAAAAAAAAAAAAAAACTGTTAAGATCAGTATCAATTGACACACTAAAAAGTATCATTCGAAATTAAAAAAAGTATCAATTGTATCCGTATCACCAATTTTCACAATTTTTTTGGTCAACACTTTGACCGAGTCAACGCGCGTTGACCTGGTCAACGCATTGACCGTCTCATATACATCTTATGCACAGGAGTTTTTGCGTAGTAATAATAATAATAATAATAATAATAATAATAATAATGAATTTAAAAGGTAAGAATGATTTAGAAGTGTATTTTAAGTAAACTGTTGAAGATGAGTTCAACTTTCATCCCAAAAACGTTATTTCATTTGCATATTTGAGCGACCGAAAGAATTAATTATTAGTCCATCAACTTTCATGCCAAAAGTTGCAGTTTTCTTAATGAAAGTTAGTCCAACACTCCGACTACTTTTGAAATTGATTTCATTAGATTTTTTTTTCGTGATATGGATACATTTTTCTTTTAATAAACACTCTGAGGGTGGGCATTCGGCACCATGCTCAGCCTATCAATAGATGAAATAAGTCATATGTTGGTCCCGGGCGAGTCGGTATCAGTTTAGAGGGGGGTGAATAAACTGATTCAAAAACTTTTACTTTAGATGCGGAATAACAGGGCCCTTTGACTCGCTTGATGAAACTTATCTATGCACAAACTTGATAATCAGTTGAGACAATTTGAGTGCAGCTTGTGTGATATTGTGTGCAGTTCAGAGATATGCAACGATCAATATAATACAACACACAAGCGATTTATAGAGGTTCGAAGTCTCAAACTTCTACGTCCTCTCTTCCTTCCGTAGAAGGGCAACTTCACTATATAACTTGAGTTTCTTTACAAATTACACAATGAAGGACAGTTGGCTGAACCTGGTAACTGCTCGCTACCTCAGTTGGTCGACAACTCACACTTGAAGTTCCTAACTGCTCACTAGGAAGGTAGGTGCTATTATCGTCTTTATAAGGTTTTAGATCTCTTTCGATCTTCAAGAGGTGAGTCTTGAACTGGGGGTATCAACTAATGTGCTCCTTTAGTTGAGCTGAGTAGTTGATCGTTGAATAGCAGGAACTGAGAAGGTTGCCCTGGCTGGATCGTCAACAGTTGGCTGAATATTCTTGACTTTTTGAATTCTTCTTCTCAGTTGGACTTTCGCAGTTTCTATCAAATGTTGCACTTGAGCTTGAGTGGGAGGGAGAAAGAAAAGCTCTGCTTATATATGCGAAAGTTGGCAAAAGGTTATAGAGGCGAAGTGTTTAAAACTCTGATTCACTCGTCTTTTATAGAGGAGTGATTTTATGACCGTTGAGTTCCATTCTCCATTGATCGGTGGCTCTGTTGGCTTATCAATGGCAGGTGGTCTTAAATGATCGCTTGGATCATTTGGTTGAACTAGCCGTTACTCTGCCAATCGATCTTCATTAACTTCAGGATCTTTGAAGGAGCATTTATTCCAAGATACGCTTGTTCAACTGATAAACTCCAGGGTCTTCCGGCTTCTGTTTTGGCAGTTTAGAGTTTCAGTTGGCAGTTCTGGATTTGTTAGCTCAGATTGACTATTTCTCCAGCTGGCAGTTCTGAGCTTATCAGCTGAGTCTGACTGTTGCTCCTATTGGCAGTTCTGGATTTGTCAGCTCAGATTGATTATTTCTCCAGCTGGCAGTTCTGAGCTTATCAGCTGCGTCTGATTGTTGCTCTAGTTGGCAGTTCTGAGTTCATCAGCTGAGAGTGGCTATTGCTCCAGTTGGCAGTTCTGGGTTTGTTAGCTGACATTGGCTATTGCTCCAGTTGGCAGTTCTGGGCTTGTCAGCTGAGATTGGCTATCGCTCCAGTTGACAGTTCTGGGCTTGTCAGCTGAGATTGGCCATCGCTCCAGTTGGCAGTTCTGGGCTTGTTAGCTGAGATTGGCTATTGCTCCAGTTGGCAGTTCTGGGCTTGTCAGCTGAGATTGGCCATTGCTCTAGTTGGCTACTGCCAGTCTCTGGCTTAAACTGACATTCTATCAGTTTCTTCAGTCTTTAGTCAACTCCTTTCTCCCTCAGCTAAGCTGACTTGGTTGTCAGCTTGTTTTGACTGGTATGACTCCTCAGCCAAGTTGAACTTAGACTGGATGACGTGTCTTTCAACTTGTGGGCCATTCTTCAGCTAGGTTGACTTTGACTCTATTTGAGTTCTTCTTTGATGATGCCCTGGGCTGATCAGCTTCGATCGACAGCTTGAACTTTTAGTCAGTTTTTTACAAATAATTTTGATATCTCATCAAAACTTGATCTAGGGGTTCCTTGATAGTTTTTCCTAACAATTTCCCCCTTTTTGATGATGTCAAAACTTTGTTGATGATGATGGAAAAACTGCAAGTGTAGCGAATGCCTTAAGTAGAATCTTACAATCAGAGCAAATTCATAGTATATTCATGATTTTCATTCAATTATCAGATCATTTGTCATTCATGCTTAACATTCAAGTATCATAGCATGTCAACTTTAAGATCAATTTGAACTTCAGATTTCAGAGCATTGTGCTTTCATTCTTTTCTCTTGAGCATGCTTTCATTCCAGTATTTGAGCATTATGCTTTTTCATTCAAGAGATAAATTATTCAAACTGAAGTATCAGAGCATAACTCAAGGATCAGAGCATAAGTTATCATGTCAAAACATTCAATCTTGAAATATCAAATCATAATATCGAAGATTGAAGCATAGTATATCTGAGCAAGAGCATTGTAATCATGACAAGCTTTGAAGTAAAATCATGACCACAACTTGTATTATATATTCACTTTTAAAGTATAATTTCAAGAGTTAGTAGTTAAAACTACTAATCTACTCCCTGAAAGTCGCTCCAATTGCTCTTTTTCCTTCTGCTCGATTCTCATCTTTCTTGGACTTCTTGTAGTGTCCATGCTCCCCCCTGAAGCTGATCTTCTCCCTCAAGATGAATTTCTCTTTGAATTTGATCCCAAAGAGTCATGCATCCATCATCATACTGTCCATCTTCCCCCTTTTTGGCATCATCCAAAACGTGAAATGGATCGCATGATGGAAATGACAAATTTGGTAGAAAAGTGAAGGCGTTTGCCAAATTGTCATCATGAGCTGCGGGAACCGAAGGAATTGGCATGGGCGGAGAAAGCCATGCATAGGCATCTTCAGTTGGCATGAACTGACCTGGATCAGAGATGTCTTGCTCTCTGAAGCTCATGGGGGCCAAGTTGGTAAAAATCTCATCAGTTGAAAGAAGAGGTGGATCACCAACGAAGGGTGTGCATGAAGAGTTGGCCGGTTCATTGTCTGAGAGAGAGGCATCGGCTGGTATACCGAGCTAGATTCACTTGATCATCGAATCCATGATCTCCGAGAGTGTTGGAGGCGATGAGTGTGGATGATTCATCCAGTTTCGACTCCATGTTCCTTCGCTGATCCAGAAGGAGGAGCCACGGGTGTGGATGAGGTGGAACATAGATGACTCATCCAGTTGAAAGCGCCATATGTGGTACTGCAAGTACCGCCGCAGTTGTGCGAAGAGGGAGGGGTCATTGTCCTCAATGAGACCAAAGCAGCTTCAGAGCTGGTGGTCTAGAATTGCTTCAAAATCAACCTCAATATAGTCACTTTGGACTAAAGATGGAGGTTGGGAGTTGGCTGATATTGTGGGCTGATCACTCAGCCTTAAAAGAGATGCACTCTCAAGCATCAGTTCTCTTTCGTCAGTGGAGCTAACGGGTGCCTCCAAGGCTGCTTTTCCATGATCTGAGGTGGAAGGCCCTTGTGGGTGTGAATGCTTCGGGTTCTGATGGCAGTAGATAGTGGGGTGCATGTCTCGTCTTCCAAGTAGTTCTTCAGTTGTTATGATCTCATCAAACTGGCTTTGTATGATGTGGCTTATGCGATTCATAAACCCGACCTTTTCTCGGAATGAGCCAGTTGACTGATCATATGCCGCTCGCTCGACGTTGGCTCTCAGTTGCGCAAGGATGTAGGAGGCCCAGTCGGCTTGACATCCAAAGTATAGAGCGGCTGTGAGATGGGCTTTGATCTCGGAGAAATGGACTATCTCGAAGTTGCCATGTAGGATATGACTGGTGATATCCAAGAGTTGGATGATATCACTTTGCATGCTCTCCTTGAGTCTGTGCGAGCTGTCATTGTGGCTCACGTGAGGAAGCTTCCAGGTTTCCCATAATGCGTGTTTGGATGGTAGATTTAGGTCCATCACGTCGGGGCCGTTGCTGGGGAGATGAAGAATGGACATCATCGTATCCTTGGTCACCGTGATTACATGATCTTGAAAGATGGAGATGATGTTGTCGCCGGTAATAGTTGCATTGTAGTAGAACTCGGCAACATAAGCAAGTATATTCTTGACTGGCAACAGTGTCAAGAAGAGGAGCAACCCAATCGCCGTTAATGGTCGATAAATCTTTTAAAAGACATCCGGGCCAAGACGTGCATTGAGCATCTCTAGATTTAGAGATTTATCCTTTCTCATCTTGCGCTCAAGAGCTTTAATATCTACCATGGAAAATTGAGGCTTCATTTTTGCAAAAGTGTGATATTCAGTTTAGAAATGCAAGAGGTTTTTATGAGAGAGAGAAGGCTTAGCAAAAGATCGATTAAGAGAGAGAGATTTTCAGATGATCGGAGCCTTCATCTCTTTACTCATATTTATGCATCTTTGCATGCAAGAATCGAGAGTACTCGATTGCTTTTCTTAGCTGATCATCCATCCGATTTGATGGTTGATTAGCTGAATTAATGAAGCATGTATCTCAGCCGTTCAACGGTTAAGTTACTTTATGATCATGTGGCTGAGGTGTAACCATTTTGAAAATGGGGTAGTTGCCATAAATAGCGAAATATTTTCTGCAGATCTTTCTATTTATAGCGCATTAAAATATATTTTCTTCGCCTCTTTGAGGGGTTGGTTTACGATCCATGCAGAGATATTAATGACAACTTTGTGATATAGAACCCGATTTTCAAATTGTAACCGTTGAAACATAATATAAGATATTTCATAATAATAACGGTAACAATATAATTGAGATATGCTTTTGAAAAATAAACTTATCCTTAGTTAGTTGGGATACAGTCCAACTGATGAATGACGTGGCTGTTGGTTGAGCAGTTGAGTTTTGATACTCAGTTGTCACTGATGAGCTGGCTGCAGTTGAAGCTGCAAATGAATTGATCAGTTGCTCGGCTTTTCTGTAGACAGCTTCCGCTTCTTGAAGGGCCTAGCTGGACTGGCTGCATTGCTTTCTTTGGAGGTAACTTTGTGCGTTGATGGTTTAGGCCTTTCTGTCTTCTTGGCTTGGCGAAGGTGAAGTTGGATCTCAACTGACGAACTTTTCATCCTTTGACTAAGGGAGTGTGATATTCCCTTTGACGATGACCGAAACTGATCATTTTTCTTAGTTAACTGCGCACCTTTTGAGTCTGACGTTAGCAGTGGAGTCACATAGTCTTTGGATAGAAGACTTGGTGACGTGGCTGTGTCCTCATCGTCACTGTCTCTTGCATCAATGTGCCTTGAATTCTCTTAAGAAGCTATGACTGCAGTGTGAGATAGGTGAGGTCCTATCCTTTTGACAACAGTTGGAGTTCGTCGTGATGGCTCAGCTGACTGGCTTGATAGATCATCAAAGTTCAGCTGACGACAAAGTGAGTCATTTGGGCAGTTGACTGGTTGACCTGCAGTCTCAACTGCTTGAGGCATGAATCTGGATTTGAATTCGGCCAGTAAGGTGGTTGTTGGAATCTTGTTAACCAACCAGTGATTCATGATATGCTGAACTTGCACAATGGTTGGAGGGAATGGATTTGATGATCCTATCCATTTGATGCTCCAAGTTTTTTCTCTTTGCCAGAAACTCATGCCATGAAAGGCAGTTAGCAAGAAGTGTGACTGGATGGACATAGAATGTCTCCAGTTATACCAATAGAAATATTGGTGAAGTTGTTTAAACAACTCTTCATCTCTTTGTGCAACAATAGTAAAGTGAGTGAGAAGGAGATTGGTCACTTCCTTTTGTGCACTTTTGACTGCATATTCACCACTATAAAAGTGCAAATATTCTCTTCAGTCAGTTGGAGTAGAGGGCATGTGCCTCTGAAGTAATCTGCTCCATAGTTTGGGTGGGGTATTCCAATGAATGGAATAAGTTCATTTGGATCAGAGCAAACCTGGAAATCAACTGGCGATCCGTTCTTCGATTTTGGAGAGTGAACGACATTGGCAGTTGAGTTGCTCGAACTCTGGTTGCTCATCTTGGCCTTTCCTCTTCTCTTTTTCTTCAGGGACTGTAGATAAGTAGTTCCTTTCTTGGGGATCCAGTCGGAGATTAGAACCGGTAATGATTCATCACTTGGAAGGTTCAGAAGATCTTCAAGCATTTTGCTCATCCTTAGAACAAGTCCTACCTTGGACTTAAATTTGCCAGACTTATTCGAGTCTGTAGCCTTGATGACTTGATGCTTGAGTTGTTGAAAGACAAATTCTGCCCAGTTTGTTTGTCTTCCTTCAGCAAGGTGAATCATGACCTTGTATCTCTCTTGGGTGAGTTGGCTTAGACTTCCAATTACTCCGAACATCATCTTGTTCATTATATCAAGTAGAACTCCACACTCGGGCTTGAGATCAGTTTTAGCGGTGGTAAAACTGAATTGCTTGTTGCAGGATAAAGCTTTCCATTCTCTCCAGTGTGACTCTGCAGATTCCTTTAGATCTTGAACGGATGAGCCTTTTAGTGGGAGTTGGAATACTTCAGCAACTGTTTTCTCATTGATGTGTAACATCCTTCCTTGTATCATTGAAGATATCATCTTCCCATCTGCAGATAATTTGGCTTGAAGCAAAAATTCACTCACCAAATTTTGTCTAAAGAATTTTGGTGGTGATTCCAGGCAGTGAAGAACTCCTGTTTTGTGAAGATTTGATAGAAGGATTGGATTGTTTGATTCATCAAGAATCAATTGAAATTTCTTCCTATCAAGGAATTTATCTCTCATGAGTTGGTTTTTTAAAGAATTTGAAGATCTGGATAATTCGGCCATCTTTGAGGTTGGCTGGAATTTTTGAAAATTCAAGATCGTTTGAGAGAGAGAGAGGTTTTGAGATCTTTTTGGAGGAGCAGGCTTTTTGAGAGGCTTGAGAGAGAGAGAGGCTTTTATGAGTTTTTGGACAGGCTCATAGATATGATGGTTGAAATGGCACTAGCCTCTGATTTCTTTTGGTCGTTGGCAATTAATGACTTTGACACGTGTCATTGTTTTGCAACGGTCAAAATTTCAAAATAAATGTAAAGCTTGACATTTATTTGAAATAAAAAAGATAAACTTTTATAAATATTTATCAAAAGATAATTACAACTGATTAACAAGAAGTATACTTAAGGCTTTTCTAATCATGTTTAAGTTTGATCAGCCTCTTAGTCCTTCTTGTGATCAGTTTTTCTTCTCTTGGCCAGCGGTTCAGTGGGCTCCTCATCTTCATCCTCGGTGCTGCTAGCTGACTCAGTTTCAACGAACTGGAGTCTCTGTTGGGCTTGCAGCTGCTTGATTTTCTCAGTGTGCAGTTTAACCTGTTACTGCAGGGAGTCAATCAGTTCCACATAGTGTGGAGAGAGCTGGACTATGGAACTGCTAGGTTGAGCCACGAACTGGACTGCTCTTGAGTCCGCTTCCTCTCCTTCTTCAGTTCCAACAAGTTCCTCGCAAGGAACTGTGTGCGTTATTTCATCTGTCTCCATACTGGTTTAGTAGACAGCTTAGTTATCCTTTTGAGCTGACTGATCAGTCTTATCCATCACTGGATCAGCTGGAGGAATAGGTGAGGCAGTTTCTTTCTCAGCAGTTGGCCCTTGTGACATGACTGTTTGGGGCTTAGCTGTCTTATCAAACTGTCGAGTTTGATCAGCTGATTCTTCTGATTCTTCTGGAATGACATTGATTTCGACTTCAGTTCTGTGAGGGGATTTCTCAGAGTGGAGTTCTCTCATCACTTCATCAATGATATCATCTACTGGATTTAATGTTTGGTCGCTTGCAGCAGGTGATTGTTGTTCAGGCTGATGGCTATGTGATTTCTTCATCAATTGATTGAATAGCCATTTATGTTGAACATGGGGATGCGACCACCTTTCTTGTTCCAGTTCAGTTGTGATGACTGGCAGGGTTAAGCAGTGAACTTTGCACAGTTCATCAAACACATCCTTCATTGATCCTTCAGCTGGATTTGTGCATTCTTTCCTCAGTTGTAGCTGTCTCATGAGGTGTTTGCCCTTAGTGATACTGGCATTCTCACTGTCTGTCCACCATAGGCTCCACTCTTCTTCTCGCCTCCAGAAGCTCATTCCATGGAATGCGAGCAATGAGAGAAATTACTCTGAGTAGTATACATGTCTCCATAGAAACCAGTAGATGTATCTAGTTAAGGTATGGAAGAGCTTTTCATGACCAGTTAGCTCCTGGGCATAGTGTAGAGCCATGTGCTTTTGGGTGGTTTCATCAGCCCATTTCTTCACAGACTCTCCTTGTGAGTAGGCTCTTATGTTTCCTTCAATTTGAGCCATGGGAGGGCACGTCATTTGAAAATAATCGGCTCCAGCTCCATTATGAGGGATCCCTTTTGCAGGGATGATATCATCTGGGTTTTCGCACGGAGCTGTATCTTCAATAGTTAAATTTGGTGGGATTGATGGATCTTGTATAGGGCTTGATCTTTTTCTTCTTCTGGAGTGAGAAAGTAATATTCTTCTCATTTTTGGTTGATCAGCTGACTTCTTCCTTGTAGCTGATCTGACAGCAACTGGCCTAGTTGATTGTCCAATCATGTCGGTTCTGGTGACAACTAAACTTTGTTGCCTGAATCTCTGAGCTATTGGAATTTCGTCATCAGAGTCAGCAGTAACTGGCTTCTTTCCCTTATCTTCAGCTGCAGGCTTCTTTCTCCTTGGCTGGTCAGTTTGTTCCGGATCAATCTCAACAATTTTGAGGGGTTTCGAGATGAAGTCATTACTGACTATTGTTTTGAATTCTTTCTCCTCAGCCATCCATGGGAACTGCTTTTCCAGAATTATGCTGACCTGGCTGATATATCCAATTCTTTGAGGGAATTTCTCACCATTCCAGCTTCTTTCAATGATATCAACTTACCTCTTCAGTTGTTCAAAGAAGTACTGTGCCCAGTTGATCTCCATTCGATTGTAGATGGCAGCGCAAATTTTGTACTTTGTAGCTGTCATTTCCGATTGGCTGCCAGTTGTTCCAACCATGATCTTTGAGGTAATAGCAGCGAGTACTTGAAATTCATCTTGAAATTTTGATATAAGATGATTGCTCTTGTACGATTGAGGCTCTCCTTCCTTTTTCCAGAAGTTATAAGCTTCCTAGAAATTCACTTGAACGTCCTCCAGCTTGAGTCCGTTGTTGGGTAGTTCGAATACATTGCTCAGGGACACAGTTGTCACGATAATACCGTGTCCTCTTACTTCCGATCTGATTTCCTTGGGATTTGAAGATCCGTCTGAATTTAAATAAAATTTAGCAACTGGTTCGATGTAGATTCGTTCTGGAAATACCTCCAGAAACTTCTTCAGCTTGGCTTGAGAGAGCTTTTTGACGATCATTCTATTGAGAGAAGAAGCTTTGCAGGCTTGAAGAAACCCTGCTGGATTGAAGAACTTGTCTCTATCGAGCTTATCACAAAAAGCTTTAGAGTCTTCTCTGGATTGACGGAAATTAAATCTTCTGCGTGATGGATTTTGAGCCATGATTCTTCGAAGAGAGATTAACTTATGAAGCTGAGTAATCGATCTTTCAGGATTGAAGAGTTTT
The DNA here is from genome assembly GCA_026008535.1 of Perilla frutescens. Lineage (NCBI taxonomy): Eukaryota > Viridiplantae > Streptophyta > Magnoliopsida > Lamiales > Lamiaceae > Perilla > Perilla frutescens. The sequence continues at coordinate 30,243,089 of BRKX01000011.1, read as the reverse complement.
GCTTTTGACGAGAAGTAGATAGAAAGCCTGTAACTCTATAGTAAAAATCGAGAAGCTTATCTCGATTGTTCAGCCGACTTATTTATATAGAGAGATTTGGCTCATCCAACGGTTGTGGCGCTTGGTCTCCCTAAATTCAACGGTCAGATTAGATCAATCGACCCGTCGACTGGCTTTTCATTTCTATCCGTTGGGGATTAAAGAGGAGAGAGAAAGACGATTCAACGGTAACATTTTGATGACATGTGTTTTTACCGTTTCCACTATTGAGACTTTTGAATTTATCTTTTCTCTTCAGCAGTTTCTCCTTAGCTTGAAACTGATTACGTCATCAGTTGGCTTTGACTGTAACTGATGGTCTTTCTGATGATCAGTTCCAACTGAGATATCTACTCATCAGTTCATGACTGGTCTTGACTGCTTAGACCTTCATTCGGCTGCTTCTCAGTTCAGCTGTTCTCCTTCAGCTGGCCCTTGAACTGGTATCTCCTTTTGAGTTTACTTCAGTTCCTATGATTTTTTCGTCAGTTTGATCAATTTGCAGCTTGTATGTTCTGCATAACTGACTGGATTATCAGTTTGAGCGACTGAACTGATGGAGTAAATTGGTGATCTCCAGTTTGCTTATCTCACAGCAGCTTCTTGCCTTTACTTCAAACTGATGGATTATGTGGCAAACTGATCAGTTTCTCGTCTTTTTGATTCAGTTTCTCTCTTCAGCTGGAGTGGTCTCTTGGCCTTTTTCTTCCAGTTTATCATCTTCATCCTGTGATGTTAGCTCCAGCAGTCCCAACTGTATGCATAGCTCCATAAACCTTGCTTCAGGTAATTGTTTGGTGAAGATGTCAGCTATCTGCTTCTCAGTATTGACATATTTGATACATATGTCTTTCTTCTCAATGTGATCTCTGATGAAGTGATGCCTTATGTCAATGTACTTAGTTCTTGAATCCAGAACTGGATTCTGAGATATTGCAATTGCACTATTGTTGTCACAGTAGATAGGCACTTCTTCAGTTTCAACTTTGTAGTCCTTCAACTGTTGTTTCATCCAGAGTATTTGAGCACAACAGCTACCGGCAGCTACATATTCTGCTTCAGTTGTTGACGTTGCAACTGAGTGTTGCTTCTTGCTAAACCAGGATATCAGTTTGCTTCCAAAAAACTGACATGTTCCACTGGTACTTTTTCTGTCAATCTTGCATCCACCAAAGTCTGAGTCTGAATATCCAATTAAACTCAAACTGTCATCTTTGGGATACTATAGTCCAAGATTTATGGTTCCTTTGAGATATTAGATCATTCTCTTAGCTGCTTCAAGATGACATATCTTTGGATTGGCTTGAAACCGCGCACATAGACCGACTGAATAAGAGATGTCTGGCCGGCTGGCTGTTAAGTAAAGTAATGACCCAATGATTCATCTGTAGTATGTTTGGCTAACTGATTCTCCTTCTTCATCAAGAGTTAGCTGAATTGATGTGTTCATTGGAATCTTGAGAGTTTTTCCTTTACTTACTCCAAACTTCTTGACTAGCTTCTTGGTGTACTTCGCTTGGCTGATGTGAATTCCATCTTTCAGCTGCTTCACTTGGAGTCCTAGGAAGAATGTCATTTCTCCCATCATGCTCATCTCAAATTCGCTTTGCATTAGTTGAGCGAACTGTGTGCATAGATCTTTGCTCTTTGATCCAAAAATTATGTCATCCACATAAATTTGAACCATTAAGATCTCAGTTGATCGTTCTATTCGGAATAGAGTTCGATCAATGACTCCTTTTTGAAACCCATTTTTCAGCAAGAATGTTGTTAGAGTTTCATACCACGCTCTTGGAGCTTGCTTTAGTCTGTAGAGAGCCTTTTTCAGTTTGAAGACTTGATCACCAATTTCAAAGCCTGGCGGTTGCTCAACATATACGTCCTCCTTGAGCATACCTTGAAGAAAAGCACTCTTGACATCCATTTGGTAGACTGTGAAGTTGAAGTGAGCTGCATAGGCTAGGAACATTCTGATGGCTTCCAATCTTGCAACTGGCGCGAATGTCTCATCAAAGTCGATTCATTCACTTTGTGAGTAACCTTTGGTTACCAGTCTAGCCTTGTTCCTTGTGATCACTCCTTGTTCATCCAGTTTGTTGTGAAAAACCCATTTTGTGCCAATGACCTTCTGTGTTTTTAGTCTGTCAATAAGAAACCATACGTCATTTCGTGTGAACTGATTCAGTTCTTCTTGCATAGCCATGATCCAGTCTGAATCTTCTAAGGCTTCTTTGACATTTGTCGGTTCAGTTTGAGAGATGAAGCATGTGAATAATGCATGCTCGGTTGATCCTCTGGTCTGAACTCGACTTCTTGGATCTCCAACTATCTTGTCAATTGGATGGCTTCGGAGCCATTTGGGCAAGATAGCTTCAACTGAGTCTCCAGCTGGCTCTTCTGTGATGACGTCATCAGTTACTCGTTCATCAGTTGGCTCGGCATTCTCATCATTTCTTCCCCCTACTTCAGTTGTGGGGTTTGCGGTCTGGGCACGATTTGTGTCTTCATTGACCAAGTTGTTCTCAACTGGTTTAGTACCAGTTTCATTGCCTTCTTCTAATGAAACTTCAAACCGCTCTGGAACAATGTGATCCACATAGTCCTATAAATTTTCAGTTTCACTAGGTAGTACTTGAACTGATGTATCTATGATTTCTTTGTTCCTGTACTCATTAGCAAATTCATCAAATACCACATGACATGTTATTTCCACAACAAGAGTTTGTTTATTGAACACTCTATAAGCTTGTGCATGAGGAGAGTTATACCCAAGAAATATTCCCTCATCAGCTTTAGCACTAAAGGCTTTCAATTGAGTCTTGCCATTGTTGTGAATATAACATTTACAGCCAAATATTTTAAAATATGAGATAGAAGGCTTATGACCCTTGTACAATTCATAAGGTGTCTTGTCATGGGCTTCTACAATGGCACTTCGATTTTGAGTATGGCAAGCTGTGTTGACTGCTTCAGCCCAGTACCCTTCAGCTATGTTGGCATCAGCTATCATCGCTCGAGCTGCTTCTTTTAGTGTTCGATTGCGCCGTTCAGCTACACCATTTTGTTGTGGAGTTCTTGCAGCTGAGTGTTCATGAGTGATTCCAAGCTAGTTGAGAAAACTGATCATGTGTTGATTCACAAATTCTGTTCCATTATCGGAACGAATCCTTTGAACTGATCTTTCCTTCTCAGTTTGTAATCTTTTGATCAGCGCCGTGAGCTTGTCACACGTTTCATCCTTGCTCCTCAAGAATTATACCCATGTATATCTTGAGTAATCATCAACTACTACAAGAGTGAATCTTTTGCCTTTTGGAGTTTGAGGTCTAACTGGACCAAACAAATCCAGGTGTAGCAGTTAAAGATAGTCAGTTGTTCCTGGTAGATGATTCTTATTCTTGAAGGATGACTTCACCTGCTTTCCTTTCTGACATGGTCCGCATAAACCTGTTTTCTTGTATATTTCCTTGGGAAGCCCTTCAACTAGCTCCTTCTTTGCTAGGTAGTTGATTGTTTTGAAGTTGAGGTGGTTCAGTCGTCGATGCCATAGCCAGCTTGCTTCAGTTGATCATTTTGAGAGAAAGCAAGCTTCTGAGTAGCTAGTTGACCAGTCAACAATGTGCATGTTGCCTCTCCTGATGCCGGTTAGCAAAATTACTCCAGTTGACTTGTCTCTAATGTTGCAGGAGTTTTTGGTGAAGTCAACTGAGTAGCCATTGTCGCACAGCTGGCTAATGATGAGTAATTTGTGCTTTAGTCCATCTACGTGGGAGACTCCATTCACTACTACTTTTTCTTTGACTACGAACCCTTCTCCAATGGTTCGGCTTTTGGAATTGTCTCCAAATGTGACGAGTGGACCTTTGATTTCTTTATAACCGTCTAGATCTTCTCTGTCTCCGGTCATGTGTTTGGAGCACCCGCTATCTAGATACCAAATGTCTTTGGTTTTCTTCATAGATAGGATGCTCTTGTGCTGCAGAGAAAAGGATTAGCATTTAGGGACCCGTTTCATATCGGGTCCTTTTTGATACATTAAGCGTTTTGGAATCTAGACTTACCAAACTTTTGGCTTTTTATCACTCAAAGAGTCAACTGATTTGGATCATTTCATCAATTTCGACTCTCTTTCAACTCTTCTTGAGTCGGTTGAATGATGCCTGCATTGAAAGTTATTGGGATAAAACAATTCAACTAGCACACAATTATTTTAAGATTTCTGAGCTCTTCGATCAGGCCAATGCCTTGTGTGTTTCCAGTTTATTGGATTGAACCCTTTTGGATCAGCTCTTGGCTCATTTCTTGAATCTAGAAACTCATTGTAATGATGATAGGGTTGAAATGATTTTCGTTGATCTCTCCTAGGAGTGCTTTGATTGGACTGCTTAGCAGGGTGGGCTTGAGATCTAAACTGGTCTTTCTTAAAATGAACTGATCTATCAGGTTGTTTTGTCGGCATTCTATATTGAGCAGGTGGCCTCTGTTGAACTAGATGCTTTGGACGATTGGATTGACTTGATTGAACTGATGGTCTTGGCTGGGAATTAGACTTCAGTTGACCAGGTGCTTTAGATTGATGGAACTGGCTGAATTGTCTAGGTTGAGTCTGGGGATTTTTCAATATTCCTTTTCCATTGTTTGATTCAGCTGGCTGATCATGAGATCTTGTGAACCCTTTTAGGATTCCCTTATCACTTGGTTGAGTAACTGCTTTTCCCTTTTCTTGGGCAATGAACTTGTTATATCCTAGCCCTGAGCTGTCAGTTCCAGTTCTTTGATGACTTAATATTTCATCTAGAGTCTGAGATCCCTTTTTGAACTTTAAATTTACCTTTTCTTTTTCAAGGATCTCTTGCTTGAGTCTTTGATTTTCTACCTCTAGATCAACAGTTCTTAGTTTCAATTTCTCAAATTCTGTAAACTGAGATTCAAGATAATTTAATCTTTCATGATCAATGCTCAGTTCCCTAACCTTGTTTCTCAGTTCATCATTTTCATCTTTCAGTTCAACATGCAAATAGGAAATTGAAGCTAATTGGTCTTCTAGCATCATAAGTTTCACATCAAGTTCATTACTAGAGACAGTTGCTTCATTGATATGATAAAAATAAGTTTGAGAGTCAGCTGTACTAACCTCTTCATCATGGTCAGCCATGAGGCAAAATAGTGCTTCATCATCATTTGAGCTGTAGCCGTCAGAATCGATTCCAGAAGGATAGTCTGAATCATCCAGCACGATATTCTCGAGATTTGCGACCATTGCTTTTCTTTTGAAGAAGCTTCTTTTTACCTTGGCTTTCTTGTCTACGGGGAGTTCCGGACATTCAAACATGTAGTGTCCTTGTTTATGACAATGAAAACATTCTCCATGATTGCGATTACCACTCCTGAATGGTTCAGCTGGCCGTTCAGCTAGTTGGTAGGCTTTTTCAACTTTTGGGGTTTCATCAGTCTGAGGTGAAACTGATTGCTTATCCTGAGCTCTCTTCAACTTTTCTAGCAACTTGGTAACTGATTGGATCTGATCATTGATGTCATCAGTTAGATTCTCCTTCTTTTCAGTTGCCTCCCTTTTTCGTTCAGTTGAAGATCCGCTTTGGTTTTCTTTAGCTGGTGAGCTCCTAGGTCGGAAGTTGTTTCTTCTTCGAGTGTCTCTGAACCTGGTCCTTTCGCCGTAGAAAGCTGCGTCTTGAGCTGACGATGTCAATGCTTCCCTTTTTCAGTTTAGACTGTACTCATGAGCTTTAAGAGAAACAAATAGTTCCCTTGGAGTGATGCTGTTTAGGTTTCTTGACTCCTTTGTAGCTATCACTTTCATATCCCATTCGTCAGTGAGATTATCCAATATTTTGGAGTTCATCTTAGAATTTGGATAACTCCTCCCTAGATTGTTCATCTCACTGATGATGCCTAGAAATCTAGTTTCAAGGCTTGAGATGGACTCTTCTGCCTGCATTTTGAAGGATTCATACCTGTCAACTGCCAGTTGAAGCTTGTTTCCTTTAATGGCTTCAGACTCTCTGCAAAGATCTGCTAGTAGGTCCCATATATCTTTGACAGTTGTGCAGTTCTTTGTATCCTTCATACGATCTTCATCTAGAGTTTGAAATAATGCAGCTTGAGCAACGAACTCTAGATTCTTCAACTTCTTCTCTTCACTGGTGAGAAGATTAGTTGGCTTCGGGATCCTTGCAGGTTGATTGATATCAACTATGTGAGCGTCATTGTCCATCATGATAATGATTGGACCGTCTTCAATGACTTCCCACATATTCTCATGAATTGAACAGAGATGCGCCTTCATTCTCCTGCTCCAATTATCATAGTTCTCAACTGAAACAAAGGTAGCTTATGGTTTCCCATAGCTGGAATGTTAGCACAGATATGTAGATCTGATTCAGTTGACTTTCAGAAACGGTTGATCCTTAGAATCAAGCTCGCTCTGATACCACTTGTTGGTCCCGGGCGAGTCGGTATCAGTTTAGAGAGGGAGGTGAATAAACTGATTCAAAAACTTTTACTTTAGATGCGGAATAACAGGGCCCTTTGACTCGCTTGATGAAACTTATATATGCACAAACTTGATAATCAGTTAAGACAGTTTGAGTGCAGCTTGTGTGATATTGTGTGCAGTTCATAGATATGCAACAATCAATATAATACAGCACACAAGCGATTTATAGAGGTTTGAAGTCTCAAACTTCTACGTCCTCTCTTCCTTCCGTAGAAGGGCAACTTCACTATATAACTTGAGTTTCTTTACAAATTACACAATGAAGGACAAGCTGAACCTAGTAACTGCTCGCTACCTCAGCTGGTCGATGGCTCACACTTGAAGTTCCTAACTGCTCGCTAGGAAGATAGGTGCTATTGTCGTCTCTACAAGGTTTTAGATCTCTTTCGATCTTCAAGAGGTGAGTCTTGAACTGGGGGTATCAACTGATGTGCTCCTTTAGTTGAGCTGAGTAGTTGATGGTTGAATAGCAGGAACTGAGAAGGCTGCCCTAGCTGGATCGTCAACAGCTGGCTGAATATTCTTGACTTTTTGAATTCTTCTTCTCAGTTGGACTTTCGCAGTTTCTATCAAATGTTGCACTTGAGCTTGAGTGGGAGGGAGAAAGAAAAGCTCTGCTTGTATATACGAAAGTTGGCAAAAGGTTATAGAGGCGAAGTGTTTAAAACTCTGATTCACTCGTCTTTTATAGAGGAGTGATTTTATGACCGTTGAGTTCCATTCTCCATTGATCGGTGGCTCTGTTGGCTTATCAATGGCAGGTGGTCTTAAATGATCACTTGGATCATTTGGTTAAACTAGCCGTTACTCTGCCAATCGATCTTCATTAACTTCAGGATCTTTAAAGGAGCATTTATTCCAAGATACGCTTGTTCAACTGATAAACTCCAGGGTCTTCCGGCTTCTGTTTTGGCAGTTTAGAGTTTCAGTTGGCAGTTCTGGATTTGTCAGCTCAGATTGACTATTTCTCCAGCTGGCAGTTCTGAGCTTATCAGCTGAGTCTGACTGTTGCTCCAGTTGGCAGTTCTGGATTTGTCAGCTCGGATTGATTATTTCTCCAGCTGGCAGTTTTGAGCTTATCAGTTGCGTCTGATTGTTGCTCCAGTTGGCAGTTCTGAGTTCATCAGCTGAGAGTGGCTATTGCTCCAGTTGGCAGTTCTGGGCTTGTCAGCTGAGATTGGCCATCGCTCCAGTTGGCAGTTCTGGGCTTGTCAGCTGAGATTGGCTATTGCTCCAGTTGGCAGTTCTGGACTTGTCAGCTGAGATTGGCTATCGCTCCAGTTGGCAGTTGATGAAGACTCAAATTCGTGCTTTTTCCTTTATCTTTTTTACACCCTTTTTAAGTGTTTAGTATAGAGTCGAGTCTAGTTTTGGGGGTAAAACTGATTGAAGGAGGCTGAGGGCACAAAACCACCATAACAGGCACAGACAGGTGCTATTTATGCTGAGGGCACAAAGGACTGATTTGCCTGCCGATGACCCAGTCAAAGTTGTTGCGAGAATGACGCAACAGAATCGCGGGACAGCTCCTATATGCACGTGGAGATGATGTGGTAGTTAGTTCCGAGTCTTGGGGAGGTCTAAACACGTTGGGAAGGAAGTGGGGACATCAGGAAGTTACTGGACGCGCTAGGGTTTGTTGCTATCCCTCCGAAAATCAAGAAAGAACATGGAGCATGAAGTGATGAAGTGGAGGAGTGCAAGAGCCCCTGCGTGGGTGAAATCTGGGCTGCTTGAAGCCTTAATTCATTTGCTATAAATACTTTTACCTGTTTTCATATGGTGTGCGAGAGGGGAGAGTCGGTTTTTGCACCTCAAGATACAATTTACCGTTTTCGTACTTAGTTTATTTTCTGGATATTCTATCTGTCTGAAGCTAGCGGTTTGCCCGCATAAAGGTAGTTCAGTTGTTTTGTTGGCAAAACTGGGGTTGGGCCCAGAAGTTAATCCAGTTATTTCCTTTCCAAGTAAGATGTCTTTTATCATTTCTTTTACTTTCGTTTCTATGTTTAGTGGCTAAGTATCCACTGTTCAAGTCAAAGTAATATATTAAGGGTAGAATATGTGCATGAGGTAATCGGACTTTAAAGCCTTAAGGGTTCACAATCTTAACTTGTTTTTCACTTAGACATAGGTAAAGGGTGGTTGGAGATGAAAGCGCGCATTTCTGATTAACTGGTGCTAGTGTTAGTTACGTGGAAGTGTATAGGTGACCCATGCCTCGATACCCGCATAGTAACAAGTCCGGGGATGACAGCCTTGGTAGTTGAGATTGAGTAGTATATGCAGGCACAAGACCGTGTCAAACCTACTAGAATCGGGTCGCTTTTGCCCTCAAAGCTGCTATACTTGCAAAACCTTTGTGTGATTCTCTCCTTAGGTTCCTGTATAGTTAGGTCCCTAGGTGCCGATCGTATCATCTAGACGATATAATGTAATAAGTGATTGGGGAGTGGCCGATCGTATCCATTTTCTATAACCGGTTAACCCTCAAAGTGACAATTACCCATATTTGGCCATAGGGATTCAGTTTTTGACCTTTCTGCTAGTGTGGGCACAACGGGTAGTAGTGGTAATTATATGTGTTTTGCCTAGGATTGCGCATACCTACCGAATGACTTGATACTTTGACTTGAGCACTTTTATTACTGCTATTTTCTTTTGTGATTTCTTTTTCAGCATTTAGTTAGTTTAAGTTTATTATCAAGGTTTTTAGAGTGACACTGAAGACCCAAACAAAAACTAAGAAAAGACAGAAGGTTATAAACACTCCTCGTGGGATCGACATCCGTCTTCACCAGCTATACTAGCCGTTGAGGGCAGATTAAGCATTTGTGGACTATTTGCCCGCAAGTGTATTTTGCACACCAAAATGACGGGTGTGCCAGCAGTTCTGGGCTTGTCAGCTGAGATTGGCCATTGCTCCAGTTGGCTACTGCCAGTCTCTGGCTTAAACTGATATTCTATCAGTTTCTTCAGTCTTTAGTCAACTCCTTTCTCCCTCAGCTAAGCTGACTTGGTTGTCAGCTTGTTTTGACTGGTATGACTTCTCAGCTAAGTTGAACTTAGACTGGATGACGTGTCTTTCAACTTGTGGGCCATTCTTCAGCTAGGTTGACTTTGACTCTATTTGAGTTCTTCTTTGATGATGCCCTGAGCTGATTAGCTTCGATCTACAGCTTGAACTTTTAGTCAGTTTTTCACAAATAATTTTGACATCTCATCAAAACCTGATCTAGGGGTTCCTTGATAGTTTTTTCTAACATCATATAATATTTCGAGCAGGATATGTCCCAAAAATGGACATATTCTAAAACAAATACTATAACATGTCACAAGAATCAAGCAAAAAATGATAGTGCAGCCACAAACCAACTGCTATTCTCAAACCAACAGAGAACAAAACCCAAACAAAGGGAAACAAAATCATCTAACTATAATGAAATCTGAAGTTGGGAAAACCCAACTGATCCATCCGAACCAAGGAGAGCAGCTATAGAGGAGCTATAGCAGTATCAAAAAATGCGAGGACAGTGGAATGTGCTCCTCTACCAGCCAAGTAATCAGCCGCACGGTTCCCTTCATGATGAAGGTGAGAGAACCGAACAAGCTTATCCTGATAAAGGAGACGAATCACCCTAATAGTATGGCGCACACGCGCAGAACCATGACCACCTGTAGAAAGAACAGTGACAACAACAACAGCATCCAATTCAATCCAGACTAGATCTGAGAACTGGAATGCAAGTCTGAGGCCATGAAGAAGCGCCTGAAACTCTGCATCATAACTAGAAGTAGCCGTCAAAGTAGTAGCAAAGGCTGCAAGCAACGAACTCACAGAATCACGAACTAAACCACAACCTACAGCTACCATTTGTAAATCATGAGCAAATGAGCCATCCGTGTTAAGCTTAACCCAGGGCACTTCCAGAGGTCGCCACGACATCATTTTTGACCTAAGAGATTTTTGAATGAGTTCAGTAACTGGCATGAACGATATTTGGGGAAAGCAACCAGACCAATGAATCAGAAGCAGCTTCTTAGTAGTCACCAAAAGACGCAAATGATAAGAGACCTGCCAAATAACATGAGAAACACGAAAATGGGAGTCTCTATGCTTGCGGCTGTTCCGCTCAGTCCATAAAAACCAAAGGATCAAACAAGGAATGAGAAAACTGATATGCTTGGGCGAAGCCCGTGTGTGCAAGTGCCTCCATAAACTGAGGGTGTGTGTAATATCCGTGGTGTGTGGAACATCAATGTGAACTAGTGTGCAAAGTGTGTCCACACATATCTCGCAGACTCACTCCATAAAAAAATATGCTTAACAGACTCAATCTTTGCAGAAGCACAACAAAGACACCTAGAAGCAAGAGAAATGTGTCTAACCTGTAACTTGACATCGATGGAAAGACGGTTAAATAAAAGATGCCACAAGAAAACAGACATAGTCGGGGTCAGACTGTCATGCTAAAAGTAATCAACTTATCAAGAATTCGAGATAAGTAATCAACAGCCAAAACAAAGAGGGATGGAGATAGAGGACCATCCTGATGCAGGCCACGAGAAGATGGAAAGAATCCTGTAGAAGTACCATTAATCAGAACCGAAAACCAACAATTCTTAATGCAATGGATAATAAAATCTAGCCACTGCTCAGGAAATTTCATCTTGTGAAGAACACTCAACAGAAATGGCCACTGAACAGGATCAAAAGCCTTAGCCATATCAAACTTCAAGGCCACATTCGAGATTTTCTGGCTCACATGCAAATCCTGAATCATCTCTTTAGCCAACAGGACATTATCACTCAACAATCTTCCCCGAACAAAACCACTTTAATTCAGAGCCAACACAAGAGGCAAAATCGGTGCCAATCTAGTAGTTAAGATCTTAGAGATTATTTTAAGGCCTAAACTCTGCCCACGTATGAGGATTGCTCTTTTTAGGGAGCAAAATAATAGTATTAGCAATAAAACTCCTTGGCATATAAGCACCCGTAAAGAAATCAGCCACAACTATCTCCATATCTTGTTTAATAATATCCCAACAGTGCTGAAAAAATAAAGAAGTAAAACCATCAGGACCCAAGACACTATCCCTACTGATGCCAAAAACTACCTCTTGAATCTCTTCAACCGAAGGAGAGGAGTAGAGGCCAACAGTATCCACAGTCGCAGGAATAAACTATATGCAATCAAAATTCGAGACACCCAGCTGACTAATATCAGAAGAAAGAATATCTTGGAAAAAAATTCACAGCCGAATTCCAAATGTCCTCCTCCTGAGTAAAAGTCTGACCATAATCCTCAATCAAATGTATTCGAGATTTGCATCTCTTTTATTTCACCCAACCTTGAAAGAATTTTGTGTTTCGTTTCCCCTCAGAGATCCTTCTCCATCTTGGAGCAAAGCACATATTCAGCCACACACCTGTTCAAATGTGTCAGCAATAGATGTGAAAGATCTGAAGCATAGGCCAATTGAGCAGCAATGACTGCTTCATCTGCCCTCTTAACTTTTCCAAACACATCTCCAAACACTTCCCAATTCCACAAAGAGTTTCTTTTTAACTCGCTGCAGCTTGAACTGAAGGTTAATCATGCCACAAAATCACATAGGACGCATCCACTCATTAGCCACGATCTCCAAAAAGGAATGATGTCGAACCCACATGTTCTGAAAATAAAAAGAGGACTTCGGAACCTAGTAAGGAACTGATACTGAACAAGAAGAGGCGTGTGATTAGAAAGAACTTTATTTAGGTGAGAAACACGAGTGATCGCAAAAATTGAAGTCCAAAATTCCTCAATCAGAACTCTATCCAGCCTCTCCTGCAATCCCTGTGATGGCCTTTCCCATATGAACATAGGACCATCAACCATCTCTGGTCCACGATTAGTAGAGCTGCCAACTCTCTCATCTTCGGATATAAAAATATTAAAATCGCCTCCAACAAGCCACAGTTGCCCCTCCAATAAAATTGACTATTCTCTAAGAGCATCCCAAAGTTGATTGCATAGTTCCTTCGTGTGTCTGGCATAGATAATGGACATGAATAAAGGCCTCGAGAGAAAAATTAGCTTATAAATGAATCAACAAAACCTGTTCCAGGTCCTCCTCAACATAAATCTGGAAATTAGAAGAACAAAAAATCCAAATATGATTGGTCTGATTTTTAGCCACAAGTTGTAACCCAAAATGCCGACCAAAAAAATCAACATCAAACCCAACTTTCAGTTCTAAAATGGCAACAAAAGTAGCATGATACACATGAATCAAATGATGCAGATGTCTCTACTTACTAAGCATACCAAGACCCCTAGCATTCCAAATCAGAAATTGTACAAACATGGGAAACAGAGTCAAGAAGAGCCATTAGGCTTTAAGGCCTCCTGCGATTGACTATCTAAAGAAGAGCCTTGAATAGGAGCAATATCCCAGATACTATTGTGGAAGAGAATATCAGAAGCAAAGGTAGAAACTCCAGTAGCTATTGGTTTAGATGCTTCTATATGACAATTTGTAGACTGTCTGGCACACTGATCCAAAGTTTTAGCATGTTCTCTAACACTCTCCTGAGGTTGCTTGCTTTTGTCCTAACCAAAAGTATGATTTTTCATCTTATCTTGGAGAGCAGCTCGCTTTTCAAGGTTAACTGGACTTGCAGGTCGCTTAACAACAATCGGGGAAAGAGATCGACCCCGTCATTAGGAATGACGAGATCTGAATCTCTCTCTGGATGTCTGTAATAAACCTTTCTCTTGTTCATGGGAACGCTCTTTACGAGACTGAGCCTCTGAATCAAGCTTATCCACCTAAAATTTTTTGTGTACCTCATCTAAATCTCTTGATGCCATTAGCTAACTGTCAAGTAATTCTCTCTGCTCTATCAATAAGTTGTCATTCCCCTCAAGGATAGCAAACCGGCTTCTAGAGTGAGTTCTTCCAGCCGTAGTATTCGCACCTTTAGTGTTAGTGTTGAGTTTTTTTTTTATTTTTGCTCACAATTTGCCATTCTCTCTGAGTATGCTTTGAGAAGGAACCAGTAGTAGTTGTAGAAGACTGCAATTTGCGCCTCTGTTCATGCTCAATATTTTTGCCTTTTATCCAGTTCTCTGTTAACATGCCATCCCTTGAGGTTCCTGGTACGCTGCAGATTAGGTGTGGGAGGAGGTCTTGGGTTCTGGCCAAAAGCATAGCAGTTTTCTTTTACATGACCAACATGCTTGCATTCAGAACAATATGCAGGTAATTTATCATAAATAACATGTTGATGCACAACAAAATCACCAAAGCATACATCAATTTCCTTCGGTGCAGATTTCATTAAATCAATTTCAACACATAATTTAGCAATAGACACTCTCTTCCCACTGCAGTAGCATGCTCCATGTGAATAGTTTTACCAATCAGAGAACCAATACAAAATAAAGCACTTTGGTGAAATAAATGCACAGACAAACCAGAAAGAGTGATCCACACCGCAAAGATCGATGTTTCAAAAGCCGGATTAAAGGTTGGCGTCCACTTAAACATACATATAGGACAACTAGGCACATACTAAACAGGCATCTCAAAAGCACCTTTTAGCAATTTAGAGTAATCATAATCATGCGTCAATCTAATAAGACTATGTCTAGCATTTAAGAATTTCCAAGAAAGAGAGCCCTGCAATTGAATGTTATTCAAAGCCTTATCAATATTTACAGAAGAAGGAATGTCTTGTGAGAAGCTTCCAACCAATGCGAGTTATATTTGACCTGCAAGAAATTTAGTATCAGAACATGAGAAAGAAATCACCAGTTTACCGTCACGCTGCTCTACATAGCCTATTGGCTTAATCTTTGAATGATCAAAAAGGACCGGACCACGAGTGGAGGAAGAAGCTTTAAATAGTTCCAAGAAACTGGATGGCTGCTGCAAATGATTAGCAGGAGAATTGGCAGTGAAGTTGGAAGGAGCAACATTCTCCTCACCCCAAATGGCGCTATGTAATGGGGCAGCCTTAGGCAAATTAACAACTAAAGTTAACTCGTGCATCTCTTCATCACCATCATCAATAACCCCAACATTAAGCACTTTCTCGAACTAGGCTTCATTCTTCAAGGATGAATGTGTAGTCATCTACAGAATTTTTTTGGATTGAGATGGAGAGTTGATTTATTAATTGGGCTAAAGGGGGGAAATCAGACGAGTTTAAAGGAAGCTTGGGCAAATAGTTCGGAAAGAAATGGAAGACTTGGGCTTTAATTAAATCTAACTAGGCATCTGCTTCTATTCCAGCACCACTAAAGCAAGGTAGAGTGGGAGACATCGCTAGAGAGGGGATAGGGTGAGGGGATATAGCATAATAAGGGGGTTGAACCTGGGCTCCTTTTTGAATTCACCAAACTGAAGCTGCTAGGGATGAATTCCGGTGAGCTTTCGATCACACATCTCATTTTCATCAGCAGAATGCACCCGCTTGTCATCCAAATATGTGTTAAATTCATGGTCCGCTATATCTCGATTCTCTTGAAAATCACGAAGGGATTCTTCATCCAAACACACAACTTCACCATCTTTCTGCAAGTTCTCACACAAATTAAACAAACCAGTCTCCACATTATGAGAATCCCCTGCAGATTCAAAAACGGCCAAACCTTAACTCGACCCCATCGATGAATCATTACCCTCCATCTGCTGCAAACCCAAAACAACATCATTGATGGGAATTGCTTCAAGTTCCAAAATAGATTTTAGCTTTGATTTGTTAATCTTGGAAAGATCGAGCTTTGATCCCCCTTTTAAAAAGGGGGATAAAATTGTGGAGTTCTTCCCTAGCAGCTGCAGACCCAGATTAGTGACGAAGGCTGTTGCACGTTAAGGAATTCAATGTCCTCACAGAAGATAAGGCACGCCGAAAACCTTTCGAAATCTTTACCGACGTCAGTCAGGAAGTGGGTGAATTTTTTTTTTGGAATGTGACCCTAAATTGATTTTGGATTTTGGTGTTGTAACAAGAATGGGAGAATCGGCGTTGAAAGTGGAATCATGATTTAGTTGGCTAGAATGGTTGTGTGGTGGCTTGGGAGAGGTGAAATAGCCGCCGGCCAGAAGAGTGCTGGCAGAAGGTGCCAGCAAAATGATTGTTGGCGGAGATGGCAGTGGCGGTGGCAAGGGGGTAGAACGAGGGCCGGCCATTGGATTTCGATCACTGGACGGCGGCTCCGCCATGTCAAAGCTAAATGAATTACTTGATTTTCTCTTTCGCTCTTCTCTCTCTCTCTCTCAGCAATTTTTATTGTTGCTCATCTTCTTCGTTAGATACCAAATTTTTTTTCTCTCTCTCTATTTTCTCTCTACCTAATATGGATACATCGAATTGTGCGAGTTATATGAGAGATGGGTCATTTTGACAAATCTTATGTAATGGATTCGATTAAAAAATGTTAAAATTCAAAGTGTTTATGATATTTAATCAAAAGTTATACGAGTTTATCTAATTACCATCTAAATTATAATCCAGTCCAAAAAGGTAAAATTGTCTGAAATAAGGTTACGATATTAATTATAACAAGAAGAACAATATCAAATTATTCAAATATCAAATATCAAATATTTCTTCAAATTATCACTAAAGAAAACGATAGCAAATGTGACTGTCAACTTAATACTCCCCCTTCCCCTTCCTTAATTAGTGTCATTCTGAATAAATGTACATATATTAATAAATTAATCAAATTACTTTAGACACTCTTATGTGAGTACGTTAAATGCGGCAAACAAGAATGTTTAAATGCATTAAATGAGGATAAATGTGCGAAAAATATGAATTTTTCAAATCAAGTGTGTAGAATAACACTCTTTATGAAACAAAACTAAAGTATTAAAATGGTATTTATTTGGAAATGGATGGACTGCCATTTTGAAATCCAACCCTAATTAAATGTACGGTAAAGGTAAAGATACGCATCCAGATTCTGGGCATCCAGGATGTATTAAATAAAAGATTTAAGATAGTTATTAGTTGTAATTATTATGGTACTCCTATTTAGTTTTGAATACTCTTGATTATGGTGGTAAATTATCCCGCTTTTTTCTTTGTCTCTCTATTAGTCTCAAAGTCCCATTTTTTTATAGATTCTACCAAATCTTATTAAAATATTATTTATTTTATGGAACCCTAACATCTTAAAATTAAAGTATCTTTTGTATAATTACCCTACACAAAAATTATAGATTACACAAAAATATTTTCATCACATGGATAGTAATAGAAACCTCATCCTTGATTATTGATATATTTGGAGAATATTCAGAGAATGGCTATGAAGGAGGAGAGATTGAAGATATGAGCTCTAATGCTTTTGATCTAAATAATGACGTTAAGAGGTCGGCAGATGAATCATCACAAAATCAAACATAAAATCACGCTTATGAAGGTGGCCAAAATCCGTCAGGAAATCATTCACTTGTTCCAACCAACAATGGTGAAACTAAATGCAGACCTCAAACATGTATGAATTATACAACATTAGATAGCCTATTTGATGACTACCAAAAACATACTCGACGAATTGAGTTTAGTGTTGTGAAAAGAACAAATCGAAAAGCAATGAAGATGAATACAAGTATGCTCTTTTTATTTGTAGTAAGTTTGGAAAACCAACATCACAATCTACTTCCAAAAAAATTATATGCAAAGCTAAGGATTAATGCCAAGAGGCTAATGGATGAAACTTGGGTTGTTTTAAAAATTTGTTCAGATCACAATCATGATCTTCACCCAAATTTTTCCATATTAATGTGGGCTCATAGATCTATATCCGTCCACATGAAGAGGTAATTGAAAGCTAATGATAAAACAACTGTCTAGCTATAAGTGTCCATCTGGTTTTCAGCTCGTGATAATCTTTGGGGTATAGATTCATATACTTTTCTTTTCATTTTATTTTAGGGTTAAGAGCAGCAAACAAAGTATACCACATCTCACTCAATTTGTAATTTTAACACAACTTTTAAAATATTATAATAATCACTCAATCTTTCAATTTGTCTCAATTTCAATACCTCTATTTTTTCAGGTGACCAAAAAACAGAAATTATTTGACAATTCTCAATAAATGAGGAAGCCTTGTGTGATATCAATTACGGGTCAAAATTTGTATGATGGGTCAAGATTCAGCTCCAAACATAATCAAACACCAAAAAAATTAAAAGTGTACCATTAAATATGAGTTTTAATCTGTATATTAACTCGTCTCATGAATTTTAACCCGTAAGATGTTTTAGGTAAGCTTTTTTGTGAAAACGATACGGATCCCTTAAGAATGGAGTAAATTTCAATTTTTTCCCTACAGGACTAGGGCTGTAAATGAACCGAATCGAGCCGAACGCCCTGATGCTCGAGCTCAACTTGTGTTAGGAAAAACTATCAAGAAAACCACTAAATATGGTTTTGATGAAATGTCAAAATATGTAGAAAAGTTTTCTGAAAAACTGCAGGAGTTACAAGCTGGAAATATAAAGCTGACTAAAAAAAGACTCCAAAAATAATTTAGCTGAAGCAAGAGTTAATCAAATTGGAGCATAGTCAACCCAGCTGAAAGGATGCATCAAACAGTCAGGAAATAACCCAACTGAGGTTAAAGCACAAAAGTCAAAACAGTTTCAATCAAACTGACAACCGAGTTAGTCGAGCCAGAAGGAAAATTAATCTGATTGAAGAAACTGACAACAAGTTAGTTGAACTAAAGACTGGAAGCATCCAACTAATGGCAAAAACTCATATATCAGCCGAACTGAAGCCTAGAGCCAAACCAACTGCTAATGGCCAGAACTGAAGTCAGTCAGCTTAAAGCTCAAGCTCAAAATCAACTACTGACTAGGTTCAAACTAAGACCAGTCAAACTGACAAACTATCCAACAGTTTGTGATCAGTTGAACTGGAAAGTAAACCCAGAATAAGACCAGCTGAACTGACCAACTAGCTAACTGATGCACTATTTATTATGCAATTAACTGCAACTAACACAGATCATGCAATATAGTAAGTGAATCGGGTATCGTATCCACAGGGACCGAATTATTGACCACACTGAGTACTAAGCAAACAACTTTCTATTATCCATACTACCTATTTTGGGGTTGACTAATCATAGACACAAATTCAAAATTAAATTACTAAACTCAATTATCAATTAAAATGCAAATCAAACAAGCTTAAGAACGTAAACTATCAAATAAATAAAATAATTAATCTTAGGGAATTCATACACATGAATCCATTATATATTAATATAATTCCATCAACTTCCAATTTAATCCAATTATCGGTGGAGGATCAGAATTCTAATTACCTATCTCCGCCAGGTCTCAAGGTAAAAGTAGATTAACAATTTATCTGTTACTTTTGTCTCTAGATTGACTGTTAACTCCCGATAGATCAACAAATTTAAAATCTCCTACAGATCACAAGTACATGTATCAAATCATTTAATTAATTCCACTAATTAATTATCTCCGTCAGGACTCAAATTAATTAGTTAGCATACAATGACTATAGCCTTAATCATGTATGAGAAATCTAAACCTAAATGTTTGAACCATATAATTGGAAGGAAAATTGATGAAGAATTAAATCAATATATAATTTCATACATGCTACAAACCCTAGAATTAATTATACAAACTACTCACTCATGATAAAAATGAGAAGAAAAGAAAGAAAAATAAAATTCATTGACATAATGTAAATTGCAGAAGATTAAAAGAACTGTAGTGAAATTACGTTGAACAAAACTCCAAATCTTCAAAGTTGAATTCCACAAGTATCTCTCGACTGAAAAGTAAAAAGAGAACTCTAAAATAATGAGAAAAGTGTGTATATTTCATCCATAACAATCCTATATATACTAGGTATCAAAAACCCGGCCCAAAAGGTAAGTTCGTCGGCCGAAAAATGATCCGGAACACAAAATCGACGAAACCGGAGACCCGTTATGAAAAACCTGCCGTCTGGCAGCCCAAATCCGTTGACCGGTGGATGTGTCATCGGATTCCGCTGGAGAGAACCACCGATCTGCGGCTAAATCCACCAAGCCGCGGCTGGCTCGACGATTTTGACCCCTTTCACTGTTTTGCTTCGTTCTCACTCGTTTCTCATCCGATTGACCCGATTCAAGTTTCATAATGACCCAAACTCGATCCTCTATCTTTATAGCTTATCTCCCAACTAAATGGGATCTTGAAAGTATCCTCTTTTTTAGCTCCAACTTCAACAAAAATAGCAAAACATGAAAACGCACGAGAAAAGCCGAAACAACAACCAAACACCAACTTATTCATGCATTAATCTTTAAATATCATCCAGATAGACACCTAAATGCATGCAAAAAGCCATGTTTATCAATTCCCTAAACTTAAGCCATTGTTCATCCTCAAACAATGAGAAGAACACTAAGAAAATAAACATGGAGGGGTACAGTAAACTCGATCATCGATGCCTCAAAATAAAAACAAAAATAAAGAACAAACAAAATCACAATAATCTACACAACTCAACTGCAAAAATTAATCTTGGCAATGTAACACTTGAATCTCACAAGGAAGTGTATCACTCAACTCTCAAGTGTGTAAAGAAAGGTTCACTCATCGAAACAATACCATACAATGTAGTGCCCTGAACCTTTTTGTGTATAATTAATTGCAATTATAGACTATGGGAGTTGCGTCATTTTAAAATTTCCGTAATTCGGTGGTTTAACCGAACTTGCGATGTGTCGTATCGATGAGAATCGAAATATATTTTAATATGAGTATTAATCGATTTATCGATTTGTGTCACTTGGCGTATTTAAAATATTTGAGAAAATGTGTTTAATCTTTGGTTTTAAAATCAATGAATTATTTCATCTGTTTCGGTCCAATTTAGGATTTTTCCGGAGATGAAAAATATCACGATAACCGAACAACCGGTATTTAAACCGGGTAGTTTGCAAGTCAACCAAGGCATGGGAGGCCATGCCTCCCCTCACCTCTCCCAGGCCTCTCACGTCACTTTTGCTCCCAAAATAAGTAAATGGATATGTATACATAG
This sequence comes from Perilla frutescens, assembly GCA_026008535.1. NCBI lineage: Eukaryota > Viridiplantae > Streptophyta > Magnoliopsida > Lamiales > Lamiaceae > Perilla > Perilla frutescens. The sequence goes on along the minus strand of BRKX01000011.1, from coordinate 30,222,453 downwards.
TATAGAGAGAGAGTGCTTCACTTCATCATTTTCCATTCACTTCTTCTTCTTCTTCTTCTTCTTCATTCCATCTTCATTTCCACTCACAAATTTTCAAAGAAGAGAGAGAGAGAGAGAGAGAGCTGAAGGCAAGCATGTTCTAGCCGTTCTTCACCGTTGTGTTTCCGGCGTCGTCGTTGGAAGCTTCGTTTCCATCGTTCCATCTTCTCCAAGATTCTTCCAACTCTTCTTCCATTATTGATCCGAGGTATTTCGATAATGGTAGAGAAATATATATATATATATATATATAAGCATGCAATCCGGATTTTTAAACTTAAGAAGTTGTTGTATGAACTCTTGGTGTTCAAATGATGTTAGATGATTATGAGTTGATTAATGCATGATTCAAAGTATGTTGATTGAGTTTTGGTTGAGTTGAAAGCTTCAATATCGAGTTTCATGGCGTCTATCATCGTTATTGCATTCTCGGCTCAGTTTTGCGCGAGCGTGGGGTCGAGCGCGAGCGCGCACATAGGCAGCGACGCACAGGTCGCGCGCCCGTGCACTTCGCGTTCGGCAGATTCGCCACCCTTCGGTAAAACGAGCATAACTCCCTTGTTATACGTCGGATTGAGTCACCGTAAATTTTGCCGGAAACTAGACTTCCGTGGATTTCTAATGGTATATGTCTCAGTCTCTAATTCATTCTGAGTCAATTATGAAAAATTGTCAAAGTTAGGTCACGTGTTTTTCTTTCGGAAATTCGTGACAGATTTGCTACCTTCCAGTAAATCGGTTATAACTTTTCGTTAGTTATCGTATTGAGTCACCGAAAAGTCTTCCGGAAACTAGACTTCCGTGGCTTTCCAATGGTATAGGGCTCATTCAATAATTTCTCCTGCATAAATTTTGATAATTAATCAAAGTCAGCTATTGTGCAGATTGCTCAACAAATTTTCAGTTTTCAAATCGCCCTTGTTCGAAATCAGTTTTAAAAGGATCTTTTAACTCCTTGAACGATACTAAGGAGTGTCCTTATCAGTTAATAGCTAGGGTTGAGAGGAACCTTGAGCTAGATCAGTTTTAACAATGGATTTAAATTATGTCGTTTATAATCGCACGCCAAGTGTTCGATTTATGCTCAAATGAGATAAATGTATTTTAAAATGGTCCTTTTGTTTTTAATAAACTCCCATAGGTCTATGATGTTGTTGAGTCTCATTTATGTGATTTAGGATTGTTGAGGTTTGAGTCATTATTCGTTAACGGGGTAGGCAATTGTTAAGCTATTAAGGTTTAGTTTGGGTCGGTTTAACCAACGAGCATGTGAAATTATGTAATTGTGAGAGTCTTGACCTCATGGAGGTTCTAAGATGAATTTTGATATTTTTAGATCATTGCCGTAAGACGTAATCATTGTGGTGTTGCTCGATTCCGTAGAAACTGAAAAGCTTCGACTATTATAGTCAAAAGGTGGGCGTATACTATCTTTCTCAAAATGCTATGTTTGAGTTATTAAGCTCGTTTTGAAACAAATATGCATATATGATTATCTGTGTAAAATGATTCGTTCTGCTTGTTGTGGTTGTCAGAGTCTCATATACCAGCGATGTGTCAATGTGAGTAGCTACAGTCTTGCTTGGTTTGAGTCGCACCCAATCCCTTGCTGTTCTCAGCTAAAAGATCTTTTAATTACCTTGAGGGTTTACTCAGTAATTGCGCATGATGATATAGTGGTGGTTGTGGGTGTCGTACTTAGCTCACTTCAGGGTTTACTGGTGAGCGGGTCCATTTTAGGATTTACTGGTGGATCAGGTTCACTTCAGGGCTTACTGGTGAACACATTAATATAAAACGTTTTGATGAACTTAGATGCATTTCCTTTTACAAAACCTTCTAAGATTCATCTGCATACAAACAGATAATTATTTTATCAAATGCTTTTGATAACTCGGTTTTTCTCAGAAAACCCACTGAGTACATTAGTACTCAGCCCAAATATTTTCTCAAATGTTTTCAGGACAATGAGCTGGAGCGTGAAGATGATGAGCTGTGGAGGGGCTTATATGTGTACTCTTGTAGCTATTCCGTTGTCTTGGCTCGTCTTAACCTCTGATCATCGTATTATTTCTTTTGATACATCATAGCTTCCGCAAGAGCAAAAACTCATGTTTTGGATATACATACATATATATATGTATATAACTCTGAATTTGTTACGATGATCATACTCTATTATTGAACTAATTTGGAATCGTTCATTGAGAATTATCCTCGAAATCCCCTTTCTTTCCCCTCTTCTTAATCCCCACCCCCGTGGCACTCATTTCCACGGTCTTTCGGGATCGGGGCGCTACATACAAATACAAAACTATAGACTTGTGATGCGCGGTCGTTTCGCGGTCAGAATAAATCTCTCAGATGAGACTTATCCTTATGCCCACAGCAGGCGTATCCAGCTAACGTGAGTAAGGGTCGATCCCACGAGGAGCTGCGAATTCTATCTTCCAATGTCACTTTTCCAAAAGGTTTGAGGATTGTTGTGGTCTCCGTACTTATATATAAAAAACTGTAAACTAAAATAACAAAACAAAACAAAAGACAAGAAAATATTAATAGTAAAAGTATTCCGGATTAGAACTCAGATTTCAAACTTAACAAACACTTGACCAATCATAGGCACGCTGATTACTTATGTGAACTTCATTATCTGTTTATAGGCAACAAATCTCTCACACTTACCCAATCTATCCTTTCAGTTTAGCCTAGAGGTGATCTCTCGTCCCCTAAACCCTAACTTGTTACCCAATCCTGATCTCTCATATGATTGTAAGCAACAAAGCAGCATTATGACCTAGACAGACCTAGATTTACCTAGACAAAGATCTCTCTTATGCCCTCAGTACCCGTGATGTATCCTATTCCTTCATGACCAACAAACAACTACGATTCATTGACCATTTATAGAGGTAGTGAACACAATTCTAATTAACGAGTGATCAGCCACAATTTACTAGCTTAGCCCACTGTATAATGCAACAAAGAAAATGATTACATGACGAAACTAAATTCACACAGTTTATGCCCATAAGCCTCACAGTTCTTACGTGTTCATTAAGTTCTTATCTTTGTTCAATCTAGAATAATGAGTCTAGCCACCCATGCTAGACTTAGAACAACAATAATATTTTAAGACATTAAAACAAGACATAATATAAACAAAAAAACTTACTTATATTAATTGCAAAAAGAATCCAACTCCAACGCTGGATTGAAAAACATAAAACTGTAAATCCTAAGTGCCTGCGGGCATAAAGCCCGAGATAGAATGCAGAAAAGTAAAATAAAATAAAAGTATTATGGTACGTATCAAGGTGTTTATTTTCTGCCATGAAATCTACTTATATAGGAGTGCAAAGACACAATGTAAACTCCCCCACAGGCATGCGATCTTCAGGCCAATCCGCAGCCGCTGTGCCCAAGACTTTCCATATCTGGTAGATTCTTCCTTTATTTAGAAGATTCTGAGTCGTAGATTATGTACTTGTCGTGCTCTAGTATTGCCGACATAGCAACTTTCCTTATAGAGCCGATCCTTCTTCTGAAAGATCTCACTTTCCTTCCACGGCTCTTCTTTCCTTGGGCGGTTAGGGTGCATTCAGCTAATTGCGATTACTCTTGTTCCCTCGTCTCCTCTCCTTCTCTTTTCAATCACTTTGGGTTTGTTGTGGGCACGATCACGAACTTCTCCTTCAGCTTCTGCTGGAATGGTGGGCGATTTCCGCTAGGCTCAAGAGAGAGCTTTCCACTGAGAAGTTGTTACCCATCTTGGTATCATTGGCATCGTAATGCCCTCCAGAAGTGATTCTCATGCCTCATGCTGCCCCTTGTGCCCATTCTGGCTCTTTCCGACTCAAAAAACACAAAAAACAAAGGACAAAGAACGAGAAAAAGACATAAAAACATGAGAGAATTTGGACTTGTCAAACCCACCCACTTTAGTCATACTTGCCCTCAAGTATGCGGGTATAATGTGCCCAAAAAGAAAAAATAGAAAGCCAAAGGAGGAAAAGACAGACTCACAACAAAGACACGACAAAGCAAACATGTAAAACAAATCCCTTGCGGGCACAGAGACCTAGGCATCTAATCACCCTCAACAGTATATAAATAGTAAAAACATACATAGTGCCCACTGCAAATCAAAATGGCTAAGTGAGTGGTTCTCTCATGCATTCCTCACTCAAGTGTTTTGGCTAAGTGTTTACGCTCAAGGAAAACATAATTGAACCGAGCGTCACTATAGGCTTGCAAGTGCTCTTGTTCCTCCACCACTGTTGGAATAATGGGCACACCTATGCTAAAGACTTTAAAGGTTGTAATGGGGTTACGGGTTCAAGGTAGGAAATATTTGGTACTGGCTCAGAATTTAGTCGAATTTTCCCTTTGGGAGACTTCTTTTGACTGTTACTGGCCTTTGCCACCGTGCACATTTTATTTAAGCACATTCCCAGATTTTTTTATCTTGTGGGCATTTTGTACTTTTATTTTCTTGGGGTTTCTTTGTCATTTTTTTTTTATTTCGACCCCTTTCATTTTTCTTTTTCTTTCTTTTTCTTAGCATTTTATGCCTTGTAACACATCAGATTTATCCTCCCCTCATGCCCATGGTCTTTTTTGTGGTTTTCAAGAAAGAAACATGACCAGAACTTAATTCATTTTGGCTCAAATAGGGCTGCAAAGGATAATATCAGGGTGGTTTTATTTGGCTTTGTGGGCTCATAAAGAAAAGTTACCTAAGCATTTCAGTAGCATACCCAAAATTCCTTGTGACCTCGGAATAGAACAAAAGCAAGTTCTAGTTCACCTAAATTCAATAATGCAGAAATCACACAAGAAAGAATAATCACATGTATCGTGAATTCAGGTTCAATTCCTCACAAGGTGCTTAGTTTATTCATCATATAAGTAGTAGCATGGGCATGCTGAAATGAAAATATAGTAAAATATGTTGTCTTTGTTGAGGTTTTTTCGAATTAAACCACCGCAGGATCTATTTGGTTGTTCATTAATCCATGTTCATGCAAATCATAATTTTATGTAACATGCATGTTTATCACAGTCTAATCAAATAGCATGTAAAACAGATTCGATTCTAATAAAGCGAAAGACATAGAAAACGAATCTACTTACAAATCGACAGACGGTCTGAGGACAAGATTACAGATCTAATCTTGTTGTTAAATGAAAAATGATAATGGCACCACTTTTGTCACACACGGCCACTGCACAATTCCACTCCAAGATCTTCTGTTCTATTCCCGGATTGTATCTAGATTTAGAGTGGGCTGAAATCTACTAGATAGAACTGTGAAATCTGTGGATAACTTTGAGAGACAAAGAGGGGCTGATTTTTTATGATTAATATCCTACAATTTTCGTGCCCCCCTCCTCTTATAAATAGGGAGTGGCAAAAATTTCATGTTCCAGCCCTATTGGGCTAGGCCTCTATCTCAAGTTCAATATCCAGTCCACTATCAGTCAATTGGGCTACAACAGGGATCTAGAAGAATATTAAATTGGCCTACTAATTTATTTAATATTCAATATCCAATAAACCTAGGATATAATTAAATAAATTAAGTTTTACTTTTATTCCACTAAAGAAGTAAAACTGACCTACCAATTTAATACATATTTACGAATATGCTTTCTCCTTTAGTCCAGCCATTCCCCGTATTTAAGATATAATGTTCATTAATTAATTATGTAAGCCTCTGACAGCTATAATTAATTAACATCTAAAACCTTGAGTAGTACCACACAAGCTTCATTCATGTACGGAATAAATTCCACCTGCAGGGTTTCAACATGAACTTGTGTTTCCTCAAGAGAACATCATCAACCTGGCGCACCAGGACACGGTGCTCATGCACACTGCTCGAGACATCATGTATACATTGTTATTACCCAAGATATCGAATTCGATCTACGAAAAGATCTCACCCATTGATAAATCAAAGTAATAAACAACGCACACATGTGCTCGCCAATATCACATGAGTTCAGAACCCGAACTCTATGGATCTTTATTCTCTCAGTAACTGGGTCAGAGACAGAGAATAGTATCCTATCATGATCCTCCTCAATACACAATGAGTGTACTAGAATAATCAGTTAGTCAAGATAAACTAACTTATCAGATTATTCTACGGTGTACCGATGGTGTGTTCAGGACCATCTAAGCCGTGAGCTCTTTAATACAATACAAGGTTCTAATGATATGATCTTACCGTGTGACTCCCCACACCATATCATCTTACAATGTAAGTATATGGAACATTGCATAGAACAATTATAGAACATAATATAAATGCAAACAGTGACTGCAATAACTTTCATTTCATATCATCATATCATCAGAAAAATATACAAAGACAAATCTTCTAGTATACAAAACCAACAATCTCCCACTTATACTTGAAGCATGTCTTTCAAGCATAAAAACTAACAGGCTAACTCTCCAATCAAAACTATCGACTCAAACTGCGCCCCTAGGTCTGCATCTCACTCCCATTTTCTCCACGTGACCATCAAAGGTCTTAGCCGGCAGGCTCTTCGTGAATGGATCAGCCAGGTTGTCCTCCGATGCAATCTTGACCACTGCCACGTCTCCTCTCTTAACGATTTCTCGTATAAGATGGTACTTTCTCTCTATGTGCTTACTTGCATTGTGAGCTCTGGGTTCCTTCGAGTTTGCCACTGCACCAGAATTATCATAGTATATCGTGATAGTCTTAGGCAAACCAGGAACCACGCCCAAGCCCAATAGGAACCCGCGGAGCCAGGCAGCCTCTTTTGCAACCTCAGAGACAGCTACATATTCAGCTTCCATGGTGGAATCCGCAATGCATTTCTGCTTAATGCTCCTCCATGCAATGGCTCCACCTCCTAATGTAAACACATAGCCCGAGGTAGACTTACTCTGATCTTTGTCAGTTTGAAAATCAACATATAGTCTCGAGTCCTTTTAAGGTACTTGAGAATGTTTTTGACCGCTGTCCAGTGACCTTGTCCAGGGTTAGACTGATATCTGCTTACCATGCTAACGGCATAGCATATATCAGGCCTAGTGCATAGCATAGCATACATCAAACTTCCCACAGCCGAAGCATATGGTACTTTCTTCATTTCCTCTATCTCAGACTGTGTTTGGGGACACATTTTCTTGGATAGATGAATTCCATGCATATAAGGTATAAAATCTTTCTTGGAATCTTGCATGCTAAACCTAGCTAGCACTGTATCGATATAAGTCGCCTGGGATAGACATAACATCCTTTTCTGGCGATCTCGAATGATCTTGATGCCAAGGACATGTCCGGCTTCACCCAGATCCTTCATATCGAACTGCTTGGACAACCACACCCTAATGTTAGATAACTCCTTCTTACTGTTTCCAATAAGCAAGATGTCATCAACATAAAGTACGAGGAATGACACCACGTTTCTATCACATTTCTTGTACACACAGCTCTCATCCGGACTTTGCACGAATCCATATGACTGGATAACCTCGTCAAATCGGATATTCCAAGATCTCGATGCCTGCTTAAGTCCATAAATGGATCTCTTAAGCTTGCACACCAAGTGCTCTTGGCTTTTAGCAATAAATCCCTCTGGTTGTCTCATGTGAATGTTTTCTTCAAGACTTCCATTTAGGAAAGCTGTCTTGACATCCATCTGCCAGATCTCATAATCTAAATGAGCGGCAATTGACAAAAGAATCCGGATTGACTTAAGCATGGCTACCGGTGAAAAGGTTTCCTCATAATCGATCCCTTTTTTCTGAGTGTACCCTTTCGCCACCAATCTAGCTTTGAAGGTTTCAACCTTCCTGTCAGCTCCACTCTTGCGCTTGTAGATCTACTTACACCCAATGGGTTTAATCCCATCTTGTGGTTCTACGAGCTCCCAGACTTGATTGTGATCCATAGATCCAATCTCAGATTCCATTGCAGTTTTCCAAGAATCTGCATCTTTATCTCGAATTGCCTCATCATAGGTCCTAGGATCCAATTCATTTAGTCCCTCTGGGAAATCTGAAGCCTCTCCCAGACCAATGAATCTATCAGGTTGGTGTACAACCCTCCCACTGCGACGAGGCAGTTCCTGTACTTCCGTGACACGTTGTGCAGTGTTTGGTGGTTCCTCTTCTTGTACAACTGGTGTAGGATTCGATCCTTCCCTTAACTCCTCAAGGATGATTTGACTCCTTGGTTTGTGGTTTATCATATAGTCTTCCTCTAAGAATCGAGCATTGGTGCTAACAATGATCTTCTGATCCATAGGACTATAAAATAAACCACCTTTCGTCCCTCTAGGATATCCAACGAATAGCCTTACATCAGTACGAGGAGCCAGCTTATCAGCTTCCTTATCCAACACATGTGCAGGGCTACCCCAAATCCGAATATGGTTCAAACTGGGCTTTCATCCAGTCCATAATTCTGTGGGCGTAGAAGGAACTAATTTTGACGGAACCAAGTTAAGAATATAGGCTGCTGTTTCCAGGGCATATCCCCAGAACGAAATGGGCAACTCAGAATAACTCATCATCGATCTAACCATCTCTAATAGTGTACGATTCCTTCTTTCCGCCACACCATTCTGTTGTGGTGTTCCCGGCGCAGTCAACTGGGAGGTAATCCCATTCTCTACCATGTAATCCCTAAATTCACTCGAGAGGTACTCGCCACCACGATCAGAATGTAGTGACTTGATACTTCTGCCTGTTCGTTTCTCCTCTTCTGCCTTAAACACTTTGAATTTCTCAAAGCATTCAGACTTGCGACATAACAGATAGATATAACCGTATCTAGAGTAATCATCAATGAGAGTGATGAAATACTCGAACCCTCCTCGAGCTTGAACTGACATAGGGCCGCACAGGTCAGAGTGAATCAAATCTAATATCCCTTCGGATCTATTTCCTTTTGACTGGAAAGGACGCTTGGTCATTTTACCTTCCAAACAGGATTCACACAAAGGAAATGATTCCAGTACCAAAGAAGACAATGGTCCATCATTTACAAGCCTTTGTATCATCTTAAGGTTAATATGACCTAGCCTTAGATGCCAAAGATAGGTTTGATTTAATTCTGAAGGTTCTTTTCTCTTGTTAGGGTTTATGATCGATGTATTCAACAGTTGTCTTTGCGTAGTGTTTTCAGTTAGTTTAAGAAAGTATAAGTGTCCATCCAATGTGCCAGAACAGATAAAATGTTTACCACTAAAGATAACTACTTTGTTATCAAAAGAAACAGAATATCCATCCATAATCAATTTAGAAACTGAAATTAAGTTTCGCCTAAAACCAGGCACATAAAGACAATCTTTCAAAACCAAAGTTCTATCACTACTGAAAGGTAAAACAACGTCTCCCACTGCAATAGCCGCCACTCTTGTAGCATTGCTCATGTAGACAGTGATCTCATTCTTACTCAGCTGTCTTTTTACCAGGAACCCCTGTAAAGACATGCAAACATGATCAGTAGCTCCAGTATCTACTACCCATGACTGGGTAGAACAAGTTGCTAAACATGTTTCTACAACCAGAGTGTGAGATGTACCTCTCTTCTTCTTCTTGTTAGGACACGCCGCCTTCCAGTGACCTGGTTGGCCGCACTTGAAGCACTTAGTCTTCGACTTGAATTCCTCGGGAGGAATCTTCACCTTTGGCTTCTTTGCCTTAGGCGCCTCATCTACAGTCTTCTTAGGTGCGTTTCTCTTCTTCCTTTTTCCACCAGAAGAAGACGCTCATTTTTCAGCTATGTGGGCCTCAGGACTGCTCTTTTGGAGCAATTCAGCCGCCTGAAGGTCTATGAGTAGTTCAGTCAGGCTAACATCCCTTTTAATCATGTTAAAATTCAGCCTAAACTGCTCAAACTTTGAGGACAAGCTATGAAGAACAGTGTCGATTTGAGAATCGCCATCTAGCTCTCCACCCAAGGTCTCGATCTCAGATAAATACCCCATTATCATGAGAACGTGATCCCTAACAGGTGTGGAGTCAGACATTCTCGCATCCATTAGCTTTTTCATTGCCAAATGACGTGCCGAGCGGTTCTTATGACCGAATAGCTGCCTAAGGTTGTACATGATATCATAAGCGGTTTTCATAGGCTCATGCTGATGTTGCAACACACTTGACATAGATGCCAAGATGTAACAGCGCGATATCTCATTAGACCTAACCCACTTATCATATGTAACATTTTGGGCTTCGTCAGAACCCTCATCTGGCGTCTGAGGACAAAACTCTTCAAGTACAAACTTGTGTCCCTCAGCAACAAGTACCAAGTTAAGGTTACGAATCCAGTCATTATAGTTTTCACCGACAAGTTTGTTTTCTTTAAGGATTGAGGACAGATTGGAGAGTGTCATTGATGATATGAAATAACTGAAATTAAAACATGCAGTACAGTCACAAAACACGTTTAGGATAAACAGTATATATTCGAAAACCTCACAAAAATTATATACTTTTCCACCGACACTTTAAAAACGATTTCTATAAGCCACGATCGTGTGGACGTTTATAAATCTCATTTTTAAATAGGTTAAACCTTTAATTTGCCTCCAGTTGAATTTCCTTACAACAAGCAAATTAATAGCCGGATAAAAACACGGTCATGTAATCATCTAACTGATAAGCCACGATCGTGTGGACGTTTATTAATAAATTACATCTAAGTGTGCATACCATTATCTTCGCACCAAGATCATTATTCGAATTTAACCGCTCCAGATGGAGGAGTCAGTTAGTTCTAATAGTGTTCTACAGCTATCCATTTAGGAGATTTAATTTCTAGAGAAATCTGTGATATGACACATCCGATATGGAGGAAGACCGATGTCAACGCGCATGCCCATCACTTCTCAATTAAACCAGATATTAATGGAGACCGTATGAGATTTCTACATACTTTGGTATGAATCTCTCCCACTTAGTTATTTATGTTTGAGGTTTCATTTTATCCCATTTACGAACATGCAAACATCACATAAAATGATAAACACCCATTGCATGCTTCAACATAATAAGCAATAATAATAATCCAACTATCATGGCTTATATCTCATGTTGATTGATGAGATAAAACTGGAAAGTCAGCTCCGGAAACAGGCTTGGCCGCCGCCTCTTCACCGCGCCTCGCCGAAAACCCTAGCTCCATTTAGGATTTCGGGACGTGAACCGGTGAACCTTGGTGCTGAACTACTTTCCTTCTTTGAGTTGATCTCCGATCTTTATTCAATACAGACTATCTATTCCAAAAGGAAAAATCTAATATTGCTAGAATAAAAATTACAACTCAAAACTCGGCCTAACAGTTTTATATCTATTACATTAAAACATCGTAAAATAAAACTTAGACCTAATCCATGGATTTTCTCATGGATAAAAATCACGTAGCCAAACCGGCATACGGCCAACATTCATTCAACATAAACATACATCACATAAAATAAAGGAGCCATGATAGTTGGTAAACCTGCAAACAAACACGGTCTACAAATCCAATAATCATTTATTAAATGATCCACATAAAATAACATATGATATCTATGCATGAATATTAAATAATAATCGAATTTAACAATTAATTAAATTAATTAATTCGATATTATCCACAAGATAAAAATTGGAAATTAAAATAATTATCCACCAATTTAAATCATGATATTTTCAAAAATATATCTTAAAATAAATATGGAAATTATTTATAATTATCCACCAAATTTATTTAATATTTTCAAGCCACCCTAATTAAATAATAATTGGATATATTGATATATATCAAAAATCTAATCCAAATATTATCCATAAGAATCTAAATCTTTAAGGATAAGGTTTGAAGATTTGATCCTCTTCAAAATCTTCCAAATCCTATCCAATATCAAATTCTTATCATAATTGGATTTTGATAATTATTTGTATATATCCACAAAATACCTTATCTAATTTTAATCCATAAATTTCGAAAATCACAAGAATAATAAATCTGAAAATTTGATCCACTTCAAATTCTTCCAAATTTAAAATTTTATTTTCAAATCTATCTAGATTAAAATTAGGTAAATTAAGATATACATCAAATAATATCAAATCTAAATCCAACACATCCAAATATTCGATCCTCACTAATTAATAAATCTGAAAATTTGATTTTCATCAAAATCTTCTGCAAATTAATTTATTAAAATCGAAAATTAGACTATATTTCACATTTGGAAATTTTGATATTAATCAAATAACTATTCCAAATAATATAGCTATAGTTTCGAAATTTTCAAGAATAAAAATCTGGAAATTTTGATCCATTCCAAAATTACCAAATTTAAAATTCTAATTTCAAACTTATCTAAATTAGAATTAGGTAATCTTTGATATACATCAAAAATCACCAAATCCAATTCTAATCATCATAATTTTCGAACCACACTAGGAAATAAATCTGGAAATTTGATCTTGATCAAAACATCATCCAAACTTAATTCCAAAAGTGCCGAAAATTACTACACCAAATTAGGGAATTTTATACACATCAAAAATTGAAATTTTTGACATCCAAATTTTCGAACCATGTGAAATAAAATCTGGAAATTTGAAGATCATCAAATATCATCCCAAATCTTTATTTCACAGTGGCCGAAAATTCATATACCTCAAAACTAGAATTTTCGATTTTTACATCTCAAATTCTTCCAAGTTTTGAATACCATAAAATCGAAACACATGCCAATTAAATCTGAAAATTTAAACACCATAAATTTATCATCAAATTTAATATGTAGTTCGAAATTTATGTAAGAATTAATTCTAGAACAGTGCCAAAACCTCGCTCTGATACCACTGTTGGGGTTTTTTCGAATTAAACCACCGCAGGATCTATTTGGTTGTTCATTAATCCATGTTCATGCAAATCATAATTTTATGTAACATGCATGTTTATCACAGTCTAATCAAATAGCATGTAAAACAGATTCGATTCTAATAAAGCGGAAGACATAGAAAACGAATCTACTTACAAATCGACAGACGGTCTGAGGACAAGATTACAGATCTAATCTTGTTGTTGAATGAACAATGATAATGGCACCACTTATGTCACACACAGCCACTGCACAATTACACTCCAAGATCTTCTGTTGTATTCCCGGACTGTATCTAGATTCAGAGTGGGCTGAAATCTACTAGATAGAACTGTGAAATCTGTGGATAACTTTGAGAGACAAAGAGGGGCTGATTTTTTATGATTAATATCCTACAATTTTCGTGCCCCCCTCCTCTTATAAATAGGGAGGGGCGAAAATTTCATGTTCCAACCCTATTGGGCTGGGCCTCTATCTCAAGTTCAATATCCAGTCCACTATCAGTCAATTGGGCTACAACATGGATCTAGAAGAATATTAAATTGGCCCACTAATTTATTTAATATCCAATATCCAATAAACCTAGTATATAATTAAATAAATTAAGTTTTACTTTTATTCCACTAAAGAAGTAAAACTGACCTACCAATTTAATACATATTTACGAATATGTTTTCTCCTTTAGTCCAGCCATTCCCCGTGTTTAAGATATAATGTTCATTAATTAATTATGTAAGCCTCTGACAGCTATAATTAATTAACATCTAAAACCTTGAGTAGTACCACACAAGCTTCATTCATGTACGGAATAAATTCCACCTGCAGGGTTTCAACATGAACTTGTGTTTCCTCAAGAGAACATCATCAACCTGGCGCACCAGGACACGGTGCTCATGCACACTGCTCGAGACATCATGTATACATTGTTATTACCCAAGATATCGAATTCGATCTACGAAAAGATCTCACCCATTGATAAATCAAAGTAATAAACAACGCATACATATGCTCGCCAATATCACATGAGTTCAGAACCCGAACTCTGTGGATCTTTATTCTCTCAGTAACTAGGTCAGAGACAGAGAATAGTATCCTATCGTGATCCTCCTCAATACACAATGAGTGTACTAGAATAATCAGTTAGTCAAGATAAACTAACTTATTAAATTATTCTACGGTGTACCGATGGTGTGTTCAAGACCATCTAAACCGTGAGCTCTTTAATACAATACAAGGTTCTAATGATATGATCTTACCGTGTGACTCCCCACACCATATCATCTTACAATGTAAGTATATGGAACATTGCATAGAACAATTATAGAACATAATCTAAATGCAAACAGTAACTACAATAACTTTCATTTCATTTCATATCATCATATCATTAGAAAAATATACAAAGATAAGTCTTCTAGTATACAAAACCAACAATCTCTCATTTATACTTGAAGCATGTCTTTCAAGCATAAAAACTAACAAGCTAACTCTCCAATCAAAACTATCGACTCAAACTGCGCCTCTAGGTCTGCATCTCAATCCCATTTTCTCCACGTGACCATCAAAGGTCTTAGCCGGCAGGCTCTTCATGAATGGATCAGCCAGGTTGTCTTGACCACCGCCACGTCTCCTCTCTTAACGATTTCTCGTATAAGATGGTACTTTCTCTCTATGTGCTTACTTGCATTGTGAGCTCTGGGTTCCTTCGAGTTTTCCACTGCACCAGAATTATCACAGTATATCGTGATAGTCTTAGGTAAACCAGGAACCACGCCCAAGCCCAATTGGAACCCACGGAGCCAGGCAACCTCTTTTGCAGCCTCAGAGGCAGCTACATATTCAGCTTCCATGGTGGAATCCGCAATGCATTTCTGCTTAATGCTCTTCCATGCAATGGCTCCACCTCCTAATGTAAACACATAGCCCGAGGTAACCCCCACCCACACACTTTGCCTTCGGCAAAGTGGGTGCGAGAAGGTTATCCTACGAACCGCAAACTCAACGTAACATTAAATGGCCACCCCTACCCACACATTTTGCCTTAGGCAAAGTGGGTCAGTACAGAGGTCATTTAACTAAAACAGAAACAAAAACACAAAATAACAAAAATAAAAACACAAAACAAAAAACAGACTCCCTAGTGCCCACACCCACACACTTTGTGCTAGGCAAAGTGTGAGAATGAGGCGATATCTAGACACAAAAACAAAAAACACAACAACAAAAACCTAATCTACGAGAAAGAGTACCAGTTTAGGCATCAGAGGGGATCGGATAATTGAATCCGACATGCTTGAAGTAGGCGAACAGGGCGGTTTCCAATCGATCCAGTCTGGCTAGGATGCTGGTGGCTGCTAGCTCTTGCTGCTGTGCCCTCGGGGGCCTCTTGCTAGGTTATGCGTTCAAAGGAAAACTAAGGCTACTCGAAGTCTCAAGCTTCAGTATGCCGAACACGGGTTTCCCCTCCTCATCATCAAAAACATCCATCATTCTCTTCAAGCAGTTCAAATCAAATAATTCAACATGCTTGCAATATAGATTAGTAGATGAGGGATCAAACAGGCGCAGTTTTTCAGCAAGGTGGGTTATCAGTTGGGCACATGAGATGCGGTTCTTAGAATGGGCCACAGTGTCCTTGAAGTGGGCGATGGCCACAGCTCCGAAGTTTATCCTTTTCTTGTGCACCATGCACTAGAGGAAAAACAACTTCTGATTGGTGATGGAGTTGGAGCTATCTTTCCGGCCAAAGAAGTTGTAGGTGAACATTCGGTGACAAAAGCGAAGGGCATTGCTTTTCAGCATGTGTCCCTTGCTAGTTCCAGACTTGAATTTAGAATAGTCGCCCAACTCAATCCACTTCTCATCCACATTCTCATCTGTGGGCACCACAACAACAGCAGATCTATAATCATCATCATTCAAATCTAAAAACAACACAATACCCAAACCCATGTTTAATTCATCAGCAGAAAGATTAAAATTTTTACCAAAAATTTTAAACTTGAAAACCTTAGCAGAAGTACCACCCTTTCCCATACTCTTCACAGACGGCTCATGGAAAACTCATAGACCAACTTAGGAAAAATCAAACAGCCTCATTCAATAAAGAACGACCAACCAGTATTAGAGAAGAGTTCTCTTACCTCTCACTCGATGCCCAAGACGGCGAGCGAGGCGAAGTGGATGGTCTTGCTGTGGACGATCTCTCTTGTGGGCAAGATGTCCTCTTCTTTCGGCATGACTTTTCCAGAAGTTGGGCTAACCACAGTTTTGCCCTTCTTTGCAGATGGTTTGGCAGGGGCTTTCCCTTTCCCTTTGGCAGACGCAGAGGGCGCATTTGTTGTACCCTCAGTGGGTTCTTTAAGAGACAGAGACTGGTCATCCAGACTTTTGTGGGCTCGCAACTCCCCACTGCTTTCATCTTTTTCTTTCTCGACCTCCTCATCGGCTTCCTCGTCCTCCGACAGTGTCGGCGACGACTATTTCTTCATCTTCAGAGTCTGTGACTGAGCTTTTGCGGCAGCGACCGTCTTCTTCTTCACCTTCTTCAACTTTTCAGTTGCAGATGGCTCAGGGTGTGCTCCAACATCGGTGGTCCTCTAGTATTACCGATAGATTCAACTTACCTTAGCTGCCAAGGAAAGAAGAGCTGCAGAAGGAAAGTGAGATCTTCCAGAAGGAGGATCGGCTCTACAAGAAAAGTTGCTATGTCGGCAATACTAGAGCACGACGAGTACAGAATCTGCGACTCAAAATCTTCTAAATAAGGTAAGAATACTCGTCGTGCTCTAGTATTGCCGACATAGCAGCTTTCTTTGTAGAGCCGATCCTTCTTCTGGAAGATCTCACTTTCTTTCCGCGGCTCTTCTTTCCTTGGGCGGCTAGGGTGCATTCAACTAATTGTGATTACTCTTGTGCCCTTGTCTCCTCTCCTTCTCTTCTCAATCACTCTGGGTTTGTTGTGGGCACGATCACGAACTTCTCCTTCAGCTTCTGCTAGAATGGTGGGCGATTTCCGCCAGGCTCGAGAGAGAGCTTTCCGCTGAGAAGTTGTTGCCCATCTTGGTATCATTGGTATCGTAATGCCCTCTAGAAGTGATTCTCCTGCCTTCTATTGCCCTTTGTGCCCATTCTGGCTCTTTCCGACTCAAAAAAGATAAAAAAACAAAGGACAAAGAATGAGAAAAAGACACAAAAATACGAGAGAATTTGGACTTGTCACTTGCCAATTGTCTAATTCCTCCACCACTTTTTATGTGCTAAAGTAAAGATCAAATAGGTCTTTTTCTTAGGTTGTAATGTAGGGGATTGGTTAAGGTAGGGAAATATGGCTAAGTGACTCAAACAAATTCACATCACTACACCTTATATTCACTTCAAACCGAGTATGGATCATTAACATTCTATCTTCCTCCCATACCAAAGTGCCATCAAACAAACACCGAAGATAAAAATGAAACTTTATACTGCACTCAATTTTTCAGTGCAAACCAGTCATTCTCTTATGCTCTTTTTTCACATCAACAAACTAGTCAAATAGGAGTAAACATTCTCAATTACTTCTTTTTTGGTTTTCATTGACTATTTCATTTTTTTCTTTTCGAGAGCTTATGAGAATAACCATCAAATAAACACAAGAGTATCTTTTATTTCCACTTATTTTTCAACTAAACAACCCAAAAAGATACCCGTATTCTCCATCCATCACCTCCTATCATCTGGCAAAGAAAGAAAGGCTATTATGGCTCAAAATGGCTAACAAGGGATCATGATAAAGGCTAGTATATAGATATAATGTGGCTATCAACAAATAGCCTAAAATCATGTCTAAACTCTCGCACATTTACAATCTCAAAACAGAATCCAAGGCAAGTCCTAGTGATGCAAAGTAGGCATGTACAACCTTAACAAAGAATATATATATAATTGTGTATAGATAGACAGTTAAAGGCTCAAAACTCACAGGTTATATTCAATGCTCCACATACTGAGATCAATTTCACAATTAAGTCACATAAATCACTGAAATCATATTCATTCAATTTTTCAAAAATAACTCAATTCCATATCATTGGTATCTCACGAACTCAACTAACAACTAAATAAAAATTAACTCAAAAGAAAATACAAAAACGAACCGAAACAACTAAAGAAAAACAAATGTGCCAAACATATCATATCTATCCCCCTCCTTCAAACTTATTCAACTACAAAGAGAATAAGTTTGGAGGGAACCAAATCAAAGATATGTTTAGAACGAACTCATTTCGTACTAAAATGAAGAAAAGGGTTTTGAAAATGGCATTGAAGCATCTCAACTTGTCTTTCTGCTCCAAAACTCTTTTCTGCATGTTAGAATACTAAAACAAAACACTAAATAAAAGAAAATAAAAAAAATAAACAAAGTAAGAAAAATAATGGGTTACCTCACATCCAGTGCTTTATTTAACATCTTTAGCTAGACGATATCTCAATAGTCAATGAGGTCTAAAGCAGCACTCCAACCAACAGTAAGATCTTCCTCTTTTAGGAATGTTATCCACCTCCACTGTTCTATTTGTATGCATAACTTCAACTAGCATAGCTCCTTTCACATTCTTCTTTCTAAAGACCCGAAATTTCACTCTCTTCTTCTTGGGAGCCGGAACTGCAAAAAATCTCCCATCATCTTGCAAAACCATCCACATATCAAATGGCTGCACATTTCTGGCTTTAGGAACATGCAGTTGTGGCACCTCTATCACAAGCTTTTCGTCTTTCTCATCATCTACACAATCCATGAAGCTGTCAGCCAAGCTTATCTCTTCACACTGTGCGGCTTCCTTTGGTAGAGGATTTTGAAATATGATTCTTTTTCCTATCAACTCCCAAAGTCATCACGCCTATCTTAATATCTAGCTCAGCCTCACAAGTAGCAAGAAACGATCTTCCCAAGATTAAATGCATCTTAGGGTCTTCGGGCATATCCAACACCACAAAGTCAGCAGGAAACACTAAATTATCCACCTTGACAAGCACATCTTCAATGATTCCTCGTGGCTTGGTGCAAGATCTATCGACAAGTTGGATTTTCATCTCCACCTCCTTCAAATTCCCAAGTTTCAGCTTCTTGTAGACATTGAAGGACATCAAATTTATGCTAGCTCCAGAATCGCATAGCACTCTCTCAAAATATGATCTTTCAATCTTCACAAGAATGGTAAAACTGCCCAGATCTTTCATTTTCAATGGTAATTTCTTTTACAGCCAATCACTGCATTCTTCCACTAAGTTCACCATCTCTACATTCTTCAACTTTTTTTTCTTGAGACCGCTGCTTTTAAATTTCTAGCACAACCTAGCAAATTTCTCAAAGCATCTAAAGAGGGATATTGATGTGTACCTTCTCAAAGCATCTAAAATATGATCAGTCTTCTCATCCTCTTGTATTTTAACTGACGGAGTAGTAGGAGCAACAAAATTTGTAGAAGCAAGAATAGCATGTGGTGTCAATTTTTGAGCAAAGGAAGAGGTCTCTATAGTTGGGTCTACTGCAGGATTTCTATTGATTTCGCCATGTACCACTTAAATGGCATTACAGTGTGTATTCGGGTTGACTTCAGTGTGGCTTGGGAATTTTCCCGGCTTGTGCCGAGTTGCTACTTGGTTGGCTAACTGGCTCACTTGGTGTAGCACCCCGAAAACTTATTCATGCATGCATTTATATGTTAATGTTTCGATCCTATAAGCCACACCTTTTTCTGTCTAGCACTATATTATTTTTATTATTATTATTATTATTATTATTATTATTATTATTATTATTATTATTATTATTATTATATCTCCACGAATTTTATTTCATAAATTTTATGTTGAATCCTACTCATTTATTTTGTAGCTTCTGGCCCAATTTAAAAGTCATAACATCACTTGGCCCATTACCTAGACTTATTTTGATTTAAGCCCATAGTGTAAAAATAAAAAATAAAAAATAAAAAAATAGAGAGAGAGAGAGAGGGAAAGAGAGATCGGCGCCTCCCTCTCCAGCCACCCTCCTCACTTTCACACAAAAACCCTAAACCTATCTTTCTATACTTATACCCTAATTCCTCTCCAAGAAATACATGGATATGGAAAGGAATCACACCATATTTGCTTCTTTCCATGCTTGAACCCTTGAATCCTAGTATAAATAGGACCCTCTCCTCCTCCACAGATCACACCAACTCAAATCTTCTCCTCTCCTTTTTTTAAAGTGCCGAGTTCTCTCTGTTACCTACAAGGTACTCTTTTCTTCCCTTTCTGTTCTTCGTCATGGATAACATAGATAGACATTATGAGCTCTGGTTTTCGTTCCATTCTCTTGTTTTTTTTTTTAAAAGTTGTAGCAAATACTTTAAGTTTTCTTTTTGATATATAGTCAACCTAAGCTAAAGAGATGATGAGTAGGCTAGACTATAGGGCAACTTTATGGTTTTCTCTCTCTTTAAACTCACGCATAGATCACCACACTTAGATACATCCACATGCCAATGTTTTATTCTGACACTAAAGCTGCACACACACACACACACACACACACACATATATATACCTATATATATATTATATTATACATTTATCCTATCCTAGAGTTAGATTAAATGCACACACACACACACACACACACACACACACACACACACACATATATATATATATATATATATTCTGTGTATATATATACAGCACACACATAGCATGCACCTATATATATAATTATATAATATATAATATACATATATTCTCACAAACACACGTAAACATATATATCATATTATATATATACTTAAATCACAAACACACACTTTCACGTCAACATATATATATATACACACACCATTATTATTCCTAAAGCTATGTTTAATGTACGCACATACACGCACCTATATATATACATATATATTTATATATCCATGCAATATATATGTACAATTTATACTACGTGATGCTATTTATTTTTTTTAAAATTTAAAATAATTTAATATTTAATATTATGTTACCTAATTATTATTATTATGCTAGGCGGCGCGCGTGGATAAATTATAGCTATAACCGGTTAAGGTGGGGATTCTCTCGGAGAATAAATACGAACTCTTATCCTTGTTATGCTTATATATGCGGTGTGCAGGTGGACCTATGGGTCATATGGGCCTTCGGGCTATTGCTATGAGCCTACGGGCTATTACTATGTTTAACCTGCGGGTTATATGTTGTGTTGGCCTACGGGCTCTATGATATGCTATGTTATGACCTGTTTAATACTGTTATATTTGTATAACTCAGATAATGGAATTACCCCCCATTAAGTTAATAGCACTCACCCTAAAGCTATTTATGTTTTCAGGCTAAAGAAACTCGGGTGGTGTGGTGGAGACGAAGTGATGGAATAAAGACTATAGTTCTAATTATTTTTAAACATTATATTTTTTTTCCGCTGCATTATACTCTAAGTTTATGTTGCTTTTATTTTCGGACAACCTTTTGAGATTATTATGTAATTTTCTACCATTTCATTACCTAAATAAATCTATGAAATTTTTTTGAGACGTAACAGTTGGTATCAGAGCAGGTCTACATTTCTGTAGACTTGCTAAAGAAAAGATGATTTATAAAATAATAATAATAATATTTTATTAAAAAAATCCATCACCACGTCCGCCGCATCGCTCCGAGTAAAGGTAAATATTTATGATTTATAATATTATGCATGCATAATTTTGTCCTCGAATTTAAAAAAAATTGAATATTTGGATAGATGGATATGTTTGCTAACCGTCCTAGAGCAAATAGGACCAGATTTGTGACCCGAGAGGAAAGGTTGTGGCTGGATTTTAAGGAATACAAGTGGACTGAGTCAATTGGAGTGGAAAGAAACCTCCTGAGGATGCTTAGGATATGGGAGGAGCTAAGAGAAGAAGGCGGATCATGGAGGTCACTAGAAGCTGGCCACAAGGTGGTGCACTCGTTGCCAAATCTCCGTAAAGAGGATGGAAAAAATGTCCTCAAGGATCATCTCGACTACACGCCAGGAATAGGAGAGATATGCCAATTTGAAAAATTCATAGGCGAGCTCCTCACATATTGGGAGGGTTTAGTGAACGGACATGGATCACATGAAGACGTTGGCGAGCAAATGAGCTCTAACGAAGTGGAAAGCCCTAGCGAAGCCAATAATGCACCCGTTAACATCAGCGATTAGATATTTTAGATGTTTACTTTTATTTAAATGATTTAATGTTTTGCTTCCTTTGTTTGAAAAAAAAAACATTTTATTTGATTAAGGAAATAATAAGTTTATATTTTATTTTATTTTTATTATTTTTTATCGATGTTTCTTACCTCCTTTGCAATCTCTAAATCAAATAAATAGGAAAGGTATGGCTAATAGACACCGCAACGTTCGAGCTGATAGTGAAGAAACCCAATCAAACAATGACAATGCTAGATGGGCTCCTCGCAACCGGCCAACCTTTGTGCAAGAGCTAGCAGAAGCATTGAAGCAAGCCATACCCCAAAATGGCCCTCCACCAAGGAACGAGGGAAATGCCATGGTCAAGCAATTCAGACAGATGGCCCCACCCAAGCTCAAAGAGAATGAAGGACCGCTTGACACTGAGGAATGGATTTTCGAGCTTGAACGGATCTTCGAGCACCTTGACTGCACTGATGCGGACAAGGTATCTTGTGCCATTTTCCAACTGATTGGAGATGCGGGTCACTGGTGGCAGAGTGTGGCACGGGTGATGACTCCCGAACGTCATCAGAATCTCACATAGAATGCATTTAAGGATATGATTTTGGGAAAAAATTTCCCGAGATCTTATCGGAAACATAAGGAGCTAGAGCTGGTGAACTTGCAGCAAGGAAGCATGACTATGCTCGAGTACGAGAGAAAGTTTAACCAACTTTCTCGATATGCTCCACACATATTGGACACTGAAGCAAAGAAAGCAAGCAACTTTGAGTACGGACTGCTCCCAGAGATTGACGGAATTTTGGCAGTCCAAGGCCTGCCTGCGACGTATTCAGAGGTAGTTGAACGACCTCAAGCTGTGGCTACCCGCTTGAACCTGGAGAATGGAAACCCCAATCCTCCAAACAAGAAGAGACAGTGGGAGAACAATACAAGAGGAAGAAATGTTCAGCCAGAAAAGAAGCACCAACCAGTAGAAAGCTCCAACAATAGGCCGAGGCCAAATGGCAATCCAAATCCTTCAGGAGGCAAACCTTTTTGTCCGCAGTGTCAGAAACACCATAATGGAGAGTGCTTCTTTGGGAAGAATGTTTGCTATTGGTGCCACCAGCCGGGGCATATGGCACCAAACTGTCCTCGACATCAACAAGGAAGAGTTCAGAGAGGAGGTAATGCTCGTGCATTCGCTATGCGTCAAGGAGAGAACCCGAATGAGCCCAACACTATGTCAGGTATTATATCAGTTCTTAAAGTGCCTGCTCTAGTACTTTTTGATTCTGGTGCTTCGCATTCTTTTATGTCCAAAAGCTTTTATGAGAAGACCGGTATTATATGTCATGAAAAGGCTAAC
The DNA here is from genome assembly GCA_026008535.1 of Perilla frutescens. Taxonomy (NCBI): domain Eukaryota; kingdom Viridiplantae; phylum Streptophyta; class Magnoliopsida; order Lamiales; family Lamiaceae; genus Perilla; species Perilla frutescens. Next base: position 30,198,967 of record BRKX01000011.1, on the reverse strand, counting down.
CTATTAGGGATAAGCATTCCCTCGGGAGAAACCATGGAAGCAAATTATATTGCTCGAGGAGTGAAGATGGAGGTCAAGGGTAGAACCCTAGATGCAGACCTATTCGTTTTGGGAATGCAAGAATTTGATGTGATTCTTGGCATGGATTGGTTAAGCTATAACCATGCAGTCATCAAGTGTCGAGAAAGAGAGGTGATATTTCAGAATCTTGGAGGAGATCCATTTTCATTCCGTGGAAGCAAAGTGAAACCTTTTTTGTGTATCATGTCAGCAATGAAGGCAGTCAAGTTGTTGAAAAAGAAGGATTGTCAAGCATTCTTGGTAAATATCGTTAGCACGGAGCCAGCAGAATTAAAGATGAAGGACATACCAGTGGTTAGAGAATATTCAGATGTATTTCCAGAGGATGTAAGTGGTATTCCACTGGCAAGACAAGTGGAATTCACCATTGAGTTGGCACCTTGATCAGCGCAGCTATCCAAAGCACCTTACCGTATGGCCCCGATAGAATTGCAAGAGTTGAAGGTCCAAATACAAGAGTTGTTGGATAAAGGTCTCATCCGACCAAGTGTCTCACTGTGGGGAGCACCAGTGCTATTTATTAAGAAGAAAGATGGAACGATGAGGATGTGCATCGATTATCGAGAGCTTAACAAGCTCACCATAAAGAATAAGTACCCGTTGCCAAGAATTGAAGACCTGTTTGATCAATTAAAGGGAGCCGGAGTCTTTTCCAAGATAGATCTGAGATCGAGATACCATCAATTGAGAGTCAAGGAAGGAGATATCGAGAAGACAGCTTTTTGAATAAGGTACGGGCATTACGAGTTCACTGTGATGCCTTTCAGTTTATCCAACGCGTCTGCTGTTTTCATGGACCTAATGAACCGAGTATTTCACCAATACTTGGATAAGTTTGTGATTGTCTTCATCGACGACATCTTGGTATACTCAAAGGATCGCAGCTAACATGAAGAGCATCTACGAATGGTGTTGGAAACCTTGTGGAAAGAGAAGCTTTATGCAAAGTTCAAGAAATGTGAGTTTTGGATAGACCGAGTCGGATTTCTCGGACATGTGGTGACGGAAAAAGGAATTGAGATAGACCCAGCCAAGGTGGAAACGGTGAAAAATTGGAGCACACCAAAGTCGGCAAGCGAGATCTGAAGTTTCTTGGGTTTGGCAGGCTACTATCGACGTTTCATCAAAGGATTCTCGAAGATAGCTGGTCCTTTGACCCAGCTAACAAGGAAAGGAGCTAAGTTTGAGTGGAATGAAGATTGTGAGAAGAGTTTTCAAGAGCTAAAGCAACGACTCAGAACAGCACCAATTTTGATCGTTCCAGACGGCACCGAAGGATTCGTAATTTACAGTGATGCCTCCAAACAAGGTTTGGGATGTGTGTTGATGTAACATGGGAAAGTTGTCGCCTATGCTTCAAGGCAACTCAAAGTGCATGAGAAGAATTACCCAACTCACGACTTGGAGTTAGCAGCCGTTGTGCATGCTTTGAAAATTTAGCGTCATTACTTGTACGGAGCCAAGTGTGAGATTTATTCGAATCACAAAAGTCTCAAATATCTTTTCACACAAAAGGAGTTAAACATGAGGCAAAGGAGATGGTTGGAACTCGTGAAGGACTATGACTGCACCATCCATTATCACCCCGGTAAAGCAAATGTTGTAGCCGACGCTCTTAACAGAAAAAGCAATTTGGCAGCATTGTATTCATCGTAATTTATTAAAGAGTTTGCAAAGATGAGTATTGAAGTGGTTTCTCCAACAGAAAGCACTACATCAACACTAGCAGCTTTGACTGTTCGACCACTACTGAGGGATAGAATAAAATATGAGCAAAGTCGAGACCACTTTTTGAACAAGCTAAAGGAACGGTTGCAAAAGGACAACATCCAGGATTTCATGGTAGCGGATGATGGTGCGCTAACATTCGAAGGACGTCTATGTGTACCCAAGGATGAAAATTTGAGAAGAGAAATCTTGAATGAAGCCCACATCACCCGTTACTCTATCCATCCCGGAGCAACAAAGATGTATCAAGATTTGAAGAAGTATTTCTGGTGGAGGAATATGAAGAGATCTATTGGAGATTATATTGAGAAATGCATGATGTGTCAACAAGTGAAGGCAGAGCATCAACGGCCCACGGGTTTGCTGAAACCCCTTGAGATTCCAGAATGGAAGTGGGAGAATATTGCTATGGATTTCGTGGTAAGACTACCAAGAACGTTAAAAGGGAATCATGTTATTTGGGTCATCGTGGATAGACTCACAAAATCGGCTCATTTCATACCTGTGAAGATGACATATAATTTGGACCGGCTACCTCAAATCTACGTGGATAAGATCGTGAGATTGCATAGAGTGCCAGTCACTACTGTGTCGGATCGAGACACAAGGTTCACATCAAAGTTTTGGAGAAGCCTACAAGAAGCTATGAGAACAAAGTTGAGTTTTAGCACGGTATATCACCCACAAACTAATGGGCAGTCGGAGAGGACGATCCAAACACTTGAAGATATGTTACGAGCTTGTGTAATGGATTTTGAGAAAATTGAGAAAGACACCTGCCCTTGGTAGAATTTTCATACAACAACAGTTACCAAAAAAGTATTGGGATGGCTCCATATGAAGCTTTGTATGGAAGAAAATGATGAAGCCATGCAAGGCATTGAAGGCCTTGAACCCGAGCTGCAATTCAAAGGTCCAATGACGCGACTTCGAGCGAAGAAATTACAAGGTTATTTCCAAGTGATGATTCGCAAGAAGTTTGAGGAATTAGAAGATGCAAAGTGCAGCCATACTTTAGTTAATTTATTAACTAATGAAGATCAAGATCATACCATGGAGAATATAACTTGAAGAGTTGAAGAAGAGAGCAAGAAGAAGTGCATTTGTGCATGGAGCTGTTTTCGCCCTTGATTTAATTTAATTAAAGGGTTGATTTTTATCTAGACTATAGTATTTATTTAATTAATTTAGACTATAGTTTAGATCAATTTTTAATTAATTAATAAGTTTAATTTTCGTTCATAATATCATAGGTTTGACTAGAATTGTATTTAAGGCAATTTCCTACCTTGAATAGAACTCTAGTTTAGGTGTATTTCTATAGTATAGTTAGAGATCCTTTTGGATCAGATTTTTAGGCCTTTTTATTAGTTATTTTCGTGCATAATAGGCCCTATAAATAGGGGAACCATGTTACTTTGATATTTTAGACATTATTGATTAAAATTGCTTTTGCATTCAATTTGTGTCTCAACCGTTTAAAGCTTTTGATTATTTTCCTCGAAAATTATCATTCTTGAAGCCTAGCGAACTTTGAGTCTTACATCAAGGGAACATTCTAATTCATACGAAGAATTAGGGTGAACTCGCTATGAAGAACAACTTAGAGATTCATTTTCGTCGTACAAGATACGCCGGGGATTAATCGGGTTGCGATTCTCAACACTACCACCTTCGACCTTCATCAAACGACGTCCTACATCCTTCACCAACGTTCGTGTCTCTCCCAAGCCATCAAGACCTGATCGTGTGTCGATCATCAAGGGTTCGGTTCCATTCAGCATAAATTCCTTCGAACCGTAAGTCCTTCGAACCTCTATCATATCCTATCTACTCTAGCCATTCTAAACCCATTTCATCACCATCGAATTACCTTCATCCAAGCCGCCCATAAACTCGTCGAAAACAGCCCTATTTCTATTTGGATTTGTGTTATTTTGTGTGTCATTGTCTAGGTATTTTAATTGAGTCTTAGTTGTCTAGTTATTCGAGTATAGAATCCTTTCGTAATCAACGTAGTTTCTTTCCTTTGCTTCCGCGTCTTTTGTGTCTCGTTGTTCATTGAGTCCCGGGTCACATCAGAAAGTATCGTTCACCGTTGCATTAGGATGAGGTTGGTGAAAAGAAAATTTTGGGCCCGAAAATCGTGGAAAGGACAGTTGCAGTGATCAGCAAAATTCGAGAGCGTATCAAAATCTCTCAAGATAGGCAAAAGTCATCTGTGGATTTGAAAAGGAGGGATCTACACTTTAGCATTGGCGACAAAGTGTTCCTCAAAGTATCTCCTATGAGAGGAGTGGTTCATTTCGGAAAGAAGGGGAAATTAAAACCTCGCTACATTGGGCCGTTTGAGATACTCGAGAAGATTGGAGAACTAGCTTATCGGCTTGCATTGCCCCCAAGTCTTTCTGCCGTACACAATTTTTTCATATTTCGTCATTGAAGAAGTACATGCATGACCCGCTCAATGTCGTGAATCATAGAGATTTGGATTTAAGTAAAGATTTATCGTATGATGAACACCCAGTTGAAATTCTAGATCGCAAGGTTCATATGTTGCGAAATAGGGAAATCGCTTTAATTAAAGTGGTTTGGAGTAGGCATGGGAAAGACGAGGCTACTTGGGAAAAAGAAGAGGACATAAGATCTAAATATCCACAGTTTTTGGCTTGAGGTAAGTAAATTTCGAGGACGAAATTTCTTTTAAGTGGGGTAGGATGTAGCACCTCGAAAACTTATTCATGCATGCATTTATATGTTAATGTTTCGATCCTATAAGCCACAATTTTATGTTGAATCCTACTCATTTATTTTGTAGCTTATGGCCCAATTTAAAAGTCATAACATCACTTGGCCCATTACCTAGACTTATTTTGATTTAAGCTCATAGTGTAAAAAATAAATAAATAAAATAAAATAAAAATAGAGAGAGAGAGAGAGAGAGAGAGAGAGAGAGAGGGAGGGAAAGGGAGATCGGCGCCTCCCTCTCCAGCCACCCTCCTCACTTTCACACAAAAACCCTAAACCTATCTTTCTATACTTATACCCTAATTCCTCTCCAAGAAATACATGGATATGGAAAGGAATCACACCATATTTGCTTCTTTCCATGCTTGAACCCTTGAATCCTAATATAAATAGGACCCTCTCCTCCTCCACAGATCACACCAACTCAAATCTTCTCCTCTCCTTTTTTTAAAGTGCCGAGTTCTCTCTGTTACCTACAAGGTACTCTTTTCTTCCCTTTCTGTTCTTCATCATGGATAACATAGATAGACATTATGAGCTCTGGTTTTCGTTCCATTCTCTTGTTTTTTTTTTTTAAAAAGTTGTAGCAAATACTTTAAGTTTTCTTTTTTATATATAGTCAACCTAAGCTAGAGAGATGATGAGTAGGCTAGACTATAGGGAAACTTTATGGCTTTCTCTCTCTTTAAACTCACGCATACATCACCATACTTAGATACACCCACATGCCAATGTTTTATTCTGACACTAAAGCTGCACACACACACACACACACATATATATATACCTATATATATATATATATATTATATTATACATTTATCTTATCCTAGAGTTAGATTAAATGCACACACACACACACATATATATATATATATATATTCTATGTGTATATATATACAGCACACACATAGCATGCACCTATATATATAATATACATATATTCTCACAAACACACCTAAACATATATATCATATTATATATATACTTAAATCACAAACACACACTTTCACGTCAACATATATATATATATATATACCATTATTATTCCTAAAGATATGTTTAATGTACGCACACACACGCACCTATATATATACATATATATTTATATATCCATGCAATATATATGTACAATTTATACTACATGATGCTATTTTTTTTTTTAACATTTAAAATAATTTAATATTTAATATTATGTTACCTAATTATTATTATTATGCTAGGCGGCGCGCATGGATAAATTATAGCTATAGCCGGTTAAGGTGGGGATTCTCTCGGAGAATAAATACAAACTCTTATCCTTGTTATGCTTATATATGCAGTGTGCAGGTGGACCTACGGGTCATATGGGCCTTCGGGCTATTGCTATGAGCCTACGGGCTATTAATATGTTTAACCTACGGGTTATATGCTATGTTGGCCTACGGGCTCTATGATATGCTATGTTATGACCTGTTTAATACTGTTATATTTGTATAACTCGGATAATGGAATTACCCCCCCCCCATTGAGTTAATAACACTCACCCCAAAGCTATTTATATTTTCAGGCTAAAGAACCTCGGGTGGTGTGGTGGAGACGAAGTGATGGAATAAAGACTATAGTTCTAATTATTTTTAAACATTATATTTTTTTTCCGCTGCATTATACTCTAAGTTTATGTTGCTTTATTTTCGGACAACCTTTTGAGATCATTATGTAATTTTCTACCATTTCATTACCTAAATAAATCTATGAAATTTTTTTGAGACGTAACACTTGGACCTCTAACATATTCAGTTGCTTAGACAAAGCACTCACCGTCCCTTCAATCTGGGTAATCTTTGTACTTGTGGCCCCAATGAAGTTATTCTGATTAACAATCAACTCACTCATCATCTCTTCGAATGAGGGCTTTTTTGGCTCGGAAGGACATGCAGCAGGAGCAACAAAACCTGAAGGTTGCAAGACGTTGTTGGGATTAACATAAGAAAAATTTGGATGATTTATATTATTTGGATGGTATTCCATGTTGTTGTTCTGGAATCTCTGCTGACCTCTGATGTAATTCCCACCATTGTAGTTCCTCTAGTTGACAAAATTAGCACCTTCAACTGCAGTGGATTCTGAACCCTGCTGCTGCATGGTATTAACTTCCACGTGCGAATGCCGTTCTTCAAGAACTTGCTTTTTTAGAAACTCAATCTCAGCCCTCAATTCATCCATTCCGAAGTCAGACACTGCAGCTGTTGGTTGTGTTATCTTCCTCTTCATCGGCCATTGATAACTGATAGCTGTCATTTTCTCAATGATCCTCAAGGCTTCAGCTGCAGTCCTATTCACAAGGCACCCTCCAACTGAGGCGTCCACTAATCACTTGGTGTTGTGGGTCAGTCCATTGTAAAAATGTGTGATCGGTTGATTGGTGCTGAACCCGTGTTGTGGACATGACCGCAGCAAATCTCTGTACCTCTCCCAAGCTTCATAAATTGACGCATTCCCAATCTGAGAAAAATGAATAATCTCAGCAATGATTTTATGAGCTTTTGACGGAGGGAAGTATTTGGCGAGGAATGCTTGCCATATCTGATCCCAAGTCATGATGGATTATTTGTCTAGGCTTTTAAACCACTCCTTGGTTCGATCCCTTAATGAAAAGATGAACATCCTCATCCGAATGATGTCGTCACTTACACCATTCATCTTGATGGTGTCACAAATATCCAAAAATGCGTCCAGATGAGCATTTGGATTCTCTGTAGCCTTTCCACTGAACTGCTCTGCGGCCACCATGTTGATCAGTGTTGGACGGAGCTCAAAGTTGTTTGCGGTGATGCCGCTCTCGTGCCTAAGTATTTGTTAATTGGTGCCCGATACAGCTGATTTAGAGATGTTGTTTCTTGTTCGGGCTCTGCTTGTCGAGCAAGTCTCTGCTCCATCTCTCACAGTCTTCTAGCCAGTGCTTCCACATTATTATTCTCATTATCAGTTGTGTAGACCTTGTTTTCATAAATTACCTGAAGTAATAAATTGCTGTCAGTAATAATATCAGTGTAAAAATCAAAATCAGTCCCCGGCAACGGCGCCAAAAAGTTGATGCACTATTTATTATGCAATTAACTACAACTAACAAAGATCATGCAATATAGTCAAGTAAATCGAATATCGTATCCACAGGGACTGAATTATTGACCACACTGAGTACTAAGCTAACAACTTTCTATTATCCAGACTACCTATTTTTGGGTTGACTAATCCTAGACACAAATTCAAAATTAAATTACTAAACTTAATTATCAATTAAAATGCAAATCAAACAAGCTTAAGAATGTAAACTATCAAATAAATAAAATAACTAACCCTAGGGAATGCATACACATGAATCCATCATATATTAATAATTCCATCAACTTCCAATTTAATCTAATTATCGGTGGAGGATCAGAATTCTAATGACCTATCTCCGTCAGGTCTCAAGGTAAAAGTAGATTAATAATTTATCTATTACTTTCGTCTCTAGATTAATTGTTAACTCTCGATAGATTAACAGATTTAAAACCTCCTACAGATCACAAGTGCGTGTATCAAATCATTCAATTAATCTCACTAATTAATTATCTCTGTCAGGACTTAAATTAATTAGCTAGCATACAATGACTATGGCCTTAATCATGCATAAAAATCTAAACTTAAATGTTTGAACCATATAATTGGAAGGAAAATTGATGAAGAATTAAATCAATACATAATTTCATACATGCTACAAACCCTAGAATTAATTATACGAACTACTCACTCAGTATAAAAATGAGAAGAAAAGAAAGAAAAATAAAATTCATTGACATAATATAAATTGCAGAAGATTAAAAGAACCGTAGTAAAATTGCATTGAATAAAACTCCAAATCTTCAAAGTTGAATTCCACAAGTATATCTCGACTGAAAAGTAAAAAGAGAACTCAAAATAATGAGAAAAGTGTGTAAATTTCGTCCATAACAATCCTATATATACTAGGTATCAAAAACCCGGCCCAAAAGGTAAGTTCGTCGGTCGAAAAAAGACCCGGAAGACAAAATCGATGAAACCGGCGACCCGTTATGAAAACCCCATCGACCGGTGGCCCAAATACACCGACCGGAAGATGGGTCGCCAGATTCCGCTGAAGAGAACCACCGATTTGTGGCTAAATCCTTCGAGCCACGGCTGGCTCGGTGGTTTTGACCCCTTTCACTGTTTTGCTTCGTTCTCACTCGTTTCTCGTCCGATTGACCCGATTCAAGTTTCATAATGACCCAAACTCGATCCTCTATCTTTATAGCTTATCTCCCAAATAAATGGGATCTTGAAAGTATCCTCTTTTTTAGCTCCAACTTCAATAAAAATAGCAAAACATGAAAACGCACGAGAAAAGTCGAAACAACAACCAAACACCAACTTATTTATGCATTAATCTTTAAATATCATCCAAATAGACACCTAAATGCATGCAAAAGGCCATGTTTCTCAGTAACAGTTGTGATCAGTCAAACTGGCAAAGGAGTTCAAAAGAACAGCCATCTGAAGATATATCCGAACTGAGCTGTTAAGCTCAGAACTACCAAACTGAAGCTCAGGACTGACAACTGGAGCTCATAACTGCCAAACTGGAGCATAGAACTGCCAACTGGAGAATTCGATAGTTAATGCTCAACCAGAGATCTTGAAGTTAATGATCAAAAGAAGATCTTGGAGTAAATGCTCAACAGAGATCGATTGAGTGAGCAACGGCTACTTCAACAAACTTCAATGGCTACAAAAATCAACTACCATTGATGAACCAACAGAATCAACGATTAATGGAACCCAAGGTCACAAGATCACTCCTCTATATATGAAGAGTGAATCTCATTTTCAAATGACTTTCGACTTTCACTTATCTAATTCTTGACATACTAGCTTTCGCAATATACTCACAATTGAGCTTTCTTTCTCTCCACTCATAGCTCAAGTTTGCAGATTTGATCAAACTGCGAAAGCCTCAATTGAGAAGAAGATTTAAAAGATCCAAGCATCAACTGGCTGTTTGAAAATGCAGTAAAAGCAATCTTCTCGGTTCAAAATATTTAACGATCAACTACTCAGCTCAACTCTAAGGAGCACATCAGTTGATACCAATTTCAAGACTAACCTCTTGAAGATCAAAAGAGATCTAAAATCTTGTAAAGACGGAAATAGCCCCTATCTTTCCAGAGAGCAGTTGGGGACTGCAAATGTGAGTCGTTGAAACTGGCTGAGGAGATCGTGTCTCTGCGAGAACTGTCGTCTCCGGGACAGCAATAGTTGAAAAGGCAACCGTGACTCTGCGAGAGTTGTCGTTTCCAGGTTCAACTTGTCTTCACTCTGTAATTATAATAAAGAAACTTACCATTGCATAGTGAATTTCCCTTTTCAGTAAGGAAGAGATGACGTAGAAGTTTTAGCTTCAACATCTATAAACTACTTTTTTTTGAAAAAACACCCCTAGAAGGGGTGGGGCATTCGGCACTATGCCCAGCCAGTATATATATGATAAATCGTCTCGTACAAAGTCATGGGCGGGATACGTCCCAAAAGTGAACACACCCCTAACCAAATACTAGAAAACGTAACAGATGAACAAAAACGAGAAGATACAGCCACAGACCGACTGTTATCCCCTAAACTAACGGAAGAACTCAATCGTGAAGCACAGTCAAAGACCGACTGCAAGTCCAAACAATAACAAAACAACCACAAAAAGATAAAGCAAAGAAAGGCCCTCATCATCAAACTATATCGAAATCTGAAGTTGGGGTAACCCAACTGATCCATCCGAACCATGGAGAGAAGATGGCGTGGTGCAGAAACAACATCATAAAAGGTGAGAGTAGGGGTTTGGGCCCCCTACCTGCAAGAAAATCAACAGCTCGATTTCCCTTATGAGGAATGTGAGAGAACCTAACATGTCATCCCCGACACAACAAACGAATGGACGTCAACGTGTGCTGAGTCACAGCCGAACCAGGACGGCCTGACTATAACACCGACACGACTGAAGCAGCATCCATCTCAATCCAAATATGATCGGAATACTGAACCGCAAGTCTCAGCCGATGAAGAAGTGCCTGCAACTCCACATCAAAACTCGACGTCGTCCGGAGGGGCGCACAAAAACCAGTAAGAAAAGCACCCGTAAAATCTTGAACCAAGCCTCCACTACCAACCCCCATCTGAAGATCAGTCGAAAAAGATCCATCCATGTTGAGCTTAACCCAGGGTGCTTCAGGAGGCCGCCACGACACCATTCGGGATTGGAGAAATCTCGGAACAGGGTCATCAACGAGCATGAAAGGCACCTGCGGGTAGCAGCCCAACCAATGCTGCGGAAGGAGCTTCCCAGCCAAAACCAACAGGTGAAGCTGGTGCTGAACCTACCAAACAATATGAGAAACAAGGAAAGGAACCCCACGGTGCTTGCGGTAGTTCCTCTCCGTCCAAATAAACCAAAAAGCAAAACAAGGAATCAAGAAACTGATGTGCTTCAGAAAAGACCGTGGGAACAGCCCCCCTCCAAAACCCAAGAGCCTGTGTAACAGAATGTGCATGTGGTGCAGAAGTGTAAAACCAAGACGCAACAAAAGCCCAAACCGATTTCGCAGACTCAGACTAAAGAAAAACATGCTCTAAGGACTCGACCTGCGGATCATCACAACAGTGACAACGAGAGGCAAGATGAGTACGACGGGACTGAAGACACACATCAACAGGGACTCTACCATGCAACAGACGCCAGATAAAAATGGAGATGGTAGGAGTAATGCAATCATGCCAAATAGATCCGAAAAGAGATCGCTCAGGACGTCGATACCTGATCAGATTCCATGCAGAGGTCAAAGAGAACTCACCAGTAGAAGTCAAATTCCACCGCATTCTATCATTCTCTCTCCACAACACAGGAGTCCGGCTCAACAAATCAATCAACCCATCAGGTAAAGCAAAATGATCACATAAAGCAAACAAACGATGTATGGACCACGACTCACCATCAAAATACCAATCAACAGAGAGATGATCAAACACAGTAGCAGGACAGTAAGCAGATAAAGGCATATCATCAAGCCAAACATCATCCCAGAAGCTTACCTGACCGGACCCCAAGGTCCACTTGATGTGCTCCTGAGCCTGTGCGCCAACTCGGACAAGCCTCTTCCAAACCCTATTGTCGGACTTATGCAAAGGCACCCTCTCCGGATAAAGTGGACCATAATACTTCTGCCTCATATAATGGGCCCACAGAGAATCCTGAGCTCTGAACCTCCACCAGAGCTTCCAAGTGAAAGCTATGACTAGGTCATCTGATTTGCATATCTTTACAACTGCACACAAAGATCACACAAGCTGCACTCAAGTCAACTCAACTTATCCAACTAATTAAGTGCATGGATAAGTTTCTTACGCGAGTCAAGGGCCCCAATCATATTCCATATTTGACTAAAAAGTTTTTTTGTATCAGTTTATCCACCCCCTCCTCTAAACTGATATCGACTCGCTCGGGACCAACATGTTAAAGAATATTCAAGCTCGAGCTTGGCTCGAGTTCGATTCAAGCTTTTTTTCTCTTGTTCAAGCTCAGCTCAATAAATATTTGTCATGTTCAAATCCGGCATGAGCTCGACTCGTGAAATGGTTGAAAATTTACTAATAGAGTCTGAGCTCGAATTCTCGAAAAAAAAACTCATTTAATTTACATATTTGAGCTTGAGCTCGAAAAAAAAAGAGCTTATTTCATTTACTCGTTTGAAATATTTATAATATTAATGAACATGTTCGTGAGCATGTTCGATTAAGATCGAGCTCAAACATGTTCACGAGCCGACCAAGCCGAGTACTACCTTGTACGAGCTCGGCTTGATAATTTTATCGAGCTCGATTCGAGGCTCGAGTTCGGTTCGTTTAGAAAATGAATAAACTTTGAATGAGCTTTTTTCGAACTGAGCTCCGAATAGCTCACGAGCAGCTCTATTTATTTACAGCTGTATACAGGACATGCGTTAGTATGTTTTTTGTCCCGATACTATCATTTTTTGTCATTTCTCAAAAAATTATCCAATTTTAGTCACATGGATTTATGATTTTCAAATTTGATTCCACAATTTTAAGGTCAAAAAAGGATCAAAATTATAATTTATTCAATTTGAGACTAAGAGTGATAATATGGCGATCAAAATGACTCATATCAAAATTTACTACGTAAGAATGCCAGTGATTAGTCAACAACGGTTCAAATCAAATTGCAACTTTTCAATTAATGACAATTCATTTAATCAATAACTGAATTTCTTGTACTTAGCAGCATTCACTTCAAAGTTTTCAACCAATACGACGAAATTAAGTAATAAATTAGTAAGTTCCTGTTTCTCTACGCTACTTTTGGAGCTATTAGGTAAGAAATGTGAATTATCTTACATATTTATATTTTATAATAAAATTTTCAGTGCAATAATTATAAAAGGAGTTTGGTGTGAAACTATCATACGGGTTAAAATTCACAAGAAAAGTTAAAATTCAAATCCAAACACCAATAAAATTACAAATGTATTATTAAATAGTACTCTCTTCATTTCTATATAAATGTCATTCTAGGTTTTTAATTTTGTTTCAAAAAAAGTATCATTCTACAAATTCAAGACATAAAATTCACATTTTCCCTCATTTAATGCATTCAAACATCTATATTTAATTCATTTAATATATTCACACAATTGTGTATTATGTAATTCAATTAATTTATTAATTTGTGTGAATTTATCCAAAATGGCATTTAAACGGAAAAGGAGGAAGTATAAGTTTGGATCTAGATTTTGATCCATCTTACTTATTTTAATTTTAATCTGTTAGACAATCAATGATGAGGACGTGCCAAGCGTTGAAAAACCAACCCCAAGTCGTCCCCTTGCTCACAAGTAAAGATCAAGACTAGAAGCCAATCCAAGAGTTGGTTGCGAATAAGGCGTGACCATGTCTTATCAGCCAGAGGCCTGAACGAATTTTGAAGGACATACTTTGAAGAATTCGAACCCTTATTTAATATTTGGGTCTCGAATTATTTTAGTTATTTTATTTAATTATTTAGATCAGTTTTTATCATTTTATTGATGTAATTTTCGTTCCTATTTAATTAGGTTTGACTAGAATTTTATTTAAGGTAATTTCCTACCTTGTATAGAATTCTAGTTTAGGTAGTTCTTCTAGTCCAATTTGGACAAGCTTTTTAATTATTTTTAGGGTTAAATTTCGTAGCCCCTTAGCATTATAAATAGGGGAACCATTGTACATTATTATTTAGACGTTGATTAATATTTTAAATTTTATTTTCAATTGTCTCACGATCCTTAGGTTGATTAAACAAACACGTTTGTTTTTTTTTTTTTTTTTGAGAAAACAAACACGTTTGTTGATTTAGTCAAAAATCACCATTCTTAAAGGTAGCATCTTTGAGTCTTATATCAAGGGAACGTTCTAATTCACTCGAGGGATTAGGGTGAACTCGCTATCGAGAAGATTTCAAGTGAAGTACGTTTCGTAGATCAAGTATCCACGGGGTTTGCTTTCGTGTGTCAACTCATTCGACTACAACACCTTGCCAACATCATCGACGACATCCATCTTCATCAATTCGTCCATACCACATCAATTCCACAAGTCCAGTCGTGTTCAACTTTCAAGTAAGTTCTAGTCGTCTAGTTATTCATAGTTTTTAAACCGAGTCTTTATAACATAAACTTGAGTCTTTAGTCCATAAAATCGAGTCTTTTAGTTCATCTTATTCGAGTCTTAATATAGCTGCATATATCGAGTCAATTTCAATTCAAGTCTTCCGCTATTTTGTGTCTTACATAGTCGTCGTATGTTCCGTTATTGAGTCTGGGTACTTTGATATTTTTTCATATTCTTGAGCACGAGGGAATCACATCAATCAGACACAAGTTTTTTCTTATAATTACAAACTCATGATAAAATTAGAACCGAATTTTGGGCCCGGCCTAAGCTGGCCCGTTTAAAATGTGATTTTTTTATGTTTAAGATTGTATGGGCTGGCCAGATTTTAATTTATAAAGTGGGCTAGGCTATGAGATTTATTGCATGGTGAAATTAATGGCTGGCGTTGTCCAGTTTGTTTACGACCAATAAATAAAAAGACAATTGTATATATTCAATAGAGCTTTTTCTTCTTCTTTTTTCAGTTCGGGAAAAGTGTAGTGTTATTATATTAAAAATTTGTTGTCGCGCTGCTAACAAACTTCGTGAATGTTTTTGGGAGCAATTTTTATCTAGACAAAAGTAAATAAGATTTGGAAAAAAATAATAAGATTTAAAAATAGGGTGTTATGTGGGCAATTGTATTTATTTTTAATTGAATCAATCTAAATGGGCCCACGCATCTGAAAAAGCTTACAATTTTGTGTACTTATCCCTGCCATGTTGATTTTGTTCATGCAAAAATAGAATATTTATTATTAGGGTTTCGACCAACTACCTCTCTTGCACATTTAAAAAAAAACGTCTGATTCTCTCTCTCTCCCAACTGCCATTATCACTCTCTTTGAAGTTGAATTTAATTTTCCCAACCACCCCCACATTCTCTCTCTCCTCGCTTAAAGTCGATAGAATCGTGGCCTGAAGAAGAAAATCTCTTCCTCGCATAAGTGTGATTTTTTACAGTGATTTTTTATAGTTTAATTTGAAGAACTGAAAAAAAAAAACGCATCTCATCTCATTCTCGCCAAAAGGTTTCTCTCTCTCTCTCTCCCCCCAACTGACGGTCTTCAATCGTCGTTGCAGTTGACTACTCATCGGCACCGGAGATGGAGCGAGCACCCCTTGGACCGGAGACCTCATCTTCTTCTCAAGTAGGGTTCCTTTTAAATTTGTTGAATTTGGGTTCCTTTTAGATTTGTTGAATTTGTCGATTTAGGCTATGAAAAATTTATCGATTCCATCATTGATATATTCGATGCCTTCATTAAAAATAAGAATAAGCGATGCCTTCCAAAAAAATTAACCGAAAAATATTATGCTAATAATGGTTGTTGAAATTATTCACGGTTTAGGTATTGTTAGTCGCGGCTTATTATTTTAATTACCATGGCCCTATGTATTATTGATTGATTATTTGCTATTATTTGTGGGTTATTTGTTGTTAAATGTGGGTTATTTATTGTTAGAAATTAATCGAGGAACATAAAATATAATCGAGGCCTTCCTCGATAATTTTAATAATAATCGAGGCCTTCCTCGATTAAATTACAAAAATTAAAACTAGTCGAGGCCTTCCTCAATTAATTTGAAAAACAAAAACTAATCGATTAATTAAAAAAAATTAATCGAGTAACTAATCGATTAATTTTAGAAACAAAAACTAAATCGATTCACTAATCGGTTGATTAAAAAAAATTAATCAAGGAACAATTATATTAAATAAGAAAACTTAATCAATGCATTAATCGATTAATTAAAAAAAACCAATCGGGGAATTAATCGATTAATATTTTAATTAAAAACAAACTAATGGATTAATAATTAAAAACGGACTAATCGATTAGTTTTTAATTAAAAACAAACTAATCGATT
Organism: Perilla frutescens; assembly: GCA_026008535.1. Lineage (NCBI taxonomy): Eukaryota > Viridiplantae > Streptophyta > Magnoliopsida > Lamiales > Lamiaceae > Perilla > Perilla frutescens. Next base: position 30,182,803 of record BRKX01000011.1, on the reverse strand, counting down.
AGTACTTTAATTAAAAACTAACTAATTGATTAAAATAATTTTAAAAAAAACTAATGCATTAGTAGTTTAATTAAACAAAAAATAATCCATTAATAATTAAGAAAAATTAATCAAGGCACTAATCGATTAATAGTTTTTTTTAAAACTAATCGATTAATAATTTAATTAAAACTAATCGATTAAGAATTAAAAAAAATTAATCTATTAATAATTAAAAAAAACTAATCGATTAATAATTAAAAAAAGTAATCGATTAATAGTTTTAAGAAAAACTAATCGATTAGTACTTTAATTAAAAACATACTACTCGATTAATAGTTTTAAGAAAAACTAATCGATTAGTACTTTAATTAAAAACATACTACTCGATTAATAATTTTTAAAAAAAAGTAATCGATTAGTACTTTAATTAAAAAACAAACTTATCGATTAATAATTGAAAAAAAAATAATCGATTAGTAGTTTAATTAAAACTAATCGATTAACAGTTTAATTAAAACTAATCGATTAGTAGTTTAATTAAAACTAATCGATTAGTAGTTTAATTAAATTTTAAGAAATTCCAATTTATATGAAATATTAAAAGAATTTACTAATCGATTAATATTTAAAAAAAAGTAATGGCTAGTTTAAGAAAACCTAATTTAATACAAATCGATTAATATATAATGTAAATTGATTAAGTCTAAAAAAAATTAATTGATTAATTTTTAAAAAAAAAAAACTAATCGATTAATGTTAAAAAAAACTAATCGATTAGTTTAAAAAACAAAAACATAATAGCCTAAATAAAACTAATCGATTAATTGCCTCTATTAATTTAAGACTAATCGATTAGTTTCTTTTTACTCGATTAATTATAAAAAAAAATTAATCGATTAATTTAAAAAAAACTAATCGATTAATATTTAAAAAAAAGTAATGGCTAGTTTAAGAAAACCTAATTTAATACAAATCGATTAATATATAATGTAAATTGATTAAGTCAAAAAAAATTAATTGATTAATTTTTAAAAAAGAACTAATCGATTAATGTTAAAAAAAACTAATCGATTAGTTTAAAAAACAAAAACATAATAGCCTAAATAAAACTAATCGATTAATTGCCTCTATTAATTTAAGACTAATCGATTAGTTTCTTTTTACTCGATTAATTATAAAAAAAATTAATCGATTAATTTAAAAAAAAACTAATCGATTAATATTTTAAAAAAAATAATGGCTAGTTTAAGAAAACCTAATTTAATACAAATCGATTAATATACAATGTAAATTGATTAAGTCTAAAAAAAATTAATTGATTAATTTTTTTAAAAAAAACTAATCGATTAATGTTAAAAAAAACTAATCGATTAGTTTAAAAAATAAAAACCTAATAGCCTAAATAAAACTAATCGATTAATTGCCTCTATTAATTTAAGACTAATCGATTAGTTTCTTTTTACTCGATTAATTATAAAAAAATTTATCGATTAGTTTCTTTTCATGTAAATCGATTAATTAAAAAAAATTAATCGATTAATGTTAAATTTAAATTTTAAGAAATTCCAATTTATATGAAATATTAAAAGAATTTACTTTAATTTTGAAAATGTTGTTAGATTGATTGGGTTAGACTACCATTACGGAGCCGGACGCCCTCGGTCGTCGTGTACGCCATCCCCGGTGTTATTGACACGATTAGAGAGACACTGCTCGCGATTGGTGGTGACGCCATGCGATTGTTCAGATCGGGGTGTTTCGGATATTTTCTGGACTACAGAGGTGGTGACGTCCAGAAGAGGGTCATGCACGCGCTGATGACGTTCGAGGTGCACGCGCCGGATCGTGCACGTGTGGGGATGGAGGCATGGTTTCACATTCATCGTTCCTAGCTGCGGTTCGGTGCGAGTGAGTACGCCTTGGTGTCGGGTTTACGCTTCGGCAGCTCGACATTCGATCCTCATGGCGCTCATATTGTTCCGAGGAGATCGGTCTACCACCGTTTATTCGAAGGGAAGTGTACGACAATCAAACAGATGGAGAACAGGTTCAAGGCGGTTGGGATGGCCAGAGACGCTGCGGATTATGTGAAGGTTGCGAACATATTGTTCGTATACCGGACGATTCTGTGCCTAGATCCGCACCGGGCCGTGGATCCATGGGTGTGGGCGCTAGCGGAGGATGTGGAGGGATGGAACTCGTTTCCATGGGGTGCATATTCTTACCAGTCGTTGATGCACTACATTGGCATCCTCCCCAGGACTCGCGGGGCTATGGGCGGGAAAGGATCGGGACAGTATCATTTTTATGGGCCGATCTGGGCACTCCAGGTAATTAGTTTAAATTTAATTCTTCTAAATTAGTTTGAATCAAGTGAATACGTAACTAATCCATTAATTCACTTTACAGGTATGGGCTTGTGAGGTGATACCGGAGTTGGCTACTGAGGCTGGTCTGCACAGTGGACAGCTCACTGTGCCTCGATGTTTGAGGTGGACATTCAGACTCCTGCCATGGACCCAGCCATCTTATTACAGCGAGTGGTACATTTTGATGTTTCTTGATATATTTAGAATCTTCGATCTATATTTGTTAATTCATCTTAATGATATTATTAATAATTCCATGCAGTCACGTGTGGTTACGTTGGTGCCATCTCCCGAGGAGACGGCAACTTCATATTACATGAGCCTGCAGTTGGAGCCTGGAGCTCAGAGCGTGAGATATGTTCCCGCTCGATCCGGGAACAAGAAGAAGATGCTTGCAAATGTGGCATCTTGTTGTTCCACATCGGTAGAGGCGGTTGTCCCCCCGTCAGCCCGAGGCACCAAAGCTGCTCGGACACCACAGACGGGCCGTCAGGCGACCAGTCGACCCTCGACTAGCCGGGCATTGAGGGACGAGCCAAATCCAGAGAGCCCTCCTCGAGCTGAGCCTGGAGCCCGGCCCCTCACTAAGGACGCACCAGTGCACACGGCTGATTCGATCGATCCAGAGAGCCCTCCTCGAGCTTGGGGAATGAAGCGTTCGAGGAGGGATCGCACGCCGAGCAGTGGGGAGCCCTCAGAGGGTTTCATTCAGAGGATTGTGGATCGAGTGATGCCCCGTGTCCAGGAGCTTATTAACACGGCTATTGCGCCCCGTGTCCAGGAGTATGTGGATCGGACGATTGACCGTGCATTAGCTGGTCTGGGTAGCCGCTCTCGGAGGTCACACATGCCTCAGGATAGAGATCGCCACAGCCCGGAGCCGAGCGACGGTAGTCCTGGTGATCAGGCTCCACAGCCCACTGTGGAGCCGGAGGGTACTAGCACTTCGGCTCCACACCATGGTGGTTTTAGCGCGACCTATCAGTTCATGAATGACATCGATGATAGCACACTCCAGGTCACCTACCCACGATTTAGATCCTTAGGTCCGGATGCCGTTGTTCAGCTCCATCTCAACGGCGATCGCTTGCAGCAGGGATGGTTTACCCGAAAGCTTAAGCGCGATGCCATCAGTCAACATATGATTCGAACCCACTGCTGCCGCACGTCGCTCGACGAACCACTGCTCAACAATCGATCTAAACATCTCGAACAATGAGCAAACAGGTAACCTCCTCGCCCACAACAGACGAGCATTGAGACTCTCCGCCGCATTAGATGTCATGAACCCGTAGCGCCGTACGGGGCAGTGTGAACGAGCCCAATGCACTGGGCCAATATTACACAGCTTCTGATATGCATTTGGACAGACCTGCTCCAACGTCGACATACTCTCCTGGAATTTCTCTCTCCGATATGCGTAGGCAGCCTCCTGAAACAGCGTCGTCACGTGTTTCCCTCTCTTCGTCATCTTATTCTTCAAATAGTAGTAGCACAGTCCGTGCGTCGCACTTGGGAAAACGGCCTCCACAGCATTTTTAATGCTCTGATGCTGATCCGAAACGATTAGAAGATCATCTATATCACCCAGAGCCATGTGCACGTGGGCCAGAAACCATATCCAAGATTCATCGTTCTCTATCGGTCCGAGCCCAACTGCAACAGGTAAGACCTGTTCGTTGCCGTCCTTCGTCACAGCAACAAAGAGAACCCCCTTGTTCTCTCCCTTCAGGTGGGTCCCATCGATCACAAGCACTGGACAAGCATACTGGAGAAATGCATTGACACACGCACCGAGAGCAGGGAATGAATGCTTGAACCGACCATCACTCGTGATCTCCATGTCTACTACAGTTCCCGGATTCATCAATTGCAGAGTGTGAAGGAAAGTGGGCAACTGTGCGTAGGATTTGTCAAAGTCTCCATATACCATCTGAATGGCAATGTTCCTCGTGCGCAGAGCGAAGCTGTAGTCGATGTGGATGCCAAACTCACGCACAAGCTCCGCCATCATCTCCTTCGGCTTCAGGACAACCCGCTCGTCCACCAATCTACGAGCAAAGTATTTTCCGAGCACTCATGCAGGTACCTGTCGCGGAGCAATTCGACTCATATCAAGATGGCATGTATGAGAGCCGTTGAACTTGTATATTCTCCACATATGCCCATCAGCAACCGCAAAGCACTTGAACGGGCAATCACCACCATGCTTGCAAACATAGCCCAATCGTGACCTGTTCGAGCGATACACGGCATACTCCACTCGATTTTGCATGTGATAGATACCGACCGCCAGGGCGAGATCATCCTTCGTCCGAAAAATAGCTCCCTGGTGCAGTGTATCTGTTTCTGGTGCTGGTCCCTCATCCCAAGATAGTGGGCCCGCAATGTCCCAGTCAGCAAGGGGAACCACCCAATTGCTCGTAGGCCCGTCAGATCTAAACGGAACACCGGTGGTAGATGGTGGGACGACTCCCGTCAAACATAGCAATCTGTCTGTACGATCAGCAGAAGAACGAAGCCAGCCACTAAATTCTGTCAACAGTGACTCCACCAACCTCGTTCTATCATTCACCTCTTCTTGTTCTTGTTGTTCTTCTTCTTCCTCTTCTTCTCCTTCAGCCTCTTCTTCTCCATCTCCCTCTTCTTTTGCAGTAGGACCATGCGTCTCTCCATGTGAAAAGTAGGGAACATAGTCATCCCTCATAGATGGTCCGGCTCCAGAACCTTCCAACTGTCTTGAAATCACGTACACGACGAGTTCAGTAGTCTGCTCGTGAAGCAAATCAAGCAAATCTCCATCATCTTGCAAAGATACTCTGATCCGTCTGCCAGTATTGGTGCTGGTGAGGTAAAATAATTCATACTCGATCCTGTTCGGGTCAGTCCGCAACAACTTGTGAACCTCCCTCACCAGTGAGCTAAAGCACAGCTTATCGGATGACATCGTCGCGAGTTGTTCGTCCCCATCTACATATTCTGATCTCTTCCATCGTCCACTGTGACGTACAATAATGCGGCGTCTAACCATCTGGACAATTTTTAAACAATGCTACATGAGATCACCCTTTAACCCTAAACCCTATAAAACACTAAACCCTAAACGTAAACCCTAAAACCCTATAAACCCCAAGCCTCTATTAATCGATTAGTTTTTTTTCAAATTATTAATCGATTAGTTTGTTTTTAATTAAAGTACTAATTGATTAGTTTTTATTAAAAAAATTAATCGATTTGTTTGTTTTAATTAAAGGACTACTCGATTAGTTTTTTTTAAACTATTAATCGATTAGTTTGTTTTTTTAGTAAACTACTAATCGATTATTTTTTTAATCGATTAGTTTGTTTTTAATTAAAGGACTACTCGGTTAGTTTTTTTTTAAACTATTATTCGATTAGTTTGTTTTTAAAAAAAAAACTACTAATCGATTCGTTTTAATTAAACTACCCTTCGATTAGTTTTTTTTTTCAAATTATTAATCCATAAGTTTGTTTTAAATTAAAGTAGTAATCGATTAGTTTTTATTAAAATTATTAATTGATTCGTTTGTTTTTAATTAAAGGACTACACGATTAGTTTTTTTTAAACTATTAATCCATTAGTTTGTTTTTTTATTAAACTACTAATTGATTATTTTTTTTAATCGATTTGTTTGTTTTTAATTAAACGACTACTCGGTTAGTTTTTTTTAAACTATTATTCTATTATTTGTTTTTTTAAAAAAACTAATAATTGATTCGTTTGTTTTTAATTAAAGGACTACTCGATTAGCTTTTTTTAAACTTTTAATCGATTAGTTTTTTTTTATTAAACTACTAATCGATTAATTTTTTTAATTAATCGATTAGTGAGTCGATTTAGTTTTTGTTTCTAAAGTTAATTAATTAGTAACTAGATTAATTTTTTTAACTAATTCATTTGTTTTTACTTTTCAAATTAATCGAGGAAGGCCTCGACTCGTTTTTGATTATATAATTTAATCGAGTAAGGCCTCGATTCGTTTTTTTTATGTAATTTAATCGAGTAAGGCCTCGATTATTAAAATAATTATCGAGGAAGGCCTCGATTGTTTTCTATGCTCCTCGATTATGTTGTAAGCTCCTCGATTATGTTTTATATTTAGGTAAACATTATACAACCCTCAAAATCACATAAACATCGACTAAATTCAAAACCAACAACAATTAACCTAAATAAAACATTACCAAACAATTAAAAAAAAGGCCGTATCAATCTATTTTCAAAGTAAATCTAACAACACATGCAATACATAATCAAAATAATAAACATAAATATTTGCAAAATAAGTTCAAAAAGATGGAGTACAAAACGTACCTTTGAAAATTGGTGAAAATTTCCGAACACTATTTTTCTCTCCAGAACATTTTTTCCTTTCGCACCTTGCTCGAAAAAAATTCTCCAACTTTTCCTACTCTTCGTCGATTTGTAGTAGTGTGAATAAAAACTTGTGTGATTTTTGTGAATGAGATTTGTATTGTACTGTGAATGAGCTCCAGATTCTACATCTATTTATTCAGAAAATTCACCTACCTCGTTATAAAACATTAGAATGTATTTAATTCGGTACAACATCCTCTTCTTTTCATTAATTCGGTCCTACCTTCCCCTTCTTTTCATTTAATGAAGCCAACAATCTTTTCTTTTTATTTATTGAAATTAGTACCTACCTTAGCCAAGAAATAAATGCATTCACTAAAAAAAATGATTAATTGTAGGGAAGATTGTCTCGTTGCATGATCACGGTTAATAACATTAATCAATAATGGTTAGATATTAATCATTCATAGATAATCGAGTAAGCAAATGTTTAAAAAGAAATCGAGGAGTTTTTTTAAATCTATGCATATTAAATATTAATCGATGAAGCATAGGAGTTTTTTCTTAATCTATGCATATTTTTAATTAATCGATGATGCTATCGATGAAGCATGATTAATACATATTCTATCGATGCTTCATCGATAGAATATGTATTAATGTGCTTCATCGATTAATTAAAAATATGCATATATTAAGAGCATCGATTTAAGAAAAATCTCATAAATTTAAATAATCGAGGCTACCAATTAATCGATGCTACTAAATATAAAATCGAGGCTGTTAGGGTTTCATTTTTACAATTAGGGTTTGGGCTGTTAGGTGCATTTAATGTCTGCCAAAAGTACAATGTGTCAATTATTGGGTGTGGGGACCAAGTGTAAGATAGTACAAATTGCCTAACAAACTACCTATATTTAAAAGTTGTTGTTTTTTCCCAATTATTATTTACTTTTGTCTACTTTTATCCATTTAGACAATGTTTTTTGCCCATCGATTCATAACCTGAAACATGGGTAATTTATCAATTAAAGATCTGAAAGATGAAAACTCTCAATTCAGGATCCGAAAGATGAAAATTCTCAATTCAGGACCTCAAAAATCATGAATTTTGTTTTCTTTTTATTTTTAATTAATTTTAAATTTTTATTTATTAGATTTAATAGATAATTAATGAATGAATTTTCATTGAAAAATAATATAAAATTAATTAAAAAATAAAAAGAAATCAAAATTTGAGATTTTTGAGGTCCTGAATTGAGAATTTTCATCTTTCGAATCCTGAATTGAGAGTTTTCATCTTTCGGGTCTTGAATCGATAGATTACCCATCTTTCAGGTCCTAAATTGGTAATTCTCCTTAAAAGTTTCGTCTTTTAAGTTAACTAGTATTTCTCCTGTGCGATGCACAAATAATTATTATTTTTTAGATTTGTTATTATGATTATTTTTTATTTTTATATGCTATATTCAATTTTTAAAAATTAATAAAATGATATGCAAATGCGTTAATTAGTTAGACAAGAAGATCAATTTTGTATAGTTATAACAAACAAAAAGAAAATTAAATTTTAGAAACTAAATGAAAATCCATTTTAGAAAGATTTGAATTAAAATATTTCCAACGTAACGACTTTATAAATAAGAATGTATAATTGTCCACGATTATAGAACATTTGATTTCTTTGATTATATGACATGTATAAAAAATTTAATTATTTTAAATGATAAAATTGAAATAGAAAAAATAACAAATTATTATTATTATTATTATTATTATTATTATTATAAATGAAAGATATTTTTTTAGGCGACAAATGTAGAGTATTACAAATCATCCATCTATACATAAAAAAAATAAAATTTAAAATTCTACAAATCTCAAATTTCCAAATAAAAAAAATAATAAAGAAAATGGTAATTTTTTTAAAATACAATAGTTATAATCTAAACTATCGTGGAAAATGAAAAAATAAAATAAAAATTTACAACAATAAATGTTAATACTGTTGTCTATTAATCAAAAACTGTTGTCTAAGACAAAATGTGTAATAGACAACGATTTACAGCAGAATTATTGTCTATTATTCAAAAACTGTTGTCTAAGGCAAAAATGTGTAATAGACAACGATTTATACCAGAATTGTTGTCTATCACACGATTTTGCCTTAATATATATATAGATAATTGATTAGGGAATATATCTTTCTAATCCAAAATTGATAGAGCTACTATTTGGAATTTTGCTATTCATTTTGTGAACGGGCATAAAAATATATCACCCAACTCTCACTCTCGAGTAGCAGTTAGCCAGTTGCGTGCTATTTTCATCTCTAGAAAAAAGAGATTAACTTCAATTTTGTAAATGTGAATTGGGTCAAATATGAATTTCTAAATTATTTTCTGATCCAACTTGGGTTTAAAATGAGTATCTTGTTGAATTTATGGACTGTTTTTCCTTCCCAAAATAAATGGATCCAGCTCAACAATTTTGGACTTGATTTAGTAATTCAGGATTCAATCCGTCCAGTCTTGTTAGTCATAACGATGAGTGGGAAGAAATTAAATGAAGAGACGAATCAAATGATTCAACAACAATTGCAGGCTCAAGCTATTTCCAAGAACAAGAAGGCCCAATTGATTATTCAACGTTGACCTGCACTTTATGAATACCATCTTTTTTGAATTTAATTTATAGAAAATATTTTATTTAGTAACATATTATTTGTGTTTATATAAATTCTCTAAGCGATATTTTGAAACAAGTTAAAAAGTTTAAAACATCGATTAAAAGGGAATGTATATTTATTTGTCAAATAGTAGTTTAGGTGATATTAATTGATAAATTTATACATAGTAAATATTTTTTGATAAACATATTGACTCAATAAACTAGTCCAAAAATCAAAGAGTTAGGGCTAACAATATTACAATTCGAAGAAAATATAATTTGGATCGAACTAAATTGAATAATCCGACAGCCAGATAAACCTGATCCGAACTCGAGCGGATTGGCGAAATTAACATCCCTAAACTAAAGTATGGTACGACAAAGATTTGATTCGAGCAACAGCCAGATCTGGGCTAGAGGTGACTGAACATAGATTAGAGCCCTCGTTTTTGGGTATTACTTTGGTTTTTTCAACTCAACTCAAAGGCTCGCTCAAAAAAAAAAAAAAAAAAAAAATCAAAGGCAAATCAAGTTTAAATTTCTCTAAATGAAGTATTCGTTTCTAGTATTTGCGTCATTTGTAATTTATTTAATTTTTAGATTTTTAACAAATAAATTACTCGATCCATCACTTTATGGTCAACATGTGAGATAAATGACTCCCAAATTCAAGGCGTAAAATAAATAAATTCAATTTAGAGAAAGCCCCATTTTTTCTTACACACACTTGGACAGCTGTGTGTGTGGACTGTGGATGAGTAGAGCCCCCACAGAATGACAGAAATCAAAATTAGTAACAAAGTCTGACTTTTAGTTTCAATTAAAACCATGCCCCTAAAATTTTATACATGTCGCATTGTGTGGCGCCACACGTCAACTCGCAAAATTCCTAACGATTTATAATTTTATTTAATTTCTTTTTTCTTAGAAAATCGAGAGGATTTATAATTAATTATATGATACTTTTTATTTATTTATACAATTGTTTATTAATGTATTAAGATATTTCAATCTTAAAGCTCAATATTAGGCTATTTTGGTGGGAAATATCAATCTAATATTTTTTTTAATAAGAAAGTTGCTTCTGGAAATAATATAACTATAATATTTTGGGAAATTTAATAATAAATTTGTATGTTTTTTTTTTCAAACAATAAAGTTACGTTGTGAGGAGTTAGATAAAAAAAAGTGGTTGGAATTTGGGGATCCGTAAAGGGACTAAAAGGTGCAACAAAATCATTGTCTATACCCAATATCTTCAAATTTAATCTCATCATTAAAATATTACAAAAAATATGTGTGAGACCGTTTAAATGCAAAAAGTTATCAGAAAGATTAAGATTCATATTCAAATTCATATCCAATAATATATTTATAATTTTGATATTGTTTAATTATGTTTGGATTCAAATTTTGACTTGTAAAATAATCACATCTTTAAAGTTTAAACATAAGATTGTGACTGAATTTATATTATATCCATATGAAATATTATATTTTATGATAATTTAAATATCCGGACCGGAAAAGTATAGGATCCTTCACCATACTAATATTTTGCAGCTAGAGATCGTTCAAACATGCCAAATATAATTAAGTGTTGCGTCCTAGTCAAATTTAAACTAATTTATTATTCATTAACTTTGCCTATAGCAGCCTAAATATATAGCACTTTCTAACAAACTATACAGCCTGGATCAAGAATGATGCCTTGAACATTTGACCAATTTTTTAATTTTTTTTGGTAGATAAATAAAGTCGTGCGTTATATTGTCCTTTTCCTTGATGTATAACTATCTAGCAATTGTCCTTTAAAAAAAAGGGCAAAAACCCCAGTTTACGTATATAGTGTGTTGGGCGTCACGATATTTGTATAATCGAATAAATTTGACCACTTCAACTAGTCTTAATCGATAATTAGTAAACTGGCCCAACTCAAAAGCTGAAATTCAATTGAACTGGTCAAACTCGTGTAGATTCTTTGTTTTTTTTTTTAATTATAATAATCTGAATAATGTAGAAATACTTTTTTATCAATTTATATATGTATAGGTTGATTATTTGATTAGTAATGGAAACACTGGATTCAAGCTCTATATTTTTACTGAAGTCATAACAATTAATTGGAGAAGGGGAAAAAAAGGCTTCAATTTGGATCTTTTCTTACCAAATCATCCTACATCTCTTCCTCCGTCGTTGTTGGATTGTCCCAAATGACAATCTTGATGATTACACTCATATTTAATTATGATAACTATGAAATAGAATTTCGTATTCTTTGAAAACATTTTTTATGGTATTAAATTTTATACAAGGTAATAAATTTATACGTAAATTCTCCCATGCAATAGTTTTGTTAATTATGTGGCCCATTAAGTGAAGCCCAAACATCTTGTGGACCGGCTCAAGTCACTTAAGCAGCTCGACCCAACTGCTTAGCCCAACTATTGTAATTGTTTTTGTTTCTAACCGTAGTTCTGCGCCGTCCTATTTAATACTCGATTGTGGAACTGTTACTCACACTTTTCATTTTACTGTGTGTTTGTCCAGAGAGTTCTAGAGAGAGAGAGATCAAAAGCTGTGAGATAACTGAGTGTTTTCCTTCTTCTTCTCCATGAGATCTTCTTCTTCTTGTCCTTCTTCTGGTCTAGAGCAGATTTCACTCTCTGGGTGCAATTTGTTGTTTTTCTCTGTGTGAGATCGGTTCAGTTAGGGTTAGTTCGGGTCTGAGAGGGTCGTGTGACTCTGAGGTTGTGGTCCCTTGGTGAGATCTTCGATCTGCAAGGCTTGTCTGTGTGTTGCTGTGTCTGGAGCCCGTTCAAAGTGGTAGGAGTTATTGAGCCATATGTTTCACTCTTCCATGGATGAATCAACCGGTAAATACAGGAGAAAGACACTCGGAGGAAGCGGAGCTGATACCCAACAGTGGTATCAGATCCACTAACCGCTTCCTCTGCCGTCCTCCGCCGGTGATAGCTCGCCTTCGCATTTAAAATGCAGTGGTAAGTTGGAGTACCGTCTCCTAGGGCTCCGCTCTGGTAAAGCGGCTGAAACCTCTCTGTTTTTACGTTCTTAGTGTCATGGGGGGCGATAGGCTTGGTATCTGGTACTTGTCTATGTGTTTTACCTTATCCTTGCTTGTTTTGCACTCTTGATCGATTTTCTTTAGATTGATGTTAGGGTTTTATTATGTGATTCTGGTATTTTGCTTTCCGTTGTTGATTCTTTGTTCTTTCTGCAATCTTGAGTAGATCTGACTACTTGTTGTTAGTTGAGACAGGATCTGAAAGATCCTTATGTTGAAGTTTGTGTGAACTTACGGAATTTGGAAAATTCCTGAGACAACAGATCTGGTGTTCAGTAAATCCTTGTGCCCTCCGCTAAGTGAGTGTTGCAATCTGGGTAATCCTCTCACTGTGAAGGATCTAGAGTCTCACAGTCTGTGTGTGTGTGTTTTAGTGAGTTTTTTGTCAGTGTGTTTTTCCTCTAGTAAATTTATGTGCATGGTTGTGCCTCTGTGGTTGTTTTGGTACTCTGGTGGAACAATGGCTATTAATTCGTTTGGTATTGTTCCTTTTAATGGTAAGAATGATTTTAGCATCTGGAAATAAAAGATGAAATGTGTGTTAATTCATCAAAAAGTTGCTAAAGTTATTGATCAGTCTTATGCTACTACTGAAACTGCTGAAAAACGGGCTGAAATGGATGAAATTGCATGTTCTAGTATTGTTTTGAGCTTATCTGACTCTGTGATTAGAAAAGTTGGTGATATTGAGCATGCTAAAGATCTATGGGATAAACTTGAAAATTTGTACACTGAAACCTCATTTACTAGCCGCATGTATCTGTTGGAAAAGCTTTTTAAGTATAAACTGGATCTATAAAGACGTTGATGAAAATATTGATGGTTTTACTAAGCTTGTCCAAGATATTAAAAGGACTGGTGACACTACAATTGATAATTACACTAGTATTACCTTTGATGAATGCTATCACTGACTCTTACTCTGATGTAAAATCTTCTATTAAATATGGCAGAGATAGTGCCTTTGTGGATGTGATTGTAAGTGCTTTAAAATCTAAAGAATTAGATTTGCTTGAACATGGGGGTAGTAATTCTCAGGAAAAGGCAATGAATGTGAGGGGGGGACTAAGAATAGGTCTTCTGATAATTCTGAAAATGGTGGTAAGAAAAAGAAGGGTAAAAGTAGATCAAAATCTAGGAAAGGTTTTAGAAAATGTTATAATTGCCATGAGCCTAGTCATTATGCAAAAGAATGTCCTAAGCCAAAGAAAAATAACAAGAATATGAATAGCAATGAGTCTGATATGGCTAATGTAGCCACAGGTGACAAACTTGGTGATTGTTACATAGTTGTTGATTCTGATTCTGTGTGTATTAATTCTGCCAACTCTGTGTCTGATTCTATGAGTGAATTTGAATGGCTTCTAGATTCTGGTTGTACGTACCGTATTATCTCATTTAAGAATCTGTTTTCTTCTTTTAAACAAGTTGAAAATGTTTTTGTGTCTATGGCAAATGAAAAGAAAGACAAAGTTGCTGGTACAGGAGATGTGAGCCTAAAATTTGAAAATGGATCTACTATTACTCTGAGAAATGTTAGATATGTGTCTGATTTATGTTATAACTTGCTGTCATGTGCTGCTTTAGAGGATACTGGGCTAGATGGGAGGTGGAGAAATGGTCAAATGAAAATTCTGAAAGGTTCCCTGGTAATTTTCAAAGCTGAAAAGAAAAACAATTTGTATGTTTGTAAAACTATTCCCTCTATGCCTGCTGCATGCTATGTGAACTCTGTGCAAAATGACAAAACTGTGTTATGGCATAATAGGCTAGGTCACGTAAGTAATAAAGGTCTGGAAATCTTGAAGAAAGATGGTGTGTTTGGGTCTGATGTGATCAGGGCTGTAAACAAACCAAATAGTTCGTGATCTATTCGGATGTCGATTCGAAAAATATTCGATCGAAATTCGATTCGTGAAACAATGCAACCGAATTCGATAATTTTTTTAAATTCGACTATCTTAACGAACCGAATTCGAATAGTTCGCGAATAGTTTGCAAATAGTTTGAATTCGAATTTAAACAAACTTAGTTCTCAAACTTGGTCACGAACCTGTATACGAATCCTTTCACGAATTCGATCACGAATTTATTCACGAATATGTTCACGAACTTGTTAACGAACTTGTAATCAAAATTATATTAAAATTTCCAAAATATATAAATTTATGTTGGCCCCAAGGAAATATTTAATCTCGATCAAATTAAATTTAAAACGGCTCTTAAGTATAATTGATCTACCAAGAATAAAATATTGTATACTACCCTAAAATTAAATTTGACTATTCAATATTGATAATATAAATTACGTTCTTTTTATTATATTTTATTTATAAATTATAATATATACTAGAGTGTTATTTTAATATCTAATATATGTATATATATCTAAAACTCCAATTTTTTTCTTAAAAATAAAACAAGATTACTGTAAATATTGCATTAGAATAATAGTTAATAGGATTTTATAATCAATTTTGATAATCTAACGTTAATATTCGATAATATAAATTACTTTCTTTTTATTATCTTTTATTTATAATGTATACTAGACTATTATTTTACATAATATGATAATAAATTAATAATAAGTTAAAGTCAATGATTAATCTAAAATTGATACATATTGTCTATTGATATACTCATAAATAATTAAGTAAATGTCGAATTTTGAACATATATGTACATTTTTTAATTTATTAACATGTTTAAAAAAATGTATCTAAAACATACATTTAAAGATTATTACAAATATTGAAATTTTGCAATAGAAATAAAATGTTAATAGGACTTTATAATCAATTTGATAATTTAACATTATTATTACATATTGTCCATTGATATAACTTATAATACTATTTTACATAGTATGATAATACTAAGTTATGATAATAGTATGATAATACTAAGTTATGATTAAATAATTAGGCTAAAAATAATACATATTGTCCATTGATATAACTTATAAGTAATTAAGCAAATTACTAATGTTAAACATATATATACATTTTTTTAATTTATTAACATGTTTCAAAACAAAACATATCTAAAACGCATATCTAATTTCTTACAAAAACAAAAATAAAACAAGATTATTATAATATTGCATTAAAATAAATTTTAATAGGACTTTATAATCAATTTGACAATTTAACATTAATATTAAATTATATAAATTATTGGTTGCGAGCTCGTTATCGGATCAAGGCAAAAGCTAGAGTAAGTATAATAATTTTTGTTTTTTCATTTATTTTTTTGAATAATTGTGTTTATTATGTTTAATTATATTTATGTGTTTCTATATTATAGGATAAAGATAGCATTAAGGAGATTACATTGACTTGAGAGTTTTATCAAGATGAGGAGGTAAATTTTGTATTCCTCTAATTTTATGTATTTGCTACGTTGATTTAAATTAATTTATTCTCACTAATTTGAATATTATTTTTAAATTGTGTAGGTGTATGGAAATCAAGAACTTATATTGATCTTGATTGTTTTGTTATTTTTTGCCTATTAAACTTTCGAACATGGAGATTATTATAAACTATCGAACTTTTGTCTAATATTTTTCGAACTTCTTATCGAATTTTTGTCGAATATTTATCGAATTTTATCGATATAAGGCGTATCGAATTATTTGTCGAATTTGTTGTCGAATATTAATCGAATAGTTTGTCGAATTTGGTATCGAATCGAACTCGATTCAAACTCAAATCGAATTTGACCATAATTTTTTTTTATCGAACTCGAATTCGAATTCCATTTCGAAGTTCGAGTCGAACTCGAACTCGAATTCGAACTTGAAATTCTTAAACGAATTCGAACTCGAACTTGATGATATTCGCTTCGATTCGGTTCGTTTACAGCCCTAGATGTGATTACTAGCATGCCCTTCTGTGATGCTTGCATTTTAGGCAAACAACATAAAGCTCAATTTCCTGTTAATGCATCTCCTAACTCAATTAAATGCACTGAAATCCTTGAGTATTTGCATGTTGATGCCTGGGGTCCTGCAACTGTTCCCACACATGGTAGAAACAAGTTTTTCTTGTCCATAATTGATGACTTTTCTAGAAAAGTTTGGCTGTTTTTAATGAAGAACAAATCTGAAGTGATTGATAAGTTCAAAGCATGGAAAATTCAGATTGAAAACCTAACTAGCAAGAAAATGAAGACCCTCAAAACTGATAATGGTTTGGAATTCTGTAATGCTCAAGTTGATGATTTATATGTTAAATATGGAATTAAAAGATACAAGACTGTTCCTTATAACCTCCAACAAAATGGGGTTGCTGAAAGGATTAATAGAACTATCTTAGATAGGGTGAGGAGCATGTGTGCCCTCTCTGGTGTGTCTAAGAAATTCTGGGGTGAGGCAGTGTGTACTTCCACTTATTTGATTAATAGGTCTCCTTCTGTTCCCTTGAAAGGTAAGTGTCCTAAAAATGTGTTTTTTAGGAAGCCTATTGATCTGACTAATTTGAGGGATATTTGGTTGTGCTGCTTATATGCATGTTAGATCTGATAAGCTAGAATCAAGATCTAAGAAATGTGTCTTCTTAGGGTACCCTGAGGGAGTAAAAGGTTATAGACTATGGGTTAAAGACATATCTGGGTTTAAAACTACTGTGAGTAGAGATATTGTGTTTAATGAAACATGTTTCCCTTGTCTGTCTGAAACTCAGCCTACTACTATTGTGCATGATCTTGCCCCCACTGTTCCTTTTGAGGTGGAGCATTTAAATGTTTTAGCACTTGTTCAGCAAGATTTTGTGCAAAATGATAATGAAAATAATTCTGAGCATGAATCTGAACATAAAACTCAGCATGAATCTGACACTAAAATTGAATCTGATGAGCATGAAAATCATAATAGTGAGCCTGGAAACTTAAATGATTATTTGTTGGCTAGAGACAGGGTGAGAAGAAATATTAATAAGCTTGTGAGATATGTTGATGCTGAGTGTAATTTGCTTGATTTGGCTTTTAATGTGTTTGAGTCTCTAGATAGCAATAACCCTAAAAATTTTAAGGAAGCTCTTAAGTCTAAAGATGCTAATAAGTGGTTGATTGCTATGCAAACTGAGATGAAATCATTGCATGTTAATAAAACATGGGAGTTGGTTCCTAAACCAGCTCATGCCTCTGTTGTTGATTGCAAATGGCTGTTTAAAATCAAAGTGAGTTTAATAATGTTAGATTTAAGGTCAGATTAGTTGCTAAAGGCTTTACTCAAAAGGAAGGATAGATTATACTGAAGTTTTTGCTCATGTGGTCAAGTTCACTATTGTTAGAATCATGTTGGCTTTAGTTGCTCAATTTAACTGGAAATTAAAATAAATGGATGTAACTACTGCTTTCTTACATGGTGATCTTGATGTCCCTATCTATATGCATCAGCCTGAGGGCTTTGTTGATTGTGATAAACTTGACTATGTGTGCTTACTGAGGAAATCCTTGTATGGTTTAAAACAATCCCCCGGGCAGTGGAACTTACAATTTGACAAGTGTATGAGGTCTTTGAAGTTTAACAGAAGCAAATTTGATCATTGTTTGCACATTAAAGAAACCTCTACTGTTCATATATCCCTTCTGATTTATGTAGATGACATGTTGTTGATCAGTCCTTGCCTAAAGTCTTTAAAACATGTTCAAACCTGCCTATGTGAAAATTTTGAAATGAAAGACTTGGGTGATGCTAAGAAAATTCTTGGCATGAATATTATAATTGACAGAAAGAATAATACTCTTGTGCTAAATCAGTCTTCATATGTTAAAAGATTCTGAGTAAATTCTTTATGTCTAATGCTAAAGATGTAAATGTGTCTTTAGCTGCTCACTTTATGTTAAGTAAAGAGCAGTCTCCTAAGACTGTCTTTGAGATGAATGACATGAAAAAGGTGCCCTACTGCAATACAATTGGCTCTGTAATGTATCTTATGGTAAGCACTAGACCTGATATTGCATATTCTGTGAGTTGCTTGAGCAGGTACATGTCAAACCTTGGTGTTACTCACTGAGAATCCTTAAAGTGGCTATTAAGATACCTTAAGTCATCTTTGCATGTAGGGTTAAATTTTTCTAAGTGTGTCAAGGGTGTGCAATTATGTGGTTATGTGGATTCCAATTATGCAAATGGCAGAGATAATTGGAGGTCTACTACCTCATATGTTTTCACTTTGTGTGGGTCGTGCATAAGCTAGAAATCCCAGCTGCAACATATTGTTACACTTTCAACTACTGAGGCAGAGTATGTTGCTATTACTGAAGCCTTCAAGGAAGCCTTGTGGTTGAAAGGGGTTTTATCTGAAATTAGTTTTCTTCAAAAGAATGTTGTGGTTTTTTCAGACAATCAATGTGTCATTCAATTGTGTAAAAATCCTATTTTTCATGATAGAACTAAACATATAGATGTTAGGTTCCATTTTATTAGGGAAGTTGTTGAAAGTAAAAATGTTTTACTTGAAAATATAACTTCTGAAGTTAACCCTGCTGACATGGGTACAAAATCTTTACCTCTTGAAAAACATGCTACTTGCATGAAGATTTTAAATTTTGACCCAGGTTAAGCTTTAGATTCTTTCTGTTTTAAACCTTTGAGATTAATTTTATGTGTTGATTTTATTCTCAAAGGGTGCAGCCTGGTTGTTTTCCTCGATTTGTCCCTTGGTGATTACCTGGTTATTCCCTAAGATCTATGTGATCTGATTCAGACTTTGTGTTTGAAACTATCTCACCTATAGTTATGTTGTGTGATCTCTGTAGGTGGGATGTATGGCAATGATGAACCCTACAAGTGTTGGCGATTTCAAATAGGCCAAGGTGGAGATTGTTAATTATGTGGCCCATTAAGTGAAGCCCAAAAGTCTTGTGGACCGGCTCAAGTCACTTAAGCAGCTCGGGCCAACTGCTTAGCCCAACTACTATAACCGTTTCTGTTTCTAACCTTAGTTTTGCATCGCCCTATTTAATACTCGGCTGTGGAACTGTTACTCACACTTCTCATTTCATTATGTGTTTGTCCAGAGAGTTCTAAAGAGAGAGAGAGAGATCAAAAGCTGTGAGGTAAACTGAATGTTTTCCTTCTTCTTCTTCTTATTCTTCTTCTTCTTCTTCTTCTCCGTGAGATCTTCTTCTTCTTGTCCTTCTTCTGGTCTAGAGCAAATTTCACTCTCTGGGTGCAATCTGTTGTTCTTCTCTGTGTGAGATCGGTTCACTTATGGTTAGTTCGGGTTTGAGGGGGCTGTGTGACTCTGAGGTTGTGGTCCCCTTGCTGAGATCTTCGATCTGCAGGCCCTGTCTATGTGTTGTTGTGCCTGGAGCCCGTTCAAAGTGGTAAGAGTTACTAAGCCATACATTTCACTCTTCCATGGCTGAATCAACCGGTAAATACAGGAGAAAGACGCTCAGAGGAAGCGGAGCTGATAGCCAACAAGTTTCATAGATCCTCCCAATCAGACAGGCGGGTCACACTTTGACCCGATCCGATCTATGGCTCGGAATATATAAGAATTTATGACACATAGTTGATCCGCTTTTTTCGTTCCATCTCACATCTAAACCCAAGTCGCCTTTTCTCTCTCCTCTCTCCCTAACGTAACGATTTCTCCTCTGATCTTTCGCTGTGTTTTCTCTTCACCACCACTACAAAAAATTCGCTGATTCACGATGGAATATTCCGTCGGTATACCCATATTTTCCGTCGTTATCTTTAACTACCGATGGATTAACGACGGAATGTAGCCGTCGTTAGGTCTTTAGTCGGCAAACCAACTTAACGACAGAAAATATCAGTCATTGACCTTAACGACAGCCATAACGACGGAATATGGCCATCGTTAAGTCTTGTGTCGTCTACAGTCGTTATTTCTTACGACGGAAATAACGACGGACATAGTCCGTCGTTAATAATTAAAAATAAATAAAAAATAAAAATCGGAATAATTTAACGACGACAGAAGTCCGTCGTTAAGTATTTTTTTTTGTATTTTTTTGTTTTTTTTTTGTAATTTTGATTATTGTTTGTAAATAATTTATGGAAGAACTTTAATAAACACGTAAAATAATATATATAAATCTCCAATAAAATACATAAAATGTCATAAAATATATCGTCGGTACATCCATTCACGATCTAGACTCATTGTAGAAGGCCAATTTCTAAAATATGTGATCGTAAAATACGCACTGATTATCGTTCAATTAAATATAAAAATAATTCATTAAAAAATTAGCGCTAAATTTTTAAAAAAATTCGGCAGCACTTATGTGAATTTCCTAGTCCCAAGTTCTCGACTTTACGCTAATTGATCTATGTTCTTCTAATCGATGATCAAAACAACAATACCAACAAACACCAACAGTTCAATAATTTACACATATTTAATATAAAAATAAAATACGTAAATATTTTAAAATTTTCGGCAACACCTATGTGAATTTTCTAGTCCCAAGTTCTCGACTCTATGCTAATTGATCTATGTTCTTCTAATCGATGATCAAAACAACAACACCAACAAACACCAACGATTTAATAAAGATGGATTCAGGGGCCCTCGTCTAATTCATACAACAACAATTCATAAAGAGGGATCCAGGGGCCCTCATTCCATTCGCAATAGCATAATTTGAATTTTAATTTAATAAATTAAACAACATGCTTATATATATATACAACAACACACACACACACACACATATATATATATATCATAAATCACATCATATATTTAACATAAACTTGAACAACATGCTTACAATAAACTAAATTATAACACAACATGCATAGCATAAATAACATCAAACCTAATTAATTTAATCTTTTTTCGACAATTGGATAACATGCTTATTAATACTTATACAACAACACACCTATATATTATACTTTATATCATACATCTTTTTTTCTTTAATAATTTTAACAACATTATATTCTAATCAACATGCTTATTAAAACCGTAAAAGCATGAATTTTTCAAATTAAACTAACCTTTTTAATCTTCCGTGAGCACTTTTACCAATTGAGCAGAATCAACTGTTGCAAAAAATGCAAAATTATACAATTCAGCTCAAATATTAACAAAGAAATAAAGAAATCAAAATTTAGGGCTAATTAACTACAAAGAATTCATCTCAAACATCTCAAATTGGGGCTAATTCATTAGCTAATCCAAATTAAAACCATTATTATAACAAATCAAAATTTCAGAAACAACAAACATGAAATTAAACCTAATTCATCCAAAGAGAGAAGAGAGATAGTGTGTATGTGTATGTGTGTGTGCGTGATCTGTGTGTGTGTGTGTGTGCGCGGAGGGAGAGCAGAGGGAGGGAGAGGGAGCAGAGAGAAGGAGAGAGGGAGAGCAGAGGGAGGGAGAGAAGGAACAAACCTCTTCCCGGCAGTCTGGGCGGCGGCGGCAGCGGAGGAGCCCGTCTTCAACGGCGGTGGCGTCGCGGCGTCGGGGATCGGAGAGAGAGAGAGAGATGTAGAGAGATGGACAGCGGCGGTGGTAGCGCGGCGGCAGACGGTGGCGAGGCAAATTGATTTTAGGGTTGTGAAATGAGAAAAGGGGAAGCAGAAACTGTAAGTATAATCGGAATTTACCGACGGAATTAACGACGGCAATGTCCGTCGTTACGTATTAAAAAATTTTCAAAAATGTCCGGGAAAACTAACGACGGATAACGTTCCTCGTTACTTATAATAAAATATTTAAAATTAAAATTCGGTAATTTTAACGACGGAAATATTCCGTCGTAAGTAATATTTTTTTTTCAAATTAATTGCGGAAATTATTAACTACGCACACCGTCCGTCATTATATTATTTATTTATTTATTTAAATTAATCGCTTATATTAATGACGGCCAGAGTTCGTCGTTAGATTTTTTATTTTAATTATTTATATTAATCGCTAATATTAACAACGGGCATTTGTCGTCGTTAGTCTTTTCGCTTTAATTATTTAAATTTATCGCTAAACTTAACGACGGAACCTGACCGTCGTTAGTGTTAACGGCGGATGTTCCGTCGTAACTCCGCCGTTAACAGAACGCGCGAAACATTCTGACAATTTTTAAGTAGTCGTCAATTTGGTGACGGAACGGACGTCGCTATTCCGTCGGTATTGACGACCCGAATAATTTCCTCGCAAATTCCGTCGGTAAATTGCGAAATTCTTGTAGTGCACCGTTGATTGAAGCTCATCCATTTGATCAAATCTTTGATGTGAATCCGAGATCGAAGTCAGAACTTTGAATACTATAGTCGCTTCAAGCATCTCCAATTGGTGAACTTCTTCTTCTTCTTCTTCTTCTTCTTCTTCTTCTATTGTGAACTATTTATCATGTTATAAATGATAGTCAATTTGTGATTTAAGTGAATATTTTTTGGTATTGCTTATGTTAAGATCTTGTCAGATTTTAAGCATAAATCTATGATCGACGTTTGTTGTTACTTTGTGATTTTTAGTTAACTGGAAATATTTTTGAGTATGAGATTTGTTTCTGTAGCGATATCAGATCTTGTTATCATGTTTGTTACATTTGTTGCTTGAAATGTGTGTGTTAAGGTTTTCTGGAATTTTTCTTCTTCTTTTTTTTTTATTATGTGTTCATGGTCTTCATTCAATTGTTTGATAGAAACTTATATTATGGAGTATATTATCGTCAGTATCATTTGACACGCTCATTAACACTAGTTGATATATTTGTAAGTATCACATATTACTTGTCTTGCTTCTGATAAGGTTTGATGTGGTATGTTGGGTCTATTTTAATTTGTTTTATGTGTTGAGTATCATTTGACATGCTCATTGGTACTATTTGATATACTTCAAAGTATCAGACATTAGTTGCTTCACTTCAGGTAAGATTTTATGTGGTATTTACATATGATTGATATTATTGTTATGTGTTCTTTTTTTCACATCAGCTTTATCTTGGTGATGAATTGAAACTAAAACATGAGATAGAAGGCAAGAAGTCTAACATTGATGGGAAAAATTGAAGGCTTTTGAATCAAGAATGAGAATGTTGAGAGGTTGCTGGAATTACAGCTTCAAATAGGTTCGTTGAATGGTATCATAACAATTGATTTATTATTTTTCCATATCCATGTATTTGTTCATTTCTTTCTTATTGTGATTGTCGTGAGAGATTAATGCACTACTTAGACAACATCTAAATTGTATTGTTGAATGGTATCATGACAGTTGAGTTTTTAATTTTCCCTATCCATGCATCAACTCATTTCTTTCTTATTATGATTGATATGTAACTTTTTTTTTATTTCAGTACTTTTATGGTTAAAAGAAGCTACGAGTACTATATTGTACTTGTATTGTTCTTGCAAACATGAATGCCTTAAGATTTGATGTGCAGAAGTCTGCTATTGCATTTATGAACAGAAGAAAAGGATGATTTGGGCGCTGAGTTAAGATTTTGATATTAGAATGTTGTTGGATGATGACTAGAGTGATATAGCTCTAGATCTTTTTGTTTTGGTGTATTTAAAACAACGCTTGTTTTAGTTATGTTGGTTTTCTTATCTTGTTTTAAGATTAAACATGCATCTTGCAATGTAAATTCTTGTATGGAGAATACTTTATGGTTTTCATGTGTGTTTTTTGTGATGATGAATTGATAGATGTTGATGTTAATCCCAATTATGTTATATTTTTTGTAATTTTCTTATATTATATCTTTATGTTTTACTGATTAGGAAATGATTTTGGGTGTTTAAAGGTTTTTTTATTATTCTTATTGGAACCATACCAACTATATACACAAAAGTACCATTGGATGTTAAAAATCATCTCACTTTTGATTTGATTTAGCCACAATAAAAATTTTAGGGAAAAATCATTGTTTGTGTCCGTAACTAAACAAAAGTTATTGCTTCAAAATTAGCCGCAATGAGTTCATTCAACATCATCCATAAAACTGCTCTAAAATAAAACAAGACTTGAGTTTGGATACAATGTTAGTATAAGGTATATTGACTAAAAATATCATTTGAGAAACAGAAAAGTATCATTTGTAACTTGAAATTAGTAGCAGGTTACTTCTTTAATTTTAGTTGAGTGTCATCTGACTGAATTGATTCAAGTGAAGTTATTTAATTCAACTGATTGAATCAAATGGCTTTCACTTAGTCAAGTGTCTCACGGATGGATTTTAGTAACATCATTATCATGTATATAGTCTAAAAGTATCACGTGACAAACAAATTAACATTTTTTTCACTTTAATTTTATAGAAGTGTTATATTCTTCTCAATGCCTTCTTTATCTAGAGATATTAGTATGTGTTTTATTTACAGAATAAAAAAAAATTAAAAAAAATAACTGTTTATAAATGAATATCTAAAATATGATATTACGTGATAATCTTTGAAAATAATAAAATACAAACATAATAAATTTCCATCAATTTCTTATTCCAATACATCTCTAAAATTATTCCAAAATATATTAAAAAATGAAGAAATCTTCATTACAAGAATCTGCAAAGGAAATTAAAAATGTGTTAAATTAAAAAAAAGTATCATATATTAAGCATTAAAATATCATGGATGATGCAGACAGGTATCAATCCGGTATTTATCTAAAATAATCAAGGTTGGAAGTTTTGGAGCCAAACTCGTCCAACTTAGTTAAGTTTGATGCATTATTGATCTTCTTCTTTCTACCTCATTGTCAGAGTCATCAATTATGACAAGAAGCAAGTGTATTATTTTCCAAATTTTAAATTTGATCTCCCAAATTCTCCTCAATTTGAACTATTATAAGCAATTTGTTCCTCAAATTAAAGTTTCTGAAATTTGCACAAAATTACGCAAAACATTTATTCTTTAAATGTTGGAATACCCAAATCTAATTTTGGAGCTCCAATTAAAACATGCTAAAAAATCCGAAATCTTGAATTTCACGGGCTTATCTTCAAAAATCTGAAAGGTGCGGGAAAAAAGCTTGAACCATGAACTTTGATCTCGTCTTCGTTATCGCTGCAAAAATGCGATGTCAATGGTGATGGAGGTCTTTTCATTGTATTTCGCTGACTGTGGCGATGTCTTCGCATTGGCAGCAGCGATAGTCGCGAGCTGCGATTTTTTGCTTTCTTCCTTCCCGCTTCTTCTATTTTGTTTCGTAGCTAGGTTGCTCATGTTTGATGGGATGGGCTGGCTCCTAAGTACTGATGAATTAGGCCATCAATCTCATTGACCAACCCAAATTAATAATATTCATATTCAAGAATAAAAAAAACATACTCACCACCAATTCTCCTCATCTTCAACATGACACTATTGATTTTTTTCAACAATTCTTCTTCTACGTCTTATTCTTCTTAAAAAAATGTGCTTTTATATAATTTGTTTATCTACCGAGCTTCGAAAAGAATTCGGGTTCATTGCAAATTCTGTTTTGAATAATTATGTATTATGAGGTAACACAAAATTCTATATTTGTTTTAAAGTTGTATTAAGAGGCAACACAAAATTCTATATCTGTTTAAAGTTGTATTAAGAGATAACACAAAATTCTATATCTGTTTCGAAGAGAATTCTCTCGTCATAGAGAGAGAGAGAGAGAGAGAGAGAGAGAAATCAATTGCAATAGATATCAATAATGATCAATTAAACTGTGAGACACTAATATGTGTGAAAAATAAGTAGGCATATACAAAGCAATTAACCACTAGCAAGTGAAGAATCTGACGCGTGATTAGTCTATGGTCACGCTATTATTCTCCCTAATATTCGTGTTTAAAGATAAGTTCGACAACTAACCCCAATCATTTGGTTCTTTATTTCTTCTTCTTCTCTCTCATCAACTTATCCAAGCAACTCGTGAAGGTAGGACGTCTATTTCCGGTGCATTAATTCCAGTATTATCAAATATGCTCAATTATGATACCTCAAGTCGCAATGAACAAATATTATGGGATTTTTCTTAATTAATTCTTAGCCATTAGTATTTGGCTAGCTAGTCAATTAATTTTAGGCCGCGTTTGACAGGTGTGAATTGAGTCATTGAGAAAAGGAGATGAGTTGATAGATAAATAGCCATCAATTAATTTAGGCACGCATTATTATGCCTAAATTCAGTGAATTCTTATGAAATAAAAGTTTGTGTTTTCACATTCAGACATGGCCAAATTAATGATATTGTATACTCTCTCTGCATTCTCTATGACGACGTACCTTTTCTTTTCTTTTCTTTTCTTTTCTTTTTTTTTAATTTAAATTTTTTAATAATTCAAACAAATATATCTATATTATTGTAAAATAAATACTAGCAAGATTATGTTTGGACTCGATAAATAACAATACACATGCATGCATCGAGCTGAGTAAAATATTCAATAGGGTCAAACATGTGATCCTTCGTTAATACTCTCACATCAGATGATGATTTGGTTTATTTTATCGAATTTCTAAATTAGAATAGATCAGTAGAATATGAAAATTAGAGAATTTCATGAACTCATTTACGAATTTATAAGAAAATGAAACAATATAATTATGCGGCCGTCGGCCGACATATCTTTGTCACACGTTTTGTTTTTTCTGACTGTTTACTGATGACATGGGAACTGGATTAATTACTGTTTATAAACTTTTACCTTAATTGAACGTTTTTTTAGCATTAATTAATTGAAGGATTCCTGTGTATACCAATCGTATTTCTCAATATACATAATATATATATATATACACATTAAATAACTTGATCTAATTAAAATCAAAGTTGATATGATATTAATAAATTCATATTTTTCTTATTAAATTTAAATATTAAAAAATTATTTGGGATCCTACTTGAGCCTGTCCTATAGGTTAGGGTGTTAGTTGACTCTCTCTCCAAATTTAAATCATTACATATATACGCGTGTGGGGACTCTATTGATCATCAACCTATAGTTTACCATCTGCAAAAGAAAAGAAAATCTATACTATTATATAGTGAAGTATTTCAATTTTAAATTTTTAGCGCAAACATATATAATGGAGTCAACCAGGGAAGATTATCTCCAAATTTAAAAAACAATTTGATTTTACCCTCATCTAAATCGCCCAATTATTCATTTTTCTTTGATCATGTACCTAGACAAGAGAATTAACTTTGTTGAAGTGGAGGGGGCAAAAACAAATACCATGCACATCATTGTCACCTCTTGGGTTTGATGATGGTCGGCTATATATGTGAAAAAAAATTATCTATCTATCAATCCATCATAACATTATAAATTAACGAATAATTAAACAACAAATTATGATACATGACCTAAAAATTCATCATTATCATTTAATAAGTTTTCAAGGATGTGTAGACTCCCCCCCATCACACCCCGATCACCGTACCATTATTTAATTGGTTTATATTCTTTAATCAATTTTTAAGAGTAAATATATGTAGTTCACATAATTAGGTAGGTAGGTGTGACATTTTCATATTAATTGTTATGAGTGATTGCTCATTGCATGCTGTAACAAAATAAAGACGGGTGCGTGCATATATACATATATGCATACATGCATCTATATTTATTCTCGAACATGATAATTAACTTGATACTGTTAATGAGGTAATTGGCCGACTTGTAGAAGTTTCCATCATATATAAATTCAAGATTTCATAAATTTAAGTTGCTCGATATATTCAATTTAAAGTCTATAATAATTAATAATTTGAACGTCCATATCAACATCGCATTTATGTGAATTTGGAATAAACGGTATGGTTGGATTTGGTCGAGATCAAGTGTATATAGAGTCGTAGATTATATATCGAACTAATCTATTGCAAGCCGAGCTTATCAAATAGTTAAACTCATAATATATTCATTTCAAAGGGATAAGCCTCTATTCCCGACTTCATATTTTACTCTATATTTTATTATCAAGTTTGAAGTGTTATCAATAATTTTAACAAAAATAAAAGGCAAAATACATGGATCCCTATACTTTTGTATTTTGTTTCACTACAATTTTTCTGTTTTAATTAAAAGATTCTTATATTTTGGTGAAATGCATCTTTAGCTCTTTATACTATTAAATTTTATCTTAATAGGTCATTGTACTATTTTTTGTTTCAGTAAATCCCTTTACTTTTATATTTGAACCCAATAAGTCCCTTTTTAACAAATTTATCCAAACCATCAATAAATATTATTATTAAAGAAAAACTTATTTCATTAAACATTTATCCTAAAAAATGTTTTTGAAGTAAAAAAGTTTAAGTAGAAATTCGTTATTTCAAATTCAAAATATATAAAGAAAAACTATAAAGAATGTGTGCAGCTAGAGAATAAATTAATCATTCCATTAACATTTTCACGAAATCAAATTAATTAACATATTACTTGAAAATGCCACCAATTTTAACTAAATTTAATTTTAATTTTAATTTTCTAATAGCTAGTATATAATATTATAGCTCTAAACTTTCTTCGATACATTTTCTATCGCGATTTTGTGAACTTATATATATATATATATATATATATATATATATATATCTTTATTATTAGGCTATATACATCGGTGACATCCGCCCGGATATCACCATAAAAGACAAAATATTTAGAAAAAAAAAATCACCAAAAAATCGTGACTTTTCTCAAAGGCATGGCCCCAGGCCCCAGCTACTGTGCACATGTGGCACCCTCTGATTGAGTGCCACATAATTATATTTATATATATATATATATATATATATATATATATATATATATATATATTTTAAAACATACATATTTTATATAATTTTAAAAAATATATCAAAATTCATATTTTTTTGTAATTATGAATTTAAAAAATATATATCTAATAAATTAATTATGATTTTTTAAATATAGTAAAAATTATTATTAATAATATGTTATTAAAAAGAATAAAATGATAAATATTTTATATAGATTGAAAGAAAGAAAAAAATTAATATTTTATTTGAAGGTCAGTTTGGATGAGTGTCACTGATGGAGTGTAAATTTTAAAAGGTTGGGGTTGTGGATGTGGAGAGGAGAGAAATTAATATTTTATTTGAATGTTGAGTTGGATGAGTGTCACTAATGTGAACAGTCTTACTATTTGACGTTTATATCAACTGAATTAACAATATCTGTATTGGTAATTTAATTATTATATTAGGTGATTAGGTAGGTCCCTATACTATTGACGGTTCTACTTGTATACTTCTTGTGTTTAAACAAGTTCTCGTTTAATAATTAATATTGGTGTTTTAAATACATGTTTTTTAAAAAAAGGGACATTTTGAGATAAATATAGAAGTATTTATAAGGACTTATTGAATCAAAAAATAGTACAATGACCTATTAAAAAAATGTAACACTACAAGGACCCAAAGATGTATTTTGTCAAAGTATAAGGACCTATTAAAATGAAAAAATTATGTAGGACCTGGTGAAACAAAACGCAAAACTACAGAAACATAAAAATATATTTTGCCAAAATAAAAATTAATTATAATATAATCAATCCTACTTCATATTTATCAACAAAATAGTTAAATTAAAAATTATAACCTTTAATTCCTGGAGTGGGTTTTTTTTTTCATAAATGGTTAAATATATCAAATAAAACAAAACCAAATACGTACGGAGCCTAAAAAGCTCAAAGAAAATTCCTAGACCCTCAAAGAGTCGGATCTCATTTAAATATTCGTGGAGGAAAAATTGCACATCCTAAATATTTTGAATAAATAAATTAAATGTGACAAAAAATTAAACAATTATCATCGTCCCAAATGTTTTGAATGATCTTCAATACGAATAAACGATTAATATGGCCATAGTAATCCATATAAATGAGACCCCAACTGAAGTTTTAATTACACATTCTTCATTTTTTAGTTGGAGAAAAGGTAGCGATGAATTTCAATTCGATTCGAAATATCTTCATTTATGCATAGAGATCAGTATGGCAATAACATCCACATGAAAATGGATATAAACATTTACACCGTGATGCTTCATGCGTTTTAGAATTTCACTACCTACTATATGTTCTCTCGAATAATTAATTAATGGAATTATTACTTTTAAACAAAACATAAATATTTTTGTAATCCTATGATCAATGTGGATGTGTTTTTAATTACTTGACCTGCGGCTTGGTTGGAGGATTAGGAATATTACTCGCTACACATCCATTTAATACTTAAATGTATTTGATAAAATTGACATTGTAACCGAAAGTTTATTCGAATTCAATTATATAGGATTTAACATTATATTCCTGATTACTTTATGTTAAGAAAATTATATAATGTATATTTAGTTTTCTTAAAATATAGTCTACGTGAATCTTATACTCAAATATATAAGATGATGTGAGCCTACAAAATTAGGTGCACACAGTGGGTGTATTAGCTAGGAGAAGTGGAGAACATATTAATATTACTTGGATGTAGAATATATGTAACGTATAAAATGTTTTTAAAAGGCAGAAGACCTCATTTATTAGGTTCCTATACCTTTATGTTTTGTTTCAATAGGTCCCTATACAATTTTTTATTTTAATAGATTCTTCTACTTTGATAATACACTTTGCTAGGTCCTCATACTTAATGTTGTATTTCAATAGATCCTTATACAATTATTTTATTTTATTAAGTTCTTTTTTGTATATTTAATAAAAATAACATATATTTGTTACACTTTTCCATTATTTAAATAATTAACACTTGAGATATTAAATAATTTTATGTTATTTATTTATGCATTTATGGATGTAATAATATATTTAAAATATGAAAGAAATTGATAATTAGGGATTCTTGTAGCAATATTGTCTCTTCGGCTATTGGCGTCGATCCATTTTTTATAAGCACTTTAATTTTATTTTTCTATTTATATATTCAAGTAAGAAAGTACAGAAACCTAAAAATGTGTGTAGATCCATAAATCTGCAATTATCGATTTAGTGCGGAGTAGTGCCTATCTGTGAAACATAAACAAGAAAAACACCATAAGAGCCAAAGACCGTCGGGAGGTGATGATCGTTGGACCTCCAATGCTCAAGTCGGGAAAAGAATGAAAGTAGAAAGTGATAAAACACGGAATAAATGAATAGAACATGGGAACTTCGCCTTACAATTAGATCGTCAGTGAGAGATCGAATTGAAGGAGGTACCATATTCAGTAAGTTCTAGGGTAGAGGGTAAAAAACTCGTAGGTACGCATGCGTAGCCACCAAATGAGAAGGAGGACCTCCTTTTATAGGTGGAGGTAACAACTAGGGTTCACGCGAATCGCGGAGGCGGTTGAAGAACGTGCCGACTCCTCTGAACCCGTCAATCCTTCCGGATAAGGCGAAATTGCAATGTTAATGCAATTTCAAAATTGAATTGTTATATATTGGAAAACCGGTTGAACGACGACGTTCAATCCCCTCGGGCCAGCGTAACAGGTTGACGAAAAATGGCCACTACAATGTGTTTTGCCTTTTTAAAATTATAAAATTTACATGATTTTTTATTTTTAACATGGACTTTAAATTGTTACACTAAAAACACAAACTTAACGTATTTAGCAAATTTAACATCAATTAATTTGGCGAAATTGAAACTGATGTTTGATTATTAGAAACGAAGTCGTTTGACCTTTGATACAAGTATATTGAAACGTCGTCATTTTTAGTAGCTGGAAGACCAGTCTACATGTATTTTTCCAACAATCTCCACATCAATTTTAATTTTCTCTGAAATTGAAATCGGTGTTAAATTTGCAAAGTGTGTTAAGTGTGTGTTTTTTGTATAATAATTTAAAATACATGTTAAAACAATATGTAAAATTCATGATTTTAAAAATATTTAGCACCCCAAAAAATACTATAGTCGTGAGAATACAATGTATTTCTCGTAAATAAAATTAAATAAAAGTTTTAGTTAGTGTTCTATTGCCGCATATTGCCGATTCCAACTTTCCAAGTAAAACAAATATTATAATTTGAATTGTTATCTCCTTTATCTGAATTATATAGGCCTGCCGACGAATAAATTTTTAAATGCAAAGAAATACTATTATTCCATAAGCGTAACTCGCTAATGACTATTAAATTTCAATAAAATTATAAGAGTAAGTAAAGCAAATACATTCTCGTGCATTTTTAGTACTAAAAATATATTAACATTAACAGATACCCATTAAAATGGGCTCTCTTATTTATTTGTTGGTTCAGAAAATATATTACAATGTCAGAAAATTATTATGATTTTGCCATTAATTACGACTTCCTTCGGCAGGTAGGGGCTGCAACCTACGACTAATCTTTTCAAAAATGGATGGTTTGTTCCATTGGATATGAGGTAGTGCTGGAGTGGTGTTATCTTGGGGTCAAAGGTCTCAAGTTCGATCCACCACCAACACCATTAGGTGTGAGTCTGTCACACCTGGCCTACCAAGTGTGAGGTTTGCAGGCTACTACACAGGGGCGGAGTTTACCCAATGCGCACCACGGTAGCGGCTGCGGGTTATTCTCGACATCCAAAAAAAATTGGATGCTTTAATTTGATCGATTTTAATTAGAATCTACACTTTATTTCGTGGAAATATAATTTATATTTCTCCTTTTAAAAAGATTCTATCGATTTTACAGACAATACTTTGTGTAATTTGATTAAGACTATATATTTGATTAAACAGTTCCAAAAATCACTTGAATATATCGAGTTCTAATCAGTTTAAAAGTTTAAAATATGTATATTTTAGTTAAAGGCTTAATAGTAAATCTTTACATCAGTATACTATATATTTTAGTTTAAGCAATCGATCACGTGGAAATTTGGTTGAGTTGTAAACGCTGTGCAACAAAAAAAAATTAAGGTAAAAGTGAAAGTTAATCGAATTTAATAAATTTAATTTAGGTAATTAATGTAGATTATTGAGTATTTGGAGTTTTGGACTCATAAACTACTTAATTATGATTTTTTTTTTAGTTAGGGAAAGGTGAATGATGAGTTTCGAACATCTTCTTTATACATGGATTGACCATAATCTCATTCGCTAAAATTATGGCCAGATTGAAGATTTCAAAATTAATTTGGCATTTCCCCAAATTAGCGGTTACAAGCTTCTTTAAAAAAAATTAAAAAAATTATTCAAGATTATTTAAGTAGGGTAAATTACACTTTGATACCTACATTTTAGTTACTTTTTCAAAAAATTTACAAATCTAACATTTAATCAATTTACACCCGAAAAATCATACGCAATTGATTATATAATAATATTTCTTGATTATAGGGATTTTTCTGCATGTTTGGGAAAATATGAATACTTTATACAATCAATTACGTACTATTTTCGAGCTGTAAAATTGATTAAATGTTAGATTTGTAAATTTTTTTTGAAAAAATGAGTACTATTTTGTTAATTTTGAAAAAGTTGACCATTTATAAAAAAGTGTAAAAAATGTAGGTATCAAAGTATAATTTATCCATTTAAGTAACACGTATAATCACTAATTTACAAATATTTTCTCAATTTCCACTATATTCATCTTTACCTAACAAAAAACACTACTGTGTAGTGTTTACTCGCTTTATTTATATTGGTCAAATTTATAAATTGACCAAAGTCTTACCCAATTAATATTAAATATTCTGTTGTGTAGTGAATTGCTCATTTGCTCGAATAATTTATATTGCTATTATATATATATAATATTAATATGTATTGATGATATATGAAATGTTAAATAAAAAATATGATAGTGGTTATGAAATTTATTTGTAAAGAAATAGATGTGTTAGTTTTCAGAAATTTTTTTCTAATTTTGTAGCATTAATTTGACAGCTCTATGGTCTATCCATCTACAAGTATGGGCGGCAAACCTTGTCATCAATAGTGTAGTTTAAATATTTATTGTTTCTATTTAAGGGAGAAAAGTCTACCAATTAGTTCACTTCTTCAACAACATACTATTTGGTATACTGTATATACTTATATATGAGAAATAAATAATCACATGCAATGCATATAGAGTGGCTTTGATTTGCTGTCTATTTTTATTCAAATTTTCGATTTTTGAACACACTTTGTGCTTTAAGTATCGTTTTTCCCCGCCTTTTTAGCTGTTGCACGTTTGTGAGATAATTTTTATTGTGAATTTGTACGAGCTAAATCTATATTTCTTTATATAAAAATAGGGGATAATATATATCCTGAAATACCCATTCTTTATGTCTTTTTATATAAATAATTTAATTTATCTATATTTTAAAATACCATATTGTATCAATTTTGTAAAAAATAAGATGTCAAATGAAAATATCAATCAACAAAAGCTAACTAGACTTATCAAACCCTAAGTGGAAAATGACTCACCCGTTCATGACGTTATTTTAATCTAATTTCTTGTTTGTTTTGGGGGACTTACTACGGAGAAACGAGAAACTACGAGTTCAAAACAAAGTTGTTTTGATGTTGTTGATACCGATTGTTAGTGTATCATATATTTAGAGATATTTGTTTAAATCGTGTATTTGGAGTTTTTGTCTTTCTTACAGGATAAAATCTGTTGAGAGAAAATAGGAGCATATGAGTTTTGACCAAGTCCATCGATCTGCTGAAGCCACGGTTGTTCCGGAAGTTGCGCCGGAAATATAGGAATGCAATTCGTGGAGATCAAGGCTTAGTGGATCGGTTGCTTTGAGTAGGGATCAAGCAACGAGCTGTGTATATATAGGGTTCAGATAGTTAGTGTTAGATACGGATTTTTAGTAGAGCTTTTCAGATATTGTAAAGTTTTGAGTTCTCGTATTTATCCGTTTCTACTAGATATAGTTAAGACAACTTTAGTCCCAACCTTCTGTGAAGGAAGAGATAAAGTGTCTTAATATTTAGTGAGAGTTTATCTGGTAGTGTTTTGTAATTCACATATTTTATATAGTGAAGATTTCGCCCTGAGGCACTTCGCGAGATTATAGAAATATAATCTCGTGAAAATTCCAATCTATTGTTTCTGTTTTAAATTTCCGTTGCGTATGCAAAGTTGTCTCAACTTTATACACAACTTTGTACACAACTCTTTCAAAACCGAGAGTTCGGTTTCTTCAATTGGTATCAGAGCAGACACTTGACACACTAAGTGGTGATCCTGTTTTCGTAAGGCACAATGGATTACACGAACCCGTTGTTCAACAAACCTCCTGTTTTGGATGGAATGAACTATTCTTTCTGGAAAGTTCGAATGAGATCATGCATCAAATCGATTAATGCAAGAGCATGGAATGCCGTACAAAAGACATGGACGCATCCTAAGACCGTGGATGCTGATGGAGACTCGTACCACACCCCTCCGTCAGAATGGACCAGGGAACAAAATGAAGAAGCTATCTACAATGATAAGGCACTCAACGCAATTCAATCCTCCTTAGATGTTCAAATGTTCAAACTTATAAGAAATTGTGAGTCGGCCAAGGAAGCGTGGGATATACTTCAGCAACATTGCGAAGGTGATGTTGGAATTAAAGAATCCAGGCATCGGATTCTTACCACGAAATTTGAAAACATGAAAATGGAGGATGATGAAACCGTTGGAGACTATTGCAACAAACTGCTTGAGATAGCAAATGAATGCACTGATCTTGGTGATCCGATCACCAACAAAAGGTTAGTCTCAAAAGCTTTGAGGACACTTACACCTCGTTTTGACATGAAGGTTGTTGCAATTGATACGACTTCGAATACTAGATGCCTGGACTTTACTAAACTGATGAATGGTTTGAAGACATTCGAGATGGAATTAAATGAAAAAGGTGGACATAAGAAGAAGGGAATTGCCTTGACTGTCGGGACAACTTCAAAATCAACTTCAGCCTATGACGAAGAAGAGGATGAAGATCTTGAAGTAATCAATGAAAAGAATCCCGATTATACTCTTCTTACCAGAAGACTTAACACTCTCATTCGAGCTAGCAAAGGGAAACAACAAAAGGGAGGTGGCGAACAACGCAAACCTCGAAATGATGCCTCCGGATCTTTGGTTCTCTATGACAGGCTTATCACACCAGGAAAGGAACCAAAAATCATTAGGCGTGCTGCATCTGATCACTTCCGACCTAAGGAAGTGACGGACTTCTCTACAGTTCAATGCTATGAATGCAAGGGATTCAGACACTTTGCCAACGAGTGTCCCAACACATTTCGAAAACTGGGAAAGCATGTCAACTTTCTATCCCTTAGCGATAGTGAGCTTGATATCTCAGGGATTTATGTAGAGGAAATTCCTAATGATCCACCAACTGAGCAGGCAGCCTTAACAGCAGTATGTGTTGAAGAGGACAAGTCAAACTACACCGAAGTTGAGATAACTTCAGATAGGTATGATAAGTCCTACTATAACACTCTTT
Organism: Perilla frutescens; assembly: GCA_026008535.1. NCBI lineage: Eukaryota > Viridiplantae > Streptophyta > Magnoliopsida > Lamiales > Lamiaceae > Perilla > Perilla frutescens. Next base: position 30,145,978 of record BRKX01000011.1, on the reverse strand, counting down.
TCTGTTTTAACACTGTTGTGTCCACTGCAGAAAATGAGGAAGAAGTCACAGAAGAGGAAACTATGGAGTTACTGATAAAGATGCAAGAACTTTACAAGGAACTGTACATCAAATGGTCTAAACAGTGCAAAGTGGTGGATTCACTAACTGAGGAAGTTTCTGTGCAAAAGGCCTCACTACAAAAGCTGGAAGTCATGCTGACAAAGAAGGATGCTGAGTTGGACAACATGAGAATTAAACTCAATCATGCTGATGAAACTTTTAAAAGACTCAACACAGGAACCTCAAAACTAGATGAAGTTCTGTCTCAAACTCAGATAACTTCACATGGCCTTGGGTATGATCCGAGTGCAAGACCAGCCTTCACTCAGATTTTGTCTACTCATGGCAAACCATTTGTGAAAGCCAAGGAAGTTCCCACAACTTCGTCAGCAAAGAAAAAACATAGGAGGTACATTTGTCACTTCTGTTTTCTTCCTGGACACATTAAGCCCTTTTGTCATAAGTTTTTGCAGGAACACCATAAGGAGATGCATCTGAAGAACCAAGCATCAAATCCTATCCTCTCAAACAAAGGTGACAAGTCCAAGAAATTGGTATGGAGACCCAAAGTTACGCCAACAGTTACCTGTCAAGTGGTCTTCACTGCATCGACAGATAATGACTCGACCACATGGTACTTTGATAGTGGATGCTCACGTCATATGACAGGCTCCAGATGTTATCTATCAAACTATCAAAGAATCAATGGCAGTGAAGTAACTTTTGGAGGAGGGTCAAATGGTAAGATTGTTGGACGAGGAACCTTGGATAGTCCTGGACTTCCAAAGCTGTCCAATGTATCACATGTTGAAGGGCTGACTGCAAATCTCATTAGCATTAGTCAACTATGTGATGACAACTTCAGTGTCATCTTTGATAAAGAAAGGTGCACTGTGATGGACAGCAACGGAAATCATGTGATCTCAGGGGTAAGGTCTTCCAATAATATCTATGAAACTAACAGAAACAGCTGTTTAAGTGCGCAAGTACATGAGGTGCAACTTTGGCATCAAAAATTGGGCCACACAAATTTCCGCAATATGAAGAATCTCCAAAGGTTCAATGCTGTTCTTGGAATTCCAAAGTTGAACATATCAAGCCCAAGCCTATGTGGAGATTGTCCAAAGGAGGAGCACCTGAAAGCTGTAAAAAAGATCTCTCGTGATGCTGATTGGGCTGGAGAAATTGATGATAGACGGAGTACAAGTGGAGGATGTTGTTACTTAGGAAACAACCTCATCTCTTGGCACAGCAAAAAGCAAAATTGTATCTCATTGTCCAAAGCCGAGTCTGAATATGTGACTGCCGGGAGCTGTTCAACTCAATTGATATGGCTGAAGTCGATGCTGGATGATTATGGCCTAGAAAGCGATTCCTTGAGAATGCTCTGTGACAACACAAATACCATCAACCTTGCAAAGAACCCCGTCCACCACTCCAAATCCAAACACATTCATTTAAGGTATCATTTTATTAGAGATTTAGTTGAAAAGAAATTATTAAAGTTAGAGTATATTAGTACAGACAATCAACTGGCTGATTTATTTTCAAAAGCTTTAAGTTATGAGAGATTCTCAATTCTGAGAAAATCTCTTGGTTTGTGTTCAATATGAAAATTATAGTTGACCCAACTGTTGTCACAACTTTTGGCATATCATCGTTAACTGTGAAGTTGAACAGATTCGAGGATGAAAAAGCCTATTTTAAGGTGAAACCATGATTGTTCTTATAAAATCATATAACTAGATCAAAGATCTTAGATAAATGATTTTTATGAGATTCTTTTGGTTATTCATCTAATCATCATCTGCTTCTCTTCTTAATAAATTTTCTATGATGTATTAAAAGTTTTCTGATAAATAAAATTTTGGTGACAATAGTTGTTAACTTAAAAAAAAAACCGAAAATTTTGAAAGTCAGTTGAATGTATCTGGAAATGTATCTTACTCTATCTTTAATACTCATTTTGACTATATCTTTAATTTATTGATTCCTATTTATTTGGAAGCGGGTATCTACCAGATATTGTTATATTCTTCCATATTTTATAAGGGTCGTTTTCTCTCGGATTCTTTCATTTCATTCGTTTCATTCCAAAAACCCTTCATCTCCTTCAAACCGTTCATTTTCATCCTTTCCGCCATGGACTCTGAGAAAATGAAGAAGATTCAAGAGCTGCTTAGCGATCCTGAAGCCTCAGCTTACCTTCGTCAACTCTCTACCTTCCCACCGCAACCAACTCTAACTCCTCCACGATCTATCATGTCAAACCCTGTTTCGGCTCTTGTCACCGGACACTACTCTTCTCCTCCGAACTAGCATCTTGCTCTCGTCTTCACGAGGGAATGCATCGATGGAGATCTCTCCTGAGGTGGGAAGCTCGGAGATTCAGCCTCAACCGCTTCCTCTCCCGGCGCCGACTTCAATGCCGCCCTCTGTCCTGTCTCCGACGGCTGATCAGGCGATTATTATTGCTCCGAGTGGCATAGTGATGCCGTCGTTTGATTTTTCGGAGCTCGACACTCTGATTCTTGCCAAAGACCAATAGGACCCAGACCATCCATCTGAGGAAGCCGCTCAACAAGGTGGTAGCCCTATTGCCGTTCCGTTCTCCCCTGCCGAGGCGGAACCACAGCCGGAAGTAATGCCTTCGCCGACCCCTTCTCCTCCGACGAAGAAACCCTCTAAAACTCCTAGGGTTCCTCCCTCTCATCGTTCAAAGCGTATATCTCGAACAAGTCATCCCTCTCAAGCTCCCGAAGAACCCATCCACATCGACAGTGATGCCGAGGGTGAGGATCAATTGGGTGCTTCCTCTGACGAATCTGCTGAAAAATCGGCCTCTCATCAACTCTCAGAAGCCAAGGAGGACGAAGAGCTTGAAGAGGAGGTTGCTGTCTCTCGGAAAGGGAAGAGGAAATTGCCTTCCTCGTCACCATTGAAGTCGAAGGGCAAGTCAGTTAAAAAGGTCAAACGGGAAGCTTCTCTGACCGAGGCCGACACCGACTCCGACTCCGACTCTGAGCTTGAGGTAAATAAAGCTTTGAATGAATGTTTTTACAATGAGGCTGCTAAGAAGAATTGGGATAGTTTTAGGAAAAAGGAGTTCATTAATGATAGGGCAGTTGATTTGAAGGATTTTGCACAATATAATTTGGTTGATTTTCTGCATAAAAGGAAAGTTTTTAGAAGTGTTACCTATGTGAAACCCTATGTTGCTGAGATTGTGAAGCAGTTTTATACCAATCTCCCTGTTGATTTTGCTAACCCCTCCTCCAAGATGTTTGGAAAAGTTTTTGTCCGTGGGAAGATTTTCTCTTTCACTCCCTCTCGCATTAACAAATTTTTAGCTGCTCCAAATGTTGTTGAGTCTGATGTTGAGATTGATGAGGAGCTAGAAGTTGAGATGGAAAATTTGCTTACGGGTGGCCGTGCAGATGTGTGGACAGTGAACAAAAGGCCTAATCGTATAGCTTCGGTCCTCACTTCTCTTTTTGCAACTTTGCACAAGATTTCTGTGTCAAATTGGATTCCTACATCCAATACCACAGTTGTGCCATTTGAGCATGTGTGCCTACTCTACAAAGTCTTCAAGGAAGAGAAGTTCAACTTAGGCACTCACATTTTTAATGCTGTTGCTGAAGTTGCTGTGGTGAAGTCTACCAAGAAGTTGATCGTACCCTCTTTCATCTTTAGTATGCTCGTTGAGCAAGAGTTGAAGCCGAAGAAGAAAGATGTCCTCACATCCAAGCTCCCTCTCCAAACTGTACAACCTGCCTTCTTGAGTGAGAAGAGGCACAGAGATCTTCCGTGGATTGATGCCTCAACGGAAGAGGATCCCTCGGTCGAGTTAATGTGTTCTCTACCTGTCTTTGTATTGCAGGAGCAAATAGCCTTCTTCTCCTCGCAGATTGCTATTCTTGAAGGACAGCGAAGGGTGTTTCAAAAACTTCTTTCTTCTCAAAAAGGGGGAGAAGGCCCTAGCCGTCGCCGCCACGGACCAAGTGCTGAGGAAGATGAAGATGAGGAGTGAGGGAGAGAAGCATGAAGAAGAAGAAGACTGCAGTGTGTTGCAGTATTTGCAGTGTGTTGCAGTATTTTGTTGATTGGATGAAACAAACAAACAACTATTTTATTTTCTGCACATCTTTCTGAACAACTTTTATTTTCTGCCTAACTCTTATATATTTTTGATTGCATGCAGATATGTATGCATTTGCTGTGAATATATTACAGTCTTGGTGACAGGGAGAGTAACTGTTTAGCTAACATTTCTCTAAACTTTTCATGATTGTTGTGGTTTGATTGTGTTGCTTCAGGGGGAGTAATTGTAACTTTTGGATTTTGTTTGGTTTGGGAAGATAGCCAAAAAAGGGAGAGATTGTTGATACCGATTGGTAGTGTATCATAGATTTAGGGATATTTGTTTAAATCGTGTATTTGGAGTTTTTGTCTTTCTTGTAGGATAAAATCTGTTGAGAGAAAATAGGAGCATATGGGTTTTGACCAAGTCCATCGATCTGCTGAAGCCACGGTTGTTCCGGAAGTTGCGCTGGAAATATAGGAATGCAGTTCGTGGAGATCAAGGCTTAGTGGATCGGTTGCTTTGAGTAGGGATCAAACAACGAGTTGTGTATATATAGGGTTCAGATAGTTAGTGTTAGATACGGGTTTTTAGTAGAGCTTTTTCAGATATTGTAAAGTTTTGAGTTCTCGTATTTATCCGTTTCTACTAAATATAGTTAAGACAACTTTAGTCCCAACCTTCTGTGAAGGAAGAGATAAAGTGTCTTAATATTTAGTGAGAGTTTATCTGGTAGTGTTTTGTAATTCACATATTTTATATAGTGAAGATTTCGCCCTGAGACACTTCGCGAGATTATAGAAATATAATCTCGTGAAAATTCCAATCCATTGTTTCTGTTTTAAATTTCCGCTGTGTATGCAAAGTTGTCTCAACTTTATACACAACTTTGTACACAACTCTTTCAAAACCGAGAGCTCGGTTTCTTCAGATGTTGTGTAATTGTGAGTTATTTTTTTACTTAAATTCCGGTGGGTCCAATCAGCTGTTATTGACTATAATTTTCGTTGAAAAGTATATTTGATGTAAAATATACGTGATAGGATTTTTTTTTTTTTTTTTTTTGTAAATACATATAGGCTGAATTATTTTTGTAAAAAGACGAAATTGATGGTAAATTTTGGAACACTGTCACCATAAAAACACAAACAAAGATTTTGAATGAGTCAAGGCCCAACAAGCTGTACGATAGATTCCAAAGCATGTTTAATGGGCCCTTCCGTTTTACTATTGCAATTAATGTAAATTAATAATTTTTGTAAGTAGTTTCCCCATGTTTTTGTGGTTTATTTTTGCTTATTCATATTTAGTTTTCAAAGAAAGATTTAATATTTAGCAAATGAACAATTTCAGTTCAAAAATATTTAATTTGATATGTTTGACTCGCAACTCCATAATGATCTATTTAACCCCAAACTCTATAGGGTTAGGCACTAATGGTGTTCGCTATATCGTTGGTCGGTTTAACTACAACTTTTTAAAAAAAAAATTAAGAAAAAGTCCATTTAACTATAACTAAAAAGACATCTCGTGCTACAAGGTATTAGGCACAAGTCCTAGTCCAAAATTGTTAGAGTCGGTTCGTTTGACAAATCTAAATATATATATACATAATTTAAGTATTAAATGTTCTACTTAGGAAAATTGTAATTTGTTGCATCAAATATATCTTACGTCCTTTCTGGAGAAAGTATTTTCAACAAACGTAAATTATCCTTTGTCTTCTCAGCTATTTGAGGTTTAGTATTTTGAATAATTAAATTTATCAACAAGAAACAAGAATCTCTTTTAATTAAAAAATTCTAAATAGAAATTTGTTAAAATTTAATGTCCATATAATAAAATACTGCAAAACATCTAGTCTACTAATTTAGAAGGTAACATTTTCTTCTGAGAGAAGCGCTTGTCAACATCAGATGCATGGTCTTAATTCCACGTCGACAGCCTTCCTATTCGATTTCATGCACGTCATATTAAACTAAGCTATATAACGGAAATCACTTATTTATCGTTTTAGCGTTTAAAATATATATATATATATATATATATATATACTAATTATAAATTATTATTACTATTTTATGAAATCCAACCAACGTGAGAATACGTTACTTGGTGAGTGGAGTAGTCAGTATTTATATAGTATTATACATTTTTAAAATGCTAGTGCTAGTGATAGAGGGTAGAATAGAAACATACATGACAAGAAAAATGTGGTTTTATTTAAAAAAAAAAGAAAAAAGGATCCACGTCATGTCCTAGAAGCCAACAGGCTGGCATAAGTCGGCCCTAACCCACTTGCAACTCACCACGTGTCGTCAGCTGATGTTGACACTTCCTTTCCCACAGCTGTCTCCCTCTTTCCCCTCTCATATAAATACTCCAATTTCCCAACCCTTATCATCTCATTCCAAAACCTAATCTAAAAAAAAAACATGGCCTCAAATTACTATTTTGCCACTGTCTCTCCCACGCTACTACCACTCTTCTTCCACCTCCTCCTCCTCGCCTCCGCTTCCACGGCGGCTCTCGTGCAGCAGCAGCCGCTCCTGCTCAAGTACCACAACGGCGCTCTTCTTAAAGGTACCGTCACCGTTAATCTCATCTGGTACGGCAAGTTCACCCCCGTCCAACGTTCCATAATCGTCGATTTCCTCCAGTCCCTCAACTCCGCCAAACCTTCACAGCCGTCCGTCTCCACCTGGTGGAAGACGACGGAGAAGTACAAGAGCGGAGGCGGCGCCTCCACTCTCTTAGTCGGGAAGCAATTCCTCGATGAAACCTACTCTCTCGGCAAATCCCTAAAAAATTCCCAACTTGTTTACCTCGCCGCCAAGGGCGGCCACTCGGCGGGGACGGTCAACGTGGTGTTGACGGCTAAGGACGTCGCCGTCGACGGCTTCTGCCGGAGCCGGTGCGGCAGCCACGGGTCGACCCGCGGCGCGGCGAAGTTCGCGTACGCGTGGGTGGGGAACTCGGAGGTGCAGTGCCCGGGGTACTGTGCGTGGCCGTTCCACCAGCCGGCGTACGGGCCGCAGACGCCGCCGCTGGTGGCGCCAAACGACGATGTGGGCGTGGACGGCATGGTGATCAACCTGGCGACGGTTCTGGCGGGGGCGGTGACGAATCCGTTCAACAACGGGTACTTCCAGGGGCCGGCGACGGCGCCGCTAGAGGCGGTGAGCGCGTGCACTGGCGTGTTCGGGTCAGGCGCGTACCCGGGTTACGCGGGCAGCGTGTTGGTGGATAAGAGCAGCGGCGCGAGCTACAATGCGCATGGGGTGAACGGCCGTGAGTATCTGCTGCCGGCGATGTGGGACCCGCAGACGTCGCAGTGTACGACACTTGTGTGATTTTGGCGGGTGAGAATTGTGGGGTAGGATTCGGTGCGAGCAAGTGTACGTATGTAAATATGCGGGCGCTTGGTTTGTTGGTGTGTTTGTACTTATTTGTACATTTTCTCTTTTTTATCATATGAAAAATGTGGGGCAAAAATGCAATAGGGAAATATAATAATTTCAGAAGTGATGTATTTTTTTTAGATAGGAAAGTGATGTGTTTACTAGTATTTAATTAGAGTGCTCTTTTTTGTGCGGAAAAAAGGGAAAATTCTGCACAGTGTTTTACTTTTACTTTTTGGATTTTGTGCAATATAAAAATTTAAAATCGTGATAAATTATTTTAATGATTGTTGGGGATTAGGACTCAGGAGTGGTGGGATTCCTTCTTATCTTTTCTCAACTTCAAAATAATTTTGGAAGCCCATCTCCTAAAGTTTACTTTACATCATAATAGTTCCATCTCTATTTAGAGTGAAATTTCATTTCATCTTTAATTGTTTATTCTCAATTCTATCCTAAAAAAAAATATTTCATAATATTCAATTTTTATGTATTTATTTTAATCAAAAAAATTTTAAAAAAAATAACTATTAAAATTTCTGAAACTAAATAATAATACAATATAAAAACATTTCATAATAATATTGTAAAGAACAAAAATTACATACTAATATTACAATATAAAAAAATATTTTAAATTTAATATACAATTTTTTATTTTAATATTTTTAAGAAATAAATAAATTAAAGTAGAGGGTAAAAAAAATCGATGAATAGTGATAGACTCGTCCTAAAATACAACATGATTTAGAGTAGTTGTTGGAGTAGAATTTTGGAGAAATATACTCTATATTTAGAGTTCAGAGCAACTCTTGCTCGTATATTTGGGGAATTGTACATTCAACTTTATTTATATTTATTTAATTACATAGAGGATTTGTTCAATTTTGTTGATGCTGTATGAGCAGTAAGACAACATAAAATACAATGATACTGCATGCAATAAGTTAAAAAAGCAAGAAAACAAAAGTTTAAGCACACGTGCGTTAGTTCAGTTCGCTATCCGGTCCATTTTTTTTCTAAAAAAAACTTGTGATCACTAATTTGTGTGAAAGATACACGTTAATAGGAAAATTTGAAACTTGAGATCACTAATCAGCGTGGAGGATATTAGTGAGATAAAATGCAAGATTGAATACGATTTGAAGAAGATAATCTAAACCCAAGTGTTGTTTCTTTCCATACAACGTCATGATTTCCATTGATTTAAATGTTCCCTCTCACAATAAATCTTTTCGGTTTTCACAGTTTCAAAAACTTGTAAATCCACCAAAATGCATTTTCATCCAAAAAAAAAACTATGCAAATACTAGAAATGTAAGCGGAAAATCATAATTAAAACTATTTATTTGGGACTCGGGAGTATGATGCAACACATAAGATTCTCTAATCAAAAGTTATGTGAGTCAGTCACTTTTCTTTCAAATTTTTTTCAATTTTACTTTCTTTTAATTTAGTATAATTTTACATGTTTATTCCACCCAATTAGAATTTATAATTATCTTTTAGTATTTCATTTTCATTTTTTAATAAATATAATTAATTCTTTAGGATTCATTATTCCAAACTTATGAAGTTATGGTACATAATTTTTTAAAATTTTATTTTTAGCAATAAATATTAATGATGATTAGTTATAATATAATAAAGTTTATTTATTTTTTTAAATTATTATGAAAATTATATAATTTCGATATTGACACATCATTTGAACTAAAGAATCTCACCCGACGGTGCAGTGGTAAAAAATGTTGATTATAAAAATAAGGGAGATTCTATTTACACCACAATAATTACTCTTTGCACCACAAAATAAATTAATTAAAAAAAATCAATTATGAAATTACTTAATTGCCCTTATTAAATAAAAATATAAAAATTCAAAATTAAATAAAACAAATCTCTAAATAACATTATAATCTAACACACACTAGTTCACACTTTTCACAATTATGAAGATCATCCAAAATCATGTTTTTTCCCCCTTAGATCCATTTTAGTCATTCTTTTCTTTTATTTTTTCGTTTTTTCAAATTTTTATCTTTTTATTTTTAATTTCTGTTCTTCAAATTAAAAATATAGTATTTATGCAAATTATTGCTTTTCTTCGATTGAATTTCTTCACTACAATCTAGCAGTAGCCTCAACTTATGAATTTGATGTTACGTGTGTTTGATCTGCTTCTTCATCGTCGAGTTTGTGTTCCAGATCTGCAAGAGCCACACGAGAATTTCTGCAAATTCATGCAATTGTTAGCGAAAATCGACATCCCATCATCGGTGAGCTCGCGGCAGGCTCGAAGCTTCAATCTTGTGAGGTTCCTGCACTTGAGTGAGATCAGAGCTAGCGCATCGTCGCCAATGCTGACAGATCTGCGGTCGCATTTCAGCGCGAGCTTCGTCACTGCATTGAAACGTACGAACAGGCGGGGATGACGCCAACGAGCTCCGACTGCGCGTTGAGCGAGAGACGGTGGCCGCTCTGCCCCTCCACTCCGAGCCAACGGTGACACACCAGAGATGCGCGCTTCCTGTCGCCGGCGGAGAGCGACTGAAAAATGCACGCCAGGCATTTGTCGGGGAGATCTAGAGAATAATCGTTCATGACGGCCACGGCGTCCGAATCAGCGGCGGAATCGTCAGGGTTTTCGGAGGTCAGCTCTGCCAGAGACGGGGAGATCTCGGTGGTGGATTTGGAGGATCTGGGCCTCAAGGCGGAGGTTGTTTGGCCCATCTACGGCGACACTATGGCGGAGATGGAAGTGGATTTTTATTTTTTTCCTTCTGTTAATTTGTTGCGAGTGAAATGGGAATTTTAATCAAGAATCAAATTTTCCGAAAGAAGATTGTTTTTTGCGCTAACTTTTGGATTAACTTTTCATTAAAAGAAAATAATCGTAAGTAGTAATTTGATTGTAAGTTTTTTTTTTTTTTTTAGTAAAACACATATTTCAGATGAAAGGACATTATTGTAAATGTTAGTGGTGCGAAGAATAAAAACAGGAGTGCAATAAGTAATTATGGTACAAAGAACAAATTTAGTGGTACAAATACAAACTCCCTACAAACAATGCTGTTGATAAATTAAAAAACTCCCTACAAACAATGCTCTTGATAAATTAAAAAACGCAATTATTACAAAGTAATAATCCAGAGAAGCGTGAGCTATAAAATTTTGACTAAATGGTCACTATGGGAAGAAAACAAGAAATCTTCAACTTGTGGGACTAAATCAGTAATTGACATTATAACTTGTGCATGCAACTTGTTAGTTTATTATATATAATGATAGTGCACGTGCAACTAAAATGGTATTTATATAACTTGTGCATGCATTCTTTAGGAAAAAAAAAGGATTCCCCGTTGCCGGAACTTGAACCCGGGTCTCTCGGGTGAGAGCCGAGTATCCTAACCAACTAGACTACAACGGATTTATTGATGGTAAAGCCCATTAAAAAGTCTTATATACACTTAATAGTGCTCTTCAGCGCAAAGTGTTTAATTACTATAAAATACATAAACTTTGATAAGATTTATAAATTAGACACAAACTTTAAAATTTTGCAATTAAAACACAAACTTACATTTTTTTTGCAAAATAGACAAATTGAAAGCAAAATTTTAAAATCAATTGAATTTGATTGAAAACCACAAAGCTACAAAAATTGTTCACCTTTCGATTTAGATGACATTGCATTGGCTTTAATAAGTGAAAATGAATCATTTGTCGCAAATTATCATTTTTCCGTTGGTTGGAAAAAAATGAGTTTGTCTATTTTGCAAAAAAAAAAATGTAAGTTTGTGTTTTAATTGCAAAATTTTAAAGTTTGTGTCTAATTTGCAAATCTTGTCAAAATTTATGTATTTTATAGTAATTAACCCTTTAATTTTTACTTTTATAATCAATTGTTATTTAAATTTTTTAATAAAAAAAATCCTTTACAACCCAGGACACGTGATATTTTCTACATATTGAGAAACTCACATTTTATAATTTATATAATATGATTGGGGACTAAACCCGATATCTTCCCCTTAGACGGGTGGGCTAATTCAAATTGTCAAATTTCAAATCTTATTAAATTCAAAAGGATGTCGAAAATTATATATTGTGTTCACCAATTATCAAATAAGTACGGTATGGATTTTATAATGGGCCGCTTGATGATTTTCAGCCTTTCGAGAAATAATATTAAAATGGGCATGTCTGAATTGAATTATTAAACAGTGTAAACTTGGCGTGTACAGAATTATTTGTTAAGGAGTGGGAACAAATATTCCCTCAAGTCTCTTTGTATGTTTCGAAATATTCTGTGGGGTATTATTATTATTATTATTATTATTATTATTATTATTATTATTATTATTCAAGTTTCCCTTTTTACTATTTATATCAGAATCATACATGCTCTTTATACGTATCCAAATATTTAATCTTTAAATTTCAAATACATTCTTAAAATGAATTCAAATATTTTGCATCTCTCTAAAGTGTTTGGCACTATCAATATTATGCATGTGTCCAAAGTGTGAGCAATGCTACTCACATTTGAGCTGAATATAAATCTTCTTGAAACAACTACAACTCATCATCAAGCACACAAAATCGAAACACGAGAATCAACTTCAAGAACACGAGAGAGAGAGAGAGAGAGAGAGAGACAGAGAGAGAGAGAGAATTGACCTATATATTTTCCGGTGCGCACATAATTTTTATGAGAGAGATTATGGCATTGAAGCCAACATTAGTAATGATTTTGGTTCAACAAAGCGGTAACATACGACAACATGTTCCTAATCTCCTTCACATTATTGTACATAAACATAATATATATATATATATACACACACACACACACACAAGCAGTTCATGATAATAAAACCCATAGTTGCAGTATGATACAACTTTTGAGACCACCTCAACATTTTGCAACAATTCACAGGCACACAGACAATAGAACTAGTAATAAAAGTAGCAGAATGCAGGAACTGAAAATTATCCTCCTCACTCACAATTATGCAGAGGTTAAAATGCTTCTTACGCCCTGAAAGATGGGAAAGAGCGCTGTGATCCGATTCTTCTCTTTCTAAGTCGCTCAGCAATAATGAAAGCAAGCTCCAGCGACTGAGAAGCATTCAGTCTAGGATCGCAATGGGTGTGATAGCGTGACCCTAGATCATTGAATGTGATCGTTCGAGACCCTCCGACACACTCTGTAACATTTTGCCCCGTCATCTCTAAATGCACGCCTCCCGGATAGCTTCCTTCTTGATCGTGTACATCAAAGAATGCTCTCACCTCAGCCTGCCAATACATCCCACCCATCAATTAATTTACGATACCAACTCTAAACTTCTTTTGATATACACAGTTCCACGAAATCAACACAAATGGTTAAAGAATGCAAAATATAGTTTATTGTAAATAGTCAGCGATATTTTCTGTAATTACTATTGAAGCTCCGTTTTCTCTTGGGGAACAGGGTCTGGAGGCTTCGTGAAAAGGGAATCAATTTTGCATTCAGCTGTTTTTTCGTGGAAGACATATATGATATATGAGAGCCTATGACTAATATATTTTGCAAGAGACATTTTCGATTTTCAAGTAATACATGCCAATGTATAAAACCTTTTTCTCTGATCATTTAGTTTTAAGACTCACTGGGGTAAGGCTAGTTTCTTGTCCACCTAGCTGAATGGCCTTTTTTGCATGAATCCAAAAATATGAAAGGTTTACAAGAAACCCTTAATCACAACCCAAGCCCTATAGTGATGAAATAAAGGTGAATGACTTAGTGTTCAAAACTTTAACACTGGAAATAACCTATAACTTGGTGTTCAAACCTGTAATGTTCCATGGTACGATGAATTTTTAGACATTTATATATGGGTACAATGGAATCTCCAGGTAACTTAGGTTTTTGGCAAAGCAATAACATGCTAGTAGACCCCATTATGTTGCTGTATCATTTCCGGGCCTGATTGGGTCAAGGGCATGCAAGAATGACAAAAGAGAGAAGATAGCGGACATACCCTTATTGCGTCGAAGGAGCGCGTCTTGAGTCCGCAAGGAGCTTTAATGGTGTTTCCATGCATAGGGTCACTGACCCAAGTGACGATTTGACTTGCTCTTCGAACAGCCCTAATCAGATATGGAAGTTTCACTCTCATGTTCTCAGCCCCCATTCTGGTGATCACCGTGATTCTTCCTGGTTTATTTTCAGGATTCAGGATATCAATGAGTTTCACTAGCTCATTGGGATCCATTTTATCACTAACCTGCACCACAAGCAAAATGAATTGAGATCAACTTGCCCCAACCAAATGTTGAACTGCAGCTTTAACCAATAATTTTGATACGTATATTCGTAACATTTATCTTCATAACATGAAGATAAGATGAAATCATTTTCAAATAATACTTGGTGAATCACGTAAAATATACAATCTGCATACCTTGATTCCGAGAGGGTTGGAAACTCCTCTTAAGAACTCAATATGGGCACCATCTAACTGCCTTGTTCGTTCCCCAACCCAAATCATGTGGGCGGAGCAGTCATAAAACAGGCCAGAAGTCGAGTCCTCTCTAGTAAGTGCTTGTTCATAAGGTAAAAGTAAGCACTCATGTGATGTCCAGAACTCTGTAGTGGTCATGACAGGGTGATCAGCTGTAAGACCACAGGAGGCCATGAAGCCAAGAGCCTCATCAACCCGATTAGCCAATTCACGGTACCTTCCAAAAAAGCAAGAAAAACAACTTCATCATTGGAAAACAAGACTAGAGCTTCAGGGGAATGGAAGTTAGTGGATTAAATACCTATCACCCTGCTCACTGTGTTCGGTAAAATCAAGGTTCCACTGGGTGACCCTCTGCATGGCAGCATACCCTCCAGTAGCAAATGCTCTGAGCAGGTTGAGTGTAGCAACAGATTGGGTATAAGCTTTAATCATTCTCTCGGGATCCGGAACTCGTGATTTCTCATTAAAAGCATCCCCATTAACATTATCCCCGCGGTAACTTGGCAGCTTGACTCCATCCTTCTCCTCAAAATTATCAGATCTTGGCTTAGCAAATTGCCCTGCCATCCTTCCGACCTAAAGAATAAAAATGCCAAGATATCAAAATCATTACGCAATCTCCATTCTTAATGGCAACGTAGATCATAGAAAGAGCCAAACCAGAAATGGACAAATAAATACTATTTAGAAAACAGCCTACCAAGGACAGCCCGGTAATGATTACATGGGTATAAGCTTTCTTCTTGTTCTTGCTGCTTCATACACGAGATAACAGTCTTATTTGTTTACTAAATTAGATTATGGTCCCTACAAGCAGTCACATTTGTGATCGGTAGAGGAAGCATCAGTAATTTAAGTTCCTTCAAATTTTCAAGCTATTAGCTAAACCCAACACAACAACTAAAAGAGGCATTAGTATCATCAATTGATGCCGCAGCAACCCAAAAATAAAAATAAAAAGAAATACCTGTCAATGCTTCCTATATCACTGACTGAATTTTATCATAAACCCCTTGCTACAAGAATCAATGGAAGCCTAAGTGACTATATTTGGAGCTTAAATTGATACCAATATTATCCTCACTAAACTTCTCACTCGGAAAACCTCAATTCCACACATGCACAGGCAACAGAATTTAAAACCAATGATATTACAAACTTTTAATCCCGGTCAGTCAGAATTTCGAGTTCTATCCACTTGCCGTATGCATTGAAGCTGCGTTAACCAAAATAAACACACAAACTATAACAAGTAAACAAAGCTTCTATCAATGGTATACAATCCATAATTGCACATATAAAAAAATAAAGATACTACCTAATCTAAATCACTGAGCGTAGCATCAGTAAAACATACAAAGAAACAAACTTTTTTTTTTTACCTTAATAACAGGCATCTGACCACCAAACATAAGCACAACGCTCATCTGCAACAGCACTCTGAACGTATCCCTAATATTATTGGCGCTGAACTCTTTGAAGCTCTCCGCACAATCGCCGCCCTGCAAAAGGAAGGCGTTGCCGAGAGCCGCCTGCCCCAGCCGCTCCTCGAGGCTGCGCGCCTCTCCGGCGAAAACTATCGGAGGAAAGGATTCGAGAGTCTTGAGGACTGATTCGAGGGTAGTTTTATCCGGGTATTCTGGAAGTTGGGAGGCTTTCTTGGATTTCCAGCTCTCAAGACTCCAGCTTTTTGAAGGTGAGGCGGCGGTGGACGGTGGCGGCTTGGAGGATAGGACTGCGGAGATTGTTTTTGATCTGGGTTCGATGGGGAGAGAGAAAAATGAGGTGGGTTTGATGGGCGATGAATGTTTAGGGCTGGGGTGGAGAAAGGTATTGGGCAAGCGAGGTGTGGCGGAAGTGGCGGCGGCAGAGGGTGACAGAGCCATTGCTTTTGCCTGCATACTATTGCTCAGAGAGAGAGAGAGAGAGAGAGAGAGAGAGAGATGATGATGACGGGAATGGAAAATTCGGTAGGGAGTGATGACGGGGTCGGAAGAGTAGGTAAGGACAGAGAGTGGAGGAGAGAGAATGGTTGCAGGCGACAGGCGTGGGATTTTTATTATATTATTATATATTATATTTGGGGTTGTTGCCAACATATTATTACGTCATTTTTTAGGATATAAGTAAATAAATATTGTACTAGTACTTATAAAGATAATAAACCAAGGACTCTTTTTTTCTTTTTCTTTTTTTTTTTTTCAGGGAAATGGGGATACTAGTATATGAACTAACCACGTGTATATTGGGTTGACATTTTCTATTCCACTTTGTCTTTCACGACGTGTTTCATTTTAAAATTTATAATTTTAATAATATTTATTATAAAATAAAAATTAATTATAACATATATAATCATAGTCAATATTTATCAACAAAAGAATGGATTAAAAAAATTATAAAACATAATTTTGAAAAAATCAACCATGATAATGAATTATTGATTAAAAATTGAAAATATAAATATTAAAAAATAATTATAAACCCTAATTGGGTAGGATGAACCCTAAAAACAATCATAAAATTAAATTAAATCATAAAAAAATAAAATTGAAGAAAAAAATACAAGAAAAACTCATAATTTGAAAGTGTAATACGAGATATAACATAGAAAGCATAACAAGAATTCCATGTGATGTACATTGACAGTTTTAAAACCTAGAGTAATTAATAATAGGACCATATATATGGTGTAATATAATTTTTATTAATAAAGTTAGAATCAATTTGGAGATCCTAGATTCATACATTAGCTCAAGATTTGGACTTTGAAGCATCATGATCCAGGCCATCTTCTGCTCATTGGCCTTTTCATTTTACAAGGACTTTTCAATTCAACTACTTATGTATGTGTGTGTGTGTGTGTATACACAGCAATTGATTTTATATACTTAAATAGTCACTACCAAATCTTTGTTAATGTAGAGGAATCTTCCTCACAAGAAAATGCGCTCATTTTCATCCATTGATAATGAAACCCCAATGGATTTGAATTTCTACCACCAACTTTAAATGAAATGAAATTATTTCTAATTCCATTTCCATCAAATCGATTTATCTTCCAAACTTACAATGCTTTATTAGGTTTATCTTTTATATTAGGTTGTTAGTCAGTATAAGCTTAATATTGTAACTTAGATCTAGTAATGCATTCAAGGAAAAAGAAATACATGGAATTTTTGCCCCGGCATGATTTAGATTGAATAAGGCAAAATGGGACACCTAAATTAACCAAAAATAAGATAGAAATCTACAAAGCAATGTTGGAAAGAATATTAGAAGTTGAAGGAACTTTTGACGTAAGAAGTTACAACAACATCGAGAGAAAAGCCTTTTTCACAACATATTACGAGAAAATAGGAACATGGCGGGGGAGAAAAGACACCTTTATGCAATAATGGAAATCAAACAGCAAGAAAATACCTTAATTCTCAACATAGACGTGATCCCACGATGCACATCTTTTCAGGGGGAGTAACAAAGAAAAGGGCAAAAAAGGCAATCATTTTAATTTATAACTACAAACATAAAAGCAATGTGATTACTCTAAAAGCTTCCATTTCCTTGCACATAACAACCGATCACATCAAATAGAAACAAGGAGAAAAGGCATGCAAAGGCCAGCTACATACTCTGAGTATGAGATTTTGAGAACCTGAGGATCAAAAGTAAGGACTGTATCTCATGGGTACCCTAAACCTGGGGACTTTCCTGCCAAATCAATACAACAAACATCCGTCACGAGTGAAATGAGGATAATAGATTCCTCAGAAATTCTAACAAAGAAACTGATGCATACCCATATCCGTAAGGAGAATATATATATGGAGCAGCCATGAATGGCGTCCTAGATCTGTAGCCCATATGGGGATTGGAACGCCGAGGGCGGAATTGCTTCATGCCAGGAACATTGGTCCTCTTGGATGATACCTGGAGGCAACGTTGAGATGATTCTTCAACAACTTAGAAAATCACCACATGAAACAAAAACTATACAAGGTTTCAAAGTTGAAGTGGCTTCTGTATGGAATGAATGGGCAGTAGGAACACTTCACCTTCAATTGGCGACCATGAAGTTCGGATTCATTCAGAAGAAGAGCCTGGTCCACAGCTTCTACTTCAAGGAACTCAACATATGCATACCCCTTTGGTTGCCCATACTTGTTGGTCCTAATAGTTACTCTATTCACAGTCCCACAAGACTGGAAATGCTGCTGCACTTCCTCTGGAGTACATGCATAATCCACCTATAAAGCAAAAACCCACTGTCAGATCCAATCGTCCCAAAACAAACAAAAAAAACATCAGAAACCAACAAATAATGATTCATATTACTGTATGCCTACTTATATAATGCGAACTTATTCAATTATTATTTTTGGTACAATATAGTTATTGCATCCATAAACAAACATAAGCATATTAGTTCTAATGGAACAAACTCAATTGTACAGAATAACAATAAATCAGGTCATATGCCAGTAGCACCCCAAAAAAAGTATTAACCTACAAGCATATCCACCAAGCCTTTAGTGGCATGATTACTGAAGGCACCACACACAATAACACAAAAAGGATAAAAAAAACAATAGAAAGGTTGAGAACTTCATAGATATGACAGTTGTCTAGGATTACAAACAATAGTAAAGGTGTTTATTAACCCGTAACTGTGTCTGATCCAAGCAAAGCTAACATCACTTGTTATTTCCTAGAGGAAGAACACAATATAATATTCAACAGATTTAAGACCAATAATATAATCAAAATCACAGATACTGAAATGTAAAAAAAATTACAAACTCGATAAATAAGACAGCAAGTTAATATCTCCATAGAAAACATGATATGAGAAATCATACAGACATTGAAGACATCTCACTATCCCAACCACGAGCTACTTAAGACTATGGTGAAATCTTACAAAATACAACTCATAAACATAAAGCAGCCTCACATTGCCAACAAAGACTGACCGAGCATCCACTTCTTCCCTATTTGTCTGATTAGCTGCAGCTGCAGCAGGATCTGCTGCAATAGAAATGCACAAACCAATATAAATAAGAATAGTTCATGCAGAACTGGATTCGAGTAAACGAGCATTGTCATTAATGATATTATATAGAAGATGTCACTTATGCAAATCCCTACAACTGCAATCATATTCAAGAAAAGCATTACCCATCACAATCTTCATCCATCATCGCTAATACTAAAATAAAGTTAAAAAAAATAAAAAATTGCAGTGCCCTGGCACATAATTGGCGGCTTGGTAGGTATCTCAGGCTCATTTTGCAACAGTGAATAAGATATCTTTAACTACCTACAACAAATAGATACACAATGCCTGCTTGACCACAAATATCTGCATGATTATTTTTATTTTATTTTTTTAAAAACAACTTACCATTTTAGACTCTTTTCTAATAGCTTCAGCAGCTTAATCTCATACTGAGAAGGAAAAAAGAGCACTCATTTCTTACAGCTAAATCTCATATCACCATAATTAAAAGAAAGAAAAAAGAGCACTCATTTCTTACCGCTCAACGCCATTCTAATTGACAACGCTCAACGCCATTCTAATTGATTGTTAATAATATAAATCAAATTTAGCCAATCGCCAAAAAGAAAAATGGCTGCCTCCGGACAACTAACAATAGTAGAATCAATCCTTCTCACAATCAATTTGCAATAAATACATTCCTTCACAAACAAATTTCCAAAACATCAGCCAAACTGAGGACAGGACTAAGCTGAACATATCACAACTCATACCGTAAACACAAATCCAATAACCAATCATCATGTCTTTCACATGTGTGAATTGGGGAGAAACATCAAAATTCTAATACAAACATTAAAGAAAAATTATATTCAGGACTTAAATAGACTTAAATCGACAGTGTAGAGGAAAGTAGGAACCTTGAACCGCGCCCATTTCTTGCTCCACTTTAGCCTGCATTTCACGAAGAGCGGCAGCCTCATCCTCCATCTCCTTCAGCCTCTTCTTCATATCATCCAGCTCCTAAACACAGGTTATAATATGAATAAAGCTAGGGTTTCAATGATAGATACAACGAAATCGAAACGCCAAAATATCTTAGAGAGGGAGAAAACGGATATGACATACAACGGCACCTCCGTCTTCCGCCGCTGCCATCTCGACGTCGCCCTCCATCGCTCTCTCTGTCTCTCCCTCTCCCTCTCCCCCTCACACACACACACACAAAGACACGCACAGTCCTTTTCTCTTCCTCGATAAAATAATTATTTTATTTGTGCAAGCACGAGATACAAAATACACGGACTGACACTTTTGGCCCTGAAACATTCACGTCATGTCGTTTTGGTCCTCTGTGATTTACCCTTTTCCCCGACATAATTAAAAACAATACTACCAAATTATAATATAAATATAGTACTGCACCATCTGATTAAGCCACTCGTAGTTTCATTTGACCATATTTATTTCTTTTATTTTTTGTCTTATTAATATTTTATTTCCATTTTCTCAAAAACTATGAACTATTAGTATATTCTAATTCCATTTACATGGAGGTCAGAACTTATTATAAACCTTTTCTCAGTTTTTCACCTAATTAAACCAAAATATTGGGTGCGGATACTTGTATCCGAAGGAAAAATCATCATTAAAATATCTTTTTATTCACGTCTATCAGTCAAAATATTACCCCCAAAAATTAATTTGTACATATTTCATACTAAAATATAAATTTGTAACACCAAATATTTTGATTTTTTTTGCCATGAAAAATAAATTGATTTTTTATTTTCTTTTATTTACTACTAAATACTAAGCCAAAAAAGGAAAAAATATATAAATTGGAATCTGATTCGCCCATATTTTATGGGCGCAAGCAATTGGATATTTGGATTCACCGATTCAGTGATTGTCGATCATCTCATCGGAATTTCCAAACAAAACCCAATCCCATAATTATTTCTTGAACCCTAGTTTTAGATTCAATTTTCCCGACAGTTTCTGAATCAGAGGGGAAAGGAAAATGTTTACCCTCAAAATCCACACGGTCGATTTCCCTCAACCGCTCCACAGCACCTCCGCCGCCGCCCACCCGAATGATGATCTGAGGCCTGCCCAACTGATGGGCGTCGCCCACCTCTTCCATCAGCTGCCGTCGGCCTCCGCACCGGCCATAACCGTTGCCAGTATAAGCGCCCGGACTACCCTCGTCTTCGTCGTCGCCGTCCCCAATTATTTGTCAGCAGATGAATTCCTCCTCTTCTGTGGAAAAGACGTCTCTCACTTCCAAGAAATCCTCTTTTTAAGGTGAGGAGTTTGACCGTGGAGCAACGATGAGGTCTTGTAGATATGCTTGTGAACTTGCAAACCTGCAAACAATGTGTAATTGCATGCATATGCGTAATGGATAACTTATTACTGTAGTAGCATCAATGGAACACATTTTTTTAATGCAATCAGTAAAAGGATATATATATATATATATATATATATATATATATATATTATAGCTGATTGATGTATGGGTATACTTGTATAGTTTGTGACTGGAGTATAAAATTGCATGATATTTGGTTTTAGGTGTTCTGTGTTCTGTTTGTATATCTATTTGATTAATGGGTTTGGTAATTTGTTTTTTGTTGTCTGATATGCATTTTTGTTCTGCTAGGAATGATGCTATGGAGGATAGGTACAGTGTTTTGATCAAATTAGAAAATCAGATGGCAGCTGATGGGTTCTATTGTAGTTACAATGGTAGAAGGTTTAAGCCTACCGAGGTATTAACCGCAAAAAACTACTCGCACACCTGTCATTTCATTGGTATCCGTTTTTATTATTTCACTTCCTGATTTTGGGTGATGATAATATTTTCAGGTTGAGGTTTGCCATATATATTTCACCCAATCAGTCGAGTACACTGACTCTGCCGAAATTGCTAGTATACCTCCACCCGATTACACTGAATTGCCCTCCTGTCCTGTTTGTCTTGGTTAGTCACTTTGCTAGCCTGAAAGACTGAATGTGTAGTTTAGATTTGTGTGTGCGCATTTATTTGTGCTTTCATATGTTCGTCTATAGCTTTTCTTTCTTTCCCTGAAGGGGCATGTAATTTTGCATCTAAACTGCACTTTTAACTTTGTGGGCATGACATAATCTCATGATGATATATTCTGTTTTAATGAAAATATTAGAGAGATTGGACCCAGATACTAGTGGAATACAGAGCACGTTGTGTGACCATTCTTTTCATTGTTCTTGCGTCTCGAAGTGGACATACTTGTCTTGCCCGGTCAGTTATTCACCTATTTCACTATCTTAATTCTTGTTTTTTCTTTTCTCATGCTCACCTGGTAAGGTGTATATTTTTATTAAGCACAATGTTCTCACATCTGACTATGCATCTTCCCAAGAGTGCTGTATATCGAGTTTTTTGCTCAGAATGTTAAGATCAACCTGCTGGTAGTTTCTAGCCCTGAGTTGAATATAACAAAAAAAATTAATAGTCTGTTGCAGTCAACTGTAATGGTCTTCAGGGCATCAATATGTTTCTTTCAGTTATTTTGTATTTACTTCAATATATCTTCTCTCACAAAAGCTCTGGATATATTTATTATTTTTGCCTCTTCTCTCTTCTTCACAGGTTTGTCAGCTTTGTCAGCAACAAGATGAAAAGCCAGCCTGTGCTATATGTGGAACTTTCAAAAACCTTTGGATCTGTTTGATCTGTGGTTTTGTAGGATGTGGAAGGTAATTGATTTTGAGCTTCAGATACTTACATTTTAAGGCTCCAAAATCATGTGGTTTTTATTGATCTTGCTTTTATCTGTTGATGTCAAATTAACTGACCGAATAGTTTTGTTAATATAGATATGAGAAAGGTCATGCTAGTGAACATTGGAGTGATAAGCACCACCATTTTTCACTTGATCTGGAAAAGCAGCAAATCTGGGATTATGTTGGAGATCGATATGTTCATCGGTTGAATCAGTCAAAAGCTGATGGGAAATCAGTTGTTGCAAATTCACGGTGTAGTTCAGTTGAAGAATGTGGAACGTGTGGATATGGTGAAGATGAAGGATTGGCTGGTGCTCTCTTCAGCAGCAAAATTGAAGGGGTACTTCTCGTCCATCTTCAATGATATTGTACAAATCTTTTTTTAATTTTAAATAGGGTAAATTTCATATTAATAAATAGTCAAAAAACTCTTTCGCTTTTATGGTAAAATTCATCACAACCTCCTCAAATGCCATGATAATTTAACAACATTAATTTTAATATATATTTTCCATTACACCTTTTTCATATTTAAAGAAATAAATATTAAAAAATGACAGAAAACTTGGAAAATTATCGTAATAGCAAAAAAGTAGTAGCTTGACCAAATACTATAAATTTCAAATAATATAAAATATATTTATATTTAATAAAGAGGTTAAAATTGTCTTTATGTATAACAAAAATGGTAAAAAAAAAAAGCCTACTCTCTTTCTTGGCAAGTGTGATTTACTCTCCCCAAAAAGGGATTTTTTGGATGAATTTTACCATAATAGAGGAGGGGTTTAAACCATTTATTAAGTATGGTTTTTTTTTTTCGGGAAAAATGCAGGGGTTATATGAATTTTACCCTTTTAAATATGATCTAAAGGTAGAATTAGGTTTCCCTTCTATTCCAAGTGAGGTAGCTTTTAGTTATTTGGCAGTGGCATGAGCTTGAGTTAGTCACTCAAATTCAACTGGCATTTCAACTGAACATCTTCTATTTTCAGATAATTAACTTGTGCCTTTTTTTTTGTTTCTTTTGGCAATAGATTCTGGATGAGTACAACCATCTTCTTTCAGGTCAGCTGGATGAGCAGAGACAGGTATGTAAAAATGTATATTCTTTTAATTTAAAGTGTTTAGGTATTTTTTGTTCCCCTTTCTCTTTTTTTCTTGGGGATAAATGATCATTGTAATTTTTGTAGTCCTTCAATTTTATGTTTGTACTTGTGATTGATTTCAAGCTGGTGGAGTGTCGTATTTCACAATAGAGATGTGAATCAAGTTGCATTTTCTTATGTGATTACCATTTCACTTTCGTTGTCTGCCAGCAATATGAAACGTTGCTTGCTGAAGCCAAAATTGGAAAAGAGAGTTCAATAAAGACAGCTGTGGAGAAGGCGATATTTTCAAAAACTCTTGAACTCGAGTACAAATGGGAAAAATACACAGAGGAAGAAAGAGCTGTTTCAAATGTATGACTTCATTTTCTCTTGGGATCTTCTGGATGTGTCTAATTTGTCTCGTCTTCCTTAATTACTAAAATCTCCTTCGCAGTTTGATTGAAAAAATTTGTCTAATTTCACCGTTTTGTCATTGCCTCAGAGGAATCAAGAGCTTACGAAGAAACAAGTGTTCCTACAGAATAAGTTTAAGGAAATTGAAGAAAGGTAACAGAATTTCTTCACCTGCACATCTAGTCATTGCTTATGTCTTCTGCCGGTATGAATGCAAAATGTGATGTTCGTACAGAGATTTATTTTTCCTTTTACATGCTCATCATTTGCCATTTTCACACGTTTATCTGAAAAATTCATTCCTGAAGGGAAAAATCACGCCTCAAGTCGAAGGATGAACATATTTTAGATCTACAAGAACAGGTATGTGTGCATAATTGTATCCCACTTACTCAGCCCTAACTCCTACACTAAACTACTCCGTCATAATGCAGATAAGAGACCTAAAAGTGTATGTGGAAGCCCAGAAAATGGTTACGAGCATGGCAGACTCAGATAGCCTTAAAGGGGGAACCCTTTTGCCTGTAGAATCAAATCAGCTATCATCCAGCAATGCTAAAAGGCGTACCAAGTCGGGCCGACGACGGAATTAAAACTCTGACTCTGACAATGTTTTCAACACCATGTGGTTTGCCATTTATGATTGTATCCCGTCTTGTTCTTTCACAGGAGAAATTAAGATGTCTGCTCATGCGGCATGCCCTTGTAAATTGATTCGAACCCTTTATTATTATTATTATTATTATTATTATTATTATTACTACTGCGTGTGTAACTTTGGGGTACCTTTGTTTTCCTATTTTATTTTGTTGGTATTTTATGATGAAAATTTAGTTGGCTCTCCCGCCATTTATGCCTAGGAATTCATAACTTCTTTTACAACTAAGAGTTGGTTCCTACCGTTGTTTATCAGTTTACATTAATCAATAAATCACACATTATTAGTACCCAAATTCGAGTAAACACGATTTATGTCGGCATAAAAATAAATACCTGTAAGTTCAAACAGTTAACTAGAATAACAAAAAAAAAAAACAGAAAGGGGGTTGACATTTGACAAAAGGGTAATGTTGTTTGCTGGCATCGTCTTAAGTCAAAATCCAACACAAGTAATTAAAAGCGCAGTCTATCCAAACTTCCAACCGCAGACGATGAGGAATTGAAAAAAAAAATTAATGCTTTTACGTTTCTTTGTTTTGCAAGTTTTTTTCTTAGTCACCGTCCTCTATTTTGTACGGGAAATTATTTTTCATCTCTCTCTGTCCTTATGATAAATACAATTATTTGCTCTTAAAAAATCAAACAAAAAAAAAAAACAGAAAAAATTGTCCACATGTTCCTCCTCTGCTTTCATTGTCAGAGGCTCTGTATTTCTCACACACAACACACGCTGCACCATCGATGTGAAGGAACAACAATGGAGGTCACCCTCGCCGCCCTTCTCTCTCCTCACCCCACCTCCTTCCGCCTCCGTTGCCGCCGCACCGTCTCCGCCGCCCCTCCCCACATATACTCTATCCTTCTCTACCACAAGAAATCCCCCGTTTTCCACCGCCTCCACAAAACTCACAAGAAATCAATCACTCCTCCCCTCTCTTCCTCCTCCACCGCGCCACCACCACTAGCGCCGCCGCCATCTCCACCTCCACCTCCGCCTCCTCCTGAACAAGGGGCCAAACCAATCCCGTTAATAATCTCAGTGGCCATAGGCACCACACTCTGCTTCTTCATCCCAAGGCCCTCCGAACTGACCCCTGAAGCGTGGCAACTCCTCTCCATATTCCTCTCCACCATCGCCGGCCTCGTCCTCAGCCCCCTCCCCGTCGGCGCGTGGGCCTTCCTCGGCCTTACCGTCTCCGTTCTCACCGGCACGCTGCCGTTCAGTGCAGCCTTCTCCGCCTTCACGAACGAAGTGATCTGGCTCATCGTCATCTCATTCTTCTTCGCCCGGGGCTTCGTGAAGACAGGCTTAGGCGAGAGAATCGCCATGTATTTCGTCAAATGGTTGGGGAAGAGCACCCTCGGATTGTCGTACGGATTGACTCTGAGTGAGGCCTTGATCGCTCCGGCGATGCCGAGCACCACCGCCAGAGCCGGCGGCGTTTTCTTGCCCATCATTCAGTCGCTGTCGTTATCCGCCGGAAGTAAGCCGGGCGATCCCTCGATGAAGAAACTCGGTTCCTTTTTAGTGCAGACCCAATTTCAGGTTTGCTCTGTTTTAGTCACCTCTCCGCAGCTCCTCTTTCTCTCTCTCCTCTCCCTCTCACGCGTGGCTGTTTGATGTTGTACAGTCTTCTGGTAACTCTAGTGCTCTTTTCCTGACTGCAGCTGCTCAAAACCTGCTATGCCTCAAGCTAGCTGAAGAAGTCGGTGTTGTAATCTCGAATCCATGGGTTTCTTGGTTCCAAGCTGCTAGTTTACCTGCATTCATTTGTCTCTTAACCACGCCATTGATATTGTACAAGCTATCTCCACCCGAAATCAAAGATACACCGGATGCCCCCTCCATTGCTGCAGAGAAACTACAACTCATGGGCCCCCTAACAAGAAACGAATCGATCATGATCACCACAATGCTTATTGCAGTTTCTCTTTGGATTTTCGGGTAATTTCAACTACTGGTAAATAATAATAAATATACAGTACTATTAATTCATTAATGTCAACTTAATCGATCAATTGATCACCCATGCAGAGGCGGGCTTGGCATCAGCAACGTTGTAGGTGCAATGCTCGGATTGTCAATACTACTATTAACAGGAGTGGTAGATTGGGACGACTGCTTGAGTGAGAAATCTGCTTGGGACACATTTGCTTGGTTTGCAGTATTAGTAGGCATGGCGGAGCAGCTGACTCACCTCGGCATAGTGAGCTGGATGTCGAATCATGTATCCGAATCTCTAGTTTCATTGTCGTTGAGCTGGCCTATTGAGTTCTTTCTTCTCCAGTTTGCTTACTTCTCGATTCACTACATGTTCGCGAGCCAGACGGGACATGTGGGGGCGTTGTATTCGGCCTTTCTTGCTATGCATTTGGCCTCCGGGGTGCCCGGTGGCCTCGCCGCCTTTGCTCTCGCTTACAACACCAGCCTATTTGGTGCCTTGACGCATTACAGCAGTGGCCAGGCAGCTGTTTATTTTGGAGGTACAGTACTAATACTAAATATACTATACGGCATTTTTTTTTTTTTTTTGGGTGCAATGCAAATGCATTTGATGTTATATTAATGTTGTGTTTGGCTGCCACAGCGGGTTATATGGAGCTTCAAGATGTGTTCAAGTTTGGATTCATCATGGCCGTTGTTAATTTAGTGATATGGGGAGTTGTAGGGACCTTCTGGTGGAAGTTCTTGGGGCTCTACTAATTTAGTCATTGTTGGAATGGTTAGTTACACTTGCACAATGTATTTACATGTATACTTGACCAAATTCTTTATTGCAAACTTTGAAGCGGATAAGGAAACCTTATAGCCTTATGTTGTGTGGTTCGTCCATTGCGATGTGGCAAATGTTGTACCCCCATTTTCTAACACTTTTCCTGCCATTCTTTTTTAATTT
This sequence comes from Perilla frutescens, assembly GCA_026008535.1. Taxonomy (NCBI): domain Eukaryota; kingdom Viridiplantae; phylum Streptophyta; class Magnoliopsida; order Lamiales; family Lamiaceae; genus Perilla; species Perilla frutescens. Next base: position 30,118,101 of record BRKX01000011.1, on the reverse strand, counting down.
TCCACTATATCAAATACCAAAATTAACTCACCTGCCCCTAAAACAAATACGTATGCTCCAACTCTTTTTAACTCAATCCACTTTTAACTTTTAGGTCGAGTAGCTACAAATTCTACTCCAACCCCTAAATATTTAATAGAGTTATTTGTATTAAAAAGTATAATTCTATAATTATAAATCATGAAAATTCATATGAAATATGTTTGTATTTTTTAAAACAGTTGCACACGTATAGTGCAATAAAAATTAATCGGATACGCCACTACCATTTAACATTATAGCATACGTATGTTTTATCCGCACAAAAATCAGTACAACATCACGTTATTATATGATTTAAATCATATAATACAAATACAGATAATATTCAGAATTTTCTCGAGGGAATATATACTCCATGATATATTCATAATTCGATAACGCATTTTTTAGGGTGGTGACTGGTGAGGGTGACGCAGCGTATACATCACCGGTAAATTTTTCTACTCTTCTCAATCTCACCTATCTTCATTCTTCAGTGTGCTTTCCAAATCCACTCGCCTCCCCCTTCCCAGTTTCCTCACAAATCCAAACATTTATCAGCCGAAAATCATTTTGTTGTTTTTCTTCGAAATTGTGATATATCAACCTAGCCAACGTAAGACAGGAGGATGTCTGCCTTCAACTTTTCTTGCTCACCTGCCACTGTTTCTCGCCGCCGGTTAGGCCCTCTTCTCTACTGTCGTATCTCACGTTCGGTTTGTTAGTCAATTATGTGATGTTATGAAGAAAGATGTGGTTTTTGATCGGTTTTGTATCAAATTAATGTATTATTATGGGTTACGAAGTGAAAATTTTAAGCGGGGTTTTGTCATTTTTTGCTTTTGCGTTTGTGGGTGAGAAATTTAGAATTATGAGATGAAGGGCCTCCATTTGATAGGGAGATTATTGTTTCTTGTTTAGATCCGAACGCGTGGGAATTTTGTGCTTAGGAGTGACTTCTTTTAAGAGGTTATTTTTAAAGTATTGTAAGGTTATTTTTCTGATTGATAATTTGATAGTGATCTTCACCACCTCCGCAACGGCTCATAGTATGCTACACGTAGATAGCATCTATTCACTGTTTAGGCAGAGACAGAGATATACATCTTGTTTATATCTACTGTTTTGCTCCCAAAAGGTTTGAGTATGTGGTTCATGCACCTCTAGAATGTGGTTTGAGTTGATATGTGAGTTCTCTGCTGTAAACGTCCCTGTTTTATAGTATCGGAAATTAGCATTTATGTACTTGGTTTATACAACTTTTGCTAGTTCTGAAACTTTATTCATCTGCTCTAGTGCTCTATTTTGATACGCAAGATTATAACTAGCCTTTTGTCCTTTTTAGTGCATTTGGACTTTTTGATGGGCTCCATTGTGGAAATATGGTTAGCTCGAATGGGCAAGAATCCTTCAAGCAGTCGAGCTTGGGCTTTGGTGTCAAAGATGGTTTCAATACTAAATCAGCATCAGCATCAGCGCTATTCTCTGCGGAAGGTGACCTTCTTCTTCGTTCTGCTAGTTCTAATGTAGCTTGCAACGCTCTTATCAGTGATGTGTCGGCTGGAGTTGAGGTACAATCTGATGCTATGCTACTAGGGGCACTTTCTGCCGATTCTGCTCCAATTACCAGTGGCTTCCCTGTTGAAAGTGATGAGTTTGATTTGGACCTGCCATCAGAAGGTTTCTCATCTATTCCTGAAGCCATTGAAGACATCTACAAAGGAAAGGTTGGTCTTCATGTTCATGTTGTGATATTTATGAAGGCTAGAGCTTTCACTTAGTTATTGTCCTGTACCATCATGCAGATGGTTGTCGTTGTGGATGATGAGGATAGGGAGAATGAAGGAGATTTAATAATGGCTGCATCTAAAGTTACTCCAGAGGCCATGGCTTTCTTTGTGAAGCACGGAACTGGAATAGTTTGTGTGAGCATGAAACCAGAAGACTTGGAGAGGTTGCAGCTCCCTCTGATGGTAAACCAAAAAGAAAATGAGGAGAAACTTGCCACTGCATTTACTATTTCAGTGGTAAGTTGTTTCTCTGCTATCAAACTATCCAATACATGTTTTTATCTCATGTAATTATTTTCTATCTATAGGAGCAATCAAGGAGTGATTTCTATCCAAACATGTGTTGATGGCATTATTGTAGGATGGGAAACATGGTACAAGTACGGGTGTCTCAGCACATGACAGAGCGATAACTATAAAGGCTCTTGCATCAAAAGATTCAAAACCGGACGACTTCAACCGTCCAGGACACATATTTCCATTAAAGTACAGGGAGGGTGGTGTTCTGAAAAGAGCTGGGCATACAGAAGCAGCTGTGGATCTTGCCATGCTTGCTGGATTAGAACATGCTGGAGTTTTATGCGAGATTGTTGATGATGATGGCTCTATGGCTAGATTACCAAAGCTACGGAAATTTGCTCAGCAAGAAAACTTGAAGATTGTTTCTATCGCTGATCTAATAAGGTAAAGATATAAGGATACTTTTTCTAAATCTCATTTTTGTCTGATCACTGAAGTGCTGCTCGTGGTTATGTTAAATCAAATTTACATTCTTGGATTGTTGCATAATTTTAATGTGGAATAGTTTGACCGTGGACTTCCTTCCAATGACCTTGCCGAACTTTGTCAAGAAGCCACTCAATCTCGACAGTTAGAAATTATTTTCCATTAATTTCATACTTACATAGTACACTTTGGCGAGAGGCCAATCTGTAGATTTTGATCTTAAAATGTTGCATTGGCTAGTGAATGCTGTTTAATATTTGGATCCTATGTTGTACTAGGTCTTAATATGCAATGATTTGCAGATATAGAAGAAAGAGGAATAGATTAGTGGAACATGCATCTGCTGCTCGTATACCAACTATGTGGGGGCCATTCACTGCCTATTGTTATAGGTCAATTTTGGATGGAATTGAACATATTGCCATGGTTAAGGTGAGAATTGTTGGAAATTTTGGTATAAAACTCAATTTTGCCGCTTTATATCTGGAGGTGATATTCACATTCATTGCCCTTCTCTCATGGTCTTGCCCTTTTCTTGATGTACTTTGCCTTAGCTTGCTAGATTTCTCTGCCCAAAATGTGCATATATAAATAAATATGTATTATATTGCTCCTTGAAGCAACAATGCTGCAGCATTTGAAACATACAAAGTTTTAAGTTGGTTGTAGATCATGGTGGTTTATGCTTTCAGCTTTATCGTTCCCGTCACTTCAAAAAAAAATTACAGCAAGGTCTATGATTGTGGAATGAACAGGGTGAGATTGGAGATGGACTAGATATTCTAGTCAGGGTACACTCAGAATGTCTAACTGGAGATATATTCGGATCGGCTAGATGTGACTGTGGAAAACAGCTGGCGCTTGCAATGCAACAGATTGAAGCTGCTGGAAGGGGTGTTTTGATTTACCTCCGTGGTCATGAGGGGAGGGGCATTGGTTTGGGACACAAACTCCGTGCTTACAATTTGCAAGATGACGTGCGCGACACTGTTGAGGCAAACGACGAGATAGGTTTGCCTATTGATTCAAGAGAGTATGGGATTGGTGCTCAGGTATTTGCCTAATCAAACTAGTCATGCAGAAGGGAAAAAATCATGCTATATATAGTTAACCACTGTGGTTGTGTAATTGCTAAGCAGATATTGAGAGATCTTGGAGTTCGAACTATGAAGCTGATGACAAACAATCCTGCTAACTACAGTGGGCTCAAAGGATATGGTTTGGCTGTTGTGGGCAGAGTTCCCCTCGTCGTTCCCATCACTAAAGATAACGAGAGATATCCTGAGGCAAAACATTCCAACGTTTATGGATTGGATATCAATGGTCGACCGATTGAGAGTTGGGTTGAATCGGAGTCGTAAAGGGTTCCTATTTCTTTGAGGTATGTGGAATAAGTAACGCCTTGTTCGTGCTTACCATCATATCATAACATGCATCATGCATGAGGTAGTTTTCAGCTGAGTTGAGCTGATCATTCAATCATTCTAATTTTTTTGTTTTGGCCATTTTCTTGACAATTCCACTTGTTTTGCGTTGGTGCGATGCTCTTTAACTCATGTCCAAGCACATTATTTCAATGCATACGTGTATTCTGTCGATATTTATTATTGTATATGTTTGTCGATGTTTATATAATAATATTATTAATAATGATGATGATAATGGTGATGATGATGATTTTTGGGGTGGGAGAGTTAGGTCTCGAACCCAAGACATTTTCGTTTTACAAAAGTCGTGTGGGTCGGGGACGTGTTTATCCAATTCTCATTGTACGTGAGTCTTCGGGGGTGTATTCAATTAGGATTTTGATGGATTTTGTTGGATTTTAAAATGTCCATGGATTTTTATGGATTTTATAAATCCATAGACTCCACATGGAGTCTCCCAACTCCACGCAGAGTCTGGCGGATTTGTGTATGGATTTCGAATGAATTTTGGACGATTTCAATGGATTTGAAATCATTTTTTCCAGCGCTCGATGGAACACAGCGATCGGTGGGTCCGGAAAAAAAATAGAACCCAGTGGCCGCTGGGAGGAGAGGCGGAGCTAACCCAGCGATCGCTGGTCCGAGCGGCCGTTGGAGCCGCGGCCTTGCTCCCAGCGATTGCTAGCACCCAGCGGTCGCTGGAGTGCTATCATCGGCAAAGCAAGCGGCCGCTGGGGTCGGGTGACGGCTGGGGTGTTCGATTTCAACTCCTCACCGGCCGTTGGGACATAGCACTCGTCGGATTTTCCAAATCCATCGAAATCTCGTGTCCTGATGTCAGATTTCATCCTTTGTAATTTTCACGTCAAATACAGCCGAAATCCAATGAAGTCAATGACTTTTTAAAGTCCATGGATTTTTGAATACCTAAGGACTTTTAAAAGTCTGAATTGAATACTTCCAGATTTTAAAAAAGTCTGAATTGAATACATCCGGATTTTAAAAGTCCATTAAAATCCATCCAAATCTCAAATGAATATACCCTTCATGTGTTGATGTATCATATATAAACCATAACAGGAGATTAAAAAAAGGCAAAAGAAAGGGAGGTTCAGTTTGCTACTTCAATCTGATTGTTTCTCTTTGTTTAATTTTGTGTTGCCAAAATTGGTCTTCTTTTTCGTGCTCTAATGATAACAATTTTGGAAACGGAAACTCAATATTACTTAAATATCTCCATTCCGATTTTTCTAAGTGATGAAGAAAAAATTAAACACAAAAAGAATGCGTCTATATTTCAAGATAAATAAATTGTCACGTGTCAACTTCTAGTTAAAAACTAGCATATCTCCAGTATGATGTACAAAAATATATCTGCACATTTTAAATTTTAAGTTTGATAGTAGTTGAAATGTTGGTTGTAATAGTATTAATATATAATAAGAAATAATTATAACTTTATCTAATGATAGATTGTGTTTAATATTTTATTTCACCTAAAATACTACTTGTAAAAAAACGAGGTAAATTATAATAAAACAATGGTAAGCAAGGTCGTATCTGCAAAGACTGACTATGTAACTGGACCAAGTACATAATTATGTTGTTTCACTTTATCTAGCGAACCAAATTAAGAAGTGTTTTAATTAATTAAACATTGCAAATTAAATAAATAAATCAAGCAAAGAACGCAGGATAAACAAATATGGAGACAGATCCTAGGGTATTACAGTTAAATGGATTTTTCGATTTTTAAATAATTTATTCAGTCAATGTAATTTTAAATCATGTGGGAGAATCACTAATTTAATCACAGTCTCTCTCATGAGTAAGTTATGAAAGTAGATTATACTCTAATCCTTATCTCTCGATCTTGAATTATTATCTAACTCCAATTAGAACTTCATATTTATTTTCCTCACGACACCCACCAATCTCTCGATTTAGCAGACTTGTGTTATACAATCATAATCCAGACTAACTTCTCTCGAGTGAATAATAAATTAATTACACAAGTGCGAAAGCTGATCAATTCAATCACACAAGACAACAGTAAACGAGAATGCACAAACAAGAAATAGATAGGAACAATAAATTACGTCAAATCATAAATTCATTAACACCCAACAATTATAGGATCTATAATAATTTAGCTACTCGTGTCGTATTCAAAATTTAAAGAAAATAAATACGAATAACTAGCTAGCATGATAATTCCGAAAGAACAAAGCATAAAAAAAAACTTAGTCTATGATGATGCTTCTTCAATCTCTGCGGTCTCTTCCATGTCTTCTCCAAGGTGTTCTCTGTTCTCTCTATAAGGTAAAAGTTCCTCTAATTTCGTGCATATTAAACCCCTTATATAGTGGAGGAAGTTCAAGCCCAATAATGGAATGAAACCCGATCTAAGAAGGAAACTCGCCAAAAGTCACCGAAAGGAGCACGGGTCGTGCTCCCTCTTCGTCATCCGACACACTTCATTGTTTTGCTCCATTCTCACTCATTTCTCATCCTAACTTAATTATCTATCTTCTTAGATACTTTTCGAGTTCAATTTCATCTCATAAAATATTTGGCTATAAATCTCTTCAAAATGAACAAAAATGTGACACATTTGGCACTGCACAAAATATGAAAAATTATGCGCAACTTGTCAATATATGCATACAATGCACATGAACTCTCAACCAACTAGACCTCAAAAATGTATGAAAGCCATAAAAATCAAGAGTTTATTAGTTTATGTATATAAAATTATATTTGTGATTTTTCAAATATATTCATAAACACGTTTAGAATATTTTTTTATGTTTTTAAATTGAATCAATTGGAGATTTTATATGCACTTATTATGTATGACATATCACATAGTAATGTTATTTTTCAATAGACAAAATAGAATAGTTTCTTTGTCTTATAGATTTAACATATTAATATATTTTATGCGGACACTCATAAATTTAAATAAATAAATTTCATACCACAAATATGATGATGATGATGATGGTGGTGGTGGTGGTGGTGGTGTAATTTATTGTTATATTATATGACATATGTGTATAACTTCATAACATGATTTATTTTCTAATCGTTAAAATAAATAGATAACAATTATTAACAAATATGATATCAGTGTTTTAATTAATAGAATGTATAATCAATTGGTTAAAATCTTTCATGAATTTGAAAGATTGGTGTCAACAAATTAAACACTTATCATCATCATCATCTTCTTCTTCTTCTTTTTTCCACCCTCTATTAGTTTCCTTCGTTGGTGTTTTTTTTTCTCAATTTTTTATCTGCCATTAAAATCTTTCATTGATTATAATTATTAAGCCCCTTTGATTACACGATAAGTGGATGGAATCATAAGCTACTTTGTGGAAAATTAATAATTTTAATTGTGCGGCATAGAGTATTACACAAAATGCAACATATAATTTCATCCACACCATAAGAAGTATATTAATTCGAATTACAAAAATCAATTTCACTCGCGCGCGCATTAAAAGCTCTTGTCCCTTTGTTTAACCATGAGTAGTATAAGAATTAAAAAAATAAAAATTTAAATGGTTATCATTCAAAACGCCTGTTAATTACATAATAAGTCATTTAATTACATCAAAAGTAGTATTTGAATTAAAAATTTGAAAATTTAGATATTTTCAATGGATATTTTGTTATGTTTTGGTGGTATTTTTTTTTAGAAAATCTAAAAAATTAAAGATGTTGAATGGTTGTTAATTGTTATCTATTCATGTTTTGGTGATATTTTTTCATTTAACAAAATCTAAAAAGTTAAAAATATGAATGCTTACACCATAATTAAGTAGTATTAGAATTAAAAAAATTCAAATATTTTTCATGGGCATATTTTGTTATGTTTTTGTAATATTGTATATTTAGAAAATCTAACAAATTAAAGATGTTTAGGTAGTTAATTGTTACTAGTATTTCTCCTATATGATGCACATATAATTATGATTTTTTAGATTTATAATATTATGATTATTTTTAAATTCTATATGTTGCGTTCAATTTTTAAAAATTAATAAACTGATAAATTAGATAAGAAGATCAATTTTTTATAGTTACGACAAACAGATAGAAAATTAATTAATTTTTGGAACTAAATGAAAATCCATATTAGAAAGATCGAATTAGAATATTTCAAATGACGCAATTTTATAAACAGAAATGTATAATTGTCCACAACCAAAGAACGTTTGATTTCTTTGAATATATGACAGGTATAAAAAATATAATTATTTAATTTATTTAAATGATGAAATTGAAATAAAAAATCATAAACTATTGCAAATTATTATTATTATTATTATTATTATTATTATTATTATAGTGCAATACAATTGAAAATTATAATTTTTAGGCGACATATGTAGAGTACTACAAATTCTTCACCCATGCATAAAAAAATAAAGCAAATTAAAAATGTTACCAACTCAAAATTCAAAGTAAAAAAAAATAATAAATAAGATTACAAAAATTTGTTAAATATAACGGTTGTAATCTTAACTGTCATTGAAAATGCAAAAAAATAAAGAATAAGAAAATTTACAACAATAAATGTCATTATTGTTATCTATTAACTCAAAATTTGTTGTCTATACACAAATTGTTGTTTAAAATATTATTGTTAAATCGTGTGATAGACAACAGTTTATACCAGAACTGTTGTCTATCACACGATTTTATCTTAACATATGTATAGATTTACGCATGTTTTGGTGATATTTTTTTCATTTAAAAAAATTCTAAAAAAGTAAAAAATATGAATGTTTACACCATAAATAATAGTACAATTATAAAAATACAAATATTTTTCATAGGCATTTTATTAAGTTTTGAATGATATTTGTTATTTAGAAAATTAAAAAAAATTAATGATGTGAATGGTTGTTAATTGTTATTTATAAATATTTTGGTAATATTTTTTATTTAAAAAAAAATTGAATTTGGTGCTGTAAGGAGGAGTCAAAAGGCCAAATGGCAACCTTTAACCAACTACACTACCGTAATTTTTTGGTAGACAATTTTACTATAACAAAGTTTTGACTGATTTATTTTCATGATAATTTTGCTCCTATGATTTTGCTCTAATATATGTATAGATTTGTTACCGACGGTCTTGTTAACATGATTGATTTGCAATAGTTTATGAATATTCTATTTTAATTTTATCATTTATGAAAAAAAAATATGTTTATTTTCCATTTTTTTAACCCTATAACCCGTGGAGAATCTCATACTATGAATTTTGATCTCAAATCAAATCTGTGTATGCAAATTAAGGGGGTGTATTCAATTAGAATTTTGATGAATTTTGTTGGACTTTAAAATGTCCATGGATTTATATGGAATTTATAAACCCATAGACTCCACATGGAGTCTCCCAAAACTCCACGCAGAGTCTGGCGGATTTGTGTATGGATTTCGGACAATTTCAACGGATTTGAAATCGTTTTTTCCAGCGCTCGATGGAACACAGCGATCGGTGGGTCCGAGAAAAAATGGAACCCAGCGGCCGCTGGGAGGAGAGGCCGAGCTAACCCAGCGACCGCTGGCACCCAGCGGCCGATGGAGTGCCATCATCGGCAAAGCCAGCGGCCGCTGGGGTCGGGTGACAGCTGGGGTGCCCGATTTCAACTCCTCACCGACCGCTGGGACACAGCGGGTTTTCTAAATCCATCGAAATCTCGTGTCCAGGGGTCGGATTTCATCCTTTGTAATTTTCATGTCATTTCTTGGTGAAATCCAACGAAGTCAATGACTTTTTAAAGTCCATGGATTTTTGAATACATCCGGATTTTAAAATACTTTTAAAAGTCTGGATTGAATACACCAAAATTTTAAAGGAGCTTTAAAAGTCTGGATTGAATACACCAGGATTTTAAAGGACTTTTAAAAGTCTGGATTAAATACACCCGGATTTTAAAAGTCCTTTAAAATCCAATGAAATCTCAATCCAATACACCCCCTAAAAACCTCAGCTTACTTAACTTTGATCAACATCTAACCCCCAAAAAAATACTATTTGATTAACAACCAAGTTTACTTTCGAACCATTGCTATTAATTTGTAGGGGTGAGCAAAAAACCGAAAAAATTGAAAACTGAACCGAACCGAACCGAACAAATTCAGTCCATTTGGTTCGGTTCTTTCAATTTTTCTGTCCGATTCGGTTCTTTTAAAAAAAAAACTTTGGTCCTCGGTTCAGTCCGGTTCTGCAGACAATGGACCAAACAGACCGAATAGACTGAGCCTTTTTTTTATTTTTTATTAATTTATTATTTTTTAATTATTATTTGTTGGATACTTTGGATGGTTATATTGTTATTTGTTGGTTTAGTTTTTTATATTAGTTATAAATGTTTATTTATGATGTTAGTTATTGATTTGTGATATTTGTTTATTATTTGGGCTATTATTTCCACAGTTAGTCAAACTATTCAGAATATAAAAAAAAGGAAAAAAAGAAAAAATAGACCGGATCGAACCGGACCGAACTGAACAAATTTAATTCGGTCCAGTTCGGTCCTCCCCTTAATTCGGTTCGGTTCGGTCCTAAATATTTTCCAATTCACTCTATTCGATTTTATGATTTTTGGACCGAAATAGACCGAATAGACCAAATGCTCACCCCTGTTAATTTGCTTGCTAAACCTTCTAATTTCTAAATTCGGATCTACTGCTCAACAAAACTCTCTCACCCAGTTCAGTTGATGTAGTATATTTTTGTGGGTTCGGAAATCAATTTTTAACATCATTTTCAGTGTATGGAATGTGTGACCAATTTACTCACTAAGAAATAATTAATTACTATTTGATTAAAAATCAATTTTCATCATGTTCGATTTTCATATATTAGTTTGTATTTCATTATAAAGGAGAACCATTTTTTATAAGTGTGACAGATGATTTCATAAAACTATTTTCTAGTTCCATATCTTTACAATTTATCTCTTGTATTTTTTTAATTTTTTTTATACTCACACACCTTATTTGGTGGCATTGAGGATATTCAAATATGTGATCTTTGATCTCCTCCCACCGGGATCAATTTATCTCTTGTATAACTATATTAATATTAGAGAAATCGAGAGATATAGCAATTGGGATTAATTCTTCAAAGTTGGTCGAGAGCTTCTGGAGGTTTCCGAAACAATTGAGAACATTAAGTTGGGAAATTTCTCTAGAGCAATTGTTGCGATCCTAGAAATTAAGTTGTAATATTTTAATAGTAATAAGCCTATGTAATAATAACTTGCTACAGTATTATAGCTCCCTGAACCGACATCTAAATGTAGAAGAAATCCTAGTGTGAGAATAAAGAGTGATTGATGTGAGAGTGTTTGAAAAAGATACAATTTGAAGGAGATTTCACGTGACAATCGAGATTGAGGTGTTTAGTTCGTTCATGAAAGATTTAGTTCTTCATGATATGTACAAGGCTTGATTATCACAATGCACAGGAATGGGGAGAGTAAAAGGAACTTGAAAATCTTTGAGCAGATAAGAAATCCATACTAATTCTCTTTGGGGCGGGCACAGAAATGGTAGACTGTTTCGTGCACTTCCAAGAGATTAAGGAAGAATCAAGATACACACAAACACAGTTAATGAACTGCATAAGTCAGAGCAAGAGCCTTAACCAGCATCACAAAAAGGTTGCGGAGAATGGGAGGAAGAAGATGAGAAGAAGAAAAGGCTTACCTTTAACATATTCAAGCACATGTAGGCAACATCATGGTGAGAACATATAGGAGAAGATACAAACTAAGCTATTGGACATCATAAGAGATATCTGGGCGAATGAGGTTTAAATAGAGAAGTATCCCCACTAAACGTATGCATTTGTCTGGATCAAGAAGAATCTCAGAAGATGAAAAAAATAATGTGAACCGGTAGAAAGACAAGTGAGGAAGGCTTGCAACCAACGAGTCCAGTAGACTCAAGTAGGCTAAGGACATATTAGCGTTGATTAAGGAAAATTCTATCAGAGCCTCGAGCAATTTACGCACCTAGAAAATAGCAAGATAGACCTAAATCCTTGATGGTAAACAGCTGGATCACCGTTCTCGTTTCCTTCAATGGACCTAGGTCCAATTTTTAAAAAATGGTTAAGGGCATGACATTGATTGAGGCCTTGAGGTCGAGCATGACCTGATCAATTTTTATGCCTCTGATCTCGCATGGGATAAAGAACATCCCAGGATCTCCGCATTTTTTTGGAAGCTTCCTTTGTATTAGGGTAGATACATTCTCACTCATGATGACTTGTGCCTCCTCATTGAATCGACCTTTCGGGTGCATGATTCCTTCAGGAAGCGGGCATAACGGGGTACTTGTCGGATTGCGTCCAGAAGAGGAACGTTGACTTCTACTTTTCTGAATACCTGCAACAAGTCTCGGTCCTCTGCCTCTTTCTCATTTTTCTTCAGTCTTCCTGGGAATGGTGGAGGAATGATGATTCATTCTTTCTCCGGTGATACCTCCGTTGTCTTGGATTTCTCAGCGCGGTTCTCCTTCTCTGATTCTTCTCCCTTTTCAGCTTCGGCTTCCTTAAGGGCACTTTCATCGTCCTTCTGTATTGAGGGGTTAACCAATTCTTTTCCAGTTCTGAGTGAGACTGCATTTACATCGGCTCTCGGGTTAGGTTCGGTTTGCGAGGGTAGCATGCACTTTCCTTTCTCCATCTGTGAGATGGCCTCACTCAATTGAGTAATCTGCGTACCCAGGTAATTCAGTCCCACTCTGGTTTTCATCTCAAATGAGGCTACGCACTTCTGACTGTTCATCGATTCTATTGCCATCTGTCTCACCATGTCTTCAAGAGTTGGCCCTCCGGATATGGGCAAATTGCATGGTGGACTAGTATGTGCTTGTGACTCTGGGTATCTATGTCTGTGATTGTAATTTTGGGCATATGGATTGTTCCTCCGTCTGTTTCCTCCATCAATCACATTCATGGTCTCGCTTCCTTCTTGAACTTGAGGGCACTGATCTGAGTAGTGATCCATCATACTGTACACTCCACACATCTGCAAGATGTTGGCGGATAGTTGTGTCATCATCTTTTCCATCTTGCTGCATAGCTGGTCCATTTTTATCTCCGCCTCGGGCGTATAGGTCGATTTGCTCATTGCTGCTGCTTGTGATCTGTCATAGACGTCTTCTCTGGTTTCCTCTGCCATTTCTCCGATCAGTTGCATAGTTTCATCTGCCCTTTTGTTGAGGATGGATCCTCCACAGGCTACATTGAGTAGATTGTGGTCTTCTACTCTCAATCCTGAGACAAAATACTGCACCAAGTCGTGCGCAGGAATTTGGTGATGCGGGCATTTCGAGAGCATTTGCTTGAAACGCCCCCAATAATCGTAGAAGTTTTCATTCGCTCCAGCCTTAGCAGTGGAAATTTTCTTCCTCATGGATTGTACTCTCATGGTGGGAAAATTCTTCTCCAGAAACCTTTGTTGCAATTCATTCCAAGTGGTCACGCTCCCCGCCGGAATAGTGTAGAGCCACTCTCTTGCTCTGTCTTGCAAGGTGAAAGGAAAAGAGAGTAGGCGTATATACTCAAACATGGTTCCGGTATTATTTCACTGGGTATCGCAGGCCATTTCAAAATCCTACAAATGTCTCTGCGGGTCTTCTCTAGGGTGGTCATAGAATTTAGGCAACATTGAGATAAAATTCGATCTCAACTCCCAATTCTCGGTTGGATGCGGCAGTACGATTCCTGATGGCCGCATGTTCATAGCTTTGGGAAAGATGAGTTACCTCAATGTAGGTTGAGGCGGTGGTGGTGGAGGTGGTGGTATTCTTGTTTCCATGTCCTCCTCTTCAGATTCAGAAAAGAGGAGGTTGTATTTTTCTTCGTGTGTACTACTGGTGTTGCTTTCTCCCTTAGATATCTGGCCTTCCTCTGAGGTCTCAGATGGTGTATTTGGGTTTATGGGCGTTTCTAGACATCTCCTCGCTTGTGCCCGCCTTCTCCATGCAGTTCTTTCTATCTCTGGATTGTAGACTAGTTCTCCTACGCGGTTAGTGCAAACAAGGCTAAACGGAAAGGTTATGATAGAAAAAATGCACTTACACTCCCCAGCAATGGCGCCAAATTTTGACATGCCGTCGTTTAACGTGCAAAATTACACCTATGGGCTTAACCTGGTAGATGCTTGATTGTGCCTCTAGCGGCTAGTATAGTGCTAGAAGGCGGATGTCGATCCTATGAGGAATGTTAACCTTCCTATCCTAATGGAGCTTTTCCTGGAACTTGAGAGAATTACTGTCACTAATTTGTTCCTGCAACCTTAATATAAAACGATTCTAAAAGAGTAAACTAAACTCTTACCATCCAGGACCCAACAAAGAGAGTCATGCAGAAGGTTTGCAAGGATGAAAACATTCAAACGGAGGAACCCAACGCTAGCATATGGGACCCCTTTGGCGTTGTGCCCATATTCACCTATATTTCAATATTCAGGCTTAGTCGTCTCTAGGCTTCTTTACCTGGTTTATCACTCAGTGGCTCATCAGGGATTCGATCACCCTTACTTCAACCCTGACTTACATCAATAATGATTTGACTAAGAGTGATCAGCCACATAGCCTCATCATTGCCGAGTCATCGTTCTTTCCAAGTTGAAGTTGAGAATCTTCGCGAGATGTGTTAAGCCCGATTAGCCTCATGCATGTTCATTCACCATAGCCCTCATCACACTCAATCCCAACACTAAATATTTAGCCACTAAACATATTAAAAGGCAAAACTAAAATAAGTGAATAACTCATGATAAACAGAAATGAACTTAAATTACTTCTGGAACTAACTCCAAATAATAGCAAAAAAAAGTCGTGCATAAGTTGAAGGCAAATCGCCCATGGCTATACCGACTATCTCAATCCAACTGTACGCGAAAATAAACTAGAAAATATTTTACAACAAAACTAAAAGCTGCGATAATTGTGTGTGTACGAAATAAACATAAGAAACTAGTATTTATACTGAGAGATCCAACTGCCGCAAACGGCCCATCTCCAGCCCACGCAGGGGCACGTTTTCGTTGACTCCTTCAACTCCTCATTAACAGCTTGTGTGCAGATTTCTCGGCCATGTTCTCTCTCTCTCTCTCTCTTATCATTCTCTTCTCTCTTTTTTTCTCCACCTCTTTAACAGCAACGGTCATCTTCCCCATATTTAGGAACGATTATAGATGTGGACTCAGGTTGTTGGAGTGATTGGAGCTGAATTTCCGCATTGGATTTGCAACAGACTTGCTAACTCAGCTCCCTCCTTTATGCCTTCGTCGAGAATGGTTTCAGTTTACGCCTATATTGGATCTTTTCGCTTCACTTCCTCCCTGCTCCACTTTAGCTCCCTACTGGACTTAAAACTCTATACGAAAGACTTAAAAACAACTTAAAAAGACATAAATAAAATACCCCACTTTGAGTTTGCATCAAGAGACAAACATGAAAAATGTTGAAGTGTTTGCGTTCCGACAATGGTGGAGGATAAATATCAAATGAGTTCAAAGAATATTGTTCTCAACTTGGTATCAGAAATGAGAGAACATAGTCTGGTACTCCTCAACATAATGGTGTTGCTGAAAGAATGAACAGAACCATTATGGAGAAAGTTAGAAGTATACTGAGGATGAACAAGTTACCTAAGTCATTTTGGGATGAAATTGTTTTGACTGCCTGCAATCTAATCAATAGATCCTCTTTAGTTCCATTGGAGTCTAACATTCTAGACAGAGTTTGGAGTGGAAAAATATCTCTTATTCCAACTTGAAAGTTTTCGGATGCAAAACATTCATGCATGTCCTAAGAGAGCAAATGAGCTAATTGGATAGTAAAGCCACTAAATGTATCTTTGTTGGATATGGAGATGAAGAGTTTGGTCACATACTATGGGATCCAGAGAAGAAGACAATTCTTTAGAGCATAGATGTTGTCTTCCATGAGCATGAGACTGTGGAAGATTCGAAGAAGAAACAAATAGACACGGGAGAGCCTAGAGGTGTTGTGAATTTAACTCCACAATAGATTCCTTCTACCATTCCTAAGAGTGTTAGAGAAGTGATAGAAGTTGAAAATGAGCAGGCTGCAAATGACCAAGAGCCAAATGTTGAGCAAGAAGAGCCACCACTAGAGAATCCAGAAGGACCAGAACTATAGCTTAGGAGATCTGATAGAGAGCGTAGACCATCATCAAAATACCCCAGTTCAAATTATGTGTTGATTATTGATAATGGTGAGCCTGAAATCTTTAAAGAAGTCCAGACTCTCAAGGATAATAGTTGCTGGATTAAAGCCACATAGGAGAAGATAGATTGCCTACACAAGAATGATACTTATGACTTGATCAAGTTGCCTAAGGGCAAGGAAGTGCTAAAGAATAAATGGGTCTTCAAGCTGAAGAAGGATGACAACAAAATAATCAAGTATAAAACACGCCTAGTGGTGAAGGGGTTCAATCAGATAAAATGAATTGACTTTGATGAGATTTTCTCACCAGTAGTGACAATGAGTTTAATTTGAATTATCTTGGGTTTAAAAGCGATCTTAAATTTGAAGATCAAACAAATTGATGTTCAAACCCCATTTTTGTATGAGGATTTGGATGGTGAGGTATATATGAGTCAACCAGAAAGTTTTGAGGTTAAAAGAAATAAGTACTTGGTTTGCAAGTTGAAGAAAAGTTTGTATGGCTTGAAGGAAGCTTTGAGGCAATGGTACATAAAATTTGATTCTTTTATGACTAGCCAGAGTTATAAAAGAACGAAGCAGACCATTGTGTTTATGTGAAGCACTTCCATAATGGTAATTTCATTATTTTGATGTTGTATGTTAATGATATGTTGATTGTGGTATATGACATTGCTATAATTGGGAAGCTGAAGGAGTTGTCTAAATCTTTTGACATGAAGGATTTAGGCCTAACCAAGCAAATCTTGGGGATGAAGATTATTCATGACATGAAAGCTAAGAAGTTGTAGCTGTCACAAGAAAATACATCGAAAGAGTGCTTGAAAGATTTAACATGAAGAATGCTAAATTTGTTAGCACACCACTTGCCAATCATTTCAAGTTGAGTAAGAAGATGTGTATTACAACAGAAGCGCAACAAAAAAGAGATGTAATTTGTTCCATATTCCTATGCAGTGGGTTCCTTGATGTAGCGATGGTCTCAACAAGGTCAGATATTGCTCCTGCAGTTAGTTTGGTTAGCAGAATTCTTTCCAATCCTAGAAAAGATAATTGGAAAGTTGTGAAGTGGATATTTAAATATTTGAGAGGAGTTTCAAAGCTATGTTTAAGGTTTGGTAGTGAAAAGCCAATTCTTGAATGATTTGCAGATGCTGACATGACGGGTGACCTTGATGGCAGAAAATCCACTTCAGGCTACTTGTTTACTTTTACCGGGGGTCATATCGTGGCAGTCAAAACTGCAAAAATTTGTTGCTCTTGATCTATTGAGTAAAAAGAGTGGGATACTTCAATATTTGTTTAGGATTTTCGTTGTGCATCTATATTGGAGTAATTTTACGCCATCAGATGTAGCTTATTCCACAACACTTTACACACTCATTTTGAACCAATGGCAAACTTAACTTTATACACTCATTTTGAACCAATGACATGTTTGCCTGGTAATGTGGTAGCTCTCATGTAAGATTGGTTTCAAGAGCTTGAAGCTCTTGTTGCATTGATGCCTCCCATCCTAAATACTTGCTGGCCTCTAAATAGGAACGCCAATCAAGCTTAATCGTTCGATAATCAGGTCAGCCATATTGAGCTATTAGGCTATTCAGTTCAGGTCAATTTAGATTAGATTTTTTTTGAATGAAAATTATTGGTTCTAACCCAAACTCTCAAGTTATTGGGCTACCCATTGAACCAATAAGTTTATGAAAACCTTTATTATGTATAAATTTGTCAATTAATATTGCTTAAACTTCTAATTTTAACAAATTAATACTAAATATAATACTCCCTCCGTTCCAATAGCAAGGTCAATTTTCTATTAAAATAGAGAGAATAAATAATAAAAAGGTGGACCTTACTATTGGGACGGAGGGAGTATAACCTACTACTACTACTTAATTAAATAAAATTTTTAAGTTCGAATAATTATATTTATAGTATTTAAATTAAAGTATACCAAACATTTAAAATTTTCAATATTTAACCAAAATAGAGATAAACAACATAAATTCGGACTATTCAGGCCAATCCACTTAATTTTGGGCCAATCCTATTAGGTTGCCAGACTATTCAGTTTGGGCTAATTCGGACTAAATTGTTTCGAGTTAGAATTTTATGGTCAAACCATCTTTTTTTCTTAAACTATTCCAACTTGGTTTCAGATTGAATTGATATCCCTACGCCCAAATATTCCAAAATTGAAATTGCGAATTCCTAAATTTGTCCAAGTACAGACCAAATTCCAATTGCCAGTAATCAAGTCCGGGCACGAGCGTGCGGACATGAACTTATACCTTATTTGTGCACATTAAATGTTACATTCAACTGTATGAACATTTAAATATAAATTTTAATTAACTTTAGCTTCCTATGTGCGGGAAGTTCTAAATGTAACTCATTATATTTTCCCACATATTAATGCAATATAAAGCCAAATTTATCACTGAACGAAATTTGATTTTGAGAAAAATTAAAATAATAATATCGCAAATTCTCCTATGCATCAGATGCATGGGTCAACCCGTGAGACGGACCCGACCCGCGCTCCGACCCGCCATATAAATAGATTTTTTGCTCCACTGTTCACTCATTTGCTCCTTTCATCTCTCTTGTAAAAAAACCCTAGCCCCCGTTCCCCATTCTTTCTTCCTCACCGCGCCGCCTCCTCTCCACCGTGACCCTTAGCCGCCTCCTCTCCACCGTGACCCGTAGCCGTCTCATCTCCACCGCCACATCTCCACCGCGATTCATAACCCTAGCTACCTCATCTCCGCCGCGACATCTCCTCCACGATTCGAAACCCTAGCCGCCTCCCTAACCCTCTCCCCGTAGCTGTCTCATCTCCACCGCGATTCCAAACCCTAGCCGCTTCATCTCCGCCGCGACATCTCCTCCACGATTCGAAACCCTAGCCGCCTCCCTAACCCTCTCCTTCGTCCATTCTTGCTCCGGCATTCGGTGGTTCGGCACACGACGGTCGTACTCAGGTTTGTACTCAAACCCTTCGCCCTTTGTTTATTTTGGTGCTCGATCTGAATTTTTTTGCCTTATATTACCCTAAAAATTCTGTTTCCGGATTCATCCAATATTATGTGTATACATTTTATTTTTCTTAATGACGAGCAAAATTGTTAATTTTGTTTAGTTCTCTTTTATTGGAAAGCTAGGTTAAAGATGCTATTGATAGGTTTTCATATCGTTTTTTTTATTTTGAATCGGATTAGATTCATTTTCCCTTTTTTGTGGTTTTGATTTCTGTTTTCTGGGAGGAGATACGGCTGTTTGTATTCTCCATCTCTCTTTATTTGATTTTTTGTAGTTGATTTTGTTTATATAACCCAAATACATTCTGTATTAATTTTCTGAATTTAATATATTTTCATCAGAGTTTCTGGAGTCTGGTTTTGTAATTTTTTAGTGTTAAATTAAATAGATTTCTATGCCTTTTGATTTCTAGATTATTGATCCTAATTATAATACAGTATCTTAGTGAATTGAAATTGTTTCGTTTTGATCATCTTGTTTAATCAGAATTGCTTGATTTTGATGTCACCTCTACGAATGAATTGATTAGTGCTAGTTAGTATGTGTTGAAAATATTTATTTGGAAAAATGCAGATTCATGGAGTGTTTGAGTTGAGTGTTTAATTTGAAATTTTATATAATTATTATGTATTTTCATGTTAAGTGTCAATTACAATGCTTATTAGTATCAATTGGAATCAACAGCATGTATCAAAATTTTCATAGTTTTTGTCTGATAAATGTTCTGTTAGATGTTATCTTTATGTGTTTAGAATTCAGTCTAGGGTGTTTTTGCCTCTTCCATTGTTTGAATGTGTGTGAATTTGTGTATGGAGTATCAATTCTGATACTGTTTAGTACCAAATCATATGCTCACAAGTATCAGAGTTAGGTCCTATTTTGTTTTCTGTGTGCAATTTTCATTTTTTCCCTCTGGAGTATCAAATGGGAAACTGAATGGTATTGTTTTAGGTTATTGTATGTATCAGAGTTATGCTAGTTTTTATTTTTTATTTCATGTGTGCAATTTTCATTTTCTTTGTATGAAGTATCACTTTACATTCTTATTAGTATCAAATCATATGCTCACAAGTATCAGAGTTAGGTCCTATTTTGTTTTGTGTGTGCAATTTTCATTTTTCCCTATGGAGTATTAAATGGTAAATTGAATGGTACTATTTGAGCTGATTTTATGTATCAGAGGTCATATTTTTTATTTTATTTTATGTGTGTCTAATTTTCATTTTTGTGTCTGGTGTGTCACTGTTCATGCTGATTAGTACCAAATCATATGGTCATAAGTATCAGAGTTATGTCAGATTTTGTTTTGTTTGTGCAATTTTCATGTTTTTTGCTATGGAGTATCAATCTTGAAACATAATTGTACTATTTGAGTGGACTGCATGTATCAAACTCTGAAGTATTGTGCTGTATAGTATGTTATGATTTTTATACGTACATGTATGAGGTCAGTTTTGATATCCATTTATGGTTTAGTTAGGGTTATAGGTTTATACGTCTATATTTTTATCATGGTGTGGTGTAGTATCAATCTTTATGCTTGTTGTACCATTTTATATGCATAGTTGTATCAAACTATTTCATACAGTAATTATGTAATCTATATTTTTCATATTTTGTGTGTTTTAATATTTGTTTTCATTGACTTATATCAGGTTAGCTCAATGAAGAAGAAAATGTCCAAGAAGAAAAAAGCTTCCAAGGGTGTGAATATCACCATGAAGCTGGGTGATGAGGCTACTTCTTATGCTGCAGCAGAGTCATCGAAAGTTGCTGTAAGTAAGAAGTTCAAGGAAGCTGTTGAAGAGAGATCTCCTGTCAGGTAATTCAAATTTTATTTTATAATCTGATCTTATTTAGTTTATGTGTTCTTATATCGTGAAGTGTTTGATTTTTCTAATTTTTTTTTCCTTTAAGTTCTAGGGAGGGGAAGAAGCTGAAAAAAAGGAAAAGAGACTCAATTGATCCTTCTTTTACTGGGGAGAGCAGCAAATCAAAGAAAGATCAATCCACTCTTGGGAAGAAATTGAAGGACGAAGCTGACAGGTATTTTAGTTATGTCAATGAATAATTTTTTATGCTTTTAAAATATCGAGCATCTATGTCACTGTATATGTTTGAAGCTTTGTCCAAGTTTTATTTCCATGTTTTTTTAGAAAAAAGAAAAGTCTGCTGCAGTGTGGTTTTGGGTAGCAATTAATATGTATGCATGCATGAAATGAGAGAAGAATGGTTTTGATCTTCTTCTTTTTTCCTTATAATGTTTCCATGCAGTAGCATTGTTGAATATTTTAGTCATGTTATAATTTTTGTATTTTTTTGTGTGTTTTTTCTCTTTACAGCAAGCATGATTTAACTGTCAAATGTCGACCTTCCTCTCTTTCTACCCTGATCCCTTTACTTTCTAATGAACAAAGGATAGCTATAGAGGAGATAGGGTTTGGGGGTCTTCTTTATATTCAAGATTTTGCATATTTGTTGTGGCATCATATGTATTGGTTTTTTGAACATTTTAATCCGGTCAGTCGTATGTTGTGTTTTGCCAATAATGAGAAGTTTGTCGTCACACCTTTCGATGTTTGTGATGCATTCTTATTGCCTATGAATGAAGGCAGGGCTGTCCTTCGGGGGAAGGATGAGCCCTTTATGAAGTCTTTTATGAAGAATTGGGTCAATCTATATTCTGAAAAGAATATAGTTTCTTGTTCTGGTCTGCGTAATCTGTTGTTGGATGCTCATTTTTCTGGCGGTGGGGATGATTTTAAGCGTTTTTTCGTTCTGTATTCTATGTCTGTATTTTTAGCACCGACCATGAATGGGTCTACCGATCTATATCTGTTGAAATCAATTGTGGAAGTCAATTTGATTTCAACATTAGATTGGTCATCTTATGTGCTAGACCGGCTATGTAGAGCCATGTCATATTTGAAGGATAGGCCTTCAAATAAATATGTGAGTGGTTGTTGTCTTATTCTCCCTCTTTTGTACTTCCACCGTCTCAAGTGGAAGGGTTTAGCTTTGTCGAGTTCCTTGCCTCTGATTAGGCATTGGAATTCAAAGAGTATAAATAAAAGGCTGTTAGAGGAGTTAAAGGCTGGGGGTTTTGGTCAAGGGGAGTTTGTAGTGGGAGTTTATCCAATCAGTCAAGTAAATCAAAATGAGGCAGCATCTCCTCAGCGTGTCCGCACGAGGAATGATGGGACAGATACGTCGGGGACGTATGTCCGTTATTTTCTCCCCACTGGTGAGAAGACGGATGCTGAAATTAAGCATATTGCTGCGGATGTAAGTTTTATGTTTTTATTTTATTTTGTTTTGTTTTAGGTTTGTTTCTTTTAATTCATGTGACTTACTGTTTTCTTCTTTTATTTCGAGGCCTTGGAGGAGCCATTCTTGCTTTTGAAGCGAGATTTAAACATAGTCTCCCACGCACACATGGACAGGTTGAGAGACCTGTCCAAATTTTTTCAGCGTCGTGAGCCTGAGGAGGTCCCATCTTCATCTAAGGATGCGGGGACCTCCAATGACGATTTCTTTGGATCGGACAAATTCTGCATGCTGGTTGATGAAGTGGTGGCGAATTTTAAGGCGTTGCAGGAGCAGTCGAAGGTGTCTTATTCTTGTTTCCTCGGTGTCAGAGCTGCGTCCCCATTGTTTGAAGTGAATGAGGCAGCAGTGGCAGATGTCATTGCTGACCTCTACAAGGGTGATGCGAGCTCTTTGTCGGTTGGGTTTGGGTTTGATAATATTGAAAAGTAAGTTGAAGAGGGACATGAAGTCGGAGACGAAGCTGCACTAGGTATGAAGCTTCACTACTTAGTAATGTTTTGCAGTTTTGTGTATGTTTATTTTTATTAACTGTTTTTCAATATGTGTTTTTGTTTGTAGATTTGACACAAGCTAGTGTTGAGGATTGTGGGAAGATGCCTGCAGAAGTTGATGAAGGTAATTAATTAACGTTTGAATTATAAATTAATATTTTTATTGATGTTTTGAATGTTTTTCTTCAGGATTTGCTGAGGTGGCTGCTGTACATGGTGAGAAGATTGAAGAAGCAGGAGGGCTGGATGAGGGTAATTGTTTTAAGTTTATGTTGTTTTTAATGTTCTATATTTTATATTTAATTTAAGAATTTCTATTCTTTGTGCAGATATTTTTGTCTGTGGAGAAGGGATTTCATCTGTTGGACCAAATGGGTCCCAATATTTAGATTCAGATCCTATTGACCCTTGGTTCGTGGCACTTGATGAGTGGATTGTAGATGAGAATGTCGGTTTCCAGTCGGCATTCATGAAGAAAAATGAACGGTATCTGAAGGGGTTATCTACAAAGGATAAATATGTCGTCGATTTTTTCTTCCACAAGCACCGTGCAAAGATTGAGTAAGTATTTAATTTTTGAATGTATTTTGGTCTAGTTAGTACCAAATGAGATGTTTACAAGTATCAATTGTATTCAATGTTTTATATTTTGTGTGTATGCTCAAATTCTAAATTTTTTTTTTCAAAATTTTCATGATAATTAGTAGCAAATGAGATGCGTATAAGTATTAGAGTGATGTTGTTTTATGTTTTATTTGTGTGCTTTTTTGTATGGAGTATCAATATTTATGTTGATTAGTACCAAATCAGATGCATATAAGTATGAGACTGATTTTGTTTTATATTTTATTTCTGTGCATTTTTATGTTTTTGTTTTTTTTTTGTATGTAGTAGCAATGTTCATGTTTATTACTACCAAATCATATGCTTACAAGTATCAGATTTTGTTTTATTTTTTATTTGTCCAATTTATAATTTTTATGTATGCAGTATCAGTCTTGAAACAAAATTGTACTATTTTAGTTGATTGTATGTATCAAAATTTGAATTATTGTGCTGTATTGCCTATTGTGCTTTTTATATAGTGAATCCAAAATTTGAACTTTGTATGCTTATTAATTCCATTTTATATGCATATTTTACATGGTTTAAAAATATTGTGTTGAAGTCTAATGTTTTTTTTTTCCAGTTCAAATGTTTTCTCTTGCAGAGGTACTTTTCATGTACCCTTTGCATTGATGCAATCACTTCATGACAGTGAGTTTATCCATGTGTTCATCATTGATACATGGGCTTTGCTTCTCGATCAAGTTGAGAAGCATAATGCCTGGGCGGAAGAAAGGGGGCAGTCGAAGATATTCTTCACTGCCCAGCATTCTGTAAGTATTGTATAATTATTTTTTGGTTTTGCATTCAGTATGTTATGTTTTATTTTTAACTTATTTATTTGTATTTGTCAGTTGCACGCTTGTGAAGTTTTAAAGTTGAAGAAAGCATTGGAGAGTTGGAGTGCTTCGGAGATTGATTCAGACAGGGTGTCGGCTGTTGAATTTAAGAGCAAACTGTTGAGGGGCAGTTGGAAGTTCAGTTTGGATAGAATGGGATCAATAAATGGTATGAGCACTGCTGAATTGATCTTTATACCTGTTCATTCTGATTCGCACTTTTATCTTGTGGTGGTTGATTTCCGTGAGAGAATAATCCACCATTTAGACAATTTGAAGCATACAAGTGAGGAAAACTCTACATATTGGCAGCTGACTTGCTTGTTGGTGAGTCTTTTATATATTGTATGAGTCATGCTTTTTCTATTTTTTTTAGTGTTGATATATCTGTTTATGTGGATGACTTGGTTCTATTCTGTTTTACGTGGCAGCGTGATGAATTTTCTATTTTTCTGGAGGAGATCAAGCACCCAAAGGCATCTGAAGTTAAGTCATATAAGGTAGCCAGTGTACAGTTTGAATGGAACAAACATACTGGCGGATTTGACTGTGGCGTGTTTGTCATGCGTCACATGGAGATGTTTGAAGGGAAGGCGTATTCTTGTCCGGACTTGGAAAAGGTTTGAAATTCATTCTTTTATATTTTGGTCTTTACTTTTTAAATATATGTTTAATTTACAGTGTTTCAGATTTCCTAACTTCATTTTGTTGTTTGCAGCCTGCTGGTCGAAGGAAGCTTCGAGCCCTGTACTGCGCTCGAATTGCTGTTGCTGGAACCAATGATTTAAGATTCGAAGTATATAAGATGGTTCTTGCATTTATGAACAGGAAGAAGAAGTGAGTCAGATGTTTCCATGTATTTCTTGAATATTTGTGGTGTTATACTGAATATTTGATGAAAACTTAGAAATATTTTATTGTGGTGCTTCGGGTTTGTTAGATGTGGTGGATTTGATTGTTTGGATTTTGGTGGTTTTGGTCTGTTTAGATGAAGTTTGGTTATGATGTTGGAGATTGGTTGAAGTTTGAATGTATGTTGGTGAATGGATGCTTTTTGGATTTTTTATTTTGACTGAATGTAATGGTGGTTTTATATGTAGTATGCAGGTTGGTTTTGAATTTTGTCAATTTGATAACTAGAGGGACCTGTATTAAACAAGAGCTATATTTATTCACAAATTCAATCACAGTATCAATTGTTAATCTATATAGTATCAAATGGACAATGAAAAACTAACTGTTCATTCGATGCTTACGTGTAATTTGATATCCAGAAATTGATTTTAAGGAAAGTCAAATTTATTTTCAGAAATCATATTAGTATCATTTTTGTATTTATAAAGTATCACATTTTTAAAAAGTGACATTACATTTCAGAAGAGTATCATTTATTCAGCATAAAGGTACCAATTGTAAAACAAAAATGTATCATTTTAAAAAGAAATATAATATCATCTATGATTAATGGTAGTCTGATTTATTACAAAAATTTATTTTCAGAAATGATTTTAGTATCATTCGTGTATATAGAGCATCACATTTTAGAAAATGTAACATTATATCCTGAAGAGTATCATTTATTCAGCATAAATGTATCAATTGTAAAACAAAAACGTATCATTTTTAAAAAGAGATAATATCAATTTAAGGATGATCTTAAAATCACGAACAAAGAAAGAGGGTCTTGCATCTTGCCTTCTTTACAATATATAAAGTTTAAAGGACTCCCTTTTCAGCTCATACATAATAGAATGTGCAAAACAGAGCAAACTAACTACACAGGAGTGCAAACAAGGACAAAACATAAATAAATGCAAATGCCACTAGCTAATGCGTACATCACAACCTTAGTTTTTACTACAAGAGTAATCAACATTTTTTATTCAAATTGACCTCTTAAAACACCCTAATATAAATTTGAAAAAATGTGTAATCTTCAATCTAAGAATCTGCAAAATAAATTTAACAAGTGAGTCAGTTAGAAAGAACAGGTACCATTTATTAAGCATGAAAGTATCAATTGTGCTGAATACAGGTATCAAACCTGATGTCCATCTAAAACAGACGAGGGTTGGGAGTCTTGGAGCCAAACTCACTCAACTGATTTGAGCTTCCTTCAGCATTGCTCTTTTTCTTTCGAACCTTTTCAAGTTGCCCCTTAATTCTTTTTTTCCTCCCCTTGGTCTTTACTTTTGCTGGATCGAGCACACTTATTGATGATGAGGAAACCTCCGTGTCTTCAACTAAATTCGTAATACTCATCACAGACTGCACTTCATCAAGTATACTCTTAGATCCATTTTCCACTATCCTTCTTGCTTCTTCATTAGCTTGGGATTTGAGAAGTATAGTGTAATACTTCCTAGCCATCTTGTGCCTCTAAGCAACGGAATGTAGCAAGTCGGTACTTGTATGAGATTCAGTGTCAGCTTTGTCCCACAAATCATTTTTTGCAAGTTTTGTCCACCTTTTCAAAATGTAGCAACCGGGTATTTCTTTGACCGAGTGTCTATCAAATATTCTCAAACAGTGGGAGCAGAGCAATCTGTACTCCTCAAACCTTCTGCAGGTGCAACTTATGTAATTATCTCCGGAATAAAAATTCACCCTTTGAGCAGTCAGTTCATCGTGGTTCTGGACATCGTACACCCTGACTTCCAACTCTTCACCTATTATCTTGACGATTGATGATATAGACTTAAGGAATTCATCTTCAAAATCACAAAAAACCGAGAGCGTATACAGCTCAGATGCTTGTTTCAGCATCCCAACCAGGGGCAGTCGTGAAGCTGGTATTGCTCGCAAGCATTCAAACTCGTCAGCTTGTTCTTTGCTTCTCCATCTCTGCACTGTTTGTTTGAAGATTGTGTAGAATTCATTCAGGTTTGTCGCCTTGCTAGACTTGAATCCGATTGCACTATTAGTGCTCTCACTTCTCTGTGAGGAGAGGATTCCAGCGGAGAAGTACGACTTGTTGTATGCCGTGCACCATTTGTCTCTAAACTCGTACAATCGCGAAAACCAAGAGTTATCTTCCAGACTGTATTCATTTATCATGAAGTTCCAACAACACTGAAACTGGTCTTCATCCACACATCCCGACAAGCACCTTTGAAATGCATCATTGAATTCCCGGTTTCCCTTTAATTTTCCAAAACGACTGACTGCATTCTGGTAGAGATGCCATATGCACAACCTGTGTCTAACATCTGGGAAAACCTGTCCACATGTATATTAAAAGCTACGTTACATTCTATCAAACTGTTTTTGAACAAATGTAATGTTCGAATGGTATGGTCATGAAGATTACCTTTGATAATGCGCTTGTAATTGCAAGATCTTGATCTGTGAAGATTGTCACGGGGCATTTCATCTTCATTGATTTTTTGAAAACTTCAAACAGCCACATGAACGTCTCCATTTTTTCGTCTAATATGAAGGCACACCCGAACATCACATTCTTCTTGTGATGGTTCAATCCAACAAACGGTGCACAAATGAGGCCGTACTTGTTCGTTCTGTATGTCGTGTCAAATATGACAACATCTCCATAGAGGATGAAATCTTCACACATCATGGAATCTCTCCAAAATACATCGGACAATCTTCCATCATCGTTCAACTTGAACCTGTAGAAGAAGTCTCCATCTTCGACTCCCTCTTGACACAACCTGTCAATAAGAGTCTGTGCATCCCCAGCTTCAATTGCACTCATTCTCATCCTATTAACAAAGTTTATGTGATCTTTCAACGTGTGGCCAACGAGGTGATCACCCCCTGCTTCTTTTGACATGTATCTGTACGAATCTGTGGATCCCAATCCTGAAGAAATCATGTTTTCAATCACAACAGCTTTATCTTCAGTAATTTTTATGTGAGATCTATGCATGTGGCTCCATTTTTTCCTTGAAAGCTCATGATTATGCTCCTCGTTATGATCAATTACTTCAAGCATCCCTTCATCATTTCTCTTCACCCTCAAGAATGCCTTGCAATCAGTACGCGTGATGTTATTTTGCCTAAAGCTAATCTCATCTTCATTGCTAGATTCACCACTTTTTCCCTTTTTCTTAACTCCTTGATTCGAGCACACATAGTATTTCTCAATGACTTCACCAATAGTATTTGTCATTTGAGTACTTTTCCTAACCCCAAATCCAACCTCCCTAGCATGCTTACAGTAAAGTTCATACATCTCATCGAATGTTTCTCTTTGAATTCCAATAAGACATCCAGAGAAGCTCACAGTACCACCTAATGTTCATGAAAGTATCAATTAAAATGTTGTAAAGTATCAATCTTGTCTGTGTAAAACCTGATCAGATTATTCGAAAAAATTACCTTCGTATTGTGCTCGTATGGGTATAACCTCACTATCAGAATCATCAATTATCACAAGAGCTTCTAAATTATCTCCCACATTCATGTTAATTTCATCCATCCTAAGAAATATGCATATCCAAGTATATTTTTCAAATTTCAAACAAAAATTTCGAAAAATTCAATTAATCAATTGTTAAAATATGCAAAATAAATTTCAGAACTACAATGGACAAAATGTAATAGGTTTGATTGAATTCTATAATGTTACCTTGAAATTTTCGAGTTGGAAAAAAATTGGAATCAAAATTGATTTTCTTCCGGGTAGAAGCTGTCGTTGCCGTCTTTAGCTTCCGGCGCGGTGGTTATGCCTTCCGACGGCAGGGGTGAAGGTGGCGGCGGTCCGGTGAGTTGGGCGATCCGCCTCCCGCCGTCGCCTGTGTCGCGTTTTCGTTCTCTCTCTCTCTCTCTCGCGCAGCTGCGTTTATTTTCCTTTCTTTTTTTTTTTTTTTTTTTACATATTGGGTTAATTTCATTAATGGGCTGGATCCGGATTCATGGCCGACCCGTCTCACGGGCCGGCCCATGCACTTTATGCACAGGAGACCAGCCCTAATAATATTAATAACTTCAAAACGTAGAGTCGTAGATTAATCACAGTCATTCCTATAAAATTGAATATGACAAAATCGAATGATATATTTTCATACTGCAAATTAGTTTTTCCTAAATTTATTTTGTGTTTTTTTAAAAATTAGGGTTAATTGCCAAAAAATGCACCACCTTTCAATAAATTTGCAAATTAGACATCACTTTTCAAACGTTTCAATAAAGACACGACCTTTCATTTTGTAGCAAAATAGACACTCCCTTTCTTTTCCGGCCACTGGTAAAATGACGTGGCTTTATTTATTTCCTACGTGGACTATGATTCCTACGTGTACTTGCCACGTCAATATTTAGTTTTTAGTTAATTGCCAAAAAATGCACCACCTTTCAACGAATTTGCAAATTAGACACCTCTTTTCAAAACGTTTCAATAATGACGCAACCTTTCATTTTGTAGCAAAATAGACACCCCTAATTTATCACGAGACGTGGCTGCAATTGAGGGTATTGACATGCTGATGTACAAAAAGCTCATGACACCGAACCTCTGCTAGGGAGGGAGGTGGATGCACCAACCTCGCTGCTGCCGCCACTGGCGTCGCCGCTCTCCGCCGCGCAGCAACATCGTCTCCGAAGGCGGCCATGAGGCCTGATACACCGAACTGCCGGCAATGGGAGGAAATGCAGAAGGAGGAGAGCTGTTTTTTTTTCTTTTTAATATTTTATTTTATTTTATTTAGTGATTTTATTATATTTTTATTTAATAAGGATATTTGTGTAATTTTATAATTATTTATTTTTTATTTATATAATTTAGTGGTGCAAATAGAAACACCCTTAATTGGAGACATTCAGAATGTCTCCTTCTCTTCTAATTCAAGAGCAATTCTGAGTGTCTCCAATTAATTCGATCTTGCGTAAAATCTATTGTAATTTGACTTGATGGAATTTAATTTGTCATGAGCTTTTTGTACATCAGCATGCCAATATCCTCAACTGCAGCCACGTCTCGTGATAAATTAGGGGTGTCTATTTTGCTACAAAATGAAAGGTTGTGCCATTATTGAAACGTTTTGAAAAGTGGTGTCTAATTTGCAAATTCGTTGAAAGGTGGTGCATTTTTTGGCAATTAACTAAAAAATAAATATTGACATGGCAAGTACACGTATGAATCATAGTCCACGTAGGAAATAAATATAGCCACGTCATTTTACCGGTGACTGAAAAAGAAAGGGGGTGTCTATTTTGCTACAAAATGAAAGGTCGTGTCTTTATTGAAACGTTTGAAAAGTGATGTCTAATTTGCAAATTCGTTGAAAGGTGGTGCATTTTTTGGCAATTAACCCTAAAAATTATTATTAGTATTATTATTATTATCTTATCCCACATTGCATGTAAAGTTCTGTGCTTAAAAAAAAAAGAAAAAAAAAGTAAAGTTCTGTCGTGATGTCATGAATATACATTCTATCATAACACACGTCATCAATCCAGAACTCCTTCATCGCCAGCCATCGATCTCGACGCTACATCCAACGAGCATATACACTGCCACGTCAGGAATCCGCGCATAACCATAAGAAAAAATCAAGACCGTCAATTGTAAAAACAGATATCAACGGCTACGATAATACTCCTATCCCGCCTTAATTTTCAAAACAGCACTGATAAATACTCCCTCACAACACTACACATTCATCCCCAATTCCGATTATAGAAATCTCCAATTTATTTCTTTCATAAAATTTCAAACCAAAACCCTAGAAATGGCTCGCACTAAGCAAACCGCCCGCAAATCCACCGGCGGAAAGGCCCCGCGCAAGCAGCTGGCGACGAAAGCCGCCAGGAAGTCCGCCCCAGCCACCGGCGGAGTGAAGAAGCCCCACCGTTTCCGCCCTGGCACCGTCGCTCTTCGTGAGATCCGGAAGTACCAGAAGTCCACAGAGCTCTTGATCCGCAAGCTTCCGTTCCAGAGGCTTGTTCGTGAGATAGCGCAGGATTTCAAGACCGATCTGAGGTTCCAGAGCTCCGCTGTGGCGGCGCTTCAGGAGGCGGCGGAAGCATACCTCGTTGGGCTGTTTGAGGATACCAACCTTTGCGCTATTCATGCTAAAAGAGTCACGATTATGCCCAAGGATATCCAGCTGGCGAGGAGAATTAGGGGTGAGAGGGCGTAAATCTAAGTTTGATTACTGCTGGGAAATAGGTTGTTGCATAGTCTTCGTGGTTAGGGATTGTGGTTTTCTCATCTAATGTGTAGTTGAATTCGATTGCTTTAATGAAAACTGAGCAATGGCTTTGTTCAATTGATTGCCTTTTATGTGATATGCTTTATTTTGCAGGCCCAAAGAATCACTATTATAATAAATAAATAAATACTCATTAGAATAAAAGCAAATTTATGTTCAAGCTCAAGGGATATATTGAGAATGGAATTTATTAGGTAGAACGATGCCGTTCGTCTGGGTATTGTAGACCTATAAATAAGTTAAATCAAACCCAATATTAGTCTTTTAAGTTACTTGACATGTTTTAAAAGGAAGTGTAGGTAAACCTATAAATAAGTTGTATCAAGCCTAACATATTAGTCTTAAGTTTGTTAAATCGAACAGTAATTGATCTTGAATGGTTTGATACTGTATACATATTTGTTGATTTTTATTTTTAATCGGCTTCATTTTCATGAACTAACACCGCAAATGGGAAATGAACAATGCATTTGTCACACAGGGCGAAGAACTTGAGAGGAAGATGTAATGAATGGAGAACAATTTTATTTCCCATATTAGTTTTATGATACAAGTTTGATGGAAAATTTATTCCTAGTAATAGGAATTTGGAGCTAAGATTTAGTAAATGCTTTTTACAATGTAATCTCACATGTGTATATTGATCTTTACTCACTTCTGGCTTCTTTTAGTGAGAGAGAGCACACTCCTATTGGCTATATTACTAATTCTTAGAGAAATCAACACACTCCATTTTCTTCTCGTTTTGAAGGAAACAAATAATGAATAGGATAAATTTGATCGATGATCTTCTAATTAGCAGGGGCTGCTCTGTAGTAGGCTGGCACAGTAGCAGGGAAGAACATTT
This sequence comes from Perilla frutescens, assembly GCA_026008535.1. Taxonomy (NCBI): domain Eukaryota; kingdom Viridiplantae; phylum Streptophyta; class Magnoliopsida; order Lamiales; family Lamiaceae; genus Perilla; species Perilla frutescens. The sequence continues at coordinate 30,085,567 of BRKX01000011.1, read as the reverse complement.
GTCGAACTCCTTCTGCTTTTATAATTGGGAAAATAATTCCAGATGCACCCTGTAAATTCAGAAAAAAATGACTGTCAGAGTTGCACATCGAAAAAAGATAAATTTAAAATCTTTGTAAAGACATGATCATGCAAGGTACTCACCGAAAGCAATCTGGCTCCCAACCAGATCTTTTGCGGTGAAGGAAATGGAAGTAGTAATCGACCAACTCCATAGACAGCCACAGCAAAGAAGTGGAGAAAGAGGCTTATAGGACGCGGGTTTAAGCCAGAAAGTAACGAGACAGGGCCATTTGAGCAAATGCCTCCAAGGCTCAGGTAGTCGAAACAAGCCTGGCGCATTTCCTTCCTTGCTGGATCGGGTGATGCACAAAAAACTTTGTAGAGTGCTCCGGCCAATGTGTTGATGGTAGATGCCACTGGCTGCAAAAGGAGCATCAAATCCGTATGTCAAATCTCTAAATGGTGCTTCAATTCACATTTACTATCTGATGGCACATGAATGTTAAATATATAGCTTACCTTTCTTAGAGTATAGAAGGATTCAAGATAGTTGCAGAGTGTAGACGAATCATGCAAATCATGAATAGGCCTAAGCAGATCACGAAGGAGAACAATATCAGATAGGGCCACGGTCATTCCTCCACCGGTTAAAGGGTGGCGCATGTTAAATGCATCTCCCAACAAAAGCGCGCCAGGAGTGGGATGAGGAATTGCTGGCATGCTTCTGTTTGGCATGGTCCTTATGTTTCCTTTTTCGATTGCAGCTATAAATGAATCATACAACTGTGGAGGAATCTGAAAAGAGATTGATTGATTTCAGTCAGCTTAAATAAGCGATTTGAACAATAGAATGAAATTAGGAATACGACGAGCAATTTCAGGCACCTGAGGAGCCACCACAGTTTTCAAATAATTGGCCATTTCACCGTTGGAAATGGATGGAACCTTTTGTCCAGGGACATCAACCAAACAGCGTGTCTCTGTAGTGCTGATTTGATAAAATAGAATTGGTGAAGGATCTCCAAGAACAACATGTCCATGATTCACATGTGGGAGTTCACAGTTTTCCAAGATCAGACCGACGAAACAAGAGGGGATGTCCACCTGATCATGTAAACCAAACTCATGTTTAGAAACTTTTAGAGATTGGCCAAAATAGTTAATTGACAGCAATGAATTGCAATATAATCATATTCACCAGGGGAGAACATAGAGATCGCCTCAAGTTTGAAAAACAGCCATCACAAACAATGGTAAGAGGGGCATGAGCCGTGATCTCTTCGCCGTTCTTGGTCTTATATTGCACACCTTTAACTGTTCCCTCTTCTTCAATCAACGAAGTCACCGTGCCTTGTTCAAGTCTTACACTGTACCAGAAAACTAGAGTCAAAATCTATTTTGCTGGCAATACTTGAATATGGAATTACAAGGGATTTATTTATTTGGATACATATCCATCTGCTATACTTTGCCTAAGTTTCAATATTCAGGTATCAGTCAATAAAAAACATAGTAGAGAGTTGCAAAATTGACGAGTGACCGAGTGAAAAAGTTATTCATAGAAGTGCAACTAATCACTACTATGGTCAAGTCTACCAACCTAACATAATGCCTTATATAAAGAAGTGTGTTAAGAAATCATACTTTGAAAGGGTTGCAGCCTTTTCTCTCATCCTCTGGATGAAACGGCCATTGTGGAAGCTTCTGCCAGCAATGTCGGAGTCGAACTTCTCCAGGGGATAAGATAACTTGGCATCTTTACCCTCCTTGTAAAGGGCATATCCATAAACTCGTTGAGCATCGATATCTCTCACACAATCTGCAGTTAGGTTCAATTACATGAAATCAGAACCAACTCGAGTAGAAAATTTAATAAACACACCAAACTTTTCAATTGCACCGTCCCTCCCATAAATGCAATAACATATAGGATTATTAGACAATAAATATGCAATTAATAAAAAATTAGACAGGGGCACTACAGCTGTACCTTCAAGGCCTAGCTCAATCAATTTTAAATAACCACCAGGCTGGAGAAGTTCGCCAACTATACGATCTGGCTCTGTCAAGTCTCTTTCAATCACATGAATTCGACGTCCATCCTACAATTAAGTGAGGAGAGAAGCGTTAAGTGAAAGTCATGAAATCAACAGAGTAAATGACTTTATTGCTTCATTTGACAATATCAATCATATCAAACCTCACAAGCTTGCAGACTTTCATGATTCTAAAATTTGAGAACTAATTAAACAGCTATTAATGACAACAAGAGAATCTCTGATATGTAACTAATTCCACCGCTGTAAAAACTCTAATCTATGTCACTTTCCTAGCTTTATTACAGCTTCACAAGTATAGTCTATAGATCTGTTGCTACAGTTAGTGGAAGGCGTGATTTGCTTGTTCATAAGCGAAGGCACATCCCATAAATCAACGTCAAACACAGGTATATTTTTTTGGTAAAATTCAACAAATATTACCTTGAATGTTGGAAAAGAAAAAAAAAAGCCAAATTGTTACAGTTAATTTGACAAATGAAACGTTTGCTTCTTCAACAGGCAACTTATAAGATCCGTCGGATGTTGGACTATCTTACTAAAAAATCTTGCTATTGCCGTTTAAATCAGTTTTATTCTTATTTTTCTTTCACTCCATTTCTTGCATGCCAACTTCTTGTTCATCAATTTAAGGAAAATTGTTTTAATTTCCTGCAATGCATTAATCATTTCTTTTTCTTTAAGTACTCATTTCTTCAAAGATAGGAACCAGAAAATGTCAGTAATTACTGTTCCATGCACAAGTTTTGAGATCTATAAACACAATCGACTGCATTAGATGCAATATTTATTTGAACATATATATTTTTTTTATAGAATTAAGCAAGAGCAGGAAATGATTTGAATCTAAACCTCCACCCTAATATAATTATAAAAAAAGTTAAATTCTAGCTGTCCTAGCAAAAGTAGTGTTAATCTGCACTGCACACATAATACTTGAATAATAGTTTGCACATGTAATGGTTTCTACACCTAATAAATTTAATGAACCTAGTTTTAGATTATACCAAAATCTGGATGTTGAGTAAAAAAAGAGTAACGGATCAGTTCACGCAACAATCATAAAAAATCAAAATCTCCCTACCTTGCCGAGGGTATGAGCCAGCGCCGCCCCCGCAACCCCAGCGCCGACAATGATAATGTCAGCATCTCCGCCGCTCTCCTGCCTCGAGACACCGGCGGAGGCGGAGGAAATCTTAACGCGTTCATCTTTTCCGGCAGCCTTGGAGCCTCTAGTCCTCCTTATCTTCCGCCGCAAGTTGTACAGCAAAGCGAATCCAAACAACGAAGCGGCGAAACATCCAAAAATATACTGATCGATCATCACCATTTTCGATTGTTGCTAACGAATTTTCTCTCTGTACCTTGGTATTTTGTGTCTTCTTAATTTGTTTGTGAGCACTCAGAATTTGCGTGTGATGGTTTTTTGTGTTGTTATGGCGCCTTTAAATAGGTAAACAACTGAACCGGCTTTAACGGCTCGGCTTGTGCACACGGAAAGCGTGTATCGGCCCACCCCAAAAATATATATTTTATTTTTTTCCTTTAATTTAGTTATTTGTTTGTTTTTTCAAAAATTCTTAAATGGGGCTGTGCTACTCTGCGACGGGAGTCGTAAAAATTAGTTGAGCCCCATGCATTTATTGGCTCGTCAAAATAAACCGTCGCCAAACCCATCTCTGGTATTTGCACGAGAAACGTGGCGGATGTTAGTGGTGACGCCTAATCATATTTTCCACTAGAGAAAAGTTGGTCACGAATCCACATACTCGCCATTTGGATATCATGATCACAAATCTGTATATTATGAATTCATTTGATGATGTATGGGGAATTTTAAAATTTTATTTAGTATTGTGTTATATAAATTATAATCTGTTGCGCTGGTCACGCTTACCATGCAATATTTCTTATACAATAATACAATAATATTGAACGTTCATATTTTATGTGACACCCTCTTTGGGAACACCCAAAAGAAATCATGACTTAATTTGAATTCCATCGCTCATTTTTCCCAACTCCAAAACAAAAAGTCCATACTGTACCGCTGGTTATAATCCCCAGATGTATTAAGATGCTCTTTAAAAATGATATCATCATCATATAAATATATACAATATTTGCCATGATATTTACTCGTTAGAAGAAAAAAGAAATTAATTAGGAGCCCGCAACTTTCATTATTTTCTGAATCATGTCTGCACGTTTATTAGAAAATTAGTTGAGTCCCTCTATTTACTCTTTTGGTGGAAGAGATCTAACTTTCAATTAGCACTATTAATGCTAGGCTATATATTATGCTTCGTTTTCATTAAAAATTAGGTATTTAAATAATTCTTATAGCTATATTAATGAAGCACTACACGGACCTAATCCAAAACAATTTAATATAAAGACGTCCGTGTTTACGAGTAATCAATAAAAAATAACAAAAATAAAATACAAGACCTAAAAGAATAGAAATGAGAAGCCTAAACTTAGATATTCCAAAAATAAAATACAAAATCAATTATTAAAAATTGGCATTACAAAAGAAAAGAAAAGTGAGTATTATTTAGGATGGCGGTCCTCGTTGGAGGAGCAGAAAGCGTGGCCCCACCCCCACACACAGACACACTACATATATATATATATATATATTATATATATATATATATATATATATATATATATATATATAGGCCACATTTGACTCTACGGTCAAATTCTTAATATGGTCAACGCCATGGATTCAAAATATTTCATTTTAGGCTCCAAGGCATATTGATCTTGTCACATATATAAATATAGCGTGCATCTCCCTGTACATATTATAATTATAGGTAAACTTTTAAATAGTCATTTTGAATTAGTAAAAAGTGTTTCTAACTGTGAATTTAAAAAATATATATTTTTAGTTATTTGGATAAAATACATTTTCGTTGTGCACCTTAGTTGTGCTACAATGTCAAATTACATTATTGTACGATTGCACTCAGTCGTGTAATTCAGTCGTCTTATAGTAGTGTAAATTTATATTTTTGCACGACTATGCTCAGTGCGCACTATACGTATTCTTAATTCAGACGACAATATAAATTTATAATGTTGTACGAATGCACTTAGTCATGCACCTCCACTTGTATAACAATATTAATTTATATTATTACACGACCACATCTCCTTCATGTACCTAAATAGTACACTCTAGTGAACCACACTATTTTTTTCTTTCCCAATGAATGCCGCGTAATTAAATATATTCACCTAAAGGTGGATATAAATGATAATTTTTAAATTAGTGGTTAAAAATATTATTTACAAAATGAAAATAATTATTTTTCTATATTACAACTTATAATTATATAAAATTTATTCAATTCTCACAAAAATAAATAAATTAGTCAGTATAGCGTAGCGTGTAGTATTTATATATAAAAATACTTGTAAACTTGTAGGCGTACGTGAATATACGAATATTTAGTATATAATTAGATGCAAAATTCCATAAACAACGCTCATTTCTGACTGCTGACAACCAATTTAAAATGTTTGAAAATACTTCTATTTGCTTGATCTTAACAGACAAATTATTAGGCCGGCGAATTAATTATCTGAAGTACGTAAATCAATAAATAAATAAGTGTAATTAAGTTAGCCTGACAATGTCCATGGACTGACTATAACTGATTCGGTCATCCAATTAACCATGTGGAATTGAAGGGCTAAAAACAAATCAATAATATTTAATTAGTAGATGAACTTTATAAACATAGTTGATCTCTTCAAAATTGTTATACACGTCACACTATAAACAAACTCAATAATTTTATTTCTAATAGAATTTGAAACTCCAATATTCATACTCAGATTAATTATCATTGGCCGGTTACGTACTCCAACTTCAAGTTGGATTTAGAGGGTGTTTGGCTGAGCTTATAAGTTCATTTTAAAGTGTACGTAAAATATTACTTGAAAAAAAAATTCTTTCGAAAATGAGATGTTACCAACTTAATTATAAACTCTGTTTGAGTATGATAATTATGAGATCCAATTTATTTATTTATTTTTAAATTATATTGATCTTACGTGTTTTTAATGTTATCATCCAAACATGCACCCAAACAACTTACATATTTTAAAAATAAGACCGAACATCTTATACATTATGAAAATATTATATTATGTAAAACTCATATGAAAACTCAATTTAACAATCAAATTGAACATTTTCATTTTTTTTAAATCATCAAGCTAAAACAAAATACGTACTTATTCGGTCCTACCAGTTTAGATTCGGTAATTCAATAGCACAACTCACCCTAGATCATAACTTGTTAGAATAAAGATTAGTTAATTATATATGCACATATATTGTGGGGCAATCAATGAATTAATAATATCTGTTATTAGGATTAATACTAATTTGTGTGTGTGTGTGTGTGTGTGTGTGAGAGAGAGAGAGAGAGAGAGAGAGAGAGAGAGAGAGAGAGAGAGTTCGCTGGTTTGGTGAAGAATCAAAATGAGTGTACTTGACCCAACCACCTTGACCTTATTTGGCATATTTTTCTTTTTCATCATTTTCATGCAGGAAGAAAACGCAACGCAAGTTCCCATGCACAAGTCAACTTTGTGCTGCTGTGAATATTTAACTAATCAATTTTGCACGTACGCTTATAATTGAACTACTACAGTATTATGCAATTTTGGATTCAAAACTAGTCTTGTAGATTCTCTGAGTTGGAGCGCAATTTTGAACTACTACAGTATTATGTAGTTGAACTGCTAGCTAGCCTCGCAAATTTTAAATTAAAATTTTCTGTTTAATTAAGTCGGAGCGTGTAGTGATGATAGAAGTTGATTCTTATAAGTTGATATATACGGTTTTATCCTATCGACGTTGATCGATTACTCAGTATTGTTGATGTGTGTGGGATAATCTTCTCCATGGAACGAAGCTCTATTTTTCTCTCATATATGGATTAATTTATTGTCATGCAAATGTTGTGTGTCTTATTGCTTAGCTATAACTGCTCGTAACTATTCAAAACACTATTGCTTGATTGAGCATTTTTTTCTTTTTTGTACATGACATTCTCGATATTTTTTGCTCATAATTAGGGGTGTTAAGGTACGACATATCTTACTTTTTTTTGTCATACATTATATCTTACCTTAATTTACGGTATGACAAAAGTCATACCGTTGTCGTACCTTTACTTTCGGTATACCTTAAGTTCGGTATGACACATAATGCATACCTTTATCATACCTTTATTTCGGTATATCTTACCGTACCTTAATTTGATATACCTTACTTCGGTATACCTTATTGTACCCATATTTCAGTGTCTACCATATCGACAATTCACGTTATGTACCATATCAAAATTATTAAACTATATTAAATATTATATGTTTATGAATTCTTACTATGAACAAACTACGTATTATATTTTTATATAATATATCTCATTTCCTTTTAATTGTTTCAATCATTCTTGTTAACTTTTAATTTTAAAAATTTAAGAAGAATAAAAGATTATTATGCATTATATAATTTAATTTATCTTTTTATTCTATTGAAATAATTTTATATCTTATAATTTACATATACATCATTATATTTTAATTTTTATTTTTTATTCATTTTAATTTTTAAATTTATTGATCGAAAAAAATAGAAGATTATTATTTTTTACATTTAATTTCAAATAGTTCATTTTTAGTTATAATTTATGTATTAATTTAAAGATAAAAACACAACTTTTATGATAAACTTACTAAATATTGTATTATATATATATATATATATATATATATATATATATATATTAAACAGTACACACCTTCACTTCGGCATATACCGTAGTACGATATGATGATATATACCGTCACATCGGCACATACTTTCACTTCGGCATATACTGTGATACGATATGACGGTATATACCGATATATGACGGTATACCGAACTTTCTGTATACGCCGGTATACCTTAACTTTTGAAAATCCACATCGTTACCTTTCCGTAAAATTCCGATAAGGTATCATACCTTACTGAAAAATCGGTATACCGTAAATATTGGTATCTTCGGTATTTTTTCGATACGGTATGGACGGTATTTTTTGCCAGCCCTACTCATAATTAATGAAAATTCCTCTTAAAGGAAAAAAAAAAGATTTACATGTACGCAAGGATGAAAATATCGCGGATATATCGCGGATATTGACATTGCGATACGGATATTGGGGGGAATATCTTTTTTCCCGAGTATCGACGAGAAATCGCAATATATCGCAATATATCGTGATTTTTTTAATATTTCTATAATATATTTTGATTTTTATTTAATACTATATATTTTTGTGATCTTTTTTAGGTCTTCAATGTAATTATTTGAGTTGCAATATTCTTTGCTTTATAAAAACATTCACTTTGCAAAAAAATATAAGAGAAAGAAGACCGGAAAATCAACGGATGTCTTAGAAAGAAAAGTGAGATGCACGTGCACCGACTTTATTTTTTCATTTTTTTAGTTAGAGGACATAATGGACAAATCACTAAAATTTTTCTCCCCATATATCACACGAAATTGAAATCTAAGATTGAATATAAATTATTTGCCAAATCTTGATTCTATGAATATGGGTGGCATTGATCATAATGATATGTCCCAAGATTCATATGCTTCTTACACATGTGAGTTCACAAATTGATTGGACTACTCAAAATGTGTATCAACAAAATAATTGGGTCAGTGGACATTATCCAATTTATGGTGAAGCTGTTGGAAGAAATCAAGAAACATATCAAGCGCATGTGCATAATTATATCCATAATTACTGGAACGTGATAAATTGGTACCAATATTGTTTAGAACAAGATGACATTCCATTTACTATATTTGAACCTCATAGATCCTCATTTTGGTATTAATTGTACTTTATAATGTTTATTTAGTCATTTTATGTTGTATTATGTATTATTTTGTCAAATATATTGTCTCAGACGGTATTTATATAGTGTAATATTCATATATTTGCTTTCAAAATACAATTCTATCAAAAAAATTAGTGGAATATGTGCATAATAATATGTCATAATAGTTCCTAAAATTTCATGCTAAATTTCCAAGATTTTAATATGATTTCTGTCATTTTTTTCAATTTTCTGCGATATCGATATATCCGTCGATATATCTGTAAAATTGAAATTGCGATATATGTTGCGATAGCGATATTTTCATCCTTGGATGTACGATTGATCTTGAATTTGAATAAGTCAAATTTTAACAAAAACTTTCCTAATATAGATGGATTATGATCTCGACGACATAAATCGACATGCTCTAAATAATCACATCAGAGTGGTTGCCTTTTTTTTTTAGGAGAGAAAGAGAGATTGCAACGTATTTTTAGTAAGTCGTGAATTAGATTAAATCATTCTCAACGAGTTTATGAGAAATATAATAGACTCGAAACTAATATGATATGTCAAACTGAACACTTAAAAAAATAATAAAAATAAAAATGTCACGAGTGTACGTATAATTTACAGAGAAAAAAGAAGAAAAAAACAAATATTTGAGTTTTTAGAAAATGGACGTGAAAACGAGAATTTCCAAGATGTGCATGTTGCAATAAGAAAAATGAAAACTAAATATAATAATACTCCAATTAATGGCATTTTGAGTGCTCCATTTTTGACCAAGGTAAAGTGGATGTACCCCCACAAACAAAGAAATCGTGATTTCAGGTTTCACATGGAAAACAGGCATATTCTCTTTCTCGTTGGATTTTTAAAAAAAAAATATTATTATTCATTATAGTTCATTAATTTGTATTATATCATTGCAATTTGCAAAATACGAATGAAATACAATATTAATTATTATGATTCAAATAAAACATTATCATAATAAAGAATCTCATCTTTTTCTTCATTTCCTTTATTTTTCTTTTCCCATCTAAGCGTCCCCACTCGCGTTCAATTTTAACAACTCAATTCGATCATATATATGCTGCTTTAGTGGATCATTCAAGGACCATTCTTCAAAGTTAATACGTACATACTCTCGTCGTTTCTGAATAAGTATCGTTTTAGTACTTTTAACTATGTTTCATAAAGAAAGTTGATTTACACATACAAGCTGGAAATTAAATGTTATATATATATATATATATATATTTATCCTCATTAAATGTATCTAAACATCTCATTTTAACTCTTAATTTTATTGTATTAACAATTTAACATGAAAGTGTATAAGATAATTAGATTAGTTTATTAATATGTGTGCATTTCTCCAAAACAACATTTATTCAGAAAGGAATGGATCGGAGGATAATTTATTATATATATATATATATGTACTTATTCACTCATATAAATCTTAATTATATAGGCATATACACACATACGCAACGAAAAATTAATATCATGCTGTATATTCAAACGTCTTAACACTAACCAATTAATTAGCTATACGCTATGGTGTTATAATATTATTTATATTTCAATGTAATTTAAAGACTTAAAGTTATGGTATCTACGATGGGAAAGCAAAATAATAATTCAGAAAACATAAATGTACGTAGACTTTATGAAATTATCATTTTTACTTCCTGTGGATCAACGTGGGAATGGGGATTTGAAAGCATAAAGTCTCTTATGGCAGCTTAAGGAATGTTACGTTTTTCATTAAACTGTGCATAAATAAAATTTTTAATTTGACTTAGAAACCTATACCTAACTGGATTGTAGTGCGAAAGTCATAAAGCTTTCATTTGCACTGCAACAAAATACCAAGTCAAGATAAGAAAAAACTTTGTGACAAAGACTCCCTTTTTGTTTATAATTAGTTATTAAAGCCAGCTATATATAAATTAAGTGAAGTTTCAGTAAATATACGAAGACATGAAAGAAGCCTAGCTTAAAGTAGTTGTGTTTTAGCAAACTTAAATTCTGTAATAGTACGTACATATGCTAAAATTAACATGTATATCTCTTAGATAAAAAAAAAAAAAAAAAAAGAAAAAAAGAAGAAAAAATCTTATATCCATCCATATAATTAATTAACTTGAACGGTTCTAATTAATTAATTCATAATTTATACTCTAAGATAATGTTTACATTTGATTTCTTATATATATATATATATATATATATATATATATATAGGATATGGTTCAAATAGGGACTAGGTATTGGTGTGAGAAATAGAAACAAATATCAGCCTTTAGATTTAGATGGATGAATGGTTGAGATACAAAATTCGACCCCCTTTATTTTCGGTAAGTTTGACTGTTCTATGAGGGTTAGGGGTAGTGAAGAGATTTTGCCAAAAATTCTAAATATTCAGTTATATCCAGATCTTATATATTCCATGTATTGCGGTTTTGTTTTAGGTAAATATCCCACTATTCACGTAATTACTCTAGTCACTCATTTATTGCATCAGTTTTTTTTTTTCTTCTGCAAACCGTTTGCTAAGAGATGCGCTCGTCTGGGAACGAGAGTTCTACCGATTTTTGGTATTAATTGTTGTCAACTGAGATTGATAATTTCTTTAACAAAGTACGAGCGTTTTTGGTATTAATTGTTGTCAACTGAGATTGATAATTCCAAAGATATGCATTATAAATCATTATGTCTGTTTACAAAAACAGTAAATATATGTCTTACAAAGCAATAATATATATATTACAAAGCACTTATATATTCTTACAACAATAATCATAAAAAGTAAGGAGTATGTATTTCAAACATTATTATATGTCTTTCAAAGTAATAAATTATATATTAGGAAGCATTAGTTATTGTTTTGTTTCTTTACTGATAATTTAGCAAGTGAGTAATTAAAATATTAACTGATGTTTTGTAATATATTATTTAATGCTTTGGTAGATATATATTAATGCATAAAAAGATAAATCTGGAGTTTTCTAACTTCATACTATACTAAACATTATCTTCTATTTTTTACTATTAGTATATCAATAAGAAGTTGAATTTAATGAATTAATGTGTAAAACAATAATGTACATGTGTAACCAAATGTTTGAAACTGTTTTCAAAAGACATCATTCCATATCATGTCAACATGTACAAAATATCATCAACGTATCAATAAAAAATAACCACATATCCAAAAACTTATCCCATGTATCTATCACTATTCTTCCAAAATAAAATACACTGCACAATTTAATATTCAACATTATACAACACCCTTCAACAAATCACTAACACTAAACTATAATTTTCATACAAGCAACCGTGAAGATGGAGCGAGTCTTACTGGCAATCTCCCCTGCATGAATGTTCAATTTGAATGTCAGTATGACCACACTATAAATAAAATAACATATAGACGAATCACTCTTATTTAGCACTAAAAATATTATAACGAAGCATTATATGATAAAAAAAAATAACATTAATATTCTTAGGAATAATTTTGTCTTAATGATATCTAGCACCACATTCCATGTTCTTTAGCATCAAATATGGTTTATCAATTATTACATCATTACCAAACATAAAATATTTTATTAATTGTATTACTATTTAGCACCATAAACATTATAATGAAGCATTGCACAACTTCTCGACAATTTCAATAATATTTAGGTATTTTTAGGCATTCAAAACTTTAACATTGTTTACATTCATCATCATATGAAGCACCAAGTTCACTATAATTAAACATTAAACATACTCTATATATCATCACATCATTAATGATTTTGTTCATATAAAAAATCAAGATCCCAAATCGGAATAAAAATTTACGGCAACACGAAATAATAAGTAAAGTAGATATTAATTCATAATAAACACCAATACAATCTTATCAAATAAATCGACAATATCCAAATTGAATGGGTAGAATTACCTTGTTTCAATCTCAGCATCTTCTGTTTGCGTTCAAGTCATGTTATTTTCTCGATCGCTGTCGCTGCTTACTCGACAACCTCCCTTCACAGTCTTCGGAAAACATTGGTGCAGTATTCACTATACAAAATCGGCAATTGACGTGTTCTACAGTAGCACCGGTCGATTATTTGGGAGTGAAATCGTCAAGCTTCTTTCGATCTTGAATGATGCTGTAAAACTTCAGAATTTGCTGTCAAACTTGCTGAAAATCAGAACCCAGTCGTCGTTTTTCTTCTTCTGAAGTAGCAGTCGGCGCCGTTCTTTTGGGGGAGAGAATCATTAGGTTTTGCTTTAGATTGGTGCTAGGGATTGTTTTGAATTTCAAATATGGATAGATATAATTAATTTCAATACAAATCGTATCTTCCTCCAATTTAATTGTATGTTTCCATATAAAATTATACATTAAAATACATTTTTACCCCTATCGAATTATTAATTAGATTATATTAGATTTATCCTATTTTTCAGTATTTAATCTCACCCATCCATTCTTAATATGTGTATGGTTCAGATTTGTTCCTATTTCTCACATAGAGGGTAGTCCCTATTATAACCAACCCCTATATATATATATATATATTATATTTGATGTTTTCCACGTACACACGAAAAATAAAATCATATTATACATGTGTATATATATTGTACGGTTTTCCATAATACCACCACAATATTTATGCAAATGTTTCTTTCGTTTTCCATCTTTAATCATGAAGCTTATGACCCAATAAAAAAATTATATAAAGCTACTTGTGAAAAAATCGTAGCAGACCCAATAAAATTAAATCAGAGCCTCGAACTATAATGTGTGCTATTAAAAAATCAGAGCATCGAACTATAAGGTGTGCTATCAAATGTTATATATATATATATATAGCTAGGGACAAAATTGAATCTCAAATAATTAATTCGTCTAGCTAAGTACAAAATATATATCACCTTTAATTTATAATCTCCCCATAAACCTCCATTTTGTCTTGTGCGATACCATATTAATTATTCCCACGTATATATAATTGATTAACACAATTATCAATAAATAATGACAATAAAAAAAAAAAAAACCTTCTTGGATTATGGAACAAATAAATCTTAAATCTCGATCATCAAGATCTTTATAGATACTTTGAATGCGCATATTCAAAGTTAAAATTTCAACAGTATTTGGTAAAATATAGTCAACTTGGCTACAAATGGTAGATTAATATCCATTTCAAAATATATATTGTTTTATAATTTTTAATTTTTGTCAAAATATTTTTAGCATAACATATTTTTATAGACTCTCTCAATTTTAATCCTATATATATTAGAAAGAGAGAGAAATTTGCATTTATTAGGAATTTGATATGTTTTGGAAAAAAGAAGGCCATATTTGTTGAAATTATTATATCTTAATTATGTTAAAAACTCTAAATGAATGTATATTTTGAATTGGATGGATCCGGTTACTAGTTTTGACTTTTGATATTTGAGAAATTGTCAGACTAAGATGCTGTTACCGAAAAATCTTACTATCTTACAGTTTACATTCTTTATTATTTGGAATTGTTATTATATTATATATGCTAATGATTTGTATAAACATTTACTTCAGGTAAAATATTGACCACCATTCATTTCGTCAAGGCCTGGCTAGCTTCCGTAAAATCTTGATGAATTTAACTATTTAAGTTATATGTTGCTGTAGTCAATAGATATATTTTTTAGCTTTAATTTTCTAAAATAATTATCAATATTAAAGATACATAAACTAATGGCGCCAATATATATTTGGAGATCACGTGGCTTGAATCAATTCGTAACCTCTTCAATTCGAAATTGAAATTATATTATAAACTTGGAAATAGTAGACTAATATTCATTTTTTGGAAATAGATAAAAGTAAATAGTGATTGGGAAAAAAATAACTTTTAAAAGACAAAAATTTGTATGAGACAGATCAATACATGTGAGTTAATGATACTTCACTCATAAATAATGATACTTTACCCATAAATAATGATACGTGTGAGTTAATGATACTTCACCCATAAATAATGATACTCACATGTGAGTTAATGATACTTCACCCATAAATAATGATCCCCGAATGTGAGTATTGATCCGTCTCATGTATGAGACGGTATCACCCAATAGGGAATTTTGTGGGCAATTTGTCCTATGACACACTTGGTTCCCCCACCCAATTATTGGCTCAGTATACTTTTGACATTTATTATCATTACCCAACAACTATATATAAGAGCATCTCCAATAGCTACTCTAAAGCTCTACTTTAGAGCAAAAGAGGGAAAAAACCTTCTCCAACAGCTACTCTATTTGGTACTCTAAAAAAGAGATAGAGTTTTTTTGCTCTATTAATAGAGTTGTACTGTACATGCTCTAAAACTATTCATTTCCTTTTTTTTATTTTTTTTTATTTTCCTTCTTTTCATCTCATTTTCGACGGTAGATATGGGCGCTACATTTTGCCAAGTTCTGAATGAAAACACAGCTGTTTCATCTCACGTTTTTTTCTTTTTTATTTTGTTAATTTACATGATTTATATTTATATTTATTAATCTTATACTTGAATTGATTTCTTCCTTAAAAACATTAACATAAAAAATTGTATATCAAAACAAAATTGTATATTATAGTTTGTACTTTTTATTTATATTTGCAATATTAGTATGTAATTGTGCTTGTTTGCAATATTATTATAAAATATTTCCATGTTTTATTAGTATATAGTTTCAGAAATTTTAATAGTTATTTTTGTTAGGAAAATATTGATTAAAGTAAATATATAAAAAGGAATAATATGGAATATTCCTTTTTAGAGTAGAATTTAGAGTAAACTGTTGGAGATGAAGTGAGGACCATGCTGTATAATAGAGATAGAAGTGCTGTAAAATAGAGTCAACTGTTGTTGATGACCTAAATATATATATTTGAAAGGCAAGAGTCCCAATTATTGGCTTAGTGTACTTTTGACATTTATTATCATTACCCAACAACTATATATAAATATATATATTTGAAAGGTAAGAGTTGACATCTACGATTATTAAAAATGCAATGATTAATTGTCTAGATTGCCACGATTAATTTAAATGAGCCACGATTAATTGTCTACATTGTCATGGTTAATTTAAATGAGGCACGATTAATTGTCTACATTGCCACAGTTAATTTAAATGAGTCACAATTAATTTTTAATGAGGCACGATTAATTGTGTACATTGCCTCGATTAATTTGATGAGCCACGATTATTTGTTATAAGCCAAGATTAATTTTTGAATGAGCCACGATTGATTTTTGAATGAGCCACGATTAATTTGTGAATGAGCCACGATTAGTTTTTTTGTTATGAGCCAAGATTAATCATGCCTTTTTTTGTTGACCGAATTAATCTTAGCTTTTTTATTTAAATTAATCGTGGCTTTTTGATTGAATGCATTTATTTCTTATGTAAGTGAGGTAGCTACTGAGTTTCATTAAATAAAAAAAAGGGGAATGTAGGAATTTATTGACCGAATTTAATACATGCTTTTATTGTTGTGTAAGGAGATAGGTTACAATAATCTGAGCAAAAAAGTTAGAACAAAAGTTCGAGAATTTTTTTTGAGCAAGACGTGTGCAAAATTTTTTATTAAGAAGAAAGTAGTGTACGAAAATTTTCATTTTTCAAAGGTACGTTTTGTAATGTCCATTTTTGGGAAATTATTTTATAAATATTTCTCATTTTGATTATATTGCATATGTTTACGATTTGAAAATAGGCGAGAGAGAGACAAAGAGAGAGAGAGAGAGATTTGCATGTCGTAGCCTTTTATATATTTTTTAATCATAGCCTTGTTTCAATAAATTATAGCCTTATAAAAAGGTTTAATCGTAGGCATAAACTAAGAAATCATAGCATTGGTTCATAATCGTAGCCTTTAATATATTGATCATAACAATGTTTAATAATGTTTAGTTAATCGTAGCCTTAATTACATTAATCGTAGACTTTAAAAGCTAATTGTAGCCCAGTGTTAGCTAATCGTTTCTTATGAAAATATAATTGTGACTATTTCTTTAATATAATTGTTATTTTTTTATTAATCGTGGCTTTTTAAAAATTAATCATGTCTTTTTTTATTAATTGTCGCTTTTTTTTAAAAGTAATCGTGGCTTTTGTTATGAATCGTGGCTTTTTTAAATGTATCTCTTTTGTCGGGTCCTCAAGCTCATCAAACCACCCTTGCCATAAATGCATATAATTGACGAGAATGAGGATATTCGCTCCAGGACCTAGGCCTCTAAATCGTCCGTAGACCACAGTGATGATCGTATCATCATCAGCATTCATGAGCTGCATGGTCGAGCTGTATCCAACAAGGCGTTCAGTGGGCTGTGGAGCCGATGTGCTGGTTTCCTTCTGCTGTAAAATGGGTTGTAGAGCACTCTGGGCAGGTGGAGTGGGTGCACAAACGGCACTATGCTCGCTCAGCTCCGGGCTGTAGTGGCCCATATCAGGTGTGGGTGACCTACGACTGGGTCTGGCACTGCGGTGACTCAGAGTCGGACCTTGCTCTCTACGCAGGCGGCTATAGCCCTCTCAACAGCCTGGTCCATAGCCTCCTGAATACGGGGCATCATATCCTCCCTCACAGCTGCCACAACCCCCTGAAGTCAGCGCTCCATAAAACTCTCTAAGAGATCCCCGCACTTCATCTAGACCAGTGGTGCTCCCCATTGCTCTAAGATCGATCCTTCCTCGAACGCTTGCTCCCCATGCTCGAGGAGGGCTCAATCTACAATTTGAATCTACTTTGTGCTCGGTTGTCTCGTCAAGGAGGGGGCGGAGACCGTGTATCTCATCAGGGAGGATATGATGGAGATCGGGTATTTTGTCAAGGGGGATGAAGATAGGGTATCTCATCATTTGACTCGTCCCTCAATGCCCGGCTCGTTTGTCGACCCTTCTGTGTTCTTTGAGCAGCTCTAGGGCATCGGGCTGATGGCCCACAACGTCTGCTGCTGAACTGGAACAGCAAGATGCTGCATTTACAAGCATCTTCTTCTTGTTCCCCTTTCGAGGGGGAACAAATCTCACGCTCTGAGCACCGCCCTCCAGCTGCATGCTCAAGTAATATGGAGTCCCCGTCTCCTCTTGAGATGGTACCAACAAAACCATACGTAACTGCATGAAATTAATAATATTATTAAGATTAATTAACAAATATAGATTTGATATTCTAAATACAGAAAGAAACCTAAAAACGTACCGATCCCTGCAATAAGGTGCTTAGGTCAGTTGTAGGTTGACTAAATGTCCACCTCAAACACCGAGACAAAGTGAGCTATCCACTATGCACATCAATCTCACCAACTCCGGTATCACATCACAAGCCCATATCTGTAAAATAAATTAATAGATTCATTACATTCTGACTTGATTTAACTATACATCACTAATTTAGAACAACAAAATTAAAACTAAATACCTAGAGTGCCTAGATCGTCCCATAAAAATGATATTGCCCGTGGCCTTTCCCGCCCATAGCCTGTCGAGTCATGGGGACGAGGCTAATGAAGTGCATCAGCATCTGGTAAGAATATGCCCTACGGAAATGAATTCCACCTCTCCACATCGTCCACCAGAGCCCACACCCATGGATCCACGTATCGATTCTGATCCAGGTATAAAATCATCCGGTATGTGAATAATATGTTCGCAACCTTCACATAATCCGAAGCGTCTCTGACCATCCTCATCTATGTGAACCTCTCCTCCATCTAACGGACGATCGTGCGCTGCCCTTGAAATGATCAATGGTAGACAGCTCTCAGCGGAACAACATGCCCGCCATTCGGATCGAATGTCGAGGTGTCGAATTGTAGACCTGACACCAGGTTGTACTCACTTCGACCAAAGCACAACTGGGAGCGATGAATCTGAAACTATGCCTCCCATCTCACCAGTGCACGATCCGATACGCGCACCTCATGACTCATCAAATCATGAATCACCTTCTTCTGAACGTCACCACCCCTGTAGTCGAGAAAATATCTGAAGCATTCAGATCTAAACAATTGCATAACATCACCACCACCTATCGCATGTAGTGTGACTCTGATCATTTCAACTACTTCCGATCTGGCATACACTATGACCTCAGGCCTCAGGCGCTGTAGCGGCTGTCTAAGCCAATCAATCTAACAACATTTTCAAAATTACAATTTAAATAAATAGATTTAATATTTCATATAAATTGGAAATTTGCAAAATTTAAATCACAAAATTTAATAATTGTGACACAAATTAATCATGGCTAATAAAATTAATCGTGGCAATGTTTTTAATTAATCTTGGCTTATTAAATTAATCGTAACCCATTTAAAATTATCGAGTCTCATTAAATTAATTGAGGCAATGTTTTAAATTAATCGAGGTAATATTTTAAATTAATTGTGGCTCATTTAAAATTAATCGAGGTAATATATTAAATTAATCGTGGCTCATTAAATTAATCTTGACAATGTTTAAAATTAATCATGTCTCATTTAAAATTAATCAAGGCTCATTATATTAATCGAGATAATGTTTAAAATTAATTGTGGATTTTTTTAAATTAATTGAGGTAATGTTTTAAATTAATCGATTAATTTCATGAGCCATGATTAATTTATAACAGTCCACGCTTATTTTAAGGAGCCTCGATTATGAGCCATGATTAAGTTCATAAGCAACGATTAATATAAACAGGCCACGACTATGAAATAATGATCTCAACATACAATATTTTTTCAAATCAATCATAACATTCAAAGCAATTCATATACCAATCATAGTCGTAAATGTATGCTTAAACTTAACCCATTTCATCGAATTGAACCTGAGAAGAGGAAGATGCCTCCAGTTGTGCTCCTGAACCTTGATCCATCTCCGACGACTTTCTTCTGTAGTAACGACAGTTGAGAGAGAGAGATGTGGTGAGAGAGAGAGAGAAAAAGGAGAGTGACAGTAGTGAGAGAGAGAAAGAGGCGGTGTGTAACACCCCAGATTTTTGGATAAGGTTTAGAGAGTTGTTAATATTAATTAATTAATTAAAGAAGAAATTTAAACAAGATTAGCTATGGATGGATGTCAGTCACGACTTTAAGAGTCAGTTTTCGTGAAGATCGTCTTTTCGGAGAATATAATCTTAATTCTTTAATTGCCATTTGTGGTTTCTTTAGAAAGGTTTTAACTCAAGGAGTACACCGGTGTTTTTAGATTTTAAATCTAAAGTCATTTGAGTTCCCGGTGATGGAAAACGTATTTAAAAAGGGGAATGAATAGTAACTTTTGCGTGCGTTCGTGTTTTGAGAAATTTACGAAATCCTCTTCGTTTATCCGAGTCCAGTTCTATCAGGCCCCTCTTATGGGAAATGACTCAAGGATTCCGTTGGCGTTCACGGATTTTCATTCTGAGGTCAATCGAACGCCCGGGAGCAAAATCTGTCAGTCTGAGTAAATAGTAAAAAGTAATTCCAAAAAAGAAATCTTTGCTCGTGTTTTTTCTGAAGACCCCGTCTCCTTTACGAATTGAGTTGGTTCATTAGTGTTCGAGCCAACGAGTCTTCCGGTATTTTTAGATTTCGTGTCTGAAGTCATTTGGACCTCGACATCGAATAAAACAACTTTTAACCGAACCCGGGGTAGCTTTTGCAGTATTTCCGCACAGCAATGGCTTCCAAGGGAAGCCAAAGCTTCTCCTATAAATAGGGGACTACCCCTTTTGCATTCTTTTGCTCATTTCTCATCTATTTCACTTCTAAATCGAGAGGGTGAAAAGCTTTGAAAGCCGAGAAAGTTCTGTCGAAGTAAAAAGCGTTCTTCGTGAGTGTTCTTCAAGACGACGAGCGGAGTGGCATGGAAGGGATGCGGTGAGGGAATGTGCTAGGGGCGCCATTGGATCATAGCAGGCGGCTCTGCCGCCGTTGCGACTCGACGAGACGCCGAGCTAGCCACATTCCTTCGACGCACCTAACCCCGTCGATTCTTATTCTTCGGTCTCGACTCCATTTCTTTTCCGTCTTTTAAATTCCGCATTTACTTTCCGTTCTTTATGTTCTTCGCGTTCTTCATTATTGCTCGTCTAAAAGTTGTATTTCAATTTTTGTTGAAGTTCCAAATTAATAACGTTTACGTTATATTTCTCATTTTACTTCCGTTATTATTATTCTAAAAGATTAGCCTCGTTTATTCTGTTAAATTCCGTTCAAGCCACATTTAACGATTTCGGCGTTATTCTAAATATTAAGGAGGATTATCGTGTTTATGCCATTATTATGCCAAAATTCTTTTTAAGTTAAAGCATGTTGTTGCATGTTAAATTCAAGTAAGTTATTTTTAAGAAATTTCGAGTGAAGTGTTCTTCGTGTTCGTCGAAAGAATCAACGAACACGAAGAACCCAGTTGAAGATCGCCCAGAACTGGGCTGAGGAGAGAGAAAAAGAGAGCCCCGTGGGGGGGGGAGTGCGCCGCCGCGCCACGCCCCCCTCGGCCGCCCTAAGCCCGCCGGGGCAAGGGCAGCCCGCTGGCGCACCTTGTGCCGCTGCGGGGGGCAGCCCGTCGGCGCCCATGTGGGCCGCGATGCCCCCTTCTCCGTGTTGTTTTCGCCGTTTCTTTTCGGCTATTTTCGTACCCTCTTCCCAAACTTTTCGAGCCTTTCAAATTATGTCATATTCAAGTTTAAATTATAGTAAGGTGTTCAAGTTATTTTCGATTTATTTCGAATAAGCTATTCAAATTATTTTTCGTCTAAAAATTTAGAGATCAAGTCAAGAAGTTCCTTAAATAAAATAAATCCTTCTCGAACCCTTATTAAGTCAAAAGTCGTGCTATCCATGTTAAGTCCTAGCTAAGGGAATATTAGTTGGGTATTATTTAATCTCATGTTATTAGAAATCTTCGAAGGAGGCTGCTAAGTCGATGATTCGACTTTTGTAGGGGGAATCGAGCCTCGGAGGAATACTAAGGAAGACCACCAGCTCGTTGCCTCATCTTCTGTTCCGTAATCAAGGTGGGTAAATCTATACTCATCTAAAGTTTGAGCTAATGAGCTCTAGAAGCATGTTAGGACAAATGAGATATCTAATAAAGTATTTTTGCTCTGCCTGATTGATCTCTGTACAAGGAAGGAAGAAAGGAAGATATTATATTTTACGTGAGCTCTCAGGCATGTTTAGAAATGATAGAACTACTGGTGCGTCGTTTTTCACCAAAAATAAATGTTCCGACTTTCGTCGGCAAGCCCACACTGCAGAGTACAGTGGCGAGCAGGATCGTCTCCCAAAGGACCGGCAAGAATTACTCTTGACTTTCAGTCTGCGTGACCAAACTCCAGAAAAGGGTTTTGTGTGATTTTAACAAAATAAACGAAATTAAATAAATAAATAGAAAATAAAAGCACGAGTGAATAAAGCGAACGGATTTACAATATGAGAAGAAATATTCCGGATTCCAATTAACTCCACCCTAGCACACCTAAACCAATCCTTGATGCATAGATAAATTCAATTAACACATACAAATCAGTTATAGCTACCGAAGATGCTTACTGACACAGCCTAATTCCTCCGTAGTTTCTCGATAATCAGGAAGACGCTTCACTAATTATTTCCCTAATCGACTGACAACCGTAAGAGACGCTCTATAGGTTTAATGAGTCGACATCATTGAGCACTAGAGAAACCCGATTCAAAACCAACAGACTCTGACGCAGGACTGTCGAATAAAGACTGTTATTCCCTTGGTTCTGAAGAACCGTTTTACCACTAATTAAACTTAAACCACAATTACGGATGGCCGGTTTAATTGGCTACTAATTAATTTCGATTCACTAAATATTCGTGACTACCTAGCAATATCGAAACAATTAACGACTTGAAATACCGAAAATAACAGATGCATGCAAATAATTAAAATAGAAAAGCAATTAGATCTCATAGTTTAGCTAGGCCAGGGCTTCGTTAATTGTCATCGGAATAAGAAGAACTTAGCTTGATTGCATAATTAAATCAAACCTCCAAAGTATTATGTAGCAAAACACGATGAATTAATCGAAGAAGATGAAATAAATCTGCTCCAGAGCGTTTCTCTGGTGCCGCGTTCTTGCGTGTGTGAATAATGGAATGAATAATAAAGAAATAAGTCCCAATCTATATATAATATCCTTAATTAAAACATTATCATAAGGAAATAAAATCCTAATCAATCTAAACTAGGAAACATAGCAAAAGAATGACTCTTGAGGCGGTGGGAAGCTCAATTCCGCGTCCAGGTTTAATCGTGGGCCGAGAGTTGGGTTCAGCAAGCCCAAAACGCGTGTAGAGGCCCAGATTCTAGAAACTCGCTCCAGCTTTCCAGCTGCAAGCCCTTACGACCGGATCTACTTAGACTTGAATTATGCTCTTTCTTCACTTAGATTCTTTTTACACCAAAAGCATGAGCTTTTCTCCAACTTTGTACTACATCCCTACACAACTCAACAAACACATCATTCTTCGAAAATACATAAGTATAGGGAAATTAATTAGGAGAAATGGCACCAAAAGATAACAATAAAAGCAAGTAGAATACGCCCTATCACTACTAAAGTATTGTTTATTCTTAGCATGAGATGTTTAGAATTATCTTTAGTTTCGATTCGTATTTATTTACGTTCTTTTCCTGGAATCGAATGTTTATGCAGGATTTGATCTCAGAACTTTTAAGGGAGTCACTGCTGGGTTTTTCCCTCGCAAACTCGTTCGGGTATTTGAGGTAACCCTTCTTCTATGCTATGACATGCCTAAGGGTACAGTTGATGTCAGGTTTGAGCTAGATTGGGCCTAAAAAGAAAAGAAAAGATTTTGCGGATATGGAGAGGGCTTTTGCGTTTTGCTCTCCATATACCGTCAGTTGATTATTGGATATCTGGAAGTTTATTAAAGCGTTTCACTAAAACCCACTAAGTACATTAGTGCTCATGCCCCCTCTTTTTCAAATGTTTTACAGGTTGAGATGCTGAGGATGTTGGTGGATGTGGATGTGGGTTGGCTGCCAAGATTGTTTTGTTATTATCTAATATTCTTTTGAAATCGCACTATGTGATCTGCTACTCTGATACACTCTTTCCAATTCCGTTTAAAGTTCTATTATGATTATCAAGACTCTATAAATAATTTTCCCAGCCATAATTATTTGAGTATAAGATGCACACTAAGTTCTATTTCTACTTCTCGAGTATGATTTCCTTTCGTCTATCAAGGGGCTTGCATGCATTACTAACTATTGTCATCTATGATGAATGGTATCTGGTTATCCGTTTAATTAACCGTTCAGTTCCACTCAAGCATGCTCCCATTTAACAAAAGTGAACCCGAGTATCCTCGTCTAATGCCCAAAAACATATCTCGATTGTAAAACCAACTTATTAATTTTCCATTTTACCTCATTAACCCCTTAATGACACCCCGTCCCCACTCATTAACCCTTATCTCGGGACCGAGCAGTTACACAGTGAGAGAGAGAAAGAACAGTTTTTTTAATGACAGTGAGCAAGAGAAAGAGACGAAATTGAGAGGGTGGTGAGGTAGTTAGAATGTTTAAATTTCAAACCCTAAATCATAAATATTCTTTGCATGTTGAATTTATTCTCCTATTATATAAGTACACATTTCTGCCGCTTTTTCTGATTTTATGGGACCATGTGAAGGTTTGTAGGTAAAGTAAGTACAGATTCCCTACAAAACTCCACAATTTAAATCTTGCCTAACTAGATCAATTTTAATTTAATATTGCCTAGATATAAATTTAACCCTTCATTTTTTCGGAATACAAATCTAAGATCTCAAAACTGGTAAACCTACACCCTTTTAAAAGCTTAAATTCCACCGGATGTGCAGAAAAATATATTGTTGGAAAAGTTAGTTTAATAAATTAGCCGTGGTCTCATTTTGTTCATTTTTTGTGACCAAAATATTTAGAGGTAGCTCTGTTCAAATTTAGGAACGAGAATCACGATCAATATTATTGTGATTGAATGTGTTAATGAATGGATAGAGGGGTTAATGAATTAAGAGATGATAGTAGGTAATGAAAGTAAAAGAATACTTAATTTATTTTGATTCACTTTTGTAGTCAATGAAAGTTCAACAAAATATTAATGTTATATGTTTATTTGGTTTTAGAATATTATAGAATCCATAATTTAATAATATATTTTATTAATAAATATAGTGATTTATCTCAAAAATCCAAATTGATCTATTTAGTAACAAGTAAATATATTTCAAGATTTAGTACTAATATATTCCAAATCAAGACAAACTAATAAGATCACACCACCCTAGTCCTAGGCCCAGGAACACGTCACCTCAGTCCTAAACCTCAAGCATAAATTGCCTAAATTAAAATCCTTCTACAACTATAAATATGAGTTTCCATATCAGTTGAAAAACAAACCAACTCATAATTGAAAAGTTTAAGAAGTTGGAAAAAGATTCTCCACAAAATTCTTGACTGCATTTAATATGTTCAAGTGAGATTCAAGTCATTCTACATGGAAGTAATGCGTTCTTCGCCACGTTCAATCCAAAATTAAGGTTTTCAACCCTCCATAGACAACATTGTAAAGCTCCAACATTCAAGGTATTCTTGTAAGATTCAAGTCATTCTTCATCATAATCTTCTCAAATCTAGCGTTCAATCTGGAATCAAGGTTGTTGGCCCCCAATTATCATAATCTAAGTTCAAACATCAATCTTATGAAGATCAAAGAAGCACACTTACTTTGAAGATTTCAAGAACCGTTTTATTGGTCCTGGGGCGAGTCAGAATCAGTTTAGAGGGGGGGGTGAATAAACTGATTTAAAAACTGAACTACAAATACGGAATATTCAGGGCCCGTTTTGACTCGCGGGGTTATCCGTGCTTTGTGGAGATTAGTTGAGATGATTTGCTAGCTCAGAGTGTTGTGTGTGCTTGGGTTTGCAGTTTAAAACATGCAACTGAACTGAAAAGTAAAGCAGAGCACACAAGCAATTGATAGAGGTTCGAAGGTCAACTTCTACGTCCTCTCTTCCTTCTGCAGAAGGACAATTCACTATGTAAGTGTAAAGTTCCTTTATTACAGTTACACGGTGAAGACAACTGCTGAATTTGGCGAACGATAACTTTACGAGTCACGACCTTCTTTTCAGCTGGTGCTGTCCCAGAAACAGTGATCCAACGAACGCAGCCTCCTCAGCCGGTAGGTCAAAAGCTTACACTTGCGATCCCCAACTGTTCACTGGAGAGATAAGGTGCTATTGTCCGTCTTTACATGATTTTAGATATCGTTCGATCTTCAAGAATACAGTCTTGAAACTGATATCAACTGATATGCTCATTTGCGCGTCTGCATCTGAGCTGGGTAGTTGATCTCTGAAGCACTTGAACTGAGAGAGTTGCTCTGGCTGGAATTCTTCAACAACTAGCTTGATGAGCGATCTGGCTCCTTCTCTTCAGTTAGACTTTTGATTCTTCTGAGTTTTGAGTGTGAGGCTTTAGTGCTTTGGCGAACATCTTCGCGGAAAGTCTTAACTAAAGTTCTCTCCAAAATTGTCAAAAGTTAACATTCCCCTTCTGGGTAGCTCACAATTTATACATGAGTGGCTAATGACCGTTGATGATCACTGTGTGATCATAAATGATAAAGCCGTTAAGAGGCTTTCATTTAAAGAGAGCCGTTGAGTTGCCTTTGCTCTTCTGACGAGCTTTTGTTCCAAGATCTCGGTTGCATTAACTTCAAGATCTTCTTTGGCTTATCTGAAATTTGAATTTCAGTTACGGCTTCTGTCTTGATCTTCAGTTCTGAGATTTTTCTAGCAGTTGGAATCTTCAATTCCTCATCTGTCAGTTCTGCACTTCTCTTGGCAGTTTGGAAAACTTCAGTTGAGATCATCTTCAGCTGGCAGTTCTGGGCTTGGGCTTCATGCCTTCTGAGCTCCAGTTTGTTTGCTTCAGCTGGCAATTTGAACCAGTGTTCTTCAGCTAGCATTCTGGACTTGTGTCCCTTCAACTTGAACTTCCTTGGACTGGTTTTCAGTTCGGTTGCTGGCGCTTTATCAGTTGGACTTCAAAACTGACGCGTCTTCAGCTGGTATCCTTCGAACTTGTACTTCATCAACTAGAACTTCATTCTTCATCTGATATCCTTTGAGCTGTTATTTTCCTTCAACTTGTACCCTGGTCTTCTCTTCAGCTGGTATATTCTTTCAGCTGGAACTTCCTGAGCTGGTATTTTCTTCAGCTCGGATCTTGGACTGGTATACTTCTTCAGCTGGTATTTCCTTCAGCTGGAGTCGTCTTCTCTTCGGCTGGCAGTATTTTTCAGTTGGTATCATCTTGAACTGGTGTGTTCATCAGTTCAAACTGATGTGCTCTTCAACTGGTATTTCTTCAGCCGGTATTCTTCTCTCCTCAGCTGGCAGTCTTCTTCAGTTGGTATCATCTTATACTGGCATGTTCATCAGTTCAGACTGATGTGTTCTTCAACTGGTATTTTTCAGCCGGGAATGATCTAGAACTGGTATGTCCTTCAGTTCTTCTCTTCAGCTGGAACATCTCTTCAGCTGGGATTGGTCTCGAACTGGCATGTCCTTCAATTTTTTTCTTCAGCTGGTATTCTCCTTTAGCTATGATCTTTCTTCGACTGGAACATTTCTTCAGCCGGTATTGGATTAGAACTGGCTTGTCCTTCAGTTCTCTTCAGCTGGAACATCTCTTCAGCTGGGATCTTTCTTCGACTGGAATATTTCTTCAGCCGATATTGGACTAGAACTGGAATGTCCTTCAGTTCTCTTCAGCTCAAACATCTCTTCAGCTGGGATCTTTCTTCGACTGGAACATTTCTTCAGCCAGTATTGGACTAGAACTGACATGTCCTTCAGTTCTCTTCAGTTGCAACATCTCTTCAGCTGGTATTGGCACTTCTGAGTTGGTGCCTTGAACTGGTATTTTTCTTCAGTTCATCACTGTAGACTGGTGGCACTTGGCACTTCTCTTCATGGTACCTGCAACTTCCAGTTTGCCTTGCTAATTGTTCTAGCAAGCTACAGTTTTCTTTTTCATAGCCCTTTGTGGCTACATTTTTCTTTTTCTCTCTATTCTTTTCTCTCTCTTTTCTTTACTTAGCTCTTGGCCGGTTTCTTTCCTTTCTCCTTTCTTTTCTCTCTTTTCTTTTTCTCACATGGATTGATCATTTCTTTTGGCTTTGATAGCTCGATGATCATCCTTAGTTTTCTGCTTGATTTATTTTCAGTTTTTCAAGGCTCTTTGCGTATTTTGACATATTTTGGCATCTCATCAAAATCCCTTGTCAGAAAAACCTTGATAGTTTTTCCTAACATGTTTGAAGATCAAGTTTTGAAGTGGAAAGTCAGAGAATAATAGAGATTGGATCTGTACAAATGTATTCTGATTCAAAAATAATTTGAATTATATAATTTATATTTTATTATATTAAATATAAAAATTTGTGTTACAACATTCTATCATTTGTGCATTATACCAAGCATAATGTTGGGAAAACTATTATGTTTTGGTTGATGTTAAGACCAATGTCTTGCTAAACACCCAAACAACAAGATATGGGGAAGTTCCATTGATAGTTGAGAGTCAGAAAATGATGGATCTAGCGGTACTAATCTAGAACACCTCACTATTAGAGAGGTTAGAGAAGGAGACATGGCGGAGCTTATCCAAACGAAAACCTGATCCGGTGGAAGAGATCATGGGAACTGATTCTAAGCAAAGACATAAGGTTCATCTGATCTGTTGATTAGAGTACGGGAGAAACTAGCGATACCTGACTGAAGATTAGTCACATCTGGAATATGTCCATTTTGACAAGGCAGAGAGAGCAAGTAGGAAAATTTCATAGCCTTCAATGAAATGGTTAAAAGTATAGAGCGAGGTTCAGAGAAGAATCAAAGGATATGCTTATATTTTCAGAATGAAATCCCCAACATCTAGAAGTCAAAGCTAGAAGACAATGATGTGAAGATCAAAGGAAAAAGAAATGTTAAGTCAGAAGAAGGTTAATCAAAGTGCGCCCTGAAATGACTGATGTCAGAATGTAAGAAGAAAAAATAAGCGAATGTCTCCGAAGTACGAGAACTTAAATTATCCTTCAAATAGATAAGTTGAATTCTCCTCCTATAAAATGAAAACTTCATATTCATTTGTGAAGTAATGAATGAATGAACACACTCTCTAGCATTCAAGTGTTCAAGCTATCTAGCCTTCCAGATTTCTAAATTTGAGAAGTCTTGTCTTTCTTCAAAGAGTTTAGTTAGCACATTTGTATAATATTGAGAGATTTAAAAGGCCAAAACCTAGCTACAATCATAGACGGGCCTACATTGGGCCCGGGGGAGGGGGGTTATTGGCCTCCTTAAAATTTTGATTTTTTTAAATATTAATATAGTAACAATACATGTTTTTGTCAAGTTTTATATAAAAATGGATAATAAATTTTTTACCCTAAGAGTTGGCGAAATGGTAGAGAGAGCTGTCTTCATAATTGAGGCTAGAGTTCAAGCCTCTACCAAAGCATTGATTTTTCTTTTCTAAAGTGTTATACTTTTTTCCCCTGGGTGGTTTCTTTTTTTAAAGTTGAGAATTATTTCAATTTGTTTGTTTTATTTTCACTAGTAATATATAATTGTTGTATTTTTATTCATATATTTTTATACAAAATTTTTTCAGTTTTCTCATTAAAGTAACAATTGCCTCCTCTGGCGCAGGTGGTAGATGCATGATTTGCTAATAACTTTTGTCATATGTATTGAGAAATAAATATCGTGGCTCATACATGTGCTTAATTTGTAATGGGGTAAGTCTACCTGTACTTAGAATAATGATTTTCCTCACTGGTTGAGGTCGTTGGTTAATGAATAAAGATCTTTTTCGGTTTAAAAAAAAGTTGTCCAAAATCTAATCCATAAATTTTCAGTCCACCAATTCTATATTTATATCGTAAGATCTCGAGAGTTTATTAATTTATGTATGCACACATACATATACATACTATGTATATATTTATATACTAATGTATTTATTTTATTTTTACAATTTATAATTATATATATATATATATTGTAGGGTATCAGGTCTCGCCAGGAGGTTACACCACTTGGTTCCCATCGTCGGCAGTCAGATCCGTTCGTCCCTCAAGGAACATGAAGTTGGAATCGAAGGAAGCAAGGCTCAGGATTTTCCTGAGATCGATAACTCCTTCAACAATAACCAATAGACACAGAAGACCACAAAGGTCGAGAGAGCAGCCAAAACCCCACCCCTAACAAAGCCATGGCTAACCCTCCACTGCACCCAGGATACTCGCATGAAGAGACCCTGGAGGAAAACTAGACGAACTTGGACGGTGGGAGAGTATGAACACAGAGCTCCAAGCACAAAGCTTGTTCTAGGATTTGCAAGAAATGAAGAAGAAGAAGAAGAAGAAGAAGAAGAAGATCAGAGAGTGAGAGAGATGGATAAGTGAATAGTGAAGCCCCAACTTCATTTAAAGAAGAGAAGGGATATCAAGGGGCACGTTGGATACATCAATGGGCAGCAAAGAAGTAGGCTGCCATAAAGAGGGGGGAATGGGCCAGTAATTGGGCCAACCAGATGGGCCAACATCTCAACATATATGTATATATAATAATTCTTATAGTATTATTAAATGGCCCATCCGAGTAAAATTTATGCATCTGTCACTGGCTGCAATACACACCTTATCCTACTAGGGAAAAATTATGAGTCGAGAGGTTGGTTAAGCTTGAAATATAGTGGCAGATTCCAACATTAACAATCGAATCTGATAGTCACAAGTGTGAGCAACCTTATAATTGATTTATCGTGAGTAACGGGTCGTAAGTTATAGAACCCTGAAAGCATACTATGGACCACTGAATGAATTTGATGTACATTCCAGGTTGTAAATTGTATGACTCCAAAAGTGTGTCAAATTCCCTTCCACTTCTGGAAGAAGAAAGGACGTATGATCCATTGATTCAAACCTCTATAATCCGACGCCTTTACTAATTTAATTTTATATCTTTTGTGTGTGTGGTTTCTCTTTATCCGATTATTTCAACTACTTTGGTAATTGATTATCTACTCTGTTATTTCCAACTGAATCTCATAACAAGTCGAGCCTGCTTATATTTTCGTCCGCGCTGATATCTTGATCTCTGATAATTCTAACTAGTTTAGTTAGGTCAACTGAGACCTTTAGGCTTTTATTCTGCAAATAAAAAAAATTGTTAAGTATTTTCTGGGAGCGAGTGTTTATTCACCCCCTCTAAACACATCGACACTATTTGAGACCATGTCACATAAGAAATGAAAATGAATATATACCATTCTCATTACCCACCTCTACTACCTCGTACCAAGTGGCCTTTAATTTTGATATGAATTAAATAATGTACGATGAATCTACATTTGAAGTAAACAATTCTATATATTTATTTTTCTCAAAAGTGAATTTCAATAAGTGTGAGATTAATTATTAAAATTGGTCACTTGAGAGGGCTTTAACCCGATCTAGATCAAATTGACATGTCAATCCAGACCCGTGTGCACATGAGAGTGGTAACTCGTATCTTCCACAATTCAAACATGATGTTACATGTTGAAATTTTGTGGGTTGGATGAGTGGAGTGAAATTCTTTGAGGTTACACATGGAATGATTATGACATCCTGTAACTCCTAGATGTTACACCACTCAAAATTAATGTCCTTAAATCCCTTATGTAATGGAGAATGCATATAAATAGAACTCAATTGCATGTCATTTTTTACATCAATGAAAATTAGGAGCATTGTATAGATCATTCAATCTCCCATGTTGTCTAGTCGTCACATCGTCTATAGACCATAGTTCAGCGGAACTTTTCGGGTCAATGGTGGTACTCCCCAAACGATGAAGTTGTTTCAATTTTGAAGATAATACACCAATAATAAGTACTAGTCGGTAAATAATTATATTGTGGAGAGACCGAGAGAGGTCTCCTTAGCAAGACTTTTCTCAATTCAAGAAGACAATTAAGTTAGAAGAAGCACTCCAATTATATTATAACAAGTTTTTTTTTTACTTACACACCCAATCTATCAATATAATTTATTTGTTTCTTTCGTTATTCCGTTTCTTCTACTTTTCTTGTACCAGTAATCAACAAATTACAACTCTCAAGGCAATTATAACTAATATACGTGTGTGCGTGTTAATTAATTATATATAAATGTTGATCCACATTAATAATTATAGAAAGGTTTCATTGCTCAAATCTTCTCGCTGCAAGAGAACCTCAGAACCCAACTGTCACTAAAAATGAGCAGATGATAACATCTCTGACCAAAATTTCAACTTGTGCGGGCTTAATCTATAAAAAAATTTTAAATTGATTTCGATATTCTATGTTAATAAATTAATTTGACGCTTCGTTGAGTTCCATATTATATCTATGGCTAATTCTATTCACAACCTTCAATTTTCTCTTCATAACCCCCAAAATTAATTAAAATATAAATATTATTTCTTAGACACTTTTACCCCTATATCCCCCAATTATTCACAATTTAAAATCCTATTCAGAGATTAAATCCTATAGCCCCCAACTTTACTAGCTAAGGCAAACATAACTTAACGTAATCAAATTATAATTGCCGTCTTCAGCTTTCTTCATCAATCTTTTGTGAAACTTCACGTTTATCAGCCACTGCAATTCTTTACGTAAAATTTATGATAATTTTTTCAGATTTTTTTTAGGTCATGCATGAATTAATAAATCTTTTGTTGTTCTTCAAGTAGAGAAAAGCTCTCAAGGATATTCAAATTCATTGGAAGTCACCTCTTAAAAATAAAATAAAATTTTGATTGGTTCTTGCGAATGAAATTTTATTTTTGAACCTACGAGTGGTAGTGGTGGTTTTGTTTTTAATCATTCATTCTCATTTCGTTCAGTGGAAGAATATATACGAATCACGATAAATAATCAAGCATGAAGATAAAAAGAAAAGAATACACCCAATTCAATGGAACGGCTTACTCACCAATTAATGAGTTTATGATGTAGTATTGCATTTTAAATTATGAAAAGAGGTTGGGGCTATAGATTAGAGTTTTATTTTATTTTAGTAGAATTTTAAATATTAGGGTTATGAGGGTATAATGTCTAACTAAAATAATAATTATATATTAATTATTTTGGGGCTATAAAGAGTGAAATGGGGGTTGTGAATAGAATTACCCTATATCTATCTATACATAACCATTAATTAATAGGGTTAATTGCCAAAAAATGCACCACCTTTCAACAAATTTGCAAATTAGACACCACTTTTCAAACGTTTCAATAAAGACACGACCTTTCATTTTGTAGCAAAATAGACACCCCCTTTCTTTTCCGGCTACCGGTAAAATGACGTGGCTTTATTTATTTCCTACGTGTACTTGCCACGTCAATATTTAGTTTTTAGTTAATTGCCAAAAAATGCACCACCTTTCAACGAATTTGCAAATTAGACACCTCTTTTCAAAACGTTTCAATAATGACACAACCTTTCATTTTGTAGCAAAATAGACACCCCTAATTTATCACGAGAGGTGGTTGCAATTGAGGGTATTGGCATGCTGATGTACAAAAAGCTCATGACACCGAACCTCTGCTAGGGAGGGAGGTGGATGCACCAACCTCGCTGCTGCTGCCACTGGCGTTGCCGCTCTCCGTCGCGCAGCAGCACCGTCTCCGAAGGCGGCCATGAGGCCTGAGACACCGAACTGCCGGCAATGGGAAGAAACGCAGGAGGAGGAGAGATGTTTTTTTTATTCTTAATATTTTATTTTATTTTATTTATTGATTTTATTATATTTTTATTTAATAAGGATATTTATGTAATTTTATAATTATTTATTTTTTACTTATATAATTTAGTAGTGCAAATAGAAACACCCTTAATTGGAGACATTCAGAATGTTTCATTCTCTTCTAATTCAAGAGCAATTCTGAGTGTCTCCAATTAATTCGATCTTGCGTAAAATCTATTGTAATTTGACTTGATGTAATTTAATTTGTCATGAGCTTTTTGTACATCAGCATGCCAATATCCTCAATTGCAGCCACGTCTCGTGATAAATTAGGGGTGTCTATTTTGCTACAAAATGAAAGGTTGTGCCATTATTGAAACGTTTTGAAAAGTGGTGTCTAATTTGCAAATTCGTTGAAAGGTGGTGCATTTTTTGACAATTAACTACAAAATAAATATTGACGTGGCAAGTACACGTAGGAATCATAGTCCACGTAGGAAATCAATAAAGCCACGTCATTTTACCGGTGACCGGAAAAGAAAGGGGGTGTCTATCTTGCTACAAAATGAAAGGTCGTGTCTTTATTGAAACGTTTGAAAAGTGATGTCTAATTTGCAAATTCATTGAAAGGTGGTGCATTTTTTGGCAATTAACCCTAATTAATATGTGTGTTAATGTATGTGTGTGTGATATATATATATATATATATATATATATAGAGAGAGAGAGAGAGAGAGAGAGAGAGATTATTAATTATATATTTACATCTACTTATTA
The DNA here is from genome assembly GCA_026008535.1 of Perilla frutescens. NCBI lineage: Eukaryota > Viridiplantae > Streptophyta > Magnoliopsida > Lamiales > Lamiaceae > Perilla > Perilla frutescens. The sequence goes on along the minus strand of BRKX01000011.1, from coordinate 30,050,940 downwards.
AGATACGTACAAAAAGAATATCGATTATTCAAAACACTCAGGACTAAAATAATTTATATCCCCATTTATAATCAAACCTGCCGGCTGCGTACGTGGGGGAGTGTTAGTTTAGGCTCGAAGAACATGGTTTAAATACAAAGCCAGAATCATATATTGAAAGCAATCCTATCTATAATAATTGAAAATCGATAAATAAGATCTAGTTTATTAGAAAATTAATAATCTCTCTCTCTCTCTCTGAAAACATAGAAAATTTCATTCTGAAAATTTAAAAAAGCAATCCTATCTATAATAATTGAAAGAGTCGTGCTCAAGTGAGTGAATTCTTCATGAATAATCGATAAATAAGATCTAGTTTATACACCATATATAAATGAAACCGACATAGATATGAAGGTGATATCATGGTTATGGGCCTCATAAACATATATATAAAGGCGCGCGCATACATTGGTCATAAATGGAGGTCCATGTATATATATACACCAATTATTAATCATCCTAAATTTCAACACGCATGATGTAATTGGTAATTTATGGAATGGTATTGGTAGGTAGTCACATGCTGTCAGAATCGGACTGATTAATTCAACGGCACACGAAACTCTCTAATCTAAATTGTGATCTATATTTTATCATCGAATAATCCACGTAAGTCGTATGTATTTAATTATTTTAATGATATTATAGAAATACACTCAAAACGTATTAATATTATTAATATCATGTCCTACAACTATATAATGGGTTCAACTAAAACGCCACTAGAAATCGACCCGCTCGGATTCGGAAGAGGCCCATAAAAAACAAACCATAAAGAGCTAGTCAAGACACTGGCTTCAACTGGTCAATTTTTTTGCCCCTTTTTCAGTTTGTTTCAAGTAAATCACTAAAAATGGTGCTGCAATGGCGATCATTTGTTGGATTAATTAATGCCTCAAATTTAGAGAGTTTCGGAAAAATCAGCGTGAAATAAAAGGCTAAATCATCATTTATATTTCAAAATATTTTCATTTTCTCAAATTTATCACAAATTAACACTTTTATTTATCAATTAAATATCTAAACTATTAAAAATTATTATTCAAATCTAACCTCTAATAAATTTTCTAACCAAAATCGGGTCTTAAAATGTGTTAAGAATTAGATAAAGATATTATGTCATAGATTTGATGGATATGACTACAACACAAGAAGAATTAAGGTCCAATTATTTAGCCTAAATATGATGTAATTTTTGACCAGAAAATGTATTTGTGTATAGATTTGATTATTATTTTTTAATAATTTAAATATTTAATTGATGAAATTGTTAATTCGAGATAGATTTAAGAAAATAAAAATATATAATATTGAATATATAGAACGATGGTTTAGCGGAAATAAAACTGATGAACCACAATATATTCTAGTCAAGTGAAATTTGAAATATCTTCGGTCTTTTCCGACATATATATAAAGTTCGGACTAAAATCATTACTTAATTGACTTTAGTGAGTGCTAAATGTGTAGGCCAATTAAAGGCATTATTAAATGCCTGAACAAGTAGGTTTAAATTTCATGGTGCATAAAATGTTGATAGATGATGGTTATATATATATATATATATATATATAAATATTGGTTCGTGATGAAAAAGCAATTAATATGTGTGTGTGTATATATATATGATATCATACAATATTATGTATATACAATTAATTAACTAGCTAGAGTTGAAAGCAATATCGCACCTTTAAGTCTTCATTTAAAGCATGCATTTTTAGTTTGGTGATAAACAAACTAATTAATCCCACGTCAGGATTAATTAAAGTAAAAAAAAAAAAAATCCGAGATTTATCTTCACAAAATATCAAAACATTCAAAACCTTACAAACTATGCAAAACGAGGTGGTTGTAGTGAATTTGGGGTAATGACCTTTTTTTTAATAGGGTAAAAAAAAATTGAGTTCTTTTTTATTTTGTAAGTAGCTAGGCCAAAAATCACTGGCTATTTAAGAAACTTAATTAAATATTACATGCTAACGAAATAACTCAAATAAGCAAGAAGAGCTCAATAACAACGAAGAGAAAAAAAAAGGTGAACCCTTCATCGATCTAATATAATTCACTTATTATCCAAACATATTATAATATGGGAGAAAAAATAAAGTAATCAAAAGTAGAATAACTTCTTTTTTAGCCCACTTTCATAGCCAATTCTTTTATATTCAAGAAATAGTGTAAAAGTCTCTTATACCCTTACTTTTTGGAAAAGTCAATCACTTTTTTCTTGTCTCATTTGTTTTTTATTAAAAAAACCAAAAATCCTGGGACCCATTAATTTAGTTGACCAATTAATGTTTTTTTTAGCATTTTTTTTTTAAAATGGCAAAAAGACGGCCGATTGAATGCTGGGATAGGTGGGTGAAATTGGTTGTTGCATGCATTAAAGAACACACATGTTAAGCAAAAAAAAAAAAACGCCATTTACAAAAATAAGAAACCAAGTTCGAGCAGCTCCAATTTCTTTGAGAATTTGACGTCGAGCCCCCTTTAAATTGGTTCGAGGTGCGTTTTTTCATTTTCTCACTATGAAGTTGTTCAAAATTGTTGGGTTTAAATGCTTTTATAAAGTTTTAAGTAATTTATTGGTAATTTACGATAATTGCATAATAATTGTATTAATAGCTATTGAAGTTGTAAGAAGATGTTTTTTGTAATGTTTGAAAGATTATATTCGGTCGTTGGTTGTAGATTTGCATATTTTGTGGTAGATTAACATGAATTTGTATACTTGGATGATTTTAGAAGATTAGCATAAACGTGTATTATTTTTGAAAAATCACTAATTTCGTGACAATATTGTCACAGTTCAACTCTTTTTGTGAAAATATGCTCTCGAAATAATTGTCACGAATTAAAGCCTTTCGTGAGAATATATTCTCACGAAATGCCGTCTTTTCGTGAGAAAATTTTAATTTTAGTAAATTTTAATATTGTCACGAAAAGGATTGAACCGTGACAATTATTGTCACGATAAGACTCAACCGTGACAATAATTGTCACGAGATCATTGAACCGTGACAATTATTGTCACGAAATTATTTAATTTTTAAATAACTTTAATCACGCTTTCTTGGGGATTTGCAGATGTCTTGGCAACGCATTGTCGTCCGATATAGTGGTAGATGGGAGAGATCGAAGTATGTAGATGGTGAAGATCAGCTCGTGCACCTCTCATTTGACAATTTATCTCGTGATAAATTGATAGAAGAAATCCACGATTTTATGGAAACCTCTCCAACAAGTATAAGTTATACACTGAGTTATCTGACGAGATCACTGACAGGGAGGACACTAAAAGGACTCTTGAAAACGGATGTTGACTTAGCTCGTTTAGTCCAGGAGCAAGATGAGCTTATTGTATACATTACCGAGAAATCAATCTAGCAAACTCCAACAGTAATGCCGTCAAATGATGATGATAGTCTTGATGATATGTCCTATGATGATGATCATGATGATGATGACGACGATGATGATGACGACGACTATGAAAGTGAAGTTCATCGTAAGTAAATTGCCGAATTTTGTGAATGGATTCGCGAGCTAGGGCATATTGAGGAGTTCGTGAATATTATACAGCATGGTGGGTCTCGTAACTTCTCATCAGAAGATGTTGCTCCTGATGTTCAGGCTCCTGATGTAGAGGTTCCTCCTCTTGGACATTGATTGATTCCTGTGGCCCACGTCGACGATGCACTAGCAGTGGTAGAAGATGACCCATGCTCGACTGATACTGATGAACTAGAAGAGGGAAGGACTTTCTTGGATAAGAAAGATTTGATGCTTGCTGTGGGAAGGTGGCACATGCAGCGTCAAGTGGAATATTCTGTGTCACGTTCAAGCAAAGTTCGACTGACAGTTATTTGCAAGCAGAATGAGACTTGCCCTTTTAAATTAGTGGCAAGCGCTAAGAGTGGCCAGTGGATGGTGACTAAATTCAAGGATAATCATGCATGTTAGCTGGACCTGACACGTAATGCGCCACATAAGTTATCCTCTCATGTTATTGCTGATTTCTTTAAGAGGAGAATCCTAGATGAGGGTTCTATTCTGAGGCCAAGAGCAATGATCACTGAGCTATTGAGGGATCATGCCATTAAGGTCGAGTATGGTGTTGCATTGCGGGCTAGAAATCTCGCAATAGAGCTGGTTTACGGCTCTCATGATCAGTCTTTCGCGGTATTGCCTGCATATTTGGAAATGTTGAAGAGCTGCAATCCCGATACTGTTTATTATTTGGAGACCGACCATGATGGTCATTTTATGTACACGTTTGTTGCTCTAGGAGTCTATAGAGCGGCATTCAGGCAATGCATGCGACCAGTTATCGTCATTGATGGCACTCATTTGAAGGGAAAGACTAAGGGTATTCTTTTCGTCGCTGTGACGAAAGACGGTAATGAGCAGTGCTTTCCTCTGGCCATAGGTGTGGGTCCTATTGAGAATGATGTGGCCTGGACATGGTTCTTGGAGAGGTTTAAGAGGGCTTTTGGAGACCGTGATGATTTGGTGATAGTTTCAGACCAACATGTGAGCATCAAGAATGTTGTTCAGATAGTGTATCCTACTGCCGTACATGGACTATGATATTACCACATCGCGAAGAATCTAGCTCGAGCAGGTCGTCATGTGATCTCTATGTTTCGAAGTGCTGCATTCGCTTACAAATAAGAAAAGTTTTTAAAATATTTATCGATGATCTCCTCAGCTCAAGCAGACATTTACAACACATTGCTGAGTATAGGGGTATATCGTTGGGCTTGGTCACAATGCCCTGCACATCGTTACAGCTTCATGACATCAAATGCACCCGAATGTTTCAATGCTCGATTGTTGTGGGCGAGAAGATTGCCCATATGTTCGATGATTAAGGTTGTGAGAGATGTGATAGAGAAATGGTTTGATGAGAGACGTGCGAAGACAGTGACGAGAGATCACATACTCACAGAAGAGACTTACAAGAAGCTTTACAAGCAAGTGGAGATGGGTATGGCGTATGATGTTCGAGGTAATAATGCACATTTGTTTAAAGTGCGGAAGAACGAGAGAAGCTTCCCTGTTGACCTTCAAATGAAGACATGTGAATGTGGTGAATTCCAGCTTGATCAAATCCCTTGTTCTCATGCAGCTGCTGCTATACGGTACCGTAATTCAATAATTAGCATTATTTTGATCGTTATGTATTTTTTATTAACACACTATATCTATTGTAACAAGAGTGCTGGGCATGACATATATGATTATGTGGATATGAATTACAAGCAAGTGACACTTTACCTTGCATATCATGAACGTGTATGTTCAGTGCCGCATCAAGAGGAATGGACGGCCTCGTCTTCATTCAAAGTTTGCTCTCCTAAATCAGTTTCTCAAGCAGGTCATCCTAAGGAAGGAAGATATCGGTCAGCTGTCGAAGGATCAAGTAGGAGACCTAGAAGACAACAAGTATGCTCTAGGTGTGGAGACACTGACCACAATAAGAAGAAGTGCACAGCCCCACGACAGATTGAGGATGAAGAAAGGGATGTAGTTGGAGAAAGGCAACGCCGACCTAAGAGATGTAGTATTTGTCGAGATCCAAGTCATAGCAAGGGCAAGTGTCCGAATAGAGTTCAACCTCAAATTTGATCGTGTTACGATCGAGAGGTTTAATATGACTACTCATGTAGTAAAGACTGATGTTGAGATATGAACGGGTTAATATGACTATTTATGTAGATACTGATGTTGTGAGATGATTGATATTGAGATATGATTGTTACAGGGTTAATTCCAAATTAAAATATAATTTTGCATTTTTCCTGCAGGATCTCGTGACAATAATTCTCACGACTAGAAGATCTCGTGACAATAATTATCACGAGAACCTCCACTCGTGACAATGATTCTCACAAAATCTTCTACTTGTGACACTAATTCTCACGAGAGCTTCTAAATCAACAATAACATTAGTTAAGTCCAAATACCGAATCAACATCAACATTAAATCAAGTCCAAGTATTAAACCAACATTAAATCAAGTCGAAGTACTAAAACACCACATAAGTCAATGTCCTACTCATGCTACCCTCTTACAATTACCGAATATTCTAACAGCTAAGAGCTTCCTATACTTGTCCAAGTCTGCCGGAGTAGGATCCATCCTGAATGTTTTCGACGAAATAAATCGATCGGCTTGCATGACAGCAAAAACCCCACAACTCACACCATCCGTCTGCCTGAACTGATACATGAGTGGCGTTCTGTAGTACTCCATCAGTCTGCAGATCTCAGTACGCCTGGCTCTCTCCCAATATCTGCAATGCTGCAGCAATCCTGGAATCAAATGCATCAATGGCCAGAGCTGGTGCTCACGCATCGAATATGTGGGCTCATCCGTCGGATCCATCATTGTAACACCCTCAATTTAATAATTTAAAATGCTACTTTTTCTTTATTATTTAAATGCGGAATAAAATAAAATCAACAAATTTTTTTAACTAATAAAAATCTTAACTTGATGATTAAATCCCAAATTATATAATAAATAAATCCATAGAAATATTCCCACTAACGTCTAGCAATAATTAACTCAATCAAAGCGAATAATCAAAGGATTTCCATGTCTAGATGTTTCAATTAAAGCAATAAAGTCTAATTATTAGTTTTTGATAAATAAAAACATATAACCACGACCACCCCATTTCCTCATCGCAGCTCCAAGCTCACTGACCTGAAAAATATTTTAAAATGTGGGGTGAGTACTTATAAATTGTACTCAGTGAGGGGATACACGGGATGTGATTTAAAATTCTCATATTGTTTTCTTTTCCCTGTTCTTTTGCTTGTCCAACAATAAAATAAATCGTAGAATAGTGGTATAACTCATCTATAATCCCACATTACGAAGGAAGAATTATAGATCATAACATTCCACATCACTAAGGAGGAATGATTCCACATCACGAAGGAGGAATCTCAATCATATTATTCCACATCACACAGGAAGAATAATAGACTCATACATCGATTGTGCACAGGACATATTTAATCACATAGTTATTCCACCACAATTCATGAACGATAATTTATGTTGGACAATAAAATATTTCTCAACACATCCAACCATATCTTATAACTTTCAATGATAATCCATGATTCATCTATTTCAAACACAATTTCAAAACATTATTTTTAAATAAATTTCTCAATCACGAAGATAAAGGCATACATTAAATACATTTACTCACTCAAAGCGTAACTTTAAAATCATTACCCACACACATACATAACTTTAAATAGGTTACCCTTTAAAGACATAATTTAAATACATTTACCCACCTCAACAAGTAGAGCTAGTAAATTAACCACGAAATATCACACGTTGGACGATGATCCAAACTGCACCGCACCTAACCAAAATATAAATTTGATCGAATAAGCACATGGGCCAACTCTACTATTAAAAATTTACTAATCTAAAAAATCTGTAACAGCCCGGCCCCGAGATAGGGATTAACGAATGGGGACGGGGTGTCATTAAGGGGTTTAATTGGATAAAACGGAGGATTTATAAGTTGGTTTTACAGTCGAGATATGCTTTTGGGGATTAGACGGGGATACTCGGATTTACTTTTGCTAGGCGGATGCTTAAACGGATAGACGGATACCATTCAGCATAGATGATGATGGTTAATAATATATGCAAGGCCATTGATTATACGAAAGGAAATCATACTCGGGTAGTAGAAATAGAACTTAGTATACATCTTATACTCAGATAATAATGTTTGGGAGATTATTCATATAGTCTTGATAATCATAATAAGACTTAAAATGGAATTAGAAAGAGTGTATCAGAGTAGCAGATCACATAGTGGGGTTTCAAGGAAATATTGGATAATAACAAAACAGTCTTGGCAGCCAACCCACATCCACAGCCACCAACATCCTCAGCATCTCAAGCTGAAAACATTTGAAATAAAAAAGAGGGGCATGAGCACTAATGTACTCAGTGGGTTTTAGTAAAACACTTTAATAAACTTCAAGATATCCAATAATCAATTGACGGTATATGGAGAGCAAAATGCTAAAGCCCTCTCCATATCCGCAAAATATTTTCTTTTTCCTTTGGGCCCATCTTGGCTCAAACCTGACGTCAACTGTACCCTTAGGCATGCCATAGGATATAAGAGGGGTTACCTCGAGTATCTGAACGAGTTTGCGAGGGAAAAACCCAGCAGTGACTCCATTAATAGTTCGGAGCTCAAATCCTGCTTAAGTGAAAAGCTAAGTTCCTTCTTTTCTTATCCTTGCTAACAATACCAAGCTTAGAACAATGTCTAAGGCTAATCCTTTAATACTACATGATCTCGGCTTACAAAGGGTTTAATGCTACCCTAACAAGGCAAACCTTAACTCTTAATTCTGTGAGCTTAACAAGCATAAACATTAAATTACAGGAGAAGAGCGTAGATAAGTACGAATCGAAACTAAAGATAATTCTAAACATCTCATGCTAAGCATAAACAATACTTTAGTAGTTCTATCATTTCTAAACATGCTTGAGAACTCAAGTAAAACATAATATCTTCCTTTCTTCATTCCTTGTACAACAATCAATCAGGCTGAGCAAAAATACTTTATTGGATATCTCATTTGCCCTAACATGCTTCTAGAGCTTATTAGCTCAAACTTTAGATGAGTATAGATTTACCCACCTTGATTACGGGACGGAAGACGAGGCAACGAGCTGGTGGTTTCCTTTAGAATTCCTCCGAAGTTCGATTCCTCCTACAAAAGTCGAATCATCGACTTAGTGGCTTCCTTCGAAGATTTATAATAACATGATAAAAATAGTACCCAACTGATATTCTTTTAGCTAGGACTTAACATCCATAGCACGACTTTGACCTAATAAGGGTTCGAGAAGGATTTATTTTATTTAAGGAACTTCTCGACTCGATCTCTAATTTTTTTTTGACGGAAAATAACTTGAATATCTTATTCGAAATAAATTGAAATTAACTTGAATATCTTACTATAATTTAAACTTGAATATGGCTTGAAAGTAACATAATTTAGAAGACTCGAAAAGATCGGAGGAAGGGGTACGGGAATAGTCGAAAATAAACGGCGAACAAAACAACACGGAGAAGGGGGGGCCGCCGCGGCGCATAAGGGCGCCGGCGGGCTCTCCCCCCGCCGTGGGGCTGCCTTGCCTCGGCAGGCTCCCCGTCCCCGGCAGGCTAGGCGCGGCCGAGGGGGGTGTGGAGTGGCGGCGCACTCCCCCCCCCGCGGGGCTTCTTCTTTTTCTCTCTCTCTCTTCAACTGGGTTCCTTTCAACTGGGTTCTTCAACTAAGTTCTTCGTGTTCGTTGATTTCTTCGACAAACTCGAAGAACAACTAACCCGAAATTTTATAAAAATAACATACTTGAATTTAACATGCAACAACATGCTTTAACTTAAAAAGTATTTTGGCATTACAACGGCATAAACACGATAATCCTCTTTTAAAATAGAATAACGACAAAATCGTTAAATGTGGCTTGAACGGAATTTAACGGAATAAACGAGGCTAATCTTCTTAGAATAATAATAACGGAAGTAGAACGAGAAATATAACATAAACGTTATTAACTTGGAATTTCAACAAGAATCGAAATACAACTTTTAGACGAGCAATAATGAAGAACGCGAAGAACGTAAAGAACTGAAAGTAAATGCGGAATTTAAAAGACGGAAAATAAATGGAATCAAGACCGACGATCAAGAATGGACGGGGTTAGGTGCGTCGAAGGAATGTGGTTAGCTCGATGTCTCGTCGAGTCGCAACGGCGGCAGAGCCGCCTGCTATGATTTCGACGGCGCTCCTAGCACATTTCCTCACTGCATCCCTTCCACGCCACTCCGCTCGTCGTCTTGAAGAACACTCACGAAGAACGCTTTTTATTTCGACAGAACCTTCTCGGCTTTCAAAGCTTTTCACCCTCTCGATTTAGAAGTGAAAGGAATGAGAAATGAGCAAGGAATGAGAAATGAGCAAGGAATGCCAAAGGGGTGGTCCCCTATTTATAGGAAAAGCTTTGGCTTCCCTTGGAAGCCATTGCTGTGCGGGAATACTGCAAAAGCTACCCCGGGTTCGGTTAAAAGTTGCTTTATTCGATGTCGAGGTCCAAATGACTTCAGACACGAAATTTAAAAATACCGGGAGACTCGTTGGCTCGAATACTAGTGAACCAACTCGATTTGTGAAGAAGACGGGGTCGTCAGAAGAAAGACGAGCAAAGATTCCCTTTTTGAAATTACTTTTTACTATTCACTCAGACTGACAGATTCGGCTCCCGAGCGTTCGATTGACCTCAGAATGAAAATCCGTGAACACCAACGGAATCCTTGAGTCATTTTCCATAAGAGGGGCTTGACAGAACTGAGCTCGGATAAACGAGGAGGATTTCGTAAATTTCTCAAAACACGAACGCACGCAAAAGTTACTATTCATTTTCCTTTTAAATACGTTTTCCATCACCGGGAATTCAAATGAACTCAGATTTGAAATCCGAAAACACCGGTGTACTCCTCGAGTCAAAACCTTTCTAAAGAAACCATAAATGGCAATAAAAGAATTAAGATTATATTTTCTGAAAAGACGATCTTTACGAAAACTGACTCCAAAAGTCGTGACTGACATCCAACCATAGCCAACCTTAATTAAATTCCTTCTTTAATTAATTAACTAATATTAACAATTCTCTAAACCTTATTAAAAAATCTAGGGTATTACATCCTACCCCCCTTAAGAAAATTTCATTCCGAAATTTACTAACCATGATAAGCGATATCAGGGTACTTCTTGAGCAGTTTGGATTCAAGCTCCCAAGTTGCTTCCTCTGAACCATGGTGGTTCCAGATTACTTTTACCAGATCGATCTCCTTATTTCTCAGCTTATGGATCTTTCGATCGACGATGGCTTGGGGCTTTTCTTCATAGGCTAAGTCCTCATTCAGGACTATCTCTTCCTTACTAATCACGTGCTTTGGATCGAACACGTATTTTCGTAACATGGAAACGTGAAAAACATCATGCACGTTACTCAGGTTGGGTGGTAAGGCCAACCTGTAGGCTACTTCATTTACCTTTTCTAAGATCTCAAAAGGTCCGATAAATCTGGGCCTTAATTTGCTTCGTTTGCCAAAACGAATTATTCCTTTTGATGGAGACACCTTCAAAAACACTTTATCTCCAACGTCGAAACTGAGCTCCGTCCTCCTCTCATCCGCATAAGCCTTCTGTCTATCCTGAGCTTCTTTGATGCGTTGACGAATAAGCTCGATCTTCTAGACAGCGTCCTGGACCATCTCGGGTCCAAGTATCCTTCTCTCCCCAACCTCGTCCCAATACAGGGGCGATCTACACTTCTTTCCGTAAAGGGCTTCATAAGGGGCCATGCCAATCGATGATTGGTAGCGGTTGTTGTAGGAAAATTCTACCAAAGGCAGTAACTCCTCCCAACTGCCTCCTTGATCGATGACGACTCCTCTAAGCATGTCTTCCAGAATCTGGATAGTCCTTTCGGACTGGCCATCCGTTTGAGGATGGAATGATGTGCTAAAGTTGAGCTTTGATCCCATTGCATCTTGTAAGCTCCTCCAGAATCTTGATGTAAATCTTGAATCACGGTCCGATGTAATCGAGACCGGCACTCCGTGCAAACGCACGACTTCCTTAACATACAACTGGGCTAGTTGTTCTAGCCCGTCCGTCATTTTAACAGCAACAAAATGTGCTGATTTAGATAATCGATCAACGATTACCCAGATAGCGGTATTCCCCCGCTTAGACTTTGGCAATCCTACGACAAAGTCCATACTGATGTGATCCCACTTCCATTCAGGGATTTCCAAGGGTTGAAGCAACCTAGAAGGTTTTTGATGCAAAGCTTTCACTTGTTGACAGTTTAAACACCTCTCCATGAAGGCGACTATCTCTCTCTTCATATTATTCCACCAGAAATTCCTCTTGAGGTCTTGATATATCTTGGTGCTTCCGAGATGTGCTATATATGGCGTGTCATGTGCTTCGCACATGATTTCTTCCTTCAGTTCTTCCTTGCATGGCACTCACAGTCTTCCTTTGAATAAGAGCGCGTTATCGGCGACTTCCGTGAAATCTTGCGAGCTATCAGATCGTGCTTCTAGCCTTTTCTTTTCGAGAAACTCATCTCCTCTCTGGGCTTCAATTATCCTTTGCCTTAGGTCGGGCTGAGCGCCTATCGTGGCAACTTGAGCTTGAATAGTCTCGGGTGGTGTTAACACCTCAATCCTTAACTTCTCGAATTCCTTACGAAGGTCCTCCTTGGCTAGGATGAGTTCTAACTCTGCCTTCTCCTTCTTACTTAAGGCATCTGCTACCACATTTACCTTGCCTGGGTGGTAGTGAATCGTGCAGTCATAATCTTTTACGAGTTCTAGCCATCTTCTTTGCCTCATGTTGAGATCTTTTTGCTCAAAGAAATACTTCAAGCTCTTGTGATCTGAGAAGATTTCAGACTTGACTCCATAGAGGTAGTGCCTCCAGATCTTCAGCGCATGGACGACCGCTACTAGCTCCAAGTCATGCGTCGGGTAATTCTACTCGTGATTCTTAAGCTGTCTGGAAGCATAAGCAATCACCTTTCCTCTCTGCATTAGCACGCATCCCAATCCTTTCCTCGATGCGTCTGCGTAAACCACGAAATCTTCATTCCCTTCCGGAATGGCTAATACAGGGACTGTGGTTAGCATCTTCTTCAAAGTTCAAAAACTTTTCTCGCACTCAGGCATCCATTTGAACTTGGAGTCCTTCTTTAGCAATCGCGTCATAGGCTTGGATATAGTCGAAAATCCTTCGATAAATCTACGATAGTATCCAGCGAGTCCTAGAAAACTTCTTATCTTGTTCACGCTTCTTGGAGACTTCCAGTTGCTTACAACTTCAATCTTGGCTGGATCTACCTTGATTCCTTCTACCGAGACTATATGACCTAAAAACATAACTTCTTTGAGCCAAAACTCACACTTGCTGAACTTAGCATAAAGCCTTTCTCTTCTTAATATCTCCAGCACCACTCTTAGGTGCTCCTAATGCTCTTCTTCATCCTTGGAATAAATGAGGATATCATCTATGAAAAATAGAACAAACTTATCCAGACACGGGTGAAAAACTCGGTTCATTAAATCCATGAACACTGCTGGAGCATTGGTCAATCTGAATGGCATTACCACAAACTCGTAATGCCCGTAGCGAGTTCTAAAAGCGGTCTTAGGGACATCCTCCTTTAGGATCTTCAACTAATGGTACCCAGATCTTAAGTCTATCTTGGAGAAGACACTTGCTCCCTTGAGCTGATCGAAGAGATCATCTATTCTTAGGAGAGGGTATCGATTCTTGATGGTTAGCTTATTGAGCTCTCTATAGTCGATGCACATTCTTAATGTACCATCCTTCTTCTTTACAAACAAGATTGGAGCTCCCCAAGGCGACACACTAGGTTGGATAAAACCTAGGTCTAGTAACTCTTGCAGTTGAACTTTGAGTTCTTGCAACTCTTTAGGCGCCATTCGGTAGGGGGATTTTGAAACTGGGGCGGCTCCTGGTTCCAAATTGATAGCGAACTCTACCTGTCTATCTGGGGGCAGTCCGGGCAGCTCTTTTGGAAATACGTCGGGGTATTCTCTTACGACTGGAACGTCTTCGATGGAAAGCTCTCATTCCTCCTTCCTTATTAGATTGACTAAAAAGGCTTGGCAGTTCTTCTTCCTCATCATCTTAGTGGCCTTCAGGGCGGATATCACTGGGATTTTGGCTCCCAGCCTTGATCCGTAGATTTTCACCTCGGGTTTCCCGGGTGGTTGAAACACTACTTCCCTCTCAGAGCAGCTTATGGAAGCATAAGCTGAGGCTAACCAATCCATTCCTAGGATTATATCAAAGTCCTGAATCTTTATCACATAAAGATTTGACTTAAAGCTTTCCCCTTCTATGTTCAATTCTAGATTAGAGCAGACCTTCCTAGACATCATTTTCTTTCCAGAGGGAATACTTATTTCAAGAGCATTCTCGGCATTCTCGGGTTTTATCTTCAGTTTCTTTCAAACAGACTCAACTATAAACGAATGCGATGTTCTAGTATCGAAGAGAGCTAAAACTGGCGTCTCGAGGAGGGTAATCATACCTGCTAGATTACCTGGGGCCTTAGTAGCTTGCTACTGATTGAGAGCATAAGTACAAGCTGGCTGAGGCGGCCTCTGTCCTTGGTTGGACCTTTGATCTCGTCCTTGGCTTGGTCTCGGGTTCATCCCCGGCCTTTGACCCTGAGGTCCTCCTTGTTGCAGTCTTGGATGGTTTCTAGGAAGTTGCTGAAGTGGTTGCGGGTGCATGGGTTGTTGTGGTGTTTGAGATCGTCTGTTGTTTCCTTTAGGACACTCTCTCTTGAAGTGCCCCTCTTCACCACAGTTGTAGCACCCAGTTAGATTTGCTCGGCAGACTCCAGGATGCATTCTTCCGCACCTTTGACACAGCCTAAAGCTAGGGGCATTGCCAGACTGACTTCGAGGCACCCCTGACTCTCGGCTTTGCCAGTGGGGTTTCTTCCCTCTGTCATCTCTTCTTTCTCCTTCCCACTTCCTTTTTCCCTTTGGATCATTAGATGACTGAGAGGGTTGAATTTTCTCTCGAGGGAGGATGACCTCTATGCTCAATGCTTTGGCTAAGGTTCGAGCATAGGACATGTCTTCTTGCCCAGTGAGGGCTATGCCAATCTCAGATCTGAGTCCTTTCTTGAACTTGCGTGCTTTCTTCCCATCTGTGTCCACTAGATGTGGAGCATGCCTTGACAATTGGTTGAATTCTCTATCATATTCTGACAATGTCTTATTCCCTTGCTTTAGATTCCAGAACTCCATCTCCTTTGCCTCTCGATAACAATCCGGGATGTACTTCTGATACAAGTCGTGTTTGAAATCTTCCCAACTATAGTCTTCCCATTGATCTGGGGTTATGGTCCTTTGAATGGACTCTCACCAGTAGTCCGCATCATCCGTCAGCATAAAAAGAGCACAGCTTAACTTCTTATCTTCTGAACAGGCTATGAAATCGAAAATTCATTCTAAGGAGCGAACCCATTTTTCGGCATCCATTGGATCTCCTAAACCATTAAACGATGGAGGGTTGTGTTTGAGAAACACACTTTCGGCTCTTGGTCCGGGGTTTGGGACATGCTCGGGTTCGTTTTCATTTTCGTTCTCAGCTTGACGTCTTCGAGGCGGCATCCTAAAGAACTAGATATTAGCGACACTTGATTGAATTCGCACATTTGCAAGGATGCCTTTCGATGAGGTCTTTAAATTAAGATAGATCAAAGAAGGCGAAAATTTAAACGTCATTCACACATATTGGGAAAATTGCCTCATTAAGAGGACTTTTGGCATCGATATTATAGAATAGGTTATTGGTTACATCGAGATAGAGCAGTCTGTTGGAAAATTCACTGCCACTATTAGAGTTTAGAAAATTTAAAGCATTAATTACATATTAGAGTCTTGGCTAAAGCGGATATTAGATAACAGACAGACAAATGGATTAGATAACTAGGTGTTCTAACAGCAACACCTCCTACTACGGCTTAATTGTAGGTTGGAGCCTTTCCTTTCCCCTTGCAAGGCGACCCTACTTCCTCCTCGCCTCCTTCTTCCGGGTCTTCCTATTCTTCCTCATCTTCAACTGTCTGCGGCACGCTGAACTTAAACGTTCTCATATGAACATTCCCTTCGGGGTACTGATGGGACATACATTGCCCCAGACTCTGAGAAGCGTATGCAGGGGTCCACTGGTTCATTTGAAGAGTGCAAGAAAACAGGGACTCGGTGTGGTTCACGACCCGGACATTTGAGGGTCCAGCTCCTGAGGTTCCTTCATGTTGAGGACGGGGTGCTTGGAATCCAGGAGGACTGTTGAGGGTTGCCCGATGCAGTTCTAGCTCTACCATGAGAGAAGGGTTTTGCTCCGTCACCCAACGAGCCATCAAGGCTGAGGAGAACTCCGTCAAATTTCCGATTTCAGCATATGTTACAGGATCACGGGTGATAGTGCCTTGCAAGATGCGATACATTGTAGGCCTCCAAAGGGGCGGTGCGTGCTCGCACATGCGAATGCAGGTCTCCAAGTCATATACACTCCCAGGCTCTCCTCCGTAGCCACTAGCCCAGGCCCACCTCTCTAGGTACCTTGCCATGAATGACAGCAATTGCTCGTTACCGTCCCAAGTTTCTTGTCTGAACCTTTCAACTCTTTCATGAACCGGGCAAAAAAAAGGCACGCTTTTCCTAGCAGTCATACGGCGCTTAACCATCTAGAAGAGAATAGCTTAATCAGTCTAGATTATAAAAGGGAGACCTAAGGTTCTCTTGAGATCATACTAACGTCTAGATTTTATCTTGCATGCATAGTTCCTTTTCAAGCAGTTGACGTTTTTATAAGAAAAATTTTGGTGCCCATGGTCTTTAACATATAAGTTTACCTTTTCGTTGAGTCAAAAATTTTGAGTACAAATATAAACCCTTTGGGATCGAGAAATCTTTTTTTCACAAACTTTTCGTTCTCAGAGATTGTCTTACCCGAACACCTTTTACTTGGAATTTCATTCTCACGGTTTTTCTCTTATCCATAAAACAGGTATGCTTGCTCAAATATTTTCCTTTCCTGTATTCCAAAAATCAAAATCCAAAATCCAGAATTTCTATACTATCATACCTTGATTTTTGGTTGAGGATACAAGGGTGATGACGAGCTGTGGGTTGCTGCTTTCACTTATCAAAGAACAACTTGTGCATGCATATATACTTAACTCGTTTCAAACAAAGAGACAGACCTACAGTTTTGCAAACCTGGCTCTGATACCAACTGTAACAGCCCGATCCCGAGATAGGGATTAACGAATGGGGACGGGGTGTCATTAAAGGGTTTAATTGGATAAAATGGAGGATTTATAAGTTGGTTTTACAGTCGAGATATGCTTTTGGGGATTAGACGGGGATACTCGGATTTACTTTTGCTAGGCGGTTGCTTAAACGGATAGACGGATACCATTCAGCATAGATGATGATGGTTAATAATACATGCAAGCCCATTGATTATACGAAAAGAAATCATACTCGGGTAGTAGAAATAGAACTTAGTATGCATCTTATACTCAGATAATAATGTTTGGGAGATTATTCATATAGTCTTGATAATCATAATAAGACTTAAAACGGAATTAGAAAGAGTGTATCAGAGTAGCAGATCACATAGTGGGGTTTCAAGGAAATATTGGATAATAACAAAACAGTCTTGGCAGCCAACCCACATCCACAGCCACCAACATCCTCAGCATCTCAACCTGAAAACATTTGAAAAAAAAAGAGGGGCATGAGCACTAATTTACTCAGTGGGTTTTAGTAAAACACTTTAATAAACTTCAAGATATCCAATAATCAATTGACGGTATATGGAGAGCAAAATGCTAAAGCCCTCTCCATATCCGCAAAATATTTTCTTTTTCCTTTGGGCCCATCTTGGCTCAAACCTGACGTCAACTGTACCCTTAGACATGCCATAGGATATAAGAGGGGTTACCTCGAGTATCCGAACGAGTTTGCGAGGGAAAAACCCAGCAGTGACTCCCTTAATAGTTCTGAGCTCAAATCCTGCTTAAGTGAAAAGCTAAGTTCCTTCTTTTCTTATCCCTGCTAGCAATACCAAGCTTAGAACAATGTCTAAGGCTAATCCTTTAATACTACATGATCTCGGCCTACAAAGGGTTTAATGCTACCCTAACAAGGCAAACCTTAACTCTTAATTCTGCGAGCTTAACAAGCATAAACATTAAATTACAGGAGAAGAACGTAGATAAGTACGAATCGAAACTAAAGATAATTCTAAACATCTCATGCTAAGTATAAACAATACTTTAGTAGTTCTATCATTTCTAAACATGCTTGAGAGCTCAAGTAAAACATAATATCTTCCTTTATTCCTTCCTTGTACAGAGATCAATCAGGCTGAGCAAAAATACTTTATTGGATATCCCATTTGCTCTAACGAGCTTCTAGAGCTTATTAGCTCAAACTTTAGATGAGTATAGATTTTCCCACCTTGATTACGGGACGGAAGATGAGGCAACGAACTGGTGGTTTCCTTTAGAATTCCTCCGAGGTTCGATTCCTCCTACAAAAGTCGAATCATCGACTTAGCGGCTTCCTTCGAAGATTTCTAATAACATGATAAAAATAGTACCCAACTGATATTCCTTTAGCTAGGACTTAATATGGATAGCACGACTTTGACCTAATAAGGGTTCGAGAAGGATTTATCTTATTCGAAATAAATTGAAATTAACTTGAATATCTTACTACAATTTAAACTTGAATATGGCTTGAAAGTAACATAATTTAGAAGACTCAAAAAGATCGAAGAAAGGGGTACGGGAATAGCTGAAAAGAAACGGCGAACAAAACAACACGGAGAAGGGGGGGCCACCGTGGCGCACAAGGGCGCCGGCGGGCTCCCCCTCCGCCGCGGGGCTGCCTTGCCCCGGCGGGCTAGGAGCGGCCGAGGGGGGTGTGGCGCGGCGGCGCACTCCCCACCCCCCGCGGGGCTTCTTCTTTTTCTCTCTCTCTCTCTCTCTCTTCAACTGGGTTTCTTTCAACTGGGCTCTTCAACTGAGTTCTTCGTGTTCGTTGATTTCTACGACGAACACGAAGAACAACTAACCCGAAATTTTATAAAAATAACGTACTTGAATTTAACATGCAACAACATGCTTTAACTTAAAAAGTATTTTGACATTACAGCGGCATAAACACGATAATCCTCTTTTAAAATAGAATAACGACAAAATCGTTAAATGTGGCTTGAACGGAATTTAACGGAATAAACGAGGCTAATCTTCTTAGAATAATAATAACAGAAGTAGAACGAGAAATATAACATAAACGTTATTAACTTGGAATTTCAACAAGAATCGAAATACAACTTTTAGACGAGCAATAATGAAGAACGCGAAGAACGTAAAGAACTTAAAGTAAATGCGGAATTTAAAAGACGGAAAAGAAATAGAATCGAGACCGACGATCAAGAATGGACGGGGTTAGGTGCGTTGAAGGAATATGGTTAACTCGGCGTCTCGTCGAGTTGCAACGGTGGCAGAGCTGCCTGCTACGATTTCGACGGCGCCCCTAGCACATTCCCTCACCGCATCTCTTCCACACCACTCTGCTCATCATCTTGAAGAACACTCACGAAGAACGCGTTTTATTTCGACAGAACCTTCTCGGCTTTCAAAGATTTTCACCCTCTCGATTTAGAAGTGAAGGGAATGAGAAATGAGCAAGAAATGCCAAAGGGGTGGTCCCCTATTTATAGGAAAAGCTTTGGCTTCCCTTGGAAGCCATTGCTGTGCGGGAATACTGCAAAAGCTACCCCGGGATCGGTTAAAAGCTGCTTTATTCGATTCGAGGTCTAAATGACTTCAGACACGAAATCTAAAAATACCGGGAGACTCGTTGGCTCGAATACTAGTGAACCAACTCGATTTGTGAAGAAGACGGGGTCGTCAGAAGAAAGATGAGCAAAGATTCCCTTTTTGGAATTACTTTTTACTATTCACTCAGACTGACAGATTCGGCTCCCGAGCGTTCAATTGACCTCAGAATGAAAATCCTTGAACGCCAACGGAATCCTTGAGTCATTTCCCATAAGAGGGGCCTGACAGAACTGAACTCGGATAAACGAGGAGGATTTCGTAAATTTCTCAAAACACGAACGCACGCAAAAGTTGCTATTCATTTTCCTTTTAAATACGTTTTCCATCACCGGGAATTCAAATGACCTCAGATTTGAAATCCAAAAACACCGGTGTACTCCTCGAGTCAAAACCTTTCTAAAGAAACTATAAATGGCAATAAAAGAATTAAGATTATATTTTCCAAAAAGACGATATTTACGAAAACTGACTCCAAAAGTCGTGACTGACATCCAACCATAGCTAACCTTAATTAAATTCCTTCTTTAATTAATTAACTAATATTAACAATTCTCTAAACCTTATTCAAAAATCTGGGGTATTACAAAATCATACACTATAATTCCATCTAATTATTCCTATAGCTAAGTAAATAAAGAAAATCATTTTTTTAAGCCACTGGACAAAGTCAGATTCTTCTTCTTCTTCTTTTTTTTTTTTAAATGAACAAATTTCAAAATAAATGATTTCTTGGACATTGATCTATGTTCTGAAAATATATATATATATATATATATATATATATATATATATAAATACGTCTAAGGTTTTAAAATCATAAATTAAAACAGAACTACGACTTATTAAAATAATAAACTATGGAACTCAAATCAAAAATAAAAAAACTCAAAATCCAAACACTGTGTTTGTATGCTTCCCTCTCTTATCTCATTCTCACACATAAACAGGAACATAAATTAGAAGATGTATTGGTATTTCACAATTTAAAATCCTTAATCCATCCTCATTCTTCTACTGCTGCTACGAACCAAACTTTGGTGACGCAGAATAATACAAATAAAATCTTCAGCTACTTCTCTTCTTACTCCTCTATATTATTTATTGTTATTATTATATATTTCTTTTAGCATCTTCTTTATACATACATATATATATATATATAACTTTTGAGGTTTTATTCTAAATTCATTACTAGCTATATTATAAATAAATAAGCATGCAAAATGCAAGATTTGAAACAAAGCAAATGTTGACTTATGATCTCGGCTCTATTCAATATATATATATATATATATATATATATATATATATATAGGGGTGGGGTTATATAAAATTAACCCCTTGTGTGAGAAATGAGAACACCTCTCACACCACACATCCATCAAAAATCAAAGGTCCAGATTTGATGAAAAAGGCGGTGGCAATTTTGTAATATCTGAAAAGTTTTTCGCGCGGGGTATTACTGTAATTTGGTAATTCTTATAAAAATCACGGAGAATTTGATAACAGATCGTTATGCTAACGAAGTATTATCATAATGTTAACGAAGCATTATAGTTATGCTAATTAAAGTTTTCAAATACTGTTGGCAAAAAAAATATTCTAAAAATTAATTATAATCCTAATTCGATTTAATAAACCCTAATTAAATGGAAAAAATCATAATTTGATGAAATAAACCTAATTAGATGAAATAAACATTGATTGGATGTGGTAAACCTTAAATGAATTGAAAGAAATCATAATACTAATATATTTGTACTACGTTAGCATTATAGTTTTGGTTCGTCAGCATTGCGAATACACTATGTTAGCATATGACAATACTCTATCAACATATGTTATAAATTATAATTGGATAGGATAAACCATAATAATCAATTAAGAACTATAAATAAAAAATTAAATTTCAAAAGAATAATGATAATTAGATGGAATAAACCATAATCGAGATTAAATAAACCATAATTGAGATTTAATAAACCCTAATAAATTTATACTATGTTAGCATTATGATAATTCTTTGTTAGCACATCGAATATATTATGTTAGCATATGACAAATGCTTCATTAGCATACGTTCATATGTTATCATAATGCTGACGAAGAATTACTATATGCTAACGAAAGCATTTACAACCTGGACATGCGTAAAAAAATTTCTTTTTTATTTTTCGTTCATACTTTTTCATCCAAACATAGCCTTTCGACATCTTACATGAAAGAGCATGAAGAGATCTTTAATTTGATATATTTTTTGTGTGCATTGGATTAAAAACGAGGAAGTTATGGTGGATTAAAGTTTTTAAGATTTTTTTTTAATTGCTGACATCATCAATTTTAATGGATTTGGACGAAAATAACCCTCATTCCTTTATTTTTTGCCCTATTATTTACGAAATTGCCACCTTAAATCTCAACCATTGAATCATTAAATTAGATGGTGTAAGATGTGTTCTCATTTCTCACACCAACAAAGTGTTCTCATATGAACCATATCCTGTATATATATATATATATATATTAATGTACTGCTTTATAATCTTTGCTCTTTTTCTTCATGATTCATTTAATACAATTAAATCCATTTTATGCTAAAAAGAATATGAATACAAGAGTGATTTTGAACATGCTAATGAAAAAGAAATGATGACTGCCACTAATAATAACTTTCATATGATTCAACAAGTAATTAATTCTACACATTTACGATAATAAAGAAAATGAATAAACTTGATGCAAAACTTGATGTAAAAGCTTATAGGAAAATGTCCAGATTCCAAGAGCAACTTTGAAAATAAATCGGATGTGTATTTGCGTGAAGAGATATATTTTCTACTCTTTCTAGGTAAAAATAATAATATAGGTTAAGGGAGTCATAAATTAGAAAAAACTTAATCTCAGCTAATCATTTCAAAATAAAAGATATTATACATATCTTCCCAAAATCATAAGGTTGACCATACGAAAATTAAAAAAATTTCCAAAATCCTTTCTTTATATTCTCCCATTTTATTTTTATTACTAGATGGTGAAAAGATTGGTATATATTTTGACGTGGAAAACGGAACTCCAAATATCTAAATGCATGTATATGACTTTGATATTAATATGTGTGTGTGTGTGTGTGTGTATTTTAAACTAAAATCCACTACTACAACACATAAAGCCTCCAAGCACATAAACTAAATATTTTAAGAAAATTCTTTCTAGCCCAATAAGGATTTTCAAACCCAAACAAAATCCCAGGCCCAAATCTCCAATTATAGAACACATTTTCCTATGCTATGGTGCAAATTTCAGACTCCATCTAGTTCAGTTAATTATATTGAATCGAAATAAATATATATGGACAAATAGAGCAAATTAAATTTGTTAATTAAATAAAAACATTAAACACTAAAAAAAAACGGGATGTTACAACCCTACCAACTTAAAAAAAATTTCGTCCCCGAAATTGGTCTTACCGAGTTGTCCTAATGATGGATACTTTGCTAGGATCTCATCTTCGCGTTCCCAAGTTGCCTCTTCCGCTCCATGCCTACTCCATTGCACTCTAATTAACGTCACTTGACTATTCCTCAACTCATGCATTTTTCGGTCGAGAATGGCAACCGGTTCCTCTTCATAAGTTAGGTCTTTGTTGAGTTGCAGCTCTTCATGGTTGATGGTGTGACCTTGCTCATGTAGATACTTCCTTAACATAGAAACGTGGAACACGTTGTGAACTAAGGATAAGCCAGGAGGTAAGGCTAGGCGATAAGCGACATCTCCGATCCGTTCCAAAATTTCAAAGGGTCCGATGAAACGAGGTCTTAGCTTCCCCTTTTTACCAAAACGCAATACTCCTTTCATAGGAGCGACTTTCAGGAACACTTTATCACCGACGACAAAATGCAAATCCTTTCTTCTCTTATTAGCATATGATCTTTGTCGGTCTTGAGCAACTTTAATGTTGTTGATCTTCTCAACCACTTCCACCGTTTTCTCGATGATCTCAGGGCCCAAAATTTTCCTCTCTCCAACCTCGTCCCAATAAGCCGGTGACCTACACTTTCTCCCATAGAGTGCTTCATATGGAGCCATGCCAATACTGGAGTGAAAGCTGTTGTTGTAAGCAAACTCAATCAATGGTAAATGGGTCTCCCAACTTCTCCCAATATGCATAACACACGTTCAGAGCATATCTTCTAAAGTTTGTATAGTCCTCTCCGACTGGCCATCCGTCTGTGGGTGATAAGCAGTTGAAAATTTCAACTTAGTTCCTAAAGCTGTATGCAAACTGCTCCAAAATCTAGAAGTGAATCGGGGATCTCTATCTGATATTATAGAAACTAGCACTTCATGTAATCGAACTATCTCTCGGATATAGAGTTGAGCAAACTGATCCATTGTGAACGTCATCTTTATTGGCAAGAAATGAGCCGATTTAGTCAAACGATCAACTATGACCCAAACTGCATCATGATTCTTCACCGTTTTAGGAAGTCCGACCACGAAGTCCATTATGATATGTTCCCATTTCCATTCTGGTATCTCTAGAAAGTGTAATAACCCAGACGGTCTTTAGTGCTCCGCTTTCACTTGTTGACATGCCAAACATCGAGCAACATAATCCCCAATTGCCCTTTTCATTCCATACTACCAGAAGCTTCTCCTCAAATCTTGATACATCTTTGTTCCTCCAGGGTGGGCTGTGTACGGTGTGCGATGTGCCTTGTCTAAAATTTCTTTTCTCAACTCATTATTGGGAACACAAATCCTTCCTCCAAATAGAAGTACCCCATCTGCGGACACTGTAAAACCCTTTATATCGTTTGAAACCTCTTTCACTCTCATTCTTTCTAAAAATTCATCATCCTTTTGAGTGTTCCTAATTCGATCTCGGAGTGTTGGTTTGATAACCAAAGCTGCAATCACCGCATTAGAATCACTAGGCGTTGCCAAAACCTCGAGGCTTAACTTCTCGAAATCCTTAATTAACTCCTCTTGTTGTGTCAATAACCTTACCGGGTTTACTTCTATCTTTCGACTGAGCGCATCAGCGACTACATTAGCCTTTCCGGGATGATACATGATAGCACAATCATAGTCTTTGACCAACTCCAACCATCTCATTTGACGCATATTTAAGTCCTTCTGAGTGAAGAAATATTTCAGGCTCTTGTATTCTGTGTAGATCTCACATTTACCTCCATAAAGGTAGTGTCTCCAAATCTTCAATGCATGAACGACTGCGGCCAATTCCAAATCATGTGTAGAGTAGTTCAACTCATGCGGCTTCAATTGTTTGGAGGCATAAGCAACCACTTTTCCTTCTTACATCAACACAACCTAAGCCCAATTTCGACGCGTCACTATAAATCACATATCCCTTCGATCCATCAAGAATGGTTAACACCGGTGCAGTCACCAACCTCCGTTTGAGCTCTTAGAAACTCTTCTGACAATTCTCGGTCCATTCAAATGGTACTCCTTTTCGTGTTAACTGTGTAAGTGGTCCAGCTATTTTGGAAAATCCCTCTATAAATCTTCGATAATATCCCGCCAAACTAAGAAAACTTCTTACTTCTCCTGCGTTGGTGGGTGGAACCCAATTGCTCACAGCTTCTACTTTCGCCGGATCTACCTCAATGCCTTCAGCAGTCACTACATGACCTAGAAAAGCTATACGATCCAACCAAAACTCACATTTCTTAAATTTGGCATACAACTTCTCTTTCCTCAAGGTCTCCAATACCGTCCTTAGATGTGCTTCATGTTCTTCTTTATTCTTTGAGTACACCAAGATGTCATCGATGAACACAATAACAAATTTGTCTAGGTAAGGATGAAAAACACGATTCATTAGATCCATAAATACTGTTGGGGCATTTAACAATCCAAAAGGCATCACCACGAATTCATAGTGGCCATACCTCGTCCTAAAAGCCATTTTAGAAATATCTTCCTCCTTCACTTTCAATTGGTGATACCCCGACCTCAGATCTATCTTCGAGAACACACATGCTCCTTTTAACTGATCAAACAAATCTTTAATCCTTGGTAAAGGATATTTGTTCTTTATTGTGAGCTGATTCAAAGTACGATAATCGATACACATTCTCATGCTGCCATCCTTCTTTTTCACAAACAGTACTGGCGCTCCCCATGGTGAGACACTCGGACGAATATAACCTTGATCCAAAAGCTCTTGGAGTTGCATTTTTAATTCTTATAACTCTGATGGTGCCATCCGGTATGGGGCCTTAGACACTGGGGCTGCCCCAGGCATCAAATCAATCGTGAACTCCACTTGGCGATTGGGTGGTAGTCCAGGTATTTCTTCGGGAAACACATCCATAAACTCCTTGGCTACTGGCACGCTATCCACTGTTGGTGTTGCAGGTGTTGTTCTAACAATGTTTACTAAGAATCCTTGACATCCATCTTTTCTTAAGGATTTTACTGCCTTCATTGCTGATATTATTTTAGGTCGTCCACCTAACTTGGCTCCATGAAATGTGAACTCCTTTTCCTCAGGCCTTTGAAATACCACTTCTCGATCATGACAACGTATTGTTGCTTAACCAATCCATTCCCAAAATTAAATCAAAATCTCTCATCTCAAGGGTATAAAGATCGGCAACTAATTCCTTCCTCCCAAATTCATTCTAACATTCTTAGCCATTTTATTAGTCCTTAACGTCTCTCCTGAAGGGATTCTTACATCAAGAGCTAAGTTCGCTACCTCAATGTCCATTCCTACTTTAGCACAAAGTTCAGAAGAGATAAAGGAGTGCGATGCTCCGGAGTCAAACAAAGCTAACACTGACATTCCAAAAATAGATATCATACCTGACATCGTACCACTGCCATCTCCCGCATCTTGGTGTGTAAAAGCAAAGAGTCTAGCATTTCCATCTCTTTTCGGTTTCTCGCCTCTTTTCTTTGGACAATTTAGGACGATATGCCCCGGTTCATGATATTGGTAATAAACACGGTTGCGCCAAAAACATGGTCCCGTGTGTGGCTTCTTACAATCCAGACAGAGTGGATTTCTTGCTGGTGGTCCATTCGGGGGACGGGCATCAGTCCTTTCTCTTTTTGCAGGAAAATTTCCTCGTCCTCTATTCCGATCATTCCACTTCCTCTTCCCATTGTGATCAGAGTTCCGAGGGTCAACTTTATCACCTTCCAGCCCAGTAGCTACTTCATGGGCCTGTCTAACTGCTTGGCCATACTCAGTGATCCTTTGTGCAGCCAAGATACCACGTATCTCCGGTCGAAGGCCTCTCATGAACCATTCAGCCTTTTGCCCTTCAGTCTCCAATAAACGTGTTACATAACGTGATAGCTGGTTAAATCTCCGCTCATATTCCGTAACCGATAGGTTTCCTTGCTTGAGTTCCAAGAATTCAATCTGCTTCTGAATGCGGAAAGAAGTGGAGAAGTACTTTTCCATAACAATTTGTTTGAACTTATCCCAGGTTAATTCTTGCCGCTCTTCAGCTGTCATGCCATTCCTATAAGATTTCCACCAATGGCCCGCATCCTCAGTGAACTGAAAAACAGCACATGAAACTTTATGTGCTTCGGCACATTCAATATGTTCAAATATTTGCTCCAGCTCCATGATCCACTCTTCCAAGGCAAGCGGTCCATTCCAACCATTAAATCAGGGTGGAGTGTAGTGGCGAAACTGCTCGATCACTTCATTAGTACTTGGTACAGCGGGTGTAGCATTTCTAGCATTCTCTGTAGTCTGTTGTTGAACAAAACTTTGTAGTGTCATGATTAGTTGTGGCACGAACTGTTCAGCCCCCGTGTTTGGTAGTGGGGTGTCATCCTGATTTCGGTTGTTGGGTTGTCGAGCCATAACCTTATAATTATTACAACGTTTCTTTTTAAATTAATTGGTTGATAAACTAAAGCTGAGTAATAATATGTTCTCTCAAACATTACCCCCAAGAAATCCCACTTAGAAAAATCACAAATAAAACTTCAATTATTTAGATCAAATATCAAATTATAATGTATTGCAAAAACTACCCTAGAAGTGGGCAAACACAGAAAGAACAATAAGCAACCATTAAAGTATTCCTTAAACATGAATTCTAAATGGAAAAGGGAAACTTCTATCTTATGGGAATGGGAATTCCTTCCTAATTGTCATCGCTACTGATATCAACGACCTCCGGTTCCTCGGGTTCCCACTCGGGGTCCTCCTCGGGATCTTCATCAGGCTCCTCCTCGGGGTCTTCTTCGGGATCTTCTTCAGGCTCATTTTCTGGCGCTGGATCCTCTACCATTGGCTCTTCCGCTGGGAGTGGTGCTTGGTTTTCTTCATCGTCTTCAATCACCTGGATCCCTCGAAATATATCTGCGTATTGTTGGATGAGCTCCGCCATGTACACCTCGAAATCTATCTTATCCACTTAGAAAGGTACCCGAACCGCTAACTGATAGTATAAGGTAATCGCGGCATCTCGAACTCCTAATGGTATGCTATAGATGACCCTCTAGCAAGCCTCAAATGGGTCCAAGTGTGGGCCAAAATGACCCGTTTCCCTCCACATGGTTCTCCATATGATCAAATTGTCTTACAAAGGCTCAGCGACGTTCTATGTTCTAGCTCTGAATCGAGCAATGCTCAACGCATGCAGGTGTGGCGCTTGTGGTGGTGCGGCGGCCATCTACCTCTCAAAAAATATAAAATCTAATAAATTATGATTCTATGTTCTTTCTAATTCCACGATTACCAGTTGTCAACAACAAAAATATAGTTTAAATAATGATACACAAATACCAACTTTCCTCATGCTCTAAAACAAAATTAAATACGTAAATCAAACAATGTACCTCTGAGTAGGAGCGCGTGGTGGAAATGGGTGGTCTACCGTATTACAAAAATAAATAATTTAAACACTTAACACATTTCGAGTCTACAGAAAAGTAGACCCGCTCTGATACCACTAAATGTAACACCCTAAATTTAATAATTTAAAATGCTACTTTTTCTTTATTATTTAAATGCGGAATAAAATAAAATCAACAATTTTTTTTTCTTTTAATAACAAAATACAAACTAATAAAAATCTTAACTTGATGATTAAATCCCAAATTATATAATAAATAAATCCATAGAAATATTCCCACTAACGTCTAGCAATAATTAACTCAATCAAAGCGAATAACCAAAGGATTTCCATGTCTAGATGTTTCAATTAAAGCAATAAAGTCTAATTATTAGTTTTTGATAAATAAAAACATATAACCACGGCCACCCCATTTCCTCATCGCAGCTCCAAGCTCACTGACCTGAAAAATATTTTAAAATGTGGGGTGAGTACTTATAAATTGTACTCAGTGAGGGGATACACGGGATGTGATTTAAAATTCTCATATTTTTTTCTTTTCCTTGTTCTTTTGCTTGTCCAACAATAAAATAAATCGTAGAATAGTGGTATAACTCATCTATAATCCCACATCACGAAGGAAGAATTATAGATCATAACATTCCACATCACTAAGGAGGAATGATTCCACATCATGAAGGAGGAATCTCAATCATATTATTCCACATCACACAGGAAGAATAATAGACTCATACATCGACTGTGCACATAGCATATTTAATCACATAGTTATTCCACCACAATTCATGAACGACAATTTATGTTGGACAATAAAATATTTCTCAATACATCCAACCATATCTTATAACTTTCAATGATAATCCATGATTCATCTATTTCAAACACAATTTCAAAACATTATTTTTAAATAAATTTCTCAATCACGAAGATAAAGGCATACATTCTCACTCGAAGCGTAACTTTAAAATCATTACCCACACACATACATAACTTTAAATAGGTTACCCCTTAAAGACATAATTTAAATACATTTACCCACCTCAACAAGTAGAACTAATAAATTAACCACGAAATATCACACGTTGGACGATGATCCAAACTGCACCGCACCTAACCAAAATATAACTTTGATCGAATAAGCACATGGGCCAACTCTACTATTAAAAATTTACTAATCTGAAAAATCATACACTATAATTCCATCTAATTATTCCTATAGCTAAGTAAATAAAGAAAATCATTTTTTTTAAGTCACTGGACAAAGTCAGATTCTTCTTTTCTTTTCTTTTTTTAAAATGAACAAATTTCAAAATAAATGATTTCATATATTAATGTACTGCTTTATAATCTTTGCTCTTTTTCTTCATGATTCATTTAATACAATTAAATCCATTTTATGCTAAAAAGAATATGAATACAAGAGTGATTTTGAACATGCTAATGAAAAAGAAATGATGACTGCCACTAATAATAACTTTCATATGACTGCCACTAATAAAAGCTTAGAGTAAAATGTCCAGATTCTAAGAGCAACTTTGAAAATAAATCGGATGTGTATTTGCCTGAAGAGATATATTTTCTACTCTTTCTAGGTAAAAATAATAATATAGGTTAAGGGAGTCATAAATTAGAAAAAACTTAATCTCAGCTAATCATCTCAAAATAAAAGATATTATACATATCTTCCCAAAATCATAAGGTTGACCATACGAAAATTAAAAAAAAATTCCAAAATCCTTTCTTTATATTCTCCCATTTTATTTTTATTACTAGATGGTGAAAAGATTGGTATGTATTTTGACGTGGAAAACGGAACTCCAAATATCTAAATGCATGTATATAACTTTGATATTAATGCGTGTGTGTGTGTGTATTTTAAACTAAAATCCACTACTACAACACATAAAGCCTCCAAGCACATAAACTAAATATTTTAAGAAAATTCTTTCTAGCCCAATAAGGATTTTCGAACCCAAACAAAATCCCAGGCCCAAATCTCCAATTATAGAACACCTTTTCTTATGCTAGGGTGCAAATTTTAGACTCCATCTAGTTCAGTTAATTATATTGAATCGAAATAAATATATATGGACAAATAGAGCAAATTAAATTTGTTAATTAAATAAAAACATTAAACACTAAAAAAAATGAGATGTTACAATCATGTTGTGCAACAATGAATCGTACAACTCAACTCGCCAGCAGTCTAGACGAATCCGAACGGTCACGAAATGTCCATCAACATGGCAAACGGTGATGATCTGCAAACATAAAAATATACAAAACAGTCATAAAAGAAACATGTATCATAATTGGAATTTGACGATGTTCACTTACATTCTTCGCCTGCCACCAAGGACCCGTCAATAACTGCTCCCCTCTGACGATCTGGACCAGCTCATCATCCCAACCCCACCATGCGTATTCATAATTGGGGAATGTCTGCGTGAATTCTGTATCTTCTGGATGAATGAGGGTATACTCATGCACCAACTTATACTGTAACAAACAAATATTAACGTAATTATAAAATAAATTGACTTGTTAGATCAAAATAACCATTGAATACTTACGAAGAATGATGTCTGCAAGATGACTGTGCTCTGTGAATTCACCCCTGACTTCAATCCACGACCCTCGGCCAGCCTGATTTGAAGGCAATACAAGATCAGATCCATAGATAGTGTGGACATATCTTTGTTGTTCTCGAGCAATTTATCAAAGAAGGCATGATTTAGATCCAGCTCGACCAAATTCACTCTAAGGCGCGCGTCTGGCCCTTAGCATCAAAATTCAACAAACTCCTTCATCGAGCTCGACACACCAGCTGGGCTCGACGTGGCCGAGGTAGGCTTAACTGGACTGGAATGTGATCCAACATCCCAATCGTCACATGTGGGCCCTGCAACCTCAACACGTACATCCTCAAGATGTGGGCCCTAAACCTGTACTGAAATTAGTTAGTATATTTAAAAATATATATCAGACAAAATCATACAAAACACTACTTACATCATAATCATGTACCATACGAGATGCCGATCGCTGAGGACTCTCTTCCCGTGCATGTTCTTGATATCTACCCTGAGAGCGACTCCTACTACAAGACCGGGACCGGGATCGGGATTTGGGGACAAATTTCTTTAACATGTCCTTAACGAAATCCCTCAGTCTATGAAACATGTCATCGTACTCCTGCCTGTGTGCCCTCTCACGCTCCGCCTCATACTCTCTGCGTGCCCTCTCACGCTCCTCATCACACTCCTGCATAATACGGAGCATCTCCTCGCCTGTTTAACGCGCCACTTCTCGCATCCACCCAGCATGCGTAAAACACTGGTGATCCTCACTAGTGCTAGACGTGAGAGTGGCCAGTCTAGGACACTTCTCTGTAGGGTGACTTTGTTGTCTCCTGGATGACTCAACTGCACCCGTATCTGCACACGTGCGAGGAATGCAACTCCCAGATCGCCTGGAGTGAGAGGAAGCTCTGGGAGGAGAGGGTGCTCTGGGAGGAGAAGGAGCTCTGGGGGGAGATGGAGCTCTATGCTGATGCACTCTAGCCAGCTCTCGGTAAGTGGGCTTCATCCTCTTATTACGCTGCGCCTCATACGTCATGCCCATACAATCACCGAGCAAGACACTTCTGTAATATGAAATGACCATCTCATGCTCACTCGGCTGTAGATATATGAAGCATAATTGCTGCAAATGGTAAAGAATTGATTAGAAACACTTCAAATAATCAAGAAAACACACATTGTTTAAAATAAATGCTCACCTCATCAGAAAACAATGTGCCCAGACGCGCAGTCTTCGTCTTAAAGGCCCACTTCAAACACCTGGGCAATGCGTCTGGTGCTGGAACCTGTGCACAATGTGCACCGAGTCTCGGTAAGGCCTCATATGCCCACACCTATCGAATAAGACATTGATCAAATTATATTAAATAAATTAAGATTACAGTCATAATCGTGACAAAATTAAGATTCATACCAGTAGAGCCCACACCGGTCTATAGAAATGATAAGACAATCTGGCTTTTTCCCCCGTCTTCTTAAGTTTTCTCCTCAGTTCCACCTCAGTAGACGGTACCAAACTCATATAATGCGTCAAGAGACTGAATGCATAAGCCCCCCATGGAAATGAGTTCCATCGATCCCGATCCTCGGCTAAGACCCATACCCAGTCATCTGTCATGTGTGTCTGATCATATCCAAAGATCATGGTGTGCAGGAACAGGACATTGGCGACCATGACGTAATCCGTGAGGTCATCTCCTAGTGAATAGGTCCTAAACCTCTCAAGTAGGTCCTTCACTCTCAGAGGTGTCTTGTTCAACTCACGGGAATAAAAAGATCTCCTAGAAATCTGATGTGATGCAGACGGATCAAAATCGGATCCTCCGAACTGCAGTCCAGTCACTAGAGCAAACTCACTCGGAGAAAATCTAATATTGATTTCTCCAACCCGAAACCAAATATCATGCTCCTCTATACCGTCAATAATCACCTCCCTACTCAACAATGCATGTAAAGCATTGTTACAACTGTTTCCCCCCACAAAATCTATCAGATGTCCGAAACACGACTCTCTCCTAAATTGCTCGAATAGTTCAGGCCCACACTAATCACGTGTAATACTTTCCTAATTACACTCATATTGTCCTTCCAGTATAAATTGATCCCGCATGTGATGTTCTGTAAGGCCTCTCTTCTCCACACCCAATCACGCTATTTTTTAACAAATATACAAAAAAAATATCAATAAAACACAAATATAATTAAATTAAAACTAATCAATCATGCTTAAGATATGAACATGCTGAAAATTCCTCAAATATTAATTATAACATACAAAACCGAAACCATAACAAAATAAAAAAATAAATTGTGAGCATAATTTTCGTGAGTATATATACTCACGAAAGTGCTTATCGTGATAATATTTGGTCTCGAGATTGATTTCGTGAGTATATATACTCACGAAATATACTCTCGTGATAATAAGTATGCATAATTTTGGAGCACATTTTTGTGATAATATTTTGTCACGAAAACCTTCTCGGGAGAATATTTTATCACGAGAATAGTTCTCGTGGGTATATATACTCACGAAATCACTAATCGTGTCAAAATATTATCATGAGATCTCTGCTATGCTTAAACTATCGGCGGAAAATCAAATTCCAGATTTCACAGATAAAATCAACACGATTCAAAATCCAAATTCTACCAATTTCATAACTTCCCAATTAACATTCAAGCATATTCTCAAAATTCCAACATATAATCTGATTTAAAATGGCGAAAACACACAAATTAGATTCCACGTATTTAAATCGACAAAAAATCAACAATCGGCATGAAATCGGCCCCTAAATCATGAAAACGTTCGAGTTAAGAAGCCTAACCTGTTGAAATTCGATAGCCCAAGGCTCCAATTGCTCCATTGCTCGAGATCTGTCAAGTCCTGCTCGAGATCGGCCAATGCTTTCGTGAAAAAAATTGCAAGGTCGGTGACGGTATTCGTGAGGAAAATTTGAATGTGGATCGGCTGGCTCGTGAGGAAAATTTGCTTGGGAACGGTCTGGCTCGTGAGGAAATATTCTCACAGTTGGGTTTTGTTTTGTTTTTTTTTTTGTTCAATTTCGTGTGTATACAGTCCCAAAAATTTCGTGTGTCTACCGTGACAATAATTCTCACAGTTCCAGTTTGTTTGGTTTTTAATTCCCTTCGTGTATATGTTTTTAAATCTCAAACTTCAGTCAAATGAATATTTGGACCCAATCTCAAATTTTAGTCAAAGGAATATTTGGACTGGATGCACCTTTTAGTAAGGGTATTTAAGACAATGAAGAAAAATTTGAATAAAAAAGAATGCTTTATGGATGTGGGCTAAAAAAGAAGTTGTTATTTCAACTTTGAATAGTTTGCCCCATTTACACTTATAATATTGTCTTAAGAAACACACCAATGTCATTAACATATCAAGAGGTGAAAAAAAGGCAAAAGCACATTCCAAGGTCCTTATACTTTTATGTTTTATTTTGATAGGTCCATGTACAATTTTTATATTTTAGTAGGTCCTTATTCTTCTAAAATACACTTCTCAGATCCATGTACTTTTTTGCTTTGTTTCGAAAGGTCGCTCTATAATTTTAATATTTTAATAAGTCTATCTACTTTTATATTTAATTTCATCAAGTCCTTATTTCACTTAAAAAAATTAATATTTAATAGAATTTACAATTTTGTTAATGTTTTTATTATTTAACCTAATCCAATTATTACTAATAAAACCTTGATCAATAATTAAGAAATAAATATTTAAAAGAGATGACAAAAATATTAATTGATTCAAAGTTGTAGTAGCTTTTGTCTATTGTATGAAATTAAACTTGATTAACGATAATTAGTTAGTGAATTAATTTTTTTTTATTAAAATTTATTACATTTTCAATTGAATATAGAAATAAAAAAATCAACTTGAGAGAGTTCATAAAAAATGAATTGAAAACGGTGGCCAAAGACAATATTCTCCGTTCGACCGGAGCTCTCCATTCTTTTATATTTTAAATATATTACTACATGCATAAATGTACAAATAAATAAATAACATAACAAAATTATTTAATAACTTAATTGTTAATTATCTAAATAATGAAAAAAATTAACGACTTTGTTACTTTTATTAATAATTAATAATTAAATCATATCAAATATACAAAGTAGAAGGACTTAATAAAATAAAATAAAAATTACAAAGATTTATCAAAATAAAATTTCAAAGTATACGGACCTAAGAAAATGTATTATCAACAAAGAAAGATATAAAATGTACAGGGACTCATAGAAACGAAACATAAAAGTGCAGGGACCTAAAAATGTATTTTGCCTTAAAAAAATCAGAACCACCATAATTAATATCTTCTTAATATGGTCATATTTGTCCCCCTAATATTTTTTAAGAGGAGATCTTGTTACATTAGATGTATGCCTCAATAAAATAAAATAAAAAAAGTCAAATGTTGTCCATATTATTATAATTTTTATTTTCTTCTGATTTTTTTTGTGATTTTCTGGTCCCCCCCCCCCCCCAATTATATAATTTAATATTGAATTAATTTAATTTTTTAAAATAAATATAAGTATATATCCCAAAATGGAATTAGTAAATCCTAAATATAAGTGAATTGATTTAATTTTTTGAAATCCGGTGACTCGTGCAATGCATTTGCCTGACATTAACGCATGGGCTCATGCATTGCGCTCGACAATTAATTTTTTTCGAAACAAATATAAATCTTAATTGGAATAATAAACCCTAATTTTAAAATAAATATATACCCTAAAATGAAATTAATGAACCTTAAAATTTAAGTTAATTAATTTAAACCCTAATCAGGAATAAGAAATCTTAATTCGGATGTAATTAATTCATATAATTAAACTAGCATGTGATATTTTTTTGTAGAATGAGTGATGATTTTTT
Source organism: Perilla frutescens (assembly GCA_026008535.1). Taxonomy (NCBI): domain Eukaryota; kingdom Viridiplantae; phylum Streptophyta; class Magnoliopsida; order Lamiales; family Lamiaceae; genus Perilla; species Perilla frutescens. The sequence goes on along the minus strand of BRKX01000011.1, from coordinate 30,014,997 downwards.
TAGTGCGCGATTTCTGTTTTTGTTTGGATCTGAATGGGTCAACCCAACTCGGCCCAATCTCCACTGCCCACCCGTCTAATGGTGAATGCATGGGTTTGTATTGAGATTTGGGATATACATGAATACATGATGTACAATGTACAAGAGAGTTTGAGTTTTTTTTTTTAAATGTATATTTTGGGTTATTTTTTAAAAAATAAGGGCACCGCCCTTGCAGGGGATATCGACTCTTCCGTGAATTCTCATTAAAAACTGGGCCACTTAAGCCAGATCCTCTATGAAAAGCCCAAATCCACGTTTCTAATTCCAAATAGTTGGGAAGATTCGATGGTGCCTTAGCCTAATTCCTAAATTTTAATTAAAAATATATATATATTTGTAAAATGTTTTTTCAAATAATTTTTCAGGGATATATCTTAAATCTTAAGTAATGTTAAAATCCCGATGGTGAGGGTGCTTGAAGACTAATGATCGTGGGTTTAAATCTCCTCAATACCAAGGTCGGGTGTGTGAGTAAAAAAAAACTTAAATAATGCTAATTATGTTGGTCTCGTTTTGTTTTTTAGCCTCTGATTATGTTAACGACAATACTGTATAAAAACACTTCAGGAGATAAAATCAAGACCAATATAATTAAAATCTATTAATATTATAATTAATGTCCCCAAAAAATTATTAAAAAAATATTTTACAAATACTTCTTTTAATTAAAATTAGGAATTTACGGTACCATCGAATCTTCCAAATAGCCGCCGCCATTTAACGGCTACTATTTCTCTGCTAACGCTTATCCAGCAATGATTTGGGTTGAGTTTTTAAACAATCTATATAAAATATTTGAGAGTTAATATTATTTTAAAAGTTTATACAAAAATAATGAAACTTAGAGATGTAGCTCAGAAAAGTCAAGCAGTATACCTCAGAGAGAGAGAGAGGCGAGTGCGACTGTATTAAGTTACACAAGCGAGTTAAGTACACACAACGTGCCGTCTCACCCTATTTTATATGTAGGATCAGCACATTAATTGCCTAAACAGAGGCAAAGAACAAAAGAGAAAACTATCTATACATTTTTTTCTCACCATCACTTCACAGAGCAAATGGAGTAGGAGGCTGGTTTACTATAGGAACCTTCGACATACTCGTGTTGCCCGTCACCAAATTCTCCGCTACTGTATCCTCTCCCGTCACGGGTTCAATCTGCACTATCCTCTCCGGCACAACCTTGTTCCCGTCTACCTTAGCCAACACCTCAAAATGCATCCTCACAGACTCCGGTTTTGTTCTCCACGCTGGAAAACCAGGAATATCGAAACCATCACCTTCTTGTTTCTTTTTCTCAACTACAAAACCCATCTTCACAAAAGTCTGAGCTGAGACGTCCGCCTTCAAAAGCTTAAACGAACCCTCTTTACTTGCTTTAGGACCCAGCACCGACAACAGGAGAGCCTCAAACCCAACCAAGTTGGAGTTGGAGCCATCAATAGACGTAATAGGCCACAATGTGCTGAAGCGATCAGGTGCAAGAAGCGAAGTGACTTCTCCTCGGAGATCAATGGCTGTGCTGCCGGCTTCCATAGATTTCCGTTTAGATGCAGAGGATAGCTCTACGAGACCAGGAGCAAGGCGCTTTAGCTTGAGCCTGTTATTAGAAGACGAGGAAGCAGGGGATGTGATTGATGTTGGGCCAACTATACGAAGGGAAAGAAGAGGGCCGTCCTGCGACTGGACAGCATTACGCAGCCACTCAGCCAGAGTCAAAAGACCTGAAGCGAAGTTACTACTAGTTCGATTGAGTGGAAGTGGTAGCTCAACTGGATGTCGCAAGCTCACGGATCTGGCACCCTTAATAGTGACTACAGAACCTTCTGCTAAAACCACTTTCTTCAGCACACCAGCATCCACATCATGCTGCATGAAATGTCAATTGCTAAATGAGAGAAGAGAAAGGGTAACATAACATACAGTTCCCAAATCTCTAAAATGAAGCAACATCATGGTTGTAAAATTGCTCATAATTTTGCTCTTCAACCAGTGGTATTGTGATCTCATATGTTGAAAAAGTTGATCTCCACCATACTCCTATAATACAAAGACTATCACCTATAGAAGCTTAATCCCAGGTACAAATAACCTATGAAACTAATCATGAAACTTCTAACGACTGCAAGCTGCATCTACACAACCATTCCAAAAAGTCCAATAATCATACCAAAATATAACAAAAAAGCAATTCCAAAAGCTGTGCTCAACACACAATGATCAAGCTCATAACACGATAACATCCATCAACATTGGACAAAAAAATCTGAACTTGGAACTTACAGGCAATGAAATTCTCATGTCTTTGGCATCCTGAATCCAAAGCTCCATTGGACCAGCCAGTTGAAAAGGGGCAAGAACAGGCATCTTATCATCAAATTGCTTCGCCTCTACTAAACCATTTTCCTCACCGGGTTTAACCGTTTGGAAAATGGGCAAATCCACGAATTCCCAACTATTCACATCCTCCAACAGCTTAAAAGGCATAACTTTGTTATCAATCTCCACATCGAATTCATATGCTACAGATTTTCCCACCTGGGCGTCCCTCAAATCAAACCCGGATATCTTAAATTCCTCAGCTTGGAACCCTAATCCCTTCACAATTGCCTCTTTCAAATCCTATCACCGCCACGACATTGTAAACAGCAAATTAGAATCCCGCTAGCATAAGAAATATTTAAACGTGCAATCTTCGAACGATCTGAGTAAAAATAAGAGGAGTGGAATTAATTAATTAATTATATAAAAAAATGGCCGATTGAAATTGGGTAAATACCGAAATTGCTTTCGGGTATGGAGGATTGAAATCCTGGGTGGCAATCAAAGCGGCCGACTTCGAAACCTGAATTCCAATCAGAACCAAGCAAACAAATGCAGCCAAATTCAATGATCGAAACCTCAACTCCATTGTGGAATTGATAGAAACCAAAATTAGGAAATTCTAAATGGAAAATCAAGGAATTAAGCAATTGTTTGGCCGATGAGTGTCGTGTTAAATGTATGTATTGCAGAAACGAGGCAGAAAAATATTGGATTATTTGCGTTTAAATTGGGCGTTTCCAGTTGGGGAGAGAGAAGGTCTTTTAGATGTTTCTAGAGTTGATTTTTGTGCGGTTGAAGCGATGACGTGGATTTGACGGACCAATAGGAATTGAGTAAATGATGCGTTTGGTGTTATCTTATTGGAGGAGATGCATAGTTTTCGGTTAGTGGGGGCCATGGAGCGTGAATTGTGGAATAGAAAAAGGGGGGAAAATAAATAAATATATATATATATATATATATAATAATTTGATTAGGCGATAAAAAATATCTAATGGCGTCGCCCAGACTCGAACCACTATAGTTTGTTTGGCTGTAAATTCACTCCCATTTGTCTGATCTTAACATCTGAATAGTAGTGTGATATTGATTTTGAATCATCAATATGAAGCTCTTAAGCAAGCTCCACACTTGGGATTTGCTTTTAAACAAATAAGTCCAGGTTGCCCTTGAATAGTCATCCACTATAGTAAGGAAATAGGGTGTCTGAGTGAGTCCAAACTCCCTATAAGGTCCCCAAACATCCACATGAACAATGTTGAACAGTCTCTCACATCTACTTGACAATGTAGGAAAAGGATTCCTCTGTTGCTTTGCTCTATGGCAAACATCACAGTCTTCAAGCTCCAAATATTCTTCTGACCTGTATCTTTTATTTCCATCAGGCAAATGCTTCATGGTATTGATTGAGGGATGGCCCAGCAACATATGAAGTTCCTTTAAACTGGGAGTTAAGGCTGCATTGATCTTCACTGTAAACTGATATTCATGAGTGAACACATACAGTGTCCCTTTCATTTTTGCAATCCCAAGAGTAACATCCTTGTCTTTCCTCTGAACCATGCAATGAGCAGATAAGAATATAACTCTTGTGTCAAGAGCCCTTGTCAGCTGTCCAACTGAAATTAAATTGTGAGTGAACTCAGGTGCATACAACACATTTAGCAACATAATTGTGGAGGTAATTTGAGTATCTCCTTCCATTTTTGCTATCACACCACTTCCATCTGGCATAAAAATCTTTACTGGCTTGTCAGACGCTCACACACACGATCCATGCACGCCTAGATATTGTGCCACTTAGGATTAGATATTTTCTAGCTCCACAAGATGCTCACACACACGATCCATGCATGCCTAGATATTGTGCCACGTAGGATTAGATATTTTTTAGCTCCACAAGATGTGTATAAATAACGCGCACCATGTGTTTGCTGAATTGTGTGAGACAATAAAATTGCCACGTAGGATTAGATATTTTCTAGCTCCACAAGATGTGTATAAATAACGCGCACCATGTGTTTGCTGAATTGTGTGAGACATAATAAAATTTGCAAGTTCTGTTTTCTCTCGATATTTTCTAGCTCCACAAGATGTGTATAAATAACGCGTACCATGTGTTTGCTGAATTGTGTGAGACATAATAAAATTTGCAAGTTCTGTTTTCTCTCGATATTTTCTAGCTCTACAAGATGTGTATAAATAACGCGCACCATGTGTTTGCTGAATTGTGTGAGACATAATAAAATTTGCAAGTTCTGTTTTCTCTCTCTATGCTTCAATCTCACGCAAATTATCAACTCAACAGGAAAAATAAATAAATAAATAAATATATATATATATATATATATATATATATAGGATATGGTTCAAATAGGGATAAGTGTTGGTGTGAAAAATAGGGACTATTTTTAGCCATTAGATCTATCAAATCCTACAGTTTAGATTTAATCCATGTGGCATTTAATTATATTCTGAATTATATTAATAAGGGTATACTAGACATTTTGTAAATTAAATCCCACAAATCACGTTTCTTCCATATCAAAACAAATCTTCTTCTATCTTATTCAATCGATTTTTTTTCCCGTCAGTTTCTTCTTATTCTTTCTTCTTCTTCTTCTTCCAACTCATAGATTGACGATGGCGACAAAGCGGCACTCACACGATTTGTATAGACGGTTTTTTCTTCTCCTCCTTTTTCTTCCAACTCATAGATCGATGCTGATGACGATGCGATTACGAAAGAACCGACTGCGACATCGTGAACGGCGGGGACGATTCCGGCGACGGTGATGACTATGGATTGAAATCGCAAGAAGGGGTGGAATTTTTAATCTCCGTCATCGGTGGGAGCATTCGACGAGGCGAAAAGAGATGGGAAGGAAAAAATCGGGTACGTTTTTTGGGGTAAATCCACGTTTAGGATGAATTTGCTGGAAAAAATTCAAATAGGATAGAAATTTTGAATGCTTGCGACATCTTCAATAAATCAATTTAATACGGAGATTTTATAGAGATTTGATAATTGGGGGATTGTGCTTAGACATCAGGGGTTGATGCTGCTGATTCGTAATCGATAAATTCTCTAGTTTTCGTAGACAAAAATGAAACGAAAAGGGTAATCGTGAATGCCGATTTAGTGAATTCCTGATTTCATATCAATTTTTTATTCCATATGCTTCAAATTGATTGATAGATTGTTCAATAGTAGTATCTTCTACGTGCAGACTGTATTTATTTTTTAGTGGTGGGATGTAGCATTTATGAATTTGGTATGAAGCATGGTATATTTTGTGTTTACAGCATTTTATATTGCAGGATTATAACTAGTTCGCGCTCCCTTGTGTTTTTTAGTGGTTTTGTTAATTCATATTAGTGTTATTGTAGCATGTTTTTATGTCATTGAAAGCATTGAAAAATACGAGTAGTAGCAATAAATAGTTGTACGGTTGTTTTCTCAGGCCTGATTCACCCCAGTCAAGATGTTGTCGAAATGTCGCCTGGTGGAACGTCAAAGGTATATATTCCATAGTGTGATATTTCAATGAAGCCATTTGTCAAGCAGATTTTTCGTGAATGTGGAAAAGATGAGCAAGCCAATGAGGAAATGCAGGGCTTGTGGGGAAAAAGGCCATCATGATTCGAGGAATTGTCCAGGGAAAAAATGATTTAGGTTTACTTTTGTTACACATGTTTCATTTTTAGTTTAGAGTTGTTTTTTTTTTAATTTGTGTTGTTATGGATGTCACGGTTTGGGTATTTATTTTTTATTTTTGTACAGTATTAATGGTTCATTATAATTATTTTATTTTGTATATCAATATTACGAAGCATTTAGTTAATGCATACATAGCATCAACAATAGCATTTATATAATTTTGTGTGCATGAATATTTCATTATATTGAAGTGTATGAAGCATTATTGTGAATTGTTAGTAGCATCGGCGTTTCATATATCTCACAGTAACGTAATTTAAACATGTATGAATATATTTAGTGTGAAGCATTATATTGAAGCGTATGAAGCATTATTTTGAAGTGTTAGTAGCATCGGTATTCCATATATAGTATAGTAACGGAATTTAAACATTTTTGAGATATTTAGTGTGAAGTATTACATTGCAGAGTATGTAGCATTATTTTGGAGTGTTAGTAGCATCGATTTGTTAAACATCACACAGTTACATAATTTAACATGTTATTCGATGTTTTATATATTCGTATTACTTTTTCTTCTTTTATGGTAAAAGACCAATATGTAGCATAAAACGAAATGATCCCAGTTAGAAGTTAATTCAATTTAAATGTTATTAATCCTAATTATTATCATAAAACGTACGAGTCATGTGAAATAAGAACAATATGAAGTAAACGAGAGAATTAAGTATAAATCCGTAGTCCCAACAAGGTTCCAAGTAGATAAAATATGAGAACTCAACCAATCTGATCAATCAACACATAAGCAATAAACAAACCAACTATGTATGAGTAGTTCAAAAACCAATGTTTAACAAAAACCATTGAAATAGTTTTTCCATGTGGAATATTCACACGTCTCCGCTCAGAACATCATTCACAGTGGGATATTTTTTCTTAGAGATGGATGCAAAAGCCGACTGCGCGCTTCTTTCAACTGAGGCGGCATGTTCGTTCAAACCGACGAGAAAATAGCAATATGGAGTATATGCTTGAATCCCATCTCTATAACTGCTTCTCGTTGGCCAGATGAGAAGTTTTCGATTGCTTGAAATAGCAATGTAGGACAGGCTCGGCTTATTAGTTTTGGATAATCGGTAATGCCCGATTCCTCGGCATCCTCGGCTATTATGTCATTTTCATCAGAATTTACTTGGACGGTCTCTTTTGAAACTGTAACAATATAGATATCAATATTAAATAATGAAAAGCATTAGTACTTTGTTTAAAAACCGTCAACTGCAAAGGTAAAAACCATGAAGTAAGGCATATCATTAAAAAAATACCTTTTCTCTTCTTCTTAGACGCAACTTTGTCCCCATCTTCAGTTGTATTAATTTACAACAAACATTACATATTTAAAATTGTTGATCATTATAATAAAGTCCAATTATATGTATAATTACTTCGAATAAGTGAAATAACCCAAATACCTATTCTCTTTTCGTGTTTATTTTTTGACCTTAATTCGGCATCGCGCCTAGTCGTATCATCACTTTGATCGCGCGATTCCATTTCAGCCTCAAATTCAGATTCATTAGCAGGGCCTTAGAACTACCTATAACACAACATACAATGCATTGAATTAGATAATCAGTAGCATTGCAAATTCAGATGATCATAGTATAGTTCACACAAACCACCAAAGATATACATACGAAGCATAAACAATACTAATTACAAGCACCAAACCACACAAGTTACATTACTAACTTAAACAATAAGTAGAACATATATTTATTAGTAGCTTCAAACCAAACCTTTAGCAGCATCAAAAATATACATACGTAGCCTCACAATTATAATTATACTAACGCAAACCAGATTTGCATAAATAGCATCAACATTAACAATAAAGAGCACCAAGTCACACAGAGATAGTTTATATTAAATCATAAAGATTAAAAACCATGAATAACTGGTAAAATAAGTATAATTCGTCCTTTTTCTAATAAAACCCATTAATTCACAAAATAACAAAATTTGTAATCCCACAATTATCGATTGCCAAAGTTTGTTCAATTTTGTAAATCCACACTACATAATTAGAAGAAACAACTGATCTATTGTTATGCGATTCGCCCAATAATAAAACCAATTTTCTTAATCTATTTTTCTAATCATCGCAATCTTCCATCAGATGTTAAGTAGGTCAAATTTTTTTTGCACAAATATCGTTAAATTATATTCAAAGCACTGAAACTTACCCGATTTCTTCCGACCCATGTTTATTTTTGGTCTCTCATTCGAACGCGCCGTTGCCGGAGAGGAAAAATCCGCCGCCTTGTTTATTATTCAAGCCGTCGCACACGACAAAACATCCAAACTATGCCGGAATCCTCGTCGATCCTCAAGGATGTCGCCGTCTGTTCTTGCGGTTGTCTAGGTTTTCTGAGTTTAGAGACGTAATTTCGATTTCTAGATGCAACCGCTAATTATCTATCGATTTCGTGCTTCCAGATTATAAGGGATTTGGGTATCACGTATATAGCATATATCAAGTTCCGAATCTAGCACAATGATACCTTATGAAATTAAGATGCGATTTCTCAATAATACCCCTCTACGATTTAATAATAAATAAAAAATTATAAATTACCATTTAGAATCCTTTTAATCTGATCCATCCATCTTGTACAATTATAGGGATCAGGTTTATCCCTAATTTTCACACCAACAATTGTTTTTATTATAACCAAACCCTATATATATATATATATATAATAATTTGATTAATATATATATATATATATAATAATTTGATTAGGCGATAAAAAATATCTAATGACGTTGCCCGGACTCGAACCCGAGACCCCCTTCAGTGTGTTAGACTGACGTGATAACCAACTACACCACGACACCAATGCTTAAAATGTTTATGATAGATTTATTATAATCCCTAATATTATGAGTAATTTTTTAATATTTAAATGATCATTATAGGCGTCGAAATATTCAAATATATATACGTAAATACTGTAGCTGAGCAATTCTATAGACTACTTCCATTTTCCTTTTTATGGCCCTAGATATTCTATTTTACCCTTACATCCCCTTTCCTTTTCTATATATATATATATATATATATATATATGGGAGGGTTAAAATGCAAACCCTACCTAGTCTAGAAATTAGGAACCCATCTTACACCATACAATCAATAAAGATCTATGGTCCAGATTTGATTAAAAGGAGTGGTGGCAATTCTGTAATATTTGAAAAAAAAAATCACGCGGGGTATTAACGTAATTTAGTAATTCTTATAAAAATCGCTGAGCATATTTGATAACATATCGTCATGCTAACGAAGTATTATCATCATGCTAACAAAGCGTTATCTTTATGCTAATGAAAATTTTTCTCATATTGTTAACAAAAAATTAAATTATAAAGTGTAATTATAAATTCTAATAGGATGAAATAAACCATAATTCAGATATAATAAACTTCAATGATCTAAAAATAGAATTAAATTCTAAAAATTAATTATAAACCCTAATTGGATGAAATAAATCATAATAACAATATAAATATAAAACATTAGCATAATGATATTATTTTATCAGCATTGCGAATAAATTATGTAAGCATATGACAATTCATCGTTAGCATAAGTTATAAACCATAAATGAATGAAGAAAACTCTAACTAATATATTCTAATTTGATGAAATAAATAATTATAATATTCAATTAGTAACTAAAATATAAAAATTAAATCATAAAAAATAATTATAAGTCATAATTGAAATGTAATAAATAATAATAATAATAATAATATAAGTATGCGTACTAAGTTAACATTATGATAATCATTCATTAGCACAATGAATGCAATATGTTAACATATAGCAAATGTTTCGTTAGCATACGTTATCAACTTGTCATAATATGAGGAACCATTATTTAAAAGCTGACGAAAGCATTTTTGCGCTGGACACGAGTAAAAATGTATATTTTATATTTTTCGTCTATATTTATTTGAACAAATATATCCAAGACTGATGTTGAATTAAAGAGCATGAAAAGATCTTTAATTTGATATATTATTTGCGTTAATTCGATTTGAAACGAGTAAGTTATGGTCGTTCAAAGTTTTTAGGATTTTTTTAAAAAAGTGATGACATCAGCTTTTTTTATGGGATTGGACAACTATACCCCCACCTCCTATTTTTTGACTTGAATTTGATATTTAATTTCAGCCATTAGATCATCTAGGTGGACGGTATAAGATGGATTCCTAGTTCCTACACCAGAAAAATGTGTATTTTTTTTATCCAATCTCTCTCTCTCTCTCTCTCTCTCTCTCTCTCTCTCTCTCTCTCTCGCTCTCTCTCTCTCTCTCTGTGTGTATATATATATATATGTTCTTTTATTAAAACTTAAATTACGATTCTCGTTCACAAGAAAATAAATAAAAGAAATTCATCAATTTTTAAAACCTCCCCTAAATCCCTTATCTTGAATATCAATAGAGTGACCGGAATAACTAGTATGAACTAAATTTTAGAAAGACATTTGCGAAACATAAATTGACAAGCCTAATATAAATAATTTTCTTTAAATTGTTGGTGAACTTTTACTTGGTCAATTTATTTGGATAATTCAGCCAAGAATAGATGGATTATGGCGTTGCTCGAGTATTTTTCTGGAAGGATTTGAACATCCGACCAGAGAGAAATGTGTTGTAGATCAGATGATTCTTGATTCATTGATGCTGAAATTCAGTTCTTACAGAGTTTGTGAGTTGTAATTTTTGATGATTTGTTATACTTTTATTCCGGATTAAATTGGGGGTAGGAATGCGGTGATTGATGATTGAAGAGTGGGAATAAATGGAAATATATGTGAACAAATGATCTATAAACAAATCAAGTTTAAGAAAACTTAAGCTTTGTATAGCATCTTATCAAAAGTCTGAACTAAGAATTGAATTTCAAGTTATGTATTAATTTGCTTCAACCATTTGTTTCTGTGATGGGGCTCTCACCTAGGAGCAATGGATTCCAAATTTACACTCCTATGTTTAATTATTTTGTAAAGAATCAGTTTATACATATTCAGCTATATATATATATATATATTAATTCGGTTCGGTTTAGTTTGATGATTGTTGACTTCAGTTTTAATATTGAGAACCTTTTGGACTTCAGTTCTGTTTCAGTTGGGACTCTCAAAACACGAGTATAATCGAACCGAATTGAAGATATTATATTTATTTAAAAAAATTGCAACCCAACCCATTACATAGTTAAATTAATTCAGCACTAAGTTCAGCCCATTTCACAGATCATATGACACAACATACAACACAATCTAATTAAATCTAATTGTGAAAACTTAATTCTAAGAATTGAAATCCAAATTGGATTATCCCGTCGTCTCTCAATTTATTTACTCCAATCAAAAGGACATGTATTCTCAGTCCTCAGAAGTTTCTTTGCTATAGTCAAAACTCAATTTCAGACAAGAGTTAAAATTCTTAGATCAGATAATGGCACTGAGTTTGTGAATTCTTCTACACAACACTTGTTACAGAAGCTTGATATATTACATCAAAGATCCTGCCCTTATACACCACAACATAATGGAATTGTGGAGAGAAAACATAAACACTTGATGTAGGTTGCTAGGGCTCTCATGTTTCGAAATAAGTTGCCTAGTAAGTTTTGGCCCTATTCCATTTTACATGCTACCTGGCTTATCAATAAACTTCCCACTGTGGTACTTAGTTAGGTTTCTCCATATGAAGTGATATTATAAAAGGCTCATGATCTGGGTATTCTGCAGCTATTGATTGTTTGAGTTATGTTGCTAATGTGTCACCTGGTGTGTCCAAGCTTGATTCTATAAGTCATAAGTATATCATGCTTGGTTGTACAGTTAATCAAAAGAGACATGTCTTGTATAATATCGATTCTTCCAGGATTACTATCTCTAGGGATGTTTTGCAGTGCCATGATTCTTCTATTCAGTTACATTTTCCTAGTTTGATGATTCGTTTCCTTCTCTTTTTACTTCCAATTCTATTCTTGTTCCTACTTATTATTTTTCCTCTTCATTGAATCTTTATATTTCCACTTCCACTTCTTCTCCTCCTTCTATGCTTCGTAGAAGCACCAAAACTATCCATCATCCGGGATATTTAAAGGATTATGTATGTTAACAATCATAGTGTTCTTCCTTCTTGTTCTTCCTCATTTACTCATCTCACTTTTCCCTATATTTCTTCTTCATCTTTCACACCTTCTTTTAATGTTTTTTAATCAATATACACAATCTGAATGAACCTTCTTCTTATAAAGAAGCCAGTTAGTATATTGAATGGGATGATGCCATGCAACAAGAGCTCATTGCTCTTGAATCCAATAACACTCGGGAGCTTACTTCGTTGCCTCTTGGGAAACATGTTATAAGATCCAAGTGGATTTACAAGGTTAAGTTGAAGTCGGATGGATCTGTAGAGTGGTTCAAGGCTTGGTTGGTTGCTAAGGGATATAGACAGGTGTATGGCATTGATTATCATGAAGTTTTTTTCACCAGTAGCTAAACTTGTCACAGTTCGCTTATTGATTGCTCTAGCTACTTTTTACTACTGGCCTCTTCATCAAGTAGATGTTAATAATTCTTTCTTGCATGGACATTTAAGTGATGACATCTATATGATTCCATCACATGGTTATACCAAAGTTCAGTCGAAGCAGGTTTGCAAGCTTATCAAGAGCCTCTATGGGTTAAAGCAGGCTTTTCAGGAGTGAACATCGAATTTTGTAAGCTCTTGTTCTCTCTTGGCTTCTCTCAATCCTTTGATGATCACTCTTTGTTCCTCAAAGGCAGTGATGATTCTTTTCTTGCTCTTCTAGTATATGTGGATGATATACTGATCACAGGTCCCAATATTGTCTCTATTTCTGATCTCAAATATTCTCTCCATGCTGCTTTTACTATTAAAGACCTAAAGCTTACTCGTTATTTTCTTGGGGTAAAGATCGCTCGAGGGGTAGATGGTACTTATCTCAGTCAACATACATACATTCTTGATTACATAAATCTGATGGTCTCATGGGATGCAAGCCTTCTTCTACACCTCTACCTCCCGCGGCTCCCGGCTTGCATATCTCTGTTGTTTCCTCTTCCTCTTTGGCTAATCCAGCAAGTGTAGGAAATTGGTGGGGAAGCTTTAATATCTCAATCTCACTCGTCCAGATATCTCATATGTTGGCAATAGCTGAGTCAATATGTATATTCTCCCATCACCTCGCATTGGGATGTTGTCTTACATGTGCTTAAGTATCTTAAGGGTTGTCCTTCACTTGGTTTTTTTTTCTTTTCTTTATCTATTTCTCTTTCATTACATGTCTATTGTGACGCTGATTTGGGTTCTTGTCCCAATTCACGGCGTTCTCTCACCAATTATTGTGTGCTTTTCTAGTATTATTTGATTTCATAAAAGTGTAAGAAACAAACCATTATTTCTAGGTCTATTGCGGACGCGGAATATCGCAATTTGAGTGTTACAGTCCTTAAATTGATGCGGATCTCTTATTTTCTTTTCATGTTTTTCATGTTGATATCTCACTGCTTATCTTTGTCTATTGCGACAATCAGGTTGCCATTCATATTACCAAGAATCACGTGTTTCATGAACACATGAAACACTTAGATCTTGACTACCACTTCGCTTGCAAATAACATCAGAAAGACTTCATTCATCCCACCCATGTTTCTTCTCATTTACAATTGGCTAATATTTTTACAAAGTCACTTCCTAGCTCGCGTTTTTTATTTCTTTTATCCAAGATGAGCCTTATAGACTTCTTGGATAGTGTTGTAGACTTGCACCGTCTTTATCTTGCGGGGGTGAAGACGTATTGGTTTACATGCATGCAGCTTAATCCTTGAAATAATACATCAGTATTATAACATGCAGTTGAGCTGTATTCATCCACATCAGCATTGTCATCTTATATCTTTCGCTTTGCAGGACCACAACAGATGATCTTACTCAACATGCTAATGAAGATTGTGGTCGTCCATTCAAGCGTGCACGGATTGATCTGCTCCGCTGTTGATTAGAATAGATTTTTCCTTTGATATTTTGTTTGTATAAATAAAAGAAACATAACTTTTATAACTAACTTTTGAGAAAATACTAATTTTACTTAATACATGAAAAAGTAGGTTTTGTTCTCTATCAATTTTATCACGTTGTTCAAATATGATTTGCATAACAAATCTTGATTCCAATAGTTTCTCTCTCCCCTTTCTCTTACCTAAAATATGGTCATTTGCTTGATCGAGCTTACCTTGTGTTCATCTTGTGTCTCGTCGTGGTCATCATCATCATCATCGTTATCATCCTCCTCCCATGTAGCTTGAGGCGATTCTGCTTCAGCTTCACATAACATAGAAGCAATCATCTCAAGGGAATCTATAGGCTATTGCTCCAAGAGATAATGATGATCCACACTGGGATTAACTATGTGATGGTACATGTTGGTCCTGGTGCGAGCCTTTGTCAGTTTAGAGGGGGGTGAATAAACTGACTTCAAAAACTTTCAAGACAGATTGTGGAATAGATGGGGCCCTGACTCACTTTTGTGATTTATCTGTGCTGACTGATCAGAGAGAGACTGACAGAAGCTTAGCTAGTGAGCTGATCAGTTTGGAACTGATAGCTTGAAGACGTGGCGGAAGCTTGTCAGTTCAGTCTGTGTGTGTGAATGTGTGCAGTTGAATAACTTGCAAAACTGTAAGACAGTAAGAACAGCACACAGAGAGCTTTATAGGGGTTCGAAGCTTCTTGCTTCTACGTCCTCTCTTCCTTCCGCAGAAGGTCAATCCACTATGCAAGAGTAAAGTTTCTTTATTACAATTACACAGTGAATAAATCCTGTTGGACCTGAAAATGGCACCCTTCAAACTGAGCGCAGCCTCCTTTCCAACTGTTGTTGTCCTGGAAGAACGGACCCATCAGTACACGCTCCTTCTCAGTCGGTTTCTGGGTCGACAGCTCACAGTTACCGGTCCCAACTGCTCGCTGAGACTTTAGATGCTATTGCTCGTCTTTACACGATTTTAGATCTCACTCGATCTTCAAGAAGACAGTCTTGAAACTGTTATCAACCTGGAATGCTCCTTTCTCTTTGAGCTGGGTGGTTGATCTTTAAGGGACAAAACTGAGAAATTTTGCTCTTGCTGGAATTCTGCGTCAGCATAGCAGCTTGCTTTGACCTTGAAGCACGCCTTCTCAGTTTAAGGCTTTTCGCACTTTGAGAATCTTGAGCTTTGAGCTGTAGAGAGAGAGAAAGAAGGAGTTCATTTTATACACAAATAGTAATGTTAGATTAGCGAAAGTCTTCTTAGCCAAAATTGACTTCACCCTCTATAAATAGATGAGTGAATTTTGACCATTATGATTGGTGATGTTTAGAGATCACCGGTGGCATTTTTAATATCTGTAGCCGTTTGAAACTTCTTTTAATGAACTAACCATTTTGACTTTTAAATTTCTCTGCTCTAAGATCATCAAGATCTTTCAAAGATTTCCCGTTCAGATCTTCATTAACTACTTGTCAGTAGGAGCAGGTGATTCGGTTATCAGTTCTTAGACATTCAGCTGACGGGCTCTCAGTCCTCTCGACTTTCAGCTCTGAGATAGTCCAGTCGGCAGATCTTCAGCTGCCTTGAGCTTCTGTCAGGATATAGTCTAGTTCGGCTGACTCATCAGTTGAGCTTAAGAGCTTTCATTTCTAGACTTATCAGTTGGCTACTTGCTTGAGCTTTTTTCTCTCTAACTGAACTAAGGTCAGTTGAATAAAGACTCAAAGCATTTAGCGCTGTTTTACCAGTAAACTGATCTTTGATCAGTTTAGGACCAGCTCTGACTGATCTCTTGATTGGATCAGTTTTAGGTTTCAAGCTGACTCTGTTCATCAGTCTATCCTGGCTTTTTGCTAAGACTGTTGACTAACTCATCCGAGGATACCTACCAGTCTCCAAAGTTCTCTCCCCCCTTTACAGCTTATCTCAAGCTTTGAAGAGTTTACTCTGACTGGTCTGATCAGGTAACCTATAAGTTGGTTGACCATGCTTCTGAATAGCTGTCTCTCATCTCAGCTAGAAGTCTTACTTGGTCATTGTCATTGATTTCCAGCTTAACATAACCTGCAGTTTTCATTAAATCATCACACATATTTTGACATTTCATCAAAACCATCAATTGGGATTTTCCCAACAATTTTCCTAACAGTACCTACGCGAGATTCCGTTTTATTAAGATACTACATCGAGTAAAATACAATGATTCATTATACACACTCTGTATTGGGAGTGTAAATATATATGTGATAATTTATATAACATGACATTTTTAGCGTGTTTCACCGTACACATGTAGTATAAAATATATATGTATATTTACATGACATATATGATATATCAAGAAAGAGGGTTATATGTATTGTGCATATATTAATTAATGTCTCACCAATTCACCTTTTGAAGTTTAAATTCTCCATGATACATCTAATTCAAAGCGAGAGAAAAACTGCATGAAGAAGAGAAAATAGGTAATTAAGTTTATGGAATGAATGAATATAAGTTGGGGAAATTGGAAGTACGTATCCTCTTGTTAGGCAAAAAAAGCCTTAAAAAGTTTTGATGAAATGTCAAAAATTATATATAAAAAACTATATGTTGAAAACTTTGAGCTCGAAAGACAACATTGTAAAACAGAAATGGAGTTCACCCAACTGAACTCATCAACTGAAGTTTGCCAACTGAAATTCGCAAACTGAACTGAAGAACGTCAATGAGCTCACCAATTAAAATTTACAAATTGAACTAAAGGTTGCCAACTGAGCTCATCTAGTACTGAATTCTGACTATGCGCATCAAATTAACCCACATTTAATGTTGGATTAAACTGACATCGCCAATGGTCACCTTCATTTGCACACTCAACATGCAATGGACTTCATTATTACAAACTGACTAATGATCATATTAGAAGTTGCCTCTCTATAATAAGAGGAACTATCTATTTCAAAGTACGTAGGTGTATAAACAAGCATGTAAATGTAATAGCAAATATCTATAAAATCACAAGGCTAAAGCTAGCATCTCCAACATAAACACACACGTCAAGAGCATTAGAACTAGTTAGATAGAATACAACGCATCTATCACTTGTTTCGAACAAATTAGTTCTTGTAAAAGTTCTCGCTTAAATCATCAAATCATCAACACCTGCTTAACAAAAGAAGCACAACCAGTTGATACCTTTTTCAAGAACCAACCTCTTGAAGATCGAAAGAGATCTAAAACCTTGAAAAGATTTTAAAAGCACCTAACTCTCCATGTAAGTGTGAGTCACCGCTAAAGAAATTGCCGCCGCAATAGCTATCTGCCGGAGACTGCAAGTGTGAGAGATCGACCCAACTGAGATAACCGTATCGAGTAAGCCACTGTTGCCAGGTTCAACTCCCACCCTCTGTTTAATTTGTAAAGTGTAATCTCAAATTATGTAGTGAATTTCCCTTCAAGAAAAAGAAAGAGGGGACTTAGAAGTCTCAAGCTTGAACTTCTATAAAATTCATGTGTGTTGCATCTTGCTTTAACTTGTCTTAATTCAACTGCATACAATCACATCACTATTGCACATAAATTGCATATCTCAACGGATTCAAGCTCAAAATTGTTATCCATCAAAACGAATCAAGACCCCTATATATTACGCATCAAAATAATTTTTAAGAAAGAGTTTATTCAACCCCTCTTCTAAACTCTATTAAGACACGACCAACACCTCTCAATGACAAAGATCTTGGATTAATCAAGGGTGCTAATTCAAATTTATAATTTAAGAAACCTCTCTCTCTCTCCCCAATTATATTTTTCATATCAACATATATAGTGTATATGATTTGGTTGGTTGAAGAACTTTAAGTGGGCTGCTATTCAGCAAGTCATATGATGCCTCTCAACTCCACACCGTGTCATGTTGACAGTGGTTCTTCATCAATAAAATTGACACACTTAAAATTAGAATATTCATTTTCTATTTTTATTTTTGTGATGAGAGAAACTCACGATGATCAGGACACAACAAGTAAGCAAATTCTATTACGAGTTTGATATAAAATATGCTAGTAAATTTGAAAAAAAAAATTGAGTTTTTGACCACAATCTCACACGTTCTACCACCAGCCTATCCATCCCAAAATTAAAGATAGAACATTTGTATTTTTTACGTAGTCATGTACATATTAATTACGTACTCAACCAAATTAATACTCTCTCCACTTCCATATAAGTATCATTTTGACACTTTTTTTTGTTTCAGAAAATTCATCATTCTATATAATTAAGATAAAATTTTCACTTTTTTCTCTAATTTACCCTTATTTAGTGTAGTCAACTATCCCTCATCCCACTAATAATTGAAAGAAAATTGTATTTCTAAATCTCCATAGAGTCAATATAGATGTATATGTACATGAATTATCATTAAATGATACCATGCAATTAATTTGATTTGATAAATTAAATAGGGATATATTAGATAATTTTATTACCTTATTAATTTATGTGCATTCATCCAAAATGGCACTTATATACAAACGGGGGAGTAGTTGTTATCTTTAGACTTTTTAGCGACCTAAATTTGGAATGCTTGCAAATGAAACTCCTTCCAACAAACAATATATAGCTTTTATTCTTGTGACTTTTGCTTGATGATGTGTATAATTAAGTAATAAGTATATTATATATATGGTCGTAGAGCCGATGGGATTAGGAATAAGAAGCTTCTGTTTGTTTATTTATAAATAAATTCCAACTATTTTTTCCAAGTTAGATTTATATATTCTTTCAAAACAGCTATATAATAATATCATCATTCACTACAAGAAAAAACATGATAGACCATTACTCGTGGTGTATGACGAATTGCAACTGTGGTCTAGGCCACCATTGTAATATCACACGCTCATACACCACGGGAATTCACCGTGGTAATTTTACGACAGTTTGTTCAAAACCGTGGTTAATTTACCATGGTTTAAAAAAACCATGGTTATTTTACCACGATTTTATCTAAAACTATGGTTACTTAACTACAATTGTAATCAAACCGTGGTAAAGTAACTACGGTTTGGCAAAACACCGTGGTAATTTAACCACTGTTTGATTTAAGTCATGGTAAAATTACAATGGTTTTGAGAAAATCATCGTAAATTAACCACGGTTAGGATAAAACTATAGTAAACTTAACCACGATTTCCTTAAAATCGTGGTAAAATTACTACGGTTTGGATAAAATCGTGGTCATATTATTATTTTTTTGCCTTATATAAATGTATCATTTATCATGTATAATCCCAAATTAAAAAATAATATAATTGATAATTATCCAAATATACAAAATATCATTCAAAATATAAAATATCATCAAAATACAATATGTTGTCCAACATATAATATTCAATGTGACAAAGCTCCCGATTATTTGTTAAAAACTACAACATCAATCCAAAATTCTATTACAATTTGATCTTACTGAAAGCCTTCAATCATATTTTTGGAAGTCTTCTCGAGCTGAGATATAAAAAAATCAATTGATCATACAATAGGTGAAAGTCTTTTCAAGCTGAAATATAGAAAATGATATAATGACTATAAAACTGAAAATTACCTTACATAATGATCTTATATAAGCTCAAGCATGCAATTTTCCCACTCCACACGAACTTCATCAATATCTACTAACAAATATTCTCATTTTTGAACTATTATCGATAAAAAAACAGAATACATTAAATGCTATAAGGCAAACATACTTATCGTGAAATAATAAGAAATAAAACAAAATTTATTATCACTCATCTTATAGAAAATTGAATCATTTTGTTGAAGATCTTCAATGATTTCTTTCATGAATCGCATTACATAAAATCTGCATTGCTTGGAATTGGGTTGTCGAGGAGTCTATGTTAAAACATCAAATATTAGAAAGTAAGAGTTCCGCACAGATCTTGATGAATAATGATGTGATCCTTCTAAGAGTATTAGGTTACAACAGTAGATAAACAGAAAAATTTCGAACCCTAGCTTTACAACGACAAAGAACCATGGCTACGAAAGATGTGACCCGATGAAGATTGGAAACATGAACTCGAAATTGTTGGTGAAGTTGCCACAAACAAATGTGTTGTTCTGTTTGATAAGTCTGATTGAATTCACGGTGTTCTCGTGAAATAGATAAAACTCTCAGAGAGAATAAAACTCACAGTTTCAATTGATAGCAAAACTAATGCATGTTTAATGATAAAATACAACCCTTATATAGTTGTGACTAAAATAAGCCAACCATAGAAATAAATCCCAAATAAACTAAGAAATAAAAGTAATAAAAATTCATAAATCCACTGACACACGTACAGGGCGCAATTCGGGATTGGTCACGTTTATCGGCCCAGGCATGCAGCGTGCGCCCGCAGGGTCACCTCTCGACCGAAGAAAATCACCCGCATATATCACGCGTGGCGCACTCTGGGTCGTGCCATTTGGCGCGAGTGAGCAACTCATGCCCGCCTTTCGCGCTAATACACATGCGATCTTCATCCTCCACATGTGCTCGGCTCAGTTCCTTCGATGGGTCTCCTTAACGACTCTTGGTTCCAGACTTCTTGGATAAAACCATTTAGACTCTCCTTGATCCCTTAGCTCTTGATCTTGTCACCGGCCCGTCAGCACTCTAATCGGATCAGACATCTTCTCAGCTCGATCCGCATCAAATAAGTTACGCCATTGATGGATGGATATTGAAGGGATAGTGAAGAAATATTACTCTCTTATCCAAGGATATGAACTAAATCAGTCGTGAATTTGTTTGCTGACATAGAGTCAAGCACCTTCGCCAATAGTGGCCCAAACTTCTGACCTGCAAAATGAACCAACTATATTATTAAGCAAGCCATTCTAATCCAAATTTCTCTAGGGGGGTTCAAACCTTTAATCTTTACTTGTTATGATATTTTGAGAGTAGTTATGCTGCTATCATTTATATTTTACACCAATTGTGCTGCTTAAAAACATAAAGCTGCTCTCAGGAACTCAATTGTGCGTGTACTCTAACACTGGTTCTACAGTTTATCTATCATGTAGTAAATGTCCCTTTCTGATGACTATTAAATTAAGCCTCCTTTCACTATAATGTTTAACCAAAATGAGAGGTTGTGGCCAAAGGAGAAGGATGCTTCCTGGACCACAAAATGTAATGACATTAATGAAACCTGATGCGTAAATTGCTACTGTGAGAGCCTTACAAGCAGTTGTAGACAAGCATGCACTTTCAATGTGTTCCGACAAAAAAAGTTTCCCGAGCATTGGCCAGAAAGCCTCAAGTAAAGCAAAGATAGACTCATCTTAAACTAGACCAACAGAGAGGTGTGACGCAAGATAACTGAAAACAGTTCCAATCCTGCAACAAATCATTAAATGATTAAGCTAAGAATAACATAATATTGATATATCTTAGTGCTACAGGGATACCCTATGTATCCAAGCAAAACAAAGTAAAAAAAGAGTAACAACAGAAATGAAAGATGATAAACCAGTATTTAACAGTAAGCCCAAAAATGGACAGAGAACAATTATGTGGCTCATAGAGCTCAATTGCGATTACTACAAATTGACATTGTAAAGTTGTGATATGTTCCTCCTGCTAGGGGTGAGCATTCGGTCTATTTCAGTCCAAAAATCATAAAACCGAATAGATCGAATTGGAAAATATTTAGGACCGAGCCGAACTGAATTAAGGGGAGGACCGAATTAAATTTGTTCGGTTTGGTCCGGTTCGGTCCGACTATTTTTTCTTTTTTTTTATATTCTAAATAGCTTGATTAACTGTGGAAATAATAACCCAAATAATAAACAAATATCACAAATCTATAACTAACATCATAAATAAACATTTATAACTAATATAAAAAACTAAACCAACAAATAACAATACAAATATCTAAAGTATCCAATAAATAATAATTAAAAAAATAATAAATTAATAAAAAATAAAAAAGACTCGGTCTATTCGGTCTGTTTGGTCCGTTGTCTACAGGATCGGACCGAACCGAGGACCAAAGTTTTTTTTAAAAAAAGAACCGAACCGGACCGAAAAATTGAAAGAACCGAACCAAATGGACCGAATTTGTTCGGTTCGGTTCGGTTTTCGGTTTTTTGCTCACCCCTACCTCCTGCACAGACAATGAAGCCATATGAAATTTATTTTATTTGAATCATATGTCTGTGATTTTGATTTAATTTATCGGTATCTATCTATTCACCACATTTTAGCATGTGTGAACAAGTTACGAACTCCATTTATTTAACTAAGGCAGCAACAACTTCCACACTAAAATTTTCATCAAAGTCATCTATAGTGAGTTACCGAATGCATTCTTCTGAGATTTCCCTGAACATGGTTCCATTAGATCTCCTAGAACATTCATCTTCAATCAATCTGCTTACAGTTATAAGTCATTTGTTCCTGCACTACCAAACCCAGTTTGTCTAATCTTACAACATAATTAGGATTAAGACCATTCTCCAATAATACAAGATTTTCATAAAAAAACTAGTATGTACTAGTTAGGAACCAGCATGTAAAGAAAATTTAATAATTTCATAGTATCATTAGGACCTAAGCCTAACAAATCAGCATGCCAACCTTCTTGATCAGGGAATGAAGGCTCATTTATCTTATCACCAGACTTCAACAATATGAGCTGAAAGAGCTCCATAAAGTCTCTCAACACCCTGTAAATCACCATCTACTCGTAATGCAACGAAATTTTCCTGTGAAAGCTTAAATAGGATGCAGACAAGTTTTTAGTTCAGGCACAGTGCGTTTAATTAAAAAAAGTAAAAGAAAAAATAGTAAGGACAATAATGAGAAAAGGGCCACCCCAGGGATCAAGTTGAACAAAAACCAAGCAAGCATGTAAAAATAAATGGAACAATTTAGTAAAGCGTCTTACATTGGTCAAAATCAGCATTCGATGCACAAGCTTCAACATATTCAATATTATGTTTGAGACACCATTCTAATTAAGAACAATCTCTTAAATTCCAATTATGGCTCTTCATCTCCCAATAAATGACTTCCTAGATTCAGTCTTGGATATACCATACTCCGATAAGTCCTGATTAGAATTGACAGGGGAGTCTCCAAGTTTCAGTAAGTGTCTCTTGTACTGCGTATGTGCTGAATGGACAGGAAGAAGATCCACTTTATTACCAATGCATAGCAATATATCAAACTTCTGAATGTCAGTGCGCGGCACCCATTCTTTAAGAGCAACTAGAGACGAGAGCTGCAAATAACAAATAGAAAATATCATACATCATGTACCATGCAGATCATAACTACATAGATGGGAGACCTAGTACCAACTGTCTACTATAAAGCCATATAAGCAAACAAAGTGCACTAGCCTTACATCACTGGTGTCAAACACCGTAACCAATAGATAGCTCATCATAGAGATGAGTTGTCCATACTGCAACATTTTCCATATACTACTTTGTGTTGATTGTCCACCTGATAATGAAATTGTACTTGAATGATATGAACTATTAAGAGAGACACAAACGCCAATTGGTCTTTGCTTTTGAACTTACCCATGGACAAATAACTCAGGCAATATATCAGAAGCATCTTCAAAATCAACCTTAATTAGTCCTGCATTCAATTATTACAATTTAGTATATTCCATTATCATGTCTAATTAAGAGCAGAAACTCTTACTCATACAGCATAATTTAGAACTGAATGACACAATCTTCAACAACTCAAAAGTCAAGTTAAAATATTTCAAATGAAATCAGGAAGCCCACCAATAGTTAGATGCCTACACTTTCAAAGGTCATTAAATATGCAATCTTACTGCAACACTTTTTTGCAGCTTATGTGCATTGAGCTGTCAATTTCAAGAACAAAGGTACCTTATTTGCCCGCACAAAATCTCCAAAAACAGTGAATAACTAAAGCTAACCGGTTGCCATCAGCTAAGTCCCTTAAATCATTACACTATTTGCATAACACGACTCTAAATTCCAATCACTCAAACTCTCATGTGCGTTAACCATACATGAAGTAAGTGAATTTGAACATAATAGATATTATACCGACTAAGTGCTTTAGAACAACTCAACCAGCCTAAAACTCAAGTAAATACAGTCAAGGCTTTATGGAGCTGAAAAATTGAAGCATAGCAAGGAAAGCACTTCATAGAGACATCTAGCATAGGATTAATTTCAAGTAGCACCATGTACCACAGCTATGCAACGTTGCGCAAATTTTTGCAGACATTAATATTTTGGAAGAATACTTTGAATCTGAAATAACAGGTAGTCAGAATCAGAGTACCAACAATTTGTTCCTTCATAAGCAACTCAAACCACTAGCCTGCTAAGATTTTTCCAGACAAGGTTTAGGCTGAACAAGCCTCTCTTCCTTACCCACACGAAGAACCACAATCACTCATGGAAACAAAAAAAATACAGAAATTCGTTGCATGTATTTTATGCATCTCCCAGATTCAGCTGATTATTAATCAAATCAAACCTCGAAGAGCTCAATTTATGTAGGTTTGTCTGGTTCTAAAGCAGAAATCTTACCTCATTGCTGCTACATTTGTACAACGAGCAGAAGTTTACATCAACGAGAAATGACTCAATAAGCATGAAATTCAGAAAAAGGACACAAAATCCCTTCCAATTCCAGAAAACATAACAAGTCTCATATGGAGTTTTAAAATTGCAGAAACACATACATACACCCACATTAGTTTGTCATACCTTTCTCGAGTTGAAAGTCAGAGGTAAATCATGGAGACAACGATCCAGGGGCTTTCTGCCTTCCTAAGGTTGACTCTAGACGATAATGACGGTGATGGAGACTTTATATGGCGACAGCAACGACGATCTCGTTGAAATTTATTTCTTCTTTTCTATGTGCAACTTTAAACGACAACCGCAACAGCCCATGTGGACGGCAAAAGCGATGGAAATGGAGAAAGAGACGGAGACGGCAACGGCGACGACAACGGTGAGTTTCGGGTGAAGGAGAATTTCAGATTGGTTTCATACGTAGTGAGGGAACGGTGGGTGTTGATCAATTTTACGGATTTGAATTTTTTTCAATTTCCCCCCTTTTCTTTCATTTTTACATTTAATTTAAATATTAAAAAATCATAAAAGAATAATTTATATTACCACGGTTATAAATTAACTGTAGTCGAGAAAAAAGCGCGCATACACCACCGTTAGAGAGCACCGGTCATGTATTCATGAATACACACCACAAATTCTTTAGAACTGTACTGTAGTGTTTTATTTGGGAAGAATGCGCATACACCATGATTTTGATGAAAACCAAGGTTATTATCTAAATTACCACGGTTTATTGCCAAAATCGTGATTATTGAAGAGTGGTGTATGAGCGGATTTTGATTATAATAGAATGAGAATGGTCTAGTAATAGAGTGTGTTATCTTGAGGTCAAAAGTCTCAAGTTCGAATCACACTACCAATATCAAGACCTGTCACACATGGCTATGGTTTGCAGACTATTACACTGGTTTGCAGACTATTACACAGGGACAGAATTTATCCAGTACACACTTCGATAACGGTTGTAGGTTACCCTTAACGACAAAAAAAAAATGTATTGGACATGTGCAATATATTAAGTTAAATATATTGGACGTAGGTTTTTTCGCAGAATATAACCAACCGTCAAAACATTTTAAAGTGCATTATTTTTGTCAACATATAGTTAGCTGCATATTGAGAAAAAAAAGTGATGAGAATAATTTAATCGTGTCTCTGATCTCGATCTCTATCTTTGAACTTCGACTCCCATAATATTACTCGTGGGTGAAAGTGTGGAATGCCCAACTACACTAGATCCGCCCCTGCATATATCATTAAGATGGATTTCAATTTCGATCTACTAATTACAACCTTACGGGACACAACTAGAAAATGATATTTCCTCCGTCCCGATTACGTAGTCCCTTTTACTATTTTAAGGTGTCACAATTATATAGTCTCATTATTATAAATATTATTAATTTTCATAGTAATGTACAAATAAACTCTTATTGAATCTTGAAAATTAAAAAAAATAACTACTTAAAGTTGAAAGTCATAAATATTCCATGAGGGTTTTATTGGAAATTTAGCTTTAATATCTTGTTTTCATAAAGATTTTTAATTTACGTGCGAGGAGAAATGAGACTATATAATTGGGATAATTGGGACGGGGAGAGTATAAAATAATATTTAATTAATAAAATATAAATCCTTGTATTTAATTTATAATAAATTCTGTAATTACTGTTCCCCATAATCTGCACATATAGTTCAGAAATTGAGGGACCTTGTAACAATTGTGGTGCAGAGTAGATTCGTGATGTTCCTTCATTATCTAATACATATTTCCCAAGTGATGATCTGTTTAGATCTACGTGGGCATAAGTCAATTAACTAACTAGAGTAATTAACGTACACTTTCGAGATTTAGGTTTTCTTTCAATTAATTTTTTTCTTAAATTCATGGAGAAATTTGGAACAGACTTGATTTTAATTGAAATATGTATGTATTTAAAATTATTAAAAGACTTAATCAGCTGTATATATAATGTACTACTCCCTCCGTCTCACTTTGATAGGTTGAATTAGATTTTTCACGTGAATTAAAAAATATTAGAAAATACGATTAATCAAGAAATTTGCTAATATATTCATATTTATTTTTGTGATAGTGAATTAATGCTTAATGTAAACATATTAAATAGCGGATGGAATCCTCTATTCCAAATTTAGTGTTCAACCCGTGTTCCATGATAAATTTATAAATTTTTCTTCCATTTTTCTTGTCAATTTTAATTTTATTATGTTTTAGTTTAATTTTATGATTTTTTTTATGGTTCACTCCACCTAATTAGGATTTATAATTATTTTTTAATATTTAATTTTCAAAGAAATGATTATTATGATTGATTATTTTTAAAATATAATTTATAATTTTGTAAGTTTCAATTTTTTGTTGATATACGTGACTATGTTGATTATGTTATAATTAATTTTTATTTTTATAATATCTATTATTAAACTTGTAAATTCAATCGTGAAATACGGATTGGAATACTAAATTTGAAATGGATGATCTCATCCAAATAAATAGGAATACTTTATTAATTAAATATATATAAAAATATGTCTATATTGAAGAGAATATATAATAATTAAATATAATTAATATTTAATACCAGTAGGGGTAATGTACGTGATAGCGTCCAGCGCTCGCGTTGGAGCTAGCTAGTACTTATATAGGTTTGCATAAGTTCGTTAGGCCAATAAATTAAACGGTAAAACCTCATATTAAAGTTTTTTTAAACCTCATATCAAAGCTAAGCAAACAAGAATTTATTACATATATATTTTTAGGATTTAGAGCCCAATCGGTTGGAAGAAAAGTACAAGTTATTTAAAAATATATATATGATTTCTAGGAATATTATTATGAGAAATATTAATAATTGCATATTCTTTATTCAGTGTTTGTAACATAATAAAAAAATTGTGAAGATTCTTATTTTAGTTTTATCATTTTCGTATTACTAATAATTTTATAATTTTTAAGGTATGAACAATATAATTTATAATTTTACAAAGTCAATTTAAATTTATTAAGATAAATTAGTAGATGAGAAGATATTTAAATAAAATATATATATATAAATACAAACACAAACTATTGATTACCTTTTTTTTTTGCATTAATTTGCAAACTAATTATATAACAATATTGTTTCAATTTAAATAAAAATATATTGTATGTATGAATAGAAAAATAATACTACCTCCTTCCCAATAGCTAGGTCCACTTGCTATTGGGCACGGGAATTAAGGAGAAATGAATTAGTTGGTTAAGTAGTGGGTAAAGTAGGTGGGGTCTATTTCTTCAAGGTCTAATTCCTTATTTTAACATTAATTTATGTATTTGGTTCATTTTTTTACGTATTATGAAAAGGGATTAGATTCCTCAAAATAAGGAAAATTGTGCAACTTTCCTCGAATGTGAATGCCTAGTTCAAGTAGGTATTCATTTTTGGGAATCTAGTGCTAAATGGTTTTTTTTTTTATCAATTATTAGTTAATTTTTTTATGAATTATTATTAAGTTTGGATTCATATTTTTTAAACACAATAAACCAATAAATTTTTAAAAATTGAAAAAACCTGAATTATTATTACCTTTATGTTTTTTTATTAATTAATACTAAGCTTGGATTAAAAATATTTCAACCAAAAAATGACTAAACTAGAAAATTTTATAATTGACAAAGGAAATAAAAAAAATGTGATAAGTTTCTTGTTGACAAAATTCCGACCAAAATTCAATGATTCTATCAACCATCTGTTGTCATTTCTATCAAAATTCCAATAATATCATTTCTTAGGCAATTTTGCGGACTAAAGGATAATCATACCTTTGTCAATACATATAATTTTGACTTCTAATTCAATAAATGATATTTGGATTAACAATATAATATTCGCTTATTGCATTCAATACATATAGTACTTTTTAAAATTGAGTTTGTGGAATTATATATTATATTGTTCGTACCATAAATTATAAATTATTGATAGTATAAGATAAGATATATATATATATATGTATATGTATATGTGTGGGGGAGTTAAAATGAGAACCCACCCCCTATGTAAGAACTATGAACTAATATTAACCACTCATCTATTCTAGACGGTCAAAAATCAATTGGAGATTTGGGGGTCTAATTACAAATTAATTGATTTTTCAAATCCTGCAATATTTTACAGGGGTTAAAACATAACAAATAGATCAACATAATCACTCATCCATATTTACCGGCTTAATCATGACACAAGATCATTAAATATTCTGAAACCGCCTAAATCTGTAAAGAAAAAAAAAAGAACGCCAACTCTTAAATGACAGAGCAGAGAAGAAAGAGAAAAACGATATTCCTTCAAGAGAGCAGAGAAATTACTCCACCACATATGTTGATTATGACGATCTACCCATGCATCCTCAACTCCCCAGATCGAGAGAACCACAAAAAGATGAATAGCAAATGCATTCATCAAACACAATCTGAGAAATGGGCTTCATTATCCACATATCGATTGTCTCCTCCGACAGAGGAAAACCATTTGTATGCTTGACATAGCAAATCAAAATTTGTAACAGAGAGGATTTAAGAGTGACTGATAAATGTATCCTTCTCAAAAGGTTGAATGTGAGAAAATGTAATTAATCTATTAGTGTTTGCATAATCAAAATCCTGATTATATATTGTGTTTGTAATATTTTAATTTTCGTGTATGATTTAATTTTGATAAAAGCAAGGTTCAGGAGTTTTGTTGATTTCTTATAGTTCTTGACAATTCGGTTGTGGTGGGATTTATGTTAAATTGGCGATTAGTTGATGTTAGAAAATATTATATGGTGTGATAGCATATTATGTAGTCCATATTAGCACACATTTTCATCACATTAGCATTTATATCTGCATCATTAGCAACTTGTAAGGTTATCGTTAGCATTTCTAGTAATGAATATTAGCAAATCATGTTTATTATGTTAGACAAGATTAGTAGAGCTTATAGCAATTTTATTATTATAATGTTTACTTGCATTTTATGGTTTGTTTTCTAAGTTACCAAACGTTAATGATATTATTAGCACTATTAATATGAGTTATTAGCATGTGATGGATTGTTACTGCCTTACATGACACCAACCATAAAAGTTGGTTCAGATTGATTCAATGGTGTCACTGCACTATGTTTGTTTATCAGATCTCTACATTGCTCTTGTTATAAGTGATTGATTATCATTCATCTTTATGGCAATTGATAAATCACTTCAATATTTGATTTTTCCAAGTACATCACCACTTTTCTTGACAACGTTTCACACCAATGTACATGAACGTGATTTGAACTTTCTGAAAACAGCTCAATGGTAAGGAGTTTGGACTGAGCTGAGAAGAAGACGGTTGCGCATCGTGCCACAGCATAGATTGTTCAACATGTTGAGTATTGCTAACTAGCTTGAGTGATAACCTGAAGTCAGCCTGTGAACATACAAAGATTCCGATGTGCTACCTGATGTGAAGATTCAAGATCAACAATGTACATTTCAAAGTACATGTGGACGTCTGTATCGAAGATAAGATTCAAATATCAACAATGTTCATAGTGACGTTCATGAAACTTTTACATGAACGTCCTTTAATTTGTCTAGATTATTCTTCCAAAATCGATGAAGCTGTTCAATGATTACAACCAAGGGGAGATTCAGAGATCTATCTAGAAGCTGTCATATTCAACTGAAGAGACCAAGACTGAAGTCAAAGGCAGATTTCTAAAGTTGGAAGAAATCCTAACATGGATTGATCTTGATCTTGGTTCTAAACAAGAAAAGTTTTCTTGTTTGTTTCCGAATCAAATTAGGCTATCTGTTCCCATGTTTAGACTATTCTTGTTCATCTATAAATAGTCTGGGATACTGACCTGTTAAGAGTGCAGAGAGCACGCTGAACAGAAGCACTGCACAAGTATTATTTTAAAAGCTCTAACAGTTTTGAGCCACTTAGTTACAGTTGTGTCTTAGACTATAAAATAGTGTTCTAATCATAGTATATTGAAACACACATGTTCATACACTGTCAAACGGATTATCGGGATAGATTTTCTGTGGGAACAAGATAGGTTAGACATATAGATTGTGAGGGATCTCACAATTCAATTCAACGAAAGAGGGTGTGCGGGTAGAAAAGGTAGCGAGTGACGGGAGGTCAGCTGTGTGTAAAATCCTCAGTAAATGTGATACCGGAGTAGTGAATTATTTTTCACGGACTTGACAAGTCCCCCTGATGTAGATCGATTGATCGAATATGGTTACCAAACCTCTGCGTACTTTACTTTCTGCAATCATCTTAACATTCACAATAACGTTCTTGATCTTTATTGTGAACATCTTTCAAACATTCAACAACTTTATAGTAAAAGTTATGCAGACAGATACTTATCACACGGGTGTTCAATTTCATGGATGATTGCAACTCAGTTTACTTGTTTCCCTTATCGGTTAGAGAATAGTTTTCAAGGTAGCAAATTTTAATGTTATCGTTAGCATTTTTAGTAATAACTATTAGCAAATCATGTTTATTATGTTCAACAAGATTATGAGGGTTGGTAGCAATTTTGTTATAGTAAACATCTGTATAGCGATTAATTTTAACACTTGTATCAGTTTATATAATTTTCTATTTTAAAATATCAGTTAATTTTAGAGTGATTATCGATTTTTTGTGGGTTTGTTAGTAAATTGTTTACCTATAATTAGCAAACATATGTGTGAAGTAAATTGCTTAACTGTGACCAACAAGTTATTTAATTGTAAATAGCAAAATGTTTAATTGTCAAATAGCAAATGATTTTATTTGGAGTAGTGAATTTTTGTGTATATGTTAGCAAATCGATTAACTATAACTAGCACATATATGTGTATAATAAACATCTGTATAACAATTAATTTTAACATCTGTATCAATTGATATGATTTCCAATTTAAAATAGCAATTAATTTTCGGTGCTCAACGATTTTTGTGTGTTTGTTTGCAAATTGTTTACATGTAACTAGAAAACATATGTATTGTAAATAGCTAAATGTTTAACAATCAAATAGTAAATGATTTTATTTAGAGTAGCAAATTTGTACATATATGTTAGCAAATTGTTTAACTATAATTAGCAAATATATGTATGCATATTTTACCAAATTAAATATAAAAAATTCTGTTACAACTACTAATTGGGAAATGATGAACTCTAATTAAAAATTTAAAGTTTAATTAAAAATCATGAAGATTCAACACATAAAATGTAGGAGAGAGTGTGGCAGGGAATTTGAACTTAATACACAGGCAAAATGTGAATTTGCCAAATGGAGATAAGCTTGATGGTGTTTGTTCACGTGCCACACTAACAAGTAATAAGGCATTTCCCGTCAATAGTGTAATGAACAACATATGTGTATGTGGTAGCGCTTCTAGATAATGCGCACGTCAGTACCGATTACAGGTTACTCTGGACATAAAAGAAAAAAAAAAAAAAGATGTACATGCATGTGGTATACAGTTTGGTTTTTCTTATTTCTTTCTTCTCAAATTTCCACGTTGAGGCTGATTTTGCCGAATGGTGTTTTTTGTGTTCTTTTTGGTGTTAAATTTTAAAAGTTTTAGAGAAAATAATTTGGAGTTCTTAATTATCCGAATCATTCTCTTCGTAAAGTTATTAGCATCGAAGTTTGAGAAAAAAAAATAGAAAAATTTATAAAAAAATGTCATTATTTCAAAGACAAAAAACAGAGTATACCCCTCCATTTTAAAATATGTGTTGTTTTATAGTTTTAAATATAATTAAATGAAATAATTTTGACAAATATACCCCTTCTCTTTTCAACTATATAAAATCATATAAAGATATATTTTCTAATAAATGTAGGTTTCTCTCTCCCTAATAAATACATAAAAAAAATAAAAATTGGAAGACTAAAATAATCTATATTTTGAAACAAATTGAGTATATATTATCCCCACGACAAAAATTTCTCTGCACTAATTGTATATAAGCTTATTTCAGACAGACAAGTTAGCCCGAAAAAAAAAAAATATGTCAAAATCAGTATCAACCATACTAAAAAGTATTACTCAAAATTCAACGAGTCTGATAGTTATTTTATATGAGTTTATTTAATTTAATTGTGTCTTTTTCCACTCCAATTAATGTTAGAGTTTATGAATGTAGAGTTTTTTTAGGTTTACTTTTTTTTAGTATTTTGAGAATTTTAGATTTTTAGGGGTTTATTTTATGTTTTTTTAGAGTTTATGTTTATGTAAGGTCTATTAATCTCAATTAGGGGTTATATTTGATTTGAAATTTTTTATTGTCGAGCGCAGAGCACGTGCCTACGTGTTAGCGTCAGGCGAGTGCATTGCGCGAGTCGTCGGATCAAAAAAATTAAATTCATTCGACTTAATTTTAGGATTCATTTCATTTTAGGGTATATTTTATTTCAAGAAATTTAATTATCGAGGACAATGCACGAGTCTACACATTAATATTGAAAGAGTGTACTACGTGAGTTGTCGGACAAAAAAAAATAAATTTATCGAGAACAGTGCACGAGTTTACACATAAATATTGAAAAAGTGTACTGCATGAGTTGTCGGTAAAACCAAATCATTTTCATTTAAGGAATATGCATTTTTAGGCTAACAAATAAAAAGAAAAAAGAAAAAAGAAAAAATCAATCTTGAAAAATAAAATTGGCGCGCCCAACTAAAATAAAACTTATGTGCGAATGGTGCACGGAGCACCAGCTCCATCCCCACAAAAAACATTCAAGTGATGGAAATGGTGTTTCTAAATACACCACTAAATTTTCATTATACACTACTATTAAATTTAATTCAAAAATACATAATTAATAATTTACTCAAATATCCTTTTTAATTAAAAATATTTATTTCAAAATCAATTAAAAAATACTCAAAAAAAGAAAAGAAAAAATTGTCGTTCCACTCCCATCTTCTTCCTCACCCGGTTCCTCTCTCCCTCCCTCCCTCCATTTCTGTAAAATTAAAAGTGCCTGGTTCATGTCAGTTTGAATGCTATCTCACAAGATTGCAACAAAATTGCACATTCTATCGCCCAAGGGTGGGTATTTTTTAGTGTAGGCACAATTCAAAATCATCCTTTTCTCATTGTGTATGATGTTGGTTGCTAATTATTTCAATACATCTTTTTTCCTAAAAAAAGGCCCATTTCATATATAGATTTTTCAAAACAAAATTTTGAAAGCAAACGCCAATATTCAAAAATGAAAATTTGAATTTATTCATAATGTTTGGAAAAAAATCGAACCAATGATCCGTATGGAAAAAAAAAAAATTGTTCAATTCATCATTGATGTTGGAAAGGGGATGAGCATGTGCTTGATGAAGGTTGAACTGCGCAGGAGATGTCAACAGTCATCGGCATCGTGCGTAGTTGTAGCCGGCGAGCTTTGGCTGCGACGAGATCGTGCGGCATTCAACGGAGAAGATGAAGTTTGAGGGAGAACTCGAGAAGCTGCAGTTTTCTCCTTCTTTCTTTTTTTTTAAAAAAAAATTATTTTAAATTAAATTTTTAAATTGAAGGGTAAAATTGAAAATTAATGTAATGTATAAAGTAAAAAATAAAAATAAAAATTTAAAATAGTGGTGCATTTAATAAATGTGGTGTATATTAAAAATTTAATGGTGCAAATAGCAATACCCGATGAAAATATAAAAAGAAAACGTGGTTCTCCTTTAAAAAAAGGAGAAATAAATGAAACTTATATCAAGAGCATAAAAAGGCTTGCCAAGTTGCCATCTCAATATTATGCAAGTACGTAGAACTGAAATTTTTTGAAGGTATTTGATCTTTTTTTTGTTTTTTTTGTTTTTTTTTGAGAAAATAAGGTATTTGATCATTATTATAAGGTCGAAATGAGTTTATAAATTCAAAGATCTTGAAATATTTGGTAATTAAATCTACATTATACTCAAGTTTTCGTAACTGATGATAAAATCCGTGGTGGCCCCCACCCCTCCCCAAATTCCCATTCAGATAATCCTAATCCAACTCGTCGTTATTCTCACCCGAACACATTACCCAATCCTCACAACAGCCGCCGCCTGAGCTGCCACGTCACAGAAAAAACTCGGCAGCACAAAGAAGTCGGTCCACCAAAATGTGAAGTTGTTAAACCTTCAAAGGAGCCAAGTTATTAACCAAATAGTAGACTGCCTCCAACGATAGCAACTTCCTCGCTAAATCTCAGGAAACCCTCTCTCTCTCTCTCTAAACCGCGCCTTCTCTCACCCCTAGAGTGCGCCTATGGAGAATTATACCTACAATTCCTCCTACCCGGAGTCCGGCCATTCATCGCCGCGCTCTCGAGAAATTGAGTTCGAAAATCCGCCGCCGTGGGAGGATACTCAGGGCAATCAGCCAGCGCTGAATTATAAGGTCAAGTTTATGTGCAGCTACGGCGGGAAAATTCACCCACGGCCGCACGATAACCAACTGTCGTACATGGGCGGAGAGACGAAGATCCTCGCCGTCGATCGGAACATCAAATTCGGTGCTCTGCTCTCGAAGCTGATCGCGCTCTGTGATTGCGACGCTATCTCGTTTAAGTATCAGTTGCCTGGCGAAGATCTGGATGCGTTGATCTCTGTGACGAATGATGATGATTTGGAACACATGGTGCATGAGTACGATCGGTTGTACAGAATTTCGCCAAAGCCGGCAAGGCTGCGGATTTTTGTCTTTCCGGATCCGAGCCTCAATTTGTCGGCTCGGAGTTTCAGTTCCGATGATGCGAAGACGGACAAAGAGCGATTCGTTGAGGCGCTGAATTCTGCGCCTAATTTGACTGCACCGCTGCCGTCGGTCCCCCCTGCGGCGGCTCCACAGCTGCGGCCCCCTGTGAGTAGCGTGGATTATTTGTTTGGAATTGAGAAATCAAATGCCATGGCGGCGGCGCCTCCTGCTCACCAGCCGATGGTGGAGGATCCGATCATTATGCCGGGTCTTGATGAGAGGATGATCGGGTCGGATCCCATCCAAAAGCACTTTCAGGATCTCCAGAGGCTAAGAATTGATCAGGAGCATCAAGGAATCTTCAGAAGGAAAAGCGACGATAACCTCTCCACAGGATCCGCCGGCGGCGAG
The DNA here is from genome assembly GCA_026008535.1 of Perilla frutescens. Lineage (NCBI taxonomy): Eukaryota > Viridiplantae > Streptophyta > Magnoliopsida > Lamiales > Lamiaceae > Perilla > Perilla frutescens. The sequence continues at coordinate 29,979,040 of BRKX01000011.1, read as the reverse complement.
TACAATAAGCTGCCGGAGAATATATCTCAGGTTCCGGTCCATGGCGGTATTCCCTACTGGACTGACAAGCAGGTACCCGGTGGAGTTTTCCCGGTCAGTAACGAACAACAGCAAGTCTATATGATTCCGGCTCCGGTCGGCGCATACCATGCGCCGATGATGAGACCGGTGAACGGAGCACCAAGTCAGGGCTACTACACCGTTCAGAGGAATCCGACAGAGGTATACCGAGACCAGCAGCAGATGTACAATATTTTTTCAACTCTGCCGCCGCAGAAGGTGGCAGGATACTCCGAGGGTTTCGGCATGGTGAGGCCGGCGGTGACGAGTGGCGGTGTTGGAATGGTGACGGAAGTCGGATACGCACAGGTGGCGTACGATAGCGGTGCGGGGAGACAGGTGGTCTACTCAGCGCCAGGGGGCGTAATGGGGCAACCGGCGCAGTATCAAGGCACGGCCGCCGATATGAGACCAGTGACGGAAGCCGGGGGTAAAGCTGCTGCCAAGGCTACGCAAGCGTCTGTGTGATTTGAGGTTAATCTTAATCCTCATAGTATAAACTTTTTATAATATTTCATTTCTCTGGAAATAATTTTAGACTTTTATATTAAATAGTGTCTCTTTTTTTATTAGCCGTTTTCGTGATTTACTGAGTTTTTGTATATTGAACTGAAATTCTTATGACTTCACATTGTTGATCTGCTAGTTTTGTGCACATCGTGGGAGTTGGACACTTGCTCGTTTACATTTTGATTGTAAAATTTAAGATAGCAGTTGGAAATAATTGACTGTAATTTCGGAGGAGACAGTCAGACAGTAGTACAGTACTAGCTTCAATTGCGGTAGAATAACGCTTTCCAAACACTACTGCTAACTGGTTTAAAGTGATAATATAATATCACTATTTTTTTCATACGTTTTTTTTTTTTCTGTACTTGAAACTCTTTTGCAGTGGGAGAATTCTATTCTACCACTAATACATTAAAATATTTTTTATTATCCATCTAGTACAGTTTTATTAATTTCTTAATAGTGTATTAGTGATTAGAGTAGTATTCCAACTGATGAATAGTAGTAGTGTAGTACGTAGTTTAATTCGGCGTCGATTACCTTTGCAGTGTGTGTGTGTGTGTTTTGGCCTTTGGAGGTAACTAAAATCGTATCTGAATTTTTTTGTGTCGAAAAGTAATCTTACCTTATTTTATTTTTGAAAAGATTTTATAGAGGGATATAATTGTGTTGGCATCCGGACATCTTTTTCACATTGCACATGGACCAACCCTAAATTTTAAGAATGGTTGGAATATGCTCCAATGGTTTTGAAAATTTAATCATCGGCCATTGGATTGATGGAAATAGCTTATTAATTAACATAATTTTGCAATTATAGCTGCTGCTTTTTTTCGAACATTTACAATCATTGCTTAACAAAGATATATAGCTATATGGGTCAGAAAGTAATGATCCTTAACTACATACTGTATTACATTCTTTAAACATTTGGATTATTCGTCTTCATGTATAATATTAGACTTTGTGAAAGGAACCAACACAACATCCACGCAATCAAAGTGAATATATTCAAAAAAAAAATGAGTTAACGATCATCGTACTAAAATATTAAATATCTAAAAGTAAAAACAATGGGGTGTGAGATACTACTGTATTTATTTGATAGCGAAGTTAAATAATAAGGTAAAGGTAGTTAATTGACGTTCAATTAAGATAAATAAACAAGTACGTGTATAGAGATAGAGAGAGAGGAGAGCATGGAAAATAATGTCGTTGTGAAAGGTCCCGCCATTAAATTACCTAGACTTTTGGTTCAAGTTTCCTTGTCTTTTTATTTCGGCCCACAAGCGACTTCTCTCAATTATTACTAAGAATTGGGGAATTTTTTCGGCATTGTTTATTCATGATAAGTGAGAAAGGACAGAGTTGGTCAGTTAGATAACACAATAAACATTGTAGATTAAAATACGAAAATAAAATAAAATAATATTAACACTTAACGTGGTTTTATCTTTATTCTTTAGTTTCTAAATGCTCCTCCGTCCCAATAGTAAGGTTCATTTGTTATTGGGTACGGAGATTAAAAAAAAGTAGATTAATTGTTAAAGTAGTGGGTATTATTTTTCCATATTGGATAGTGGACCTTGCTATTATAATAAAAAGTAATATAAAGTAAGTGAAGTCCACTTTGATATTGACATTAATTATTTCCATATTGGATAGTGGACCTTGCTATTGAGACATCCAAATAAGACAAGGTGGACCTTACTATTGGGACTGAGGGAGTAATACTTACCTTACCACGCTTCATATTTTATTACGATGTTTCTTTAACAAAAAGGCTCCTAAATAACCATTATGGATAATGACTAAAACAAACTCTTTTTAAACCGTTGCAAATCAATTAAAAAAAATTATAATCATACATGACCCCCTTAATTGCATATCCTTCCTAAAAAAAATACACTATGGTCCAGGTGACCTGGTCTGGTCCACTTTTTGGGTTGGGCCAGGCTTCCAAATTGTCATTCCAGTGGACATGGATTGGCCGGATGATTCGTTTTGCCACCCCTAATTGTATAGCCTCCAACATATTTCTCAATTAAGAAAAATAAATATTTTTTGAGTGAACGGAAACATAAATAATTGAACACGTATCAATCGATTCTTCTCAAAACAACTGAATAAGGAAGGCATGGAAATTAGGAATCAAGTGCTCCCTGGTAAGAGCTCCCGGATCGCAAGTAAGGATAATTTGAAATTCAATTTTTGGTTTTGACTTTCGATACCATGAATGGGAGGTCTCATATAAAATGGTCTACTGGATCTCAGTCCATTAAATAATTTTTATTTGATCCATTAAAGTGGTTCCTTCTCTATTTTTTTTTTCTTTTTAATTTTTTTTTTCTGTGATCTCCCTTCTCATTTTTCTTTTCTTATTCAATATTTTTCTAATTTTTAATTTCTTCTTGTTTTTTTTTATAAATATATATCCAATTTTTTTTGAATTTTTTCATCCCGTAACTTGCACAGTGCATTCGTCCGAAGCTAATACATGGGTCATGCACTACGCTCGATAATTATTTTTTTAAAAATAATATATACCCTAAAATTGAATTATTGAACCCTAAAATTAATTTTTTTATTATGCATCTCACGTAGTGCACTCACCCGACGTTAACGTATGGGCTCATTCACTGCGCTCGATAATTATTTTTTTAAATAAATATATACATTTAAATGGAATTAGTGAACCCTAAATTAAATTATATTAATTAAATTAAATTAATTTAAATTTTTTATCCGACATCTCGCGCTTAGACGAACCCACGCTAATGTGTGGGCAAATGCACCACACTCGATAATTAAATTTTTTTTGAAATAAATATATCCTAAAATGGAATTAATAAAACCCTAAAATTAATTTTAGGCAAACACACAAGTTTTTGTCTAACATAATATATGAAACTTGAGCTTTCTGAAGCTTGATTTAATTTCTTCATGGATCCTTGGTCACATATATATTTCAATGTATTTCCACCATCCAATCATCAACCACCAATTTTCTATTAGTAATTTAATCGAGAAAAAAGTATAACAAATCATATATCAAAATTTGCACCACATCATATACTCTAAGAATCGATTTCTAGCTGCAACGACTCAAAAATCCTTCGATCTACATACAACACATCTTTCTCGTCAAATCTCAAATCCTTAAAGGAAAAACTCCAGCACCACCGAAATCCATCTTTCTTGGCCGAATAACCCAAATAAATTGACTTCACTAAGTAGAAGGCCACCATCTCAAGAATCATGTTTCTATTGGCCTTCGTCATTTCTGGCTTGCACTTTTCTTTATAAAATTTATTCCACGTTATTTCTTTCAGCTACTTCCTTGTTTATATTATTATAGAGTGGTTCCAATGATTGTTGAATTCTTTATTTTCTTTTTCGTGAATAAGAGTTGGGAGCCTGGTGGAAGTTGTAATTTAAAGTTAAAAAAAAAAGTGTTAAACAATGAGAATATAAATTAAAACAAAGGGGCTACAAGGGTAAGTACATGACATTTAAAATATATTATATTATTTTAAATTTTAGGAGTTATAAAAAAGTAAAATGGGGATGTGTATAGAGTTGTCCTTAATTTTTCAATACAAAAATATACATCCAGATCAAACTTATTTATTTATTTATTATGGGCCTTAGTCTGAAATTAAAGAGAAATTCTAAATACATCCCTCATTTTACTCTATACAGTCCCCATTAATTTATAAAATATAAAATAAATGTGATGAGACATTTTTACCATTTAGCCCCACAAACATAAAATCCTAACATAATCTCTTACACTGTAACCTTCATCTCTTTTCGTATAACTAAAATACCAATAAATGATATAATAAAAAAATCATAAAATCATAACAACTTTCAGTTTAAAAAATATATATATATATATTATAAAACAAAGAACACGTTCAGAGGAGAGAGAGAAAGAGAGTAATGCCATTTTTTTTAAAAAAAAAATCATGTTATTTGCATTCCAGTCAACATTAAATTAATCAATTCATATAAATCTATGAGTAATGCAAGATGGAAGCAACAATGTTCAACAAACATCACAATTCTTACAAGATTAGATAGTATTGCATTCTAGTAAACACTAAAATATCCAAATGTTAGTGTCATCGACAATAACAATGTCGTAGCTCATCACACGCTCAAGATACAGATCAAATCTGGTAATGGAACTAGATGCATCAAGCATTAATCTGAGTGTACATCTTGGTGTAAGCACTTGTTTTCCACACATTGCACACACTCATTTAGTGTAAGCACATGTATGGTAGTACTTGCCCTTCAGTTCTGATGAACCTGCTGCTTGCATATAACACACTTTGTCTGTTCATATGGCGTCCATCTATTCTTCGTGGTGAGGAGTTTGTTATCATTGATTTTATGGTCACTGCCTTCGGTGGTGTGGGCTCCATCTTTCCATTTTTGACACTATCAGTCTATCACCTTCTCGACCTTTTTCTCACACTTTTTCACAGGCTATTGCGCAGTTGAAATTTTTTCCGAGTGATGGAACTTGCTACTATGATTTTATGATTTGCGTTTAATTTCTCGTTATTTTAGTTATATAAAAAGGGATGGAGGCTATATAATGTAGAGACTATGTTATGTTTTTAGATTTGTGGGGACTAAGTAGTAAAAATGTCTTATCATATTTATTTTTAAATTAATGATGATTATGAAAAGTAAAATAGAAATTGTGTTTAGAATTCTCGAAATTAAAATATTAATTTTACAGGGCCACTAGACAAGCCCATATTGCTTAAATATTAAATAAAATTATGAGTGATTCGATACATAGCCCATGTTTCTCTCATTGTAGTCCCTTAATTTAAAAAAAAAATGTAAAAATGTTAGGCAATGTACTACTTTAATCTTATAGCCCCTATTTTAAAATCTAACAAAAGAATAAACTCTTTCATCCATTTTCAGTTGTATATATAGTCACCAACTCATATGTAGAAGAACTCAATCATGATCTATTGCTGCTGGTTACGAAAGGATAATTAATCATTGCTCTTGAAGCATTAATGGAATGGAGAAGGATGCTAGGAGTGAAGATTGAATATTTCCCAATTGCACAAGGTTTCGACGAACTCAAAAATATTATTTTCACAACTTTCACAACAATTAAACAACAAATTAAAAGCATGTGATAGATAAATTTTGAGTAAAGATGGAAAAATAAATGCTTATTAATTTGGACATAGCATAATCAATTCAAATCAATAATCTAATACAAACAATAACAAACTAAATGAAAACTTCATAATTTTTTCAGCACTCGCGTTAGATGAATGACAATGGAACAAAATTAGAACTATATCATACCCAACAAATTAATGAATTCAATTTCCCTTCTCAATACTGTTTTTCAAGAATTTTAATTTTCGACGTGTGACGCGCGGTCGTTTCGCGGTCAGAATAATTCTCAAGAGAGAGTTATCCTTATGCCCACTACAAGACGTAGCTAGCAAAAAGAGTAAATGTCGATCCCATGAGGAGTTGTGAATTCTATCTTCCAATGTCACTTTTCCAAAAGGGTTGAGAGTTGTTGTGGTCTCCGTACTTTGTATTAAAAGACTGTAAACTAAAATAACCAACAAAACAAAACAAGAAAGGGAAATATTAATAGTAAAGTATTTCAGATTAAAACTCAGATTCGAACTTAACAAACACTTGACTGATCATGGGCATGCTGATTACTTATGCGAATCTAATTATCTGGTTAAAGGCACCAGATCTCTCTCAACATACCCAATTTATCCTTTCAGTTTAGCTTAGAGGTGATCTCTCATCCCCTAAATCCTAACTTGTTGCCAAACCCCAATCTCTCATATGATTGTAAACAACAAGGCAACTTTATGCCCTAGACAGACCCAGATTTACCTAGACACTGATCTCTCAGATGCCCTCAGTACCTGTGATGTATCCTATCTCTTTATGACCAACACACAACTACGATTCATTGACCATTTATAGAGGTAGTGAACACAATTCTAATTAACGAGCGATCAGCTACAATTAACTAGCTTAGCCCACTTTAATGCAATAAAGAAAACGATTACACGACGGAACCAAATTCGCACAGTTTATGCCCATAAGCCTCACGGTTCTTACGTGTTCATTAAGTTCTTATCTTTGTTCAATCCGGAATAACAACAATAATAATTAAAAAAAAATAAAAGAAGGCATAATTTAAATGAAAAACTTACTCATATTAAACTGCAAAAGAACCGTGAGGCTTATGGGCATAAATTGTGCGAATTTGGTTCCGTCGTGTAATCGTTTTCTTTATTGCATTAAAGTGGGCTAAGCTAGTTAATTATAGCTGATAAAAGAAGGCATAATTTAAAAAAAATAAAAAGAAGGCATAATTTAAATGAAAAACTTACTCATATTAAACTGCAAAAGAATCCAAGACCAACGTTGGACTTAATAACATAAACTAGAAATCCTAAATACCTACGGGCATAAGGCCCGAGACAGAATGCAGAAAATAAAATGCAAGTAAAATAAAACGATAAAGTGTGTTGTTTGTTCGAGTGTATTCGACCTCTGCCATGAAAACTACTTATATAGGAGTACAAAATACAAGGCAAACTCCCCCATAGGCCGAGGGATCTTCAGCCCAATTTGCAGCCGCCATGCCCAAGACTTTCCATATCTGGCAGATTCTTCTCTTATTTAGAAGATCCCAAGTCATAAATTCTGTACTTGCCGTGCCCTAGAGTCGCTGATATTCAACTTTCCTTGTAGAGCCAATCCTCCTTCTGGAAGAGTCAACTTGCCTTCTGCAGCTCTTCTTTCTTTCGGTGGCTAGGGTGCATTGCTCCTGCTATAGCTGGCATTTGTTTCCCTTGTGCCCAGTCTCCTTTCATTCTCCTCTCAATCACTCTGGATTTGTTGTAGGCACGATCACAAACTTCTCCTTCAGCTTTTGCTGGAATGGTAGGTGATTTCCTCCAGGCTCAAGAGAGAGATTTCCGCTAAGAATTTGTTGCCCATCTTGGTATCATTGGTATCCGAATGCCCTCCAGAAGTGATTCTCCTACCTCCTGCTGCCCCTTGTGCCCATTCTGGCTCTTTTCGACTCAAAAAATACAAAAAACAAAGGATAAAAGAACAAGAGAAAGACACAAAAATACGAGAGAATTTGAACTTGTCACACTCACCCACTTTAATCATACTTACCCTCAAGTATGCGGGTACAATGTGACCAAAAAGAAAAAACAGAAAACAAAAGGAGGAAAAGACAGACTCACAACAAAGACACGACAAATCAAGCATGCAAAGCATAATCCTTTGCGGGCACAGAGACCTAGTAATCTGATCACAATCAACATCATATAAAAAGTAAAAACATTCATAATGCCCACTGCAAATCAAAATGACTAAGTGATTGGTTCTCTCATGCTTTCCTTCACTAAAGTGTTTTGGCTAAGTGTTTACCCTCAAGGAAAACATAATTGAACCAAAGGTCACTATAAGCTTGCAATTGCTCTCGTTCCTCCACCACTGTTGGAATGATGGGCACACCTATGCTAAGAACTTTAAAGGTTGTAATGGGACTACGGATTCAAGGTAGAAAATATTTGGTTCTGGCTCAGAATTTAGTCGAATTTTCCTTTTGGGAAACTTCTTTTGACTCTTTAATGGCCTCTGCCACCGTGCCCATTTTATTTAAGCACATGCCCTAGATTTTTTTTATTTTGTGGGCATTCTGTAATTTTATCTCCTTAGGGTTTCTTCTTCATTTTTCTTTTTATTTCGACCCCTTTCCTTTTTCTTTTTTTCCTTGGCATTTTATGCCTTGTAACACACCAGATTTATCTTGTCCTCATTCCCATGGTCTTTTTGTGGTTTTGAAGAAAGAACTTGACCAGGGCTTAATTTACTTTCGGCTCAAACAGGGCTGCAAAGGATAATATCAGGGTGGTTTTATTTGGCTTTGTGGGCCCAGAAAGAAAAATTGCCTTAAGTATTTCAGTAGCATACCCAAAATTCCTTGTGACCTCGGAATAGAGCAAAAGCAAGTTCTAGTTCACCTAAATTCAATAATGCAGAAATCACACAAGAAAGAATAATCACATGCATCATGAATTCAGGCTCAATTCCTCATAAGGTACTTAGTTCATTCATCATATAAGCAGTAGCATGGGCATGCTAAAATGAAAATACAGTAAAATATGATGCCTTATGGTCACAAGACCCTAGACTCCATGCTTACAAGTTTAAATATTTACACATGCTTGACACAACAATAAAAAACGCAAAGAAGGCAGAGTAACCCCCACCCACACACTTTGCCTTCAGCAAAGTGGGTGCGAGAAGGTTATCCTACGAACCGTAAACTCAACAAAACATTAGAGGGCCACCCCTACCCACACACTTTACTTTAGGCAAACTGGGTCGGTACGGGGGTCATCTAACTAAAACAGAAACAAAAAACACAAAAACAACAAAACACAAAACAACAAAAACAACCGACTCCCTAATGCCCACACCCACAAACTTTGTGCTAAGCAAAGTGTGAGAATGAGGTGACATCTAGACACAAAAAATAAAAACACAAAATAAAAACCTAATCTACGGGAAAGAGTACCAGTTTAGACATCAGAGGGGGTCGGATAATTAAATCCGACGTGCTTGAAGTAGCCGAACAGGGCGATCTCCAATCGGTCTAGTCTGGCTATGATGGTGGTGGTTGTTGGCTCTTGCTGATGTGCCCTCGGGGGCCTCTTGCTGGGTCCTGCATTAAAAAAAAAACTAAGGCTACTTGAAATTTCTAGCTTCGGTATGCCAAACAAGGGTTTCCCCTCTTCATCATCAAAAACATCCATCATTCTTTTTAAGCAGTTTAAGTCAAACAATTCAACATGCTTGCAATACAAATTAGTGGATGAGGGATCAAACAGACGCAATTTTTCAGCAAGATGGGTTATCAGTTGGGCACAGGAGATTTAGTTTTTAGATTGGGCCACAATGTCCTTGAAGTGGGCGATGGCCACAGCTCCAAAGTTTATCCTCTTCTTGTGTACTATGCACCAGAGGACTAACAACTCCTGGTTGGTGATGGAGTTGGAGCTATCTTTTCAGCCAAAGAAATTGTAGGTGAGCACTGGGTGACAAAAACAAAGGGCATTGCTTTTCAGCATGTGTCCCTTGCTAGTTCCAGACTTGAATTTAGAACCGTCACCTAACTCATCCCACTTCTCATCCACATTCTCATTCGTGAGAACCACAACAACAACAGACTTATAATCATCATCATTTAAATCAAAAAATAACACAATGTCCAAACTCATGTTCAACTCATTAGCAGACAGATTAAAATTTTTACCAAAAATTTTAAACTTAAAAACCTTGGCAGACATGCTACCCTTCCCCGTACTCTTCACAAACAAATCATGGAAAAATTCATAAACCAACTTAGAAAAAATCAAACAGTTTCATTTAATGAAAAACGACCAGCCAATGTTAGAGAAGAGTTCTCTTGCCTCTCACTTGATGCCCAAAATAGCGAGTGAAGTGAAATGGATGGTCTTGCTGTGGATGATCTCCCTTGTGGGCAAGATGTCTTCTCATTTCGGCATGATTTTTCCAGAAGTTGGGCTAACCACAGTTTTGCCCTTCTTTGCAGACGGTTTGGCAGGGGCCTTTCCCTTCCCCTTGGCAGACACAGAGGGCGCATCTGTTGTGCCCTCAGTGATTTCCTTCAGAGATAGAGACTGGTCATCCAAACTCTTGTGGGCTCACGACTCCTCACTGCTTTTATCCATTTCTTTCTCGGCTTTCTCGTCCTCCGACAACGTCGGCGACGTCTGTTTCTTCCTCTTCAGGGTTTGCGACTGAGCTTTAGCGGTGGCGACCTTCTCCTTCTTCACCTTATTAAGCTTCTCAGTTGTAGAGGGCTCGGGGGTCTACTTCGGTATCGGCTCGGGGGTCACATCTTTCTGCATGCTGGCCTCCTCTTGGTCATCGATCTCTTCGGCGGTCTCATCCACAATTTTCAGAGAGGCTTCTTCTTCTCTTTTTGATTCTCGGGTGGAAACAGGTGAAGGTGGTGGCTCTATGGTAAAGAGAGGTTGGACGTTCATGGTGGTGGTGCTTGATGACTTGATTGGTGCAGCGGCGTCGGTGGTGGTGTCCTTGGTGCTTTCAGGCGAAGTGGAAGGGGTAAATGCAACCTTTTTCTTTGAGGACTTGGAGGCGCGAGTTTTGGGTGGTCATGGTGATCGTGGATATGGTGGTTGAGAGATGGAGTTTTAGAGAGAGAAAAGAGGGCTGTAAATTTTTGAAATTTTGGGTGAAAAAATGGCGAGTGAATTTTGGTGAGGAAGGGGATGAGGGTTAAATACTTGGATTCACCCTAGCCACTCAATTTGGATTGATGTGACAGGCCCGTTAGACAACTTTTGGGCTTCTAGGGTTTCCTTATATAGAATCTTGTGATGTGCCCACGGGGGCAGAGAAATTTTCGATCTTCCCGGAATTGCCTTTGTTGGTGCCCTCTATGTTAGAAGCGTCCAATTTGGCTAGATTCTTTCCTTCCACAAAAAATTCACCTAATTTTTTTTTCCTAAAATATTCCAAAAATAAATACAGCCGTAAAATCTAACTCCTAGTCTAACATGAAAAAGAATAAACACTTAAAAGGAAAGAAAATAAATTGCAAAAAAATTAAAAAAGGAAACAAATAAACCTGGGTTGCCTCCCAGTCAGCGCCCCAGTTATGATCATGGGCACGACGCTTCTTAGGTTCATATGTATGTGGGCTCAACGAGCTTGAGCCCGAGAGCCTTCATGTATGAAACTGTTGGTTCCTTGAGATGTTTCAGTCATTGGCCATTGACTTTGAACGTCTCTCCCATTACTTCAATCAAATAATTCCACTGCTCCATTTGGGCACACAGTCTGGATCTCATAGGGTTCTGACCATTTGGACTTGAGTCCTCCTCCTAATAGCTTCAGTCTGGAATTATATAACAGAACATTTTGCCCACGCTCAAACTATTCATGGCGAATGAGGTGGTCGTGGGTCCTTTTCATTCTTTCTTTGTAGAGAACATCATTGTCATAGGCTTCCAGCCTCATCTTCTCCAATTCTTGAAGTTGAAGCTTCCTTTCTATCACAGCTCTATCAAGCTTCATGTTTAGCTTCTAAATTGCCCAAAAGGTTTTGTGCTCAATCTCAACTGGGGGATGACAATTCTTTTCATAGATTAAGCGGAATGGAGACATCCCAATGGGTGTTTTATAAGTAGTGTGATATGCCCGCAAGGTATCATCCAACTTGAAACTCTAATTCTTGCTATTGGGGTTCACGACCTTCTGAAGTATGGACTTGACTTCTCAGTTGGAAATCTTAGCTTGTCCATTCGTCTGTGGGTGATATGCAATATTTACTTTGTGTCTCACTCCATACTCCTTGAGCAAATTCTTGATGATCATGTTGCAGAAGTGAGATCCTTGATCACTTATTAGTGCCTTAGGCACACCAAACCTGCTAAACACATTAGACCTTCAGGAACTTCTTGACCACACGAACATCATTTGTGGTAGTTGCTTTTGCTTCCACCCACTTGGATATATACTCCATAGCTAGGACTATGTATTGATTTCCATTAGATTTGGTTAAGGGACCCATAAAGTCAATTCCCCAAATGTCAAAGACTTCTACCGGCATGATAGGCACCATGGGCATTTCATTGCGTTTGGAGATGTTTCCGGTCATCTAGCAGCTTGGGCATCATCAGCACACTTCGTAAGCATCTTTGTGAAGTGAGGGCCAAAAGAACCCGCAATCTAGGATCTTCTTTGCAGTTCTTTTTGCACTGAAATACCCTCTACATGCTTCGGAGTGACAATGATCTAGAATGCTCTTAGCTTCTTCTATGGACATGCAGCGATGAATGATTTGGTCTGCACACCTTCTCCATAGTATGAGCTCGTCCCATACATATTATCAACTCTCACTTCTGATTTTGTTCCTTTGATAGGTCGAGAGTCTGGTCGGTAATTCTCCAGAGATCATGAAGTTGACCAAGTCAGCGTACCAAGGTGTAGTGCCTTTGAAACCGAACATGTACTCATCTGGGAAAGACTCCTTGATGGACATCACATCTTTATCCTCATTGAGTACTCTACTCAAATAATCGGTCACTTAGTTTTGAGCTCCACTCTTGTCCTTGATCTCATCTCCCAATCAAATTCTTGTAGTAGTAGTATCCACCAAATAAGCCTTGGCTTTCATTCTTTCTTTACGAGCAGGTGCTTCAATGCAAAGTGATCAGTGTAGACCACACTCTTAGCTCCGAGCAAATATGATCGAAATTTTTCAAAGGCAAAGACTACCGCCAACAATTCCTTTTCAGTTATGGTGTAGTTGACTTGGGCATGATTCAATGTCTTAGAAGCATAGTAAATCATGTGGCATTCTTTTCCTCACTTTTGCCCAAGAACTGTGCCCACAACGTATCCACTGGCATCACACATTATTTCAAATAGCATGCCCTAGTCTGGAGGTTGGATGATGGGTGTCGTGACCAACCTCTTCTTCAGAGTGTTGAAAGCTTCATTGCATGCATCTTCAAAGACAAATAGCACATCATTTTGCAAAAGATGCATGATTGGTTGAGCAATCTTTGCAAAATCTTTGATGAATCGCCGGTAGAACCCGACGTGCCCAAGAAAACCGTGAACTTGCTTCACCGTAGTGGGGTAGGGTAGCTTTTCGATGATATCCACCTTGGCTTTATCCACCTCTATGTCTCTCTCTGAAACAACGTGCCCAAGAACAATCCCCTCACGAACCATGAAATGGCATTTTTCATAGTTTAGCACCAAGCACTTATCCACGCATCTTTTGAGCACCTTTTCAAGATTGTCGACGCATGCGTCGAATGAGTTCCTGTAGACTGTAAATTCATCCATGAATACTTCGATGTAATTCTCCAAAAGATCCGGAAAATACTCATCATGCATCATTGAAATGTTCCAGGGGTATTGCAGATCCCAAAAGGCATTCTTCGGTAAGGAAATGTACCGAATGGGCACGTGAATATAGTTTTCACCTGGTCTTCTTGATCTACTACACTTTGCATGTATCCTGACTATCCATCAAGGAAATAAAAGAATTTATTTCCAGCCAATCTCTCCAACATTTGATCTATAAAGGGCAACAGGAAGTGATCCTTCCTTGTAATGGTGTTGAGCTTCCGGTAGTCTATACAGACTCTCCATCCAGTTTGTAGCCTTGTGGGCACAAGTTCATTTTTCTCATTTTTCACCACCTGAATTCATGACTTCTTGGGCACGACATCAATCGAGCTTACTCATTTGCTGTCTAAAATAGGGTAGATGATTCCCATGTCCAGCAATTTGAGTATCTCCTTCAGCACCATCTCTTTCATTGCGGGGTTCAGTTTGCGTTAGGCATCCCGCACAGGTTTGGCATCATCCTCCAAGAGGATTTTGTGCATGCATACTACAGGGTTTATGCCCTTGATGTCGGCCAGAGTCCATCCCATTGCTTCTTTGTATATACGCAATAATCTCAACAGCCGGTTTTCTTCAGTCAAGGTCAGGCCTTTGCTTATGATAACCGGTAAGGTTTCATTCTCCCCAAGATAAACGTACTTTAAGTAATCTGGGAGATTCTTCGATTCTAGCTTTGGTGCCCTCTGTACTGATGGAAACATCCTGTCTATCTGAGTCATGGTGGGCAAGTTGAAGTCCACCACTCCATACGGTAATTCTTCCAGAGAATACAACATCGTGATGGCGTCTCTAGTATCCTCATCTTCATTGAGGACATCGTAGTCAGTTAACCCAGTTTGCAATGCCCATTCCAGGGGTTCTTGGTTGTTCATGCGTCCCATAATGACTTCAGATTGGGCATAGCAATAGTTCACAAAGTTAACTAACTCCGGATCTTGTAGGTATTTCATAGCTTCAAAAATGTTGAACACAACTATCTGGCCATCGAACTCACATGTCAGCGTGCCATCATCGACATTGATCTTGGTTCGAGCAGTCTTTATGAATGGCCTCTTTAACAGTAGAACGGATGTGGATGGTGTCGTTTTGCCCATGTCCAAGACATAGAAATATGCCGGGAAAATCAACTTCCCAACCTTCACCAACACATCTTCTATTAGACCTTCGGGATAGACATTTGTTCTGTCTGCCAACTGGATGATCACTCTTATTTCCTTGAGTGGTCCCAGATTCAATTCTTCATAAATCATCATGGGCATGACGTTTATAGATGTACCGAGATCAAACATCGCTCTTTCAATCTTCTTGCTCCTAATTATGCATGGTATGACAAACATACCGGGATCTTCACACTTCTTAAGCATCTTTTGTAGCACTGCAGAGACATTTTCTCCCACGAAAAGTCTCGTATCATCTTGAAACCGCACTTTCTTGGTGCACAGCTCTTTCAGAAAATGGGCATAACGAGGAACCTGCCTTATTGCATCCAGTAGTGGAATACTGATTTTCACTTTTTGAAAAACCTTGAGAAGGTCTTTAATCTCCTATTTTTTTATGTCATGGGCAAGACGTTCAAGGAAGGGAGGCGTCTTCTTTGTTTCTTGCCTTATGGGCTCAACAACATCTTTCTGTGTCTGCTCTCCTTCTTTCGTTATACCTTCAGTGTCTCCTTTTAGTTTAGCTTTCATCATTTCCTCTTCATTTCTTATGGTCACAACGTTCACCTGCTCTTGAAGATTTACCACTTGAGATGGTAATTGTCCGATTCTTTTCTTCAGTTGGGCAAGGTCTTGAGCTAGTTGGGAAATTTGTTTGCTCACAGGCTGCAGATTGGCCCTTGTTTCTTATTTGAACCTTTCATTCTCCTGCTGTGACTTCACATTCTCCTTGGCTAAGGCATAGACTAGTTCGGCCAGACTGGGTTCTTCTCGTGCCCTCGGCTATGGTGGTGGCAAATCTTACTGGTGGGCATCGTTCCTTTTCCATTTGAAATTCTCATGATCCTTCCATCCAAGATTATATGTTTGAGAGTGGGGATCGTATCGCCTATGTTGTTATGTCCACCGAGAGAGTTAATTTCAGCAACATCTTCCTCCTATAGTGTTGGGCATTCATCAGTGAAATGGGCCACACTCTTGCATACTCCGTACACTCTTTTCTTTGGTGCCCTAGTATAGTTCATCACTTTCTCCATCTGGTCCAAAATACTTTCCATTTTGACCTCAAGGTGCATAGATTTCCCAGCGTCTAAAACTGTCCTTGTGCCCTCGGCACTTTCATCTCAATTTTCATCAGCCATTTCTAGGGCTGGCAATTCGGGTGGCCCGGCTCGACCCGGCCTGGCCCGACGGGCCAAAAGCTGCGGAGAGCACTGGGCCAGCCCGGCCCGAAAAGTCAGCGGGTCTATATTTTCTAAACCCGGCCCGGCCCAGCTCGGGCCACCGGGCCCCCGGGCTTTTTTGGCCCGAAATTTGGATATTTTTTTAAATTTTGTAAATTTTCAAATTTCATAATCCAATTCCAAATTTTCATTTTCTAATTCTAAATCTTATTAAAACAAAAGCATATACAAACATTACATAATACACATGTACCACATCCACATCAAATAAGAAAAGAGTGCTCAAAACAAAAGCACACAAACATTATAGAATACATGTATGAACATTCTTAAATTCAAAATATTAAAAATCCTTGATTAAGAGTGGGTTCCCAAGTCATCTATATCCAAAAAAAAATTCGATCGTCCAGTTGATCCTCCGATAATTGATCTTCCAATATGGCATCACCATCAATATCCATCATTTCTATAATAAGATTGAAGAAAATATAAGAACAATTAAATTACACAAATACAAATCTTGCTACTATAATAATTAAATATGTGATTAATAATTAAACCTAAATAATTGAATAAGAAAAATATAGCTGCTGTAGATTTAAAAAAAAAAAGCAATCTAGCTGTTGTAATTAAATAAGAACAATCTAGTTGCTGTAATTATTATATATGTACGTGATTGTTAATAATTGAATAAGAACAATCTAATCCAAATCTAAATAAAAACAATCTAGACATCTAGCTACTGTAAATGATAAATATATGATTAATAACTAAACTTAAAAAATTGAATCTAGCTGTTGTAATTCGAAACGAAATGAAGTTGTCTATTAAACAAAATCCACTATACTATATCTAGTTATCTACAAAATGAAAATTGACGGAGAGTTGCAGAGAGCCACAAACAAACATATTTTGTGAATCTATACATCTTATTTGAATCTCAACAAACATATTTGAATCTCTACGCAGACTTGCATGCCACATCTTATTTTTCTTGTTTTGTGAATCTCAACAAACATTTTTCTTATTTTGTGAATCTCTACCCTATAAACATATTTATTATTTTCTGAAACTCTACATCTTATTTGAAAATTTCAGACATTAGATATTTATATCTCATAAAATATTTCATACCTGGGTGAATGATTGAATGGGCTTCGATGATGACTCGGTAGTCAGAATCAATCGAAGACGAACAAGGGTAGGTTACAGCTCCGCATCAGTGTCGACGACGAACAAGGGCAGGTGGCGGGCTGGTGGGCTTCTAGAGATTAAGAGGGTGGATTTTTCAAACGGCGATTCTATGGTGGTTGTCGATGTCGATGAAATCTGCGTGGTGGCCGGTGGGCAACGTCCACGACTTCTAGCTCTAGGAGTCTGGTGTGTGGAGTCGATTCCTCAGAAATCAAACTGCAGATTGAATATTTTGTGAGGGGAGGCGGCGTCAGTTTTAGTTTTTAGGGTTATGAACGAAATAGTATAGTTAAATAATAATATAAAATTAGTTTAAAAAAAAATTGGAATTCGGGCTATTTTTTTACCCGAAAATTCCGGGTTTTTTTGGCATGCGGCCCGGTTGCCCGGTGGCCCGACGGGCCGGGTCATGTAGGCCCGAAATCTTTTCGGGCCACTATTTTTCAGGCCCAGCCCGGCTCCAAAACGGACTTTTTTGGGCTGGCCCGTTGGGCCGGGCCAATTTTGCCAGCCCTAGCCATTTCTGCCAAAATTCTGAAGGCTTCAGTTAGTAACTTATTCAGGATAGATCCTCCACATGAGACATTGACAATGATCTTGTCCTGTGGTCTCAATCCAGACACGAAATACTGGATCATGTCATGGTCTGTAATCTGGTGTTGTGGGCATTTCGTCAACATGCTCTGGAATAAACACCAGTAGTCACAGAAACTCTCATTTATGCCCATCTTCATGCTTCCAATCCTTCTTCTCATCTTCTGGACTCGGGATGCAGGAAAATATTTTTTCAGGAATTTCTGATGCAGTTGTGCCCATGTGGTTATATTGCCAGTTGGCAGGGTATATAACCAGTCTCGTGCCCCATCATGAAGAGTGAACGGGAATGGAACAAGCCCCACATATTGTTTCTTTTCTCCATCCGTAGATTGAGTTTGACATACCATCTCAAAATCTTGAATATGCCTCTGAGGGTCTTCTTCAGTCATCCCATGGTATTTGGGCAAGATCTGAATGAAACATGCCTTCAACTCCCAGCTTCCAGTGATGGTTGGGAGCGTAATGCCCATGGGATGTAAATTCATATTAGTTGGAAAGACTAACTGCCTCAGCGTTCTGCCTTCTTCTTCAACCATCAGGGCTAACCTTGGTTCGTTTCTTTCCAGTTGTGCTCTTTCTTGCTCCAGATTTCTTTCACGAGCAAGTCTCTCTGCTTGCTTTGCCCTCCGTGCTTCTGCTCTCCTCCTCTTTAGAGTCTTCTCAGGTTCTGGATCGTACACGTAATCTCCTTTAGAGGTATAATGCATCAACCGGCCAGGTAAACAAGTTGGGAAAATAGAATTTCAAGAATTAGCTCCCCGACAACGGCGCTAATTTTGATGCGTGGTCGTTTCGCAGTCAGAATAATTCTCAAGAGAGAGTTATCCTTATGCCCACTACAAGGCGTAGCTAGCAATGAGAGTAAGGATCGATCCCATGAGGAGCTGGGCATTCTATCTTCCAATGTCACTTTTCCAAAAGGGTTGAGGGTGTTGTGGTCTCCGTGCTTTGTATTAAAAGACTGTAAACTAAAATAACCAACAAAACAAAATAAGAAAGGAAAATTGTTAATAGTAAAGTATTCCGGATTAGAACTCGGATTCGAACTTAACAAACACTTGACCGATCATGGGCACGCTGATTACTTATGCGAATCTAATTATCTAGTTAAAGGCACCGAATCTCTCTTAACGTACCCAATCTATTCGTTCAGTTTAGCTTAGAGGTGATCTCTGTTTTCCTAAATCCTAACTTGTTGTCCAACCCCAATCTCTCATATGATTATAAACAACAAGACATCTTTATACCCTAGACAGATCCAAATTTACCTAGACATTGATCTCTCAGATGCCCTCAGTACCCGTGATGTATTCCATCCCTTTTATGACCAACACACAGCTACGATTCATTGACCATTTATAGAGATAGTGAACACAATTCTAATTAACGAGTGATCAGCCACAATTAACTAGCTTAGCCCACTTTAATGCAACAAAGAAAACGATTACACGACGGAACTAAATTCTCACAGTTTATGCCCATAAGCCTTACGGTTCTTACGTGTTCATTAAGTTCTTATCTTTGTTCAATCCGGAATAATGAGTCTAGCTGCTCATGCTAGACTTAGAACAACAATAATAATTAAAAGAATTAAAAGAATGCATAATTTAAATGAAAAACTCACTTATATTAAACTGCAAAAGAATCCAACACCAACACTGGACTTAATAACATAAACTGGAAATCCTAAATGCTTGTGGGCATAAGGCCCGAGACAGAATGCAGAAAATAAAATGCAAGTAAAATAAAATGATAAAGTGTGTTGCTTGTTCGAGTGTATTCGACCTCTACCATGAAAACTACTTATATAGAAGTACAAAACACAAGGTAAACTCCCCCATAGACTGGGGGATCTTCAGCCCAATTCACAGCCGCCATGCCCAAGACTTTCCATATCTGGCAGATTCTTCCCTTATTTAGAAAATCCTGAGTCGTAGATTATGTACTTGTCGTGCCCTAGAGTCGCCGACATTCAAATTTCCTTGTAGAGCCAATCCTCCTTGTGGAAGAGTCAACTTGCCTTCCGCGGCTCTTCTTTCCTTCGACAGTTAAGGTGCATTGCTCCTGCTATAGCTGAAATTTGTTTCCCTTGTGCCCAGTCTCATTTCCTTCTCCTCTCAATCACTCTGGGTTTGTAGTGGGCACAATCATGAACTTATCCTCAGCTTTTGCTGGAATGGTGGGCGATTTCTGCCAGGCTCAAGAGAGAGCTTTCCGCTAAGAAGTTGTTACCCATCTTGGTATCATTGGCATTTGAATACCCTCCAGAAGTGATTCTCCTGCCTCCTGCTGCTCCTTGTGCCGATTCTGGCTCTTTCCGACTCAAAAAATACAAAAAATAAAGGACAAAAGAACGAGAAAAAGACACAAAAATACGAGAGAATTTGGACTTGTCACACAAACCCACTTTAGTCATATTTGCCCTCAAGTATGTGGGTACAACGTGCCCAAAAAGAAAAAATAGAAAATCCTCATCAATTAAATCCCTAATCTATCACCCACCCCCCGGTTTCCCAAAGAGATATAAATAAATAGACAGCAGTGTGCCCTAGACGAACACAAGTTTAATGTGTTTACCAATTTCTCATGTGCCCACAACAACCTATCGATTCTCTTATTACTATATGAACCAACACACAGTCACGATTCACCAATTCAATTAATAGTGGTATGCCCTCTACGCCTAATGAGTGATCGGCCACATTGGGCATTTCAGACACACTCACATGAAACAGGCTCAAGAATCAACAGAAACCTACCATGTATTATTATGCCCATTTTGGCCTTACGAGCCCAGATTTATACTTAAATCATTTCTATGTGTTCAAACACTGGAATTTAAAATCTAGCCAAGCATGCTAGATAAAAATGAAATTGCAGAAATAAAAGACATAATTTAAAGCAAAAACTTACTAAATTTAATGGGCAAAAATATTCAACACCAACATTGAGATCGTAAATATAATCCTAAGTCCCAAAGGCTTAAGGCCTATTGGATTGTTTCTTGCTACCTCGACAGCGGACGAAATGTAAATGTAGAAAAATAATATTGTAGCAAAGTTTCCAACTTCCTAAGCGTGTGTTTCCAGAAAATAAAACTTATTTTTATAGATACAAATCGTAAAGATTCAAATTCCCCCACAGGCGGGGGTCTTCAACTGCCTTCCTGGACCGGCGTGCCCTCTGCAACTAACTGGATAAGCATTATCCAGTTTGTTAACCAAATCCCTATTTTTTAGGGATTGGCTTTATCACTTCATCTCCAGGCCTAGGCCTCCAGCAGTCCTTCTCACCCCCATCTCTTTACGAATTGATCTCTTCCTCCTGATCTTATCTTGGTTCAACAAACCCCCACAAAATCCGCATATGCCCTTTTTAGGCCTGTGGTCGAGTTTGCACGAGCAATGTGGGCTGGCATCATATAGTCAACTTCATCCATCTCTGATATGCCCATTCTGTCTCCCGAATGTAGGATGAACGCTGAAGAAGTTCCTTGTGCCTTTGAATGATTTTTATGGTGTGGATTGTGCTTGAAATGCTAGGCAAAATGCCTCTTTCGCCAGACTCAACCTCCTGAAGTGCCCTTGACCCCAAACCTGGTTCTTTTTTACTCAAAACATACTAAAAAGGACATTTATAATGAACAAAATGCTCATAAAATACGAAATAAATGGACTTATCACAGATGTGATTTATGAATGCAAAGGCGATATCATTTTTCTCCCCTGAAGATATGTGTGTGTGTGTGTGTATATATATATATATATATTTATTTTGAAAGATTTCATAGAAGGGGCTATAAGAATCGATGCAATGTTGGGAGTTTTTTTTTCCTTTTATTAGACTTTTAAATTAGGGGCTACGGGGGTAAAATAGTACATCAATAATTTTTTCATTTTTTTTAAATAAGAGGCTATAGTGAGAAAAAAGAGGGCTATGTTTAGAATCACCCATTATTTAACATGATTAGGATTCCACATAATCTGGTCCATATAATTAATTACGAAACTGTTTTTTTATACAAAAAAATAAAATAAAATAATAGATTGATTGTATTTTTTTATATAGATTGATTGAATTTGGTTAGAATTATAAAAAAAATTGGAAAAAGATAATTAAATAAATAAACTCTCCAATATGTCTAGATTTATGTATTTTTTGACAATGAATTAACGTTTAATATAGACTGAGCTCTAATTTTTCACCGACCTTGCGGAAGGCCTTGCATGTCAAGAAGGAGTGTCGTTGGCACGAGAGATGCGAGAAAGGAAGATCATTGTTAAAACAAATTGTCAAAACCACTTTCAAACATTGCAAAATTTGCATAATGATTTATCATGCAGGGGGCTATTTGTCGTTCCATTCGATTGTAGGCGTCTCACTTTGAAGAAATTATTTTTAGTTGGGTGAGGAGAACTGTCAATGGTGTGGAACACTCGCTGGCGGCTTTAGGTATTGAGAATCCTAGTTTTTTCTTCCTTTCTTTAGTCCTGTGTTGGTAGGCGTGTGCAAAACCGAACTAAAATTAAAAAATCGAATTAAACCGAGCTATTTGGTTTAGTTGGTTTGGTCATTTTTCCTTTAATTTTGTGTTGATTTTGAAAATTAAAATCAAAATATAGTTTGGTTCGGTTTCGATTTAAGTAAAAAATATTTTGATTAAAACCAAACCAATCAAAATATAAATATACTATATTTATAATTTATAATTCTAATATTAGTGATACCTAAATAATATTAGTAATTTTAATATTTATTTTCAATTTTCTAATTTTATAATTTTTAAAATATTTACTTATTTAATATATCGTTTGTTATCTATTGAGTACATGTTATATTTTTTAGATACAATTATTTCAGAAAAAAAAAGCATTAAAAATTCGGTTAAACCGAAAATTAAACAAAACTAACCAAAGAATTATGGTTTGGTTTGATTATATATATTATTTTGGTTGGTTCGACTTGAATTTTTTTTATGAAATTTTTTATTTGGTTTTGTTAGTTGGGCTCGATTTTGCATCGAACCAAACATTTGTACACCCCTATGTGCCGGGGTTTTTTTTATTGTCGAACATTTCACTCGCTTAAAGGATTTCCATTTAAACATATCATATCCTCTTTTGCTAAAAAAATATAGATCAAATGAATGGTGGTATATTAGTAAAAAATGATAAATAAATATAGAAACTAGTTTATATATTGGGAAATTTTAAAAAGGAAGACAAGTCTATATGAATGAGACGGAGGAATTAACATGAAAAGTTTTAGTACATGGATTTTGAATTACCGTAATGAAACTGGTTTCAAGTAGGACAAACACTTGTGTTAGACCGTCTAACGGGTCTCTTACGTTAGACGGGCCAAATAATACCCAAACCCGCCCTAAACTAGCCCAAAATCCATTTCCACGCGCAGGCACATGAGGTACACGCGTGGCACGTGTACCTCACTGTAATACCCCGTAAATTAATTACTGCTTAATTGCAGTAAACTGTTGCAATTACTATTTAGTATTGTAATTTCCAGTCAGATTAGGGTCGAAAGTATCCGTTAGGTTCCATGGAATTCAAGATCAATTAATTCCCAAAGGTGAATTAATTATTTCAGTTAGGGTTTAATCCTCTTTTTAGTTATGGAAAGCTGGAATTGTAATTTCAGATAAATTCAATTCCTATTCTTTTAAATTTACGGTGTGTGTTTATCGTGAATTAGATATTCCGATAAATATTTTCAGGACTGAGAGAATCAGATATTCTCCAGTCATTAGTGTTTAAATTCAGATAATTTAAACAGTGTGATTTAAAATCCGAGAGAATTAGATATTCTCTAGTTCGGATGTTTTAGTGGTCGAGAAATTAAAATTAGTATTTTGAAGTGGTATTTTAAAACCAAGTAATTTCAGATAAATTATTGTTTTAAAATAAGTGATTTATTTCATCAAGCTCGGGTAAGTTCAGGATTTTTCCGGAGACAGAAAATATCACGATAACCGAATAACCGATATTTGAATCGGGTATTTTCTTGGTCAACTCCCATGAGTGGGAGGCCATGCCTCAAGTCTTTTCACCATGCTCCTATGCCATGTACCTACTCTATACCACTCCCATCACCTTACCTCTATTAATCAAAGCTTATGGGGAAATCTATCTATATATGATTGTTAAAGATAAATGCCCCATTCCCTTGCCATTTTCGTGAGAGAGAGAGAGAGTTGAAATCAAAATAGTCACTCTCCTTGCTTCATTTCTTCCATTCCATGTTCTTCCATTTCACCCAAATTATCGAGAGAGAGATCAAAACTCTAGCACCATTCCACTTCTTCATTATTTGTCTTCTTCATGAGTGAGCTTTGGAGGGAAGAAGGAAATAGAGAGAGCAACAAATACCATCTTCTTTTCTTCCATTTTCTTTGAGAGAGAGAGTGAGAGAAGCAAGAAGTTTCAGCCGTTCTTCACCGTTTCATTTACGGCGTCGTCGTTGGAAGCTTTGTTTCGGTCGTTCTATCTCCTTCAAGCTTCTTCCAACTTTTCTCCATTGTTGTCATTTGAAAGGTATTTCAAAAACCATGAGTTATATATATGTATAGGTTTGGTGTTGTGTTGGAAATTATGTCTTGTGTTTTTGAAGCATGTTAAATGGTGGAAATTAGTTGATTGTGTTGCAAAGCTTGTTGAGATGTTTATAGAGCATGTTGTTGTGTCTTTGGTGTTCAAAGCATGTTAGATGATTATGAGTTGATTAATGCGAAAAGGCATGTTTGGGGTGAGGATTGGTGTGTTAAAATGCATGTTTTCGAAGATATAGGAAGGTTTGTGATGTTTTGTTTAAGTTCGCGCATTCGCGCGCGCGGGTCGGCAGTTTTGCCACACTTCGGTAAAACGAGCAAAACTCCCTCGTTAGATGTCATATTGAGTCACCGTAAATTTTTCCGGAAACTAGACTTAAGTGGCTTTCCAATGGTATAGGTCTCATTCTCTACTTCGTTCTGAGTAAATTATGAAAAATCGGCAAAGTTGGGTCATGTTTCGGTTTTCATGAAGTCATGGCAGTTCTGCCACTTTTTAGTAAAACGGGTATATCCGTTTCATTTGTTATCATATTAAGCCACTGTAAATTTGTAAAAATTCTAGACTTCCATGGCTTTCTAATGGTATATATCTCAGTCCGTAACTCTTCCTAAATCGATCGTGAAAAATCTTCAAAGTCAGGTCACGAGTTTGTTTTCGGAAATTCTGGCAGATCTGCCACCTTCTAGTAAAACGGTCATAACTTTTTCGTTAGTTATCGTCTTGAGTAACCGTAAATTTAGCCGTAAACTAGACTTCCGTGGCTTTCCAACGGTGTATGGCTTGTCCCCTGCACCCTAGCGAGTCAAAATAGAAAATTCTGCAAAGTTTATCGTTGTGCAGAATGTTGTTCAATCTAAGCTTAATGTTGATCTTGTTTTTAGAATCAACTTGCGATGATGTTGAGGTATTTTTGACACCTTAAATGATGTCGATGTATGTCTTTAGATGGTTAAAAACTAGGGTCGAGATTAACCCTTAAGCAAAAGAAAATTTAGAACGGATACTAGACCCTAATAGGCCTTCAATTTCATGTTGAGTCCAAACAACGTTTTTGGTTCAACGTACTCAGTTTTATGTTAACTCTATGAAGGCGAGCTGTCCAGTGCAAGATAACGTACGGAGGAACTTTTGCTGCAGTTCAAGTGTTGAAATCTCGGTGAAAGGTGGGCTTTCTTTTCAAGGGACTATTAGTCCAAATAATGATTTGAGTTTTTACTCACCCGCAGTTATTTATTCTGATGCAAATAAATTATTGTCATGCATAAAATGTTTTGTTTTGTATGATATCCTTATCTGCATTTAGTTAGCTCGCAAGGGGCTTTCTAACTCTTAAATCGATCGGGCCTCGTGCTAACTTAGCGTGTTAACCGAGGTTAGTGTACACTTAAGTCGGTGATATTAGGAAGAGGGAAAGGCTGAGCGGAGCTATTCCTGACTAAGACATCGACGATGCTAACTGTGCGTGGAAAAGGCTGAGCGGAGCTATTCCCCGACGTTTGTGGAAAAGGCTGAGCGGAGCTATTCCTCGACTTTCAGTGGGATATGGATGATCATACAACAGAAAAGAGCGCTCAATGACATAAAATGATTTAGTAAAACATAGGGCCTTTTTAGATAAAACCCCTATGTGTTTACTCAAATGCATGACAAGAAAATGAGTTTTCAGTTCATAAATATTTTTGGAAATGTGTTCACTGAGTACCCTTGTACTCAGCTCTGCATGTTTGTTTTTAAATGTGCAGGTTGAGCTGGTGTGGAAGGGAGAAGTGCTGAGAGTGGAGTTCTTTTTGGTACAAGGCTCAGATGACCTTGTATTATTATTATTATTATTATTATTAATATCTTTCTTTTGCTTCCGCAACTCAGTTATATCACAAGTTCAACATTTCAACTTTTGTTCTGGACGAGTTCCATAACTCGATAATCAATTAAGTACTGTTATTATTCTATCTCCTGTGAGTACTTAAAGTTAGTTCAGAATTCGAGCTCACAGCAATTATCGTTCCTGGAATACAGTAGTTCCTTCTTTTATTTAATTATTTTCGGTTCGCGCCTTGATCCATCCTTTATTGGGATCGAGTCGTGTCAGTCACACTTCATATTAATCAGATATTAATTTGGGGTCGTGACACTCACGTGCCAGCTGCCCAGTTTTATTTTTTTATTATTTTTGTCGCTGTTGGCGGTTCTTCTTTTTTCTTCTTTTTTTCGTTTCTTTTCCCGTTCTTCTTTTCTTTTAATTCAAAAAATTAAATTAATTCAATTTAATTTTAGGGTTCACTAATTTCATTTTAGAGTATATTATTTATTTCAAAAAAGTAATTATCGAGCGCAGTGCACGAGCCCACGCGTTTTGGGGGTGCTTTTAGGGGTTTATTTTGTGTTTTTAGGATTTTTTTAGGGGTGTTTTTAGGTTTTTATTTATTGTGTTTTTTAGGGTTTTGGGGGAGGGTGTTTTAGGGTTTTATTTTGAGTTTTTTTAGGATTTATTAATTTCATTTTAGGGTATAAATTTATATTTATTTCAAATAAATTATATCAATTCTTTAATTTTAGGGTTCATTAATTTTATTTTAGGGTATAAATTTTGTTGGAAAAAATAAAAAAAAATAAAGAAAATCGGAAAAAAAATTAAAAAAATCACCAGAAAAAATTAAATATATATTATTTTAAAAAAAGAAGAAATTAAAAATTGAAAAAATAAATTGAAAATAAAAGAAAAGAGGGGAAGGGGAGGGAGACCACTAAAAGAAAAATAAAAAAGAAAAGGAAAAAGGAGAGAGAGACCACTTTGTTGAGTCAAATAATATTCATCTAACGCAAGAGATCGTTAGAGCGTCTAACACAAGTGTGCCCCTTCAAGTAGACACCCATTATCTTTATCCGAAATTTTATTATTTTCTGCAATGCTCCATCTATTTTTCTGCGATAATTTGTTATTTAATTATTGTCTCGTATATATATGGGGCAATTTATAATGTATATGTAACAATTATAATATTCATAATTTAAATACATTATTTGTAATCAAATGTATGGATTATCACCCTCTAGAGGGTGAGGGAAATACTAAATACGTAAATATTTAAGAGGGTATTGTGATAAATCATAAATGCAGTTCTGGGATCTATAGGGTTGGGTGGATCATGGATGAGCCTATTTTGTTTTTCAAAATTAATCATATATATACCCTCATATTTTGTTTTTCAAAGAATACGTTAATAAATATATTGATGTTTGCATATTTTTGCATGCATTCGTCCTTTATTTTTAAAGATATCATATGTAAGTTTTGTTTTCGTCAGAAAATGAGGTTTTTTTTTTTTTTCTGGAATAAACGTGAATGCTCTAAGTGTGTGCCTAGGCAAAAACCAATTAACTATCATTTAGTAATATTGTACGTTAATGTATTGATGAATCTTGTTACAAATTCGCTAGCACACCATGCATTATATCACGTAGCAAATGTTAATCATTAATATATCATCGGCACGAGTAGATTTATTAAAATCAATAGAAAAATTCCCAAGAAAATGAGTTCATAAATTTCTTAAAATATTTGGTTGGTGAAGTTGAACATAAGGTGACGGTGTTAACAAACGATCAAATACCAACCAACAAAATTCACATTTAGACTTGCCAATTTCTTGAAATATATTGAGCATGGACCATCGGCCCAAGACGTTGTGGAGTGGTAGATTGCTCCAAAATGGAAATAGCAATTAATTAAGCACGCCCATATGGCCATATATGATATATCATCCGTTTTCCCATAAATTTCAATTTATGATTAACATTTTCCTATCAAATTCAAAAATAATTATTATATTCAACATTGTAATCTACTATAAAATATTATTTGTTCCAAAATGTAACAACATCATTCTTTAATATTCTTTAATATACAAATAAGGGGAAAAATGTATGTTTCCCATTTGATTCTTCTTACCATGTTGTGATAAGATATCAAATCATATCATCGACATTTAGGTTGGCTCAGTATTAAATTCATTTTGTAAAAAATAATTTACGCCGCTGAAATGTTGCATTCAAAGTGTGGTGGGGGAGGAGGGGGGAACTTGAGTTTTCAGATTTGTTAATTTCTCATGTCAACTTTACTTTTTCTATTCCGTCCCCTTTTTTTTATATATATTTTATTTACTGCTTCGACTTGGAAGGAGAGATCGGGAAATTTTGAGCTACATAAATTTATCTTTTATATGCGGGTACGGGGTAACTCCAAGGAAATAATGACATATTACGCGTTCTATTACAGATAAATTATAGTTGACAAAGTCTGATATCAGACTTTGAAAACTAAAATTGAGGATATCAGACGGGGCGGGTCCGCGGGTCAACCCTAACCCGTCCTGCCACGACCAAAAAAAAAGTTCGCCAGAAATAATATTACTCTTAACATTGAAAAGTATCACTCTGAAGTACAAAACGTATCACCCGTAACCATAAAAAGTATTGAGCTTTCAACTTGTCGTATACGAGTTTCTTTAATTCAAATTATGATTTATTTCATCTCAATTAATGTTTAGAGCTTAGGGGTTTGGGGTTTAGTGTTTTTTTTAAATTTTTTTAAGAATTTTTGGGGGGTTTTTTAGGGTTTAGTATTTTTTGAGGTGTTTTAGGGGTTTATTTTGTGTTTTTAGGGGTTTTTTTTTTGCTGTTTTTAGGGGTTTATTTTTTAGGGTTTTTTTGGGGATGTTTTTAGGGGTTTATTTTGTGTTTTTAGGTTTTTTTTGGGGTGTTTTTAGGGGTTTATTTTGTGTTTTTTAGGATTTTTTTGGGGGTGTTTTTAGGGATTTATTTCAATTTTTAGGGTTCACTAATTGTATTTTAGGGTATACAATATGGGGCAAAAACACAAAAAAAAAAAAAAAAACTGAAAAAATGAAAAAAAAATAAAAAAAAATGAAAATAATAATAAAAAAATAAAAAATATTACAGGCGCGTGTACCCCACGCGCGCCTGCCGAAAATGGTTTTTTTTTTTAACTGGGTCGTCTGATGGGCCGGCCCATCGGACCTTGTTTACAGGAGACCAGCCCATTATGGTTTGATATCTAACTTTTCAATATTTTAATAAAAATATTTCTATTTTTATATATTTACAATTTGATACTCAATCTTATAATTTTTCTCAAATTTATCTCATGATCAACTATCTAGTACCTAGCATATGTGAATAACCATTAATCTTATGTCAATTTTTACAATGTCACATTATACCTAAAAAATAGACATTACAAACTTTATTAATTTCCATGTAAGTTTAATAAATTAGAAAATGAGAAAATTACTCAGTGTTTATGTAATTTAAAATATAATATATTCATTTATATATGTTAATGCTATTTTTTATATAATTATTTTTAATGAATATTCATATATTATTTAATAGTTAATCATTCACATAATATATAAAGGTTTAAATAATTTTTTTTACCGAAGCTTAGAGTTACAACCTTTGACAAATCTATAATGATATGTATTATCGAATTTTAGATATGACTCTTTCAACATTTGTTGGTAATAATATACATAAATATTTTAATTGACATTATAACAATATAAAAAATAAAATGATTTAAGACATTTTTTTATATAAATTATATAAATTGACATACTTATGGATTTGAGTTACATAAATTACAATTTAAAAGTGAAAGAGTAATTTATGTAGCTTACATGAAAATTTAAGTTTCTAATATTTTTTATTGTATGATGTGACATTATAAAAATCCTCATAAGATTTCTAATAGTCCACTATAATATACGAGATACTTGACTATGAGAAAGGTTTAATAAAAAAAATTATAAGATTAGGTATCAAACTGTAAAAATATAAAAATTAATATATTTTTATTAAAATGTTGAAAGGTCATGTATCAAATTGTAATGTACTCTTCTATTAAATATATTCTCTAACACTGTTAATTGTGAATAAATTGTTTTAATGAAACTAGGAATTCAAATAAATTTGCTCAGTCACAACTTTCAAAATATATTTCAAATCACACTTTTTTCTTTTTGTCAAGGGTAATGAGACAAATCACAGAATTTTGAACTGCCAGAAAATGGACTCTTCTTGGCGAAACCATCCATATCTATTTATTTTGACACGTGCAATATATGATACACAATTTATGTAAATTCATAATTTATTCCACTTATAAAGTTCTATTTCTGTATCATAACATTTCCACCACTTACAGTTTAATATACTAAATATACACTTGAGATCAATTAAATTGTGAGAAAATATAATAGATTTGGAAAATACATCCGAATGGGAAGAAATGATTACGAACGAAAACACATTAACTTGATTAAACATCATGAAACGAGACACAGATAAATAAGGGTTAAAAATTAAAGTAGTTAAATTTAAGATAACAAATGTTTTTCTAGCCAAGGTTGATAAGTCATGTTTTTCTATTTAAGAAGTGGTGTAAAAGTCCTACATGCCCTTTTTGTCTTAAATGAGAAATGTGTGGTAATTTTTTAAAAAAAAAAACAAAACTATGGGATTTATGATTTGGATAGGTGGATTGCAATTGCATGCATTTAATGTAAGAACCAACAAAACATTTCCAACAAAAAATTCACACAATTTTTAAAGAAACTCACGCCATTTTTACACAATATTGTTGGAGAAGCAACAACATATATCCAAGAAATTTGAGGTGAGTTTTTAATTTTTATAACCGTCAAGTTGTTTGAATTGGTCGGGTTTAAAGTCTTTTTAAAATTTCATACAATTTAGCCGTAATTTATGTTAATTTCATAATAGATATGTTTAATAGGTATTCAAGTTATAAGATGTTTGTTTTTGTAATTTTTAGTGATCGTATATGCATACATTGTTGTAGATTATGATATTTTGTGGTAGATTAACGTGAAATTAAAGATTTGGACGTTTTGTAAAGATTACCATCGTCAAATAATTTTTCGGATCTTCAGGTTTTTCGTGACAATATTGTCACAGTTCGTAAGATTTCGTGACAATATTGTCACGAAATCTAATGAATTCGTGACAATATTGTCACGAATTTCGTTTCTCGTGTTATCACGAATTAAATTATTTCGCGACAATATATTGTCATGATTTGCTTCATTTCGTGACAATATAAAAAAAACTGAAGGCCACTTTTCGTGACAATATTGTCACGAGATCATAGAATTCGTGACAATATTGTCACGAGATCACCTAAACCGTGACAATATTGTCACGAATTCTATGCTTCTGTGACAATATTGTCACGAGATTATGTATTTTTTAAATTACTTTATTTAT
Organism: Perilla frutescens; assembly: GCA_026008535.1. Classification (NCBI taxonomy): domain Eukaryota; kingdom Viridiplantae; phylum Streptophyta; class Magnoliopsida; order Lamiales; family Lamiaceae; genus Perilla; species Perilla frutescens. The sequence continues at coordinate 29,947,441 of BRKX01000011.1, read as the reverse complement.
TGTTTGTTGTTGATTTGCAGATGGCTTGTCAACGTATTGTTCTCCACACCCATTCACGCTATTTTTTAAAGAATAAACAAATATAATTAAATTAAAACTAATTTGACATAATATAGATATCTAAATGCTGAAAATTCACCAAAGATTGAGAAGAATAATTAATTATGACATAAAAAATGCAAGCACAACTGATTATACAAAAAAAAACAAATCGTGAGAATATATTTACACAAAATATGTTCTTGTGTAAATATATTGTCACGAAATGAGTTCTCATGATAATATATTAACACGATATCTTATTTCGTGTTAATATATTTACACGAAAACTATTGCTTCGTTTTTTATTAACAGATATCTCATGACAATAATTTACACGATAACGATCTCGTGAGTATATTTAGACACAAAATACAATTTCGTGTATATATTTTGTCCCGAGATCATTTTCGTGAGAAAATTTTCTCACAAAAACTGTCCAAATTTCAGATTCACACCAACAATTCATGCATTCAAATCCGCATCATTCCACCGATTTCCTAACATTCGAACATATTACATATTTAAATTCGCTTAAAAAGACAACACAATACAAATACACAAAAATTAACCATATTATCACATTGAAATTGACAAAAATCCACAAATTTAGAACATGAAAAATCCGCCTAATAGATCATGAAATCGTTCAAGTTTAGAACCCTAACCTGTTGAAATTCGACGGCCCAAGGCTCCGAATTGGCCATGGATCGAGACGGAGTTTGTTGCGTTGATGTCGTGTGTTTGCAGCGTTGTTGTCGTGAGTTTGCTGTTCTTGAGCAGAGCAATTCGTGAGAAAATTTTTGATAATTTCTTCAGGTTTTTCGTGAAAAAAATGGAAATGATCGTCGGCGAGCCTTTGCTTTTGATTTCGTGTGAATTCTGTTCCCCTCGTGAGCAAAGTTTGTATTTTTTGGGAAGATTCAAAATCAGTCAAATATGGATAGAGATCCTTGTTGTCTGGGCCCACATGTTTTCTTTTCGTGAACATATTCTCATGTATTCGTGTGAATTTTGTTCATAAAACGTCCCATTTGATTTTTTTTTTTTGAAACCAGTATAGTGTGTATCGTCCACATTTTTTTTTGCTCTGTATCATCCCATCTCAATTTGTGTGTATTTTTTTTTTTAATTTTTGAACATATTCAAAATCAGTCAAATAGGTATTGAGAATCTTGTTGACTGGGCCCGCATTTAGTATTATTATTTTAGAGATTGTGAAAAAATTTGAATAAAAAAGCATGACTTAAAAAAATTGGCTAAAAAAATATTTGTTATTTGGGTTGTGAATAGTTGTATCTATTTACAGAATAAATAATAAATAATAATGGGGAATAGTGAATATGGGTAGGAAAATAGACCTTTTAAAAATAATTTAAAATCTCACATAAATATTATTTAAATAAGCACTTTGTTATACGCTAATATTGTTATATGGTTTTAAATATGATCCGGTTTCTCAAATATAACATGACACTGTATTTCCTAATTACCTATTATAAGTATAAAAAATGAATACATATTAGATATAATAATTATAAGTATATAAAGTTACATTATCTATATATATGATTATATTTGAGGCAATATAATAATATATTAATATTTAATAAATACAATGTATAATATAATAATAGTTAGTGACACAATTTTCTACATTTGAAAACTTTAAATTTTTTGGATGAGGAAATGATATTATTAATTTGAGACAACTTTACCACTTATATAGATGTGTTTGACCTGCATGTTAGTATAATAATTTATTTATGTCCACAATTAGAAACACCCATTGCAAATAAAATTTATGATACATGATATTTTCATTGTAAGAAGTATATTTTTTTTAATGTTAAAATTGATATTTTTTTCAATTCAAAAAATATAGTAATAATTACTCTCTCCGTCTCAATACGATAGATCAATTGAGATTTTCACAAGGATTAAGAAAAATATTGGGAAAAATAATTAATAAAAAAATTCATAATATGTCCCAAATTTAATTATTTGATAATGAATTAATACATAATGTAAGCATATTGAATAGGGATATATATTAGTAAATTAGTTAAATATATATAGAAAGTATGATTATAAATAATAATTTTTTTCATGTGATATAAAATTTTACGTACATCCGATAAAACAAAAGATCACCTCAAATTAAAAATATAGTTAATATAACTGAAAAAGCAAGATTACATAAAAAATTTATAGGATACTCATATTTAAGAGCGTGGCAGCCTAATTTATTATAAATATAAATAAAAGCATGAGTGGAAAATAGTAAATAAATAAATATATAAAGGGCAAGATAGTAACTTGAACGACGGAATTCGGGTCGAACCATTTAACGCCCTCCCCGGTTTGAGGGGATCCCAGCTACGGGACGCGAGTTTTTAGTTTTGATTCAAATTGACATCTTTACCATCCACGTCACCCACTCTGGCGGGGCCCACTAATTCCCCCGCCCTTTTCCCCCAAACCCTAAATTCGCTACACATGCGACCCAAATTCACCCCAAACCTACGCGCTCAACGTCCTTGCTCATCGATGGACCACATCTACACACGTGTCTCCAATGCACGATCTTCACCGTCGATGACGTACGTCCCGGTCAACTCCCCAGCCAGCAAACAAATTCATCTCCACCGTTGGATCAACGTTCCCTCTCAATCAACGCTCCAAGATCTGCCCGAAAATACACCGGGCAGATCTCATCGCCTTTAAGAAGCACCCCGCACCCGACTCATTTCTCGCTCATAACTCAAACCCTAATCCCCTTTTCCTCCACGTTTGATATTTTTTTTCTTCTTTGTCTCCATTTCTTCTTTTCTTCTGTCCCCAATTAAAATCCATTATTTTTGTATAATTTTTAAAATCCCGGCGCTCTATTTTTCGGATTCTTCACAGATTTAGGCGATTGAATACATGTTTTTTGAAGAAAATGCTGCCGGAGATTCGCCGGAGATAAGCCACGTCGCCGGCGCGATTTATGGCTTCCGCCGTGATAGCAAGCCAGAATGAATCGAGTTGGGCCCACATGGGGAAGATTCCGTACCACCTGAATGCAAACCCTAACCCTAAGAAAAAGCCGAAGCAGCATCACAACGCCGCCGCTAACGGCATCGCCGGCCACTACCGTGAATCACCGGCAGTCACGCAGACGGTCTCGGACGATGCTTACTCCTTCAACCAGACGTCCACCAGCCGCGATGCCGGCAATTATGGTCGCTATTTGACCTTCAATGTCGAATCGTGCTCGAAATCGGAGCTCCTTGAGCTGAGAAAGCGGTTGTCCACTGAGCTTGAACAGATCCGGGATTTGCAGAATCGTATAAATTCCGGTCAATTCTGCAATGCTGGAAACCCTAGATCTCAAACGAAATTCAAGAAGCATCCTGGAAAGGAGAGGCCTGTCGCTGCAATCGGATCTGTTCTAGAGAGACAGGGCAATGGATTTCATGATGTTATTTCCGACGCTGTGGATTTCGGAGCTTTATTGAAAGAATGCTCGCAGATTGTGACGAAATTACTCAGGAACAAGTTCGCTTATATTTTCAAAGCGCCGGTCAACGCGGCTGCATTGGGACTTCACGATTATCATCAAATTGTGAAGAAACCAATGGATCTCGGCACTGTGAAGGCGAATCTAGCCAAAAATTTGTACCGGGCGCCCTGTGAATTTGCGGATGATGTTAGATTAACTTTTAACAACGCTCTGCTCTATAACCCTAAGCATGATCCAGTACACGGAATGGCCTTGGAGATGTTGGCGCGGTTTGAGGAATTCTTTAGGCCTATTCAGCAGAAGATTGACAGTTGTATCAAGCAACGGAGAGAAAGGGAGATTCAAGAATTCCGTGGAAATGAAGACGCCCCTTTTCAGCGAAATGATGAATTGCAAGGGAATTCTTGGAGTAATCATAACCAGAGTCGTGTCTCTCCATTTAGAGGGAAGAAAGTAAAGAAGCAGAAAACAAGCCCTCTTCAGGCTCCTCCACAGTTCACGAGGAAGATTGAGAGAATGCAAATGCCTGTGCAAGATAGAATGCAAATGCCTATGCAAGCACATTCGAGTGCTTCTACGTCTTCAAATCCTCCACCATTGGCCTCGAATCATCAGCCTAAGCAGGAGCCGATTCCTTCTCCTGTTAGGGCGCCTTTTCAGCCTAAGGATCAAAAAGCTGGGAGAAGTGTGCCGACAGTGAAGCAGCCGAAGCCAAAGGCGAAGGATCCCAACAAAAGAGAGATGAGTATGGAGGAGAAGCAGAAGCTTGGCATTGGGTTGCAGAGTTTGCCTCAAGAAAAGATGCCACAATTGGTACAAATTATAAAGAAGAGAAACGAGCATTTAGCGCAGGACGGTGATGAAATCGAGCTGGATATTGAGGCCCTTGATACCGAGACTTTGTGGGAACTTGATCGCTTTGTTACTAATTACAAGAAGATGGTCAGCAAGACCAAGCGGCAAGCGCTGATGATGAGCAATGATCCGGCAGGCGGTATTGCTGCACCCTCTTCTCCTACTGCTGAGGCGGATATGGTAATTTCTAAAGCACATATAGTTTGTGAAATATAATTTTCTTGATCCTTTTTATTCCAGCTGCCGCAGAACTAATTAATACTTGGTTATGGTTTCTTAGCTCTAATGATTTTTTTTTCCTTAATGAATATTATTTAGGATCATTTAAGTGACAAGAATGACGACTCTCCGAGGAAATTGAAGGATAATGAAGAAGAGGATGTGGATATTGATGATGATATGCCTGCAACTAGCTTTCCACCGGTGATGATTGAGAAAGATGAAGGGGCAGGCATGGTAGTTGGCAGCGGTCAAGGCGACCACGAGGGTGGTGGCAATGCCAGTAGCAGTTCGAGTGGTTCTGGCAGCTCGAGTAGTAGTTCTTCGTCCTCTAGCGGTACATCTTCTTGCACTAGGTGAATTGGAAATATAAAAAAGGGGCAGTCATGATTGATATTGAGGTTGCCTGCATTTTACAGGTTCTGATTCAGGAAGCTCTTCAGGGAGTGATTCTGATGCAGATGATGCGCAGTCCTGATGACATAGTTATATATCTGAGTATGGATGATCATGCGGTGTTTTTCTATTTTGTTTTGCACTATAGCTTTGGATGTTTGTTAATGAGGTATATTTACTCTGCTCAATTTTCTAGTCTCCTTTCAATTGCTACTGCTATTCTTTGCTCAAGTTGATGTTTTATTGATCCTTGCAGCTGCTGCTGTGCTGACTGCCGAAGAGTAATTGTAATTGAGGCTTTAGGTTAACAAGTTGGTTGATGAGGCTTTTGGATGATTGCGTGGCCCTAAATATTTTTGGGATGGTTGGGGTCCGGCAATTGGGATTTTTAGTTTTTAGACTTTAGAGAAATACAAGAACCAAGAAAGATCATGTACTTAGCTTGTAGGAAGAAGAAGTAGAATCCCCCCTGTACAGTTTTTTACTATAGAATTTTGATTAGCAACGTGTTTTTTCACTCTTCATAGCTTGCCTCTCTTTTTTTCTCAAATCACACACCACGTAGTAATATGCAATCACAGACAAAGCATTCCTAAGTAGCCAGAAGAAAATTTATTGCTGAATTTTTGTTGCCGTTCAGAATATTCTACAACGCGTTTCTTTCGTTCAAAGTACACACCCCAGATTTTAGTTGTAGCAGACAATGATTGACAGTTTATGCTCAACTAACCAAGAAACCTCTACATGTCTGAATTTCTCAGAACTTTTGCCTTATTTGAATCAGCTTTTTAATATGTTCTAATGTGAAGTCAGTAATAAAACTAATGTGTGAAAATTATTAAGGCAAGATTGCAAAGTTATTGACGTACTGTAAGATGTAAATACAACCAACCGAGCTCTCTCTCTACTTAATTTATCTACTTCTTCACCTCCTCATACTCCGCCTCAGCCGCCTGCTCATCACCACCGCCTTGAGAACCTCCACCGGAACCACCGGACATATGCTGTCCAATCTTCGACACAGCTTTGTTGGCTGCGTCGAGCTTTGCCTTAATATCATCCACGCTATCACCTGCTACTGCATTTCTTAAATCTGCGATAGCTGATTCAATTTCTGATACCACTTCCTTCGGAACCTTCTCCCTGTACTCATTTAAGCTCTTCTCGATACTGTAGATAGTCGTATCCGCATTGTTCCTTATATCAATCAACGCCTTCCTCTCTTGATCTTTCTGCATGTGCATCTCAGCTTCCTTAACCATCTTTTCAATCTCATCTTCTGATAGACCACCCGACGATCGTATAGTAATCTGTTGCTCTTTGCCTGTTGTCTTATCTTTGGCGGAAACAGTTACCATACCATTGGCATCAATATCAAATGTCACCTCAATTTGAGGCATGCCCCTTGGAGATGGGGGGATACCCACAAGCTCAAATTCACCAAGGAGCTTGTTGTCCGACGCCATCTCCCGCTCTCCTTGCAATACTTTGATACCCACTTGTGTCTGATTATCAGCAGCAGTTGAAAATACCTAAAAGGGAAGGCAAAATGCTTACATGGCAATATAACTGAAATTTGAATCAAATAAAAGATGGCCACACCTCCACAAACGGACTGTGGCAGGTAATGTGCAAGAACTGGCATCAGGTGCTCACCTGACTTTTCTTGGTAGGAATAGTTGTATTCCTGTTGATCAATCTAGTAAAGATACCTCCCAACGTCTCAATACCAAGAGAAAGAGGAGTGACATCGAGGAGAAGCAACTCTTTCACATCACCACGGAGAATGCCTCCCTGGATTGCTGCTCCCATGGCTACTGCCTCATCTGGATTTACTCCTTTGCTTGGGGACTTGCCAAATATCTCGGAAACCACTTCCTGAACCTTTGGAACGCGGCTCATCCCTCCAACAAGAAGCACCTCGTCTACCTCCTTAGTTGATATTCCAGCATCTTTTAAGCAGCTCTTACAAGGAGACCTGGTCCTTTCAATTAAGTGCTCCACCAAAGACTCAAACTTTGATCTAGTTAATATTATATTCAAATGCTTTGGGCCTGATGCATTAGCAGTGATAAAGGGCAAGTTAACTTCAGTTTGAGACGTCGATGAAAGTTCGATCTTTGCTTTCTCAGCCGCCTCGCGGAGCCTTTGCAGAGCAAGCCTGTCCTTCGACAGATCAATGGCTTCAGTCCTCTTAAAATCGTTCACTAGGAATTCTAGTAGTGCGTTATCGAAGTCCTCTCCTCCCAAGAAGGTGTCACCATTCGTAGCTTTCACCTGCATGTAAAATTGTTTGGTCAGTCAACGCGAGAATACAACAAACCGAAAACTATATAATAATTTTCACGTACCTCAAACACACCATTCGATATCTCCAAAATGGAGACATCAAAAGTTCCACCTCCAAGGTCAAAAACAGCAACAAGACCTTCTTTGTTGTTCAAACCATAGGAAAGAGCAGCTGCAGTAGGCTCATTAATAATTCTCTGAACATCAAGGCCAGCAATTCTACCAGCATCCTTGGTAGCTTGCCTTTGGGCATCATTAAAATAAGCGGGAACTGTTATCACAGCTTGATTCACAGATTTTCCAAGGTAGGCCTCAGCAGTTTCCTTCATCTTAGTCAGAATGAAAGCTCCAATCTGGCTAGGGGAGTACTGCTGCCCATTAGCTTCAACCCATGCATCACCATTTGGAGCCCTGACAATTTTGTAAGGAACCATCTTCATTTCCTTCTGTGTCTGAGGATCATCAAAGCGCCTTCCAATTAAACGTTTTGTTCCAAAGATTGTGTTAGTTGGGTTTGTAACAGCCTGTCGCTTTGCTGGCGTACCGACCAAGAGCTCACCTTTTTGGTTAAAAGCAACAATAGAAGGGGTGGTTCGGGCACCCTCAGCATTCTCAATAACTTTTGGGTTCTGAAAGGAATATGTGTCTTCAAATGAGTAAAACATTTTTTAGTCAAACACCATAAATAGATCATCTTCAGCTGTGGGAGAAGTTCACCTTTCCCTCCATGACCGATACACAAGAGTTGGTGGTGCCCAAGTCTATGCCAATAACATCATTTCCAGCTGGTTTCGTGCTGTAACAAGACAAAAATATGCATACCGTGGCATGTCAGATGAAGTTTACCACATGCAACCACTAACAACTCACGAGCGTACAGAACGGAGCTGCAACTAAGCGTTCTCGGACTAAAACTAGGAATGGTAAGGAAAGCAATATACCTAAGTGGCCTCACAAGACCTGCCCATTTGTTATTCAATGCCCATGATGGGTTGGTGTTTCCTGTCAACTAAAAAAAGAGAGAAAAAAAAAATGAGCAAGCAAAACAGGGGAAAAGGGTCCATCATACATGGTAAGAAGGGGATTTAACGATCAGAAAATCATGGCTGCCAAATTTGCAAACATTACCACATTAAACAAAAAATGAAAACCAAGAAAAAAGGCAACACCGATGGGGAACAGGCGATTTAGAGCTTTCTTCCTTATAATTGAAAAAAAATGTAGGAACAGGTAACCTAGAATTTAATGAAATAAAACTAATTAACAACTAAAATTGGGCAAATATACGCCCAGACAACCCGCTAAAACCATTTTCTCTTCCTTGAGCTCATGTCAACGATATCATGTAAAAGCAAGCTTCGAGAACCATCAACATATGCTAGAAACACCACGCGAATCACGAAGAAGAAGAATCGATAAAAATGAACCGAGCAAAACAGATAATTCTGGAAAAAGTGGCATACTGTCTTGAAAGCAGAAACCGGGGCCGATGAAAATTCACGGCGGCGAAGAGATCGGAGAAGAGCGGCAGTGGCCATGAATCGATGAGAAGAGCAGAGTCGTATCTGAATTGTCTCCAGCTAGGGTTTAGGGTTTAAGGAGAAGCAAGCAGAAAGATGGAGAAAGAGGAATTTTGGGGCAATTTAATCCATATCCGAAAAATCGTTTAAATATTACCAAAGTTGACAAGGCCTCCTCTCGAAGCTTCTCGCTCTTTCAAGCTCAGATATATGTTTTGCAAATGTAAAATATATTCAAGTCATTAATTTATTCCCTTAAAAAAAAACTCATTAAAATTTATTACATACATATCAAGTAAACATAATCGTAAACTTTTTATTAAAAATTTGTTGTGGTTGTTTGTGTGTGCAACCTTCGAACCTTCTGCAATCTGCAGTGCCCTAACTAAACTCTGGATGTGATTTCATGTTACTACCTCTCTTAATTAAGTTTTGTTTTATTACTTTTTCCATTTCATCATAATTCATAAGTGTCATCATGTCATTTTAATTTTATTTCACAAAAAATATCATTTTACATAATCGAAGTAAAAAATTCACATTTTTTTTTCTGATTCGACCCCATTTAATACATTCAAACAATCATATTTAACTCATTTAATAATATATTCACATAAAGATGTATAAGGTAATTTGATTATCTAATTAATATATTTATTAATACGTGTGCATTCATCCAGAACAAACTTATTCAGAAACAGAGAGTATCATTTTTTTAATTTTTTTGTTACTATTTATTTTTTTAAATAATTAATTAATAATAAAAAAACTGAAAAATTGCATAGTAAAAAATTATAACAAATTCTAATTGGATGAATGAACTCCAATAAACAACTTTAGAATTAAGTTATAGACACAAAAAATTGAAATCAAAGTTTTTTTTTTAAAATTGCGGATAGGAGATACATGGTTACCTTTTAAATTGAGGGTGAGAAGTGAAGCCACGTAGGGCTCTTAATTAATGCATCATTTTGTGTTGAATATTATTAATACTGTACATAGATGATAAAGTAAGCATCATTGCATGTGTTTATTAAATTAATTGTGCGAAAATTATAGAAGGTTGCAAATGTCGTGTAAATGAATCAAATAGGAACTCAATTCACCGTGAGAATTTAGAAATCAATCTTAACTTTATATTTGATTAGATCTAATAATCACAATTTAGTCAATATTTTAGTTAAAATAAGGTGGCAAACTTGTAATATTTGAGAACTTAATGAAGGAGGGGTTATTTTCATAATTTAGAAATTATGTTATATTTTTCGGATTTTGGGCCAAATTTCCGGAATTAAATAGACAACACTTTAAAACCGTTGTCTTTTTTGGCATTGTATTAATATACTAACATGAGAGAGATATATTGCCAACATTAAGAGATTTTGTTGCTAACATGAGGTAGACTCATATTGCTAACTTGATGAGATTATAATACTAAATTGACACGTATTAAACGCCATATATATAAAACATTGGACCACATTTAAAATAATATTGTGTAATATGTATAACATCATTAATACATACAACATATTGCTAATATGTTAGAAATATACATACAACTAATATTTGACTAATAATTTGCCAATATGTTAGAAATATACATACAACTAATATTTGACTAATAATTTGCTAATATGTTAGAAATATACATACAACTAATATTTGACTAATAATTTGCTAATATGTTAGTAACATGTTGCTAATATGTGCATAATTATTTGCCAGTATGACTTAAAATCTAAAATCTTACAAGTTTTCAAAACAATATTAAGCATTGATAAAGTTATAATTGTTTAATGAACTTAACTATATATAGCTCATACTTTAATTATTTTTTCATGAAAGTAACTTAACGTTCAAAGTCATGCATAAAAAATTTCATATTAACAACATAAACACAAGAAAACAATATTGTAATCTCATATTAACAATATCTAACAGTTACGAGTTAAATACACGTGAAAAATAATCTTTTGTATTTCTCATCAATTTTTGCTCAAATAAATATATGCATTATAGATCTTAAATGAAAGAGTATGGAAAAATATTTAATTTGATATTTTTTTTTTGCGTAAATTGAATAAAAAAAGAGCAAGTTATGATTATTTAAAGTTTTTAAGAATTTTTTAAAAGATGATGACATCATTTTATAAAAAAAAATCCGGAAATATCCCTTATATTTCGATTTTTTCATATTTACATCTATGTCACCGTTTTTTTATCCTCCATATTATCAAAATACTTGAATTTGAATGGTCCTAGTTTCTCATGTGAGGATTGGTTCCTATTTGAACCCACCTCTATATATATATACACGTATGTATATATATTTTTTTAGGAAAGAATACAATTCTTTTTGAGTGTTCTATTTTTCTTTTTTTGCTCTTCTATTTTATTCCTTCTTTCTCAAACAAATTAAAAATCACAACATTTGAACATTAATACTAAGGCATTTTGGATTAGTCACTTAAAACCAATTTAACTTTTTTTTTTTATCCTTTCTAAAAAGTGTCCAAACTTATACTTTTGTCATTCATAACTCTTTAAGTTAACTGAGAGTTGGGATGAAGTTATTTCTGGTAGCTGTAGTGTTTGCTTAAACATTTTAAGTTCACTAGGTAGGAATTTGTTATCACTTGTGAAAATAATGTAACGGTTGACGTTAAACAAAAAGATTAGACTGTTTTCTATAAATTTTAACAATTATTGTATTGAAGTGTTGTATAAACATAACCCTTACCTTACTCTATAATCTGTATCAGAACAAAATAAATATATTCTCCTTTCCTGATCACACTAGAATGTGATCTTGAATGACATATCTAAAAAACTAACAAGGAAAAGGGCTCTATACAAGTAAGTGAAGCAAGAAAAATGTAGGAAGCAAAGTATTAGGCAGAAGTCAGAGCAAGCAACAAGAAATCACACTATACAAGTAAGTGTTGTTAGATGATGGATGGATATGTAGAGCCTAAATAGGGTAGTAGCCTCCTCTCTGTGTTGGTCTAATGAAGGACTTATGATTGACAGAACAAGTTGTGGTTCTTTGCCAGGCCGTTATGTGAGTATAAAGTCCTGGAAAGAGGAAGCAGAGGAGAACAATGAGTAGCATGGCCACACATATAACCACTACATTGCGAAATCCATCCTTCAACTCGGGGTCATCTTGTCCTGTCCATGGAACCCCTCCCACATTCATCCCAAACACTGGTGGATCCAAAGAATACGAGTTTAAACAAGTGGTTCGATTCAAGAAAAGAGAGTTCCTGTTGTGAAGAGATCTGTTCTAACCTCCAGTTATTATTGAGAGAGGCAGAAATATGATGGAGAGGAAGGAGAGGTAGTATAGTTTCCTATTGATTTGCTCGGATTGCCAGCTGTTGAGGCCCGCCTGTAATGCTGTCACGCGATTGGCTATGAATGTCACATTCTCCTTTAGTCTGCTTATCAGTGCGATTACCTCTTCTAAGGCCATGATATCTTCGTAGGCGAACCAGTCCTTCGACGTGCACTTTTCCTTCACTCTCGGGAATACTTGCTCACTATGTGCAATCACCTGCAGTTTTTACATTAGAATTAATCTGTGTTGCTATATTTCATTACAAAGGCATCAAAACTTCACAAGGGATGACTTCGGAGTTCAAAAATTCATTAATTATTTCTCTGCAGACATGTAAAGCACTGCTTACCTGCAACAGGCGCTACAAATCAAGATTCATTTTTGGAAACTTTTTATCATCCAACATTTGTTGCTTCGATGCAAATCCACCTGCAACCAAATAAGTAATCGCGGATTATATATAAACCTAAATAAGGCAAAAGACATATAAAGCCACCAAGCAACTGGAATTTTTTTCATTTTCAATGATTATTCTGGTTACAAAGAATATTTAAGATTTGATCAAACTCAAGTTTCTGAAATATAATTAAGACAACTTTTTTTCACTTTTTAACAACAAAAGTGTTCATATAATAGAGCTCTCACAATCTAGGAAAGAATCTTGTGCAATCAAGAAAAACATGTTTCTATTCTTTCACTTTGATTGTAATCTTATAAGAAGAGCTAGAAATGAAACAACGAAAAGAAGAAAGCAAACGTGAATGAATGAAGCGCGCAAATGAGATATGAATTTGGTGAATGATAAACAATTAATCATGCTAAGGGCATACCTCTATCTAGCTCAAACTCCACAGAGTCCAGCTCAATCTCAAGCTTGGTAACAGTATCCTGAAGGTGATCCACGTGTGTATCGATGATATGAACTACAAGATTTGAAACAGATCTAGGCACTGGATTATCAGCTTCCTCTGAGTGATTCATAGTCAAGAGAAAATCCAAAACATGCTCTCTAATAACCATGCCACCCCTACTTGTAGAACTCTCTACAGCTGGAATCTCTGATAGTAGAGACTCATTTGCAGGTGAGAAACCTAATCTAGGGACCCTGCCTAATGAAACTGTGATAACTGAATGCTCAGTAATTCTTGCTGCAATCCTAAATGTAAACTTGCTCGAAGCAGGGCCCGGTGAATTAACTCTGAATACGAGAGCACCATCAACATATCCACAGAAGGGGCCATTGCTAGCTAGTGAGAGTATGTCTTGGAGCTTTAAAGGCGGGCAGAGGGCATCGATGAGGTATTGTGCCAATTGTGACAGCTTCTGCTTCCCTTTTGGAAGCTCGACGTGATACCAACAGAACTCTTTGTCTTTACCCTCTGTGAGGCTCCATTCTTGATTGAAGTAATTCCCATCCCCGTCAAATATGTATGCCTTTTGCCTCACAGCACCTGGATATTGTGAGGAGTAAAAAGCTGGGCTTTCCCTATAGCTTCTTGGTGCTGATGATTCTCTCTCCAAATCCTCTCCCTCTCCTTCACTATATATATTATTAAGCTCCATTGCATTCCTATTAGGACTCATTTAACCAATCACAATTTCAAGAATAGCAACATCCATTTTTCTCCAACCTCAACACCCCCCCCCCCCCATCAAACAGAAAGGCTGAGGCAGGTGATAAAAGCCTATAAATTTAAATGACATAATAAAATAAAGTGAAATAAATTGACAACAAAACTTCACAACTTTTACTAATACCAACACTACCATAATTCATCACATTTTCAAATATGAATTCTTTATCATAATTTCATAATTACATTTTCATTCAAACAAAAACATCATTGCGGTGAACAAGATAATATGTATATGTAAAGCCAACAATTATGTTTACCTCGTTAATGCATATTCTTCCAAATTCAGGAGATAGATTCTTGAATGAAGAGAAAGCGTATATGAAGAAGCAAAACCCACCGAAAACAACTATTCACGAAGAAGGAATCAATCTTGAAAAGTGTTACTCTCGGCAAATCACAAAGCTATAACAAACCCACAACGAAGGAAAATCCCTTGATTATAAATTTGAAAAAGAACAGGGAAAAAATTGTGATAACATGAAAATTGGCGAAAATGAGAGGAGGGTTTAATTTAGAGGAATTAGGTAATTAGAATAAGAAAAAGAAAAAAAGAAAAAAAAGAGGCAACATGCACCATTAAAGTGCTGCATGGTGGAGAACCATTATTTAGATTTGTGACACGAGAAATTCCAATGAGATTATTTGACGCTCTCTCTTGATTTTTTTTTTTTTATATTTTTGTGAGACCATGGATCAAAATTCCTAATATTTAGGAACAATTAAAATTCTTTTGTAATTTTATTAGTGTGACTGTGTGACCAATTACACATCTCTAATTTTATTGGTGTTTGATTGAAAAAAATATCAATCGTTTGGTTTTAGTTGCTAGCAAATTTAGGAACACACCACGTAAAAGCGACGGATGTGAGATGCATGAGAGTGAGAAGTGGCAAAAATATTGCTTCCTTGTATTCGGGAACATCCAAATGAACATTTGTTAAGGAATATACAAAATCAAATGAGAAAGACGAGTATTATCATTTATTGACACGCCACAAATCTATTCTAAACCCAATATGAATCTGGGTTTTGAGTTTTGACAAAGCCCGGCAGGTTCATTTGGTTTTTAAATTTCTTGATGGTTTGTAATTGTAGTTGAATTAAATGTAGTATTTCTAGATTGAATATTTTTACCATCACACGTGTTTGTTATGTTTTTGATTGATTGAATATGTCGGATATTATGGTAACTGAAATTTAGCTCCATCCCATTTTGATGAGTCGTCAAATATACACTAGTCATTTCAAATTAGTTTTAAAATAAAAAATAAAAAATTCTAAAGGACTAGTTCATATATTTTGCCATTGAAACTATGGTAGGAATGACGAGAATTGCACCTTCTCCACATCGGATTGTGGAAATAGATGTAGAGTTAATACGTGCTAGGGTTAAAATTAAAGAATCTACTTGATAGTCACACTGATATAAGATTAATACATTAGCTTATTTACTTCAATGATTTACAATTGAGTGGATAGATAGTTTAGAGGATGAGAGGATGAATAAATCATATCCCACATCTTTTAGGTGGGATACATATCCCACAAATATGCACACAAAGCTCATTTATCACGAGCCTTGAGTTATCCACCATTTTAATATCATGCAACATATGATAACTTATTAATCCACCCTTATCCATAAAAGTAAACAAGACCTAACATGACTATCAAATAGTATCTAAGGTCATCCCAACAGTTGACTCTATTTTACAGCACCTCTATCTCTATTATACAGTCTTCACTTCATCTCGAACAGTTTACTCTAAATTCTACTCTAAAAAGGAATATTCCATAAGGCCATCTCCAACAGTACCTCTATCTCTATCATACAACATGGTCTTCACTTCATCTCCAACTATTTATTCTAAATTCTACTCTAAAAAGGAAAATCCATAATATTCCTCTTTATATATTTATTTTAATCAAGATTTTCCCAACAAAAATAACTTTTAAAATTTCTTAAACAAAATAATAATAAAACATGGAAACATTTCATAATCATATTGCAACGAACAAAATTACATACTAATATTGCAAAAAAAAAAAACATAATAAAATTGCAGCACAAAAAAAAAAAAAAACACAAATTCCAGATGTTGGAGGAGGAAGTGGGGGTCTCTCTGATTATTAGATAATATTATTGTGTTGCTTTATTTATATTTTCAGTGTTGTATGATTAGTATTTTTCTGGTGTATTTTTTTTAATGCTTTAAATGCTTTGTATTTTCTTTCTTTTTATGTCTAGTAGTTTTATTATGTAATCTTATTAAATGCCATTTTATTTTGATGTCATTTTGTTTTGATATACAATTTTTTATGTCAATATTTTAAGGAAGAAATAAATTAAATTATAAGATTAATATATATTTATATAAATTTAAATCATATAAATTAATAAAAAAAAGAAAAAAACGTGAACATATAAAATTAACAAAAAAACAAACCAAAATAAAAATCAACAATCCTATATCAATTTACAAAAAAATAAAATAAAAAATAAAAATGAAACATAATAACAGATTTACATATATTAAAAAAAAAAAGATAAAGGATGAACAATAATAGAGCTCCTCTAAGTTGATCTCTATTAAACCATCTCCAACCTAAATACTCAAATTCAAACTCAAAATGGAGTAAGTGTCACATTAAACATTAATTGATCTCCAACCCACAAACCCAAATCCAACATCAAAAAGAATATTCTTGGTATATTCCACATTTTACTATATATCATGTTTATTTCAATAACACCCACATATTTATCAAAGTTTATAAATTGAACCTCTTTTTTTTTTTTTTTTTTGCTATTTTGCAATATAAAGAATACATTTTCCCAATAATTACAGACAATTTCTAACTATGGAAATTATAAATTGTCAAAATTTATAATGTTTATAAATTTCTAAATTGAACCTCTTATTTTTTTTTTGTTATATACACAACAATGTATTAAATTTAATTATAATTATATAATTCTTTACAAAATTAAATATTAAATATGAATGACCACAAAAAAATAATTTCAACATTTATTAAAATAGAAAATTACACGACGTGAGAAATTACACAAAGATGAGAAGAAAATTACATTAAAACTTTGAACGAACGAAAGATGAGAAAAAAGAATTAAGAAGGACTATTTTGCAATTTCAGATTCTTGAAAAGTAATATGGAGTTATGAATAGTGCATCTCCATATTTGGGTATATACTATTCACATTTGAAGTTTTACGGCAAAATGATGTTGGATTTAGAGGTGGGTTGGAGCATCTTATTAACTGCAAAATGAAATTTGGAGTTGGGTTGGAGATGCTCTTAATAGAGCAAAAAATCTCTATCTCTATTTTAGAGTAGCATATAGAGTATCTCTTGGGGTGGGTTTTTTCATGTTTTTGCTCTAAAATAGAGTTTAGAGGCTATTGTTGGGGATGCTATAATATCATTTTTTATATATTTATTTTAATCAAGATTTTTCCAATAAAAATAACTATTAAAAGTTCTGAAACTAAATAATAATAAAACATGGAAACCCTTCATAATAATATTGCAACGAACAAAAATTACATACTAATATTGAAAATAAAAATAAAAATTACAAACTATATATTACGTACGAAGGTTATGCCAGCGGATTCAGATTTCCTCATTTTATTTTGATATACAATTTTTTATTTCAATATTTTTGAGAAAGAAATAAATTAAAGTATAAGATTATATATATATATATATATATGTAAATCGTAAACAAAACTTAATCGAATCAAAATATAAAAAAATAGCTCGATTTGCAACCAACAATCCCTCGTGAATGAAAAAAAAATTCATGAACAGTAACATTTTTAACATATATCCTTTATCAATTAACAAAAAAAAACAAAACAAAAATCGTGAACAGTGATAGAGCCTGTGAACAGTGGTGCTTCAAATTTAGAGCAAAGGTGCTCTATCTCTATTTTAGAGCAAATGATAGAAAAACATCTCTTGGAGTGCTCTTTTTTGATAAAATGCTCTATTTTGAAGTTTAGAGAGAGCTCTTGGAGATGCTCTAATAAGAGTAACTTTATCCGCATGCTTCACAATCGGAGGTACACAAGTGGCTCATCCTCCCTAACAAGCAACATCCCCCATTTCAAATTAAATTTCAGAATCCTCATTAAAAATTATAAAAAGATTAATTTTGATTCATGCTATATATTAACACCATAATAATTAAACATGTTATGCGTGAATTGTACCAGTTTATCTCCTACAAAGTTGCGATACACGATACCATTGTATTTTTCATAGTGGTGAATAAATGAAATATGGAGCTGATTGTTTCTAAAATCATGACTTTACGTACCTGAATTTTGGTTTTAAATACCCTTTTTAAGTTTTGTAATTTTAACATGAATTGAAACTTTTTTTTTATAATTAAATTAGACATCTATGTTAATTTGGTTGAATTAAAACTGATGTGGTGATAGAATTAGACATTGGAGATCACAGTATCAAATGAACTAAATCACAATATATGATTACCGCATAAATGGAATGTGTAATTTCAATTCTACGTTAGTTTTAATTCAACCGGAAATAAATGTGATATCTAATTAATTTTTTTTTAATTTATATTAAAATTAAAAAATAATGTTTAATACTGAAAATCAAGTAAATATGGTGATTTTAGAAGCAATTAAGCTATTTATAGACGCACACAATGAACATAAATAAATAATATTATAATCTAAGAGCTTGATTAAACCCTATGATCAGTTTTACGAAACAAATCCAGCCCCCAGCCCAGCCCAACGTTATATTACTTGGGCAGAATGTATAGGAGCACGTGGTTTTCTAGGATTGGCTGATGTCCGAGGCTCACAGAAACACCGGAAGCAGCGAATCTGAAACGGCCTTCGTAGATTTAATAAAACCTCGTACGTAGTTCATGCTCTTAGATATTTTCTTCTCTCTCTTCATCCTTGTTGCCTCGCATCAGTAACATCTCATTCACCAACTATGCCAAAAAAACTATACATAAATGATGAAGCCTTTAATTTAACACTTTCTCTTTTTTCGAGAAGGTGCGATTACGCATCGAAACCTTCACATTGCACCGTTGTTTGTTATAAAATTACATGTAAAACCTAGTGGCGTTTGCATATTAGGTGCTGAAGAATCTCGAAGAAGTGGGTGTTCTTGTTTGCTTTCCAACTTTAAAGGTGGAGGTTTTCACTTATTTTTCCCTCTGCTTTGAGCTTTGCAATTTTATTTTGTTCATGTAATTCTGAGTTTTTGATCGGATTATTACATTGATTTGTTGCAGGAAATTTTTGTTTGGCTTATGTTGGACTTACATGCATCACATTATGTTGTTTTCAACTAGTTTTTGTTGTAAGAAGGTAATCACAGGTTTTCTTATATTTTCATATATGCAATCTTTTGTGATGTTTGTGTCATCAACATATTTTTTTTGAGGGTTGTCTGAATTTTGGTTTGATTTTAAATAAAATGCTCTCAGTCTGTCAAGATTTTGAATAGGTAAAAAATTCACGAAGACAATTAAACTTATTTATTTATCAGGTGAAAAACTATAAATCTCTCTCTCTCTCTCTCTCTCTCTCTCGCTTGGATATTATTGTTTTCATTGGTTGTATTTGATTTCTCAATTGAGTATAATTTCTGTAATTAATTTAATCTGCTTTCTATTTGATACCCAGTTAAGATTTATGAAGGGATGAAAAAAATTCTTGAGATTTCCACTATACATAAGGTAAAAATTACGAATCCTTGCTCCATTTCCTTTTTTTTTATAAACCATAGCTTTAATCATCAAACTTCACGAGAAAATTGTATTTTTAGTTTTTTTTTTCAATTTCTTATGGTTATGCATAATTGTTCAACTACTATGAATTTAATGAATTTATGATTCTCGATTTTATATATCTTTGTTTTCTGATTGAACTTTGATTATTTTCACCTACGATGAAGTTGTTGGTGATTGTAATACATGGTAAATGGCTAAATCAGAGGTGTTCGCTAAATAGTCTCAGTAACTCTTACTAATCTCCTTTATGTGGCCTAGAATCCAAGAATTTGAGTATACTTGACGTTCTCATTGTTTGTTTTCCTTTTCTAAATGCGAGTTGCTATTATCCATCTTGTTTATCTTATACTTTACGTTTGATAAAAGAAGTTCCAGAGTTCTTCTCAGCATGTTACTTGTTGATTTTTTAGATCTTAAGTATAAGAAGTCACCTGCATCAGCATTTTGATGTTTCCATTTTGTTTGTACTTATTACCGGAATTATATGATTTATTGGATGTTGTTGTTGCAACAAAGTTCATATCAAACAACCTGTAAAAATAACCTGAGAAGTGTGGTTACAGCTTTTGTGAACTATAGTGATCATGCATGCATCCTTGAACATGAGATGAAAATTTGAATCTCCGTATGATCTTACACTCCAACGAGGGCTGAGTTCATTGGACACAGATAGTTAAGTCTTATGTTGGCACATTTCTGAAGGGAGTGAATTAGATACACCTCACAGTCTAGGTGATTATCTTGTTCAGTTAATCTATTGAGAATCAAGTGATGCGATAAAATGTGATTAGTAGACAATGAAATATTCCTATTATGTTTCATTTTAAACATAACTACTTGTATTTCTTTAATGAGTTATGCCTCATGCTCTTTGATACACCTATGTATAGATTAAATAGGTAAAAAGGTGAACTGATAATAGTCTAATAGATATGGAGTATGTAATTACAGGCTTCTTGTTCTTTACTTCGGATGGTCTCCAAATTTTATACATACTCATACACAAAACATGTGATATATTACTCGGTAGATATCTGTCATAGCAGCTAATGATTTTAGAAAATTGTCGAGCATACAGGTGACTTTGTGTAGATTGTCAGTTTACTTTTTGAGGGCGTGGTAATTAATATATTATTTTCCTGTATAGTGAAGTGCTCTGTTGATTCAACAACAAAATTTATATGACCAGATGCCATGTCTTAATGACACAGGGTTGAAGAAAGGACCTCATATGCATCAAGCACTAGTGCACACTGCACAATATATAAGTAAGAACTTTTAACGAAGCATCAGGTTTGGACATGTCTCCTGTGTATTAGTTTTATTTTTATCTAACAAGCCTTAGTAGGGACTACAACTGGGGACATCAATTACCACAACGTTAGCTTGAGTTAACCTTAAACATTTGTTGCTTCGCCCTTCGGCCATTATTACATAAATCCACGGGACTATCTACATAAAAATCTCAAATATTTCCGTGTGATTTCATTTGAACAGGATGGCCATCTGTGTGCAGACTCATCTTGTGATCCACATAGTTTCTAGCCCATTGGAATCATGACTGCAGGGCAACTTGACATGGAATTGGTAAACACAGTTTCTACACTGCTCACAATGTCATTGTTGCAGTCGAAGCCTGTTTCAAGAGTTAATCTTATGGTCATTTGATTAGGAAAACAAGGTAAAAGCATTCTATATGTATGTGTGTGTGTGTGTGTGTGTGGATCTTTAAAATAGAGCTACCCCAAATTCACCACATCTTTTGGTGCCTCATTTTTTTGCTCTTGTGGCTGGGTTAACTCAAGATTGATAGGCACAAAAGCATATCCATTGTTGATGGTGTGCATATTGTTGGGAACCCTGTTTGCTTCGCTTGTGCCACCCATGCAGTAAACCTGAATCAGAACTTGGTTTATATAAATGAGATTTACTTATACCTACCTGGTCTACATTGTATTCATTGTACAAGTTCTGTTCATGTCTTAATTGTAGTATGCCAATACCTTTTTCCACAATTCAGCATTCTCTTGGACAACAATATTCACCTTCTTGTGAAGTTCCATGTTCTCTTGATGAATGAGGTTTCCCTGTGACAAGATTAATGATGCTACCCCCAATTGTAATTCTAAATTCAAAACATAAATTATAGCATGTTAACTCTCTCAAAAGTGGACCTTCTGATTTATTTCTTTAATTTCAGCAGTCAGAGTTTGTTCCTGTGAGAGAAAAATAAATAAATAAAACAACCTATTTCAGAGCCCTTTCTTATCATTGCTAAACAAAAATATGCCCAATATAGTTATCTGATGATTATGCTAGACAAGATCGGTACTTGCCTTTTTCACACGTATGCCTTTCAAGCTCGTTTCTAGTTGATTTTCCAGATTTTGGAGGTCTCTGATGCTCAATCCAGAAATTTCTTCTCCCAAAAGTTTCCTGCAACAGTAATAGAAGAGGCAAGTCGTTTGAGATGTAAGATGAAAGACATCACCATCTTTTAGGAAGCAGTGTGCCAATTTAAGTCCCACTAATTAAATTTCATTACACATGCATCTTCCTCATTTCTTTTGTATTTCTGTATCTCAGTTCTTTATACCAAGATCCACGTTTGCATACACATTTTCCACATTCATTGATGCATTATCTGTGCCTCAAGTTTCTATAACATGGTGTACTTATAAATATGCATCTTCTACATTTTTACTTCCATCTCTCTGTCTCAAGTGTCTATAGCAAGATGCACAATGTAAATTCATCTGAAGTATGACTCAGATGATATATGCCCCGTCTAGAATGAAATTCCAAGGAACAGTCTGCAGGTACTTAAAATCCCGATGTCTGGGATACTATAGATGTTCTATAATATCATCTGCCAGTTCTTATCTTTCTTCTTCATTACTCACCTACATGCTACAATAGTGACTTATTTTTGTAGCCATAGAAGGTCTATGTGGAGGAATTCAAATCAAATTGCTACATGTAAGACTTTTTGTGGGCTTACCTATGGTTTTCTTGCAAACACTGTAGTTGTTGCCTCAAGTTTGCTGCTTCCCTTTGCCATGCCTAGCCAAAAATGATGAAGCAGGATTAGGCGATTATCTCATTAAATCTCAAGGAGAGATCATACTTACCAAGATATTGTGGTCTATAATGAAATAGCTATAGATATTATATCATGCTATCGCGAAAATTGTATTAGTCAGAGATAATCTTTAGAGATGAGATGCATGATCTCTACTTGAAGCTAAACATGCACTAATCACACTTACAACATGCTTTGTAGATTTCGGTGGTGCCACAAGCATTCAGTCATTGGATCTCATTGTCAGCACATGTTTGACTTGTTGGAAAGAATGTTATTCCAGAATTTGACAAGTAATGTTTCATACTATTTCGAACTCTCATTTTCCAAAAATTCTTTCCATGGGACCTTTGGTATTCAATTTGTAAGTGAAATGGTTTGTGGTATGGATCATATATGTATACATCATATAAGTATGCTATTTATCCGTCATTAAGTTACGACCCCCATAATTATGCTAATTAACCTGATGAGATGGGAAAAGACATGTTATTCTTGTCCTCATCACATTCTATCAAAATACCAATTGTATGCTTAGGCTTGACTTCCCTTTGTTGAGGTCTTTTTACCAGTGTTTTGTATGATTTTAGGAACATTATGCTTTCAAGACCCCCTTAGCTCTATTTGCTTGTAGTTTGATATAAATAGTAAGTGTAACAAGGTGTCTTTTAGGAGTTATAAATCATCAATATGTTTATCCCAAGATCTAATGCATACATATAGAAGCTAGTAAGTCCATACAGGTGTGAATTCTTTATCACTTGACACGAACTTATAAGGAACTAAGGTGCGACTTAAAAGCTAAGAACTTAGTTACTACAACTTCAAGTGACTGACATTGCTACTGCGAAGGGCAACCATAGCCTGGTTAACGCTCTCGTGATATCTTGAATTTATAGCCATCTCTCTGAACACTGAAGATGTTAAAGACTCAGTTAAAAATCGACCGTGGTTCCGTTAACTGAACCATGATCTGACCAGATACTTGGCCAGTGAAGGGTTATGCTATACAACCACTGCCCCTAAGTTCAACCTGACCAATAGGCAGCCCATAGACCTTTCTTTTCTTTTGTGTTTAATCTTAACATATGACCAAAAATTTCAAATCTATTTTGTAAATTAATTCCTGGCATAATAGCAAATAATGAATGATAAAGTTTGGAACTTAAAGCTTGACAACAATGGACACGGCAACCCATGATGGGTGGCGAAGTGGGCCGCTGCCAAGGTCGTTCATTCATTTGGGGGCCAAAGTTATGCAAATATTTGGCTATGGTTCATGTAGCATTAAAGAAGTTTTAAATTTGATTGCAAAATGTGCTACAATTGATAAATATGTGGAGAAGGGATAATAGCTGATGTAAAGTAATTGCTGGTTGGAATTATATGTTTGGCTAAAAGAAGCGCCAAAATATGTGAAATTCTTGATAAAAAAATTTCTCTCGAGAAGAAAAACAAATGATCACTTCAAAGAATTGAAAGAAAAAAAAAATATAAAAAGAGAGCAAATGATGAGAAAATATTGCAAATCAAAAATGGAAATTTAGTGTCTAATTGCAAAAGTTTGTGTTTGTGGTGGGAAATGGTGGAAGAATACTCAAATGAGTTTTACTGAGAAGTAGAAAACGAAGTTGGAAAGTAATGGAGTTTTATTATGAAAATTTAGATTCTAATAAATCTAAAAGTTTAGTCACTCAGTCAAATCTCCCTACCTTGACCAAAAACCTACATTACAACCTTTTGAAATTCCCTTTTTATACTTACTTTGAGCACATGTTTGCGTTGAAGAGATTAGATTAATTGTAAACTTATGGTAGATTTATATTGATTTAATTTTGAGTGTAAACGCATCCTATTTAAGCACTGAGCATTGAGTGACAAAATACACTTTGAGAGGATTCATTATTCTAAAGGCATGGTATTCTTGAGTTTATTATTGGTGCGTTGTTGCTTTGAATGTGATTTTAGTAATTAAATGTGTGCTAATATCTATGTTTGAGCTTTAATATCTATGTGTTGGAAAACGATTTTGTTTGATTTTGTAGGAAAGAGAATATTATAATGATTTAAATTGAAGAAATTAAGTCAAGGAGATATTTTGGATTGAGAATGGGACAAGAAGGGTCGAAAAAATAGAAAAATTGAGTTGAGCCCTAGTCGGCTCAGACGCGAGCATGGGGCGCGGGATCACTCGCGTCCCTTGGCTCTTGGATTGACCTCTGTGTCTAGGGCCCAACCCTGAGCATTTGACCCTTGCATCATAGGAGGGGCTTTCTTCAATTCAAGCCTAGCTCACTCGTGCCCCATGACTAGAACCAAAGTCGCCAGGCGGGAGACCTTTTTAATTAATTAATTTATTTTTAACTTAATATTTTGGAAATTTTTATTTATAAATTCATAAATTATAACATTTTGGAGTCTAAGTCTGAACCTTCTCTATTTTTTCTATTTTGTATGATTGTATTATGTTCCTTCTTTTATTCTTCCCTTTATTTTACTTATTTCCTTCGTTAATGATTTAAAAAATGGGCCAAAACTATTAAAGTACTAAAAAATTATTTAAAAATAAATAAATAAATAAATACAGTCCTAACTGCCTAGTCAACCCAACCACCTAGCACAACCACTAAGGGGGTAATCGGCAAGGTTCGTTGCCGCCTTTTACAACAATGGTTAGAATCCTTTGGCTCAAGCGTGAGCACGTCAGCTCGTGCCCTATCTCTTATTTTCCTTATTTTTTTCCTTTTACTTTCCCTTTTCAATATGGGCTTTCCTTCTCTACTCATACCCCATTTTTGGATGAAATTTATACCACATTTGGGCACGAGCTGAAATTTATTGTTCTTTTAAATTTATTGGATGAAATTTATACCACATTTTACACCTAAAAATCATTGAGAGATATTGGAGAAGAGATTAAGAAGATCAAGAGTAAGAAGAGAATGATTCAAGCAAAGATCGAGAGAAAGATTCAACTTTTGGGTTTTATTTTAGTTTTTATCTTAATTGAACCATGTTTCCACCTGAATTTATTTTGACTCTTAGTAGCTAAATATTTTATATTGTAGGGCTAAAGAGTAGTTGATTATGATGCACAATGATTTCTAATATGAATGTTTATGATCTTATTTTATTTCATCATGTGTTATTGTGATTACATATTATTCATTAACTGACCATTAATTAACATGTTTGATGTACTAATTTATAAATTAAAAGAGGAGTTTTAATATGCAATTTGGAACACATGACACTTTAATCAATAAATTTAAAATTGCTTATCAGGACAATAAATTTTTTATGTTTTTAGGAGTTGTGTGTTAATGATTTAATGAACACATTGATTCTAGCATATAATCTTCAATTTGAATGCTTGGACAAAATGTTTAAATTATTTATGTGATTGTCCTAATAAAATTTGAGTATCCAATACTCCCTCCGTCCCATTTATATAGTCCATATTACTATTTTGAGGCGTCCCAATTATATAGTCCCATATATATAAATAGTATTAATTATCATGATAATATACAAACATACCCTTGCTATGTATTGGAAATTAAAACTCAACCACTTAAATTTTGTAGGGTCATTAATTTTAAGTAAGGGTAATAATGGAAGTTAAGCTTTAATATCTTGTTTTCATAGATATTTTTAATCTACGTGCGAGGATAAAATGGACTATATAAATGGGACGGAGGGAGTAATCATTTAATCGGAATGAAATTGTGTGGATTAACCAATGCAATCGAAACTCTAGAATACCTCTACTTTATTGTTTTCTAAACCAAATTTAATCTTTGATATTTTCTCTTGTTTGCTTACTTTTAATTTATGTGTTTTAATCCTAGTAATCATGTAATTAATTCTTTAGTCACTATGGATTACGTACGATACTCTTGTTTACCTTAGTAGATGATTACACTGAGCACTTGTAATTATTCAATATTTGTCAAATATTTTAGCAGTCTAATTTTCAAACTTACAACTTGCGACGTGATGCTCAATTTGATATCCGACCAACAACTTAATTAACATAGACTTTAGTATATATTAGCTCAATGTGTATAAATTTAATTTGTGCACTCCCTCCCCCCCCCCCCCCAAAAAAAAGAAATTGTGCATCAACGTACTTGAATAACATTATAAAATTTGCTAAAAAAACATTATAAAGTTTGATAATGAGCTTAATTAGTACGTAATATAAAAAGTTTTTTGGATTAAATTAAAAAAAAATCTCTTTTTTTTCAAAGAGTTCATTCATAAATTAATATGATGTCTGTTAAAAGGATAAACATGTGTTTGTATTTCCTCTAAACTATGTTTTGTTTCAATACCTCTTAGCTTTAGCAATTATATATATATTCTCTTAGTTTTCCTCTAAAAAAATTATTCTCTTAGTCTTTTAGCTTTTTATTGGTATTTCTTGTCTTTGTGTTTAATGTTGTGCGTGTTCGTGTGCATATTAGTTTGTGTATGTGAGTGATTTTTTTTGTTGTTTTAGGCTTTGATCGAGTGCGTATTTCAACGAGCTAGATGTTCAATGACTTAATTAGATGATCAAAATAAATGAGCCTTTTTTTAGAAGAAATAAATGAGTTATTTAAAATAACTTGATAGTAAAAAGTTAAAGATATAAGAAACTGGGATATGATTTTGAACTAATTTTACCATAAAATTTTTGGAAGTACAATTTAGAAAGAAAAAAAAACATCCATAAAACAAAGCGCCAAACTATAAAAATGAATCTCTTATCCAGCATCTTTTTCTTCTTATAATTCTTTTAAAAACTAATAATAAAAAATAAAAACGAGACATACTATTATTGGCTATTAAAATTTGGTTTCTCATAAATTCATCATTCTAAAAACACATAAAACAATAAAAAAAATCAATTCACTTATTAATTATCTATTCTTTCTCCTGTCTTAAAACGCGTTGATCTAATTACTGCTGCATCAAAACAACTTAAAATTGTCAGGCTCTATTGTTTAATAATTTATATTTTATTCTATGTATTTTTAGTACCGATATATTTTCTTTTAATTTATTTGTCAATTCTTGTTTAATTTGGATTTTTATCTGCTATTATCTATATATTTATTTCAACTTATTAATTAATTAATTAATTAATTTTTTTAAAGGATTTGTTAATTTATTGCTTAAATCTTATATACGAAATTTAATTAGTAAGTTTTGCATCTAAAAAGACTCCCAAACGTTGAGTCACCCTTGAGTGTACTACTTATATGTATTACTATATGTAGTGTCACTGATCTATATGTAGTTTGGAGGGAGATTAATTATATATCTAGCTAATTAATCCAAGGATTAAACGATCAATATTCCAGCTAAAAGAAAGGACGAATATTAAATAAATAAATAAATAAAAGTTTATTACACATTCAATATATATATATATATATATGTATTTGACAAGAACATGTATATATATACAAAAGAGATGATTGATATAAAATACCTTGATCTCTGAAGCAGGATTCATAAGATGGTAATGCTCCTCCTTCACTTTGCTGTATCTTTCAATTATCGATTTCATGCTGCATGCGCGTAAATGTTAAACCATAGTCATTATCTTTAATCACCGCACACTAATCTCCATTATGCAATCAAATGTATATATATGTACGCATATACAAATAAGTTTAGAAAATGGATCCAATGTGAATCAATTTATAGCGTGTTAACTTGGAATCCAATTTGAACCATATATATAAAATATTGATTACATGGACGGATTTTTTTTTCTTTTGTTCACGGCAAAGAGTACATATATGTTGCATTTAACATTGTATTTATAAACTAATTTGACTATATGTCCCGGTGGGAATGACCTAGTGGTAGAGTGAGGTTGCTTAGAGACCAAAGATCACGGGTTCGAATCTTCTCAATACCACTGGTTGGATATGTGAGTAAAAAAAAAAACTAATCTGACTATATTTACTAAATTACCACCTTCTTTTCCTTTCATTGTCAATTTTCAGATCATTTTATTAAAAAGATGAGATTGGTTCCTAACTAGTTAATACACACCATGATTTTTTTTTTGTAACCACACACACACACACACACACATATATATATATATATACGTATTTAAATTAGTAAGACTTCAACGAGTCGTAAATAACACCGTGACGATTGACGAATATGTAAATTTCTAAATTGAAACTATAACGGCATCACAAAAAAATGTGAAACAATTACGATTGAATTTACATTAAACATGTAACATATATATATATATATTATGATGTGATTTTTATGTACTTATACTGTAGTGAATATAATTAACATGTGTATACATTAATGTCACATTTTATTAACTAGGTATAGGATATAGCATCATATTATATTAGAAAACCAAGCAAAATATGAACACCTAAAATGTATTTATTGCTAAACAAACATGCACATGTTTTAAGCACATACCATAATTGTTCAATAAATTTTTCTTTGTAAAAGTATATATGCATTATATATATGTTATTGAAATGAAATTTAATATTATGTTAAAAAGAATGATATATATATCTAATACAGTATGTATTTCTAATATGTATATCGATCTACGAATGTCATATATTAAAAACTACGAGACAAATGTAAAGTGTAAATTAATTTAAGCATGCAACAGACTTCTTTTTTAAAAGCAAAAGCACAGATTAATTAATTGGCAGTTCATTTATTGTTATCTGCATGCATGAATAGAGCCCTCGATCTCTCACGAGAATCAATAATTATCACACACACATATATATAACCTCGCATTTGTTTCCCCAAATCTTTAAAAACCAGTTCTTTAATTTATTTCTGATTAATTACTGAACTTGATCTCAATTCTCACATCAATGAGAGTCACCCACCCACACACACAAAAGATTCAATTTTTTAAGATGCAATTTGAGGTGCTCGTAATTAGCATACATATTTCATCGAAAAAATTAATTAAACTCGTTCATAAAAAAGCGTAATTAATTTATAGTGAATTAGCAATCTGTGATAACTATTAATGTTTCAGAAGGCACTAAATATAATAATAAAAAAAGAGTGAAGATATAAAAGGAAAATAATGTTTTAAAAAAATGCGGTTAATTAAATAATAATAATAATAATAATAATAATAATAATAATTAAAGATTGAGATATTAGGTGAAAGAATAAAAAACCTGGTGCTTGCAAAATCATGAAGCTTTCCAGTGCTGGAGAAGATAATCAATCCAACATCAGCATCACAAAGGATTGATAACTCTCTTGCTTTCTTCAGCAATCCATTCCTTCTCTTCGAGAAAGTCACTTGCCTACTTGTCGAATTATCAATTCTACGAATCACAATCTTCCCTCTCCCCATTCTCTTTTCCTGCAAAATAATTAACCAAAAAATAGGGTTTTTATAATATTTTGTTAATCTCTACGTAATCTAGGGATAGAAAATGATCTAAGCATATATATGATCAGTTCAGATGGGGACGACGGCGAGAACTAATGATGAGAATCTGAAGAAATTGATCGTTGATTTCTCGAAAACTAACAAAAAGCCATTTGAACACAACAACGTTAACCAAACAAGACTTGGTAAGAAAAGAGAGGGCAAAAAAAAAAACAAGAGAGAGACGAATATATATATGACTTACTAATTTGAGCTTGGAGTGAGGGGACTAATGAAAGAGAGAGTTCTATTTTGGTTTTGGAAGAAAATGGTTTTGTAAGCTGTGCGAAAAAAAAGGGTGGTTTTTTCAAACAAAGGCAAAACCACTCTTTGAAAACATGGAGCTGCTTAATTTAATCCACGAAAAATGTTGGGGTGGTTTTGGATGAAATCCCTAATTAAATATTATAAAAATGGAGGGGTTTAATTAAAGTAATGGTGAGGTAGGGTAAGGACCAGCTGGTGTGATGAGAGATTAATAATTTTAATTAGCTTAATATACTTAATTTAGAAAGGAGGGACATAAACAAATGTCGGGTAGTGAGAGAGAGTAGCATAAACATTGTACTACTCGAGAAAGTTGATGCAGTGGCTTCCTCGTACAATGAAAATGGAGAAGTTTTTAATTTTTATGTGATTGGTGTGGGTTGTTTGTCAATATATACTTATAAAATTAATAATGATGTTGTAGATATGTATCCTATAGATCACTGACAGGTAGCCATGGCAAACTATCCAGTTTTAATTATATATTCCACCCAACTTAATTAGGTTTACAAAGTATTCAAGATTGGTGATGATTACCATCGTCACTGATGAAGTTTTATTTCAACTGCATGCTTATATACATATAATTATTTATATATCAACACGACTTAGTGCACCCGTCCGATGGGTTGGTCCAAGCACATTAAAAAAAAGGGAAAAAACACTGCCGTGTGCAAGGCGCGGTGCATGTCGTACATGCTCATAGTCTTTTTTTTTTAATTATTATTTATTTATTATCTGATTTTTTTAGTTTTTTTTTTAAATATATACATCATAAATTGAAATTAGTGAGAAAAAGTGAATTAATTTAATTGTTTCATTCAAGGACTCGTGCAATGCACTCGGCATATGCTAATGTGTGGATTCGTACACTAAGCTCGATAATTAATTTGTTTTCCTAAAACAGAATTAGTAAATCCTAATTAAAATTAAAGTGAGTCAATTTAAATTTTTTATCTGACAACTCGCATAATGCACTTGTCCGACGCTAAGTTCATGCACTGCTCTTGATAATTAATTTTTTAAAATAAATATAAACCTTAAGTGAGAAGAATAAACTTTGATTTAGATTTATTAAACCACAATTATATTGTAATAAACTAATCATATAATTAAAGTAGCAGAGTGATACTTTAAGGTATGGCATATTTTTTAGTGTAATGATTGATATTTTTTCAGGTACAATTTTTAACTTTTTTCGGAGTGGGGGACGAGTCAATCTGACCCGACCCGCACGGCCAATTCGTCTGAAGGTGTGATGGGCATGATTTTGGGCCTCTAAGTCTAATGTGAAACTTTGCCATTATATATAACTTTCATGGGTTAAATATATTTTAATATCATGAACTTCAAATTGTGCCACAAATTGAAACACAAAATTAACAAAATTTGCATTTTTTTCTCATATTGTGAAATTAATAATATCCTAAATTAAATGATAGACGAGTGCTTAATTAATTAATTTCTTACAAGTAATGTTGAAAAATTGGATTTAATAAATTGAGCCGTGACTCATTTTATCCGATTTTTGGTGACCGGATTATTTAATTTTGGAGGAATTAAATAGCGTACGATTGATCTATGTTTGTAGTAGATAATCGTGGTATTTTTATTTTCTCAAATCCGATTTTCGATGAGTGAGAAATAAATAGTTGAAGTCGGTCACACAATTGAGCATTTATGATGTGTGGGATAATGTGTTTAAAGCACATTTAATTATCCCACATTGATTTTTTAACTTAGTTAAGAGGTGTATTTAAGTGTTTTAACACTTAAGTGTAATAACTAAGTGGACAAGGATATGGGCCATGAGCCCGTGTGTGCGTGCCCGTGCCTCGACACGAAGGGAACTTATGCAGGCAAGATGATAGATGCTTGTGCAGAAGGTAGCATTGTTTGCATGCTGGAATGTCTTATTTGTAGGCACACTTCCACTGTAGAGGACAGCTAGGGTTTGAGGGCATTCAAACCAGGTGGTGTAACCTAGTCCCTCTAGGAGTTACAGCCTCCAGCTCCTACAGATCCCGACAGGTGTCCTTTGTCCCCACGGATTCCGACATGTGTCCAAGACAGCTGGACAACTCTCAAACCAGGTGGTGTAACCTAGTCCCTCCAGGAGTTACAGCCTCCAGCTCCTGCAGATCCCGACAAGTGTCCTTTATCCCCACGGATTTCGACACGTGTCCAAGACAGTTGGACAGCTAGGGTTTGAGGGCATTCAAACCAGGTGGTGTAACCTAGTCCCTCCAGGAGTTACAGCCTCCAGCTCCTACAGATCCCGACAGGTGTCCTTTGTCCCCACGGATTCCGACACGTGTCCAAGACAGCTGGACAACTCTCAAACCAGGTGTTGTAACCTAGTCCCTCCAGGAGTTACAGCCTCCAGCTCCTGCAGATCCCGACAAGTGTCCTTTATCCCCACGGATTTCGACATGTGTCCAAGACAGCTGGACAGCTAGGGTTTGAGAGATCCCGACAAGTGTCCTTTATCCCCACGGATTTCGACACGTGTCCAAGACAGCTGGACAGCTAGGGTTTGAGGGCATTCAAACCAGGTGGTGTAACCTAGTCCCTCCAGGAGTTACAGCCTCCAGCTCTTGCAGATCCCGACATGTGTCCTTTATCCCCACGGATTCCAGATCTCGACAACTGCAGACTTTGATTCCCTTAGGAGTTACTTGCGGTTACACTCCAGCCCCACTAACTCCACTTCCGACACGTGTCCAAGGTAGCTGCAGATCCCGACATGTGTCCTTTGTCCCCACGGATTCCAGATCCCGACAACTGCAGACTTTGATTCCCTTAGGAGTTACTTGCGGTTACACTCCAGCCCCACTAACTCCACTTCCGACACGTGTCCAAGGTAGCTGCAGACTTTGATTCCCTCAGGAGTTACTTGCGGTTACACTCCAGCCCCACTAACTCCACCAGCTCCAGGTGGGAGTTACACAATTTAAGCTGGACGTGCACCATCACGTGCACCTGCGACCTGGCCCAGCGCGCGTGTGTGCGCGCGTGTAGGCTCATGGCCCATATCCTTGTGCACTTAGTTATTACATTTAAGTGTCAATACACTTAAATACACCAACACTTAAATACACCAATCAATGTGGGATAATTAAATGTGCTTTAAACACATTATCCCACACACCATAAATGCCCAATCGTGTGACCGACTTCAACTATTTATTTCTCACTCCCCGAAAATCAGATTTGAGAAAATAAAAATACTACGATTATCTGCTACAAACATAGATCAATCGTACGCTATTTAATTCCTCCAAAATTAAATAACTCGATCACCAAAAATTAGATAAAATGAGTCACGGCTCAATTTATTAAATTCAATTTTCCAACAAGTAATTTAGTGTTAGTGTGTGTGTGTGTGTGTGTGTGTGTGAGAGAGAGAGAGAGAGAGAGAGAGAGTTGACATGCATACAAACCCCCAATATGTAATTTAGGGACAAATCTCAACCATTAATCTGTAGAGATCAACGAACATAATTAGTTGGAGAAAAATAATAATAAGAATGCTATTTTTCTAATTTTGAATGCGTTAAAGGGCAAAAATGTACAATTATTTTTATTAATCTTTAGTGCACCGTGATTTGTGTGATTTTTAAGGGAAAATAAATCAAATTTTACGAAGTATTACTTTCGTGGGTTTTCAATTTATGGATATGTTCTAAAAAAATTATGTTTGGATGTTATAAATATTGTTGTGCTATAATAAATTAATATTTTATTGACTGATTACTAGTTGATCATGTGATTTTGTTAATGTTTTTTTTATATACACAATGTTTAATTAGTTGTTGGTAATGCTCATATTTTAAATTACTATATTTATTTTTATAAATAACATGTTTTGGTATGTTTTATGTTCACAATGTAGTGTATGATTACATCTAGATGTTAGTTTTATAATGGAAAATGATTTATTTAAGATAATAATAAAATGTTTTACTATTTGCTTATGTTTAGTTATTATTTGAAAAATAAATTAATCATTAGTACATATAATTAATAGTTGATGATGCTATTTTTGTGTTATTGATGCTTTAATTGATATAATTGATATATAACACTTATAATTTGAAATTTCTATATTTATTTTTATAAGTAATTAACATGTTTTGGTAGGTTCTATGTTCACAGTGTAGTGTATGATTACATATGGATGTTAGGTTTATATTACAAATTGCTTAATTTATTTAAGATAAAATAAAATGCTTATTTAAAAATCTTTATTATTTGCTTATGTTTAATAATTATTTGAAAGAAAAAAAAAATCATCAGTACACTGTACATGTGTTTCTTTGTTTTTTTTTTTTGAGGAAACATTGTACATGTGTTTCATGATGCTTTAATTGATAGTTGATAGTGTTCTTTTGTGTTATATTGATACTTTAATTGATAGTCGATAATATTATTTCTAGGGTTAATTAATGAATGCTATTTTCGTGTTGTATTTATGCTTTAATTGATATTTGATAATATTATTTCTAGGGTTAATTAATGAATGTTATTTTCGTGTTGTATTGATGCTTAATTTAATTGATTTTTGATAATATAATTTTTAGTGTTAATTGATATATAGTTGGTAATGTAATAATGTTACTTTAGTATTATGATGATGCTTTAATGGATAGTTCCTAATGTTATTTTGGTGTTATTGTAAAAAAGCTAAAATTACTCAAACAAATAATTCAAACAAAATAAAAAAAATGATATTAAAGAAATATCAAATATGAAATACTCCCTTCATTTCTGAATAAGTGTCATTCAAGCATTTTACTTTTGTTTAAGAAAAAATGTATATATTCTACAAATTCGAGATAGAAAATTTACAATTTTCACATATTTACCCCCATTAATACATTCAAATATCTATATCTAATTCATTTAATGTATTCACACAAAAATGTATTAGATAACTCAATTAATTTATTAATGTGCATTCATATAAAATGACACTTAATTGAAAATCCAGAGTACCAAATTAGTATATAAATCGTTGATTACAACAAAAGTTTGATTTTGACAATATAAAAGTCAAACGGTTATTAAAATGTGAAACGTCCTAAATCAATGGAATTGATATTTATTAAGATATGGATTAATATTCCATGATCAAAATGTCCTTTTTAACGTATTAAAAAATATATACATTAAAACACAATTAATACTAACCATTGATTTGCTAAAAAAAAAAAAAACTAACCATTGATTTGTTAATTAAGATCTAATGGATTTGATGAGTCTCTAAATTACACACTAGTAGGACCAACCTTGAGGGGTGGCAGCGCCAGGGTCCCCAATTTTTATTTTTATATTATATTTAAAAAATAGTTTTTGAAATATTTAATACAAGGTCTAATAAAAAATATATGTATGATCACTCTATCTATTTTTCAAGATGTTACTATTCAAGTCTAATAATTTTCATATTTTGAATATCATCAACAAAATAAAGACCGATAACAATAAAATATTTTGTTTCATATTTAAAATAATAAAATCTATTTACATGCTATCTTTTTATCTCATATTTTATAGGATGGGTGAAAATATGATTAAAAAAAATAAAATTGAATCAGAGTATTTTTGTTCCTTTTTTTAATAAAATAAACTAACCAACATATCAATTTTTCATTATTCTTATTCTTATAGTTTTTTTTTAAAAAAATAGATATTGGGAGAAAAAATGAATTTGATGAATTTACTGATAATTTTGCTATTCAAAAAGCTCGAGGATTTAAATAATTTTGATAATTATTCGAGACTTGTATATATTTCTTGTATTTTTGTAAGTATTGATTATACCTTTTCAAAATTTAGGATGAAAATAACAGTAATTTTTTTTCAAAATACATGCACGTGTGTGTAAGGGCCCTTCTTTTTTATTTTGTCATGGGCCTCGAAATGTCAGGATCTCTCCTTTATATAACTAAAGAAAATTCTAAACGCAACTCCTATTTTTCTCTTTATAGCCCCAAAAATTAATTAAAAATAAATATTATTATATTGGACAATTTGATATTATTATATTGGACAATTTGTCCTTATAACCACATTCTTTAAAAACCATAATCAAATAAAATGCCTGGTTTATAGCCTCGCACTCTCCATTAAAAAAAGAAAAAGTTGTCTGCGATTTAATGATCCGTTCCACCAAGTTTTTCGTCATATATTTTTGTTTCATTTTTCTCATCCTCATTCTTAGGTTTTTTTTTAACCGATCAAATCTCGTCTTAATTTCTTCATCGAATTGATAATTGGTAGAAGATACAAATGACTTTGTGGTTTATATCCAAATCATAGACCCATGCATCACCCTCAACAATTCCTTCCCAAATCAAAATATGACCGTCCTCCGTCTTAAATCCGCGTTATGTACTCTACCACCGACGATGAAGAGATGACTGAAACTCGCCATAAACACCCATCAAGAAAATCCACATGACATTCTTTTCTTCTTCTGCATTGATTATGTCTAAATCGGAAGAATGTTGTCTCCTTAAAAGTGATTTTTGGAAGACATGTAAAGAAATTGGAATTGGTCCATCCATCATTAAAACCCAACAAACATTCATACACCATAACCCAACCCAGTGAAGCTTCATCTGGTTAAGAATTTTTTATGAAATAATAATAATTTTTAATTTTATACATATAGTATCAAATGAAATTAAGTTAATCTATTTAAATTTTCGAAAAGTGATGTTGTAATTTGGACAATCACATTTACGATCGAAAACAACATTTCCAATGTAAATGGGATAAAAATGAAATTATTGCTTCATGTCAATATTTGAGGACGTGGGGAATAACATTAGATTGTAAGCCGCGAGAGTGAAGACAATAAAAGGGGATTTCAAAAGTGTCCCCGTGGGGATGGCCTAGTGCTGGAGTGAGATTGCTTGGAGATTAAAGGTCACGGGTTCGAATCTCCTCAATACCACAGGTCGAGTGTGTGAGTAAAAAAAAAGGAGGATTTCAAAAGCAAATAATTAGGAAAATAAAAAAAAAGAACTATGTAAATAAAAGGTTAAAATAGAGATTTAAGTAATTTCTTTTTTATATATAATTATGGGAGCTTTAAAGAGGAAAATAGAACTACATTTAGAATTACCCTATAAACTAATTATGCGACAATTTCTATGATACATTGGATATAATTAATTTCACCATATATATAAATCAATACTTCCTTCATTTCACAGTAAGTGTCATTCTAGCACTTTAATTTTGTTTCACAAAAAATGTCATTCTACACAATCGAAGTAAAAATTTCACATTTTTCTCATATTTGTTCTCCTTTAATGCATTCAAACAATCATATTTAACTCATTTAATGTATTCACATAATGATGTAAAAAGTAATTTGATTATCTAATTAATATCTTTATTAGTATGTGTGCATTCATCTAGAATGATATTTATTCAAAAATGGAGATAGTATATGTGTAGATCATGAGCTACCTTCAGCGTGCCTGCAGGTAAACCCTCCTCTAGATGGAAGGAGATTTCTTTTGAAAAGTAGTTTTGTACCATCTGCCAAAACTTGAAGAATTCGCAAAGATTTAATTATTTAATCTATGTGCGGTATCTTAATTATTAATTATTCAGTTTGTCAAACCCCCCCCCCCCCCCCTAATTAAATAATCCTGTTAAAATCAAGAAAGTTGTCCAAAATCTTTCTTAAACTGGCTCACATATAATGAGCTGTACAACATTTATATTCTAAGATGGAAAATTTGTACTTTAAATCTAATTGTAATCTCCCTATTAAGCTGTCCATTCGGATATTCTTATTATATAATTGGTATCTCACTACAGGGAATCTTTTATCATTTTTTCTTTTTGGATGATAATGCTTTTCCTTTTTTGATTAAAAATTAAAACACCATGTTAACGTTGGTACAACTAATTAAGCCAAATGTTTCATTTAACTATCTGCGAGAGAGAGGGGTTAATCTGCTGGTGCAGGTGCTGAAACAAGTTTAGCAAAAAATAAAAGGGTAAATTACCCGACCTTTTAATTTTTAAAATAAAATGTTCCAACCTTTGAATATTTACACTTTGATATATGACTTTGTTGTTGGATTTTAATCACATAAACACTTATTAACCCAAATTAAATCCCTAATCATGAAATCTCTATATCGAAATTACCGAGACATAAAACCATAAACTGAATGCGGAAGTGTACCTGAATCATAAATATTTAGATCTTTATTGTTGAATCGGCAGATCTTCCAAACGATCGGTATCACCTTTGTTTTGCTTTCTGTAGAAGGAATACAGACGGTAGGAATGAAGTACCGTCGTTTGAAAAATAACCCTAAATATATAACTGCATATATCTGTAATTTTCAATTTGATCCCTCAACAAATTGAATATCTCCTTATGGTATCTACACATTAATTCCATGACTATCTGATACCTTTAATAGTTCATAATTAAACTTTAGTAGATCACTTTAATTGGACTTACCATAAAACAACCATACACATTTTATTTTATAGTATATGTAAGTCCACCAAACGAAATTTTCCAACATTTGTAAAATGTATCAAATCTATCTCATCATGATCAATAATCTAATACCATACCCCTTACGTGATCGACCGCCGAAAATCTAATGTTGATTTTTTTTTAATTTCATGTTAGACCCAAAAAAATAAAATATAAAATTAAAACTTATACTTTTGAAGCAGGAATCACTATATTTTAAACTTATATTTTTTAAGTTGCGATCACAATATTCTTAATGATGGGATCATGATTGAAGTTGCGTTCAAATTTTTATTTCAGTTGAACAAAAATCATTTTGGTGTATTATGATATTGAATATTTCAACATATTTATTTATGATTTTAGTTTATGGCTATCAAATTCATTGTATATATATTTCATCTTCTCGTCAATATATATTAGCATGTTTTTACTATATTTTCAAATGAAATTGATTATCAATGTTATAGGAAGAAAATAGTATCGAATCACAAATTAAAAAATAAGTAGGAAATATTTTTTTATTTAATTTCTAATCAATCATGATTATTTTTTGTTAGTTTTCTCATAGATTTGCCATCATCAGTAGGAAATATTGTCTTGACAATCGGGGAAAAAAATTGATGAAAAATGTATATGAAAATTTAAGTTCTTTTTTATCTGATGTGACATTACAAAAATTTACATAAGATTTTTGAATGTCCACGTAGACTATAAGGTACCGGATAGTTGATCATAGGTTATATTTGATAAATGTTTATATGGTCGAATATTAAACAATAAATATTCAAAAGTTGGAACATTTTTGTTAAAAAAAATTAAAGATTTGTGTGTAATTTACCCAAAATAAAAAGTTGAAATAATTAACAAGCTTTTTACTGTTTTAGTTCTAATGTTTTAGGAATCTCGAAGTTAATTTATGATTTGGGATCTCGAAGTAATAATTAATGTTTTTGTCAGATAAAAATGTTTAATTTACTACTCAGTTTTTTTTACAACTTTCACCACACCGTTACCATCTTTAAATATATTTTGTCCCCCTCAATTTCATAACAATATCATTCTAGATAGATGTACACACATTAATAAAGTAATCAAATTCTTTCATACACTCTTATGTGAATATATATTAAATTAAATAAGCTAAATATGAAGGTTTTAATGCATTAAATGAGGATAAATGTGAAAAAAATATGATTTTTTTATCTTAATAGTGTAGATTGACACTCTTTGTTAAACAAAATTAAAATGTCAGAACTACACTTATTCAGAAACGGGTTGGAAGATCTTGTTACTTCCATCCCAATCAAGATTTATAATTATATATTATTATTATTATTTAGCTTTTAGTTTTTATTTTTTTCTACTTAATAATTAACTATTTAGGGTTCATTATTTTTATAATTAGGGTATATATTTATTTAATTTTAATTTCTTATCTATAAATGTTAATTATGATTTATTATAATAATTTTTATTTTTATAATAAACATTATTAAAATAATGAATTTGATTGTGCCACATTGAAATCGAACTATAGTTGATTAAATCATAATTATAACTTTTAATAAATTTTAATTATTAGATAGAGTTCGTAATTTCAGGATATTATTGTTTCTTTTGTTTTTATTTCAAGAAAAAAAAAATAAGAGAAAAAGTTGTGCCAAAATGTCCAAAACTACTATTCATGGAAATAAATGTACACATCATGGAGTGATGTGCAGGGGTGCACTGAAATGATCCGGATTCATATATTTTTACATATTATATTTTCCCTATGTTTATTACCGTAAAAATTTGATATCCCAATATTTCTATTATTTTTGTATGGTACTATCATGTCATATTAAGAATTTTTAAAGTGAGAATTGTGAAGTCCTAGTTTGTGGAGAAGAGATTAATATATAATAGTACAAATACTTTTTACTATCATTAATATATGGTCAAAATACTATCATCGAGTATTAATTATACTAAGGAGTAAGAACGCAAACTACAGTACTAGTTTTTTCTCTACTAATGTACTATCATGGCAAAGAACATTATTATCTAACGGCGCAATAGCCAATGACGATGAGACATAAATTATTATTGCTAAATAAGTAAGTAATATTAATGTACGTAATTCCTTTTGTCATCACATAACTTAAATTGTACCACCAACATCATTATTTTGAATATTTTCTCTATGAAGTGACTTCATTGGCTCTCTCCATCCATAGCGATTTGCAAGCAATAATATTTCAAAGGTTGATTAGTTAGTGCAACAATGAAAAAAAAATAAGGAGAATAATCGTTTTATATCGTCTCTCAAATCTCCAAAAATTCGAGGAGATCTTCTTCCACTAATAATTGTACTAAGGAAAAGAAAAATTAACATTATCCTCGTACCAAACGAAAAGGAGCACGTGACGTGCATGAACACAGTTTTTGATGTTGGGCCAGATTTTGCGTGTGAAATTTGTTGTACCTACTTTGAATCATTAGTTACATTGGCTATTAAAAAGGGTATTTATTAAGATAATTAATACTACTTTTGTAGGGAAAATTAAGATAATTGAAAGTTTCTACTACCACAAATGGTATTAATGGAGGGATCCAACACCAATTCTAGCATGTTTGGGGAGTGAGACCGTAATTTTATTTTGTTTTTTCACTCATGCACTGATGGGTTAGTGTTTTTTTTCCCCATATATTATTGTATACTTTAGGAAATTTATTTAATGTTTTGAAAATTATTCTATATTTTGTGCAGTGTTACTCGCCCCGTTCCATTTCCACAACTTTTTTTAAGGAGACATTACTTTCGAGTATCTTTCTAAATACCTTTTATTTTTGAATGTTACGATGTTCTGGGTGATTCTATTCACAACCTTCGTTTTTCTCCTTATAACTCCCAAATTAATTTAAATACAAATATGTAATTTTTATATTTTTTTTGCCCTCATAACACCCAATTAATTTGAAACAATAATAAAAAATATAACCCCCATTATATAACTCTCACTACTTACACCTATAATAAAATAAAATGCAACCCCATTGTATAGCCCCCATTATTAAAAAAAAGACTATCAAAATAAAATATAACCCCCAACCTCCTTCATAATAATAATAAAAAAGAACAAAAAGGACACAAAAGAATACTACTAGAATCGTATAATCTCATCAAAGTTCTAATAGAAATCATATGGAGAGAGTACATCACGTAATATAATGAGATTAGATCATTTGAATTTTATAATAACATAATTTTTGAAAACAATTGTATATTTATTATAGAATAGAATGACGCTAACGCAAACAATTGATAGAAAGTTATATTTGGAAAATTTGTTTGCATGCATTAATCCTTGTCCAGGATTGTAGCAATCCCTTTTGTTCTCCCAACTCTAGTGCAATTGTGACTCGAAGGAAACTTTGTATGCAACAATATGTTTGTAACTTGTGCAGAATGTAAAGACCAATTGCCAAGATCCAAGTCCGAGGACGAGACGTAACGGGCACGGGCGGGCACGCGCGTGTGTGCGCGTGTGGGCTCATGACCCACATCCTTGGGCACTTAATTATTTCACTTAAGTGTTAATACACTTAAATACACTTTTTAATTTGATTAAAAAACAATGTGGGATCATTTAATGTGTCTTAAACACATTATTCCACACACCATAAATGCCCAATCGTGTGACCAACTTCAACCACTTATTTCTCACTCACCGAAAATTGAATTTGAGCAAATAAAAATACTACGATTATCTACTAAAATCATAGAACAATCGTACAGTATTTAATTCCTCCAAAATTAAATAATCCGGTCACAAAAAATCGGATAAAATGAGTAAAAACTTAATTTAACAAATCCAATTTTCCAACAAAAAATACTAAAACTTGGTTTAATGCTTCAATATTCATAATTCCAGCGTATAAGTAATATTTCGACGAAATTTAGTAAAATAATCAAAACATATTTAGAAATTTTATTTTTTACCTCCTTTTTTTGTTGGAACTAGACTCGTGTGACTTTCCAATGGTATAGAATTTATAACATAATTCACTTTCAAATAAAATAATTTTATTCATAAATTTATTTGAAATTTCATTAATTTTTTGAATTCCCGTGTAGAGAAGCACTATCCCGACACACTTAAATATAATGATCATAACTTTATGTAAAAATGTTATTTTCTTGGCTCCATCTTTTTTTGTTGAAAACTATAACTAGAATTACGTAGTTTTGTGAACCATTATTTAATCATAATGTAAACAATTTATTTCATAAAGTTGAATGAAAAAATTGATAATTACCTCCCTTTTTCATTTACTTGTCATTTACAATATTTATGTTCTTCACAATCGTCATCTTCTTCACATTTTTCATCATTTTTATGTTATATCGTATTCATTATTTGATATGTTGATAGAGGCTCTACATATACATATATACATATATATATATATATATAGATTCTTGTATGATTTGTTGTTTGTTTTAGGCTTTTTTTTTCTCTTATATTATTTAAGGTGGAGGCTATAGGGCTGTATTTTAGTTTGCTAGAGTTTTTGAGTAGTGAGGGTTGTATTTTAGTTTAGTAGAGTTTTTAAATAGTGGGGGTTGTATTATAGTTTAATGGAATTTTTAAATAATGAGGGTAAAAATGTCTAAATTATTATATATTTATATTTTAACTAATTTGGGGTTGTATGGAGAAAAATGGGGGATGTAAATATAATTACCCCGATTTTTTTTTATGGAGTGCTACCACGCTTATGGATCAATGGGAATAGTTACGGCCCACATGCCTTGTAAGGAAATAAAACTTAATTTTCTGGTTTTTCCAACTTTGAGAAAGGGAAAAAAAATACAATTATTGGGTTTTTCCACTTCATTTATTTTTTTAAGTTTGGGGAGGGAAAATTTGATGCTAGCCCATGTGTACTGTGCCCGGTTTTGATATTTTAATTTTAAAAATATTTTTGCAAAATATATTTTGAGAATATATATGACGATATTAGTAGATATTAATTATATTGGTTTCAATTTTTTTGGTCCTACTATATAAATAATATTGGTGTAATTTTTTAATGATAATGCCCCCGAAAAACATTTTTAGCAAAAATAAATAAAAATATTTTTCAAAATTAAATTGTTAAAATTGAGCATGGACGCATGGTGCCCGCATGGTGGCATCGAATTTTCCGTTTGAGGAGCTG
Source organism: Perilla frutescens (assembly GCA_026008535.1). Lineage (NCBI taxonomy): Eukaryota > Viridiplantae > Streptophyta > Magnoliopsida > Lamiales > Lamiaceae > Perilla > Perilla frutescens. The sequence goes on along the minus strand of BRKX01000011.1, from coordinate 29,903,296 downwards.
AGGAAAGTTGAGATCCCCTTATATAATTATTGGAGGCACTTTCACTATTATTAAATGTGGTGAATGTAGTTGTATTGAGTGAAAGTATAAATACATCAAAATAAAGAATAATCCAGACACTAAAATATATATGGATCGAGAATTGGAGATAGTAGATACACACGGGAAGGATATATATACATGAGATGTAAACTAACTAATCTTATGATTATTTATATATCAAAAGGTCCTGAAGGCATATTTGTGTTTTAAAATGATATTTCATCTCAAATTTTTACCAGTGATACAATCAAAATATATATGTTGGTAATATAGGTACTCTACACAAAATTATAAAACAAATTAATAGGGGATTAATTATGATTAAACACTCACGTACGACACAATTCCTCATTAATGCAAGCGTGTGACTAAATTTTTTATGACCTTTTCATCTTATAATATGTGCTTTATTCTGTCAATGTAATATTTTAATTCAATATTATTTTTTATGTAATACATCTATTAATGCACAAATTATACAAAAGCTAGCTTGGATCATAATTAAAATCTAATACCTAATCAAACTACATAGGTAGTCTTTGCTTTCCGGTCTTACAAAAACTTTGAAACACTTTAGTAATTTAAATTTAATTAATTACTGCAGAATTAGTATTTTGGCTCTTTACAATATTTACCACAACTTTCTGAGTTTCTGATTCTATTTAATTTGGTTATGGCAAACACTTGCATGCAACGGATGTAAATAGCACTATTTCAGACGGATCGGATTAAACCCGCGCTTTGACCCAGTCAACGCGGGTCAACCCGCAAAAAAGTAAAAAAAAACGGTTAAATGAGTACCAACAGTCTCACTAAAAAGTATCATCAAAAATTCGAAACGTATCATCTGTATCATTAAAAAGTAAGGGGTTTGCTAGTTATTTTATATTTGTTTATTTAGTTCAAATTGTGATTTTTTCCATTCGAATTAATCTTTAGAGCTTAGTAGTTTAGAGTTTTATTAGTGTTCATAATTTTTTAAAGAGCTCATGTTTTTTAGGGGTTTTTTTAGGGTTCATGGTTTTTTAGGGGGTTTATTTTAGTTTTTTTGGGGGGGTTTTTTAGGGTATATTTTGTGTTTTTTAGAGTTTTTTGGAGGGTGTTTTTAGGGGTTTATTTTGTGTTTATTAGGATTTTTTGGGGGGTGTTTTTAGGGGTTTATTTTGTGTTTTTTAGGGTTTTTTGAGGTGTTTTTAGGGGTTTATTTTGTATTTGTTAGGGTTTCTTAATTCTATTTAATACTCATTTCAAACAAATTAAATCAATTTATTTTAATTTTAGGGTTCACTAATATTTTTTTGGGTATATATTTTTGGGGAACAAATAAAATTGCCAAAAAAAAAAATACAAAAACAAGTACAAAAAATTACCAAAAAAAACTGGGAAAAACCGAAAGAAAAAAAAATAGACGGGCGCGTGGGCCCCACGTGCCGCGCGTGGGCGCGCGTGGACCCACGCGCCGTCTGAAATAGCGCCTGAAATAGGGTGAAATAGGGGGTGTTGCATGGAATACCTTCTCTTTGGTTATTTATTTTACCTTAATACATTACAATAAAAATGATCTTTAGAGACAATATTATTAGAGATGACAAATGCCCGTCACTTATAATTGACTTAAGTGACCACATATCATCTCTAACAATCACATGTCATCAATCGTGATAGTTTTTACACTACAACAAAAAATATTTTTTGCAATGAAATCATATCGTCTCAAATAGAGCGGTCTTAAAAATTTGTCCCAAACAAATTAAATACCATTTTAAGTGACATCAATATTGTCACAAAAGAGATGACATGTGATATTTAGAGACAACATGTCGGTACTTAAGTCTATTATAAATAACGACACTTGTTGTCTTTAATAATATTGTCTCTAAAGATCATTTTTATTGTAGTGCTGATAGAATGTGAGGTACGCGCGAGATGTACTACACATTTTTTTATATTTTATTTGATTTAATGATTAATTTGCTACTATATTATATTTATCTTAATAAATCCAACGAATGTACAATGCGATTTGTGCAATACGACATGCATGTATCTCTCTCAAAAATGCAGGATCGAAATTGGGCGTACGTATGCATAACATTTAAGTTTTTAATTCGGATGAAATACTTTGTTCCCACCAATAAATGTATGATTGCAGTTCTCTTTTTTTCTTTAATTTCAATTTCTTATTGTTTGGTTTAATTTTACAGTTATATACTAGGGCTGATTCTACCCAATTAAGATTTATAATTATTTTGTAATATTTAATTTTCAATTTTTATTTAATAATACATTATTATGGTTGATTTTTCTCATAAGTAGAATTTTTATATTTTTAATCTCAATTTCATGCTGATAAATGTTGACCAGGGTGTATTGTGCTATATTTAGATATTATTTATAATAATAATTGCTAAAATAATAAATTTGATTGTGGGAATAGATGTTAAAATATAGTCATGAACAAATTAAAGGATTTCATGTTGAAGTTTTCTAATTTGTGATAAATTGAAATACTTGGATCCAAGATTTGCACATATTTATTTTATTTCCTTATAAAAACAAACAACGTTGAGAAAGTATCATCACAAAATTTGGAAGGTGAACCAACGAAAGAAAGTACATAATTAATTAAACACAGATTAATGGAATGCAAAGTACAATATAATTATTATTCCAATTCCAATTCCAATATTGTCTGATCCCACATTACTGGTTCTTGAAGTGGTGAAATCTTGGCAGTTCCCATATCAAAAACCCACCAATTCTCAACTCCATGATGAGTAAAATAAACACTATTCTTCCTACACCCCACCTTATTTGCATCAACACCCATGCAACATTCATCCTCAACAAACAAAGCCCTATCTCCAATCCCCTCCATTTTCACCCACAAAAGCTCACCAACATCAAGCCTAAACACCTCAACATCATCCACAACATCAATCCATTTCTTCGAAACAAGAAAAACCACCAAGATTTCCCCATCAGATTCAACTAAAAACTCCCTAAATTGCCTCGAAACCTTACACGGCACAGCCCTATTCCCACCAACGCCCGTGACTCTAAAGCAAGATCCAACTTCCTCAATCACAACAACACTCCCCTGCAGGCTCAAAGCATAGAATTTCCCCTCGAAACCAATAGCATTGCTAAACTGCATGTTCTTCCCTTCATTGTCATAACGCTCCTTGATATTGCAATCCTCCATAATCCATCCTCTCTCACCATCATCCTTCTCTCTCTGAAATCTATGGAACGCAAAAGCCGGCGAAGAAGAGCCCGTTAGCACCATCATGCTGCAGCCACCGCGGTATTTGGGAGGTGATGACCACGTGCAGAGTTTGAAATCAAGATTTGGATTCCAAACTGGAAGGTAAGTGTAGGTATGGCGGTTAGAAGGTTTCCATAAATAGCAATCCGACATGTTGGCTGCCATGACTACTAGGTGTCCGTGAGAATGGCCCTTGAAATAAATGCCGGGGCAATAGCTGCTGTGCATGTATTCCTTCCTCATGCGGGACCAATACGGATACGGGTCGACTGCATGGAATTTGATCGCACATCTGTGTGAACGCGCGTTGTCGTGATGCTCCACGCGCTCTTTTGCGTTGATCTCGACCAGTCGTGGCCAACGGTTGGGGCGGCTGCATTTCTTAGAAGGCCATCTCCAAGTCTTGGTGACACAACCGAAAGAAGTGATGTTTTGCATTAGGTTTGGATGTGTTACGATCAAGTTTATGAGGGGTTGGGGAAGATTAGGCCAAGAGGTTGGAATTGGTTGTTCATTTGAGAGCTTGTTTTTCTTCCTTTGATGAGCCATTTTCTGGAGTTAATTTGTTCGATTGAGAGGATTTGATAAGAAGACTAATGTAATATAATGGCCTTATATCTTAAATGAATAGTTGCCGCCGTGGCCTCCAAGATTTGGGTTCATTTCTTTGTATATGTTAATGTTATAGAAGAATTGTTTAATGTGTATGATTAATTGAATTCAATTATAATTTATATGACAGCTAGCTTGTGCTGCAAGAATCACAAAAAAAATAATACTAAAAAGTCAATCGTTAACTTACTTGGGGGCCGTTTTCATTGAGATTATTAAATATATATTATATAAGATACTTTTTTCGGTATAAGTTATTACAAAAATATCACCAATGTTTCGCTGATTCAAATAATTACAAAATTATCACCATTTTATCTATAAGAAAAATAAATATTTATATTTTTCAGTATTATAAATGATATTTTTTAATATTAAAAATAATAATTTTTTTTGAATTAAATAATGACAAAAAATCCACCACCTTCTTAAATTGGTGTGGAGATGAAAATTGTAAAATTATATATAATATTTTTATTAATTTTTATATATTTATTTAGTTTTGGAATAATATGAAATCTAAAATTAGATAAAATATTTAAATAATAAATATATTATTATACAATAAAGATCAAATTTTTTGACAACAAGTAAATATCTTTCAATATATATATATATATATATATATATATATCAATTTCTAGGAGTTAATGAGATCTTGCCACGTCAACTCTAGATACCCCTCGCTACAATTATAAATAGGGATCTTCATATCTAGATATTGAAAAATCACACCGGAAATCATGATTGAAGAGCTCAAGAAGTTGTAGAAAATTTCCCTACGAAGTTCTTTCTGACATTCAAGGCTGACAGTAAGATTCAAATCATTCTTTATCGAAGTCATTTCAAATCCAGCTTCCGATCTGGAATCAAAGTTCTCAACCCTCCAAACATCATAATAAAGTTTTAATATCTCAAATTCAACGTTCAATCCGAAATCAAAGTTGTCGGCCCATGGTTAACCTTATCAAAGTTCAAACAACAAGTTCGAGAAGATCAAAGAGATAAATTTATAACTGTGAAGATTTCAAAGACCTTTTGAAAATCAAGCTTTATAGAGAAGAATCAGATGAAGAATAGAGATTAGATCCGTATAAATATATTTCATCCGAAAATCATTCTATTTGTACACTATTGTGTTTTACTTAAATAGAAAAAAAATGTTACGAATTTTGGTATGCCCAGTGGGACCATCTCTACATCTCATCTCTTCTCTTCATGAGTTCTCAATTATCAAGATGTCGGCAATTCTAAAAGAGCAAGAAACAAAGGATGGGAGCAAACCTTTTGAGAAATCTCCAAGTGAAGAAGAAGCGACTATAAATCTCGCCATGGGCCTATTCAAGTCCTCTAATACATGTCACAATCCATGAAAATAAAAAGGGCAATGCTCCTTGATAAGAGCCTAAACTATCTTCTAAAGCTCATTGGTAAAAGTCAAAACTATCTAAATTCTTTAAGAAATGTTCAAACACTTCTTGATAAGAGCCTAAACTATCTTCTAAAGCTTCTTGATAAGAGCCCCAAACCATCTAAACTCTTCAAAAATGCTCAAACGCTCCTTAATATGATCACCTAAAAAATATCTTTCAAAGTTCCTTAATAAGAGCCTAAACTATCAATAAAGATCATATACATGGGCAAAAACTAGCTAACATCATATCTTCGAAGAAATGCCCATGAAAACTCAATAACACTAGTATAAAAGATCTATAAATTCAAATTCAAATCAAAGACTCACGGACACGAACATAAAAGGTCTACAAGTACAAATACAAGTTGAAGGCTCCTCGATATGAGCATAAATTATCCAAGTTCAAGAAGGCTCATCGATATGAGCATAAACTATCCAAGTCAAAATCTTGAAGGCTCCTTGATACGAGCATTTACTATCTAATAAATTCAAATTTGAAAAACTCCTGAGTATGGGTATAAAATGTTCAAAAATTGAATATCTCCTTGATGTGAGTATAAACTATCTAAAAATTCAAATTAAAGAACTCTTGAATATAAGTACAAACTATTCACAAGTTAAAATTCAAGACTCGTTGATACGAGTATAAACTATCTAATAAATTCAAATTTGAAGAACTCCTGAGTATGAGTATAAAATGTTTACAAATTGAATATCTCCTTAATAAAGTATAAAGTATCTAATCAAATTCAAGAACTCTTGAATATGAGTATAAACTATTCACAAGTTAAAATTCAAAAAACTTTGACACGCGGATATAAATTATCTAATGAATTCAAGTTCAATAACTCATTGATACGAGTTTAAACTATCTAAACAGTTTTCAAGACTCATTCATTTCAAACAACAGGTCGTCCATAAATAAGTCTCGATGGGGCATTTGTAGAGATGAAAATTGCAAAATTATATATAATATTTTTATTGATTTTTACATGTTTATTTAGTTTTGGAATCATAAGAAATCCTAAATTAGATAAAATATTTAAATAATAAAGATATTATTATATGATAAAAATCAATATTTTTGGCAATAAGTAAATATCTTTCAAAAGATATATATCAATTTTCAAGAGTCAATGAGATCATGTCATGTCAACTTTAGATACCCCTCCCCACAACTAAAATAGGGGTCTCCATATTAGTTGAAAAATTACACCGGAAGTCAATATTGAAGAGCTCAAGAAGTTGGAGAAAAATCTCTACGGAGTTCTTTCTGATATTCAAGGTGTTCCACTGAGATTCAAGTCGTTCTTTGCCGGAGTCATCTCAAATTGCAGTGTCCGATCCAGAACTCAACCCTCCAGACGGCGGTATAAAGTTCCAATGCCACAAATCCAATGTTTAATCTGAAAAGATCAAAGAGCCAAATTTGCTCTGAATATTTCAAAGCTAGTTTGAAGATCAAGTTTTGAACAAGGATGAAAATATCGCGATATATCACAAATATATAGCAAATTTTAATATTATGATACGGATATGGTGGAGAATGTATTTTTTCCAAGGTATCGGCGAAATATTGCGCAATATCACAATATATTATGATTTTTATTTATATTTCTATAATATATTTAGATTTTTATTTAATACTATTTTTTTGTGGTCTTCTTCATTATAAATATTTCGGCTGCAATATGTCTTGATTCTATGAATATGGGTGGCACTAATCATAGTGAATTGTCCCAAGATTCATATGCTTTTTATACATATGCGAGTTCACAATTTGATTGGACTACAAAATGTATATAAAGGTTAAGCGCATGTGCATAAATATATCCAGAGTTACTGATACGACCAATCAAAACGGAAGCTTAACGAATCGAACACACGTCAACTTGACAAATGCTTCAGCCCAAATAACCACTGGAATTAAGAGTAATAATACTCTAAATAATCTGATCTAAACACCCAATAAAATTCGAACAAGGATTAAACCTAAATCAACACAGATTAACCCCAAAAACCCAAATAATGACGCGATTGAAAACCTAAGCAGACAAAGTCAGATTAATCTCAAATTTTAACACAAAGTACAATCTAAAGTCATAAAAAACATATCCAAAATTCAAAAAAAACGCATGAGTAAGTTTTGATTTGGCTCGGAGGTCGATTTTCTGACTTCTAGGGCTTAATTAGGGCTCGAACGTCTTATATAAATTGTTTCTGGACTTGGACAACTTTATGGATGAAATTGGTGATGCTAGGATGGTTAGGGATGAGTATGGAGTATGAGTGGAGGTGTGATGGTGGCTGGAACGAAGTGGAACGATGGAAAATGAAAGATAACAATGAATCTTACCCGAAACGAACCTCGGATCGACGAGAATTGAAAACGTGCCTATGGAGCAATCTTCATGGCTGCCTAACCCGTACACTACTGGATGCACAAATGAGACTAAAGATTTCAAGTTTGAATTCGCCAAAAATCAAACTCTACCAAGGTAACGATTTGTTTGTGAGACAGGTTGAAGTGTAAAAGCTATTTCATTCAAAACCAGTCTAAATCACAAATAATGTCAATAATAATTTAAATACTAGCCTGGGGCGCGAAAATAAAAAGTATTTGGGCTTGGTATTTTTGAACTATACTTAAAAATAAAATAAATAAACTCTCTGGCCCAATAACACCTAGAAAAGCTGTGATAATTGGGCTTCTAATTAAATTAAATAAAATAAACTACACTAATGGATAAATAATTAAATCAAGCTGATTTAATTATGTACGGCACGTCCATGCATGGCCACGACCTCTTAGCTGCAACTCCGGGTTCAATTCCTCAGTGCTTATCCCGGTCTCATCAGTTACTCTAATGTATGAGTTGGTACCAATATTATTTGGAACAAGATTGCATTCCACCTGTGGAGATTGGCCCATTGCCCTTTTATCTCTCTCGGCCCATTGCCTTTTAATTCTCCTTGGCCTAGTTGTTGGCCCGTTTACCTTTTAATCTAAATTACTATATATTATTACCCTAAACCTAATTTACCTTATTCTGATCCCTCCCCCTCTCTACTTAACCTCTCGCGCCTCTTCATCTCTCTAAAAGCCCGATCTCTGATATTTTGATCTCGATAGCTTGGTGCTTTGAAAAGCTTTCTTCTCTGGTTTCTTTAGCTGGATCTCTGGCCCTCGGTATCCTAAAAGGCTGTGAGTTGAGAGAGAGTGTGAGCCCTTGCCTGCTGAGCTTGATTTATCGGGCTTCAAAGCCACCAATCCCACTGTTCAACCCCTTTGTGGCTTGTGTCTATGTCGCCGAAAGTTGCAGTGCCCCCGACGGGAAAGATCTAAGCCTACGTGTCTCAAAGACACATCTTTCCCAACTCTACAACTTTCTATTTTCATTCTTTTCTTTATTGTTACAGTTTTTTCTCTTAATCTGCTTCTATTGTGAGTTATTGTGGTGCTCTACCATCTTCTAATCACTTCTGTGTTGCAGACTCAAACTCTGGTGAAATCAGCCCCAAGTCTGTGAAGAAAATAAAGTATGAGACTCTTTGAAAGGCTGTATCATCAAGATTTTGGTCTCAGGTTACTTGAGCAACCGTGAGGTAAACCAGAGAGGCCGAAAACCAAGAGTTAAACCCCTGGCTAGGCTGATACCCAACTGTAGTATCAAAGCCAGGTTCCCTAGCCGGGGGCAATCTCCTACCTCCATTCATCTCATCCCGCCACCGGTAAGGGCCGCGCCACTTCGCCCCCGACGGGCTCAGATAAAAAAGGTAAGTCCGACATCTTCCCTGCCTGGTAGAGCCGGCTCTGGTATAATCCATAAACCCTAAAAATCCTATGTGTGGTATCTTGCGATCCTGCCTTATATCTTGCTTCCGCTTTACTATCTCTTGAAACACTTTAACATTCAAGGTCATCTTTGACCCTAACTTACGGTTCAGATTGTCTGAATTCCCCTTTGGGTCTTCTCGTGTGAGTTGCCCGGTCAGCAGGGTTAGGAAATGTGTTCTTGAGTTTGTTCTAGGGCTCAATCTGCCTTCTGCTGTAATCTCTATGGTTTTTTATGTTTCTGTGGATTTTCTCTGCCTGTGTTTGTTGGTATTCTGCCTTTTTGATTCCTGTTTTTGATCTCTCTGTGATCTTGGTGGAATTTGAGTGGAACTCTATGTTTTTTGAGTTCCTGTGAACTGACTCTAGTGATTAAGTCAGCTACTTTTGTCTGATTCAAGTGTGGGATTGTTCTGAGTCACCCTTTGCTCCACAGATAAATCTGTGCTGAGAACTGGGCTAGCCTCAGCACTATATTCCCCGGAGAACTTGATTTCAGTGGCTTGGAGTGTTATCTCATGTTTTTCTAAGTGTTTTATTGTGTTATCTCATGCTGTGTTTCTGGTATTCTGTTGTTTATCTGGTGTGATTTTGGCTTCTATACTTGCTCTGCATCATGAATAACCTTCATATGGTTCCATTCAATGGTAAAGATGATTTTCAGGACTGGAAAACAAAAACTGAGTGCATTTTGGTCAAAGAAAAAGTAAATAAAGCTATTTTGACTAAAATCAATGAATCTGTGGAGGATGAGAAAATGCATGAATTAAATGATAGTGCTAGAGCTACCATTTTGTTAAATTTAAGCAGTTCTATGGTCAGAAAAGTGTCTCATCATAAGTGTGCAAAAGATTTGTGGAATAATCTGAATTCTCTGTATACTGCCACATCTGAAGAGTCTGTTTATTCCTTGCAAAATCAACTGATGACTTATCAGATAGATACCTCTAAAGATATTGACACTAATATGGAAGAATTCAATAAATTGCTTCAGGAGTTGAAACTTGTTGGTGACCATACTCTTGAAAAATATGCTCCCCAAATCTTGCTTGGTGCTATACCTGAGTCATTTTCTGAAGTTAAATCTGCTTTAAAATATGGTGGTTCAAAGGTTACTTGTGACATGATTGTGACTGGGTTAAAAGCAAAATAAAATGAGCTTAAATTGCTGAAATCCAAACTCCTGCACAATGAAATCTTGTATGTGAATAGGAATAACAACAGAAATTCTCATCATGGCTTCAATTAACCCTTAAATCCTGAGAATCCTAGTGTGCTTGTTGCTGATAGGCATAGAAGAGATATGCAATTAGGGCAAAATCAACATTTGAATCATGAATATGTTCATAATCATGCCCATGCATCTAATTATGCTCATAATCATGCTCATGCATCAAATTCTGCTCCCAACCATACTCAGAATCATAATTTTGATCAGAAACCAAGAAAAGCATGCTGGAATTGTGGAAAACCAGGACACTTCTCTAATAGATGCAAAATGCCTAAAAGGAACAAAGGTTATGTGAATTATGAGCCAAAACAGCATGCTAATAATGTGTATGATGATGATGGTATCTACATGGTCTATGATGCATATGATTTCCAATTTATAAATTACACAAATGTTGTCTCTAAGAATGTGCACAATGATGAGTGGCTCATTGATTCTGGTTGTACCTTTCATGTCACTCCTCATAGATATATGTTTCACAATCTGCATTTCATGAACTCTGGGCATGTTGCCTTAGCTGATGGTCAAAATTGTGAGATACTTGGTAGAGAATATATATGTTTAAAATTTGAGAATGGAAGCATGCTCACATTGAATGATGTCAGATATATCCCTAAGTTGAAATTTAGTCTGCTATCTGTGTTTAAAACGGCTGACAAGATACTTGATGGTTCAGTAAATTACTTGAGATTCAAATTTGAAAAAGACTCCATGCTTTACTTCAATGCTCCTAGGAAATGGGACTTATATATTGTGCATGCTGAATCTGTGTATGATGATAAGACTGCATTATGGCATGCTAGACTAGGGCATATGAGCAATAAAGGACTTGAAATATTAAATAAAGCTGGTGTTTTTGGAAATGACAAAGTGACAAGCATACCTTTCTGTGAACCTTGTCTGATGGGAAAACACCATAAATTTCCCTTTCCTGTATCTGTTCCCTACCCTAGAAAACATGTTAGTTCTGAAATACTTGAATACTTGCATGTTAATGTATGCGAGCCTTCTAAAGAACCCACTCATGGTGGTAATGTGTACTTCTTGTCCATAATTGATGATTTCTCTAGAAAAACTTAGGTCTTTCTCATGAAAAATAAATCAGAAGTTTTTCAAAAGTTTTCTAAATAGGCTGTTGAAATCCAAAACCAAACTAAGAAGAAAATAAAGTGTCTCAAAACTGACAATGGCCTAGAATTCTGCAATCTTTCTATGGATACTTGGTGCTTAGATAGAGATATAAAGAGGCATAAATCTGTCCCCTATAATCCACAACAGAATGGGGTTACATAGAGAATGAATAGAACTCTCGTTGAGAGAGTTAGAAGCCTGTTATCTGCTTCTGGGCTTGATAAACAATTCTGGGGGGGAAGCCTTAATGACTGCATGTTATTTAATCAATAGGTCTCTGACGCGCTGTCGTTTCGCGCGCAAAAATATATTTATAAACTCCTGTGCCCACAGCGAGCGTAGCTAGCCAATGAGTACGGGTCGATCCCACAGAGAGCTGTTGCGATTCTATCTTCAAGTAACCAATCAAAAGGGGTCTTTGGTGTTGTCACTAAACTGAATGTAAATCTGCAAAATAAACTAAAGAAAACTATCAAATAACAAAAGATTCTGGCATTTGAATTAGATCTTGGTTAAACATAAAACAACTCGATCATGGGCACACCGATTTTCATACATGATAGGTCATCTAGTTATGGTGACCGGATTCCTCTCATGCGTCTCCTCATCCATCCTTTCATTTTAGGTTTAAAGATGATTCCTCTTCGATTAAACCCCTAACCAGTTACCCACCTCCCGATTCCTCTAAGAGATGTAAGCAAGCAAGCAGCAGTGTGCCCTAGACAGACCCAGATCTGTTGTGTTCAACTGATTCTTCTTGTGCCCACAACACCCCATTAATTCCCTTATTACTATATGAACCGACACAAAGTCACAATTCACCAATTCAATTAATATTGGTGTGCCCTCTTTACCTAACGAGTGATCAGCCACATTGGGCACTTCAGACACACACTCACGTGGAACAAGGCACAAGAATTAACGGAAACTAATCATGCATTACTATGCCCATTTCGGCCTCACGAGTCCTGATTTATGCTTAATCCAATTTCATCATTCAAACGCCAGAATTAAAGATCTAGCTGAGAAGGCTAGACATAATTAAACTTGCAGAATTTAAAGACATAAAATAAATAAGAACTTACGGATTTAATTAAGAAAAAACTCGACTCCAACATCGATGAATATGAACATAACCTAAGTCCCGAAAGTTTAAGACCTTTCGGATTGTTTGGCTGCCTAAGCAGCGTACAGAAAATAAATTGCAGAAATGTAAAGTGTTTCAGAGTGTCTAAAAGCTTCCCCCTAAAACTCCCGTTTTCTAAAAATTAAACTTGTTTAAATAGTTACATTTCCGAGTAGAGTCTCCCCCACAGGCGGGGGTCTTCTGCTGAAAATCCGGAACGGCGTGCCCTCGCTGACTTGACTGGATAAGCTTCAGCTCCAACAAATCCCTATTTTTTAGGGATTGCTCTTATCTCCTCAGATTTAGCTTTATCTCCTCGTCTGAGCTTATCCTTCTGTTGCAGCACCTTCCAGGAGTCCAGCTTAGCTCCAACTCTCCCGCGGATAATGTAGCTATCTTCCCGCCAGCTGTTCTTCAACTAAATCCCGAATTCCACTGGAATGCCCATTCTGGCCTGTGGTCGAGTCTGTGCGAGTACTGTGGGCACGGCATCGTCTATCAGCTCCATCCGTATCTGATATGCCCACTTCACTGACCGAATGTGGGATGGATACTGAGGACGTCCCATGTGCCTCTGATGAACGTATGTGCGAGATAATCGTGAATATTTGGGCATAAAATGCCCCTTCCGCCAGACTCGACTCTTGAAATGCCCTTTGACCGCAACCTGGTTCTTTTCGACTCAAAACACACTAAAAAGGACATTTATACACGATAAAATGCCCCTAAAAACACGAAATAAATGGACTTATCAGTCTCCCTCTATTCCCTTGTGTGGTAAACTGCCTGAATCTGTATTCTATAACAAACATATTTGCTTGCTCAACTTGAGAATATTTGGTTGTGCTGCTTATGTGCATCAAAAATTGAGTAAAATTGAACCTAGGGCAAGAAAGTGCATATTCCTAGGATATCTTGAAGGGGTTAAAGGCTATAGACTTTGGGATAAGGGGGTACCAGGTTTTAAAACTTGCACAAGTAGAGATGTAACCTTTAATGAATAAGATTTCCCATGTTTGATTGAATCCTCATACTCTGATGCTCCAAGTGAGGTGGAAAAAATGCATAACTTCCTGTTTTCTCATGTTGCTCCTAGTAAGGTGGATGTTTTCACTCCTATGCATCCTGAAGTATTGAATAATGAAATTGAAATTGATCATGTGCAGAACAATAATGATACCTTGCATGAACCTGTGGTTGATATTGATGTGAATGATTCTGCTTCTAATACTGGATCTGGTAATTCAGATAATATGATTGTATCTGATAATGAGACAAGTTCTAATTCTGAAAATGAGTCTGAAAATGTTTCTGAATATGTGCCTGAATCTGAAAATTTGGATAATTATCAGCTTGCTAGAGACAGACCCAGAAGAAATGTGAGAGTACCTATAAGATATGATGATTATAACTTGTCTTTATATGCTTTTAATGTGTTTAGTAATGTGGATAAGATTGAACCCAAGACATATAAAGAGGTTGTGAGCTCTCCTGAATCTGACAAATGGATTGTTGTTATGAAAAGTGAAATCAAACCATTGCATGATAACAATACTTGGGTGCTTGTTGAAAAACCTGAAAGTTGTTATGTGGTTGAATGTAAATGGTTGTATAAGATTAAGCAAAAAATTGATAATGTCAGATATAAAGCTAGACTTGTTGCAAAGGGCTTCACCTAGAAAGAGGGCATAGAATATAATGAGATATTTGCTCCTGTGGTAAAATTCACAACTGTGAGAATAATGCTTGCCTTAACTGCACACTTTGATTGGGAACTTAAATAGATGGATGTTACAACTGCATTTCTACGTGGTGAACTTGAAAATAATATATACATGCATCAGCCTGAGGGATTTATAAATGAATCTCATCCTAATCATGTGTGTCTGCTAAAAAAATCTCTCTATGGTCTGAAACAATCTCCAAGGCAATGGAATATTAAATTTGACAAATGCATGCAAAGTATGAATTTCACTAGGAGTAAGTTTGATCATTGTCTTTACTACATGCAATCGAATGTGCCTATGTTCCTTCTTCTCTATATGGATGATATGTTATTAATTAGCCCCTGTTTAAAAACTATTGAGCATGTTCAGACATGTTTATGTGCTAATTTTGACATGAAAGACCTTGGTGATGCTAGAAAAATATTGGGAATGAACATAAACAGAAACAGGAAGAACCATACACTTGTTTTGCACCAAACTTCATATATTGACCAAGTGTTGAAGAAATTTAATATGGAAAGTTGTAAACCTGTTTCTGTGCCTCTTGCATCTCATTTCATGCTGAGTAAAGATCAATCCCCTAAAAGTGAATTTGAGATAAATAGCATGCAAGGTGTCCCTTATGCAAATGCCATAGGCTCTGTGATGTATCTAATGATTAGTACAAGGCTTGATATTGCTTATGCTATTTCATGTTTAAGTAAATATATGGCTAATCCAGGTCTGCCTCATTAGGAAGCCTTGAAATGGCTTCTGAGATATCTGAAATCCACTATAACTAGTGGTTTGATCTTTTCTAGATCTGCTGATGGTGTGAAATGTGTGGGTTATGTTGACTCAAATTATGCAAATGATAGGGATCATAGAAAATCAACAACTTCTTATGTGTTTACTTTATGTGGTGCTTGCATAAGCTGGAAATTTCAATTACAGAGTATTGTTGCTTTGTCCTCTACTGAGTCTGAATATATAGCTGCAACTGAGGCTGTGAAAAAAGCCATTTGGCTCAATGGTATGTTGACTGAAATAAAATTCATTGATGATAAACCATTGCTATATTCTGACAGCCAATCTGCTATACAATTGTGCAAGAATCCTGTGTTTCATGATAGGACCAAACACATAGATGTGAGATTCCACTTCATTAGAGATATTGTGGAAAAGGGAGAAGTGCTGCTGGATAAAATTCCTTCAAAGTTCAACCCTGCAGACATGGGCACTAAGTGCCTTCCAGTTGCAAAGCTAGAAGCCTGCAAGAGTTCCTTAAACATGGATCTAGGTTGAACTATGAAGGATATAAAGTATCTCAGGCCTAGTGTCTGAATACCTAACCTGCCTCTAAGGGCAGTATGATACTTGGTGATTTCCCATTTGTTGGTATTAAGGTAGGTACAATCCAATCAAGGAAAGCCATAACAAGGCAGGAGATGGAGTGATTGGGTTGGTCTCTAGTGTTGAGACTGAGATAAATACGCAGAGTATTTATATCTCCCTCTCATACTTTGTCTTTGTGATGAGTATGAGTAAAAACGCTGTGATGATCAACTCCAAAGATGGAAAACACTTCCTTGGTGACACAAAAGACCAATGTGCCAAAGGTGGATATGTGGAGATTGACCCATTGCCCTTTCATCTCTCTCGGCCCATTGTCTTTTAATTCTCCTTGGCCCAGTTGTTGGCCCGTTTACCTTATAACCTAAATTACTATATATTATTACCCTAAACCTAATTTACCTTATTCTGATCCCTCCCCCTCTCTACTTAACCTCTCGCGTCTCTTCATCTCCCATGAAGCCAGATCTCTGATATTTTGATCTCGATAGCTTGGTGCTCTGAAAAGCTTTCTTCTCTGATTTCTTTAGCGGAAGAATGGAGATTGGATCCGTGTAAATATATTTGATCCGAAATACATTCTATTAGTACACTATTTTGTGTTTTATCAAATTAAATACAAAAATTTATGTTACAATTGGATCCGGGTTAAAATACCCGTCTAATAAATTTTGACCCGTCAAAAGGCCTTACATATTTTTTTTGAATGGAACAAAATTCATTTAAATTACGAAATATAAGAATAAACAAAATCATAAAGCCATTTAGGAAAGTTTGATCAAAATCCAAACAAAACCTATTTTCTGTTAGAGACTATCCACATTAGTGATACTCATCCAACCTAACCTTCAAATAAAATATTAATTTCTCTCTCTTTTAAATCCACAACCCGCAACCTTTTAAAATTTGCATTCCATTAGTGACACTAATCCAAACTAACCTTTAAATAAAATATTAATTTCTCTTTCTTCCAATTTACATAATATATTTATCATTTTATTTTTTTAATAACATATTATTAATAATAATATGTTACTATATTTAAAAAATCCTAATGGAATTATTAGATATATTTTTTGAATTCATAATTAAAAAAACCATACAAGTATATATTCATAATTTACTTGACAACAAAATGAAAATTACAAGGGTTAAAACAAAGTAAAACATAATTAAATAAACTAAAATGAGAACACATGAAATTCTAAATTATGAGTACATAAGATGTAAATTACATATCAATTAGTGTTGAATTTTTACCATATATGCTCGATCAAGTCCTTTTGAAGAGCGCTATGAGCCTCTCTGTTGTGAAGTTGATCCATATTACCCATATAAGCCGACAACTTGTGATGCATTCGGTAGAGTAGTGAAAATGTTCGGCATCTGACAGTCTCTTGGTGTTGAGCGAACAACTTATGCTTTTGAGTCATAAGAGATGTAACAGACTTGACAAATGCAGTCCATGAAGAATATATATCATTGTTTAGTGTCTAATTGTGTTGTTTTATTGTAGGAATTTTGCAATGTTTAGTAAATTATTTTCTGGTATTTTATGTTGTTATGTGTTGATTTTGTGTGTTTATTTTCACTTATTGCTCTAATGGTGGATCACGCCAAGTTGAGCAAAACTTGAGCTTTTGATTACAAAAGTAGGATTTTTAATGGCATTTAGGTGGCAAGCGGCAAAGTCGAAATTTGAGCCGGATAGTCAAAGGAAGGATCAAGATGATGAGAACAAGTAAGAATTGAATGGCACTGGATTTCACTCGAAGTTGAAACACGGAGCAGAAGGACCCGGCCCCGACCTCGCGTGCACTGCACACCCGGACGCCCGGCGCCCGCATCACCCGCAGCGCCCCAGCGCCCTCAGCCGCACGGCGCGGCCGTGCCCACCCCCACGATCGCGCGGGGGAGTTTTCGGAGAAACAGCCCTGCAGGCGTGCACCTAGCGCCGGCGCGCATGGCCTTCCTATTCCCACGGGCGGCCAGCACCCTGCCGGCGCGCGGGGTGCCTTTTTTCATCTCCGGATCAGTTTTTCCTCTTTTATTCAGTGCAATTTCACTCCATCTCCTTCTTCAAATATCACAGCTGGAATTATTTATTCATGGGTGAAGACTTTTGGGGTACTCTAAGTAGTAGGAATATAGGGTGTAATTATCACGAATAATCTCCCTTTTTGATTTTGGTCTCATTTTTCCCTACAAATCTTGCTAAAAATCTCCCTCATTAATGCTCTCTTACCATCAAACCTTCACATCACCTTTTATCTCTCCTCCCATTTTCTCTCTCTCGATTCTCTCTCTCCCTTGATATCCTTCAATTGATTTTGGGGATATCAATCGCACTCAGTCCCATTCATCATCACTCTCATACTTTCACTCATCATTCCTCACCACTTCATCTTCTCCACTTTATCTCTCCATTTTTCTCTCTACACACGTTCACCACCTTCACCATTTTTGTACACCATTTTCACTACCACCACCACCTTTCAAGAGAGAAAGAAACGAGGAAGAAGAGAGGCAAGCAAGCTTTGGTTAAAGAAGAAGAGATGGAAAGAAGTTCTGACTCTGAGCCGTCCGCGGAAGCTAGGCTCGATAGGAGGTTCTTCCCTTGGTATTTTCTTTCTTTAGCTTAGTTAATTTGTGGGGGTTTGTCCCAAAAACTCTTGAAACATTGAATATTGTAGAAGTTTATGTTATTTTTATTTGGTTATGAGATGATGAACTCTTATGATAATTGTGTTGTTTCGAGCATGATTATGGGCTAATCTCTCCATTAGGGGGTAGAGAATCGATTTAGTTTTGATCTATGCTTGTGATGGTTGGTTGTTGTTGTTAGAATTATTTCTATCATGTTGAGTACTTGGTCACTACTTAGCATTGCTAGGTTTTAGATGAGACCGAAAGGAGATTCTAAATTCCGATCAAGGTTCCTTCAACGTTAGGTGGATTAAGTTCATAAGCCTAAAATATTGATCTTGCTCGTATAATATAGCCGATAGGGGTTTAATGGATAGACGATGACAGTAATTGAAGTTAAACCACTTAAGGGGTCTATTGTGTGTTTAAGATTAACATAACCAACTTGAAGCAAGCTAAGTGATAAACCGATGAGAGAATCTACACCCTAATGCTCTTATCATAATCCTTTCATTTCAATCTTGATCTTGTTGTGATTTTCACTTTATTAGTTAAATTGCATGTTTTAAATTCCTTAATTAAAATCAACCTAAAAATCCATGATTAGAGTGTTTAGGTTTGTATTTCGTTGTTCAAACATGTTGCATGCACAGCTAAATCGGATAATTGCCCACACGAAGTCTTCATTGAGAGATCAACTCGGGTTAGCTCGTCGCGTCTACAATTGACCCCGTCCAATTACAGGTTCGGTTAGAAGTGGTTTTGCGTGTCGAGTCTAGATCGGAAATTAATTTGGGACTTAACGAAACAATCATCGATGAGATAATATGTCCTATATATCATTTTGGTGACCATTGACGATTTAACTAACCTGTGGTGACCAACCTTTTAAAATATTACTAAAAACTGGAGATTGATGGAGAACATTAATATCATTGCACGCACCTGGTGTTCCAAAGAACGCATGTCATATCCATAAATCATATGATGCAACATCTTCCAAAATGATTGTTGGCTTTCCACTTCTTCCTATAAATTGTCCATCCCGAGCAGTAAGATAATTTTTCCATTCCCAATGCGTGCAATCAATACTACCAATCAAGCCAGGGAAACCACGTTGTTCCATAACATAAAGTAGTCTTGTCAAATCTTGTTGATTAGGCCTTCTAAGGTGTGTATTACCGAAACATGAAATGACACCGTCTACGAAATGGATGACAATATCTCTTTGTAACCATTGCACTCATTCATAAGTATTCATCAACAACATCGGCTGATGTCCCATAAGCCAACACCCTCATGGCTCATGTACATGTTTGCAATGGTGAAAAACATTTTCTACTTGTGCAATCAGGCATCTGTTGAAAATATTCATCATTAGTAGTAACGACATCCACTATATGAAGAAAAAGTGATTTCTGCATATAAAATCGCCACTGAAAGAGCTCCGAAGAATACTTCGGATTAGAGATAAAATATTCTTTCATTAAACGCTCCTCATCATTCTCACATTCTATATCACAATACCTTCTTCTAATTGTAGAATTTTGAGCTTCTACAACCAGATGAGGATTGGTTAGGAGCATATTCTAGATGATGTTATCGACTTCATGATTTTGTTAATGAACTCGTTCTTCCTATTCATCAAGTTCGTTGAGATTGGAATCATTAGAACTTGAGTTTGATTCTATTGAAGCATTTTCATTGACATACATTTTTCTAAAGGGAAATGAAAATTTCAGCAAAAGAAGTTATATTCGGATTTTTATGTGAGTTCAATTTTGATATGTATTTCATGAGATATTTATAGATGATAAACTCTTGATTTCTATATAATTTATGCTAGTTTGAGGCCTAGTTTGATTGGAGTTCATGTGCATTGCACGTATTTATTGAGAAGTTGCGCATAGTTTTTCATATTTTGTACAGTATCACGTATTTGCTCATTTTGAAAGGATTTGATGCCATTTATTTTATGAGACTCAATTGAGCTTGAAAAGTACCTAATAAGATAGTTGATCGAGTGAGAAGCGCGTTACAACTTGAATCGGGTCAATCAGATGAGAAACGAGCGAAAACGAAGCAAAACGGCGAAGTGTATCGGGAGGCTGCAAAGAGCACGGCCCGTGCTACAAACGGCACGGCCCGTGCCATGAAGAAAACGTGTTTTCGGAGCTTCTGTACTAACGGCACAGCCCGTGCCGCCTGTGACACGGCCCGTGCCACCTGCTGAGCCAGGGCGCGTGTGTTTTGTCATACGGCACGGCCCGTGCCGCACCTGACACGGGCCGTGCCGTCTGTTTCCACAATTTTGAAGTCTTTCCTTGTTAGAACTCTGTATTCCTCAGCTATTTAAGGCCCTGCTTTGTGCGAAATTTGTACCACTTTTTACCCTATTGAAGAGCAAAAAAAGGAGAGAAAAGGCGGAAGAGCGGTAGAGAGCAACTGGATTCGAGATTCAACCCGGCATAAGTTGTTTCTTAATTTTAGTTTGGTTTTATCATGTTAGCTTGGAATGTTCAATTAACTTTCTTTGGATTGTAATTCGAGCATGAGTAGCTAAACACTTAATGATTCTAGGGTTTGCAACACTTATGGTTATTTGATATTTCAATTTATAATATTGTTCCGTTTCTTTATCTGCTTACGTTTCCTTGATTGAATTGCCGTGTGAATTTATTTGGCCATCAAATACACATGTTTATTTGATTATTTATCGCTCAAGAGAGGTTAATTAATTAACGGATTAGAAATACGTAACACGCAATTGCTAGATCGAGAGATTGATATTTTATGTGAGAAGAATAAATCTTTTGTTCATTTTGGAGTTAAATGACAGATTGAGATCGAGAGATAAATTTGGCATTTAATCTACGTTTAAAACTTACTCGAGAGAGAGTGACTAGACATATCTGTGATTCTTCTGCAGATTTGGAAATTAAAAAATGGCTCAGTGTGTTAATTGAAATTGATAATTCCATAGGTGTGCATTCCCTAGAATCCATTTATTCTCGTATTCTTCCATCAACTTATTTGCATCTTTGTTTTCCTATTGCTTTATTCAATCTGTGTTGTTTATTTATTTACAAGCATAAAATTCATTCTGATTATCTAGATAGAATAGAATAATTACAATTGGGTACTTGATTAGGTTGCATAACTAATCTCCGTGGATACGATATCCGTTCTCACCTTTATTTTACTGCAATTTACCTCGTGCACTTGCGAGTGGTATTTTTAGTGAAATAAAATAGCGAACAATAGACAATGTAATTCAATAAGGAATAGTGACATGAATCAGAATCCAACGCACTCATGCTCGATAAGAGCATGTGAGTACATCAGAATGTGATAAGAGCATGTGATCATATTCGAGATAAATGAGAATCAAATGCACTCATGCTCGATAAGAGCATGCGATTACATCAGAAAAATAATATATTCCAAAGTATAAGAATTCAATACAAATAATGTGACAGATGCATGTGAATTTTTGCAGATAAATTGACAATACTTATATCAAAAGAATGCAAATAATGAAACAGTACATGTGATTTTTTGTAGATAAATTGACAAGGCATACAAATCATATTAGCTTTACTTCTACATGTTAGATTTACTTTTGCATGTTAGATTTAGCTCTACTTTTACATGATTGAGACATATGCATGCGGGTTTGTAGGAAAAGAAATAAGAGTAGTGGATATACATAAAATACATTAATTATATATGAGGAAAATAATTCTCACAATTACAAACACTTCCCACAATTATAATTACATTAATTTAATTTTGCCCAAACACAAGGTCAATTAGTCGGTGTTTCATCTCTTCCTCTTTTGGAGATAAGTGGTCTCTCACCAATAATGTGTTCAACATTATTTTTTCCATCTTCAAGGAATCCATTTGTAGCTTTTGGCCCTCCAATTCGAGTTTTTTAGCAATTAACTCATTTTCAGTGTATCTGGTGAGCCTTAATACACGAAGTTCTACATCAACTTCAGATCCAGATTGTATTGCCTTACATTTTCCTTTCTTTTTTGATTTATCTCTATCTGTTGGACGAGAAATAGTCGAATCTCCAGTAGTTGGAGTTTCTGGATTTGAAGGAATATGATACCCCCCATCTTCAGAAGTCGTTGTTCCTTTGGTGCTACCACCATTTTCTTCATCATCTCTCATTTCATCTTCAGAACGAAGCCATGTTGCATCGTTATGAAACGATGCAGCCCACCTTGGATGTTTACTCATAACATCATCATAAACAACCAAGTCTTGAAATTTGTTCCATTCGCTTCATAAATTGTATGAGCTTCCATCTCAATATCCTTCTAGTTCATTCCACTTCTTTTCCTTTGATTTGCTTATTTCAAAGCAGCAACCCACTTATCTGCATTTCACTAAGTCGTTTCATACGACCTTTCGTTGATTCGATATTTTTTGGGATGAGCTCGCCTGAATTTTCTACTTAAGTTTCGTGATATAATTGATGCACCGTGGCCACATTGTGGGATTCTTTTGATTCTTTTCGCGCACAACATCTGTGCTAACGAAGATCCAAGCTAACACAAGGGCTACTACATCTTCTTTCACGCACCAACTTACACATTTTGCTTCTTTTTTTATTTTAGTTCGAGTGTTGAATATTCCTAAACAAATTACGAGAGATATTTTGTGTGGTGGAAAGTTCTTCAGATGATGGAATTTACATGAGGTTTGACGAAAATTGAGAATTTTGATAATATTGAGAAACTTTGTTGATCTTATGAATTTTGAAAATTTTGTGGGCAAAAGTGAGTTCCAAAATTTGAAAAAATTTAGGAGTCATGATAATAATTTGGGTGATTTAGATCCATAACTTAAAATGAAGAAGAAATTTGAGACCGAGAATTTGATGAAATAATATATGTGAGAAAATGAGAGTTTGGGTTGTTTATAAAAACATATCAATATTAGACTCTATTTATAGAGGAAAAATTATGAATTTTGATATAATTTTTTTAATGTTTTTAGATAATTATATAAAAATTTATATTTTAAATTCACGTATGTAAAATTATGTGGCACCAACTAACGTGTGCAGAAGTCAAAGGCGTTTGCATCAAATGTCACACCATTTGATGACTTTCAAATTAATTTTAATTTTCTTATTTTGTTTGTATATAGTGATGTCGTTCTTCAAAAACGTCACGGTGGCGGTAGTCTTAGAAGATGCAACAGCTTATAAAGAGAATGTGTCACATGTTACTGCACCCCGGCCCATCGTTCAGAAATATCGAATATTCGATAATACCTGCAAAATTGACATGTATAGTATATATATTTGATCAATTTGACATATATACATATATATATGATATAAATTAATCTGTTCTTGTTAGGTGTAATTTTTTTATTAACTATTTTATTTTCTAATTACATCACTAATATGCATGTGAATATATATTGTATAATAAAAATGTATTTGATTATTATTATTATTGGTTTAAATCAATTTGATGCTAATCAGTAAATATCATTTTATCCGATTTAAAGGCACTAAATGTGGTGGTGGTTTTTGTTTATTTGTTTGTTACTTTTTTGGTAAAATACACTGTATGGTTGTTTCTTTTCTTTTTTCCATAACATTTTAGGTTAATTATTGTGAGTTAAATTTGAACTTGAGCTCGTTAATGACTAGAGGGTGTCCGCGTATGACATGATTTTTCTTTTTCTTTTTTTTTAAATAAAAAAACAGCTTATTTTTAGGATAGTCACATCAATTATGTAATTGTGTTGAACTTCCCTTTGATTTCGAAAGTTTTACGCCTTGATTTGGTATTTACTTGGTTGGTATCATGTGTTTTGAGATCATCATTTAGTCACTAAACAAATGATTTCTCATGTGTGCGCGCGATGTAAATAAATATCTTTAGTACATAATATTTAATGGATTTAAAATATATTTATATATGTAAATAAAAAAATATTTTACAATGAAATACATTTTTTTTTCTTTTTATGTACCAGTTTAAAATTAAACTAAATTAAATTAAATTTTTGTAAAATCTAAAATGTGTAATAGTTAACCAAAAAATAAAATTTTGAACAAATTCGTCATTTTTTTGACAATTTTTAAAAAGTTTCTTTAACCAATTCAATTACTTTGACATTTGACATCTATGTCTCCAATTTTTTAAAATGTTTTAGTTAACTATATATGGTTTTAGGAAATTTTAGCATTTTTGAAAAAAAAAAATTATGAATATGATTAAAATTAAATGTCTTTTTTTTAGAATTAAAATTAAACGACACATCAACTCTCAAAAACATAAGTTTTTTGTTTTTCGAAAGTAAAGTCTCAAATCTCAATGACATAGTTAACATCCCTTAATTGACGAGGATTTACTGAATTTGACAAAACGTTATACATGCATAATACCCGATCACATAAAATCTAGACCACTTAATTTTAAACCAAATTTACGAATTACCTAAAATTGCACATACTATTACTAAATTCACGTTGTCAGAGTCAATACTTTATTTTATTTGCTCTTTTTTCTTTTTTTACCGTTTCCATTTTCTTTTTGGATACAGACCGTTGGTACCATTGATGAACCAATCTTTCTGTCTACAAAAATCTGCACTCCTCTCTCACACACACACATTCTCTCTCTCTCTAGCCATATCATCTGTTCTTGGATTTCAGAACAAGTTTCTACAGTCCCTTTTCAGAATGGATTCTGTCATATGTTTGGAGCATTTATCCTCACTTTACTATCATCTTGGTTTTGGTTTTTTCGCGTTCGGGAATTTTAAGGAAATGTCTGAGATTTTTGGCCTCTTTTTGCTGCTTGCCTTTGGTTTGAAATCCTTCTATTCTGCTTGGTTTCCAACACATTCGGCTCCGATTTTATCTGATTCTACAGACAGATCATCATCAGTGAAATCAAAAAATATGTTACACTGGAAAAAAATTGTTTATGCGAAATCCGACACAGGAGCAGATGGAATTACAGAAAAAATAAACAGAAAATTGCCAAAAAAGAGCATTGAGAAAATTTGCGGGTCGCAAGTTTCAGCGTTGAGAAAATTGGTAGAGATGGAGCGACGGAGAGCGGAGGCAGCCGGTGCAGAGCTAGAGAGAGAAAGAGCAGCTTCTGCTACGGCGGCGGAGGAAGCAATGGCTATGATTCAGCGGCTTCAAAACGAGAAGAGCTCGATCGAGATGGAATTCAATCAGCACCGTCGATTGGCTGAGGCTAAACGATCCCACGATGAAGAGATGATTCAGTCGTTGGAGTGGCTCATCTGGAGGCACGAGGAGGAGATGAGTTTACTGCAAGAGGAGCTGCAGCTGTTCAAGAGCTATGCTCCAGATGTTGCTGTAAATCTTCCTCTTTGATCGATTCTCGATTTCTCACTACACTTTACTTCTTTGTTTAGGCCTTATTGTCAGTCCTTCCATTTCTTTCTTATATTTTCATGTTTCGCTTTAATTATGTTTACAACGACATTGCACTCAATCCAAGTAGCGGCATATTTCGATTGCAAGTGCCTCTCGGGTATGGCGAAATGTTTTTTTTGTTGTGCATTGCGAGAATGTTTGCCTACATGTTCCATTCTTATTCATGTTCAAGTGAACGGAACTTGCCGACTTTGTGCTTTTAATCTTGAGAACAATTTCCATATATCTTTGCTTTGTGAGGTGACGAGAAGTTGGTGGGATTGAAAGGGTTGTTGAGTTGCATTCATCACAATGATAGCTTTCAAGACTTCTTCTTTGGAATCTTGAAAAAACTATAATTTGAAGTGATCTCGAATTCTAGCTATGACTACTTTGCAACTTGGAAGGAACGGAATCTTATGGTTTGGGAGGGAAAAGAAGGTGTTATTATTGCAAGTGGTTGGGATTGTTTGATGGAATGAAGCTTGGCTAGGGCCTTTGAGGTGTATTGTTAGGAGTAGTAGTGGTCCGATTGTTTGTTGTGGGAGCTGGCAAAATTCACCGTGTAATTTTTATAAAGTTAATTCTAATGCTGGTTTAATTTCTTTACTGATACCAATGAGACAAGTTGTGGGATTTTAATTTGTGATGATGAGGGTGGTTTTAATTTGCTATGGCTAGGACTAGCAGTCTTCTAGAGTATTTTGGGGGGGGAGGCGATGAAGGTCAATCATTGGATTTGCACGAGGTTCTTTCCTGAATTAATTAAGTTTCTCGATATCCAGTGTGTTATTTTCAAAGTTGATTCTAAGATGGTGTTTGATGCTATAAAATCTTCTTAACTTGACGTCCATCTCTAAATTTGGTTCAATTATTTCTTTGAGGATTCAAATTATTTTTCACTTAATTTGGTTCGTTGAAGTATCAATTGTGTGTCACATAATTTAACTAGAACGTCTGCTACTAATTTTTCAAATCTTTCTTGTTGGGTTGAGCCTCCCCTTTTATGTTGTACCATTATATGATATTCCTCCTGGATATTTTGTATTCTTGAATCTCAGCTTACAATTTGGTTGTCAAACAAAAAAAATATTAACAAATTAGGGGTTAAAAATATATTATTATTCATTACATATATAAAGGCTTCACATGATACAACAAGCACACAACCCATGCTAATATTCCGCAACTCACACACACACATAGAGAGAGGGGGGGGGGGGTTGGAAGGTCGAAAGTTCGCCGTTTTACTCTGCGTCGAG
The DNA here is from genome assembly GCA_026008535.1 of Perilla frutescens. NCBI lineage: Eukaryota > Viridiplantae > Streptophyta > Magnoliopsida > Lamiales > Lamiaceae > Perilla > Perilla frutescens. The sequence goes on along the minus strand of BRKX01000011.1, from coordinate 29,876,241 downwards.
GATTCGGACTACATAAAGAAAATGATGTACGACGGCTTGCAAAGAATATTCGTGCAAATGTTGAAGGTAGACGGCAAAACGTGGGACGTATTCAAGGTAACGAGAGGCGATTTTCCGGCGGATGGTGAGATCGGTGAGCACGGCGGCTTCGTGATTACAGAAAGTTGCAGCGACGCTCACGGAAACGACCTTTGGATCGATAAACTCGTTGTTTTGCTGAAGAAATTGGACGCCATGAAAGAGAATGTTCTAGGCATTTGCTTAGGTCATCAGGTACATATATGTGCTCATCTTCATGCTTCTCTTTCGAATTCTTCTTCTTCTTCTTTTATATCTATTATATATATATATATATATATATATATATATATATATGTGAGATTTGATCTACTGCCCAACAAGAATGAGCGCCCTTGTGAGCGCCTCATCCACGCCAGCAAATTGTTATCTGGTCGAACTTTAGTATTCACTCTATGTCTAATTTATGATTTTATAATAATTATTCATTTTGAAATCAAATCCGTTTCTATTATACTAATCATTTCCAAATATAGAATGAAACACAAAATGAGAATACGATTTTTTTTTTTAAATATTGATCGTGGACAAAATATAAATTTAGTAAATGGGATTTTGCGATATTTGCGATTTTCATAATTGAATGAACCACTTTCTGACATATTCAATTTGTTATTGCTGAGTTGATATATTTTTCCTTTTTAAGTTTTGAGAGTTGAAATGGAACTTATACTTCTTTAGTTGCTTGGTTGTATTATTTAAATAATTAGGATAAATTATGTTTTGATACCTATATTTTGAACATTTTTTATAAAATGACGCACCTTTTCAAAATTAACAAATAAATACCCACTTTTTCAAAAAAAAAAATACAAATATAGCATTTAACCATTTTTATGGTCTGAAAAATTGTACGTAATTGATTGTATTTTAATATTCTATTTCCACAATCACATAAAAAAAAGTCATCCAATCAAAATATATTAAGTTGCAATCAATTAGATACGATTTTCGGGTAAATGTTAGATATGCAAATCTTTTGAAAAAGTGGTACTATTTTGTTAATTTTGAAAAAAAATATGTTATTTTTGAAAAAGTACCCAAAATTTAGATATCTAATCGTAATTTATCCTAAATGCTTGCACTTTTTTCTATTCAAATTAGGGCTGAGCAAAACCGAACCGCAACCGAAAAACCGAACCGAACCGGCTCGGTTCGATTTGACTCAATATGTGTTCGGTTCGGTTTCGGTTCGAATGATGAAAACCGAAAGTAGTTCGGTTCGGTTTCAGTTTCAACAGGTCAAAAACCGATTGAAACCGAACCGACCGAATGTGTATATATATATATATATATATATATATATATAATTTAATGAATTTATAATTAATTCGAATATTATATATATTATATTAATAAAAAATCTAAACAAATGTAAGCTTTAGGTTTCGAACACAGCGCCTCTTAATTAAAGTGATAAGAGCATTACCAATTAGGCCGCAAGCCCTTTTTGTTAATTTTAATCTACAGAATAAATATATACATAAAATTTGTAAAATTTCGATTTTTTAACAAAACCGACCGAACCAAACCGATTACTTCGGTTTCGGTTCGGTTCGGTGCATACCATTAATTCGGTCGGTTTCGATTTGTAAATTTTCGGTTTCGGTGTAATTCGGTTTGGGAAGTTCGGTTCGGATCGAACCGAATGCTCACCCCTAATTCAAATTGCAAAATACCGACGCCAATAAATAAGGTAACACAAAATGAACCACTGACAAAGATATAAAATGTATTTTCAACTCTAAAAAATTTTCCCTATTTTTTTGCTATTTCTATTCTTCCATTTAAATTTCATTGGCTCTCAAATTTTCATGTTTTCAATTATAAAATTAAAAGTGGGAGAATAATCAATATTATGTACCGTGAGTTTCCACTTTCCAGAATCCAGATACTTCTTTGGGGTTAGGTTTCTCACTCATTTCTCTCCCAACATCCGCCGCCCCCATCGTAACTCAGGATGCTATCTATTTCACTCTCTTCTTTTCAATAGGCCTTCATTCGAGTCGTCGTCCAGCCTCCTTCCACAATTTTTCTTTGACGATTACTTTCAAGTTTTTTTGTGACTTTCATTTATGAGTTTTTCTCCATCTTTGGCGAGACGACATTAAACATCCGGAAATTTTGTTTTTCTGCAAATAGAGTCAAATTGGTAAGGAATTATTCCATAGCAATTTTATAACCTCTTATTCTATTTTTAATCACATTTACATGCGAGTTACAAATGGAATTAGTTTTTTTTAAAAAAAACTAACTATTTTTTGTGTTGGAAAATTGGATTTAATAAATTGAGCCGTGACTCATTTTATCCGATTTTTAATGATCGGGTTTTTTAATTTTGGATGAATTAAATAGCGTACGATTGATCTATGTTTGTAATAGATAATCGTAGTATTTTTATTTTCTCAAATCTGATTTTCGGTGAGTGAGAAATAAATAGTTGAAGTTGGTCACACGATTGGGCATTTATGGTGTGTGGGATAATGTGTTTAAAGCACATTTAATTATCTCACATTAAATTCTTAACTTAGTTAAAAAGTGTATTTAAGTGTATTAACACTTAACTAAAATCTAAGTGCACAAGGATGTGGGCTATGAGCCCACACGTGCACACGCGCGCCCGCCCGTGCCCGTGCCGGTGCTTGGTCTTGTCATCGGACTTGAATCTTGGCAATTGGACTTTGGGTGGACTTTGGGCGTACGCAAGCTTCCGAGGCCTAGTCGTTACAGTTTTACTATTCGAAGAGGCTTCATGTATGTAAGGTGGACACGTGTCAGAATCCGTGGGAACATAGGATACCTATCAGGAAATATTTTACTGTTCAGAGAGGCTTCATATATGTAAGGTGGACGCGTGTCGGAATCCATGGGGACATAGGACACCTATCGGGATCTATCTATAGGAGCTGGAGGGGCTTGATGACAGAGCTGTAACTCCTGGGGTTACACCACCTGATTTGAATGCCCTCAAACCCTAGGTGTTACATTCTGCATAAGCATATATCATATTGCACTGCATATCATTCGTGTCTAAAGCTCCCAGTTCTCGACATTAGCTTATTTTCCGGAACCTTGCCGCACTAGCCGGGGCGTATTTATCTTGCGGAGAGAGGTCCCATCGACTCGGCTTGCCGGAATCTGCCTCCAGTCCCAGTTTGTCTAATTTATTCAATACAGTTTCTTCTTTCTTGTCTACTCATTTCTCGTTTAGCCGGGGCGTATTTGTCTTGCGCAAAGAGGTCCTCTCAACTCGGTTTGCCGAAATCTGCCTCCAGTTCCAGTTTGCCTAATTTGTTCAATGCAGTTTATTGTTTCTTGTCTCTCATTTCTCGTTTCTGTGTACTTCATATTGTTCGACTTTCAAGCATTGTAATTGTGTACATTCAATAACATTTTGAACATATTGAAACTTAGACCCATGAATCTACGTGTTTAGTGAGAATAAATGTTTTTGTTCTATGTTTCTCCTACTTTAAATTTGTCTATGTCAAAAATTTTCATGACTGGTTTAATATTTTTCACAATTAAAATTTTTAAACTTATGTAATCTTTTATGGATATTTTTTTTTTTGGTATATTACTACTGATTGTACATAAATGTTTCATTCATAGATTAATTGCCGGTTTATAAATTGTGAAGAAACATGTAGTCAATTGAGTTTCTTATTGTTCTTATGTTATTATTTAAATATATTATTCTAAATCAATTATTTTTCAATTTTGATTTATGCATTCAACCAAATCTTTTATTTCTTATTGTAAATAAAGAGTTTAGAAGTGTAAAGACGTAAAATTGGCAGAGATTATTCTTTATTTTAAAAGAAAAGGCAAAGATCATGTAAAATCAGTGGTGGCACAAACCTGTTTGGTGACAATTAAAATAAAAAACAGAGGTACTGTAAATTTCATGTGGATGAAAAACGTTGGAACTTAAAATGAAAATATTGTCTACCCATAGATTTTAGGTCTCCTTTATTGCTTGATGCATAAAATATTAGAGTAATGAAGCCCTCATGATCTTCTTCCTTCTTGAATCGATAATATATGGTAGTGATATCTGCATGTTCTTGATAATGAATGTTTTGAATATTTGTGAATTGGAGTTTTGATGAGAACATAAACTGAAATTGAACTCGAAATAAATGTAATATCATCTTTTTTTTTTTCCTAACTTGAATTCCTTTATAAGCTATTTATTAGATTGGAAATGTACAATAATGATTTTTGAGATAAGAAAATAGAAGATATATGCTTACATAGCAATAATCAATAAATATTAATGCAAAAATGAATTATTCTTCAACATTTCTTCCGGTATTCTTGCATAATGATTTTTTTTTTTAGTTTATGCAACCTAATGATCATAGAAGATGGAAGATGGTTCTGATTTGAATTAATTTCATTTGTGGTCCCACTGGACACAGTCGAATTCGCAAATGATCCCAAATTTTTTTTAAATCCATTCAATTAAAATTCTCAAATTTAGTCCCATTTTTTTAACGGAGCCGTCAAATGTAGACGGGGGCCCTCCACGTGAGTTGCACGTGAGAGTAAATTTCATTTTTGGTCCCACTGGATACACCCGAATCCACAAATGGTCCCAAAATCGATGAAATAATTAATAACTGATAATTATTAATTACAAGCGTGCTTTGTCCTCACTCGCACGCTCCCTAAGTCTTTTCAGGGCACTCTCCCTGAGAAACTTCCCAGGGGTTACCCATCCCACTATTACCCCATGTTAAGGACACTTAACTTTGGAGTTCTTGTGGAATGATCGCCAGAAAAGAAGATGCACCTTGTGGTATGAGTAGCACTAATCAAATCATTTAAGCTCTCCTCGACTATACAGTCCAATTCCTGTATAACCTCAGAATCCCTTTCTTTTCGGGTGAATTCGGTTCATTCATGTGCTCTTCGCTTGGAAATCTTATATGAGCCGCTCTTTGTCCGTGCCTTGCACCGGTGATCACTCCACGCTTCGGCCCCGAGCGTCATAATTATTAATGGCATAATTAATGTTTTGTTGATCTTGCCTAAAAATGTCATAAAAATTTAATTACTTAATTTTGATCAAAACAATAATTTATCCTTAATTTTTCTCAATTAACCAGTACATGGTTAAATTGACAATATAAAAAGAAATATGTAAAATTCAAAAAATAAAATAAAAATACAAAGCTTTGTTTTGTTTTGTTTTATACTATTAGGCCTATTATTTATTTTCATGTATAAATAATTACAAAACTAAAAAGACAATTTTTACTAGATATTTTTTCTTGATTTCATTTTGTTAATAAATAGATAAAATAAATAATAATTAATAAATATAAATTATTAATTACAAACAATAACTATTGGTGTTGTTAGTCAAAATAGTTTATAATTATTATTAATTAGATTACAATAAAAATAAAAATATGAAGATAATTAGCATTAAAAAAACCATTAGAGGTAAAACAAACTTATGGATCAATTAATACCATTAAGGCATTAACTATAAAATAAAATTATAAAAATAATTTTAAAATAAACATAAATATATGGGATGAAGATTTTGATTTATCCTTCAGATATTTTTCTTGATTTCATTTTATGTGTTGCTTATCTAAAACATATGATTTATCATATAGACATTGGATAATGTGATTTATTAAACTTTAGTTATCGACCATTTTTGCATTTTAATTTATTTTTCCTCTATCCACTACTAATTTACATATAAATAAAACAAAACAATGTTGGGGATTCTATTGATTAAAGAAAACAATTACTATATAATCAGTAATTAGACAGAAATATGATTAAAAAAAATTAAGAATTATACATTTAATTCTTTAATTTGGTCACGTGTCATATATATATATATATATATATATATTTCATAATAAATTTTACAATAATCTTTTCCGCAAACATATATAATTTACCCACACATTTACATATGTAGTAATTATGAGTGGATAAATATTTATTTAAATAATTTTATGAAAAAAATATTAAAAAAATGTTTATTTTAAAATGCCACATAGGAATACAGAAAATTTTAAAAAATTGTGAACCATGACGCCAAAAAAATTCATGTGCCTTTTACCTACATATTTATATAACTAGTGATTATGTGTGGTTACATTTTTTTTTAACAAAATGTCATCAAAAAAAGATATTTATTTTTAAATGCCACAAATACATACAAAATTTAAAATAAATTTGAAATTCATTTCACCAAGATGTAAATGTGATTAAAAGATTTTAACCGCACATATTAAATGTCAAAAGGTAAACAAAAGTGTCAAGTATGTTCACCCACAAATTTTGTAGTTGACAAATTCAAAAAATTGTGAGTTTTAACGTGTGAGACCAAAAATGAGAGTAAAATTAACGGTAAACGTGACGGAAGAACCAATTTTGATGACTAAGGACCATTTTAGAAAATTTTGGGACCATTTGCGGATTCGGATGTATCCAATGGGACTAAAAATGAAATTAATTCTTTTAATTTTATATCATTACTCTCTATAAAGCATGGACCAATCACATTTCTAGACTTGTCTTCATTGGTTGCAACCAAATCCTGTACTGCTTCAAGTCTATATTTTTCTTCAAACATATGCCTACAAAAAATATATAGAAGAAGAGCATTTAAAATTTAAAATATGAAAAATATAATACAAAACCCGAAAAGTAAACTAATGTTCAAAATTTGAATCGAAGAAGAAGAAGAAAAAAAAGAAGAAGAAAGAGACCGCATAGCATATAGTGCTGGTTTGGAAAATTGACATACAACATCTATATATAGTGCTGGCTTCGAAAATTTGTATTTCAAAATTTGTACTACAAAAATTTGAATTTTGACCTTGGAGTTGGGCTGACATTGTTCTAGGCAAGTACAGGAAATAATGTACTTTGTATACTTTTTTTTGAGGAAAAATGTACTTTGTATACTAATATCTCACGTCAATATTTCCTAATAAATATATAATTTAAAAAATGAATATTGCATGTGATGTGATAGATTTGGGTGGGACATTGGTGCTTTGGGCGGGAAAATTTCATGTAAGACTACTTCACTTTTATATATATATAATATATATATATAGGAATATATATATATATATATATATATATATATATATATAGGAGATGGTTAGCATGTAAATGAGTCCCTAGTGTATAAATTAGGGACAAATCACAACCATCTATTTATATAATCCAATGGATTGATTAGTTTAGACATAGTTGTAAATAAACCCATTCAAATAACCATGCGTTTATTTCAAGGGCAAAATAGACACTTTAATTTTCCTCAAATTAAACTTGCAATTATGACGGTGATATACTAATTTTCTGTGATGCTAACAATTCATTATGTATTTTTTTTTTAATAAACATGTTACAAATGTAAATCCTCATGTTATTTTTAGTTTTTAGAATGCTTCTTTTGTTATTTATGATGCTTTAATATATGATTAGTGTCTTACTAGGTTAAATGTTGATTTTTTTGTAAATCCTCATGTTATTTTTAGTCTTTAGAATGCTTATTTTTTTTTATATATGATGCTTTAATATATGATTGGTGTCTTACTAGGTTATGATGTTTTTTTGTAAATCCTCATATTATTTTTAGTCTTTAGAATGCTTATTTTGTTATTTGTGATGCTTTTATATATGATTAGTTTCTTACTAGGTTATATGTTAATTTTTTTTTTGTAAATTCTCACATTATTTTTAGTCTTTAGAATGTTTATTTTGTTATTTATGATGCTTTAATATATGATTAGTGTCTTACTAGATTATATGTTGCTGCTTTTTTATGTTATGTATGATGCTTATGATTCAGTACTATAATGTCTAGTATTAAATTGTTTATATTTATCATATATTAGTACAACTTACAATTCGATGAATATTTGTTTTGTTTAATTATATATGCATGATGTTATGATTTAATTTGTTTAGTGATGTTTGTGTATAATTTTTTTAAAAATTAACATTTTATCTATTTAAATTGTTGTATTATTGTTAGGCTTTAAGATGCTTATTTTGTGATTTTATAATGCTTTAATTTATGATCAGTGTCTTACTATTTTATATGTTTGCGATGCTTTTTTTAATGCAAGTTGCTTGTAATTCAATAGTCTAATATATATTATTAAATTATTTGTATTTATCATATCTTGGTATGACTAATGATTTCGGTTAATATTTTTAGTTCTAAATTTAATTACATATTTTTAATCATCGTTAATGATGACTTTTTTAATTGGATCTGTCATGTACATGGACTAATCATTTGAAATTTTTATATTTTCCATTTTAAGTTCAATACACCCACACATTTTTAAAAATATTATTAATAAGTTTGCAAACAATTGGAAAAATGTCCAAGTTTTTTTAATGAAAAATAGGATTTTTTCCCTTTAACTTTATTTAATTTATTGGTTAATCTTTGTATGATTTCGTGAGTTTGTTAATAAGAATGTTAAAGTCTTTTACTATTTTTTTTATCGTTCTGAATGTTATTTTTGTGAATTTAAATGTTTATTTAAATGCTTTAATTGTTATTTTATGCTTTATTAACTTCTTTTGCAAAATTATGAATAATGCGAGTGTTAAATAAATTTTCTTTTCTATGGTGGTGGTTTTCTTGGGTATGTGGGGAGATGAATTTTAAAATCAATCAAAAACATGTGTTGATATTTATTTAATTATTATTTTTTTTTTTTTGTGTCTTGGAGCAAGAAGATAAAGAAGTCGTCTCTCAACATAATACTTTCAATTATAATAATCATACAATTAATATGTAGAAAAATAAGCAGATTATGTCAATATTAAAAACAAATATATATATATATAACCATTTTATTTTATTAAATAAAAAAATAAAATTCTAGATGTTGAATAATTTTTTAAAACCGTCATGAACATAATGGAAAAAACGGTAAATGAGGAATTGAAAGATCTTAAAAGATACCAATCAATTTAGAAGGACATTTATGACCTTTTATAAATAAAATTAATATAGAAACAAAATTAAATTAAAAAGATCAATCCCTAATTTATACAAATAGGGACTCATTTATAAATGATCCATCCTCTATATATATATAGATTATGGCTCCTAATCGGCTAATCCCAATTTCCTTGACTCAGATTTGATATTTGCACTGAGGATTCACCTCATCTCTGACACAACCTTCAATTTTTTTTGTCGAATTTTCAGGAAGAAACAGCGACGAGAAGGAAGGGGATGGGTGTAGAAATTTTCTTTTAAAGTGAAGAAATTAGAATTTGTAGAGAGGGTGAAAGAAATGCAACATAAGGAAACCTCAGAATGTGGAGATAATGAGAGGGAAAAAAAAGTATTTGCTGAGAAGAAGGGAGAACACCGAACAATAAGAAAAAAAATTCCTCAATTGCAGATGTTAACTGCTAACATTGTATATTTATATTGTTATTATAATTTATTCATCCAATTAGGGTTTATAATTATTTTTTAGAATTTAATTCAATTTTCAATCATTGGAGTTTATTACATCTGAATTATGGTTTATTCCATCTAATTAGGATTTATAATTACTTGTTAGAATTTAATTTTTTGTTAACAATATAAGAAAAATTTTAATTAGCATTACGATAATATTTCGTTAGCATGATAATAATGTTTTCGTTAGCATGACGATACTATCATCAACTACCATAGCCTTTTTATAAACATTAACCGAATTATCTTAATACCCTCGCCTAAAAAACTTATCAAATATTACAAAATTATCACCATCCCTTTTAAGCAAATATCGACCTTAGATTTTTATTGATTGTATGGTGTAAGATGGGTTTCTAATTCTCACACTAGAATTCGTTTGCATTATAACCACCCCCTATATATGTATATATTTGTAGTCGAGTGAAAACACGTGTTTGTGTTTATTTCGCATTTTCCGACACAATTTTTTGTATTGTTTATTGTGTGTGCATGTTTCACAGAGTTGGTAATTATAAAAAAAACCTTTATAATTATGTTTTAATAAAAATAAGTCAATATTTTAATACTTATATTATAATTTAATTTTCAATATTTTGAAGTTATATTATAAATTACTCAATGATTTAATAGTTACATTTTAATTCTCAACGTTTAGATATTTTAATATAAACAACTCAATATTTTAGTAAAGGGGTACACTCCTGTTAGACCGTCTAACAGATCCCCTTGCGTTAGACGGATATTATTTGACTCAACAAAGTGGCCCCCCTTCCTTTTTTCTTTTCTTTTTGATTTTTTTAATGTCCCCCTTCCCCTATTTCTTTGATATTCAATTTTTTTTTCTTTTTTTTCTTTGGCACTTGCGTGCTCTCTCTCTTTGTTTCCTTTTTTTAATAGCACAAATGTGCTGTTTTCTTTTTTTTCTTTTTTCTTTAGCACAACGTGCCTTCTCCTCTTTTTTTTTCTTTTTTTCCCTTCTTCTTCTTTAGCACGTTTGTGCTCTTCCTTTTTTTTTTTTCCTTTCTTTCTTTAACACAAATGTTATATTTTCATTAAAATGAAAATTTAGAAGAAAAAATTATATTTTCATTAAAATAAAATTACCGATGATTAAGCACTAATTATTAAATTAACAACAGAGAAGTATCATTAATTATGAAGTAAGTATCACTATTAATAAAAAATGAAGCATCACTAATATAATTAGTTACTACTCACTATCATGTTCAATTTTTGAATTGCAACATTTCTTTTATGTAGTTAATGATTCAATTTTTGAATTGCAATATGTTTGAACTAATACTTTTCTTTCTAATTAGTGACACTTTCTTCTGCAATTAGTGATACTTTTCTTCTAATTAGTGATTCTTTCTTCTTCAATTAGTGATACTTTTCTTTCTAATTAGTGATACTTTCTTCTGCAATTAGTGATACTTTTCTTTCTAATTAGTGATATTTTCTTCTGCGATTAGTGATACTTTTCTTGTAATTAGTGATACTTTCTTCTGCAATTAGTGATACTTTGCTTAATTAGTGATACATTCTTCTGCCATTAGTGATACTTTTCTTCAATTAGTGATACTTTCTTTACAATTAGTGATACTTTTCTTTCTAATTAGTGATATTTTCTTCTGTAATTATTGATACTTTTCTTCAATTAGTGATACTTTCTTCTGCAATTAGTGATATGTCATCCCTAATTAATCATACTATAATTATTTTAAGGATACTTCAATATATATATATTTTTTTGAAATAAATCTATACCCTAAATTGAAATTAGTGAACCATAAAATTGAATTGAATTTAATTTATTTTTTAAAATAAAATTTCATCCCATAAATATTTTTTTTAAAAAATAAATGTATACTCTAAAATGGAATTAGTGAACACTAAAATTGAATTGAATTAATTTTTTTAAAAATATTTATTTTAAAAAAAAGGAAGAAAGAAAGTGAAAAAAAAGAGAAATAACAAAAATTGGGCGTGAGAAAGAAAGGAGAAAAAGGGGAAAAAAAAAGCCCAGCTCAGCAGGCAGGCCCAAAATTTTTTTTTAAGATATGCACAGACGCGTGAGCTACACGCGCCGCGCGTGGGGGCGCGTGCAGCTCACGCGCCTACACGTGGGGCGGGTTTGGCCGGGTTTTGACCCGTTTAATGTAAGAGACTCGTTAGACGATTTCATACAAGTTTTTATCTTTAGTAAAAATACCCAGTCAATTTCGCACACCTTTACCCTCAAGTGAACTAGACAACTTATAAAACAACTAGAATAACATTTCTTTTTGCTGGAAACGTCGTGTCACTTCTGTCAAAACATCAAAATGTTGTGAATTGTTTATAACTATTAAAACATTGAGTTATTTTTATTAAAACATTCAAACATTAAGAATTAAATTATAATTAAAGTATCGTAAAATAATTATAATATAAAGTGTATAAATATTACAATATAGAGCATGTAAATTAGCTAAGGATGTTGCTACATGCACCACTTTTTTACTCTTCACACCACAAATGAATTTTCTATTTTTTTTAATTAAGTATATATTTACTTCAATACCCTTATTAAAAAATAACAAAACAAAAATAAATAAATGAAATCAAAACATAAATAAATAAATCAATCAAAATAAAATAGTTGTTGGCACGACTTCTCCATCTTCTGCGCAACTTCATCGTCACCTCTCCCTCCACCACTGCCATCATTTCTCCAACTAAAGTCGAAATTCTTTTTTGTACGTAATTCCTCATTTCTAAGCCGACAATTGCTCTCTTCTCAAGTCGGTCAAAGAGAATTCAGTTATAACTGAATCTAATAGTTTGTCGAAAAAACACAACTACCACTCGCACGGTGGCTCATCCCCAATCGACTCCTTCTTCGATGTCGTCTCATCGTTAGAGCTCTTGAGCATAAACTTCGTCAAACAACACTTCATCCAAGACTCCGCCACTCCATTTGCAATGAATAGTAATAATTTTCACTGTGAAGACTTCTGTAGTCTATCCTTCAAGTCACGCCGCTTGACGCTAATGTTGGCGGGGTCACCACCGAGGTGGTGAAATTCCCTGTAGATACCTCCAATCAAGATCAAAGGCGGCGACACAAAGGTTTTGGTTGAGAAACCGACATCAAATTTGGGTTCCATACTGAATTCATCACATTATTGTTGGATTTTGATAATTTAGATTTATCTCGGATGTCTATCACAATGTTCCATCTGCAATTCCTCATCTGTGGCAACGATGGTAAAAGAGACAAGATGAACAAGTCGTGAAAAAGATGATCGAACAAGACCTTTTCTATTTAGTTATTTTTTCAATCGTTTTTTAGTGAGGGTATTATAATAAATTTATAATTAGTTGCAAATAAAGAAAATAAATTTGTGGTATGAAGAGTAAAAAATGTGGTGTATATAGCAACACCTATTAGCTAATTGTATTTTATTTATTTATTTATTTATTTTGTTTTAAAGGTAATAACATCATTCACAGATTAAATTAAAATCAAAATAAAATGAGGAAAACTTGTACTGTGAGATCATTTTACGAGTCAATATTCAAATCAAAACACAATCAAATACTAGTAAAAGTATAAACCTGTTATTAGATATTGACTCGTCTTACGAATTTTGACATATAAGACAATCTCATACAAATTTTTGTGAAAATATAATTGTAATTAAAAAAACACATTAATTGCAATTTGCACGTGGATAGCTACTTGTATAATATATTACATAAAAGAAAAAATACAATATAACTTTATTCAAAAGAAGAAAATTAGCGGTACATATTTGGTAGATTTATAACTTATCGTCTAATTTTAGAACACCAAATCATTTATTGCACATTCTGTGTTTCATTCCTATTGCACATTTGATTTTTTATTTCTTTTCATTTCTTCGGCTCCAATTTTTTGTGCTTTAGTTTAATTTTACATTTGATATTTATGGTTCATCTACCCATTAAGGTGTATTATATTTTTTTAATGTTAATTTTTAAATAATCAATTAATAACTAAAAAATTATAACAAACCTTAATTGGGAAGGGTGTATCCTAAATAACAGGTGTAAAATTAACACTACAAAAAATCTGCGTTTTAACGACGCATTATTAAAACCATTTTAATGATGGACCCAGTCCGTCGTTAATTATCTCATCGTTAATTATTTTAACGACCGAATTAATGACAAATTAATGTTAGTGACGGATTTTTTCCGTCACTAATTCATCACCAAAGTATGTCGTTAGAAAATAAAAAAAATATATAAAAATAAATAAATTTAGCGACGGACTAGCTACAGAATTTTTTCGTCGTTAAAAAAAAATTAATACGAGCCGAGCGCAGGTAACAGCTCGAGCCAAGTCGCGCCCAACCATGAATAAATCATGAAAAATCTTGCGCATGAATGAGATTCGAACCTCAAAACTCTGGGTTCATGCCTTGCACTTTTAACCATGTGGGCCAGTGAACATTTATGTTAAACTATTAGAATAATATACACACACACACACACGAACCCCATTTTGATTGAATTTTTATTTCTAAATTAAATAATTATATATTATTCATTTATTTAAATATCTATTAAATTTTTTAATATTATATGTTTTATTATAAAATATAATTATATTATATCATTATTTAATATTAGATTATTTTAATTAATTTTCTCAAATATCATATATTTATAATTAATATTAAAGTGATAAGAAATATTAAATAAAAATTATAAAAAAGTCATTAATTGGTTATTTAAAAATATAAAAAATAATATAAAATAAAAAAAATTAAAAATCATAAAATAAATTTGAAAAAGTAAAATTAATAAAAATATTAAAAAACTTCATATTAGTAATTAATTAGTAATTGAAAAATAAAAAAAATATGAAATGTTAAAAATTGTATAAAATATTAAAAAATAAAAGAAATAAAATTAAATTGAAAATGTAAAATGTAAAATAAATTTGAAAATGTAAAATAAAAAAATAATAATATTAAAAAGGTTAATTTTAAATTCATAATTAATTAGCAATTGAAAATTTTGAAACTAAAAATATTAAAAGAAAATATAAACTATAAAAATAATATAAAATATTAAAAAAAATAAATCAGAAAAAATAAAACAAATAAAAAAATAAAAATTTTAAAAAAATGATTTCAAATTTGTAATTAAGTATTGTTTGGAAAATAAAAAAATAGAAAATTAAAAAAATTAAAAGTTAATTTTAGCTATGAAATAATCTGCCGCTAAGATTAGAAAAAAATAAAAATAAAAATTTATTGACGGATTTTTCCATCTCTAAGTTAACAACGGAAAAATTCGTCGTTAGTCCATCGTTAAAATGAAAAAAATAAAATTTAAAATTAAAATATGACGTGTAATGACGGATTTTCCGTCGTTAAGTTAGAGACGGAAAAATACTTGATGACGGAAAAATCCGTCGTTAAATAAAAAAATCTTAATCCGTCGTTAATCTGTCATTATTTTAACGATAGAATATTATCCGTCGCTAAATCGTGCTTTTTTGTAGTGTAAAGTAATACAAAAAAAAATTAAAATTGAAGAAAAAAATAAAAAAGAACTAAAAAAATCAAGTGTGAAATAGAGAATGTAACACCAAATATGCAATAGAGGGGATTTTAACTGCTAATTTACGTCTTGGTTTATACAATTGTAAGGCCTATTTTTGGACGAGTTGTAACGTTCTGGCATGCTTTCAATGTTTAAACTTTAAAGGAAATTTAATTAGTTTTCGGTCAAGTCCAACACCATCAACATGCAAAATCTTCACATATAGTTCACTCTTCATCTCCAATTCTTCAAATTATTTGTGGAATCTCTTTATTTACCCGTTACGATAAATATCATACTGTTAAAAAAATTGGTAGTACGATATTTTAATATGGTTCGTTGTTCACACACACACACACACACACACACATATATATATATATATATTACGTACTTGTAACCGGACCCTCGATTTGATTGTTACATATATTTTTTAGTTTTCATCAGCAACAGAAGAAAATACTTGCTAGCTTTCACTTCCAACATAATCTCAAAATTACATAATATTCTTAACTGAAAAATGTGCTTCATCTCAAGCTCAATAATACTCAACTCAATTCTTATGACATTAAATTGCTATTTTGACCTTAATAATTTTCAATAGTTACTTTTCCTAAGTGTTCAACATCAATCTTAATTAACCAGAGGTGTATATTTATATAAGACATGTCTGCCAACCAGTTAAACATGATGTAAGTTGCCTTAATTGTTTGAGCTTAATCTAACAAATAAAACATGCAAATGTCATTAACAAGTATGATGAGCTTGGTTCCTTTTGTAGAGAACGCACACTACATTGCTTCATGTAACAAAAATCATACTATCATATATTAAAAGTTAAAACATTGAAATATCATCTCGACGAAAACAATGAATAGAAACCATGCATGAAAATTGTAACAATCTCGAGTCAAGATTGACTTTGATTTCTCATTTCATGCGTAAATTAGTGTATGCAGTAACATATATATTGTTGGATTGTGTAGATAGTGGGACGAGCTACATGGTGGGATATTGGAATCACTAAACTCTATTTACTGACATGAAGGATTTTAGTACTTCTCTCAAATTGCCTACTTTTTTTTGTGCCACAAAGATGAGGTGGTTCTACTAGCTCCTCTCTCTATCTTTTCTTTGTCATTCAGTGCCACAGAGATGAGGTGGTTCTACTAGCTCCCCTCTCTCTCTCTTCGATCATTTGGTGATTCTAATGTCGAAATTTGCTAGGTTTTGGAGCTTCCTCCGAAGGTCGATCGAGCAGATCAATATGTATGTAGAGTCCTCTCTGTACACAACCACATAGGCCGGAATTAAATTTGCCCTTTTTTTCTTACCATTCAATGAAAAATCCTTCACTAATAACAATGTTGAACATTAAATAAATAACAATAAAATTCAAATGTAATTGGAACAATGTAATTACTAGTAGATTCACAATAGTGGAGCTACAACTGCATTGCTATTGGAATTACTGATGATTCCTTCAATTGATTTGCACAAATAACAAAAACATTAATGTGAATGCATATCAATCAATGAAGCGTTGGACAAGGTGGTAGACGATTGTGAGCTTTCCTCAAACATTATTTGAAACAACTTGTAAAAAACACCACATTATTCGAGCATTCAAATAATGAAATCCTCAACAGCAAAAAGTGCAGGACATCATATCATGGAACCTGAGATTCTCCTGCATGCGACCAATGTATCCATGTAGAACTGACACTTGCTGATCTCTCTGCTAAAACCATTCAAGCACTGCAAACAAATTAATCAGTGCAAGAACGACGAGCAAAGAGAGGAGGGAGAAGGTACGTGGTGTCACTTACATCCCGGCCGGAATGCCTTAGAATGCAGAGTGCAAGCATCATATCCACCATTATCGGCTGGTTCATGCAGAATTGTGCGAAGTCCCATAACAGCATCAACAACTCTATGTGCAACTACACTTCCAATACTACATGCCAATCTTATATATGGAAACGAGAAAAGGGGAAATGAATCCACACAATCACAAGATGAACATGCAATAACAAAAACTCAAACCATATTATGTTCTACATACCATCAGACATGGCTCCATAAAAAGAACTGCTTGAGCCCCCTCGAAAAAGAGCGGGAGAAAGAGGGGGAGCACGTGGAGCTGTAAATATGATAAAGTCAAATCATGAGCTTCAAATTAGCAATATCTATTTATTGGAGATTGAAATCGCAACCACGCAGCACAAGCAACATTAAATAAGCTTAATTTTCAGTAAATTAAAGCCTTTAATGTCTCGTAAGTCATGAGTAATTAACAAGGAAGATAATTACCCTGGTGAAATGGTGGACTATTGACCAGTGGTGTTTTTGCACAATATTTTGAGGTTTAAATGAAGTGAATTGAAGAGTTTTGCATGTGCTTTGACCTAAATTGCGCTTTTAACCTTCGGACTTGAAAGTTTTGTTTCTTGTTTGAGTTATACAGAAAATTGAGGATGAATCAAAGACATTTTGAGGAAATCAATGCTATGAGAAGATAAACGATCGAATGAAGAGCGCGCGGCGGTGGGATAACGAAGCAAAAACCGTGAAAGGTGTCTGACAAGTCCAAAAATTCCAATATTTCTATATGTACGCACACTATTTAATACATATTATATATATATTGATAATATTTTAATGATAACTAAATACCAATACATACATATTAATTTATAATTTGATTTTTTTATGAATGTCATATATGAGTATTGTTTACTACATAATTTAACACTATCATGTCACACAAAATGGAATCATATATTTAAACACTACCATATTTATATTAATCAATTACCTAAATATGGATTTGATCCATTATTTTAAAATTTAAATTGATTTTTTTACTAATCATCTGTCTTCAAGAAAAAAGATTGGATTTGTAGAAAATACTCTCACACAAATAATACTATTCGTCCTCATTGAAAAAATAATTAATTTGCTTAAGACTATTTGTCCTCATTGAAAAAATGATTAATTTGCTTTTATTTATGACTGTAATTTTAGAAAAACACTCACGAACGTATATATAGATAGATAGTGTAATTTGTGTGTGTTGATTGTTGAGACAGAAAAGAGAAGAAGAAAATTGAAATCAGTGAAACAGAAGATAGGTAATGAGTCAAAAATAGGCGTCACTCTGAAAGTTTAGGGTTATATGTTTGCTCTTTTTTGAAAAAAAATAATACTCCCTCCGTCCCAATAGCAAGGTCCACAATGTCTTATTTGGTTGTCCCAATAGCAAAGTTCACTTTCATATATGGAAATAATTAATGTCAACATCAAAGTGGACCCCAATTACTTTATATTACTTTTTATTATAACACTCTTTAAAGAAATTGACCCCACCTACTTTACTTACTACTTTAACAACTAATCTACTTTTCCTTAATCTAATCTACTTTTCTTTAATCTCTATATCCAATAGCAAGTGGACATTGCTATTGGGACGGAGGGAGTAATAATTTGACTATTGCATCTATACAACAAGAAATCATATGCTCAGTTAATTATTTTTGCGCCACATCTATTTTTCATTCATATTATTCTTAAATTATTATTTACTCATAGATGACATTAATTTATTTGTTAGTTTAACCAAGGGATATGGGAAAAAGCCCCCATTTTAGGTTACTAATATACTAATTTAATTTAAAATCTTTTATATTCTAATTTTTATTTACATTTAAGACCTTTGACAAATGGCCACCTTTTTGCATTATTTATGTTCAGCTAATGCTAATTTTATTTGAAATATTTTATATTCCTTTTTTTTGCATTTAAGATATTTTATTTTCTATTTTTTATTCACATTTTAGATCTTTAGCAAACTATCTGATCTTTGAAATTTATAGTCAAAACTTGAAAATTGTGTAATAAAATAAAATCAACATATTATATAAATGACTTTTTTTGACTCAATTGTCGATTCTATAAGTAGTTGTATCAAGTATCAAACAACATTGCAAATTGAGTTCTAATCAAACCATATGTGCTTAATAGTTTCTTTTACACTTTTTTTTATATCATGCTTATTATATAATCCAAGATGGTATTATGTTATTTCTTTGTTGAAATAATTATGATAATTTTTGTTTATATTATAAAAAAATAAAGTTTTTTTTAATATATTTAAACTTTTTATACGTCTGTTTCTCACACTTATGTACGTGGGTATTTCAATTACATATCTGACTATGATCAAGTTTTGCTTTTAATTTTTCAACTATTATAAAATAAAACAATACCGAGCATCGTACGGAAGACATACTAATTAAATTAGAAATATATAACCAAATTTTAATCCATGTGAAATACAATAATTCAATTGTTAAAAATGAAAGTGTGAAAACCTTGTATTTTGTAAAAAAATATAGGGACATTATGACATAGAGTCTTGTCTAATTTCATCAAGTCATACATACATACATACATACATATATATATCGCAAATTCTCCTATGCAACTGGTGCATGGGCCGACCCATCATATGTCGGATTCGTCCCCGCACCCGCAACCACCCCATATAAAAGTTTTTGTTGACCCATCTCGTCCATTCCTCCCATCTTAACTCCAAACCCTAGCCGCCCCCTCTCTTTCGATCTCTCTCTCTCTTTCTATCTCTCTTCTTTCCGGATTCCATTCACCACGACCTCACCGATTGTGCACTTCACCGTGGGCGATTCAACCTTCCCTCTCTACTTCAGACAGCAAAGTCCCATGCCTTTGTGGCCCCTTTGATGACTTCTTTGGCTAAACAATTGTTCGGTAAAGAAGTGATAAAGTGCCTCGTCTGTTGTTGCACCACCTCATACTTATTCATCTTTCTCTCCCAACTACCATTGTTTGTTCCTTCCCCCGCGCTTTCTCCCATTGCACACCCATAGTAGTATTCTCCGCTGTGAAGCGAGTGGAGGGGCCAAATCGAATGAATTGAGGTTATATCGATTGCTGCCTTGGCAACTTTTCTAACTTAAAGCGATATATGTCTCACATAGCCCCCGTTGCCACAACTGCAACCGTCTTCGTTTACTCCACTTCTACTGTCTTTCCTTCCTCAGCATTCGTCTCGATCAAAGAACATGCACTTTTTATTACGTATCGCCTAGTCGTACGTGATTTTTGTAAGCCTTAGCCTCGACGTGATAACCTTCCTTCTTGCTCTCTCTCTCTCTATATATATATATATATATATCTTGATCTCTCATTAGTTTTTTTTTATTTCATCAGCCTCGACGTCATTGATTCATCGCGGTGCCGCTGGAGCTTCAACATTTTCTCGATTCGTGTCTCTTCATCTCTCGATCCAGTTAGGTAAAAAGTGATTTTCTTATTTCTTTTGTTCATATTGTGTTCGGTTTCTATAAGAAAAAGTTGTTAGAGTTTTGTGGTTTTTTTTTCATTTTTTTGGTGTTTTGGTTTTTTCTTCCTTATTTGTCCGTATGTCTACATTTAAGTGATTTGATGTAAAATTATATGATTACTGTTTTCGTATTCGATTGAGTATGAATACCTCTTTATGTGTACCATTAGAATTGAAAATAAGTATCAAATTGCAGTTGATTTTGTATCTGTCTTGTATTCTGTTAAATATCAACTCTTATTTTTATGTTCTTAAATCATAAATAATGCTTGTATCACTGTCGTCGTAGTCAGATATATGCTAGTAAATTTATTAAATATGAATATCTCTTTATGCGTACCATTGGAATTGATAATGAGTATCAAATTACAGTTTATTTTGTATCTGATGTGGTTTTTATATGATTTTTGTGTTTTGTGTTTTCTTTTACTATTCAGAAATGATAAATATCTGTTAAATATGAGTAATATGAATTATTATTTGTTTTGATTTAAGTTTATATGAGTAATATGAATTATTATGTTAAGTATCAGTTAACATGTTTATGGGTACCACTTGAAATAGAAACAAGTATCACATTTTTAAGTCGTATGTTTGTATTTAGGGTTCAATCATTTTTCATATTTTGTTTGGTTTTTTTTTTGTATTCATAGAATGTCTAGATATGTTCATTTAAATATTTGATTGAAAATTATATGAGTAATGTTGAGTATTTTGTTCAGAATGATCTTTAATTTTTATTTTTGAAATCATAAATGATGTCTCTATCTGCGTCTTAATTAGATATATGCTAGTAAATACATTGAATAAAAACATATCTTTATATGTACCCGTAGAATTAAAAATAAATATCAAATTGTAGTTCATTTGCATCTGATTTTCATCTATTGTGTTTTCTGTTTTCAATAACTGTTCAGAGATATTCATTTGAGTACTTGATTCAAAAGTTTATACAAGTAATATGAATTATTACGTTAAGTATCAGTTAACATGCATATGAGTACCACTTGGAGTAGAAACATGTATCACATTGTTCATAATTTTTGCCTCTTATATTTTTTTTATGGGGTATGTTTATGTCCTTAGGATTCAGTCAGTTTTCATATTTTATTTGGGTTCTTTTTTGGCTTTTTTTTTGTTTTATATGTGATGAGTCACATGTAGAGATTTGATGACATGACTTATTCGTGCCCCGACTTAGGCAAGGTTTGAATTATTTTTATATATTTTTTTCCTTTCAGTTTGTTTCCTTATTTTTCCTAACTGATTTATAATTTTATTTCTCGGTTTGCAGTCTTATGGTCGAAAGAAGCTACGAGTACTATATTGTGCTCGTATTGCTATTGCAGGCACAAATGATTTGATATTTGAAGTGCATAAGTGCATCCTTGGATTTATGAATAGAAGAAATAAATGACTGAGATTGTGGATTTATATTGGGATATTTGGAATGTTGTTGGATATTGGATATAGTTGAAAAACTGTTGATGTGTTTTGTTTTGGTGAGTGGTATATTATATGTTGGGTTTTGGATATATCATTGTTTTGCTTAAACATGAACCTTTTATCTTGGAGATGATTATACGTGCTAAATACTCTGGTTTATATGTGGTTTTGTAATGATGAATCAATTGAGGTTATTGATTGGAATGAATGGAATGGTGGTTTGTATCATTTCAGATGTGATTTTGTGGAATAAATTTCTTATAAAATAATCACTATCTTTATCACTAAACAACTCATTATTTCAGAAAGCTGCAATTATGTTCATTCAAGAACATCCATAACCCGTATTTAAAGAAAATGGGATTTGTTTTCAGAAATAATATTAGTATCATTTGTTAAGCTACAAAGTGTCACATGTTAAAAAAAAGTAACACTTGTGTCTGAAAAAGTACCATTTATTCGGTCTAAAAGTATCAAATGACATGCAAAACCGTATCATATAAGAAATAAATGTATTTTCAGTCCAAGAATCATAAGAACGTATCATATTCTCCCCAATGAGTAGATGTTTATTTCCATATGAAAAAAACTAAAAAAAAATGAATGTCTAAGAGATAAAATTACATTATAATAGTATTCCAAAATAATAAAATTACAACATAACAAATTCCCATTAATATTTTGTTCCAATACAACTCTTAGAATATCCGAACATATATTAAAAATTGAAAAATCTTTAATCCAAGAATCTGTAAAAAGAATTGAAGATATAGTCAGATAAATAGAAAATGTATCACATATTATGCATAAAAGTATTACTTATATTGAAGCCAAACAAACTTATTCAACTGAGTTGAGTTTGCTGTATTACTGTCCTTCTTCTTTCTGTCTTTCTCAAGTTGTCCGTTAATTCTTTTCTTTTTCCCTTTCCTTGGTTATTGCTTTTGTAAGATCTTTTGAGAGTGTAACAACTCTCGACTGAATTCCTATATAGTATCCTCAAGCAATGAGAGCACACCATCTCATATTCCCCAAATCTCCTGCATGTGCAAGTTGGATCCGGCTGTTGGATTCAGTTCAAAAAATGACACTACTATGTATCTATATCTGACATCTTCCAGCTTAAAATAAGTCGTTTTCTTGCTTAGAAAATGGAAGTTGAAAGTTTTATCTGTGCTAACTATTGTTATTGCCACTTAAAATGCAGAATCTAATACCCAAAACGACATTAAGTAATTATATCAGATGACAAGTAGTATATCTATATTACTTCCTGGAGCCAAAAAAATCTTAAATAATCCTTATTTACGACCTTGTAAGGTACGAATTAGTACTCATCAGATGAAAAATAGATTTAACAACCCAAATATCGCACTAGATCAAAAATTAACTAAGCACAACTGTAACTAAAATGCATCATTACAGAGAGAGACCAACTTCTTTAGCCGCAGCTTCTTGAATGAGAGTAAGACTCACCAAGAGCATTGGCAGGAGAGGAAGCATAAGCAACTCCTAAACAAATTCCAAATAAGAGAGAGATTCTAACAAAGATTCATTTGTTTCATTCTCGCTAAAAAAGTCTTCAACTTGGAAATCTCAACTCCAACCCCCCATATGGAAAACACAATTGCAGCAACAATCACAAACCACAAACCCCTCCATATCGCCTCAATTTCAACGGGAAAAGAAAATAAAATAGAAGTAACTAGCATTTGTACACATCAATTCATCTGAGCATTGTATGAATGTTTTCATTGATTTGGGAGGTTTTTATTAATTATTTAAAACCCACCTTCAAAAATTTGAGAGTTGCAGCAAACGAAATCCGATCTATTGATTTTGAGCTCGTGTTGTTCTTCGCCGCGATGTCGACGGTAGTGGTGATGTTTTAATCGTAATTCATCGGTGATGAACGACAATGAAATCGCGAGATGCGGAATCGAGAGCGAGCCGCGGGTTCCTTCTTTTCTTTATTTCCCGTTTTTATGTTTTTTTATTAGGTTGGCTGGCAGATTGGGTTAGTTCCTGATAGGTCTAATAGGCCGAGCCGTTTGATGGGTCAGCCCATCAATCTTATGTACATGAAATCAATCCTATATATATATATATATATATATATAGGGGTTGGTTATAATGGGTACTAGTGTTTCATGTGAGAACTAGGAACCATATTTATTTAATACAATTTTATAACTTATCTTATTGTATTTTAGTGCTTTTTACACTAGCAGTAAAATATAGTACATAAGCTATTTTTTTTTTAAAAAAAATAGCACTAAAATAAAATAAAGTAAGCTATAAAATCGTACTAAATAAACATAGTTCCTAGTTCTCATATGAAACACTAGTACCCATTTGAACCTACTCCTATATATATATTGCTTTGAACTCATCTGATTAAATATATTTAATTTCAATATTATGTTACCTATTACCACATTATGTCATGAAAAAATTGAGCGTGTCATTTTTTTAATAGACTAACCCCCCAAGAAAACCTTTTTTTTTTTAACTTTGCTAGAGCGTGGTGTACCACCACCACGGACAATGTCACTCGGCTCCACCAAAATGTCCGCGTCATTAACCTTAACCACAGATGATGCATATTCAATTTCAATTTCAATTATCCTTTTTTTTTGGGAAAATTCAATTTCAATTATCAAAATCTCCAAAACTTCAATGTCGATATCATAGTAAATCAATAATAATACATACAAAATAGAAATAGAAAAACGTCCAATCAGATTTACGCACTTTTAAATTATTTTGAATCTGAGTTACAGCACTTACTTTTCAGAATTTAAGCAAAATAAATTAAATGGCATACAAATTGAATAAGAATTAAAGTACATGAATAGCATTTTGAAAGAATTTAAAAGTTGACAAATACTTTATTCCAAATACATAACACCTATGTCGCTCTCTCTGTTGGGCGGTAGGGAACGTTCGCGTATACACACGATTCCTACTCTCGTTCTCTCTCTAAAACAAAAATTCAAACGCTTTCTTTCTCATCCACCTCCAATCACCCACACACGACGCCTATCTAGGGTTTTCAGCTTAGCTCTCGCGCGATCTCGAACACCAGATCTTTATCTAAGTCCAAAAATTGAGATTATTCGCTCAATTAATACTTGATATTTCACTTTTCAATCGTTAAATCAGCCGACTCCATGGCGGAGGAGCAATCATCGGGGGCGGCGAGCAACACTTCTCCGGCGGCGCCGCTTGGACACTCAGTCATACCAATAGTGAATAAGCTACAGGACATATTCTCGCAGCTTGGCAGTCAGTCGACGATCGAGCTGCCACAGGTGGCGGTGGTCGGAAGCCAGAGCAGCGGAAAATCCAGTGTGTTGGAGGCGCTGGTTGGACGCGATTTCCTGCCTCGTGGTAATGATATTTGCACGCGCCGCCCGCTTGTGCTGCAGCTGGTGCAGAGGAAAAGTAAGGGCGATGGAACTGACGACGAGTGGGGAGAATTTTTGCATTTGCCTGGGAAGAAATTCTTTGATTTCAATGAAATCCGGAAGGAGATTCAGGTCATTTTCTTACATATCGTGTTTTATCAAGCGGTGCAATAGAACTGACTGTGTAAATTATTGTTGGTCAGTTTCAGAAAACTATAGCTAGTTTGTGCATAGATATGGAAAACAGTTCAGCATCGAGTTAATCCTACGATTTTCAGGATATCTACTGAAGTGCTGCTAACTGTGTGGAAAAGATAGGTTTCTCCATAGCGCCCAATTTCGAAGTTATTTAAATTGAGCATAGTTTGTCGATACAAGGATTGGACTTGAAACCTAAAGCAATTAGGTTTTCTAGGGTAGGGGGATTGGGTCTGAGACCAGTTGATCTGAACTTAAGATAGGGAATTATTGAAAATTTTAGGACATAGTATGGCCCAAACATTGCTTCATTGGAGAGATTATGCATGCATAAATGTGTTCAGACAAAAACTTGTGTGAGACCGTCTTATGGGTCAAAGTCCTTAAATGGGTGAAAATCTGGATTCAAACCCATATTCAATGGCACATTTGTAATTTTGTTAGTGTTTGATTGTGTTTGGACTTTGGCTTCGAGTCGCGACCTGTCTTACGGATTTTTCCCCGTAAGACGGTCTCACACAAGACTCCCCCCATATGTTTATGTACAACAAATTACAGGTATGAACTAAAATAATATACAACAACTAAAATGCACGTTTGTGAATACATCTATCTATATATATGTGCTTGCATTGAAATTTAATCACATATAATTGGCATTAATAATATGTTGAGATTTGAAGGTGGTGAGTTGCTCTGTTTATGGTCTTTTGAAGAGCAATTTGGATAAAGATTTGGAGTGGAGAGAGTCAGAGAGAAAATGGGTTAAGTATAGTTCATAGAAAAGGCACTATACATGACTTCGTTGACTTCTATTTAGTGAACAATCCTGGTATATTTATTTCACATTGAGGTAGGGCCTTCACAGCTCTGAATATGATACATGGCTGTATTTCAGTACTTGATCATCTCAAATGTTGTTTAGGCTGAAACTGAGAGAGAAGCTGGAGCAAACAAAGGCGTTTCGGACAAACAGATCCGTTTAAAGATTTTCTCCCCAAATGTTCTAGATATTGCTCTTGTGGATCTACCAGGCTTGACTAAAGTTCCTGTTGGTGATCAGCCATCAGATATTGAAGCACGCATTAGAACAATGATAATGTCATATATCAAGCGTCCAAGTTGCTTAATACTGGCTGTTACACCAGCAAATTCAGATCTGGCGAACTCAGATGCACTTCAAATGGCTGGAATGGCTGACCCTGATGGTAGGTTCTTCGTTTTATATACCCATCCTCTTTAATGTCATCTATATAGTAGCTATCTAGCTTTTATTATACTGTTAGTATTTGGATTCTGGATTTCATCTTTTCAAGTTTATGCCTGCAGGTTATAGAACAATTGGTGTAATTACTAAGGTGAGGTTCAACCTCTTGATTAGATGAATGTACCTATACTCATAATGTGTTTTTGTTCTTATGTGAGTGGCACTTTGCTGTTTCAGTTGGACATTATGGACAGGGGTACTGATGCCCGCAACTTTTTGCTTGGAAAAGTTATTCCGCTGCGGCTTGGTTATGTAGGTGTTGTTAATCGTAGTCAAGAGGTATTTTTTCTTATGCATATGGATCGTTATGCTGTTTTTACACAATATGGTATCCATTTATTTCCTCATTTTGAACCCTTAGATTTTGTTATGATGCCGTCATTGATAGACATGAGCTTTGATGGTTATTAACTGTGCAGGATATTCTGTTAAATCGGAGCATCAAGGACGCACTTGTGGCAGAGGATAAGTTCTTTCGTAGTCGCCCAGTACGACCTTGATCTCTTTCATTAGCAATTGATTTCTGGATCCCATTCTTCTTTTTTCAGATGAATTAAATCTATTCTTTGCAGGTATACAGTGATCTTGCTGACCGTTGTGGGGTACCTCAGTTGGCCAAGAAGTTGAACCAGGTATATAATGTTGACTGTCTCCTATTCAGATTTTATTTGACGTTTTCTTATAGGTATTCTTGAAAGTACATCTATTTTCAATGTGCAGTTTGTGGATAAGTACTTAGTCTATTCTAGTTGCAATAGTCGGATAATTTTGTCACCCTTTTCTTTAATCCTGTGGTCTTATTACATACTCTTTCACTTGCATGCTACACCTCACAGAGGCATAGTCGTGGCAGTGGAAGGACTCAGTGCCTTCCTTCTGTGTGTTATTTAGCTTGCAGGATGATGCTCGTGAATGCCAAAATGTTGTCAGTTTTGGTCTAAATGCTATTTATGATATACCATTATGCCTTAAAACTTGAGTCCGAGATATTGGCGCTTTTTATGGAAGACTAATAGATATTTATGGAGTCTCAGCTTGGTTTTGGATGTGATTTTATTATTAGCTAAGCTTTGTCCTTGTTACAGATTCTCGTTCAACATATTAAGACCGTTCTCCCAGGATTGAAAACCCGCATTAGTGCAGCACTTGTTTCAGTCGCAAAAGAGCATGCTAGCTATGGAGAAATTACTGAGTCAAAGGTTGGTTTGTTTTCTTAATAATAATGTGTCATTTTCATCTTGTTGCAATTTTTTTGGTGAGTTTATGGCTGTACCTTATGTGTTCTGTGTTCCAAATGTGTGATGTGGGCAGATAATTTGATTTCGGGCTCTGCTTGTATTCTCACCTGTCTTTGCTCTCAATAAGACATTAACAATTAGTCTAACTTTGAGAACCAACATGACTATCCAAAGTTTTTTTTGACTTGGTGTTGTTCACCAATAATCTTGATTGCTGATGTCAAATGTCCGTGGATGGATACTTCACTTGGGGATCTGTTTTTTTATTTTTGTTTTTTTCGTTTGTGCTTAGTAAGATTATGTGCAACAGAGAGTGCATGTCATCTACCTACAATTTTGGAATCATTGTGATTGGATTATATCTTTGGACTTGGTGCTATTAGACAATTACCTTGATTCTAATATTTGACCTTGACCTTGTGGTGAACAGGCTGGCCAGGGAGCACTGTTGCTAAACATTCTTTCGAAATACTCCGAAGGTATGTTGAATTTGAATCTCTCTTCCTTTTTTCTTAATTAATAAATTTAACTGTCTACACATTAGATAAGTAGGTCGTTCAAGATTCGTAAGTTTGGGCTTTGTTCTGGTCACTTCTCAGTTCTCATCACCGATCCTCCTCCTCAAGGGGTTTTCGACGTTGCTTTATAAAATATGATATCCCTGCATATGAGGAGGTGTGCAAGACTGGTTGAACATTAAATGATTCACGTAGCTGAACAATTTAGACAAGTTTTGTTATTCAACATATGACAATATCATGGATTCAAGTGTTCCTGTCTTTTATCTGATATCATGCTAAAATATAAGTTATTTATTTCCACTTGTTCTGTAAACATATCAGCCATTCATGAAAAGTCTGGAAGTGCTCATTTGTCTTGTACTGTTTTACACTTTTACTAATTCATAGAGAGTTGATTTCTACATTCCTCCTACGCGCCTATGCAGTTAATAATTGACTTAATTCCAGATATTACTTAAAAGTTTGATCTTATGGTCTGTATACCGGCAACATTTTGTGCAACCCTGCCCCAATTAGCTATTGCATCCATCCTTGTGTTTCGTCTAAAAATGGAATGAATGTGAAAACTTCTCACCTTTCATGATTAACGTTTGTCCATTTGCTGCATTCCTTGACATCTCCATGACTCCACCTGAACACGATGTTGTGTAGATGCTTAGTTGATGAGTTTTCTTTTTCTTTTTTCTGTTCAAAACAGCATTCTCCTCCATGATAGAAGGAAAAAATGAAGAGATGTCAACTTCTGAGCTGTCTGGTGGAGCAAGAATCCATTACATTTTCCAACATATTTATGTTAAAAGCTTGGAGGTCTGTAATTTCTATGTGGTTTTTCTTTTGACACATGTGCAATAATATATTTCTGAATTAGTTTTGTTTGAGAAATTTATTGAATTGAATTTTGTTCCAAGAGGAAGAAAATCTGAATACATTTGAGTTTTCTGTATTTCAGGATTCCTTTTGTTTCGTCAACTAGTCAATACTGCATGCTGATAAGGTTATGGTAGAAATTTGTGAGACAAGCTAAGCGAAGTAAAGAATTAAGTAGTCAATGGTAGACTTGCTTGGTAAAAAAGGAAACATTTTTTAACTTATCAGAGCCTTGCATACACCCCTTTTCATTGAAAATATGTGAATAACTGTTTGCAGTGATGTTGCTTTGCAGATGATATTTATGAACATAGATTTTTCTTAATGCTGCAAGTTGCTACTATTTATTCTGAGATATAGTTTTTCTTTTGCTTCATATTTAAGAATGTTTTAAGTGGAATTAATTGCTTTGTATCAGCTTCAGTTTGTTTATATTCTCCTTTCCCTTTTTGCAGGAAGTAGATCCTTGTGAGGATTTAACTGATGAAGACATCCGTACCGCCATCCAAAATGCAACTGGTCCCCGGTCTGCATTGTTTGTACCAGAAGTAGGTCTTTGCTCCAACTTTCTGTTCTCTTTGCGTTGTGTTTTGTTTCTAGCAAAAGCCGCAAGCCATTTTGGTTTTTGTAATTTTCTTTCAATGTAACATTTCCATGCCAAATGATAACAAATATGTAGATTCCATTTGAGGTTCTTGTTAGAAGACAAATAGCTCGCTTATTGGATCCAAGTCTTCAATGTGCTAGATTTATATATGATGAGCTAATGAAGGTATATTTCTACAACTTACCTTTTGGATCAGTGTATTGTTGCCCTTTTGTCTTTTAACTGTACATATTATCTGAATTTTTATTAGATGAGCCATCGCTGTATGGTTAATGAAATGCAACGGTTTCCGGTCCTACGGAAGCGCATGGATGAGGTCATTGGAAATTTTTTGCGAGAAGGTCTTGAGCCGTCGGAGACAATGATTGGTCATATAATTGAAATGGAGGTAATATGCATCTGGATGTTAACTTGTTCTTTTCAATCATATTTTTTATTTCGCCGCATAAAAAATACGGATGGTTCATCTTTTCTCTTGCTTATGGGCTTGATACAAAATATCCTTAAATAACAGTGTGCACATGATGAAGTTGTGGTTCATATTGCTTCTTTTGAAAACATTTTTTGGTTTTGTTTTATCTCAACTGTCTTTTAATTGCTAGTTTCTTAAATGAACAGCTTTTCTAAAATGATTACATCCTTGTCTATTCTGCTCTTCCACTGAATTTTTGTCCTCTTATTGTCACGACCTCTACTGCTGGCTGACTCTCAATCATGCCTGGACACATTTTACAATTCAATTGCTCAGCAAAGCGTAATGCTAATTTCTTTGTTTCTTTATCTCCCTTTTTGCTGTACACTTCCACTATTGGAACTTCCTAAATAATAACAATATTATTATTTCCTCAATTTACATTCACTGTTCTAGTGTTATGTTGCAACCTGTTTGTTACACTGATGCTGATCTGAAATAATTGGTTAATTTATTGATATCATATTGACAGTGTATAAAGTAAAGAGTTAATGCAAGCAACACAAATAAGCATGTCTCATATTTCAGGAGCTCTACTCTTACAGAAAACTGAAATAAGGTTACTACCGGTGGTCTGGGTGCTATTGTAATGAAGCTTCTTTTCATGCTCTACCTTTTACACTTCCTATTTTATCTTGATTGCTTGATCATATATGTTCTCTTGAAAATATTTATAAATTTATAAGGAACCAATCTCTCATGTCAATCTTTATACTTTATAAATGCTATATCTTTAATTTTCCTATCTTTTCTGCTTATTCTTTTGGCTTAGGCTAAATTTTAGACTTATTGATTTTGTGAATTTTAGATTTCATGGGTTCAATATTGAAGAAACCGTTTTATGGATATAGAGAGTCCGTTTCATTTTATTCTGATTGAGAGTTTTAGCTGCAGAATTTAAACAATTGTTTGAATCATCAGGTGGGTATATAACATGTGCTTATTGTTCTGGTGATGTGTATATTGCTTTGTGAAATGCGTTTGTTTCTATAGTTTATGTTGTGCTAGTTAGAATGACATCACCTGTAAGGTATTACCTTAAACAATCTGATCCAGTAGTGGATTTCATAAATGACAATGAATTTCCTGTCAAAGGTAATGTGGATATGAAGGGCTTGAATCTTTTTTTTTTCCTTTTCTTTTTTTAGTTGAGTTTAATCTTACTAATGTAAGGAGATAAGTGGAACCTTTTCAGATTATATAGTCATTGTCATGAAAACTCATGCTTCATTTACTTCTGAATAAATGTTGATTCTTTATTGAATTTATAAATTGCTGAAACTTAACTACCCTTTTATAGATGGATTATATAAATACTTCCCATCCAAATTTTATTGGTGGGAGTAAAGCTGTAGAGATGGCAATACAACAGACCAAATCATCCAGGCTTTCCACACCTGTTTCAAGGCAGAAGGTGCACACTTTTTTTACAGATGGGTTACCATCCCCTCCAGTTTCCTAACAAGGTCATGTTAGTTAATATATGGTTGGCATTCATCAATCAGGATGCAGGAGATTCAGACAAAGCACCAAATTCAGAGAGAAGTCTGAAGTCTCGTGCTATTCTTGCTCGGCAAGTGAATGGGATTATTCCAGAGCAGGTAAAATTTCTACTGGTATCCAATGTCCCTGCGGGGAGCCCCATATTATTTTATTCCAAAGTGACTGATTACTTTCTTTTTGCTGCTCTTTCCTTCTTTCCTTGGCAAAAAGGGAGCTCGGCCTGCTGCAGAAGTAGAAAAAACTGTCCCACCTGGTAATTCTGTTATTTTGTTTCTGTATTGTTTGGGAGGAATTCTATGTGACTTTTTTTTTTTTAAATCTGCTGATGCACCATCTTCTCTGAGAGGAATAAGAAATTTCTGCTGTCGTCTATATCGCATAGACTGCGAACAAAATTTGTTTGAATTCAATTAAGAAGGTCCAATTTACTGTGTGTTGCGAAGAATTCTTGTATGCTTGATAGATAGAAAGTTCTTAACTGGTTGCCACGCAATATTCATAGAGTAGTTATCGTCATTAGGTCTAGTTCCTGTGTGTTGCGAAAAATTCCTGTCTGCTTGATAGATAGAAAGTTCTTAACTGGCTGCCATGCACTATCCATAGAGTAGTTATCATCATTAGGTCTAATATTGTTACATCATTAAACAGTTACCAATGCTGGTTCGTCTTGGGGAATATCTTCTATTTTTGGTGGCCATGATAATCGCGCAGTTACAAAAGAAAATTCGACCAGCAGACCATTTAGTGAACCTATTCAGACCATGGAGCAGGGTGTTTCAATGATTCATTTGAGAGAGGTATATCCTCTTTGGCATTAATCACTTGCATTTTCAGAGGTGTAATTGGTTTGCTTGCCATCTAACGCGTGGATTTACTATTTTTATTAGCCCCCTAGTGTATTGAGGCCCTCAGAAACTCACTCAGATCAAGAGGCTATTGAGATTGCTGTTACAAAGCTGTTATTGAGATCATATTATGATATTGTACGAAAGAACGTTGAGGATTCTGTACCAAAAGCCATTATGCATTTTCTGGTAATCTCATCTTTTTTGTTAAATTTGTTGTTCAAGAGACCTTAAGTTGACCATCCTCAATCATAACTGGATACACCTGAATAATTGCATTGCAGGTACACCATACGAAAAGAGAGCTCCATAACATTTTCATCAAGAAACTTTACAGGTTTGTTGTGTTTACAAAATATGGTGCATTTAGATGATAAAGGAGAAGCAGAAGTAGAATGATGAAAATGAGGTGGAATTGTGGCTTCTTGGTTTCAAAATCAAGAAATTGTAAATCAGAATGTTACAAATGCTAGACGACACAAGCTAGATTCCCTAATCGTATACTTTTCTTTTGGCTAAATTTATTTTCTCACCCTATAACAAAAAAAATGGATGAGAAATTCAACTATTCTTTTTCCCCTCTCATTCTTCATTTCACTGTATTAGCATGGATGTCCAGTGCTATGCAACAGTTGAATATGATGGTTGCGTTATGTTGTAACCTCCTCTCTTCTCCAGTCTCTAAAATACTTTTGTCCTCTTCCAAATGCGAAAAAAAAGGAAAAAGAAAAAAAAAGCTTATGCTTGTTCCCTGTTGTGTTTGAGCAGAGACAACTTGTTTGAAGAAATGTTGCAAGAACCGGATGAGGTGGCCACAAAGAGGAAGCGTACCCGAGAGACACTTCGTGTCCTGCAGCAAGCATTCCGAGTAAGTCCTAGTAATGCTGCATTTTATGTCACAAATCTGCCTTTCTGTACTTTGTTATGCGAAGTCTTCCAGCAGCGTTGCCAGTGCTCTGCTTGTAAACAATATACTCTGCTTGTAAACAATATACTTATTCTGTAGACGTTGGATGAACTGCCACTTGAAGCCGAAACAGTGGAGAGGGGCTATAGCTTGAGTACAGATCCAACAGGTCTTCCAAAGATCCATGGGCTTCCAACCTCATCTTTATACAACACCAGCAGTGGTTCGACTGAGTTATACGGCGCATCTCCAAAAAACTCTAAGTCGCGCAGGTCATCAAATTCTGGTGAGCTGAACTCACCTTATTATTCAGAGGCCAACGGTGGTGGACGCAGTTCGATGCCTAGCCTTTATCCAACAGCTGATTTTTAGGTTCCTGAAGACTGCTCCAAAACTATGCACAAATTCATTGACTTGCTACACTAAAATCCCGGGTGATATGCTGGATCAGTGCCGTGGAGTCAGCATTCTTTTTGTTAAATCAAGAACAATTAAATCGACCACTAGTTTTCCTATTCGTATCATATAATTTTTGCCTTTTTTTATAAGTGACGCTCTTAGAAGTACAAGTATCTGATATTTACGAAAGCTCCTAATGAAAAAAAAGGAGCTGCTGCCTCTGTTGCAAGTGTATGAAGCTGTGTGGGCAAGTTTAGTCCAACACAGCGGGGTTAATTTCCTTTACCAGAATAAGGGTTGTGAAGTGCGATTTTGCTGACAAGCTTCATGTGACTCTGTATAGCTTGCGTTTATGGTTTCTGAATCCCTGTAATTTCGTATCAGTCATTCGTTTGTTTATAATTCGTTGATGGATTAAATTATTACCTTGTAATGTTTTTCTTTATCTCAATCTCAAGAATCTATTTATTAACCCTAATTGGGTGGAAACAAAATATATTGAAGTTAAAGAAGCAATATTGGTACACTAAAAAAGTGGGATATGAGGCCTTATGGTAGATCTTCTATTTGAGGCCTTAGGCTGAGACAATTATTCTAGCGTACAATAATAGGTTTCAGGATTAGCACATCTTAGTGACTGAAATTATCTTACAATCTCGCTGTCTCAAAGCAAAAAAAAAAATTCTGCCAACTATTTTATATTCATCCGTCAAGATACAGTGTTCCAACATCTTATTTATGTAATCTCACTACAATCAGCTGATATCACTCTGTACAGATTAACGTCACGGTTTCATGTCTCAGGCCAATGGGAACCTATATGTGAATCAACAGCTACCTGTACATGAAAAATATTTCAGAAAGACGATGGGAAGAGTGGCACTATCCTCGCTGAGTTCCTACAATTACAAACCTGTTGTTCATCACAGTTAGCTGGGATCTTGAATTCAGTTCCAGACCTGTTCGTAAGTTCATCCAAAGTCTCCTGCTAACAAACAGATACGATAAAATCAGATAATGTTCTTCATGAAACGACAATATATTCCAACATTGCAGTGGCCAGTGGGCCCTGCAATCTTGGAAATTGGTGAAACAGCTAATCATGATAAGCAAGAACATCCACATCGGACTAAAAGAAAATGCCCAAGTGAAGAAATGTATATATGTTCATGATGTCAGCTCTTGAAGATGTTGTAGGAACAATCCACTGGGCTACCATAAGATTGTGGTCAAGTCAAATTTGATATTCCATGGTCGGGCCTTAGGCAAATTAAAAAGCAAGGCCCCTCTCACTCATTGTTAGATATTCACAGCAATATATGGGTGCAAATAGTATGAATGAAAGCTCAGTTTGCTGCCTCCAACATGATGCACCAAACTAATGGGCGAATTAAATTCTCCACATATTAGGTTTACAGAGATAGTTTCTTTCTCGTCCAGACTTGGAAGAACAGAAATGGCAGAAAATGTTATGTGAGTAGAGCACGCAGCATGTTCAAGGCCACCACAAACTAATATATACAGATTAATTCTGCAAGTCGAACAAATTTTAGAAATGAGAGAACTATCCCGGGAACCATCACCTGCTCACCAAGGTTTCCAGATGAATTCTCTATTTCAATTGATGAATCATCAGCAACAGCCTCAGCAATCTCCATTAACTCCTGAAATATATAGAAGATGAAATAGGATTATTAATCAAACAATTGCTATCATCAACCATCACAAGTCATCTTAATATTTGTCATATAGAAATCAAAAGAGCAACTCAACGATATTATTCCCATTCCCCATTAAAATGTTTTTCTTGCTCTCCAGCCATAGTCATCAGGACTGCAGTGGAAAATATGGAGATTTTTTGGTTTCATGCAATATTGCAAGCTGCTACCAGGCAAAGGCTTAGGTTTGTAAACGCTACGTAGGTAGATTATGTTGTGTCATCCAAAGATATTCATCATATGGTACTGAAAATATTGTTAACTGTCATTAGCTTACTCCCCTTGCTGAAGAGAGCAAAAAAATATGTTCTCTATCAGAGTTCATTGGGAATTTTAAACTTGGATTGATCAATTCTCAGGAAGATTTTTTTTATCTAGTCCACATTTGGAAGAATTGGAACTATCTCACCAACACTGTTTTAGAAAGGCTGCTACCTGCTCAGTTCTAACTGAAGGATTTCCAAACTCCAACAATGCATGCTTTGTCTGTTCAGGTGTTCCATGTCCAGCCAACTGAACAAACACGAACCATTTGTTACACAGTGAAGCCAAGAATACTGGCATTAAACTTATGCTTCATTCTGTCCTCAATGTTCACCCAAACACAATGGCAGCATGCAGAAAAATTAAAAAGACAATTTTTGTCATCTTTCTAGATGGAGCATCAGATATTTTGCCTCCACAAAGTACAGCTTCTACAAAAAGTTACCCTTTGTGGGAATTCTCAAAAACTTTTGAGTTACAGAAGCGAGAAGGGTGATATCAAAGAAACATTAACAAATTTCTACAAGCCCAACAGTTCACTGATTCAGGATAACTGAACATCTTTAGTAGAAGTGACATATATTACTACCTCCTCATCCTGGTTGCAGTATGAATTAGTAGGTTCAGTAGCAGGAGGCTTAATTTCTAGAGGTTCCTGTCAACGCATGAACATAGAATAGTTAATGAATTAACCAAGATCCAATTAAATAAATGCTACAATCTAAGTTTTCTGTAAAACAAACAAAAGTAGCAGATGGAAAACAGTTTTGCTGATGCAAGTTGATGTGGAATGGCAAATAAAAAGAATACAAAGTTATAAATGCATCACGTACAGGTTCATTTTGCTCGAATGTATGCCTACCTCCTTTCGCGAGATCTCTCAGAGTACCCTAGAAAGATATTAAAGGCATAGAAAAACAAGGGTGACAAGGGGCAACGCATAATATAAAGCACCAAACGAAAGGAGCAACAAAAGTGAATCTTGGAAAAGAAGTGTTGAGATAGCATAGGAAAATTTTCAACGATGAAGATTCAAGAAAATTAAACTGATTGAAATATGCCAACGAGTAAGTACAACAGTAAAAAAGTGATGATAAATGAAAGTACCTTATTTGCCCACATTAATCCACAAGCATTGCAAAGAGTTCTCGGACCTGCTGGACCCCGACGCATTGCTGGAGTAGAAGTTTCGCTAACTCCACAATTTTGACATCTACGTAAACTATCATAGAGAAATAGAAAGTCTGATAACATACAAAAATGAGTGGGAAAAAGGTAAATAGGGCACCAAAGAATGACAGCTGGTGTCATATCTATAGGAATCTATAGCTGGAGATAGTGAAAAACACCTACAACACATTACTATTCTGCAATCAGCATAAAATTAAACAAACAGCTATTAGCAAGAAAGGAAAAGCTCCATACTCACACGGGTTCTGGATGAGTACTGTTGCCCGAATCCCAATTATCATCAGATGTTTTGCAAGTATCCTGAACAGAGGCAAATTGACCATTTTTCCGATGCATCCTAGCATATATCCAATGAGACAGATATAATTAACCAATGAAGCCAGAATCAGGTTCATCTTGTAGAACTTTAATGTGTTTCATTTCCATATGTCCAAAACAAAAAAAAACAGGTGACAGTAACAGCACAAAAGACAAAAAATTCATCAATAGTTTCACAAGTCACTGTAGAATCTCAAACTCACCATTTACCTATAATATTGTTCTAATTTTTCTAGTCATCAACTATATTAACTTCATCAAATAATTCTATACTGGACACAATTATACCAACCTCACTACTGAAAATAGTTTATCAAGCAAAACTGACTTTTGGTTTGAAATTTAAACATCTGACTCAAAATGCACACAAGGGATTTGCATCCTACTTGCAACTTCAGAAAGCATGGTAAGAACAGATTCCACCTATACGGTAATTAGAAGCCAAGCAAGACATCCACTGCTCCACCTTTATAAGAAAATTCCCATTTCGAACTCCAGTGAAATGTCATGTAAATAGAGGTATTATGCTATTCAGTATGACCTCCATGTAGTGATGAATATAAACAAAATTAAGGGCAACAGACATACTTAAAACACACCTACAACTGCAATCATTCCACTGTATACTAGTCCGGACTTCATCTATAATTAAATTTTTAGACTTCCCCCTGATGCATGTTCAATCCTATACTAAAAAATCAGATAAGTGCAAAACTAAAATTACCTCTGAGCAACTTCTTTCCGGCAAGTGTACCTAATCTTCTTGTCAAAGCATCTCTCTTTCCGCTTCTCACGAAATCTCTCTAATGAAGCAATCCTCCGAGAAACCATTGGCTGACTTGAAACATCATCGACACCCTACGGCCCGGTCACACATCACGAAAACTCAAGCTTTAGCCTTTAATTGACAGATCAAAGTCTTTACGGGGACTTAGCCTATAATTATATTTGTAGTACCTTATCGCTTATTTGTAATAGAAATTCAGAGCTGGGAATACTGTTAGGCGTCTCCCGACCTCCCAAGAGCAGCAACACTGCTTGCACCTAAAAATTAAATACTTGATGAGCTTTGGTTCATCAATTAGTTAAAAGCTTTCAACTTCCTTTTATCCGTTGCTTCAGAGTTCAGATTACTTCCGCATCAAGCATTTCATTAAGTTATCAGTTCAATAGCTTTCACATGATTTGATTCCAAACAAGACCACAATTACAGACCGCATAAACACTTAAAAAAGGTAAAATACAGTAAAGCTACAAAGTGATGATCTGCTAACTAAAGCTTATGAATTTGATCGGATTCAAACTGTCAAATTATTAGAGGTTATTTATTTATCGAGAAATAGTTTAAAGAGTTTCTACTCAATATATAAAAATAAAATAAAAAAAACCTTTTCCGGAGTAACAGCAGGAAAAACATAGACTTCGCCTTCGAAAGAAATGGTAAGCTCACTACTCCTCGATAGCGAACACTGACTATTTACTGGCGTCGCAGCTATAGGCGTCGACATTTCCTCCGGACTGCTCATCGTCTCACCGCCGCCGCTGATGTCATCAGCGTCGAATCCTCCGCCGTTCTCATGCACTCTTATAGGCACGCTCGCATACTCAAATGGCCTCCCCTTCACAGCATCCATGCGCGAGTGCAGTTCGCAGCACGCAATCCGCCAAAAGAAACGGAAGAGAAGTCGAAAACCCTAACCCCAAAGAGAAGGCGTGAGAATTCGCGAAGACATTAAAATTTAGGTGAATTAGTAGTGATTGAGAGAGTGAATTAGTGAAGATTTGGGTGGTAATTAGCGGGTGATTATTGAGCTGTGTAACTGTAAATGGATAAAAAGGGGGACTGACATGAACACGAAGGGAGTTGGGGAAGAGAGAATCAGGGCCGTTCCTCCACTGGAAATTCCTACACGTGTCGTTTGATGGTTGAGCTGAGTGGGGTCCATCTTTTGCTGCTTATTATGTGCCGTGTTTGGTTCACGTGTCATCATCTGCCCATCAAACGGTTAAACATATGTTTGTAATTTTTTCTTTAATATATATTTGGATTCGAATATACTCATCTTAAACACAACTGTGAAACGATCTCAACAAAAGTATATATTGTCAGATGCTATATGAACTATTATTTTGCCCATTAAATAATGACAGATATTTGTAAAGCATAGTTACAAAATTTTCAATGATAGATGAATTCTATGAATGAGCCATCCAGAAGTCCACCCGCGTACTCGACGATGACGAATGTTCAATTCTATGACTAACTTAACCAATTAATTTTTCGCTCATTCAAAATCGGATTTGAAAAAATAAAAATTCTATGATTATCTATTACTAATATATATCAATCATACACTATTTAATTCATTCAAAATTAAATACTTTGGTCACAAAAAATGAGATAAAATGAGTCACGGATAA
The DNA here is from genome assembly GCA_026008535.1 of Perilla frutescens. Taxonomy (NCBI): domain Eukaryota; kingdom Viridiplantae; phylum Streptophyta; class Magnoliopsida; order Lamiales; family Lamiaceae; genus Perilla; species Perilla frutescens. Next base: position 29,836,121 of record BRKX01000011.1, on the reverse strand, counting down.
ATTTATTACATCCATTTTTACAACAAATTATAGGTACAAGTATGGATCAGATCTCCTATGCCTAACTAGGGTTGTGCATTCGGTTCGGACCGAATTGAATCTCCAAAACCGAATGCATTGAACCTAAAAAATTTAGGGACCGACATCGAACCGAATTATACTATCAGCCGAGTCAAACCGAAATTGAAAATATCGGCTCGTTTCGATCGATTTTGTGAAAACCGAATTTCACAGTCCTTCTTCACTTAGCACATGCATAGCTCCCAATACTATGATCAAGTTTGTTTTTTTTTTCTTCTCAACTGCTAACTAATCTATCACCACTTCCATCCACATATTTTCAATCCCATCATAATTAGGACACTGTGACCAGTGGCGGATCTGAGGGGGACTGGGGAAGGCCTTGGCCCCCCAATCGATTTTTTTTATAGAGGCTGAGTTTTGATCATCGATGATCGGTCTCCCAAAAATTGTGATTTGATGTCTGTAAGAAGATCTACAGGTAGAAGACGAAGCAGAACAGAGATGAGAGAATTATATATTAAAGGCAATGATGAAAATATCGCTATCACAACATATATCGCAACTTCAATTTTACGGATATATCGATATTGTAGAAAATTGAAAAAAATGACGGAAATCATATTAAAATCTTGAAAATTTAGCATGAAATTTTAGGAACTATTATGACATATTATTATGCACATATTCCACTAATTTTTTTTGATAGAATTGTATTTTGAAAGTAAATATATTAATAATACATTATATAAATACCGTCTGAAACAATACATTTGACAGAATAATACATAATACAACATAAAATGACTAAATAAATATTATAAAGTACAATTAATACAAAAATGAGGATCTATGAGGTTCAAATATAGTAGATGGAATGCCATCTTGTTCTAAACAATATTGGTACCGACTTATCATGTTCGAGTAATTATGGATATAATTATGCATATGCGCTTGATATATTTCTTAATTTATTCCAACAGTTTCACCATGAATTGGATAATGTCCACTGACTCAATTATTTTGTTGATACACATTTTGAGTAGTCCAATCAATTTGTGAACTCCCATATGTGTAAGAAGCATATGAATCTTGGGACATATCACTATGATCAGTGCCACCCATATTCATAGAATCAAGATTGGATAATGTCCACTGACTCAATTATTTTGTTGATACACATTTTGAGTAGTCCAATCAATTTGTGAACTCCCATATGTGTAAGAAGCATATGAATCTTGGGACATATCACTATGATCAGTGCCACTCATATTCATAGAATCAAGATTGGCAGAAAGTTCTTCAATATCAGTCATTAGACTTTCTTCTTGAGTCAATACATGTCTCCTTATGTATTCCTTTCCTATTGCACATATTCCAGAACCTCCAGCTCTACTTCTATGGTCCATATCTTGTGTTGCATGAGTGAAGTTGGCCTCACAACTGAATGGACTCAATAACGTATGACTTGAACCATAATCGTCTTGATTGTTCCCACCATTTCCACCACCATCATCATTTCCACCACTTCCATCATTTCCTCCATCACTATTTCCCCATCCTCTTTTGAGCAATCTGTTTTTGAATCATAAGAAGTATTACCTGTAATACTTGATTCACATCAATGCCATAATCACGAGCCATAGCAGCTATTTTTAGATCAGAATTTCCCTCATTATCATCTAAGTGTGCAGGGCGAACCCATTGAAAAAGTGGATTTTATTCTTCATCATTTTCATCAGTTGTTATATCTACCAGATCTAGATATTCTTGCTCTGCAACCTTATAATTTGTTGCAAAACGTGTAGCTCCTGGGCGTACAAAATCTCCTTGACACATCTCCCGCATGAGTGCAAGTAGCCAACCATGGTTATAAATATAATTGGTTAATTGTCTAGCCTTTGCAATTACCTCTGCAGCAGTCTCTTTTTTTCCAATATCTTCAAATATTAAGTCGATACAGTGAGCAGCACATGGTGTCCAATACAGATCATACTTACTCATGAGTTTTTTTTCCTACTTTCACAAAAGCGGAACCATTATCAGTAACAATCTGTACAACATTCTTAGAACCAACCTCCAGCACCACATCCTTTAGCAAACCATATATATACTTATGATCCTTGATTCTATTGGAAGAATCTCACTTTTCTTTCTAAGACATCCGTTGATTTTCCGGTCTTCTTTCTCTTATATTTTTTTACAAAGTGAATGTCTTTATAAAGTAAAGAATATTGCAACTCAAATAATTACATTGAAGACCTAAAAAATATCACACAAATATATAGTATTAAATAAAAATCAAAATATATTATAGAAATATTAAAAAAATCGCGATATATTGCGATATTTGCGATATCTTGTGATATATTGCGATTTCTCGTCGATACTCGGAAAAAAAGATATTCCCCCAATATTCGTATCGCAATGTCAATATCCGTGATATTTCGCGATATTTTCATCCTTGATTAAAGGTCAGGAGAAAGTGGAAAAGAGGGCCCACATCATTAATGTAACTTTTATTCTCTATTTTTTTATTAATTTTTTTTAAATATTTATACTCCACCCTAAACACTACACCGGGAATGAGAATTGACAAAAGTAAAAGAAGGCTCACCCCTTTATTGAATCTTTAACCTAAATAAAAATATCTATTTACTTTTTACAACTCATATTTCAAATTAGAATATAATTGGGGTATGAGTTATGGAACGTCGACCATTGCTGCCAACAAAAAATAAGTTTTTTCCCTTTTTCTTTTTTCTCATAATTTTAGAATATTTCTGTGAGATTAATAATTAATATTTATGTTGTTTTGCCTAATATTAACTTATGATTAAATAGTTAAGTTAGATATTTGAAACAAGAATAAAAATTAGGAATTTAAACTTAAGGTTGAGTTAGAATTTTAAAATTGAAATTGGTATGAATTATAATATTAATTACTTAGGTTTAATTAGAATTTTAAAATATAAATTATATGGATTAGGATCTGAGGATTTGATATAGATATTTCAATATCACAATCTATTAATCTAATATTCTAATTTGCTAATTTTGTTGATGTTTAATTTATATTATTTGTGAATTGTTAATTGCGATTCAATTTATTAATTTATTTTAAGAAAATTTTTAAGAATATATTTTCCTCTTTTAATGTACCTAATGTTAATTGGTGGAAAAAGGACCTCGGACACAAGCAGAACTAAACTCAAATGATATTGTTAGTGATTCAGGATTTCGGAAACCAATTGAGGAGTTTGATATTTTTATTCGAGATCAAGTATGAAGAGAGTACTTAACTAGGGATTTAATCATTTACATATCATATTAATTATTAATATGTCATTGAAAGAGATGTGTTTGTAAGTTAATCATTCAAGAGATGAATACTCATTCTTCAGAAGATAGCACCGAATTACTTATTTGCATATAATGTCATGATCTAAGAGATTCTTTTTCACGATTTGATATTCATCAACTCATGCGTCTTGCTCATTTTTATCATGAAGATTTCTCAACAGTTGATTGTTTATGTCTTCCACAACAACTTAGTAATTTCATCGTTAATCTGAGACATGATTCTCAATTTTCTACAATTAGCAACTTGGGAAATCTTGCTAGAAAAATGGTCAAAACTGGTATGAATTCAGTTTTTTCATTGGTTTATCGTATGTCAAAACTAGATTTCAGTTGCCTCCCTTCCTCATCCGACTGCAGCCTCGCCAAATATTATCTTTTAGCCATTCTAAATTTTAAAAAACTTTTTTTAGCCACAAATTTTTAAAATTATTTATTTTATCCACCTTTACTAAAATACCCTTCAATTATTTATTTTTTTAGCATTTTCAATTTTTTTTAATTTGAAATAAAACATCACTCCTCTCTCTCTCCTCCCCCTTTTCTTCTCTCTCCTCTCTCATCCTTCTTCTCTTTTTCGATGAAGATAAAACAACTCCCCTTTCCGGCGAAGATAGAAGAACGGCTGCACAATTTCAGCAGCCAGCACAAGAAGCCCACTCTACAATTTCAGCAACAACCACACATCATAAGTTAGGGGATACACAAATTGTTCTCACTGACACCATATACAACAATTGAAGGTGAGGTCATCTTTCTTTCCAGCCACTCAAACTGTTCGAGCATGATTTCGATTCGACAAAAAGTTCAAACCTCGCCGGAAAAAATAGTGTTCATCCCTGCCCTCGTCGCACATGCCCGTAGCACTTGCCTCGACCCAGCCAGTCCTCTTCCCTTCGCTCTCTCTCCCTTCCCCAATCCCTCTCCGTCGCCGGAAAAGATCCTTCCTCTCTGCTTTTGTCTGCAGTTGGTTGCTTATTACAGCGCGCTCGCCATCATCGAACTTCGACAAGACGATGGTGCTGGAGATGGCGCCGCCGCACCGGTGAAGATGTTGTTGAAGAGTGGAGACATGGGGTAAGGGTGGGGGTGGGTGTGGGGTGGGGTGGCCTTGGAGGAGTGATGAAGAAGACGATGAACACGATGAACAACTAATGTGATATAATTTTTGTTCAATTTTTATTTTTGTTTTTCTTTGTTTTCTTTTATCTTTTATTTTTATTTTATAAATAAGGGTATTTTGGTCCAAACCGGCTAAAATAAATATGTTTAAAAATAGGTGGTGAAAATAAGTTTTTTAAAGTTTTATATGTCTGAAAAAAATTTGGCTCTAATTTGTAATGTATTAAATATTTATTTGTTTCTATCTCTTTAAATATATTGTGTTTTATGTCATAATATGGTGTCAAATATATTTATTTGACTGGGTGAGATTTTTAGTGAGCCCCTCTAAGATTTTTTCCTGATGCCTTTTATGTGAATGTGAGAGAGAGGGGCTTAGTGGTTTACCTTTGATGTTGCGCAAGATAGAGAGGTGGAATATGAGTACTTTTGTTGCTGCGTATTCTCCCTCATCTTTCTCCGCCTTTTCCTACCCACTTTATGATCGGCGAGAGAGCAAATAGATTGAAACTATAGAATTTCACTATGAGCGCTTTTCTTGTTGATGCAAAACGAGGAAGACTAATGAGAGAGTTGTCGTTGCTGCAGCGAGACGGGGAGGCACGAAGTTGACGATCTGTTGCTGCTATTGCACGTTGTTGGAGATCTGCACCGGTGAGCCCGTGTTCATGGTAGAGCTCAGATGCAATGGGAGTCAGGTGACGACGCAAGAGGCGAGAACTAATTTTGGATTTTTTGGAATTAGGTAGTTGGAATTTGGAAATCAAAATTAACCAATAAGATTTAAGATTTTGATGTGTGGAACGGGTTGCGCTATGGGTTGCATTTAATTAATTTACTTATGTAATTGGTTGGGTTGATTTTTAATTATTATAATATATTCAGTTCGCTTCGGTTGTTTTTGATTTTGGAAGTCTGAATCGAAACCAGACCGAACCTCATTCAGTTCTGAAAATAAAAACTGAAACCAAATCAAATTCACTAATTATGAAATTGAACCGAACCGAACTTAACTATTCAGTTCAATTTTTTGGTTGCGGTTCGCTTTTGTTCAACTCTATGCCTAACCGTGTTATAAATTGTGTGCCATAATTAGTTTTTTTTTAATATGCCCTATTTGGAGAATGATGAATCTAAATAAAAAAATTAAATCATAATAAATTTAAAAAATGTTTTACATAGGAAATGCTATAGAAAATGTTACAGGGCATCTGGCGTGGTGCAAGTTGTACCACCCTGAAAAAATACAGTATTTAAATTTATTATATAGTAAGAAATTTCATGAAATTAGAACCCAAATTATTTTGGACTAGTTTAATTATGGGCTTAGACATGGCGTAAGGCCAAGTAAAGTCTCGACCTTAGTTGAGCATCTAAATTAAAATTAAAAGTCATATTATAAAAATAGACATTAATGGGATCGTTTTGGTACCAAGATCATCCAACTTGGACTTCATTTGACCTTCCAACGAAATTTATTCAATGTGATAATTTGAACTCAATTTTGGCCCATTTGCTCAAACCCACTGTCAACTACTCCTTAATTAATATACATGTAATTCTAGGTAGGCCTCATAGTTTGGAATATAAGGCAAGGAAAATTTAGTATTCATTTGGATAAATTATAAACTTCCGCCAAGCAACTTTTGCCATTTGTAAGTTTTATGAGAGCATGAGTGTCTTTCAAAGTACACATGTAGCAATGTGTATGAGTGTGTATATATATATACAACTATATGTTAGCTTGGAGAGAAGAAGTCAAAAAGATGGAAAAAAAAACGAAGAAAAGAAAAGGGAAGAGAGAAAAGGTGAGTTCCGCAGCCTTCATTCTTCTCTCCGTTACCGTCTTTTAAGTTGATTTGTTGTTAATCCGATCATTCAACTATTACAATATCTATATTGTTGTAAGCCTCTTGTTCCAAGCTTTGTTTCAGTGGTTTCAAATCTTTGATCCAACAACAGTTCGTCTTTTATTTTTCCATCGTAAATTCTTCAAAAAATCATGCTGAAGAACCTTTGTTTATCATTTCTTGGTCATCTCGTTATGCATCAAATCATGTTTATTCTTCAAGAAATTTTTACTAGATGTTAATACAGGGGTATAGAACACATCTATGTAATGATATTTCCAAATTGATGTTCTGAAAGTCGGAAACAAAGCTAGGGGACGCTGCTGCTGTTAATGTTCGCCACTGTGTAATACAACAACTTGTTCGGTCTTTTTTTGATGATTTGACCATTTGATTTTGATGTATTTTATACCATTTTGAACCTCTCTTATCAGGCTTTCAGTATCTGATCTCGGATCTTTGATCATACATCATTTGAACCCTCATTTTTATGTCGAAGGTTCATCGAAAAATCTATCGGAAAAATCTCAAAACTGATTTTCTTTCTTTCTTTCATCTGTTTGCTCCTAGGCTGCTGCTGTGTATGTGAGTAGTTTAACTGTGTGTTGTGTGATCAGTTGTGAGCTGTATATGTGTGAGAGGGTGGCTATCGGCAACAAGAGGTCGCCGGCAAAAGGAGGGTAAGAGATGACAAAAAGGTTGTGATGAAGGAGAAATGCATAATGAAATGTTTAAAAAGATTTTGGGCTCAAGTATTTGATTTATAAATGTTCAAGTTTGGACCACAAGTTTCTAACTTGAGCCTAACCACTAAATTTAATTTGAAAATTATAAATTAGATTTGGGCCATTGGGGAATTAAATTAAGATTTTTATAAAGTTTAATTAAGTTCTATAATTTCTAAATGTTATATTTTTCCCCAAAAGGAATTCTAAGTATTATTGATAAGTCCATTTATTTCGTATTTTTATGGGCATTTTGTTCATTATAAATGTCATTTTTAGTGTGTTTTGAGTCAAAAAGAACCAGGATGAGGTCATGGGGCATTGCGGAGGTCAAGTCTGACGAAAGGGGCATTTTATGCCCGGTTATTCAAGCAAAATCCAAGCTAAAGATTCAGTTAGGGGCACATGGGACTTCTTTTAGCACTCATCCTATATTCGGGTGGCGGAATGGGCATATCAGAGATGGATGAGGCTGACTGTAAGATGCCGTGCCCGCTTTGCTCATGCAGACTTGACAACAATGGGCTGGGCTAGGGCGATTGCGAGAAACTCGGATTCAGTTTGAAGAGAGAGACGAGAAGGATAGCTACATTATCCGAAGAAGAGTTGGAGGTGGACTGGACTCTTAGAGGCGTTGCAAAGAAGAGATAAGCCCAATCCCTAAAAAATAGGGATTTTGTCAACTTATACTTATCCAGTCAGATCAGAGAGGGCACGCCAGTTCCGGAAATTCAGTAAAGACCCCAGCTTGTTGGGGGATCTCTGATTCGGAAATGTAACTATTTAAGCTTCTTTAATTTCTAAAAACACAAGCTTTGACAGTTAGAAACATTGCTACAATTTACTTTCTTGCACTTTCATTTCCGTACGCTGCTTTGCAGCAAGAAACAATCCATCGACCTTAAGCCTTTGGGACTTAGGATTATGTTTCCAAACTCAACGTTTATGTTGAGTATTTTTGCGTCTTAAATTCAGTAAGTTTCTTTTATAATTATGTCTTTGATTTCTGCAATTTTAATTATGTCTAGCATTCTTGGCTAGACACTTTATTCTGGTGTTTGAATAATGAAAATAGTTTGAATATAAATCTGGACTCGTGAGGCCAAAATGAGCATAGTAATGAATGATAGGTTTATGTTGATTCTTGTGCCTTGTTCCACGTGAGTGTGTGTCTGAAATGCCCAATGTGGTTGATCACTCGTTGGTAAGGAGGGCACACCACTATTAATTGAATTGGCGAATCGTAACTGTGTGTTAGTTCATATAGTAATAAGGGAAGCAATAGGTTGTTGTGGGCACACGAGGAATCGGTAAACACAATAGATCTGGGTTCGTCTAGGGCACACTGCTGTTTGTTCACTTACATTTCTTTGGGGAACTGGGGGGTGGGTGACTGATTAGGGATTTAATTGATGAGGAATCGCTTTTAAGTCTATAATAAAATGATGAATGTGGAGACGCAGTGAGGAATTCGGTCTCCATAACTAGGTGATTTATCATGTATGGAAATCAGTGTGCCCATGATCGAGTTGATATATATTTAAACTAAATTCAAGTTCAAACACCAGAACCTTTATTATTTGATATAATTTTACTTTCTTTTGCAGATTTAATTTCCAGTAGTGACAACAAATCAAAACCCCTTTTATGATTGGTTACTTGAAGGTGGAATCACAACAGCTCTCTGTGGGATCGACCCGTACTCATTAGCTGGCTACGCTCGCTGTGGGCACAGGAGTTATAAATTATTTTTTAGCACGAAACGACCGCGCGTCAATTATAATTCACTCTTAAGTGTTAAATCAAACTTCTTAGTCATTGAATTCGATTCACCCTCCATGTCTCTTCATTTGAGTCTAGAAAGTCTGATAAATTATCAATCAGAGTCATTAAATTGACTCAGTCGTGAAATGCGCACTATTCGCCCGTTTGACTCCATTTCAATTCCAAACGATCCCAAGGCATAGAAAATTCTTATTTCAACTATTTATGACATAACTTATTATTTTACCGGCCTATATTAGGATTCTAAGTTAGAATTCTAATTTTGTAGGTCAAGACGAGCTGAAAGCATAGTAGTATTTTCACGCATAAATTGCACTGCACTTTGGATCCACAAGGTGGATTTTTCTATAACTCACAACTATGTTTAAATTCGTCCATGAAAAATATGTTAAATATTTTAATATCATTGTTTACGCAATGATTGGATGTTTTTAGACTTCATGCACAGAGGAATTCTGACTTACAAGCATATACGGTTTACTTTGTGATTAAATGTCTAGATAAGTAACTGTAAAGTATTCATGTGATCACATTGGATCTCTCATCCAATAAAGAAGAATAAACTTTGTTATAAGTATGCTCATGGTTGATTTTCCATGATTTATGCAGTATAATAGTTTTAAAGTATGAAGTATGACTTGGACGAATATTAATGCCCACTGAGTGTTTTCTGACACTCAACTCAAATATTTTCAGGTCCTGGAAATCGAGCTGGTTGATAACGAGGTGTTGGAGTTGGTTAGATGGTTGACTCTTATGTGGTTTTTGCTTAAAGCCATCTTTAAACTTATGTTTGTACGTTAAATATTAAATGCTTCTGCTAATACTCTACAAAATTTTTAAGTTTGAAAGTTATTGACCTCAGTGGTCAGTTTTTGATTGTATATACAAATATTTGAATGCGTAGAAGGGTTGACCGTTAAACTTTTAAACGTGTGACCTGATTGGCTATGTATATTGTCATATCATAATTTGGTTATGTATGTGTTAGTGATTTTAAAATCCTTGTTGGAAGTTGACTTTGAGAACGCCTGAGTGCTTGGTTTGTACATTTTTAAGTTGAGGTGTTGCCCATTTATAAATTATTTATAAAGTTAAATCTTATTTTTGAAAAATATTTATCACATTTTTGGTGACGTTTTGGTCCTAGTGAGACTGGGTGTTACACAAGTATTGATGGAGACATCAGTTCGTTTATGTTATTATTCTAAATTATTGTATTTATCTCTAATCTTGTTTCAACTTATCTTTTGATTTATTATCCTGTTACTAAATTAGTTTGGTATTTCGCTTGATAAAAAAATTAAGGGGTCGAAGTCTCGAAGATGAAGGTTGGAGTGCATCTTGATAATTAGTCGAACAAAGCTCGAACATATTAGTTAGATAAAGATGAGTAGTTTAAACTTCAATTATAGGAGTCGACAACCAAGGACGGCTCAGATCACACATGAACAAACAAAGCTAAGACAACTTATTTTTTGATCCAGTCTAACATTAAAAAAATTATTTTAGTTATTAACTTTTAAAATTATCTATTTTAATCACTTTGGATCAAAATATGCTTAAGTTGATAAAAAAAAAAATTAATAAATAGATAAAAATTCACATAAAAATGAAAGAAAAAATCACCCCTTTTAATTTTTAAAAGTTCATTTGGTGTGAATTTTGTTTTTTTTTTTGTAGAGAAGATGTGTGAATTTGGGATTTTTTATTTTTTTCAGAGAAGAGGAGGAGAGAGAGAGGGGTACTGGGTTTGAAGATAGTAGGGGCTGAGGGCTGTTTCTCGCGAAAGAGACCAGGGGAGCGGAGGAGAGAGAACAATGTCTTTTGAAAATATAGTATATACTGTATTAAAATTATTATTGAAGGGTATTTTGGTAAGGAAGGTTGAAATAAATAATTTAAAAACTCACTGTTTTTTTTTATGAGATTTGTTTTCCATGCTGACACATTTTAAATTGTAGGCGTCCCAAACAGAATCAGATACCAAATCTTCTTCCCAAATATAAAATTATAATCACTATTCAGGTGAAGTATTTGAATATAAAATTGTATGGTTGAAGGGGAAAAAAATAAGTTGAATGTAAAGGGTGTGTCTATACTCTTATATAACAAGTGCAAATTAAGCAGAAGTTTGAAGAAAAGTGAGAGCAAAAAATGGAGGCAGAAAATTATCATATAATGATGTTTCCATGGTTAGCATTTGGCCACATGTTACCCTACTTGGAGTTATCAAGGCGATTAGCAGCAAAAGGGATGTTAGTTTCGTATGTGTCCACCCCAAGAAACCTGCAGAGATTACCTCCCATTCCATCACGTTTAGAGGCCAAATTGAAGCTTCTCGAGATCCAAATGCAGCCCGTGGATGGACTGCCGGAGAATTGTGAGGCGACCGTCGATATCCAGGAAGAGCAAACACCGTTATTGAAGAAAGCACACGACACCTTAGCCGAGCCATTTGAGAATCTACTTAAAAAATGGAAGCCGGATTTGATCATAGTTGACTTTGCTGCATACTGGATCTCTCAAGTTGCTGCAAAATTTGGCATACGCACCGCGTTCTTCAGTGTATACACAGCTGCTACATTGGCTTTCCTTGGGTTACCAGCTGACCTCAAGTCTGCTAAACCTCATCCAAATCCAGACACGGACACAGACACAATGATGCGCAACACACACGTCCCTGATGCATCAGGCGTGTCCAGTGGGCAGCGTTTGGGGAGGATCGTGGAAGGATGCAGCTTTGTTCTGGTGAGAAGCTGTGAAGAGTTTGAGGGGAAGTACCTGCATCAAATTCAACAACTATATCAGAAGCCAGTTCTACCAATTGGCTTACTTCCTCCAAATCCAATACCAGAAGAGAACAAGTCCAGCTGCAGTACTACTCAATGTCAATGGTTGGATGGACAGAAACCAAAGTCAGTATTGTTCGTAGGATTCGGGAGTGAGTACAAGATGCCCCTTGAACAGATACATGAACTTGCATTTTCTCTGGAGCTTTCAAGAATAGCTTTCATCTGGATCCTAAGGAAGCCGCTAGGGGTAGAGAGTTCGGACTTACTGCCTCATGGCTTCACCACACGTACTCACAGCCAAGGTGTGGTTCTTCTGGGTTGGGCAGCTCAACAACAAATACTTGCCCATCCAGCAATCGGAGGATGCCTTTTCCACTCCGGCTGGGGCACCACCATCGAATCTCTCAGCCATGGACACCCACTGCTGCTTCTTCCAATGGTATCAGACCAAGGCCTCACTGCTAAGCTATTAGTGGAGAAACAAGTAGGCTATGAGGTCCCCAGGAATGCAGATGGTTCCTTCACTCGGGACATGCTGGCTCAATCCATAAGGCGACTTCTTCTACAACAAGATGGGAACAAGTTGAGGTTGAAGGCTGCACAGATGCAAACTGTTTTCGGAAATCATGTCACTCAAGATAATTATATAAACAAGTTTATCCACCATCTGAAAAACATCATGGTATGAATGGAAAGAATCAACTCCAGTGCCCACTGTAATACTGAATCCTTGTTTTGTTTTCAAACTCTATGTATCATCAAATAAAACATTTTCTCATAACTTTTAGCAAAATAATGTGACATTGCTTGCTTCTATATTTTGATTTTCATTTTTTTAATAAAAAAATTAACATCAAAACATCATTTTTGAGCTGATATGGCATGACAAAATTCCACCTAATTTTATGTATTTAGGCATGTATTTCTACGCCAATCGTCAAGGAAAGATTTCAAAATTGACCCATAATATAGTTTTATAAAATATTAAAAAAATAAGTATCAATTATTGGAAAGTCGGGACTTTTCTATTAAAAAGTCCAAAATTGTAATTTATCATAAGTTCTATTATGGAGATATTAATGATAATTATTTTTGCAATAAGTACCGAATAATAAATATAGAAGAGAAGTGTGAAGATTAATAATTTCATGGTGTTTAAGCTTATACCATTGAGCAGTAAGATGTAACTGTGTTAACACATTGGAATTATAAAAAAATGCATTATTAATTTATAATATTGTCAAATTATTCCATTATACTATCGTTAATCAGTTGGACTCATGGATAATTTTTGTATTTGCATAGGTAAAATATTTGATTCATAACCAGTCAGTAAGGTGAATCAGTTGGGATAATCTGCATATTCCAAATATTGCAAATTGCAGACTCGCATACAAATTCTAGGTGCACACTACATATATTCAATTTGAAACAAAGAAATGGTGCAGAATTTTAAATTGTTTAGTAACATCTCACCATCTCAATCAAGAATCAGACACCAAATCTTAACATGGCGTGATTCATGAGAAGTCTGTCCAGATCGAACAGTTGACAGCAAAAATAACTCTAACGTAAAAGGTGTGAACATCAATATCCTGTCTATATAAGAACTGCAAAGCACGAGTTTCAAAATAACTTCAGAAACAAAAATGGAAGCAGAAAATTACCATATAATGATGTTTCCATGGTTGGCATTTGGCCACATGTTACCGTTCTTCGAGTTATCGAAGCGATTAGCAACAAAAGGGATCTTCGTTTCATATGTTTCCACCCCAAGAAACCTGCAGAGATTACCTCCCATTCCATCAGGCCTAGAGGCCAAAATGAAGCTGCTGGATATCCAAATGCCGCTGGTTGATGGATTGCCGGAGGATTGTGAAGCAACGATCGATATCCAGCAAGAACAGATGCCGTTCTTGAAGAAAGCACATGACGGATTAGCTGAGCCATTTGAACATCTAATTCAAAAGGGTAGGCCGGATTTGATACTCCTCGACTTTGCTGCATACCGTATCTCAGAAGTTGCTGCCAGATGTAAGGTGCGCACTGCGTTTTTCAGTGTATATACAGCTGCAACATTGGTTTACATGGGGCCACTAACTGAGCTCAAGTCTGGAAAGCAACGTCCAAGTCCAGAACACTGCATAAAGCCAACGGATTGGACCCCTTTTCCTTCTCATATAGCCCAAAGGAACAATCATGCAACGAGTATGGTGCACAAAGAGCGCCTCCCTGATGCAACAGGCATGTCCAGTTGCCAACGTTTGGGGAAGATCGTGGAAGAATGTAGCTTTGTTCTGGTGAGAAGCTGTGAAGAGTTTGAGGGAAAGTACTTGCATCAAATTCAAGAACTATATCAGAAGCCAGTTATACCAATTGGCCTACTTCCTCCCATACCAGAAAAGAACAAGAACACGTTCATCAATTCAAGCTGCCAATGGTTGGATCGACAGAAGCCAAAGTCAGTATTGTTCGTAGGATTCGGGAGTGAGTACAAGATGCCCCTTGAGCAGATACATGAATTGGCCTTTTCTCTTGAGCTTTCAGGATTACCTTTCCTCTGGATCCTACGGAAGCCACAAGGAATAGATAGTTCGGACTTGCTGCCTCCTGGTTTTGCCAACCGTACACTGAGCCAGGGTGTCGTCGTTCTTGGTTGGGTACCCCAACTAGAAATACTGGCCCATCCAGCAATTGGAGGATGTCTTTTCCACTCTGGCTGGGGCACAGCTGTTGAATCTCTTGGTCATGGACACCCATTAGTTCTTCTACCAATGATAATAGACCAAGGACTCACTGCTAAGCTACTAGTGGAGAAAGGAGTAGGCTATGAGGTCCCCAGGAACAAAGATGGTTCATTCAGTCGGGACATGGTCGCTGAATCCATAAGACGAGTTCTGGTAGAAGACGACAGTGAGCAGTTAAGGTTGAAGACTGCAGAGATGCAAAGTGTTTTTAGCAATCATAGGAGTCAAGACAATTATATAAACAAATTAATCGAGTCTCTGAAAAACAACACAATATAAATGGAAAGAAGCGAGTGTAAAATCTCACAGTGAAACAAGCAGATCTGCGATCACTATCACCCAGAAAGAACAGTCAAGTCCAATGCTCATATTAGTGGAAGTTGTGATGCTATTCATATCCTACCTTTATCCTTCTTTTGGTCTTCAAGCTTTGTATTACCAACTAAAACATGTTCTCGTAGCTCTTAGCAAAATTACATTGGTGTCACGCAGAATGCCCAATGAATACTGAAACTAGAGCCTAAATCGAATGTATAAGTTGGTTTTGTGACTAGTTTAATATACACTTCACTTTTACAGGCTATCATAGAGGATAGTTTCAGAAAGCAACAAGCAGATTACCTAAAGTCCACTCTTGCTTCCCTCTTCGTCAGGTGAGGTTTCACTCTGTCTCATTTAAGAATATATAAATTTGGATGCATTATGAGTTGAAACAGTCATAAAACTTCTATATATTTTAAAATGAACCTAAAATACAACAACATGGGATTTCAGAAAATCAGTCAGCACAGAGAAAACTGGGTTTTGAACAGCATGTATGCTCGAGAGGTGGCAAACCAAGTTAACAAAAAAACTCAAGAGGGGTGACAAAGCAGATTCCTATACATCATATCCAGGGTTTACTTTTTGCTGTACATCTCCATAACTCTTCAACTCTTCTATGTCATCTGTGCTTCCAAGAAACAATGGGAGTCTCTGATGCAACTTCACAGGCTGGAGAGACAATATTCTATGTTTACCATCAGATCCTTGACCGCCTGCTTGCTCTGCTAGAAAACTGAGTGGATTAGCTTCATACACAAGACGGAGGTGATCCCTTGGATTCATCGCAATACCACCATATAAGAGTGTCCGGTGAAAATCAGCAACAAGAGAACATATATATCTGGCCGAATATTTCTTAGGATGTTTGCCCTTGCCTTGTCTAACAGTATCTATATACTGCCTTAAACCTTCGGGCCAGTCAAAATACCGAGCATCATTTACAGAATATATTTGCCCTGACATAAGAGAGAAACAGTATATCTGTCATCTAAAACAACAAATGAGCAACTCATGCATTAGATTGAAATTACAGTATTTTTTTAGTAAATGTTGATTCTAGAATCAGAAGTTCAACTCGATTACATTACCTCGAGAAGGAATTCTAACGTTTGGATGGGTCAGAATGAAGTCTCCAGTGGAGTGATCCAATGTGAAGGCATGTGTTCCTGAACCAAAGCTGGTGCACA
The DNA here is from genome assembly GCA_026008535.1 of Perilla frutescens. Classification (NCBI taxonomy): domain Eukaryota; kingdom Viridiplantae; phylum Streptophyta; class Magnoliopsida; order Lamiales; family Lamiaceae; genus Perilla; species Perilla frutescens. The sequence continues at coordinate 29,820,205 of BRKX01000011.1, read as the reverse complement.
GAATTGTAGCTGATGAATAAAGGACATAGCCAGAAGCAATAAGCTTAGTTCCACTCTGCAGGGAATTAAGCAATGCCTTTTCCTCTGCTGGCAGATGATCAAGTTCCTCCAGTCTTTTATAGATCCCAAATATTGTTCCAGTAGGAATAGATGCATCAATATTCCGAGAACCATCCAGAGGATCTATAACAACCACAAATGGACCATCATCAGCAAGCCAAACCGGTGCATCATCTTCTTCTGAGGCCATCACAGCCACTTTCCCAGAATTCTTCAAAGATGACAATATAATATCATTCTGCAATCAAAAGTATATTTTGATGAGCCAGTCCATGAAAGAGAAGAAGGAAGGTGTAACAGAATGAGTCTCAACACAGACTTGAGTTGTGACATTAATGACTGCTAAGCTAAACGAAAAAAGAGGCTTCTCCGACCGGGCACTAGGCATTCACCCGAAATGGATAGTGGCTAAAGATTTATTGATTAGCTACCATCGCGTAGAACTCTACGTAGCTATTAACTAAGTATCTCAACTAGTCAATGACAACAACAATCTTAATACCAAACATTATGTCCAATTCTGCCATAATTCCTCACTCATAATTTCATCCAAATAATAACTGAAAAATAGCAACCAACACATCATAGACACACTGACATTTCATAAATATATCTTTTCTACCTGATCATGAAAAAGGAGCTATAAACATAACACTTGGAAATTTAAACAAGAAACGCACCGCCACGATGTCAAGCGGCTTGGGCTTATCCCTGTCAGCACTGCCAGCTGCTGCACTGAAACTTTTAGCAAGATTCGAGTTAAAAGGTGAAGCCACAAGAGCAGCAATCTTTTTGCAAGCATACTCCAAATGACTGAACAGCACCACCAGTTCATCGCCGACATTTGCGCCTCCTTTCCCCATATACTCCGCTGCAGTCTGAAACCCAACGCCGGTATCACTATCATCACCGACGGAGGCGACGCCACTCCCAGTAGCACTGATTTTGGAGCCTAATCCACCAAAAAACGCCATTTTTCTCAGGGGCCGAGTTCCAAGACTAGATTTCGGCGGGTAATTTGGACTCTTTGGAGAGAAAAGTTGAGTTCTTGAAGGGTAATTTGAGATGGGGCTCAAGAATATGTTTGCTGAATGCATCTCTTAATAGGCGGGCAGCAGGAAATGAGTGTGGAAGAGATCATTTGAGATGGGGTTAGGGTCTTGTCTTCTATCCTAAAAAATTGGGGGCACAAATCACAATCTATATTTACAGACTCACAGTTTGTTCTGAATCTGATCCTGTCAAAATGCTTCATATTCAATTTAAACCAAATTTTTAGTTTTTATGTTAAAACTTCACAAGTAATTTCCTAACTGCTAAGCTACTAGATTTTATTTCATTAAATTTTATAGTTTTGATATTCTCGTATTTAACCTCAAATTGTTATCTGTAAAGCATCCACTCGAAAAAGTTTTATTGTTATTATTATTCATATTGTATTGAGTTCTCAAAATTTTATATACAATTCTTTGAAGACCTTTATAGCAACCTTTTATTTAGTCTGTATAATTCACACTTGCTGTCTTCACCTAGTGAATTAGTATGTCTGGTGGAAATCGTTAGATTCATATTATTTTGCTGAATAACAATACAATAAAATTTACTAAATTTTATAAACAACAAAATAAAATTTTCCAAGCAACTAGATACGTAAATAACATGATCAAATACGGCGTTCAAGCTTTCTACACAACGAAATAGTATCTTTCACCAAACAAATCCCAATTTTCAACTGTGAGAAATAACTGCTAATTTTGTGAAGAAGTTGATTTTTGTGAGAAACTTCGCCATCTTTGCTTGTTCTTTTCCAATGACGACTTGTTTTGTACGAACTTGGAGAGACCCTGCCTCAAAGCTCCGAGATCAACGCCGCCGCCGTCCACCAAAATACTGGTGACACCCATTTTAGAGACCTAGAGGCAAAAATTAGAGTGTCAATGGTGATAACAACCAAATAAAATGTCCACTCCCAGCTTCAAAATAAGCTGCTATAGAAATTACTGCTTGTATGTTGCGATCTTCATCATCAAAGAAGAGCATTTCACTGTATGGAACACCGGTCCTCTGTTTCAGTTTCTGAAAATGATCGCTCTTGTGTGTCCAACTGGAGAATATCTCCTGAAACCTTATAAATGTCAGGGAAGTCTCCATTCATCATGTATGTATGTCACTTCAAATTCAACAACTGCTACAAAAACAGGCCTACAAGGAAGATTAAAAATTGCTACACACGCATGAACATGCTTCGCCTCATTTCTAGTATTCTATGTACATGCATGCGTGTGCAGGCCCACGTCGTTGTATTTCCATATGTCTATATAGGCACACAGACAGAAATCAGGGGTGCATGCATATTCGATGCATCCGTACACTACTACATATTTTTAAGGCATAATCTCTCATAAACACTAATCTTAAGAACAGATAATATTGAAGTAACAAGTTATCGTCTTCACACCCCATAAAGATAAGAGACTTAACATTGCAGAACTATACTCTTAATAGCATTTATGTTGAAGGGTACGGATTTAAGCAGAAGATTGAACGAAAGGCTTTCTTATTAGGTTAAATCCACCACAATGGCCAATGCCTCAAAACATAATAAAAAATGAGGTTCAAGGATTTGAATTTCATTATAAGATCAAGAGAATTGCCATATCAATTAGAAATCATTTATTCAAATGAAACCTTAGCTCTATCATTCTCAAGCAGAAATGAATCCTTAGAATGCTTCAACATAACAACTTGATTTCACTAGCTTGCACACCTGAGCAACAAATATTGATTTTATCCCCAATTTCTCAAGAAAAGTGTTGGCTATATCCGGAGTTGGCGATCTAGAGGCAACAGCAACATCAACACCTTTATCCTTGAGGGCATACAGTATGCCTTTGACATATGGATATAGTGATGGCATGTCATGCTTGGAGAGACATTCACTGCAGATAATTAAACCATGAAAATAATATTCAGCAATCTAATGAACAAGCCACTGATTCAGCATTTACTTCAGATGGGAATGGCCAATACACAGAAAAATAACTAAGCGAGCAAATTTTCAACGCATATGCCCGGTTTCTTGCCCTGTTACTATGGAACTTATCATCGCCCATGTGAAGGTAAAGATTGATCTCTTGACTAACAATAAATTACCAAAACCAGGTACCTCTTTAACCATTTTACAATTTCTCTACTTCTTTGGGATCCCACAAGACACCAAATAAACAACCTAGAAATAAAGAGCAAATTCTCAAAATCCTAGAAACCAATTAACAGGATTTAGATTTGCATCTACATGCTTCTGTAGTTGTGGTAAGGAAATATAATCAATCCATAGCAAATTGGATGTGATTTTTAATTGCAGTCACGGCTGCCATATTCAAGCTCAAGATAAAATGATGTTCAAAATCTAATGTGGATGATGATCAAAGCAAGCAAGGGCTAAAATTACTGCTTCCACACCTGACGCTTTGCTGCATTTTGACCATCCAAAATTGAGGTGAATATACTACAATTTCTCAAAAACAAGCCTTATTGCTTTCTTCCCATAACGAAAAAGTAATCGTGGATAAAAGATCAGGTTTTGTGGGTTCAACATAATAACAATGTTAAAGATCAAGTTTTTCAATATGCGAAATGTAGCAGAAAACAAAAGGAAAGAAAAATTACCAGTAGAAGGGCCAGAGAGTATAATCGAGGTCAACGACGACGAGACGAGGAAGCACCTCAAATTCATCTATCATATCCATAGCCTCTCTCTTCACCCCATCGTCGCCCATCGATTTTTCTATGTTATTCAATATTCCAATCCCAGAAAAAGAAATAATAAAAAATTATAACAAAAAATTAAAAATAAAGAGAAAGGGGGGGCATTCCGAGAATCGAACTCGGGGACCTCTCGCACCCAAAGCGAGAATCATACCACTAGACCAAATGCCCGCTTGTCAACATTTTAGATTACAAATTATATAACAATTTTAATAAAAACTTGATTGGTTTCATTTAATCGAACTTCCAAATATTCGGCTCCTGAGCTAGCTCCTAAAATATCCATGTATTGAGTTGATATTTAAAAATATAATTTTTGCACTTTCACTTATAATAAATATATTTGTTAGAAGAAAATCATAATTAAATTGTTCATGTTATTGAATTTTCTTATATTTATTTTTAAAAATGAATGTTGAACAATTTAATTTTAATGTATATGCTTGATCAAGTTTGAATTTACTCATTTTATTACTATTTAAGTTTGCATTTTATTCAATATTAAAAGAAGAAAATCTCAAGCCTAGTTACACTTGCATTGCACAGGTGGTGTGGGAAAGTGGGGAAGAATTCTACTATATATAGCAGATTCAATACAAGAAAGGATTAAAATGTAAATCATTAGCTCAGAAAACACAGTATCTCACAACAAACGTAAAATTGGTATGGTGAGTTGGAATCCCCTATCTCCAATTCTCCATCCATAGCTTAGCCATGAAAAGAGTTTAGCAGATAACCATGTTCTTATTAGCAGATACTAGAAAAAATGCAAAAGGAAAACAAAAACTTGAACAATTCTGTAAACTTGAACATGTATGAAGCTCAACAGAAGCATATACTAGTTCGTCTGCTCAAGGCCGCGATTGGATCCTCTGCTGTGAAGCATCGCAACCAACTTTTCAAGTCGGATTAGCAACGGGGTAGAGAATACAATCACAAGCTCATTGTTCACCCGCACTTGCTGCACTCAAGTCCACTGACAAATCAATAACCTAAACCAGATCATATAGGAGGTTGTTAGAACTAGTCATGTTCTGCATGGATAAGCAAGACTAATGTTTAATGTGGTTTTCGACTATTTTGAGGATTTTTAAGCCAAGGATCAATACCTTCCCAGTTATCTTGTTGTACATAGCCAAAACATCTTCTACAGTGGACTCAAAGTGTGTTGATGGATCATAACTCTGCAATGTGACAAAATGAATTAAGTTTACAACAAAGATAATCTACTACTCATTTAAAGCAATGAAAAATCATGTTTATATGTCACTCTTACCATAGAAATATAACAACGGTCAACATCACAGTCATTAGTAGGTTGATATCTGTCATAAGTTTCATAAAATATCTCATCAACTGGTCCAAGAATGTCCACCCCTGGCTTTAGCTCAGCCTCAGGGTTGTCTGTCTCGGCTTCTGTCAAAACGAAAGCTATATATTTCCCTTTTGGCGCCACGTTGTGGAAATACGAGCAGCAGAAGAGATACCTGAGGACATCACAAATTAATATATAGGAGATAACGGTGCAAGATACACGAGGAAATGCTCCTACATTGATCACAAATATATCTTAACATACATATCTGATTTACGCCCAAGTTGCTTCTGTGGGATGATAACTTGAGCTGAGTGAGACTCATGAGTGTCTGGGATCGGGTGGCTCATTATAATAACAGCACGGGCAACCTTCCCGACCTTCTCAACCTGCAATCGAAATTTTTAAAAAAAAGACAGATATATCCCTTTGCTGATCACTAACTAGCATCATTTATCTTGATTCATCAGTCATCTTAACGGCCTTCCAAACTACTTCCAACTTGCTGAAAGTTACCTTTTCGGGTAAATATGAAGGGTCACAGACAACTTTCTTGCACTTAGCTGTTTCTCCTTCAGATGTTACTCCAATCGTTGCTCCATTTTCATCAAATTCCACCTGCAAATTCAAATTTAATTGGAACATCTCTGTATGTTCTTAGTGCCTAAAATTTATAAAATTTAATTCTAGAAGTGGTTTTCATTGGAACTACCACATCTCTTCGTGGAAGAAGCCATGAAGCTAGGATGTCAGTAAGAACGAGTGTAAGATTACCTTACAGTCTGGCTTGTTTAGCATGTAAGTCCCACCATAAACTGCGCTTAGACGTGCAAATGCCTGTCGATTAGAACATCACAGCAAGTCAGAACCAAAAATCAGTCTACTTATCAAAAGATAAAACAGAAAGAAGCAAACCTGAGGCAATTCTCCCAGTCCATACATTGGATAGATGTAAGGAGATCCGGATTGAAATCGTGCCAAAGACTCTGCATAAAGCTGTTTGATAGAAGAAAGCTCAAAACAAAATAATAACATTGCAATATCCAATTTGATGCTTATGAGAAACTGTGATATTTATTTTATTCAGATTGAACAACAGAATAATATAGACTACAACTTTATTGAATCTCCACCTTCATTCTCTTCACAAAATTCAGAGCTGGCTTGTCCAAGTAATCATCACTAAATTGCAGGGCTAGAGCATGGCCTATAAAATCAACTGTGTCGTCTTCTAGTTCATACTTTCTGCATATTAAACCACATCAAGGCCATCACTCAGAATTCAAACAGAAAAAACAGCATACAAATATAGTAATTCCCCTTTCCATTTTCAACATCACAAACAATTCATAGGTTGGGATCAGCTTCCATATGTAGCAATGCATAAGTACGAAAAGCTTATTACGATATAAGCTGTCTTGCTGTAGTTGTGTTCAAATCCATTCCATGGTGAGTCTTGGGATCACTCTCAACGAAGTCTTGAACAAAAAGGAAGAACTTGCGCGCGCGTCTCTTTTCAAATAGCCCCATCAGTGGGGATTTCAATGCCTCAACATCAGTTGCGGGAACCTTGTGGATCTGTTGAACAATTTTTGAGTATAAGTTGAATGAGAAACATAAAACTAAGCAAAATTTCGTTAGGCTAATCTAATGCAAGCATCACACCTTTCCTTTATTGTAGACAAAACTACCATCTACTGCCTTGAAGTTGAGGTACTTAGTCACATTTGCATGAATCAGTACACGAACCAAAGTCCCATTTGCCATCATGAACTAACATAGTCAAATTTAAAAAAAATAAACAAAATAATCATTTACAACATAGAAAACAAATAGGAAAAATAATTTGTCAAACCTACATATCATGAAATCAAATGTACCTTTGGGATCATATCGACGTTGTACTCTCTGCTTGCACCTAAAGACTCAGGCGGATGATCCTCACCCCTGAAGCGCTTCCAGAGCTAGAGAATACGAAATCAAATGAAATATTACATTCGAATAACTATGTTCAATAATGCACTTGAGTTTGTTAGTTTCAACTAGATAGCAAAAATGTATGTGAGATTGATCATGTGATGTATAATAACATTTTGAATGGAATCAGAAAAGTTTAATTTATTGTTCTCCTAGACTTACCTGAATCAAATTGAGAGAGGAAGACTCTCCTCCATAATAGTCATTTTTGTCCATATGTAGTACCTATTTTGAAAAAACAAAAAGAATACTCAAACTTAATTGCTCAATGCTCAAAACATAATGATGTTTATTCAGAGTTACAATTCAAGAATATAATGATCATTAGATCCATCAATGGATAAAACCAATTATAACCCAAATGCTCAAGACCATTCAAAAACAAACAAACATATATAATTCCATACCATAAAATATTAAATATATATATATATATCACATCTTTGTATTGCAACGCATCTTGATATTGATATGAGATCAAAGACTAGAGTATGAAATGCAGATTAAAACTCTCCTGCAATGAAAGCAAAGAAAATTATTAACGCAAGATGGGGATGGAGGAGTAATTAACTTACTTTTAAGCCATCGACGGAGAGAAGGCCGCTGAGAATGCATTCTTTAAGACCAGTGCCAAGAACAATGACATCGTACTCTTCATCCATATCGATCAAATATTGATTTAATGTTTTCAACAACAAATTAATAAATCCAGAGAAAAAAGTAGGTAAAAGATAAGCTCTGAGAAATGGAAGAATGTAAGAGAAGAAGAAGAATTAGTAATTATTAACGGAAATGAAGATCGAAGAGCGCGGGAGATTTACCGAAGAACGAGTCCTCGCCGCAGTTGATGGATTGGCTACACTAATTTTTTAACCGTACATATACATATTAATTATTAAACACTCATCGTTTTTAATCGTAAAAACCGTTATATATGTCCTGGCGGGGGGTAAATTATACTAGAATTCTTTGTCTAACTAGATTCCATCTACATATTTTTTCCAAACAGCTATCAATATATATTGTCGAATTAGTCAATTATTATTTTTTATTAAAGTTATTAAAAATGGGTAATCCATCTGGATGAAATTCTATGTTCTCAAACCGTGTTTCATACTATATATGTTCCTCTATCAAATTTATTAATTAATTCTTCATTCAATTTTTTCTTCATTTTCAATTTCTTATGTCTTATTTTAATAATCGATTATTAGGGTTGATTATTTCATCATTAGAATTTAAAAGTTTTTAAATTTTTAACTTATTAACAATTGTAGAATTAAATAAAGCACAATAAAATGAAATTGAAGAAAAAAAAAAGAGAACAACGGATTGGATGAAACAAGGCTTGAAAACAAAAAAAATTACATTAAGACAATTAAGTATATTTTGTGAAGTGTTGTATAAATGAATTTTTCTAGGCTCTCGCCTCTCATCATGAAGGAAGCCGCGCGTTGCCGCTGAGGTGTGGTTCCTATGTAATTAATCAAAATAATATGCAATTAATTTAGTTTGTAATTCTATAGGTGAATACAACCTTGTTTTGAGTGAAATGATAAATAAATCATTGATAATTGGTCAGTATAAATATTGAAGATTGTATTCATAGATATTGCCTTTTAATTTGTTTTGTAATCAAGTCATTATAATTGAGGACAAATTGGACTTTCAGTTGAAGTACCTAATATTTTATTAAGGCCGACTTATATAATTAATAAATAACCTTTTAGGGTAGATTAATTAATTTCAACACAAATATAAGGAACACTATAAATAGCCTTAGCGAGAAGCTAATTAACCACACAAATTAATTATTTCTTCCTTTATATACGCAATACCTACTCATATCTACATCCTGGATATTGTATCATTTCATTTGTGGGGACTTAATTTGAGTACGTGGACATAAATATTTGTATTACAATGTTATGTCGCCCTTTTATATTTCATTTTTTACGAATACATACATATTATGGATATAGAAATGGTGTTTATCATACACATTATTCCAATGATATACATTTGCTGGATAAAATGTATTTTGCTTCCGTAACTTAGGAAATATTATTTTAATCCCCAGCTATAATTAAATTTTAAAGGGTTATAATTTGAATCTATTTTTTTAAATGCACAATTTTAGAACTTTTTGCCTTAATAAATCAAAAAACCATGCCACGTAATTATCATATATATATATATATATAAAACAATTGTATTTTTTTGAGGTAATAAAACAATTGTTACTATACATACTACGATACTGCAGTACTCATCAATTAAATAAGGTATAAACTAAAATTAAATTGGTTTAAAAAGAAATTAAAAAAGAAAAAACAAACACCAACTTTGAGAAAAAATTACTTATTTAGGATATTAGAGTTATTGTCTCCAAATTAAATCCACTCTAATTATTTCATCATTACATATATAGCTACAAGCCAAATAATCATAAAACAATAGTTATAAAATACGTAGCTACATGGAGATTCAAAATACAAATTAACATACGACCAAAAAAAATAGTAAAAAGTATCCACGTTGGAGAAATATTACATATTTCATATATATCAGATGTGCATGATATTACATATATAGCTCAACAATTCTCAACTGCTATTTAATTTACTTCTTCCATCAGTTACAGTTCGTTTAGGGCAGGCTGCAAAGAGAGAGAGAGAGACAGTCTTTTAAGTTTCACACGCACCGGCCACAAATACGGGTAAAATGCACCAAAGCCACCTGTGTTTTTGAAATTTTGTGCGAAACCCCCTTATGTTTTTGAAAATTGTGTCAAACTACCTTGAGTTTTTTTTTTTTTTTTTAAATCTTCACAACTGCCCTTTTCCAAAAAGTTTGCCCTAATTATTACTCCATTGAATCCGGGATTGTCTCTTGCATCTTTCCTGCTTTTACATAATTATAAGTGTATCTGGGGTAAACGTTTGCAAAAATAAAAGCTACGCATATTCTTTAAAAACATGGGAAATTTGGCACAATTTCTCAAAAATAGAAGGTATTTCATGCAAGATTTCAATAACAAAGGGAAATTTGACACTTTTACCCACACAAACACACATGCTGCATGCAGAAACAATACTAGCAACTATCATGCCAATATATGATCAGTCCTTCGAATGGGCCAACAACATAAACTTATTGTATTCTATTTTAAATAAATTTCATAATAATAATAATAAAAAGAAGAAGAAGAAGACGAAGAAGCATACCCCAGCTTGAGATATGTGTCGGAGTCATGGCAGTTGGGAATAGACTTTCCTTGGTCTAAATGATTTCTTGTGCTGGATATATGTGCCTAAAATTCATTCAAGTAATAATAGATACATTATATATATAATGTATGAGTAAAAAATATTTCCATTGTATATCATGATCTAGCATATTTTACAAATACGTACATAACATACGTGTATATATATATATATAATAAACAATTACTAATTGAATAAAGAAATATATAGAAGATGATCTCGTAAGATAATATAGTTGTATAAAAACAAATTATTTAACTAAATTCACCTCGATTAATGGCTGCTTCAACCGTGAGTATTCTTCCATCAATTCGAATTCCTGCATTGTCCCCCATGAATTACAACTTTTGTTTGGAGAAATGATAAAAATATATATTGTCTAATTAATTAATTTGATTAGTCATTCATTGCAAATTGCAAGCAAATATGAAAAACGAGGTAGCCATGGTGAAGATCTAGGTATAGAGGCACTTGCCCTTCTCTTGAGCTTCCTCATCTCATCCTCGAGCTTCTCATTCTGCCACCAATTCAAAGATATATATATATATATATATATAGGTGTCGTATCGCCCTATTAATTTAAATATGTACTCATGGAAAAAATATGTACGCATAGATCTATCTTAGTACGGGATGCACATCAAGTGTATTGCATGCAATCAATACACAGTATAATTAATGGGACGGAAGGACGTACCTTAGTTTTTCTTATGCGGCTTATTGCCCCGTCAACCAATTTCTCAAGCTTCATCAGATTGTCCATGCCAAGCCCTTGAATATCTTCTCCCTTAATTTGCCTACATATTCGAAATAAATAAATATATGTATTTAAATACAGAACTGGCAATAGATCGAGCATGATCATTCATTTTTATAATGAAATATTAAGGTGCATGTCATGACGTACTTTAGCTCAATGGTGAGATCCATAAGCTGCTTGCTGAGCATGCTATGGCTATTTCCCTGCAAAAATGGCAAACCAGAACCACACCATCAAAGAAGCTTCTCACAATCTACAAGTTACGTATGTATAGTTAGGGATATATGGGTTACAATGAAAACTTTTATCACTGTATTAACTATAAATCAATCTCAACCATTTAATAATGGTCTAATGGTTAATAATGAATTGCATGTATTTTAGCATATATAATGTTATTTATCTTTAAAAAAAAGATCTTACTTGTACATCTAATCAATTTAAATGATCCAAATTAGTTCTTAGTTAACATATCATGACTTAATTTATATTCGATCCATTATATATAGATAGATAAAATAGCTCTTTGAATTCTATTTTTTACTTTTACCATGAATGCATGAGACGATTATTAATGTAAAGAACTATATATTTATATATATATATATATATCCACTAGAGGAATTTCACTAGCTCTAAAGAGATTGGGCACAAATTCTTTAAATATCGATCATCAAATTAATTGGCCTAACCTAATCGACTAATTAATTACAGAAAAAGAAAATAAGGATTTGTGATCAGTACAGATTAATCTTGGTAATGATCACTTAATTTTTTACTTATTTTTGGAGTTGGGGGAAGGAGGGGGCTGGATATTTGATCTTAAGACACCCCTCCTTTTTACACGAGATCAGGCTCATCATTTGGTTGTCCCCACATGACTAGGGTCATTAAAAAGCATGTAACAAGCAACTTGATTAGCTTAGCAGAGCTTGATTATAATAGGGACTGCGATGCCATTTAAACATAAAAATTGGCTCGTTTAATATAATTTTAGTGCTTTGCTTATTGTAATTAGCACTAAAATATAATAAGAAAAAAATATTAAAAAATTGCACAAAAAATAGTAAGAATTAAAGCAATAAAATTAAATACAATAAACAAGCCGGTTTTTACGTTTACACACTAAGCACTGGTCTTCATTTAAACCAAGTCATTATTGGTTTGTATACTGAAAAGCTTGTATTTATATACATTAAACAATATTTATGATATATAGAATGAAATCTTTTTGCAATCATTGTGCATTTATTTATTGTTATATATAACTACATGATTTGTATACTTTGCATTATAGATGATATAGTGTGAGTTAACACATAGGAAGATCATATCATCAGTGTCTTGCATTGTATCAACTATCAAAGATTCAAGACTTAGATGGTTTTAGACACATCATCAATACACCATAGAATAATATGGAGATTAGTTTATCTTAACTAATAGATTATTCTAGTGCACTGCATTATCAACAGGTGAGATTCTTTTGAACAATCTCAATATCTTGGATAGTGACATTTTCATATGTGGTGAATTGTGTATTATATATGAAAACTATGTCCTGATGCGTCAGATTGATGATGTTCCCTTGAGAAAGCACAAAGTTCATATGAATATGAAATCATGCAGGTTGAATTTATTCCTACATAATAAAGGTCGTCCAGTACTCCTCTCGAAAAAAATATTAATTAATTATATCTGTAAAAAATAGATATAATTAATTAAAAGACATTATATCTTAAATTGAGTTATAGAAGAAAACATATTCGTAACATAAATTAAATTGGTAGCTCCGTATTATTTCTTTAGTGGAATGAAATTATTACTTAATTTATTTAATTATATTCTGGAGTTGGATATAAGAAATTAAATAAATTAATATGTTAATTTAATATTCTTCTGGATCCATGTTATAGCCTAATATAACTTAATGGACTACGAGTAGAATAAGGGTTGGAAGTCAAAACCTAATAGGATTTGGGAATTTAATTTTCAGCCACCTCTTTATTTAATTAAGGGGTGGGGGACAAAATTAAGTACTTAAAAACAACCCATCTTTTATGCTCGATCTCTTGATTCCTAGGTTACTTATAGGTTTGATAGTTTGTAGTCCACTCTACATTCAAATAAAGTTCGGAAATACAACAAAAGATCGATGAGTCGAATTTTGGAGTTGTGGAGTTCTAACACTAAGCAGAGAAAATCGACATGCTCTGCATTCTTCATCAACAACGATATTAGATATTTAAGCTCGTGAGCAATCCTACGGTACTTGTAAGATTATTTTCAATAGTTTCTATATTTCGCACTAGTACTTGTAAGATTATTTTCAATAGTTTCTATATTTCGCACTAACAGATTCGAAAATTGCAGCATGTTTAATTCAACATAGGATATTTCACGTATAACATTATGGTTTACATGAACATATGTTATTAAAGCAACCAAATAAATCTTGTGGATGGTTAATTCAAAAAATCCAAACAATTCTAGTTAAATAATATATATCTTAAACGTTAACCCAAAATAAATCTATAGACTGAATAAAATATTTAGAAGTACACCGTACATATGATTTGATCAAACTGAAAATTAATTATCAATAAAAATAAATAAGTTAGTGATTAAGAAATGTTGTATGATTCAACACAATAGTTAATTATGCATGTATTTTGAATGGATGTGAAATTACCTGAATATGCAGTGGTTGTAGCCCTAGTTTGGACTTCTCTGTGTGGTAATCATGCCTTTGAATGAGGTGTATCATGCTTCAAGACACCACAAATTAACTTATAATGAATATGAAGCTTGTGCATTTCAAAATGATGCCTTCAAAGCTAATACATATATATGTGTGTGTATATATATACAATCATATTATATATATATAGAGGATGTCTTGAGATGATGACCTACTTCAACCTATCAATATTGTCTTAACTATTTCTGCTTATATTTCACGTCTTTCTATTTATGGTTCTTGCTACATTGCAACAAATCTTCTTTTTCTATTACATAACATAGATTAAAAAATACATTTGTATATACCTTTATTTCTCAAAATAAGAAATATGTTCGATATGTTCAAATTCTTGAATGTTTCAAAATTATCCAACTCATAAGTTCACTACATCTTCAAATAAATTTGAAACAAAATAAACAAATTTACTTTAAACAATATTATGTACTAGCCTTAAACTCCAAATTATCATTTATATTTTTTTCTAACACTTTTAGAAGTAAATTTGCTTATAAAAAAATTTAAATCAATATTTTCTATAGCGAATTTTTAACTACGGTCAATATAACTCTGTAAACCATATAATTAATTAGGAAAACTATCAATAGATTATGGTTATTTTTTCATTTTATTACCCTCAATTAAAATTGTATAACTAAAACAAGATTATTTTTTATTGTGGATCTCTAGTTTCGTATGCATTTTAATTCATTTAACTAAAGTGTAAATGTCATATATAATTAGTAATTGAATAACATATAGTAAATATACCAAGTTCTCATTCTCTTTAATCTTCACCAATAATAATAGGAGAAATCCATATATAGTCACTATTTGTTGGTGTACTTTTAGAAAATTCTAATATTATGCAATAACTCATCAAACAACATAGGGAGACAACTAGATAAATCATATGCAAGAGAATCAACCTAAAAAACATCTATGAGATTCACGAGGATTAATTAATCTTATATTTAATTTTTTGATGGGTAATCTATATGTTAATTGCTCTTATCGCGCACACGCTTATATATGTTTATATATTTGGAGGAAGTGCCTTTTGACAATAACATGCGTAGACAAACACATAGATATATATTTATTAAATATTAAGGACGCATTGGATGAATATGTATACCACTAGCTAGCTAGCTAGGCTGCAATTGAATTGATGAATTTGTGGTTATTGTTTTAGATTCAGAAATAACATTGAAATCACTTCATCAAATATATGATGGATTTTTAAGTCTTCATATGTCTTTATTTTTCAGTCATTTCCCTAGCTAGTCCTCCTCCATGCAAATCAAACTCATAAAATCCAAATGCAATATTCTTGCAGTGCATAAATAAATGGTTACTACAGTATGAGCTGTATTACTATGCACAGTAAACTGAAATCAATTATAACTTTCTAATAAACAAATTGTTTTAAAACTTTAACAGAAAATTCTTCAGTTTTGATCTTGTGTATGTGTGTGTTAATATAAACATGAAATTTAATTAGGACTTACAAATCTAACTTATTTACACACACAACATGCACATAGTACATGTGTAGAGCAAGTAATTTATGTGTGTATGTATTTGTGTTTTACTTAATTAGCTCATTCTCTTTCTCTTCACATATGTATAGAATTACTATATATGCATAAGTTTTCTTTATTTTATTTTTATGCCTAAGCCTGGGTAGAACTCCAGCAACTCTCTTTCTAGCTAGCTACAGAAATGTTTCTGCAACTTGTAATTAAGCTTTACTAGTCTTTCTTAATATTAGTTCTCCGCGCGCGTGTGTGTGTTTACTCATTTCAGATTGAGAGCAGATCGGATTAGAGGGAGCTAAGATTAATATTAATTATGTGTTCTCTTCCTGAATATATAGCTATTCATAAGATATATATATTTCAATTTTTCACAAAATTACCTTGTACACAGTTTTTATTTATTCATAGTATCACTTTTAAGCACGTGTTGGATTGGTTCAACTGACAACATCATGAAATCTTATACCAGTTTGAAAGATTTTATTCTGCAAGGACCATCTCTCTCTCTCTCTCTCTCTCGCTCTCGGTCAGTACATACATAGAAAGGATGAAGAAACTAGCTAGCAATTAGGCAAATATTTGATTTTGAGTAAAGCATATTTTGAAGATCTCATACTAATGGAACAAGGAAGATATATACATATATGTAAACATCCAATTAGGATTATATATATATATCGTAATTAATGCATCAAGAAAGTACCTTAATTAGGTCTAAACAGACAATTAATTAACCTTAATTCCATATATATACAGTCAAAATTAAGATATAAGTATATACATTATACACCAGTACTTCTGTGTGTGTGTGTGTGTGTGTGTGAGAGAGAGAGAGAGAGAGAGAGAGAGAGCTAGAGAGAGAGAGAGAACCTTGAGGAAGAATAGTCAAAGAGTTTGCTGGTGGCCGAGAAAACAATGAGGGCAATCTCAGCATCACAGAGAGTAGAGAGTTCTTTGGCTTTCTTGAAAAGCCCTTTTCTCCTCTTTGAGAAGGTCACCTGTCTCGCCGTCAAGTTATCAATCTTCTTGATCTCAATCTTTTGCCTCACCATTTTTGATCAACCACACTGCAACCCAAAAATATCTATATATATATATAGATATATATATATACTAATTACTTTATTACATTAGCTGG
Source organism: Perilla frutescens (assembly GCA_026008535.1). Lineage (NCBI taxonomy): Eukaryota > Viridiplantae > Streptophyta > Magnoliopsida > Lamiales > Lamiaceae > Perilla > Perilla frutescens. The sequence goes on along the minus strand of BRKX01000011.1, from coordinate 29,803,637 downwards.
TACAATTAAATTGTGAAAAAATTAAAGACTGAAGACAGTACTAGTACATGAGATGTATGTGTGTCGGGGGGGTTTTTTTTTTCAGACATGGGCTCCGCATAAAAATATTACAAAGTGAATTGAAAGACCAGAGCCAGCAGATTCCGAAGAATTAACAAAAATCCTCACCTCAATTCTTCACCCAAAAATGCAAAATAAATTATAATAATATATATAGTAACATCCTCCACAGAAATATTTTATATTCATTTTTATACAGACAAGAATTAGAATTAATATATATATATATATATATGTATGGCTACAAACGGTAGTACGAGAATTTCGCATAGACATATAAAGAAGATTTTCACGAGAGCTGCATATTGCTAATTCTGGGAAGATTTGACAGCATCACCTGGAGGAGAGAGAAAGCCGAAATCCCCCACCCTCTTCGGTACGTACGAATTTGTTTCTTAAAATTAACAAATGGGAACGATGGTCTATGCTTGTAACTTAATATTCCACCATAATATACTTGGAAGGAAAAAAAAAAAGGAAAAGTTCCAATTTAGTCCTTTAATTATATCTCAAATCTCAGTTTAATCCCGAAATAAAATTTCATCCCAAATTGATCCCTTAACTTTTTAAAAGGTATTAAAATGATCTCTTCGTTACGCCCTTAACGGACGGACGTCAATTTCTGTTAATAATAAACGTTAAATTATACATTTTTTAATTATTTCACATACTAACACATGATGAGTGGTGTTTTGGCACATCGTTTTGAGGTTTAAATGAAGTTAATTGAATAGTTTTACATAAGGTTTAACTCAAATTGTGCTTTTAACCTCCCGGCTCGAAAGTTTTGTTTCTTGTTTGAGTTTTATAGGAAATGGTGGATGAATAGGATTTTTGTGCGAAAATTACATACATTCCTTCATACTTTAAAGTTGCTACTAGAAAAAAAACAACAGAGAAAATAGAACGTGAAGAACAAAACCAAAGATTTCAAGAGTTTTCAAGATTAGAGACAAATTTAATCATCCGAGTTTTATTTACTCTGTTCTTAGAATTTTTATGTCTTCTTTGTGGATTATTTAGTTATTTACTTTGCTATGGATAACTAAAACCTTAATATTCCAGGATTGTTTATGATTTGACTGTGAAGTTTTTTTAATCTATTTTATTTTTATGACTATGACTTGGTTGTGTTTTGCTTATTCCCATGTTTATCTGTATTGTTTACTTGAGCACTAAACAGTACAATTTGATGTGTTAATTCATAAATCGAGAGGGGAGTCTTGATACGTGATCTGGAATAAGTAACCGATTAATCAATATCATGCGGTTAATTTAGAGAGCAAAGAATCTTAGGAGCCATTAGGAATTGCATGTTAGATAATTAATGGACACATTATTATTTAATTGGTAATCGACAACCTAGGCACTTCGAGAGAATGTTTAGAATGTAAAAGTGGTTGCTCTAGCACAATTTAAGTCTCAACATAGATATAAGAATGAAAGGGTTAAATGAATGAATTAGTTGATGGTTATTCAATCCTAGAATATGTCTTTTATTTATTGTTTGATTATCTGTATTTATTTCTGTGGTGCCATTATTTACTTTAATATATCTCGTCATTTAGTAACTAAATCTAATTATGTTAGGTGGTCTAGATGTCTCGTAGGAAGTTAAGTTAGATAATTAGTAGATTAATCATTAAGTTTCAGTGAATACGACCTTATTCACCGCTACACTATAAATTTCAGTGTGCACTTGCAGTTAGGTTAAATAACTATCTAACATTAATCTTAAAAAAATTGATTATTTTTTAAAAAGAATAAAAAAGGTATCAAAGTGTAATTTACCCATGAAAAATGGACCCTAATTTTTTATCACGATCATCTTAAAGCTTCTTCCATTTTTTTAAACAAAAAGCTTCTTCTACTTTAATTTGTTTTAATCATCCTAAATCTTGAAAATGTGCAATCAACATTTACAAAATTCAATTTGTAAATTTTGTAAGTATAACTAGCATTTTCATTAGTTAAATAATGGTGAAAGGAAGAAATTGATGATACTAAAAAAATATAATGCAAAATGACAGTGACTCAATTTTTTTTTTATCGGGATATTTTGTGTTGTGATTTGGGTGAACTCAAAATTAAGGAATAAATTTTCAAAATAAACATGGAAAAGAAAAAAAAAATCATTAAAATGGGTTTTACATCAAGGGTTCCTGTACAGAGACAAGTCTCCTATGATTTTTATTTATTTTTTGAGAGAGTGAGTGTATATATGTGACAAGAGAGAGAGTCGAGCAGATAGGTGAGGCACAGGCGAAATCAATATGAGAATTCAGAGTCGAGAATGTAGAGTTTGAGAAAAAGATGAGTGTTTGATACCTAATTATTATTATTTTTGGAGGACCGTTTCAATTTTGTTTATACCCATTTTTTATTTAATATTTGGGCGTTGCCTGATTTTTAAATTTTTTTGGGAGGGAAAATCTAAATACACCTCTAATTCACTCCTTAAAGCTCCCAAATTAATTAACTTATTAACAATATTTTAATAGACATTTTTACCATCACAACCCACGACCTAAAAAATCTTAACCAAAATAAAATTAAGATCCCAATGTATAGTCCCCACCGAGGCACCCTTGATATATAATTAAAAGAAAGAAAACCTTTTTTCGCTTTAATTTTAATTTTTCGATTTCATGTTAACAAATGTAATAAATTCACAAAGATAGACAAAGATAAAGACGCGCTTCAGAACAAATTAACAATTCTAAGAATATGGCATGCGTACAACATCAGCTACCATGCATAGTTGGGGCAATAACTCTCAATCTCCATTATGATTCTCATCATCTTAATTATCTGAGTATCATGTGCATGATTATATTAATTAATTGCTTTTTTTTAATGATCATCTTAAATTTTACCAAGCAATCAAAGTATCATGTGCATGATTACATTAATTAATTGCTTATTTTATTTTTTTAATGATCATCTTAAATTTTACCAAGCAATCAAAGGTTTTTTTTGTGTAAAATAAATCCGTTTCTTTTTTATGAAAATTAAGGGTGGTTTTTTTTTTTTTTTTTTTTGAGGTAAAATACTCCACAATGTTAACTCAAATTAGAATTTCCATTTTTTAGCCCCAAAGAAATCATAGCTCTAGGCTGCGATCCACCTTGCCTACCCTCAGGATTGACCCCGATTAGGATAATTAAATATCAATTAATTAAGAAGTATTTTTTTATTTTATAATTATATATGATTTGCACGGAATGCGTAGAATGTGAAATAGTGAGAATATAATTCGATATAGGAACAATAATATTGGTAGGTTGATGGCGTGAGGACATACAATACAAATTGAGGAGCTAGATTTAAAGAATTGCACTTTCATCATAATATATATTTATTAAGTTTGAACCCATTGCATGTAAATATTGTGTTGTAATTATATATTATGATAACATAATATCTCACATGCTCTCTATGGACATGAATTAATGTGTCGTTGGATACTACATGCATGGGTAGGAACTCAACTGACCAACTATTGTGGTTCTTTCATTTTTCCTCCTTTTTTTTTTCTAATCCGTAGAGAGGGAAAAATAAATTATTGGGAAAGTAGTTTTCATTGAAATACACATTTGTATAATTTCAAACTCTCAATTATTTTACCTTGGACGAGTGGGAGTGAGACCTCGTGAAGTCGTGGGCTACATTTATTTTAATTTAATTTTTCCGCAAGTATGGGACCATTGTTTTGATTTTATCACCAATAGTATTAAATGATTTTAAATCCAATTAATACTTTTAATGGTCCCTTTTCAATTGTAACATTTGGCCTCAAGAAACACCACTCCACTACTATATTTTAGTACGTATATATTGATATGGAAGAATTAAATAATTAGTCGGTCGTGTGTACTTTAAATTACAGATAGTTATAAATATATGATTAATATTTTTAAGTAAAACACATCAATCTCTATATATCCTTTCGACAACACACCTTAATTTGTACTTCCCCATAAAATTACATTTATTTTCATTATTAAGTTAATATATTTATACCTAATATCTACTCGGCTTATGTAGATAGCATGTCGGAGTAAGCATAAAAGGCTCATTTCGACATCTTCTTCTTCTTCTTCTTCTATTTTAATATGTTTATAGCTAAAATTACTACTTGATCGAGTGACTTCACTAGGTACTTTGAAGTAGACATCAGAACATATACATTGAATCAATGTAGATTTTCTATTATTATTACACAAAATACATTATATATATGTATATATGTTATAGTATTATTGTGCATCCCTAAATATATGTGGCTTAGTGATGGAGTGATCGGTGGGCATGTACATGGTTAAATGGCATGAACTTAAATTTCACTAATTTTGTGTCCTTTTTTTCTCAAGAAAAAGTTTTATGAGTAATATATCGTCTTAAGGTAGGGTCATGGAAGGAAGTGCCGTGAAAATATCGATCATGCCTTCTCTTTTATTATTCCTGAACAGTGGCTAGATAAGCGAGCTAGTATGTCCATTAATTTTGATTAATCAATTCAATAACTATTACTATATTTTATGAAATGATATAGTAAAAGTCCACAAAATTGTTGGAAATTAAAGTTCCGTTAAAAAAAATAAAAATTGTTGGAAAGTTTGAATGCGTGGAATGGGAGTAGAAAATAATGTATTTATTGAATATTAAAGCAAGATTGTACGTCCCTTAAAAAAAAAATAAAGAAAGGAATAAGATTGTACGGCATGTTGTAAGCAGTCGAAACGTGTAAATTTTTTGCGATGCAGATTGTTTTGGTACACTAGAGAATGGGCACATCACCTGTATACAATATTAAATCGTTGATATGACTCATCTACCCACCATTCTTTAATGCCTATATATTATTTATTTATTTATGGTTTTGGTTTGTCTTCAAATTGTTTTTATACGCCAATTGAGAAAATTATATCTTTCACTACTCCTTGCAAACTCTAGGAATCGTGTGAAGTCAACAATTTTTTAATAAATTACTAACGTAACACACGATCTATGTGATTTACGGGTATTACCTACGATACAAGAGTATTTTAGAGTTTTCCAGACAATTATAGTGTGCAAGAATTAGAATTGTCATCTCAAATGAATACAGTGCAAAATTTAGAGGGGAGGGGAGGAGATAATTAGATTTTATTTTCATCGTGATTGAGATAGTTTTAGTGTAAAATACCCGTTCCAAATCTTCATAAATCATTCTCCAATCCACCGCTAGATTTCCCTCAATTTTCACAATTATTTAAGGGCAAATTACAATTTAATTCCCAACGTTCGAAGGTTTTAATAAAAATAACCCAACATTTTAATAATTACAATTTAATTCTCAACGTTTGGATATTCTAACAAAAATAACCCAACGTTTAATATTAACAATTTAATTCCCAACGTTTGAAAATTTTAACAGAAATGACCCGATAATTTAGATGAAAAAAACCATTTTGGTTATAAAAGTTGGGTTATTTTTATTAAAACCTTCAAACGTTGGGAATTAAATTGTAATTTGCCCTTTATTTAATCACACTATTTTTTCTATTTTTTATTAATTTGTTATAAAAGTAAGATTGTATGTGTTATATATTATTTAGATTTAATAATATGTTTAATTCCATTTAAAATAAAATTACCATGATTGGTGGTGACTCAATTCTTTCACAATTTTCACAAGGATAATGATTGAATGAATGATGCATAGATAAATAAAATCAAAAGGAACAGTAGTGATTCAATTCCTTTAATTATCGGATAAGACGAAGATTGAATGGTGCATATGTAAATAAACTCGGAATGACCAATGGTGATTCAATGATTCTTATTTTAGTGTAATTATCACTTATAATATGAAATGCTAGTTTTATGTTCAATAAATTTACAGGTCTCTAAAATAATTTATATGTGAATGTTAATTTATATTGTTTTTATTTATAATTAAATAAAATTAAATATCACACGTAAATGTATTAATTGAAAACTTAAATACTATTGTATATGATAATTTGATAAGAAAAAATCAATATTAAAAAGTATAAAAATGAAATATTTAATTCATTGTAGAGTAAAATGTGAAGTTGATGTTTATAGATGAATTTGCTATTGCACCATATTTCATTTGCAATAGGGTTAGGAGAACTGTATTGTGGAGTTTTCTCTTGAAGATGCTCTTAGACTACCATTATCAGTAATCGGGCAACCACCCTCAATATTTAATTAATTTCTCTCTCTTCCACATCACCATTATTTTATCCAACTCAACCACATATAATTTGATAGTTTATCAGCAACCATCCCCAAACACCCAACCACAACATTATATATTATTTTTTCTTTTCTTTTATTAATAAATATAATATAATTAATAATAATTAAAATAAATAATTATTATTATTATTGAAAATTGTAATAACATATAATATAATTAATAATAATTAAAATAAATTATTATTATTATTATTATTATTGAAAATTGTAATAACATAAAACAACAAACTTTTATAAAATAACAAACCCATATATTTTTTTAAACTTATTAAAAAATTATATGCATTATATCTAGATATCCAAATAAAATTTACATATCCAATAAAATAGAGACAAGTGGCCAAATAAAATTTACATATCCAATAAAATTTTGATGTAATGGATATATTTATTTTTAATAATCATTATATCTACATATCCAAATAAAATCTATATATCCAATAAAATAGAGACAAGTGTCCAAATAAAATTAACATGTCCAAATAAAATTAACATGTCCAATAAAATTTAGATATAATGAATATATTTATTTTAATAATACATAAAAAAAAGAATAAAATAATAGGGGAGGAGAGAGAGAGACCAGCGTTCGGCTGGTCTCCCTCGGTCAAACACCCCAAAGCCACCATTTCAATTTTTTTTTTCCTACATGACGGCCGAACGGTTGGCTTATGTTGCAACCGATAAATATGGTCTTAGTGTGGGAAAAATTCACGCTAAAATTAATTTAAAATGTTCAAGATTCAAGAAGTTCTTAAATAATCATTTAAGGTACTAGTGTAACGAAAGTAGATATCTGAACAATCAATACAACAAAAATAAGAATTTGAATACTTAATTAATACGGAGAAAATTGAGGGTTTAATAAAAAAAAAATAGTTAAAATATGAAAATTGTATTTTTCCCTAAATATTTTTTTTTACAATTGTATCATGAGACGCGATAAGGATTAAAAATAAAGAAATGGATAAGTCTTCTGTTTGAAAGAAAGTTAAAAGTTTTGTACTCATTTTCAGAAACTAACCCGAAAACGAATATCGAAGTAGGGAAATTCTACCCTATCCATGTGGGAACTATCATCACCACTAATACGCTATAATAATATTTTATTATCCCATCTAATACACTTTTATTATTATTTTAATAGTGTATTAGTGGTGAGGGTAGTACCCACATGGGTAGAGTAGAATTTTCCTATCGAAGTATGTGTTTCTTCTGTAGTTATGACCAACCACCGGTAGTGACCGGTTATACTTGTGATAGAAGTAATGACATGTCCCTTGTGGGTGGTTTAGTAGTAGAGTGTGTTATATTGAGGTTAAATGTTTCGAATTTCACCATTAACATCATTATATTTGAGCCTGTTATATTTGATTTTTTCAAGTGTGGTTATTACACAGGAGCGGAATTTACACACTGTGTACTTCTATAGCAGCTGCGGGTTACATTGGATATATAAAAAAAGAGTAAAAATATGAAAAAAGGTCAAAAAAGAAATAAAGAATGCAAAGCCCAATCTATTATTTTTGTTCCAAAATAATAGTACATAATTCAACCTAGTTCAATTAGAATCTTTGTCTCATTGTAGTTATCCAAGCATTGGAGATTCATATATAAAAAAATTCTTAGCCATAGTATAAGGCACTACCTTCATTATAGTTATCCAAGCATTGAGATTCATATATAAAAAGAAAAATTCTTAGCCACAATATGGGTACTGCCTCATCTGTCACAATATATATATATATATATATATATATATATTATAACATTTCTACGTGCCATAATAGATATATTATAACATATAAAAGTGTTTCAATAGAGATATTGTGACAGATAAAATAGTGTTTTATACTGTAGTTAAGAATCCCATATAAAAAGAAGACAGAAGTTTTGCACCCACCACCCTTTCCCCTCACTAACAAAAAAGAAGAAAAAAAATATGTATCCTTTGCTTGGGCCACTTGCTTTAGCCCACTACTCATCTGCTCTGTAGGCCGAGTTGTTTTGCCCAATTCGAAGTCGTATACTATCTAACCCATGTAGTCTGGCCCAATTCTTATTGAATTAAAACTTCTATAGTTCATAACTTCAATATAGTAATTCTATTCAGAACTCCATTTTTCTCCTTGCAACTCCCAAATTAATATATATATATATATATATATATTATTTTAGATTTTTTTACCATCACAACGTCCGCTATTTAAAAACTATAAAACAAAAACACAACCTCTATATATAGCTTCCACCTTAAATAATATAAAAGAAGAAAAAAAGAAGCTTAAATAAAACAAACAACAAATCACACTAGAATTTATATATTATTTCTCATCAAATACAACATATTACTTAAAATAAAAATCAAATTATAGAGCCTCTTTCAACATGCTATATAATGAGTATGATATAGCATAAAAATGATGGAGAATGCGAAGAAGATGACGATCATGAAGAGCATAAAGAGTGTAAAGGATAAATCGATGAAAAATGAGAGGAAGTTATCAATTTTTTTTCCATTCAACTTTATGAAATAAACGGTTTTTATTGTGATGAAATTATGGTTAAGAAAGCAACATGATTATAGTTTTCAACAACAAAAATATATGGAGCCAAAAAATAATATTTCTACATAATGTTATGATTATAAGAGCTGTCAAAATATTGGCCCGGCCTTGACCCGAGCCCATCGGGTCACCGACTAAAAATCGGGTTGGGCCGGCTCTGGTCGAAATATTTCAGGCTGTAATTTTTTAGGCCCAGTTCAACCCATGGACTGCCCATCGGGCCATCGGGACAAATACATACCTGAATTTGTTTTTTTTTTTATGAAAAAATTCTTGTTATTTCATTATTTGATTGAATAAAAAATTCAATTCATATTGCAAGAAAAAAATGAATTAAAAAAAATCGGGCTAGTTGATTTGGCCCGAAATTTCGGGCTTCTTTGGCCCATATTTGATCGGGGCGATCGGTCCACTGGGTCAGGCCATATAGGCCCAATTTTTTTTGGATCTTTAATTTTCTAGTCCTACCCTGGCCATTGGTTGGGTTGGTCGGGTTGAGCCAGTTTGACAGCTCTAATTATTATATTAAAATGTTTTGGGATATTGCTTATGTATGGAAATTTGAAAATTTCAATGAAATTTCAGTCAAATAAATTGCTTTCTTTGAAAGTGAATTATGGTATAAGTCTTATGCCATTGGAAAACCACATGAGTTTAGTTTTCAATAAAAAAAATGGAGCTAAAAAATATTTTTCTACGGAATGTTGTGATTATTAAACTTTGTTAGAACTTAGGATAATACTTATATGCGGGAATCAGGAATATTAAAGTACTAAAGCAACTTTTAATATTTTTTATGGTGTCCTAATTTTTATAAATCCATGAATCCATGCATCTATTGAACAGAGAGATTGTTTAACCAATGCACACAATTTCTAATGGTTATGGTTCTATCTATACGTAGTGGACCTAAAAACACAAGTTGAGTTCATAAAGTTTTTTGTATGGTGCAGAATATATTGCTAACCAAGTTGAACTTTGGTATCAAATATATGTAGGAATCATAGGAATCATTCATAGCATAGGAGTAATTCATTGTAATTGGGATTAATTTTCCGTATTATTGTTGTATAGAACTCTTGAATACAATCACCCTTATATAGCTAAACCATGCGTATATAAGGTAAATATCTATTCCCTAATTACATTGATCTTTCTAATCTAATCCCATAATATATGGGATTCAAATCTACTTCCTAACACTCCCCCTCAAGTTAAGTTACTGGATCACTGAAACTTAACTTGCTCAAAACTTCTTTGAAGATCTTTGAATTGACAGCCTTAGTCAAAATATCTGCTAATTGGTCTTCTGACCGAATAAAGGGTAACTCCACAATGCCAGCCTCCAGCTTCTCCTTGATAAAGTATCTGTCAATTTTCACATGTTTTGTACCATCATGTTGAACAGGATTTTCAGAAAATACTTATCACTGCTTTATTGTCATAAAACAACTGGCATGTATGGGTAGAACACAAACCTATTTCTTTCAACAATTTCCGCAACCATAGAATCTATGTTAATCCACTCTTGATGCCTCTGAACTCTGCTTCTGCACTGGAGAGAGCCACTACCTTCTACTTTTTGCTTCTCCAAGTAACAAGATTTCCACCGACAAAGGTGAAATATCCACTTATAGACCGTCTGTCCGTTAAGTTACTTGTGCAGTCGGCATCTGTGTATCCATGAATCCCGATATGGCCGTACTTTTCAAACAACAACCTATGTGCAAATGTACCCTTAAGATATCGCACAACCCTAAGAGCTGTCTCCAAATGATCAGCTTGTGGCCTGTGCATGAATTGACTTACCACCCCAACTGCATATGCAATATCAGGTCTGGTGTGAGACAAATATATGAGTTTGTCTACTAGATGCTAATATCGTCCCTGGTCTGCTAATTCAGCACCTTCCACTATCTGTAAGCCATGATTTACTGCTATGGGTGTGTCAACTGGTTTACAGTCCACCATCCCTATTTCTACAAGAAGATCTAGAATGTACTTTTTTTGGCAGATGAAGATACCTTTAGCTGACCTCAGCACTTCAATGCTGAGGAAATACTTGAGAGCACCCAAATCCTTCATTTCAAACTCAGTGAACAGATTTTCTTTGAGCCGTTTGATTTCTTCAACATAACTGTCGGTGATAATCATATCATCGACATAAATAATTAAACAGGTAATCAACATTCCTCTATTATTCAAGAACAGTGTATGATCTGAATTACTTTGACGGAACCCATAGCTCTTCATAGCGGTGGTGAAACCTCCCAAACCATGCTCTTGGTGACTACTTGAGACCATACAATGTTTTCATCAGCTTGCAAACTTCCCCATTTCCAAACTCCTCTTGGAAACCAGGTGGTGTCTCCATATAAACTTCCTTGTTCAGGTCACCATGTAAGAATGCATTAGTGACATCAAACTGATGAAGTGACCAATCCTGATTTGCTGCTATTGAGAGTAATACCCTTACAGTATTCATTTTAGCCACAGGTGAGAATGTCTCCGAGTAGTCTACCCCATAAGTTACCCTTTCACCACTAATCGAGCCTTGTATCTCTCAATTGTTTCATCAGGTTTCCTTTTTATAGTGAAGACCCACCGACATCCAACTGGTCTTTTTCCTTTGGGTAGTTTACACTTCTCCCACGTGTTATTTCTTGCAAGTGCTTCCATTTCTTTTTTTTTTCATTGCATTTTTCCACTATTTAGATTCCATAACATCTTTTGTATTTCTTGGTATATCTTCTTCTTCATATAAGGAAGCTTCAAAGGCCTTGGCTGTTTCAGACAGACTCCCCCTGACAACGTTGGCCACTGAATATCTATTCTTCCTTATATTCCTTTCTAGGGTATACCGCTTAAGTACTCCTTGGCGGCAGTACATACTGCCATGTATCCCCACCAACTGCTGTATTCTCCTCTTGTTCCCTTATATCAGGAACTATAGGTAAATTAGAAATCTCAGTATTATCAACCTCAAAAGTATCATTTATCTCGGGTATCAGAAGCGGCGAAGAAGCGGCGAAGATAGAGGGACTGTATCACTGAGAGTTGGAGTTTGCATTTCTATATCTGAAATCTGGGCAGCGGAACTGTTAATGTCTCTGTTGGACCCAAAACCGGGTTTGAATTTGGCATAGAACACCAGCTTAGTGGGTCAGAAATAGAAATGTGTTCCCTCTCTTCCTGACTACTAAGGTGGTGATGGTAAAAATATTCAGTTTCCAGGAAGTCGCAATTGAGTGTAGTGAAGATGTGACCGGATTTGGGTTCATAGCAAAGATAACCCTTTTGGTTGATCCCGTATCCAACGAACACACATTTAGTTGCACGAGGGGATAACTTGGTGCGTTCGTGTTTAGGAATATGGATGAATACGGAACAACCAAAAACGCGAGGCAGGAGGTTTAAGGTGGGTGGAATGTGGGAATGAGTAGAAAGGACATGGAGTGGGGTTTGGAATTTATGGATTTTGGTAGGTAAGAGATTGAGTAGGTAGATGGCAGTGGCTAAAGTTTCAGGCCAGAAGTGGGTGGAAACCTGAGATTCAAGAAGGAGGGCTTGGGTTATTTCAAGAAGGATCCTGTTTTTCCGTTCAGTGACTCTCTTTTGCTCGGGGGTATAGGGACATGTGGTTTGGTGAACTAAGCCTTTGGCACGAAAGAACTGGGTCAGTGTTAATAAATTAACCACCATTGTCAGAACGGAGAGTTTTGATGATTGTTTGGAACTGTGTTTGGATCATGGTGTAAAACTGGACAAATTTAGAAAAAACCTCAGACTTTTGTTTTAAAAAGTAAATCCAAGTCATACGTGTGCAATCATCAACAAATATTAAGAAATAGTGAAAATCCTGGCCCCCTAAAATAGGTGCAGGACCCCAAACATCCGAATGTACTAAAGCAAATATTGAATCGACTTTAGTATTATGTGGTTTAAAAGTTTGTCGATGATTTTTGGCTAAAACACATGTCTGACAAAATAAATGCTGGGAAAAATCTAAACTAGAAAATAGAAGCTTTAAATAACTCGAAGATGGATGTCCAAGACGTCTATGCCAAAGCTAAGTATCCTGATTTTGAGATCCGTGAGTCAGCATCACAGTGCCTTGTTGAGAAATTTCATCCACATAGTACAATCCTCGTCTCTCAGTGCCGCGTCCAATAATCTTCCTCGTCCTGATATCCTGTAAGAGACAGAAATGAGGATGCATATTAGAACTGTACAATTCAATTCTTTGGTGACATGACTGATAGAGAGCAACTTATGAGACATGGATGACACATATAAGAAATTTGAGATTTTCAAGGTAGGAGAAATTTCAATTGTCCCTACGCCGAGAACAGGCGTAATGGCACCATTAGCACTTTGAACGTGTGTCTTAAGGGGTACCTAAGATTGTATAATATCAGAGGCCTCAAAAAAATTGTGTTAGTGGCACCACAATCAAAAATCCACTGATCAGTTTTATCATCATTTTTTGTTTGAGCAGTACATGCGGTCGACATAGCCTCACTATTTATATAAATGCAGGGCTATTCCCGTAATAAATTAGACACAGACGAATCATATTGGGATTATTTTAAATCGCTAGTAGGGAAATTAAATGAAGGAGAAATAGAAGGGCTCAATTTACAATTGAGCCCTTTATCTATTTAAGATCTGTCACCTCCATTTCCAGCCCTAGCCGCCTCGGTCTCTCCACTTTGAACCCTCTCTGTCTCTTGATGTACCTTGACTGCGTCGCTATCTGGGGTGTCGGTGGCCTTTGAGCCACCTACCATCACGGTGGCGCCGACGACGGTAGCCTTGCCTTTCTGTTTCTTGTGATTATCTTCCCACCAATCTGGGAATCCGACGATCTGAAAACACTGCTCCTTAGTGTGCCGTTTCATCCCACAGTGACTACATGTGAGTAGATCTTTGCTTTCTCGATCACTGGTCTTCGGCTTATGCCACTATTGCTGCCTAGAGGTGCTTCGAGTTGCGAGGCCTGTCCTGATGCTGATGCTCGATGATGAAGAGGTCTCGCCGCTAACGACGGTGATAGTTGCCGACTTTAGAATCTGAAGCCGAGTAGCTTCCCTTTTCACTATGGCGAAGGCAGCCTCGACTGAGGATGGATGAGTCACTTTGATAATGTTTTGCCAGATGCTATCAAATTGGTCATTTAATCCGGCCAAGAATTAGTAAAGACGACGAGTCTCCGTAAGTTTCCGGTACTGATTTATGTCTTTTCACAACACCCTAAAGGGTCCGGCTGCCGTCGATTAATATTGATCCACAGCCCCTGTAGCTCGTTCCAGAAATCTTCTAAGGTATTTTCTCCTTGCACTACTTTGTTAGCTCTCATCTCTAGATCATAAATTTGTACGGGATCGGCTCCACTCCCGTAGGTGACTGCTAAACTATCTCAGAATGCTTTCGAGGTTTGGTGTTGTGCGAAATTATGAACTAACTTAGTTTCCATGTCCTGGATAATATATGAAAAAACAGTTAGGTTGTTTTCTTCCCACTGGAAGTACTTCGGATCCTCTGTTGGTGGAGGAAAAGGGACTCCGGTGATGTGGCTGGACTTCCCTCGACTCCCGATCGCGACTCTCATGAGTCGGGACCATGGGAGATAGTTTGTGCCATCGAGCTTGAGTCCCAGTGTGATGTTCTCTATTCCTCTAAACAGATTTGCAATTTGCTAGGTTAATTCGGTTTGGTTTATCTCTGTTATTTTACTATTTTCTGTCACTGGAATTGGTTTTGCAGGAATTGATGTTGGTTATTGGTCTGTGGCTAATTGGTTTGAGGAAGGTATGGACGGTGATGATTCTCTGAGTCCGGCTTATACCAGAGCAACTTGCTCTGATACCAAGTTGAACTTTGGTATCAAGTATACGTAGGAATCATAGGAATCATTCATAGCGTAGGAATAATTCATTGTAATTGGGATTAGTTTTCTGTATTATTACTGTATAGAACTCTTGAATACAATCACCCTTATATAGCTAAACCATGCGTATATAAGGTAAATATATATTCCCTAATTACATTGATCTTTCTAATCTAATCCTATAATATATGGGATTCAAATCTACTTCCTAACAAACCATACATATGTTTATTGGTGAAAATTAGATTATGTTAGATACTTAAGTAGTAAAACCTTGAGAATTATTTTCTAAATTAATATTTATTACTACACCAATCATGAATTGTGTGTGTATTTTTCGAGTGAGTACCAATTTTGTTTTTAAGAATGTTTAATTTCTGATGCACTTAACGTTAAGAGATTAAATAACATGGTTAGAATGATAGGAAAGGATGCAAATACACCCTTGAAGTTTATACCTAGGTGCAAATACAACCAAAATTAGCCAAAAAACTCACCTGCGCAATTGAGTGCTACAATTCCAATGTCAAGAAGGGATTGAATTCCCACATCAATAGGTGGTTGTCGTTTGTTGCAACTTGTTCAAATCACTGGAGAATTGTTTTGCGAAAACAATCTTAAATGTGATAATAATGGTGGGTTGTTCTCTAATCGGCACCAATGCCCCACTTAAATCATCATTTGATCTTGGAATGTTGTCGTAGAGTAGCTCGCGTTTGGTGTGTGGTTTTAACACAACAGATGATCCAAATCTGCAGGGAAAGCCTTCGCCATCTTTTTAATTAATTTCTTGGAAAATCGATTGCAATTCAACATTGTTTTCAATCTCATCATCTCCTTCATCTTCACATTCTTCTATTTCTTTTAGAAGAGTTTCGAAAATTGCATCTTTAAGAAACGAAACAACCGACCTTAAATTTAAGGTTGTTTGATTGAAGATTAAATTGTTGAAGGGGAAGAAATCTTCTTTGATTTTATCACATTCACCGCTCTTGCTTTGGCTGAGAATGTTCACCAGTGGGTGAGTGTCTTAGGTCCGAGAGAAAATGGAGGTGGCAATAGACACAAAATAGAAATAGGGGTGGCTGGGGACCATATAAAAATAAAGAGGATATTTTTAAAGTATAATTTCTAACGAAGTTAGACGCCGGTTAGACCTCTGGGTTTATCACACCCATTCCTCACCAATTTGAGTGTAATTTCTCCTAAATAAACTTCAAGGATGCAATTGCAAATAGGTATAAATTTAAGGATGTATTTGCACATTTTTCCTATAACGATCAATGTTCGTTCTCTTTCCTAGTTTTGCTCAGATATATATATCTAATTTCATCATTATTCCTTCATTTTCTTATATATCCCCCGTTGTTCTAGATTTGGGAGAAAAAAGGTGATTGACTACAATTATGGATAAGAAGAATGAGACACACTTGTGTAAGACCGTCTAACGGATCTACTACGTTAGATGGATCTTTATTTGATCATGGAGTGGTTTCCTTTCGATTATTTCATTTTTCTTTTTTAGTGGTCATCTTCAATTTTTCCATCCTTTTTCCTTTTATTTTTAGTTTTTTTTTTACTTTTTAATTTCTTCTTTTTTTTGTTCTTTTACAAATATATATTTATTTTTTTGAATTAATTAATTTTTTTCATACGGCATCTCACACAGTGCACTCACCCACGCGTAATGTGTGGGTTCATGCGCTGCGCTCGATAATTAATTTATTTTGAAATAATATATACCATAAAATGGAATTAGTGAATTATAAAATTAAATTAATTTTTTTATTCACCGTCTCTCATAATGAACTTGGTCGACGCTAACGCGTGAACTTGTGCATTGCGCTCGATTCAAAATAATGAATTTTAAAAAGTATATAAAAACCAAATGAAAAAAGAAGTAGCGAAAACGAAAGAGAAAGAAAGAAAAAAAAAGGAAAAAAAGTAGTAGATTAGCAGCCCAGCCGCCAAGAAAAGAAAAGGAAAGAAAAAGTGGTTAGACTACAAATAACAACAACCACTTTAACCACTCAACCATTTTAATATTTAATTAATTTATCTCTCTTCCACATCATCAATATTCATCCAATTCAACCATACTTATTTTGCATGTTTTATCAATGATCACCCAACCATAACACTATATATAATTTTTTTTTTATTTTATTTATAAGATTAAAATATTGCTTGTACTAAAAATAATATAAAAAATTATAATTCTAAACAAGAAAATGACAATAGTCCAAAAGGAAAAATCGAGCAATAAATAAAAATAAATAGCCAATACCAAAAAATTATAATTATAAACCAAGAAAATGACAGTAGTCCAAAATTGATATAGATTGTGCTTTTTATGAATGATTGTGATTTATTGTTTGGATAAAATAGTCAATACTAAAAATATTACAAAAACTAATTAAACAACATTTCATAAAATTACAAAAAATAAAATCACACTCATTAAATGGTATTTTCTAAAATTACATAAAATAAAAATGTATTATTTGGATATATAGAAAATTAGAGAAAAAAATAATAATTTCAAAGTGTGTTGAAATATAACAAAATTAATGTTTATTTATAGAAAATGAAAAAATATGAATTTTAGTATATTTTTTATTTATTTTTATTTTATTATATATAAAAAATATATCAATTTCATATATATTTCAAAATAAAATTAATTGACCAATATGATGGAGACAAGTGTCACCATCCCATTGGCCAAAAGAGTAGTTGAAACCAGACCAGTTTTGGTCGAAAATGAGGGTTGGTCGACCATTTGCCTCAACCATTTAACAATTTTTCCCTTTTTTTTATTTTTTATTTTGCTGATGTGGGGGTCGACCTCCAGATCAAAGGTGCCGCTATTGCTAGTCTTAGGCTTTGGCGCTTAGGCCTTCATGCGTGTGTGGCACCTGGGCTGTTTTTGCGGGGTTTGAACTTTTACGGGCGAGTTTTTGAGTGAGTTTAACCGTCTAATGTAAGAGACCCGTTAAATGATCTTACACAAATTTTCATCGATAAAAATTAATGCCACCAAATTTTAAATTCTAAATTTCTATCAATTGTATGCGTTATTCTATTCTACGGTACACGCACCTACATTGTTTTCAAAATTTATATTATTAGAAAATTCAAATGATTTAATCTTATTGCTACTGCGTGATCAGCTCCCTCCATATGCTTTTAGAACTGTGATGACATTATATGATTCTAGTAGTATATGTTTTTCTTCATTTTTGTTCTTTTTATTATTATTATTATGGAGTTTAGGTTGGGACGTTTATTTTATTTTAGTAGAGCTTTTCAAATAATGGGGGCTATATAATGGCTTTGTATTTAATTTTATCATAAATTTTAAGTAGTGTGAACTATACAATGGGTATTGTATTTTATTTTGCTATTGTTTTAAATTAATTAGGGGTTATGGGGCAAAAAAATCTAAAAATTAGATATCCCATTTAAATTAATTTGGGATTGAATGGATGAAAATGAGAGTTGTGAATAGAATCACACTAACAATTATTTTATTAACTGTCTATGACTTATTTAATTTTTCTAAAATATGAAGTTTTTTAGGAATACACACCTATGTATATCAATATATGACGTGCCATAATTGGATTTATTTTATTATAACTAGTATGTCTCCAGCGCGATGCTCGATATTATTTTTTTATAATAATTAAAAAAATTAAAAGCAATGCTCAATCATAGTTGTATATTAACTTTAAATAAAATTAGCATTGACATCTATTGATATATTAAATGGAAAGAAATATGATGATAAAAATGGGGGTAACCGAGTAACTAAAAAATCTTAAATAAAGATTTTAAGTAAAAATAAAAGTTAGAAGATAAAACATCTTAAATGCAATAATAATAATAATAATAATAATAATAATAATAATAATAATAATAATAATAATAATAATAATAATAGAATGTAAAAGATTTTAATAAAATTAGCATTACCAACCATTAACATCTTAAATGGGAATAAATATATTATGATAAAATGAGGGGAAAAAGCTAAAAGAAAGATCTTAGAAAAAACTAAAAAAAGAAACTTTAAATGAAAAGATAAAGATAAAACATCTTAAGTGTAAATAAAAATTACAATGTAAAAGATACTCCATTCGTTTTGTAATGATTGTTGTTTTAAGAATTTTATTTCGTGTCACAAATAAATTTTATAAATGAAAAGAGAAAAAAACAGCCCAACTGTGAAAATCCCAGATATCACATGTTGATAACTCATGGGACTGGGGTCTCATTAAAACCCAAAGTGGAAAAAATCAACTGGGAAAAAGAACATCCCTCTAAACAAAACCGAAAAAATCAGTACCACTAAAATCCTGTCTAACAGTATCTAAAATACAAGGAATACAAGAAAACCAAAAACCAAACTGAACCATTGGCGAGGTCAACAGATCAACCACCATATTGCCTTCTCTGAAGATTTGTGAAACTCGAAAATGTATACGAGAAAGAAAATTCAGCATCCTCTGCTAGCGAGCTTTCAAAATCCAAAGCACTTGCTGAGGACGAGAAAAAAGAAGAGTGACCACATAAACAGAATCTGCCTCCAGTCAAATAAAGTCTAGAGACAGATTATGTGTCCACTTCAAAGCAATGATGACCGCAACAAGCTCTGCTAAGAACGCAAAACTGATACCCTCATCCGTGTGAAAGCAACAGAGCACCGAGCCATCAGAACGTCTAAAAACCCTATCCGCCGCCATCTTTTCGGGACTTCCATGAGAGGAGCCATCCTTATTAATTTTAGTCTACCCAGCTGGAGGAGGTCTCCAACAAACCATGATAATCTCACGAGGAGAAGCCGGCTGAGGAGTAACTTTCAACGACTTCAAAATAACAAGATTAGCAACATCATTGTTCATATATCCACGTCTCCCACTCAGAAAATTCACTTATTGGAGAGCAACACGAACAATAGAAATAAGTAGCAAAGGAGTAGGCACAATATCCTCGTAAATAGCTTTATTTCTGAATGTCCAAATACCCCAGATAACAGTGACAACCGCTACCTTCCATAACATCAAAACATGTGAGCTAAAGGAACAAACAAGAAATCGCAAATAGGCTTCATGAATCAAAGCCGCTCCAATGTGAGCAAGCTAAAAAACATCAAACACCCACCACCATGTAACAGTAGCCAAAGGACAACTCCAAAATAAATGGTCAAGAGTTTCCATCGCCCTTTTACACATTACACACATACATGGCCCAATAAATCCATGTAAAGTATCCAAGGTAGGAAGCGCTCTCTCTCCCAAATTTAACCCTACAAATGAGAGAATTTTTTTTCAACTTTTTAGGAAAATATAAATGAATAGGATTTTATATAATATAAAGGGGAGGGATATATATATATATATATATTATTCTAAAAAATTAATTATTAATTCTATATTAAAATTCTAAAACAACAAACATTATGAAACAGAGAGGGTAAATAAATTAGCATTAGTATCCATTAATATCTTAAATGGAGAGAAATATGATAATAAAATAAGAGGGAAAAGCTAAAATAAAAACCTAAAAAAAAATCTTAAATGGAAAGGTAAAAATAAAACATCTTAAATGGAAACAATTAAAATATAAAAGATTATAAATAAAATTAGCATTAGCAACTATTAATTTCTTAAATGGAAAGAAATGTGATGATAGAACGAGGGGAAAAAAACTAAAAGAAAAACTTAGGAAAAAGGCGGCTACCAAATGTGCTATGCGGATCAATTCAAGAGATTTTGCCATCAAATTTACTTTGTACTATTTTTTTATATATTTTTATTTACAATTTTATTTCTCAGAAATTGCTTTAATATATGTATAAATAGATAGATAGATAGATAGGTAATTGACTGTTCGAGTCTTAAATTACTCGGTTAAATTGATGGGAGTTGCTATTTGCACTACAGTTTTTATTCTTTGCACTTTACCCACTTTTTACACTTCAAATTTTACTTTATGCCCTACACTCTATACTTATTTGCCTTCATTAAAATGAATTAATTTAAATTAATAATAAAAAAATGAAACAAATAAGAGAAGGAAAAAAATTGAAATTGAACGAAGAAGATGACTTCTTCTCTGCAACTCATCCTTCTCCAGCGGTTGCCTTCTGCTCCTCTTTTTTCGGCGCCGTCGATAACTACTGCCTAGATGACTCAACTCGACAACAATCACTCAACCTAGTTCTAACCTCGACCATTCGAAATGAAGGGAAAGGTAAAATTGGATTGACAAAATTCGCGCACTCCGCCTCTCTTCTCTGGCGAATCCACCGCTCGCCATCTCACCGGCCGCCACCACCATCCTTTCTCGTTATTTATTCTCCCTCTCGATTTGTGTGATGTGAAAGCCCTAAAAAAAAATTTAATTTGAAAAATCTTGAAAAAATAAACAGAATTCAACTTCTTCTTGACGACGATTATGTCTTCTCGCTGGAGAGAGTGGTGGCAGCGGCGACAGTGGAGTAGAGGGAAGCCGCTTGCCTTCACGCCGGAGAAGAACCCATATGCTTTTCTATCTCGCGGGATCGAGAAGAAGAAACGAGTCTTTTTTTTTTCTTCTTCTTCTTCTTCTTTTTTTTTTTAATTTAATTTTTCAAATTTTATTTAATTTTTTGAATTTTCTAATAAGGATATTTAAGTAATTTTATAATTAAATATTTTTGAATATTTTTTGTGATGAAAAGAGTAAATTTTGTAGTACAAATAACATCTTCCTACATTGATTGACCAAGGTTTAGTAATTTACGATAATTCTTCAATAATACATTTGGATTGAATGATTAAAATAAAAGATTAACGAAAATACATAACTTTCCACCAATGAGAAAATGGACAATTTGTTCATTTCATCTTCCATTTAAATGTGTTTTATTCTTGTATGTATTCTTCTTCCCCTTCATGCATATCAATAATAATTTATATAATCATATTTAATAAATTAATTAGTTATTATTTCGCAATAAAAAAAAACAACTAAATGGTCATTTTGCAAGTGATGAGATCATCTATTCCAGATTTAGTGTTCCAATTCGTGTTTCACGATTAAATTTATGAAGTTTTCTTCCATTTTTTTTGTCAATTTCAATTTATCACGTTTTAGTTTTAATTTTATGATTGTTTTTTAGGGTTTACCCTATCCAATTAGGGTTTATAATTATTTTTTAATATTTAATTTTCAAATAAATTATTATCATGGATGATTATTTTAAAAATAGGATTTATAATTTTTAAAATTTCAATCTTTTGTTGGTATATGTAACTAGGTTGATTATGGTATAATTAATTTTTATTTTTTTAATATCTATTAAATTTGTGAATTCGGTCGTAGAATACGGGTTGAACACTAAATATGAAATAGAGCATCTCTTCCCATTTTGCAATGATGAAAAAATTGGAATTTCAAGGGGAAATTGGGCCGAAAAACCCCGATAATAATTGTGTAAATTTACTATCAAGAAAAAATCTAGAGGGTTACTTATCATCCCCAAATTAGAATGAAAAGTTATCTAGCAAATGAATGATAGAATAACGACTTCCTAATTCCTTTCCACACGAACCCCAGTCACTCAATCCAAATGTAGAGGATTGCACGATTATTATTTGTAAAATTGTAAATGTTGAATCAAAACAAGATCTTCAAATTCCAAAATCAATCGAGTAAAATTCGGGTAATTAGGTTATAAAAATATCAGAGCAAATGTAATGGGAGGACTGATTTAAAATTTGGTAAATAAACTTTAATATTTAATTCATACTAAATTGTAATTTAGTCACACGCTATTGAAAATGCTATTTTAATAAATGAACTATTGAAAAATTTATATCACAACTATTTTTTCAATACATGAAAAATGAAATGACGAATTTTATTGTGAAATTATATTGATGATATAACTATTTTGAGAAGAAATATTATTAAATTTATGAATTGAACCAATTATTTTGATAGCTCTCGGAGCACATAGCTTTTTTTTTTTTTTAATATCTGAAGTGCTGTAAAAATAATTTTGATGTTAGACTCGATTAATTTTTTTAGATATTAAAATTCAATTTCAAAGAGTAAAAGATAAAGTTATAATTTCAGAAATAGTACGAAATATTAAAAAACTATTTACCTTTTTTTTGGGAATAAGAATAACCCTAACCCCTAACCTCACAATTAGCATGTACTTCTTCTATATAACTTGTACTTTTTACATGCTGGATTACTTATATAGGTAGTGTTATTTGCTTTATAAAAATCATGAATTTTTGGTCTTTTACAAATTTAATATGAATTTTAAAAGTAGATAATTAAAATAATAATTTTAGTTCCGGTGGGGATGGTCTAGTAGTGGAGTGAGATTATTTGGAGATCAAAGATCACGGGTTCGAATCTCCTCAATATCACCAGTCGGGTGTGTGAAAAAAAATAATTTTTAATTTGTGTGTTATTTAACATCCTCACATTTCTGTAAAAAATAATAATGTTAAAATTAAAATTAAGGGTGTTTCTATATACACCACGAATTTTTTTTATACACCACTATTAAAAAAATTTAAAAATAAATAATTATTAAATTACTTAAATATCCTTTTAAATAAAAAATGTTTCATTTAATTAAAACTTAATTAAAAAAAAGACAAAAAACCGATTGACGCTAATCTTTTTCTTCACCACCAACTGCCTCTCTCCTTTCCCTTCACCAGTTTTTGCAACTCTCCTTTATTTTTATTTTATTTTTTCTGCAAACCTCCACGGCCACCTAGCCCCCCTTTCTACTTTCTTCAATTCTTTCCCACCCCTCACATCCTCCTCCCACCGCCATAGCCTCTTGTGAGTCTTATTCATATCTATTCCATGCTATGGTTAAAAAAAAGTTCGAAAAATATTTTTGGAAAAAAATAAAATGAAAATTGAACATGGTGGAAAACTTGTTCGAATAATTATTTTTGAAGTTGTTAATCATACTCGAAAAAATATTTTCAAAGCTGCAACACATTCGAAAATTCACTTTGAACATACTAATTTCAGATGTTTGATTACGGATATTGTTTGGTTCAAATATTTGTGATGGTCACCGATGAATCCCTTTTGAATTGGAGGAGAATGGAAGCATTCATTAAAAAAAAATCCTTACGAGTTGCAGTCAATCTCCTGTTTTTTTCCCATAATTGGTTTAAATTGATTTAGAATTCATCAAATAGAAAAAAAATACTTACGGGTTGCAGTCCAACCTCTCGTATGCCTTTATCTCTTTTTATTTTTTAATTGGTTTAAATTGATTTTTTAATTGAGGGATAAAAGTGGAAAAGAGTGGTGTATAAAGTAAAAATAATAATTTTTTTAAGAAAAATTTTGGTACATTTAGTAAATATGGTGTATAATGAAAAATTATTGGTGTAAATAGCAACACCCAAAATTAAAGTTTTGAAAATGAGAAATAATAACGAATTTCTAGTGTTTTTTTTTCACATTTTGAAAACTTATGCGTCTTCAAGTAGACATGTGTTATTATTTCGTACAACAATATACATAAATAAATAATTTTAATAGGTTTAGGTGAATAAAACAACCCACGTAAAGATAGAACGAAAAAAAAAAGTGCTTTTGAATACATTTTTCAAATTTTGGAATGTTAAATGACACCTAAATTAAAAATTAATAAATTAGAGTAACGTAGCACATACCTCCCCTAGAAAAAGAAAAAGAAAAAGAAAAAGAAAAAACTGAAGTAACTACTCCGACGTCACTAACTCTGAAAATACAATCTAATAAAATTTCCATATTTCTGTAAATAGTAAATACAATTATACATACACGATACAGCTACGACAGTCCTCACTCACTCTCTCTATCTCTACCATCCCTCACCCAGTTGAGGTCAGACTTTTGGAAATCCCCTTTTTACCCTCCTCACTGTCCACCACCCTTTGTCCTTTTCCGGAAAGCTCAACCCCCTTTTCCGTCCTTTTGCATTATAAGCCTACTCGCTCTCTCCTCTTTCATAAAATTTTCAATTCCCCCAAAAATCAATAAACCTAGGCTTCACAAAATGGAGCACCCATTTTTTCCGACGACCACCACGCGCGCGGAGGCTCTCCGGTGGCTCACAATCGCCGAGAAACTGCTGTCGGCACGCGACTTGATGGGGAGCAAGTCCTTCGCTACCCGAGCGCGTGACTCCGACCCCACGCTCACTCCGGCTGACCAAATTCTTGCCGTCGTCGACACGCTCCTCGCCGGAGACCGCCGGATCGGGAACAACCAGCAGGACTTGTACGCGATCCTCCGCCTCACGCCTCAGCAGGGGCGCGAATCGGAGGCTATCTCCGTCCAGTACCGCAACCTCGCCATCGCTTTAAACCCTCAAAAAAATAAATTTCCATTCGCGGAGCAGGCTTTCCGCCTGGTTGTCGATGCGTGGAGTGTACTTTCCAACCCTACCAGGAAATCGTTGTACGATAAAGAAATCTCGTTCTACTCGCAACCTCCGCCGCAACAGCAGCAGCAACCCGACCCGTTTAGCAATCCGCTTCCAGCAATGCATCAGAACTTCATTTTCTTCGGGGGCAGCAGCTCGAGCGGACTCACGCCTCAGCCGCAAAGCAGCGGCGTCCCTTTTTCGCAAGGTCAGGTACATGCAAGCCCTCAGGCCGAGCCGGTTGGTGGTGGGTCGACCCGAGAACCACAGAATTTTATGAGCTTTACTTCGGGTACTAATCTTGTTTTTGGGGGTGCGTCTGGGTCTAAAGTAAGTAGTGAGCCTGTGAATAAGCATGCGCAAGAAGGTTTTCCGACGTTTGCAGCGAATGCGACTGCTGCTCCAGAGGAGCAAAATTACTCTGTTGTTGGTGAGAAAACTAGTCATGATGTGAATGTGAGTGAGAATGTGGGAGAGAAGATAGAAGAGGATGACGAGGAGGAGGAAGAGGAGGAAGAGGTGGAGGGGATAGGTGAGCAGGAGGAGAGAGTGGGTGCGGCCGGAAACGACGGCGGGTTGACTTTCTGGACGGCGTGCCCTTATTGCTATTATATGTATGAGTATCCTAAGTTGTATGCTGATTGTACTATGCGGTGTCAGAACTGTAAGAAGGCGTTTCAGGCGGTGGTAATTCCATCGCCGCCACCGGTGGTGGATGGGCAAGAGGGTTACTTTTGCTGCTGGGGCTTTTTGCCCATGGGTTTTTCCATGGAGAATTGGGAGAAAAATAAGGATGCTGCCTCAACTTGGACGCCCTTTTCACCTATGTTCACTTGCCCGCAAGCAGGGGACGGGAAAAATAATACTAGAAAGGCTCCACCTCCACGGAAGAGCACGGAGCCTAGGATATATGTTGATGAGGACGAGGCTTTTGTTGAGGTTTCAGAGTCGAGTGGGTCTGATGATGATTGGAATAAGGATGCGGAGAAAAGGAAGAAGAAAGCAAGGAATGTCAAAGGAAAGGGGGCCAGCGGGACATCTAATAGAAGTGTTAGGAAAGCACAGGTTGATAAAGGTAAGAATGTTACTGTACAAGAGGGTTCGCTACCTCCCAATGTGGTGGAGACACCTACTAAGACTGCAGGTGATTCGACCAAAAAAGGGGCTGCGACTAATGCTAGGAAACAACCTGCCAGGGTTGCTAAGAATTTCGAGAAGTTGGATCTGAATGTGGAATTCAGCAATGAAGCTGAGGAGCCTGCTACTAGGGTGAACCAAGGGAATGGACCAAGCCGCGGGGAGGATGATAACATTGAAGGGATTGGGTTTTTTGAGGGTCTTGATGAGTTTCTTAGCAGTCTTCCTATTCTTAACGTTGTAGGCGATGACAAGGTTGTCAAGGCTGCATAATAAAGTAAGACCTCTGCAGTTGTAATTGTAGGTGAGCGTTGTTTGTTGTTAGGACTGCTTAGTGAATCAAGACCTGCTCCTTTTGTAATTTTGGTCTGCCGTAGTAAATGATGTGGATCAACTTGGAATATTACTTGCTGTTATCTTTATGTCTTAATTTTGTATATATGTCTTTTGAAATTTTTTTAATAACTTCCCCAGCCCCCGTTTGTATTGTTGTGGGAATTAATAGCTCTATGCAGTGAAAATTGTGGTTCACTGGTGTCAAGACTGTCTTTGAGTGTTATTATTATGCTAGTAAAATTCTTATACAATGTGTAGTATTCTGCTCAAAACCCGCAGGGAGCTTGGATATACATATTGATGCATCGAAAATGCTCGAGTTTCCCGAGTGAGGAGTTTTAGAGGTAACACTCATAGTTATGACATTCCTCTGTGTTATGGATAAGCTACTATGTCTTACTCTTGATCTTTCTAGGATTGATATGCCTGCTTATAGTTGTGAAGATCATGAGTGGTGGTTGCAATGAACAAGCTGGCATATTGAAACGAATGGATAAAAAATATTACATTTTGTTTTGTGTGTGATTTAATTCTGCTGTAGTGTGTGGATAAGTCGATCTTAGTTTTGCTCCTTTTGAAAAGATTTAATGGCTGAAGGTTTTGTTTTGTCTAATCTTTCTGGAGTTGTGGGTGATGAGGTGAACTTGGGTTGATCATAATTCGTAAATGATGCCATGCCCTTGAGCATTGTCTACTAAAGCCCTTGGTATTTATCCAAGGAAACCTGCACAAGCCTTGGTATTTAGTAGTCAAAGTATGAAAAGTGTATTGTTTGCTTTGTTATTTACCAAAATTAGCGATCAATGACTGTAGTAGAAGTTCTGAAACCAATATTATATGATAAGAGCTAAGTATTGTCTCTTTTCTGTGACTTGTGATTTCTAACATATGCTACTTGAGTTCCTCACGAGATGCAGATTAAAACTGCCGCTGTGGATGAATCTGGAATGTGAATATTGGGACTGAGTCTGTGCATAAAAGAATGGATATTTTCATTTTTGTTTTCATCTCTCATATGTAGCTCATGCAAAACTCCCCATGGTGTATAAGTACGGTATGTATGTATCATACCTTTTTGCTACCTTTGGTACAAGTTAGAACATTACAGTCTGCATACGTTAGGCCTAGCGAGCTGTGTTTCTTTAAACAGTTCTTGTCTTCTTATTTTGGGGTGGTTGTCGCTATATTCGTATTTTACTGCTCTCGAATCTTGACACACCTTTCCTTGGCTGCTCTACTTCTAGTTAGTTTGGCTTCCTTGCTCATTTTTCACAAATGAATTACTTGCCTTTGTTTCTCATATCAAATATCAAATATTCATATGTATTTGCAATTGAATATCTGGTTACACTAGAATTCCCAACCCCTTGGGCTCTAAATCAGAGAGCAACTTTGATCCCACGCTGCTTTTACGCTTACATTTTGTGTTATTTTTAAAAAATAATCAACTTTTCAAAATTAACAAAATTTCATCCACTTCTGTTTTTTTAAAAAAACATGCAAATCTAACCTTTGATCATCTTTTCAGTCTAAAATTCCTATATAAGTGATTGTATTCTAAAACTTCTAGATTGGAGAATTTTTTCTTATGTGGGCAGGGAAATAAAAATCTTAACATAGAATTAATTACATAGGGATTTCTGGATCGGAAAATTAATTAAATATTAAATTTGTAATTTTTTAGATAAAACGGGTTATCTTTTAAAAGAGCTAAAATGTAGGTATAGTTTGTCTCTTAATACATGCATAAATCAGCCTATTGATTTATGAAGTAAATTTTGGTGTTACTATTACATTGAAAATTATTTCATTATTAAAGTATTCAAATAGACAAAAAATTGTATGAGACCGTCTAACGGGTCTCTTACATTAGACGGATCTTCCCGACCCGACCCGACCCGATTCCAATCCGACCCGTTCATATATATATATATATATATGATATGATCCTGAAAAGCCTTGAAGAATTAAATCCGGAGCTATCATTCAAAGGTCCGAAGATTGTTAGAATGAGGGCCATCAAAGATTGAAAATCAAGATTTGAAAAACAATACATGATGATCAAAATCACACCATGGGATATCATACTTGAAGAAGTTGAAGATAGAAGTTCGAAGAGACAGTCGGTATGGGCATACTGACTGGGTTGACGTTGAAAATAACGTGTGGATTCATCCAACAATAGTCCAACACGTTATTGAAGAGCCCAAGTCCATAAGTGGCGAATTTTGAAGGCCCAAAATCAGTTTGGGATTTATCCTTATCTAGTTAGATTTAGATAGATTTTTGTTATCTTATTTTTGGTATCTTTTGATTTTATCCTAGTTTGATTAGGATTAGTTTAGGATCGATTTTTATCACTTAATTAGGTTTAAATTTCATTCCCCTATGTCCCTATATATAGGACATCTATTTGTTACATTTAAAGTTAGACAATTGCATGAATACAAGAAGTTATTTCTCTTTTGTCTCTAGATCTTTTGTTGATCGAAAATTACACCAACAATTCTATTGATTTAGCAAACCAATAGTCTTATTTAGGTTCTTCAGGGTATAATTAAGTACTTGGAAGAATTGCTATCCGGAGAATTAGTCGTGCGTGTTCGAGTTGATACAACACGGGTTCGCCGATCCTGATTTATCCTTCTACCTTCCATCGTCGCCGAGATCCTTTCCACCACCGTCGTTTACCGTGATTGCAGCCATCACCGACGAGTTTCCAGCCATCCAAGGGTGTCGTTCGTGTCAACAATTGAGTCCTAGTTCGTGTCTACGTTTTCTAGTAAGTTCTTTATTTGTTCGAGTCTTGTTCGTTTCCAGCCGTGTCTTTCTTGCTTTTTCTTTATTCGTATTGATCCCTTACGCATCCGACGTTGTTCCGTTCCTTGCTTCCGCGTCCTTTCATCCGTGTCGTGTCCCATAGGTCCCGGGTCACATCATAAATTGGTATCAAGAGCCACGTCGATTTCTATCGTTCGTGGTTCAATACGTCAATTGTGTTTGTTTTATTGTTTTTGAGTCTTTCGAGTTGTAATTCGTGAATTGTTCATTGAAAAAAAAGAAGAAAATAACAGAGGGATCGAATCCCTACAGCACAAAAAAAAATCGTCAAAAGAAAAATGAAAATTCAGTTTGTTTATGGTGTTTTTTTATCTTAATTCATTGTTTTTAGATTTGTTTCCATATATTTAGGGATTCTTAGATTGTGTTTACATTGGTCAAACTTATCCAAAAGTATTCTACCTTATCTACTAGATTGTTTCCTTGTTTAGATATATTCCATACTCATCCATATCTAATCAAGATCTTTCATCCCTATCTACTATATTTTCGATCCTACACCATCTACAGGTTCGAAATTTTCAGTCCTTGTCCATATACACCCGGTTCACCTTATACACTACATAGTCCATACACCCGTACACCTGTACACCCATACAGCCGTGGTCTACATACACCATCTACCCGAAATACTTATTCCACACGCCTACTTCTACTTTTAGCAACCTTCCGGCTTGATTTTATCCATTGGAGCTTGAAGAAGACCCAGAGGAGCTAATCAACAGAAGCAGCTATTTTCGATCAGTCCACTCCCATACTCATTACACACGTGCACCACATACTTGAGAGACATACACGAGGGGAAAAATCAAGAGTGCTATACACGAGCGTTTGTGAGGAATTGTGAGGTTCTATTCCACTTTTTCTTCACGTTTGTTCGTTTTGCAGGATAAATGACTATAGCTCAGCTACCACAACTAGATCAACGGGAAAATATTTTCTACACCCGTTGTTCCATCCAAGACAAAATTTGTTCCATGATTATTGACAGTGGTAGTGTTGTTAACGCCATTAGTCAATATGCAGTGGACAAGCTCGATCTAGTACCACAGAAGCATCCCAAGCCCTATAAGTTGCAGTGGCTTACAGATAGAGACGAGATACACGTGGTTCACCAGGTAAGTGTCTCATTCTCAATTGATAAGTTTTCTAACACTGTTTTGTGCGACGTTATCCCTATGGAGGCAACGCACATTCTTCTAGGTCGACCATGGTAATTCGATTGAAGAGCAGTGCACGATTGTCGCGCCAACACTTATTCATTTTCTTAGAATGGACGGACCACCATACTGAGACCTTTGGCGCCTAAGGACGTCATAGTGGATCAGAAGCGGATGCAAGAAAAGTTTAAAGCCGAAAGGGAAAAGAAGGCCGCAGCTGCCAAGTGTGAATCAATCGTCACCATCCCTAGTCATACTACGACACCGTTGGAGTCTTGTTCACATCAAGACATGTCATCTAGTTCATCCAACGCAGATCACCAGTTGAATTCAGACATGATAAGTGGAGCTACAATTTCGTCCCAGCCCATATGCATTGATCCCACACTTGATTCGAGTAAGTCGGATAATCTGTTAATTTCTCAGAACAGTGCTACTAATGATCTTGTGTTTTCTAGTGATGTGCAGATCGAGAAAAGAGAGTTCGAGATTGAGCAGCCTGAAATAGCTACATTCAACCCTGATGGCAGCTCGGAAGAAGTCTCCAACTCTCAAGAGAAGATCAATGAAGAGCTGAAGTTGGAGCATGATGATTTTCGACTTAGAGATCAGCTTGTTATAGATAAGTCGTCCAACACCCACGTTTCTTATCTTAAGGACATGTTACATGAAATCGAGAGAGGTAAGTGCCGTCTATCCTATTCTAGCATTGATAGGTAGTTGATGTGTGTAGTTGAATCCATGTTTCTTTTTAGAATTAATTTAACATTTAGATTTTACTTGAATTGCATGAAAAGGTTGGATAGTAGAAAGTCATTGTTTGTTCGAACCAAGTGTAAGATGCATGCATGGTACTTGAATTCGATTAGTTTGTGTTTTCCCATTGTTCATTTGAAAGCTATTCATAGTGTTGAACATGCTGGAAATTGCATAATTGTTTATTATATCACGTTCGATCCATTATGTGTTACAAGTTGGATAGTTGATTGTTTTGTTGAGTGTTATGCTAGGCATAACCAAGACATCAAACTTCAAAGACAAATGGATGTCGTTCGTATCCACGACAACCCTTATGGCATTAACCTCCAAGGTATAGAACGTCTTCATTCCATGGTTTATTATACTGATTTATTGTCCATTCATGCAGGTGAATTCGAGCATACAGAGGATCTGAATTCGAGGACGAATTCTTTTCAAGAGGAGGGGAATGATATGATCCTGAAAAGCCTTGAAGAATTAAATCCGGAGCTATCATTCAAAGGTCCGAAGATTGTTAGAATGAGGGCCATCAAAGATTGGAAATCAAGATTTGAAGAACAATACATGATGATCAAAATCACACCATGGGATATCATACTTGAAGAAGTTGAAGATGGAAGTTCGAAGAAATAGTCGGTATGGGCATACTGACCAGATTGCATGAAGACAGTCGGTATGGGCATACTGACTGGGTTGATGTTGAAAATAACGTGTGGATTCATCCAAGAATAGTCCAACACGTTATTGAAGAGCCCAAGTACATAAGTGGTGAATTTTGAAGGCCCAAAATCAATTTGGGATTTATCCTTATCTAATTAGATTTAGATAGATTTTTGTTATCTTATTTTTGGTATCTTTTGATTTTATCCTAGTTTGATTAGGATTAGTTTATGATCTATTTTTATCACTTAATTAGGTTTAAATTTCGTTCCCCTATGTCCCTATATATAGGACATCTATTTTTTACATTTAAAGTTAGACAATTGCATGAATACAAGAAGTTATTTCTCTTTTGTCTCTAGATCTTTTGTTGATCGAAAATTACACCAACAATTCTATTGATTTAGCAAACTAATAGTCTTATTTAGGTTCTTCAGGGTATAATTAAGTACTTAGGAGAATTTCTATCCGGAGAATTAGTCGTGCGCGTTCGAGTTGATACAACACGGGTTCGCCGATCCTGATTTATCCTTCTACCTTCCATCGCCGCCGAGAACTTTTCCACCACCGTCATTCGCCGTGATTGCATCCATTACCACCGAGTTTCCAGCCATGCAAGGGTGTCATTCGTGTCAACAATCGAGTCCTAGTCCGTGTCTACATTTTCTAGTAAGTTCTTTATTTGTTCGAGTCTTGTTCGTTTCCAGTCGTGTCTTTCTTGCTTTCTCTTTATTCGTATTGATCCCTTACGCATCCGACGTTGTTCCGTTCCTTTCTTCCGCATCCTTTCGTCTGTGTCGTGTCACATAGGTCCCGGGTCACATCAATATATATATATATATATATTAAAAAAAATTGAAACCGCTCGCTCGCTCGCTCCCCTCTCTCCTGCAATTCTCTCGGCCGTCTCTTCCCCACAAGCATCAGCGAATCGCCCCCCACAACTGCAACTTCTCTTCAAAACCGCACTAACCGCGATTCTCAGTGAGTATATATATTTTTCGTTTTTCCCCAATAACCGAATCGAAATAATTAGGGCAGTGTAATTTAGGGTTTCTGATTTTAGAGTTTTAGGGCATTTTATTCTGTTATAATACTTGTTTTTGATTGTGGTTGCTATGAATTTTGATTTCTGCCCTTTGATGTGAGGGGTGTTTTTGATTTTAGAGTTTTAGTGCATTTCATTAATCGTGGTTTTCTTTTCAGATAGGGCGTCGTTTTCGAGAAATTTACCTTCATGCAACGATTCTGCTGCAAAATCTGCATCGGAACTGGAATTAAGATCTTCAAAAAGAAGGTTTGGATTTAAAGATTCCTGTTGTCGTTAACGTTATTCTTCTTCATTTTGCACTATCTTGAATTCTTGAATCTCTGCTTGGGTTTTTAGCTCTCTCTATTCTACGAAAGATCATAGATAGGGAAAGTAAAATTTAGTTTTAGTATATATTCATGAGTTCTTGAATTCGGCCACACAGCTTCTTCAGAAATTTCCCACCTTTTTCTCTCTTTTTTATTTTCCTTGCGTTTATATTTTCAACCTTTTACTTTTCACATAATCTTCCTCATTGAAAGTATGTTGTAAGCCAAATGATCTGAGTAGCTTATTATGGTTAAAAGTTCATACAGCACTAGACTTTTCTGTCTTGACTAATTACCTCTGTTTTTATGCAACGTTGACTCCTCATTACATGTTATCTTCATTGAACCTGGAGATGCTAGAGTAACTTGTGTGCTTTTCATTAACTTAAAGTTAGTTGTGGCCATGGTTTAAACAGGCATTTTTGAGGTGCCTCAGGTGGCTGAAAAATGCCTCTACAACACTACCTTGCTACTGCCAGGTGAGGTGTGAGCTTCGTTCTATCAGATGCACCTGAGGTGAGGCAGTTTATGTGAGGCGAGTGCCTCATTCCGCCTGAAACTTATTATGCTTTGTTTTTTCTTTTTTATGTTTTTGCTGTGAACAAACTCAAAGAGAAGATCTAAATTTGAGGCTGTAGCATTTGCTCCTGACTAATTGTGTCTCTGAACACCCTATGTTTAGATCTTAGCATTTATTATATGTTGGATCATAATAGCTTCTAAAATGCATGTTTTACAGTTTCTAGTTATCCTTGTGTGATTGGGTTTTGTTTTGTGTATTAAATAAAGGCTAAGAGGGTGTAATATGTACATGCTTATATTTGTTTTCAGATGTGTTGTTCTTTACAGACATTATGGCCCCCGTCTCAGCATTATACATATTATATACATACATACACACATATATATAATATAGTTCAGATTGTAGTTTCTAATGACGTGTTGTTTCGTTAACTAGGTCATAAATTAAAAATGACATGACCTAACAAGTACAAAAGTAAAAATTCACATGCAATCTCAAAAAATATCATCCACACATGTGATATTAGTATGTGTATATATTCCCCAGCTATACACTCATTTTTCTTCCAATCTAACTGGATTAAAGTTTGGAGGTAATTTTTTCAGCTCTTTTTTCTATTAAATTAGAATTACATGTTTTAATAGTAAGAATATGTATACACACTTTTAAATTATGAAATTTCTCATGATTGCTCATGAAATTTGTTGGTCCTGGGCGAGTCGAAGTTAGTTTAGAGGGGTGGTGAATAAACTAACTCAAAAACTTTTGACTTAAATGCGGAATAGATAGGGCCCTTGACTCGCGTATAAAACTTATCAATGCACACAATCAATTGAGAGAATCAGTTGACTCAAAGGTGTAGCTTGTGTGAGTAAAATGTATAGTTAAAGATATGCAGATAGAAAGCGATAGGTACAACACACAAGCAGTTTATAGAGGTTCGAAACTTGAACTTCTACGTCCTCTCTTCCTTACTGAAAAAGACAATTCACTATGTAATGATAAAGTTCCTTTATTATAATAACACAATGAAGACAGGGGTTGAACCTGAAAACGATAACTCTCGCAGAGTCACGGTCGCCTTTTCAATTATTGCTGTCCCGAAAATGACAGTTCTCGCAGAGCTACGGTCTTCTCAGCCGGTTTTGACAGCTCACACTTACAGTCCCCAACTACTCGCTAGGAAATTAGGTGATATTTCCCGTTTTAACAAGATTTTAGATCTCTTTCGATCTTCAAGAATACAGTCTTGAAACTGATATCAACTGTAGTGCTCTTTGAGTTGAGCTAAGTAGTTGATCATTGAATATCTTGAACTGAGAAGCTTGCTCTTGTTGGACTTCTTCAATAGCTAGTTGATTGACTCCTTCAGATCTTCTTCTCAGTTGTGACTTTCGCAACTTGATAGTGGTTGAACTTGAGCTGTGGGGTGGGAGAGAAAGAAATCTCAGTATCTGCAATATAGCAAGAATTAGAATGGCGAAAGTTTTGAATCAAATGAGATTCACTCTTCTTATATAGATGAGTGATCTATATGATCGTTGAGTTACACTGACCGTTAATTCTGTTAATCTATCGATGGTAGTTGATTCTTGTATCCATTGAAGCCTGTTTAAATTAGACGTTGCTCAACCAATTGTTCTCTGCAGAGTATTTACTCCAAGATCTTCTTCATTAATAAAAAGATCTCTAGTTGAGCATTAACTGCAGGAAGCTTCAGTTAGCAGACTCATCAGCTGCTCAGCTTTCAGTTCAGGACTCCAGTTCGCAGTTCTTCAGCTGCTCATTTTTCAGTTCTGGACTGGTTCAGTTGGTTGTTCTGTTCTTGGCAACTTGGTTCGGTATGGCTTTAGTTGGCTGTTTTTCAGGGCTCTTTTGCCAGTTCGACTGATCCTAACTGTTTGACTGGTCGGTCAGTTCGGCTGGTCTTATCTTGAGCTTATTTGCCAGTTCAACTGTTCACAAACTGATTAATAGTTTGTCAGTTTGATTGGTCTCATTTTAAACTTAGTCAGCAGTTGATGTTTTAAGCTGGTTGACTCTGGTTCTGGCCCTTATCAGTTGACTTGTCTCTTGGCTTCAGTTCAACTGTTGTTTGACTTTTGACCATTAGTTGGATGCTTCCAGTCTTCAGTTAAACTGTCTTGATGTCAGTTTCTTCAATCATCTTGATTCGTCTTTTAGCTCGACTGACTTGGCTGTCAGTTTGATTAACTTTTGAGCTTTAACCATCAGTTGGGTTATTTCTCGACTGGTTGATGTATAACATGAAGATAATTCTTAAATGTGCTAAGAAAAAAAGATATATCACGTTTTAAATTATATTACCTCCTGCTCAAAAAAATGTTCAAAACTCATTTTTATTTGACAGAATGACCACCTCAATAATCGGGGGGATGGAAGTTTGGTCAACGCGCTCGGCAACCTTCGTTCCCAAATAGAGTGTGGCCTCGTAGGCCCAAATCTATATATACAATAAAAGAACAAGGATAAAAACTTCTTCCAATTCAAATTAAAGAGTTGTGTAAAGAAAAACATGATATTATTTACAAAACATTGCACCTATATAGCCCACACCGGTCCGAACAAGAGATAGTGAGGTCCACATTCAACTCTCATATTCGGTACCAGATTGATGTAGTGCATAAGCGCTTGGTACGTGTAGGACCCCCATGTAAATTTGTTCTATACATCTTCATCATCAACCAAAACTCATATAAAGTTGTCGACTATCCTTCGCTCATCATATGCTAAGGCAAAAAGATATAATGCTATAATTTGTGCCACCTTTACATTATCATTGTGATCTATCTCATGATTACTGAATCTTGTGTACAATGCTTGGAGCGAGATTGGCTGCCCTCTACAAACTCGCTGGTAGACACCGATATCTGAAGGATCATGATTTGCTGTGGGGTCGAAATCTGATGCATCAAATAAAAATCCGGTCATTAATGCATACTCAGATGAAGAAAATTGAATATTTTTCCTGAATATGTGAAACCAGATTTCATATATTGAAGCCCCGGGCTCCCTGATTTCATGGGTTAGCAACTCGTGCAAAGCCTTACTACAACTTGGACCCCCTCTCCACACAAGTAAGTATCCAAAACACCCTTGCATAAATTGTAAGAGTAGTGGTTTGCCACCAACTGCAGTTAAAACTTCCCGAATCTTCTCCAATTTATTTCTCTTATAATATAAATTAATTGTTGGCAACTTGTTGGTTTTGTATACTAGAAGACTTGTCTTTGTATACTTTTCTGATAATATGATGATATGGAATGAAAGTTATTACAGTCACTGTTTGCATTTAGATTATGTTTTATAATTGTTCTATTCAATGTTCCATATACTTACATTGTAGATGATATGGTGTGGGGAGTCACACGGTAAGATCATATCATTAGAATCTTGTATTGTATTAAAGAACTCACGGCTTAGATGGTCCTGAATACACCATCGGTACACCGTAGAATAATCTGATAAGTTAGTTTATCTTGACTAACTGATTATTCTAGTACACTCATTTGTGTATCGAGGAGGATCACGATAGGATACTATTCTCTGTCTCTGACCCAGTTACTGAGAGAATAAAGATCCTTAGAGTTCGGGTTCTGAACTTATGTGATATTGGCGAGCATATGTGTGCATTGTTTATTACTTTGATTTATCAATGAGTAAGATCTTTTCGTAGATCGAATTCAATATCTTGGGTAATAACAATGTATACATGATTTCTCGAGCAGTGTGCATGGGCACCGTGTCCTGGTGCATCAGGTTGATGATGTTCTCTTGAGGAAACACAAGTTCATGTTGAAACCCTGCAGGTGGAATTTATTCCTTACATGATAAAGCTTGTGTGGTACTACTCGAGGTTTTAGATGTTAATTAATTATAGTTGTCAGAGGCTGACATAATTAATTAATGAACATTATATCTTAAACACGGGGAATGGCTGGACTAAAGGAGAAAGCATATTCGCAAATATGTATTAAATTGGTAGGTCAGTTTTACTTCTTTAGTGGAATAAAAGTAAAACTTAATTTATTTAATTATATCCTAAGTTTATTGGATATTAGATAATAAATAAATTAGTGGGACAATTTAATATTCTTCTAGATCCCTGTTGTAGCCCAATATGACTGAAAGTGGACTGGATATAGAACTTGAGATAGAGGCCCAGCCCAGTAGTGCTAGAGCATGAAATTTCGCCCCTCCCTATATATAAGGGGAGGGGGCATGAAATTTACATGATTATTATCATAAGAAATCAGCCCCTCTTTGTCTCTCAAAGTTATCCACAGATTTCACAATTCTATCTAGTAGATTTCAGCCCACTCTGAATCTAGATACAGTCCGGGAATACAACAAAAGATCTTGGAGTGGAATCATACAGTGGCCGTGTGTGACATAAGTGGTGCCATTATCATTGTTCATTCAACAACAAGATTAGATATGTAATCTTGTCCTCAGACTGTCTGTCGATTTGTAAGTAGATTCGTTTTCTATGTCTTCCGCTTTATTAGAATCGAATCTATTTTACATGCTATTTGATTAGACTGTGATAAACATGCATGTTACATAAAATTATGATTTCTTGAACACGGATTAATGAACAACCAAATAGATCCTGTGGTGGTTTAATTCAAAAAAACCCCAACAGTGGTATCAGAGCCAGGTTTTGGCACTGTTCTAGGATTAATCCGAGCATGAATTCGATATATATATTTAAATTTGATGTTAAATTTATAGTTCTTAAATTTTCAGATTTAAATATGCATATATATATATATATATATATATATATCGATTTTTATGGTATTCAAGACTTGGAAGAATTTTGGATTGAATTCGAAAATTCTAGTTTTGAATTGTTGGAATTTTCGAACATGATGAGATATAGATTTGGGATGATATTTGATGTCTTCAAATTTCCAGATTTGTGTCTCATTATTTTTGAAAATTTGGTGATCAAATTTTCGAATTTGATGTGTTAAAAATTCCCTAATTTTGTGTTAAAATTTTCGAACACTATAATTAAATTTGGATGGATTTTTGATCAACATCAAAATTTCCAGATTTAATTTGGATAGGGTTCGAAATTTTTGGTGATTAGAATTGGATTTGGTGATTTTTGATGTATATCAAAAGTTACAAAATTCTAATCTAGATAGGTTTGAAATTAGAATTTAAAATTTGATAATTTTGGAAGTGGATCAAAATTTTCAGATTTTAATTCTTGAAAATTTCGAAACCTATAGCTATATTATTTGGAATAGTTTTTTGATTAATGTCAAAATTTCCAAATGTGAAATATAGTGTATTTTTCGATTTTTAATAAATTAATTTGGAGAAGATTTTGATGAAAATCAAATTTTCAGATTTATTTATTAGGATGGATCGAAATTTATGTATATTGGATTTAGATTTGATGTATATCTTGATTTACCTAATATTAATCTAGATAGATTTGAAAATAGAATTTTAAATTTGGAAGAATTTGAAATGGATCAAATCTCCAATTTATTATTTGGATAATTTCGAAATCTATGGGATTAAATATTGGATAAGGTGGTTTTTGGATATATACAAATAATTATCAAAAAAATCCAATTATGATAAGAATTTGATTTTGGATAGGATTTGGAAGATTTTGAAGTGGATCAAATATTCAAACCTTATCTTTAAAGATTTAGATTCTTATGGATAATATTTGGATTAGATTTTTGATATATATCAATATATCCAATTATTATTTAATTATGGTGGCTTGAAAATATTAAATAAATTTGGTGGATAATTATAAATCATTTTCATATTTATTTTAAGATATATTTTCGAAAATATCATGATTTAAATTGGTGGATAATTATTTTAATTTCTAATTTTTATCTTGTGGATAATATCGAATTAATTAATTTAATTAATTGTTAAATTCGATTATTATTTAATATTCATGCATATATATCATATGTTATTTTATGTGGATCATTTAATAAATGATTGTTGGATTTGTAGACTGTGTTTGTTTGCAGGTTTACCAACTATCATGGCTCCTTTATTTTATGGGATGTATGTTTATGTTGAATGAATGTTGGCCATATGCCGGTTTGGCTACGTGATTTTTATCCATGAGAAAATCCATGGATTAGGTCTAAGTTTTATTTTACGCTGTTTTAATGTAATAGATATAAAACTGTTAGGCCGAGTTTTGAGTTGTAATTTTTATTCTAGCAATATTAGATTTTTCCTTTTGGAATAGATAGTCTTTACTGAATAAAGATCAGAGATCAACTCAAAGAAGGAAAGTAGTTCAGCACCAAAGTTCACCGGTTCACGTCCCGAAACCCTAAATGGAGCTAGGGTTTTCGGCGAGGCGCGGTAAAGGGGTGGCGGCCAAGCCTGTTTCCGGAGCTGACTTTTCCAGTTTTATCTCATCAATCAACATGAGATATAAGCCATGATAGTTGGATTATTATTATTGCTTATTATGTTGAAGCATGCAATGGATGTTTATCATTTTATGTGATGTTTGCATGTTCGTAAATAGGATAAAATGAAACCTCAAACATAAATAACTAAGTGGGAGAGATTCATACTAAAGTATGTAGAAATCTCATACGGTCTCCATTAATATCTGGTTTAATTGAGAAGTGATGGGCATGCGCGTTGACATCGGTCTTCCTCCATATCGGATGTGTCATATTACAGATTTCTCTAGAAATTAAATCTCCTAAATGGATAGCTGCAGAACACTATTAGAACTAACTGGCTCCTCCATCTGGAGCGGTTAAATTCGAATAATGATCTTGGTGCGAAGATAATGGTATGCACACTTAGATGTAATTTATTGATAAACGTCCATACGATCGTGGCTTATCAGTTAGATGATTACATGATCGTGTTTTTATCTGGATATTAATTTGCTTGTTGTAAGAAAATTCAACTGGAGGCAAATTAAAGGTTTAACCTATTTAAAAATGAGATTTATAAACGTCCATACGATCGTGGCTTATAGAAATCATTTTTAAAGTGTCGGTGGAAAAGTATATAATTTTTATGAGGTTTTCGATTATATACTGTTTATTCTAAACGTGTTTTGTGACTGTACTGTATGTTTTAATTTCAGTTATTTCATATATTGAAGCCCTGGGCTCCCTGATTTCATGGGTTAGCAACTCGTACAAAGCCTTACTGCAACTTGGACCCCCTCTCCACATAAGTAAGTACCCTTGCATAAATTGTAAGAGTAGTGGTTTGCCACCAACTGCAGTTAAAACTTCCCGAATCTTCTCCAATTTATTTCTCTTATAATATAAATTAATTGTTGGCAACCTCCCCATTGTCTCGACCCTCTTCCAATCAGGTCGTGCCTAACAAGAAATTATTAGAGAAAAAAATATTTAAATAAATAATTACTATCACTAAATAATAATTTAAAAAATAACATAATCATAAAATAGAACCTAGAAGATGCTTCTCATTATGTTTTTTTTCTACTCTACTACATCAACTAAATTTCCTTTTTCTTTTTTTTTTCCAACAAAATATGAGTGGGTTGAGTCATTTATTCTTCACACTTTTTGACTCATCCATACATAGCTTTAAAGAGAGTTTTAGCTCATGTAAAGTCCTTTCAAGTTTAAGAGTTTTATAATGTCTAAAACACTAAATTTCAAGAACTCATCAATGAAATAATTTATCCTAATTATTTGTTCTTCTTCATTTTTGGATTCACGTACTTATCTCTCTCTCTTACTTTACTATGTGCCCCAGATGACATGTTTAATTATGTTGCTCCAAACAAATTAATAACATATTTTAGAACATGGGATTTGTTCTTGCTCTGATCACTTGTTTATGTCATGAAAATTAGACCTTTTTTTGTTCTTAAAAAATAGGACTCCTATTATTTCACTGAATTTAATTTCATCTCAAAAGATGGGGTTTATATGTCATGTGAATTCTATTTCTTGAATTTCTTGAATGATGATACTTCATTTCTTGAATTTCTTCTTGAATGATGATACTTCATAACCTAACCATATGAAAATAAGGGTATATGATTGACTCTAAATTCCACAAAAACAAATGGTGTTGTTGAATGTAGTGGCATAGATACACCATCATAACCTAACCATTACGTTTTTTTTCTACTCTACTACATCAACTAATTTTTTTTTTCCAACAAAATATGAGATGAAGTAGAGTAGAAAAATAGGTCAGTAGCGAAGAGGGCACACCAAGCCGCAAATCCCTATTTTTTAGGGATTGGGCTTATCTCTTCTTTGCAATGCCTCCAAGAGTCCAGTCCACCTCCAACTCTTCTTCGGATAATGTAGCTATCCTTCTCTTCTCTCTCTTCAAACTAATCCTGAGTTTCTCGTAATCGACCTAGCCCAGCCCCATTGTTGTCAAGTCTGCACGAGCAAAGTGGGCACGGCATTTTACAGTCAGCCTCATCCATCTCTGATATGCCCATTCCGCCACCCGAATATAGGATGAGTGCTGAAAGAAGTCCTCTGTGCCTCTGACTAAATCTTTAGCTAGGATTTTGCTTGGATAACCGGGCATAAAATGCCCCTTTCGCCAGACTTGACCCCCCGTCATGCCCCATGACCTCATCCTGGTTCTTTTTGACTCAAAACACACTAAAGATGACATTTATAACGAACAAAATGCCCATAAAAACACAAAATAAATGTACTTATCATTTACAAACACCCAAAATCTACAAGAAAATATAATTATTTATATGAATACTAACCTATTCTGAATGTTGGTGAGAGGAACCGCGACGCGACTTACTACGCCTTCCGAACACCATTTTTTAATTTTTATGCCAAGAAAAACATTGAAATGG
This sequence comes from Perilla frutescens, assembly GCA_026008535.1. Lineage (NCBI taxonomy): Eukaryota > Viridiplantae > Streptophyta > Magnoliopsida > Lamiales > Lamiaceae > Perilla > Perilla frutescens. The sequence continues at coordinate 29,760,762 of BRKX01000011.1, read as the reverse complement.
TGAGAAAGAGTGAGAAGGAAAAAGAGTGCAAATAAAAGAAGAGAAAATGGAGGAATGAAGTGGAAATGAAATTATGTGAATGAAGTGTGATATAAGAAAAGAAAATTGAAGGAATATCATGATTTTCTTTTGAATGTTATGGCATGCACGAGAGAGAGAGAGAGAGAGAGAGAGAGAGAGAGAGAGAGAGAGAGAGAGAGAGAATTCCAATGTGCTTATTTGAAATTAAAATTGAATTATCACTATATTCATGTATCGTGTCTTATCTTTCATTTTATGTTTTGATTTTGTGTTATAATTTGATCTGTTATTTCTGATACAGAAGACTTAATATTATAGAAGACTACAAAAAAAAAAGTGAAATGGGTACCCAAAAGCACACTTTTTTTTTTGCTTTCTTTTGCTAAAAAAATGTGTTAGTTTTTTTGCTAGAAAATAATTAATATTCTAAGTTCTAACACACACCCTAGTACTAGCTAGGCTGCAAAAATCAATTCCCTAGGTTGCAAAATCAATTCCCTAGGCCTTATATTTGACCAGCTTTTTACAATTTTTGTGCCAACAAGGGTATATTTGTCCTGCACCCTAAATATATTTATGAGGTGAAAAGTATATAACTACTTATCTATTTTTGCAAACATACATAACAAATTGACTATTCCAATAAATCCGCCTTATTTATATAGGACATTGCGTCTATATATGTAATAATTAATAACTAATGTAATTAAATTATAAATTTATATTTAGCATAATTAAAGCATAACTAATTAAAGTTTAGTATCTAAAATTTACGTTACTTAATTTGTAATAGAGCTAATTAAGCGAATTTATATGGAATATCTTTAATATGCGCAATCTTAATATATATAATATTATAAAATGATTAGTAATTAAATATTAATACAATCTCAGGGGTGTAACGATAAGGACAGTAATCCTCTGCTGTGGCAAAATCATAGCATCATATGATGTGCCATTAAACGCAGCGTTTAAATAAATACGACACCGCTTTTCTCGATTTTTTTGGTATTGAACTAATGCTAAAAACGGCACCGCTTCTAATTGTCTCCCTTCTAGGCCTGAACAACGCACATCTTTTATTTTATATTTTTTCATGCGCTGATATAAAATATATGTACAAAGAATAGTAATATGTGTGCATGTCTTTTTCTGTAATGAGTAGCTAGGGATTTAATAATGCAATTGCCTAGAAGTTGGAGTAGCACAGTTCCCTAACACATAAATGAGATATCTATCAAATGATGTATGTTATAAATTTAATCATAATAAAATACATTTATTCATATATAATGAGTGATTAAAAATTCAAGAATCTGATTAATAACTCAACTATTTCTCATAAAAAAAAAAGCAATTACTCATGTACTTCCACGATTTTGATAATGGACTTTAGAAGCATCTCCATCAAAATTCATTTCTTCAAGAGAATACGAAGGATGATCAAGCTGTGCCTATATTAAACAAAAAATATGGATTAGAGCTAATTAATTACAGACACACCAAAATAAATAATGTTACAAAAAGTTCAAACCATCAAGAATGCTGTGAAATTGAATTGATTTCCAGTTGTTTGGAGACGGGCAGGAGGTGCTGAACAAGAAGCATTGTGTGCTGCAATATCCTACAATAATTGCAAAAAAAAGAAAAATAATATTAACAGCATATTTAATTAATTTCCTACGAAAATCATATATAAACAACCTACATACCTTGACTTTAGGATTTGTTTTTCTTCATTTTGATTGAAGTTCTACCTAACTCTTTAGTCGTTTCATCCTTTTCACACCAATTTTTCTCTTGAATCCTTTTAATTGTGTAATGGAAGATATTATTGGTGAGATATCTGTACAACTATTTTTCTCTTGGCTCTCTTCTGCTAAACGCGTTGACATTACTTGTTTGCTTAGATCATGCGTTGCTTCTTGTAACAAAGAGAATGTTGATGGGTGAATGGATGCTCCAGTTGCTAGTCTTATAAGCATCATGCATAGTTTCCTACAACATTTCGTACTTTGTAAATGAGGATCTTCCTCAACGTCATTACCCATATAATCTTGAACCACACCATTCTTAGCTTCTCTTATCTACCTTTTCAAAATATAATGCTCTGGAAGTTTTTTTTAACGTCCATCACATTATACACTTTCACAATATGACAACATAATAATCCAATCATCTCAAATCTTCGACAAGTACAAGAAATCATTTTAGTATTAGGATCGAATGTCACCCGCCACTCTCTATCTTCATCGACTAGCCCAACAACATATTCATAGAGAGCCTAAGTTTCATTTTTATACTTTATGTATGCAGCTGTAAACAAAACAACTCCTTTTAAAATAGGTCAAAGACAGTTGGAGTATAAATTTCAGAAAGCTGACGCAACATAGGAGAACTCTCTAGCCTCAATCTTGGTAATTTTTAACGTGCCTCAAATTCCATCTTTAGCTCATTGTACCTCTTCTCTACCAAAACTCACTCGAAATGTTTAAAAAATTGTGCAATATCTAAGTTAGGCTTCATACCAGCCTTAATATCAGAATTAACACTCTCACTGAGTTGTGTGCTTCTCATGCCAAGCGTGAAAGCATTCTTCATATAACAAACTGCTCATTTCTCTTTAATTGATAAAGATGCTTCAACTAAGAATTTTCTCGAATATTATATTGTTCTAACAAGAGAATTCATGCCTCCTCAAATCCAGTCTCGTCTTCAAAACCATACATACACTTCTTAAAGTCAGTTAAAAATATGACGCTTCTTTCATCAAGTTTTCCAAGTGCGTGATACCATTTTGCATTAAATGCCATGTGCACAATCCATGATATGTTTCAGGCATCACCTCGTGCAGAGCTTTTATCATAGCTCGATCTTGGTCAGTGAATATAGTGAGAGGCCTCTTTTGTCTATGAGCTTCTAAAAAAGTTTCAAATAACCATTTGAATGAAGCTGCAGTCCCGTCATACATAAGTGTTGCGCCAAAAATCACTGCTACTCTATGATGATTGAAATCGGAGAAGATAGCAAGTGGTCTATGGGCACGATTTGTACAATACGTGGTATCCAATGATACAGCATCACCAAAGTATTCATAGTCAATCAACATTTTTGCATCGGCCTAAAAAACATTAGTTATCTGTTCTTCCATATCTATCTGATTAGCGTGATAAAATGACGGATTCTTAGATAACTGTTGTTGAAAGTACCTCATTAGACAACCAACTTCCCCATATACCATGCTTCTTTGTCTCTTGGATCGAAGATAATTCCTAGCGTCTAACATGGTGTAACCAAGGCCATATCTACCCCTTGTTTGTCTAGTCATTAAATCATAATTAAGTTTCTTTCTATCTAAGACCAACATCCTCTGCCAAATCAATTTCGTAAGCTTGAACTTCTGTAATTTTACATTGCAAAGACAACATGTGGATTGTTTCTAGAAGATGGAGAGGGTGACATTGTGCATCACTAAACTTGTTAACTTTATATTTACCATCCACATAAGTAACTCCTAATCGTACTTTACAATTTGTTCGAGTCTCAAGTTGTGGATTGAGTGTCATATAATCTCTTTTGTCTGTTTTATAGACACCCTCCTTGCAACAAACATATTTGTATGACGTTATAATACCCGTTTTCTTGTTCTTATTACAATAGTGCTTTCTAACTCCGAATCCCGATATCTCTCCATATTCAATCCAATATTTCCATACATCATCTAAATTGTCAAATTCTATACCAATTCTAGGTTTGAACTCAAATTCTGAACTAAAATCCATCAATAACAAAATCACAATAAATTCAGCCGTTACACGTAAAACACTACGAATTAAAAAATAAATAATATAACTAATACTCCATGAATACAAATATATTAATCGATATATGATATCTACATTCGAATTTATGAAAAATTTTAAGAGATGAATATATGCATACTAATAGCTCTTGAATTCCTCAACAATAATTTTAAATAATGCAATCCGTACCTCATTTCTAATGGCAATACCACAAGAATCGATGGCCAACTATTACATTTTAATTCTAATTCAGTAGTTTGTCCATGTCTGCGCAACCAGAAGATGGAAATATTAATGAGTTCTCATATAATAAGTTCACTAAATACATAAATAGATTTTCTTCCCCAGCTGTATGTTCTTGCGAAAAAAATTATTTCTCCCCATCTCAAATCTTTTTATTTTTTTAGCATAATCTCAAATCTGATTTTCTACAAATTAGAGGGAAAGAAAAAAAAGGCGGGGATCATCGTCATTGAGGCCTAGAAAAGGAGGAAAATTACCTTCCCAAATATAACATGCGGAAGCGACGCCGTTTTGAGCATTAGTTCTGTACCAAAAAAATCGAAAAATCAAGTGAAAGTGGCATCATATTTGTTTAAACGCTGCATTTAATGGCACAACATATGGTGATGTGGTTTTGCCATAGCGGAGAATTGTTGTCCGTAATGATAAATATTCTTCTGTGTAATTATATATATGTATAGAGTGATTACTAAAAATTAATGGAATCATTGTGTTGTTATTAAGATTAATAATAAATATTGTTTTCTAAAAAAAGATTAATAATAAATACTTCTATGTCTATAATGATTAATTAATTACGAATGATGCATAAGACAATTTATAATTTTAATATTATTTATATAGAGAAAAATATAGTATGTATTATATGTATATGTATAATTATAATATTATATTATATGTATTAATGTATATGAAGTCAATACAAATATTATATTGTATCATATATTACCAAAATTTACATTATAGTACATATATATAATATCATTATATTATATTATGTATTTATATAAATATATATAATTAAATTAATATATATATATATTTCATGAACATATATACTAATTTGGATAAATGTGTTTAGGTGGGAAGAATATTATATGTTAGGAAAAACTATCAAAGGTTTTCCTGACTGGAGTTTTGATGAGATGTCAAAATATGTAAAGAGTTTTGAAAAACTGAAAAGAAATCAAGCAGAAAACTAATGATGATCATATAAAAAAAATTGAGCTATCAAAGCCTGAAAATGATCAATCCAAGTGAGAAAAGCAAAGAAAAGAGAGAAAAGAAAAGAGAGAAAAAGAAAAAAAATCCAGCCACAAGAGCTGTTGAAAAGAAAAACTGTAACTTGTTAGATCAGTTAGCAAGATAAACTGAAAGTTGCAGGTACCATCAAGTGGAGTACCAAATGCCATCAGTCTACAGTTATGAACTGAAGAAGGAACCAGTTCAGAAGTGCCCAATTCCAGCTGAAGAAGAATACCGGCTGAAGCTACCAGTTCAAGGCACCAGTTTAGAAGTGCCCAGTTCCAGCTGAAGGAAATTACCAGCTGAAGAAAGGACAATTCGAGTTGAAGAAGAATACCAGCTGAAGAGTGTACCAATCCAAGGTACGAGCTGAAGGATATTCCAGTTCAAGAAGTTCTAGCTAAAGAATGAAGTTTCAGCTGAAGATGTACTAGTTCAAAGGATACTAGCTGAAGACGTATCAGCTCTAAAGTCCAACTGAAGAAGCGCCAGCACCTGAACTGAAGACCAGTTCAAAGAAGTTTCAGCTAAAGGGACATCAGTCCAACATACCAGCTGAAGAACACTGGTTCAAAACTACCAGCTGAAGCAAACCAAACTGGAGCTCAGAAAGCATCAAGTCAGAGTCCAAAATTGTCAGTTGAAGATGATCTTAACTGGAGCTTACAAAACTACCAAGGATGCGCAGAACTGACGGCCAATGAACTAAAGATTCCAACTTCCAACAGAAGCCCAGAACTGAAGATCAAGACAGAAGCCGTAACTGAAATTTAAATTTCAGAAAAGCCAATAAGAAGATCTTGAAGTTAATGCAACCGAGATCTTAGAATAAAAGCACGTCAGAGGAACAAAGGCTACTCAACGCCTCTTTAAATGAAAGCCCCTCAACGACTTTATCATTTATGATCACACAGTGATCATCAACAGTCACCAGGCACTCATCTATAAAAGATGAGCAACCTAGAAGATGACTGTGACTTTTGGGAAAAAGACTTCTGGCAAAAGAATTTTTGCTCAGATTTTCTGCAAGAACAACTACTAAGACTTTCCGCGAAGACGTTCGCCAAATCTCTAAAGCCTCACGCTTAAATTCAGTAGAAGAAAAAGTGCAACTGAAGAGAAGGAGCAAACTGCTCATCAAGTTAGTTGTTGAAGAAATCCAGCCAGTGCCATTCTCTCAGTTCCGCTCTACAGTGATCAACTACCCAGCTCAAGCCGCAGAAGTGCAAATGAGCACATCAGTTGATACCAGTTTCAAGGCTAACTTCTTGAAGATCGAAAGAGATCTAAAACCTTGAAAAGACGGTCAATAGCACCTTATCTCTCCAGCAAGTAGTTAGAGATCGCAAGTGTGAGACTGTCACCCCCACCGGCTGAGAAGGCTGCTTTCGTTGGATCGCCGCTTCTGAGACAGCACTAGTTGGAAATGAATCTGTGACTCGTAAAGTCACTGACAGCCAGCTCCAACACTTGTCTTCACTAAATAACTATAATAAAAGAACTTTACACTTGCATAGTAAATTGCCCTTCTGCGGAAGGAAGAGAGGACGTAGAAGTTGAGTTTCGAACCTCTATAAAACTGTCTGTGTGCTATGTTCTATTTTCAGTTTTCAGTTGCATATTTTAAACTGCACACTCTAAGCACACATACAGCACTCCAAGCTAGCTGATCTTCTCAACTGAACACCTAAATAGCACGGATAACTTCGCGAGTCAAGGGCCCAGTCTATTCCGCATATTTGTCAAGAAATTGGATCAGTTTATTCACCCCCTCTAAATTGATTCTGACTTGCCCCGGGACCAACATTATATATTTACATAAAGATATATGATTAAATTAATATATATTTATGACTTTACTAATTCGGGCAACTACATTAAGACGGAAAAAAATAGAGATTACTATATTGAGGATCATTCTGTTATTATATATAATATATATATATATATATATATAAAGATTATTAATTATAAGTATATAATTAAAATAATCTAACATTAAATAATAATGTAATATAATTATATTTTATAATAATCATATGATATTAAAAATTATAGTAGATATTTAAATAAATGAATAATATATCGTTATTTAATTTAGAAATAAAAATTCAATTACAATAGATTTCATATGTGTGTGCGCGCGTGCGTGTGTGTCTATATATATATATATATATTATTTCTACATATTAATATAAATGCTTACTAGCTCACATGGTTAGAGTTTCAGGGCATGCTCCTAGAGGTCCCTGAGTTAGAATTCTGATCCACGCGAAATGTAATGAATTCAATTCGGCTTGCCCTGAGCTTGGCAGCTTGGCCTAAGCCGTGTCCTAGGCTTGGCTCAAGCGTGGCTTTGCTCGTCCAGTTTTTTTTAACGACATAATATTTTCGTCGCTATATTTATTATTTTTTATTTACTAACGATAGAATTTGACGATAAGTTAGTGACAAAAAAAAATCCGTCGCTAATTCTGCCACTAACGTTTTTCTGTCGTTAATTTTGTTGTTAAATGACTAAAGATGAGATTATTATCGATGGACTGGATCCGTCGTTAAAATGGTTTATCGACGGATTTTTCATGTTTAGTGACGGAAAAATCTGTTGTTAAAATGTGAATTTTTTGTACTGAATGAAAACTATTTATAGACGATAAATGTAGAGTATTACAAATTCTTTACCTATGCATAAAAAAAATTTATGTTACAAATCTTAAATTTACAAGTAAAAATAATAATAAATAAGATTGCAAATATGTGTTATAATACAACGTTTGTAATCTAAACTGTCGTGGAAAAATGCAAAAAAGAAGAAGATTTTGCAACAATAAACATCATAACTATTGACTATTAACGCAAAAATGTTATCTATTATACAAAAATTATTGTCTAAAATATAGTTGTTTAATCGTGTGATAGACAACGATTTATATTTTGATTTAGAGCTTGTATATGCATGAAATATAAATATTTTGTATTTGTTATTCATATTTTTTCGTCCAAATATACCTATGTAAAATAAAAAAGATCATGGAAAACCTTTAATTTGTTTTTTTTATTTGCATAAATTCGATTAAAAATAAGAAAGTTATAATGGTTTGAAGTTTTGGAATTAAATTTTGATGACATCTGTGCTTACTGGTTTTTTCTTCTTCTCGTGTTTGGACAGTGGTGACCTGGCCTGTGTGACATAACCCGGTCCGATTGACGGATTTTGCTGTCTGACTGAAGCCCATCTCATAATATTTGTGTTTACCACACACACACACACTATGTAATTAAAGGTTTATAACATAGTTTGTTCATGCACGAAATTGTCTTTTGCACCATTTGTGTTGCATTTACTATTGCACACTCAATTTTTATTTTTATTTTCATTTTTTTATTTCAATGTCTTACCTTAGTTTAATTTTACACTTGTTATTTAATTTAGTATTCATCCTATCCAGTTAGGGTTTATTATAATTTTTTTAGCATTTAATTTTTCAAATAATTAATTAATATTTAAAAACTAAAAATTTAATACTAAAACTACATCTTAATTGTCCCGGTGGGGATGGCCTATGTTAGAGTGAGGTTGCTTGGAGACCAAAGATCATGAGTTCGAATCTCCTAAATACCACAGGTCGGGTGTGTGAGTAAAAAATAAAAAATAAAAATTAAAACTACATCTTAATTTTGTAGTGATGAACCATAAATAAAAATATAAAATTAAACTAAAATAAAAAAAATTAAAATAGAAAAATAAAAAAAAAATCGAGTGCGCATACGAAATGAAACACAAAAGATGCAGTAGTGGATCTGAAACGGTTTGTTTGCTAGTAGTTTGAACAGTGGAATTACGTACCGCCAATAATCGTATGTTTGAGTTTTGTATTATTCTAGATACGGCTTGTTAGATAGTTATGTGATGAATAATGATGAACTGTGCATTAATATATTAGCAATAATACATAAATTATACATTTACAATAGGTGGCTTAATTATTTTAGAGTGAGCCAATCCTAGGTGTGGTAGAATGAAAATATTGGTGGTGCATTAATAATATATATTAGGAGTTGTGATTGGGTACCGACGGGGAAGTTGAAGAAATTTTTGTCAACAACAAGAAGAACAGCCTTTAAAAGGCTAGGAGTGGGATCAATAATTGAATTATATTTTAGATATAGTAATCTAGTTTAGTATAAATACCCCAACACATTGATGAGTTGTAGCAAAACAAACCAAAACAATATATATCCAATTAATTAAATAATATTGGAACATGAGTTGTCGCGGTTGTTCCCATATTGTTACGATCATACTCGTGGTGGTGGCCTTGTGGTCAGTGTCAGCAGCAGCAGCAGCAGCAGGGGGCAGCCGCCGCCTGCTGCAGACTTCTCCGGGGTCGACTTTCCCCGGAATTCCAGGGCTGACAGTACAGCCTTCCTTCCCCATAACGTTTCCCCCGTTTTTTCTTCCATCGACTCCCGGTGGGAGTGGGAGTGGGATCTTACCTCATTTCCCGGGAACTCCTCCGTTGACGACATTGCCTAATGCTCCAGCTGCTCCCATTTTCACTCCTCCGCGCACCCCTTAATTCAAACCCAACTTCGATCTGGAGATCTCTACCTACCTATCTCTCATCTGTTTCTTCTTAATTACTATCACCTACGTACCTTACCTTTACTAATGTCATGCCATTATTAATTTATGTGTGTATGTGTGTTTCATTTCTTTTGCTTTTCTTATCAGATCGACTTCTTGTTTTCTAATAAATTCAAAATTGGATTGCTGTTGGTGTACTAGGTCCTCGCGCCTTCTATATATCAATCACATACATATTTATTCACATTTATATATTGAAGCTAAGATCTCATGGATTTTTTTTATTTTTTTTATAATGCATGTATGTCGTCCAAAATTAAGCTGACAAACGTACATGAAGCATAAGTTAGCGCATAAAACGATTAATTAAATTACGCTCAACATGAAAATGAAAATAGGGATAAGGAAAGATTCCACCTCCAACTCCTTATTCACTAATACAGGAAATTAGGTCTGTTTGTTGTAATCATCATATCCTATATAAATTGTTTAAATCAACATCATGGTTAATTCTATTACTTGTAAAAATGGCTTCAATATTGCGAATTATATCACGACCTCTCGACACCATTTCGACCCATTTCGATTTTAGCAATTGAATCAATATATTTTATTTTGGTTTTGTTTTAATTGAAGTTGCATTTCAAACATGGTAACTTTGTTTTAAAATTATAATAAAGCACGCGGTACAAAAGTTGTGTGCCTCAACAGCGTCATACACACACACACGCACGAGCAAAAAAATACAGCCTTCCATATTTGTCTCCGGCTCAGCTCATGTATCGTATGTTTCTTTTCTTGCAATTGCTCCTAAAGATAGATCGCACCCCTAATTTATTGGTAAAAAAATTGTTGGTCTCTTGGCTGTCTCTGCTTCCTTTGATGAACATCTATAACTTATAAATGCATGCATTCACCGCCAAATGAAAAGAGAGTAGAGAAACACACCATAAACTCAATTTTTTGCCAAAGATGAAAATGGTAAATACATGTGTTTGTGTGCATTTCTACAGTGCAGTAATGATGAGATTTCACCAAAAAATAGGACTAATGCAAAATAAAAGTTCAAAACCATCAACCCCAAAAGCAGTGGTGATAAAGAATCTTGTAAACAAGAATCTTCTATAAAATAGGACAATAACATGACTACAATCAATTTTAGTAAGAAATTAATTAATTATGCAAAACTAAACTCAAAGATGCTGGTCCCATTCAATCTCTGAATTCAATTAAGCAAATCAAATATCCAAAATCAAACATTTATTTATAACCACGAAACAATAAACATCGAATGTGATATAAGAACATGAAACACTTGTTTAACGGAGATTTATCACAATTAGGTTTTTCACCTTGTGTTGGAGAATGTGCCGCTCTAGAATTCGGTTATGCCGCCATGTACATGTGCGCGCGCAATACGAAAGCACTTACAATCCCTTACAACTAACTATCCATGAAATACAAAAACTACTTAAGCACTTATGGCCGGCTCATGTTCTTGTCTCTGCAATCAATATATATATCATCATATCTAAGTAGTTTGTCTACTTGTTTCAGGTACACCCACAACACTACATTATAACACAAATTCCAGTAAAAGAAAGGGACAAAAAATCCTACCACAGTTATGACATCACAAGATCAAATTACACACCACCTCTCTGTAAAATCAACAAAAAAAAAAAATCCATAAATTATAAAAACTAGAAATGTAAGTTATATTGGCCCAACCCTTTTGGGCCTTGTCACTCGGCCCATAACCCTGGCGGCCCTGCTCTCTTTTCGGCCCACTTGAGTGTTGCCCTAACACTATTAGTATTAGCTAAACCTAATACTATGAATTACTCTCTAATCTGCGCCGCTCTCACTCTCTCTCTCTTAGCAAACCCTAGATCTAAGCTTTGTGCTTGATCGTGTTCTTTCTCCCATCTCCGGCTATTTCCTCCGGGAACCTTGTATCTCTGTGATACCGTAGCCTTGCCGGAGTGTCAGTGGTTGAGTGACGAGGGGCTTGCCGTGAAGATTTGCGTGGCTGCCGGTTTTGGGTCTGTCTCCAATCACCTCTGTGGTGATCCTTTGAAGCTCTGTGCGTTTCTGTCATCTGTGAGGAGCCCCGGTAACTTGTGGGTTACCTGAGCCAATCGATCTCCCCTTCCCCCTTTATCTGCATCTGCTGCAGTCAGTTTAAAGGTGGTGTTGCTTGAGCAACTTTTGGTGACGGCCGCGCCCGGTGAAGTCAGTGGAAGTGAATCTCTCGACGGCTATTGATACCCTACAGTGGTATCAGAGCCATTGGGGTTTCCGTCGAGGGCACCCACTGCCACCGCATCGTCGCCATCCCTCCGCCCTAGTGGCCGAGCCGTTCCCCGGCTCTTGGAGCCCCCGAAAAGGTAAGTCGGAAACCCTCCCTAGGGTTCCCGCTCAGGTAAAGCGGCGAAACCTCTCGGTTTTACTTTCTTAGTCTCTGCCCCTTTGAAAAGGGCGAATAGGCTTGGGATTGCTTGCTGGTATAGTTGTCCTAGGGCCTTTGTGTCTCTGTGGCTTCTTTTTTCATTGGGTATCTCCTCTGATCCTTGGCTGCTTCCGCTTATACTCTCTGTTTCTGTTTTATCTGGGTTTGCTTTGTGCTCTGTCTGCCTTTCCTGCCCGTCTCTGTGTGATTCACCCCTCCTCGTTGTTAAAAGGCCCTGAGTGAACCCCTGCACAGCAGATAAATCTGCCCCGTGAACTGGGCTCTCCTCAGCTTGCCTCTTGCTAAGTGCTTGTGTGCTTGCTTGGTTTCCCGCCTATAAAAGGGCTCTTATTTACCCTCCTTGCGCGTGTGTCCTTGATTCTTGTTGTTCTTTGTGTTTACAATGAGTTCCAACATGCACAATCCTCCTTTTGATGGAAAATCTGATTTTCAAATCTGGAAAAAGAAAATGGAGTGTGTTTTAGTTCATCTTAACACTGACCAAGCCATTGAGATTGGCTGTCCCAATGATGTTACTGATAAAGACAGGATAAAAATGAACAAAAATGCTGTGGCTTCCATCTTGTTAAATCTAACTGACTCTGTGCTCAGAAAGGTTGTCCATTTGAATTGTGCTAAAGAAATATGGGAAAAATTGCATGAATTATATGCTGAAAGAAATATCACTAATTTAATTCACCTGCAAGGAAAATTTTTTAGTTTTAAAATTGATCCCTCTAAAGATATGGATTCAAATTTGGATGAGTTTAATAAACTCATTCAAGACATGAAAATTGCTGGAGATAAGCATATTGATGAATATACTGCTTCTGTGCTTCTAAATGCAATTCCTGATAGTTATAATGATGTGAAATCTGCCATAAAGTATGGCAGGGATGCTATAACCTATGATATTATCTGTACTGCCTTAAAAGCCAAAGGGAAAGACATGAAATATGGTATTAGTAGCTCTGGTGGGGAAATTCACCATGTTAGGGGGAGAACTCCTACAAAAAATGGTGAAAATGACAGAAAAAACAAGGCTAGATCTAAAAGTAGGTCTAATAAGCAATACATGAAAGGTAAAATCTGCTATAACTGTCAAGAATCTGGGCATTTTGCCAAAACTTGCACCAACCCTAAAAAGATAGGGAAAAACAAGGAACTAATGATAACAAAACTGATCATGCCAATTCTGTACTGTGTCCTCCTGATAATTATGATTCTGATGTGTACATGGTCTCATTTGATGTTGATATCAACTCTGTGGCTAATCAGTGTGATGAAGGAGAATGACTCCTTGATTCTGGGTGTTCCTTTCACATTTCCCCTTTCAGTCAACTGTTTTCTTCCATCTCCCCTGTCCAAAATTCTTTTGTAAAACTTCCTGATGGGAGAAAACTGAAGGTTGTGGGTGTTGGCAATATATGCCTGAAATTTTCCTGTGGTTCTATTTTGACTTTGTCAAATGTGAGATTTGTTCCTGAATTAAGTTTTAATTTAATGTCATGCACTGCCCTTGAAGACTCTGGTCTTGAAGGGAAGTGGGGTGGTGGTGCCATGAAAATTTTAAAGGGAAACCTTGTTTTGTTCAAAGCCCTTAGAAAAAATAATTTGTATTTTGTATCTGCTACTGTTGATGCCTCTGTGAGTTCAGTTACTTCTGATGTTACTGGTTTGTGGCATGCTAGGTTAGGACACTTGAGTAACAAAGGTCTTGAATGCTTGTCTAAATCTGGAGTATTTGGAAAAGATGCTGTCTCTAAGCTACTCTTCTGTGATACTTGTGTGCTTGGTAAGCAGCACAAAGTTAGCTTTCCTGTTAATTCTGCTCCTAATGTGCCAAAATCTGTTGATGTGCTTGAATATCTTCATGCAGATGTGTGGGGACCTTCCAAGGATCCCACACATGGTGGAAATGTGTATTTTTTTTCAATTATTGATGATTTTTCTAGAAAGGTGTGGGTCTTTCTCATGAAAAACAAATCTGATGTGTTTGATAAGTTTAAAAATTTCAAAACTTGTGTTGAAAATCAAACTGGAAAGAAAATAAAAACCCTGAGAACTGATAATGGTCTGGAATTTTGCAACTCTGCTATGGATTCTCTTTGTGTTGAATCTGGTATTAAAAGGCACAAGTCTGTGCCTTATACACCTCAGCAAAATGGAGTTGCTGAGAGAATGAATAGAACCTTGCTTGACAAGGTTAGATGCTTGCTTACTTCCTCTGGTCTTGGGAAAAAGTTTTGGGGTGAAGCTGTCTTAACAGCAGCCTATTTGGTAAATAGGTCACCCTCTGTCCCTTTGCTTGGTAAATGCCCTGAGTCTATTTTTTCAAATAAACTTGTTGACTTCCTAAAGGTGTTTGGTTGTGCTGCTTTTGTGCATGTCAAAGGTGATAAGCTTGAGCCTAGATCCAAGAAGTGTATCTTCTTGGGCTACCCAGATGGGGTCAAAGGCTATAGACTGTGGGACAAATCTGTCCCTGGCTTCAAAGCCATTACCAGCAGAGATGTTGTGTTTAATGAATGTGATTTTCCTTGCTTATCTGCCCCTGTATCTATATCTGAATCTCCTCTTGATACAACTCCAATTAAGGTGGAGCCATTGCCTGATAAAGATGAAACATTACCTGTTGAGCATGATAATGAAGAACCAAATGATTCTTCTAATGAAGAAGTTGATAATAATGAGTCTGAAAACTTGCATGATTACTAACTGATTAGGGATAGAGCTAGGAGGAATGTGAGAAAGCCTCCTAGGTTTGATGATTATGAAATGTCCTTTCTTGCGTTTAATGTGTTTAATTGCATGGAAGATAATGAACCTCTAACCTACAAAGAAGCTTTGAAGTCTATTGATTCTGAAAAATGGTTGAATGCAATGAAATGTGAAATGAAGTCCTTGCATGATAATAAAACCTGGATACTTGTTAAAAAACCTGCTAATACCTCTGTGGTTGAGTGCAAATGGCTTTTCAAAGTTAAAAAGGAATCTGAATCTGTTAGATACAAAGCTAGGTTAGTAGCTAAGGGTTTTACTCAAAAAGAGGGGATAGATTACAATGAAATATTTGCCCCTGTTGTCAAATTCACAACTGTGAGGATAATGTTTGCTTTAGTTGCTCAGTTTGACTGGGAATTAAAACAAATGGATGTCACAACTGCTTTCTTACATGGTGATTTGGATAACAATATCTATATGAGACAGCCTGAAGGCTTTGTTGATTCTGAAAAACCAGAGCATGTTTGTTTGCTTAGGAAAGCTCTCTATGGGCTGAAACAATCTCCTAGGCAATGGAATATTAAATTTGACCAATGCATGCAGTCTCTTCATTTCAAGAAATCTGATTTTGATCACTGCTTGTACTACAAATGTGACAACAATATTCCTATGTTTCTACTCCTATATGTTGATGATATGTTGCTAATTAGTCCTAAACTTGAGTCAATTAAGCATGTTCAAAATAAACTTTGTGAGAATTTTGACATGAAAGATTTAGGAGATGCAAAGAAGATTCTTGGCATGCATATCATTAGAAATAGGAAGTCCTCCACTCTGGTCTTGAATCAATCTGATTATGTTAAAAAGGTTTTGAGTAAATTCTCCATGCATAATGCTAAACCTGTGAATGTACCTCTTGCTGTTCATTTCAACTTGAGTAAAAGCATGTGTCCCTCATCTGAGTCTGAAATTGATGAAATGAAATGTGTGCCTTATGCTAATGCAATAGGATCAGTTATGTATCTCATGATTAAACACTAGGCCTGATATTGCTTACTCTGTTAGTTGCCTTAGTAGATACATGTCTAACCCAGGAAAACCTCACTGGGAAGCCTTGAAATGGCTCCTCAGGTATGTGAAATCCACTGAGAAATGTGGTCTGACTTTTTCTAAGTCAGCTGATGGTTTGAAACTTGCTGGTTATGTGGATTCTAATTATGCCAATGACAGGGATAATAGAAAGTCCACAACCTCTTATGTGTTTACTTTGTGTGGTGGCTGCATTAGTTGGAAATCTCAACTCCAACACATTGTTGCCTTGTCTACTACTGAATCTGAGTATGTGGCTGCAACTGAAGCTTTTAAGGAAGCTATCTGGTTGAATGGTTTACTATCTGAAATTGGTTTTCTGGATAAATCCCCCATTGTATTTTCTGATAGTCAATCTTCCATACAACTTTGCAAAAACCCTGTCTTCCATGATAGAACTAAACACATCGATGTTAGGTTTCATTTCATTCGTGACATTGTTGAAAAAGGTGAAATTTTACTTGACAAGATCCATACAGATTACAACCCAGCTGATATGGGTACTAAATGCCTTCCAGTTGAAAAGCTAAGGCTGTGCATGAAAATTCTTAAGTTTGATCTTGGTTGAATTTCATCTTTTGCTATAATAGTTATGTTCCTTACCCCTCCTGTTTTTCCTCTGTGATTCTCAGGTTAAGTTGGGTTGGCCTATGTGGCCTGGATATGCTCTGTGCTCTCCTCCCCAGCTTCTTCTTTGTCTTTGTGATTTAGAAGAAGTAAAAAGAAATGGCAATGATGATACCCCTCGAACTCCTCTGATGACTGTTGATGCACTTGGGCCAAAGGTGGAGATTGTAAGTTATATTGGCCCAACCCTTTTGGGCCTTGTCACTCGGCCCATAACCCTGGCGGCCCTGCTCTCTTCTCGGCCCACTTGAGTGTTGCCCTAACACTATTAGTATTAGCTAAACCTAATACTATGAATTACTCTCTAATCTGCGCCGCTCTCACACTCTCTCTCTTAGCAAACCCTAGATCTAAGCTTTGTGCTTGATCGTGTTCTCTCTCCCATCTCCGGCTATTTCCTCTGGGAACCTTGTATCTCTGTGATACCGTAGCCTTGCCGGAGTGTCAGTGGTTGATTGACGAGGGGCTTGCTGTGAAGGTTTGCGTGGCTGCCGGTTTTGGGTCTGTCTCCAATCACCTCTGTGGTGATCCTTTGAAGCTCTGTGCGTTTCTGTCATCTGTGAGGAGCTCCGGTAACTTATGGGTTACCTGAGCCAATCGATCTCCCCTTCCCCCTTTATCTGCATCTGCTGCAGTCAGTTTAAAGGTGGTGTTGCTTGAGCAACTTTTGGTGACGGTCGCGCCCGGTGAAGTCAGTGGAAGTGAATCTCTCGACGGCTATTGATACCCTACAAGAAAAGTTAAAAATGGTTTACAAGTAGATAGTTGAATTACAGGTTGACCTATTCCTATAGAGTGAAAATCATGCAATGCAAAAGTCAAGCTGATGCACGTTTCTCTCATTTTTATACGGAGAACAGTTGCTTTGATTTTTAGTAGCTAAATCAATTTTCTATGGTAGGGAAAAGGAAATAAGTCGGGAGAAATTAAGAGTTGATTTCATTTATTATTAGGTGAATCGATTTTTTTATGGTAGGGGGAAAAGGTTTCAGAAGCTTAATCGATTAGGCCATGTAGAGGAAAAGAATTGGAACACTTGTTTGTTCAGTGAATAATGGTGGTGGAGGCATAAATTAATAATAAATCATGAAACATAATTACATTGTTAAATTAAATACAACAATAAAAAAGGGCAAATTACAATTTAATTCCCAACGTTTGAAGGTTTTAACAAAAATAACTCAACGTTTTAATAATTACAATTTAATTCCTAACGTTTGGATATTCTAACAGAAATAACCCAACGTTTATTATTAACAATTTAATTCCCAACGTTTGAAAATTTTAACAAAAATGACTCAATATTTTAAGCTAAAAAAACTATTTCGGTCGATTTAAATCACATTTACTCTCAAGTGAGCTAGAGACCCACATAACATACTAACATTTTTGCCGAAAAAATGACCAAAATGGTTTTTTTTGCCTAAATTATCGGGTCATTTCTGTTAAAATATTCAAACGTTGGGAATTAAATTGTTAATAATAAACGTTGGATTATTTCTGTCAGAATATCCAAACGTTGGGAATTAAATTGTAATTATTAAAACGTTGGGTTATTTTTATTAAAACCTTCAAACGTTGGAAATTAAATTGTAATTTGCCCTAAAAAAAACGAAACGTGGGCTACAGTTATTGATGAAGAAAAATCATAATTTTCAGAGAAAAGATTGAAATGTTGTCCTCAAATGAAAAAAAAAAGAGAGAGCAAATTAAGAATAAAATTTTAAAAAAATTCTAGAGAAAAAATGTGAAAAAAGAGACATGAAAAAAAAGCTTGAAATGCTGTACTGAAATAAATAAATAAAATTGCAGATTAAATAAGAAACTTTCCAAGAAATGTGGGGAAAAGATGCAAAATAAAATAGAAAAAAAATATGAAATAAAAAAGAAAAGATTGAAATGGTGTACTTTTTTTTTTTTGAGAGCAAAGAAGAAACTTAAAAAAAAATACGGGGAAAAACAATATACAAATTTAAATGGATATAAGAAAATAATTGTGCATTGTTAAGTCAATATAAAATTTTAAAAAATAAATTAGAATATAAATGAAAAAAAAAATACGATAAACCGTAAAAAAAAAAAAAAAAAAAAAAAAAAAAAAAAAAAAAAAGGAAAGAGTCAATATGAGGTGAATTGGTCTGGACCCTGAGCAACCAAGGTGCAAGAATGCGCAATAGATGTTATCCCACACAACCACAAAATCACATGATTATGAACCTTTAACAAAGAATTTTAGTTGTAAGTAATGTTTTGCTGATATTTTTATTTGATAATTTTATGCTGTGATTTTATCTTAATATATGTATAGAAAGATAAATAAATGTGACTTACTTGCCGTGAATATTATATTACAAAACTGTGAATATAGTATTTGTTATAAAAGAATTTGTTTCATGCTAATTAAACGTGGCAGTAGCACAAACATTAAAATAATATTTGCCTACATCTAAAAAATAGTAATAATAATTGCCTAAAAATTAAAATAATATTTGCTACATCTCGAGAAAAATAAAATCCTTAAAAAGTTCAAATAATATTCGATGGCACGTGAGTCGGAACGCACACGCGCAGAGTCGACTGCAAAACCCTAAATAAAGCGAAAAGGGGCGAAATTGGAAGCGATTTGAGAGTCTGCTACTGCTAAGTGCTACTGTTACAGTGTCATCTCACCGATCGGAGCAATGGGATTTGAGAAGGAAGTTCTCAGGAACGGAAATGGCCCCAAGCCTGCCGCCGGCCAAAAAGTCACCGTTCACTGCACCGGTTTCGGCAAAAACGGCGATCTCAACCTCAAGTTCTGGAGGTATTTCTTTTATTATTATCTCTCTCTCTCTCTCTCGTGGTTATTTTGATCAATGAAGAACAGTGATTGATGATTTGACCTAACGTTTGAGTGAATTTGAATAATAGCACCAAGGATCCAGGGCAGCAGCCTTTCTCTTTTGAAATTGGCAAAGGCAAAGTTATTAAAGGTATTTTTGTTGTTTTCTCTCCGGATGTAAATTGAATTTATGTTATTTTTCGCTTTTCATCTTTTAATTTGAGCTTGCTTTGTGTGTTTTGGCTGAATTGTGTAATTGATCTTGTGATCCAATGTCGAATCAATTTATCGCACTCGTCATGAATGGGTTAGGGGTTTGAGCAATAGAGATATGGGTCACACGTGGAGAAGAATCCTTGCATCTTGTTGTGTCGTGATTTTGGTGAAATATTTTTCTCACTTGGCTACGAATTTGTTATCTTAGTTTAGTTTAGATCTCTATTGTGCTAAGAATCTGGGAAGGAAGTGATTAGGGTACTGGGATATGAAGGTAACTAGTGGAGGAATACAGTCGAGAGGATGAAAACTAAGCAAAAATAGATTCTTGGAGTTCTTGCACTTGTCAATGATATGTAATTTACTGTGAGTTTTCTGGGAACATCAACTGGCAAACATGAGTTGTGGTGAAGTTCCATAAATTCACTATGATTGAAACCTGATTTGTTCCATGCTTTTCGATATTGTGCTATTATGCAACAAATTTTCGATTGATGGGGCAATGTACCGAATGCATCTCCATGCTGAAGCATTCTTTACCCGTAGTGCAATGATAAAAAGGAACAACCTTTTCACTCTCTTACACAATGGCTGTCTGATAAGATTCATCCAATAACATCATCTCTTTGATTTGATTAGAGCTCTCAAGATTTTGAGTACACTGATGTATGATTGCTCATATTATATCTGCTGAATACAATGCCGAAACTTGTTTCATTTTTTAATTAATTTAGCACATTATCTCTATTGCAGGATGGGATGAAGGAGTGCTGGGAATGCAATTGGGGGAAGTTGCCAAACTACGAGTAAGCACATGTTCTCATTTTGTTTTTCTTGCATTATATCTGCCCTGTTGTTTACTGATCAACTACATTCAATGCTTTCTGCTTCTGATAGTAAATTTAAGGATGGATTCTTTTGTAGTATTCATGAAACTAACTAGAACTATCACTTGATCTGGATGTCTTGTGACCTTTGCTTTTAATTTAATCCTTTTAGCAATTTAACCTGTATAAACTTAGGGTAGAAAATACACAACTAAGCAAATGTATGTTGGTACTCTCAAGTAGTTGTTTGCTGCAGCTATCATGCAACACCTTTTTTTTTTTTAACTAGGATTGTGACTGTGTGAATTTGTATGTATTTTTGTAAGGAAGTTGGGTTTTGCTTCTCTCTCTACACTAGCTTAATCTGATTCTGTTATTGTATACACTTTCTGGGACATCTTGATGATTTGTTGTTATAATGATGCAGTGCACTCCTGACTATGCCTATGGCGCGAGTGGCTTCCCAGCATGGGGAATTCAGCCAAACTCAGTTCTGGTTTTTGAGATTGAAGTCCTGAGTATTGAGTAAACCACTTCTATAATCTATGTTCCAGAAGAAACGTTAGCATGCAAGTTAGCACTATTTAATGTTTGCATTGTCTATCTGAATATCTTTCAGAGTTATAGGTGTAAGTCTGGGTGTTTTGCTACTTGTATCATGCATGAATATCAAATAATGATCTTTTTCCTCGTCAAAATAGACTCTCATTATTTGTTTTATTTTTCATGTAAACAGTCTCTTCTTGCGATAGTTTCGTAACAAGTGCTATATTTTCTCACAAAGGTTTGCACTCGGATTATCTCAGCTGAGCTTATCTTTTTTCACGATGTCATGTGAGAGAAAGAGGTCTCTCTCTCTCTCTCAAGTCATCTGTTTTAGTACATTAACCTCGGAAAAAAGAGGCTATATTTAATGTAATGTTGCTGGTTTTAAATGTAATGTTACTTAGGTAAAATTTAACTTTTATAGTCCCAAACAGTTTGATTAAAAATTAATTAATTTTAATTGATTAGAATTAATTTTACTAATTACGTATATTGTTAATTAACTATAATTACAATTAGAGTTCAATATATAAATGTACTTAGCTTATCAACAGAGAGAAATGTGGTCCTCCATGTCCAATGCAAGGTATCTCAAAAGTTATTTTGATACCATAACTTTTGAGATTTTTAATAAAATGTCCCGAACTTCAGTTGTATTTATGTTTATGATTTGATTCAAATGGGTACTAATTAGTTGGTGTGGGAACTAGGAATGATGCTTATTTACTATGATTTTATTGCTTATTTTATTACCACCTTTATCCCAATAGCAAGATCTCCTTGTTATTGGGCACGGAGATTAAAGAGGAATGGATTAGTGGGTAAAGTAAGTGGGGTCCACTTCATTAAGGAGTGGATAGAGAGTAAGTGGGTATTGAGAATGAATAAAGTAAGTGGGGTCCACTCCCTAATTTTTTCCATTTTGGGTTTTCCATTTTAGGTATGGGATTTTGATATTGGGACATCTCAAAAAGGCAAGAGGGACTTTGCTATTAGGATGGAGGTAGTATATTTTAGTGCTATTTTTTTTTTTAAAAAATTATAGATTATCTTGTTGTATTTTAGTGTTAGTGCTTAATAAGCACTAGAATACAATAAGATAAGTAATAAAATCATAATAAATAAACAGCATTCTTAGTTCTCACACCAATAACTAGTACTCATTATACCTCACCTCTTTACTTGATTTTTAGAAAAATTAATAAATTTATCCCACAGTCTGATTTCTTATATCTAAAGAACACATATGAACCACCATAATTCGACAAGTATTTTTGGCCCTAAATACCAAAATAATGACGTGGAGTTTTGAAAAAGCTGAATAGTCAGTGTACACAAAGTTGTGAGCAAAGTTGTATCTGAAGACTAGACAACTTTGCATGCGATTGCAGCGGAAAATTAGTAACAGACAATGGATTAAAATTTCATGAGATTATTAGTTAATAATCTCGCGAAGTGCCTCAGGGCAAAAAGATTCACTATATGATAAGGTGAATTACAAAAACACTTCGAGTAAAGATTACGAAAACTAAAGACAATTTATCACTCCCTTCACAGAAGGTTGTGACTAAAGTTGTCTTAACTATTGCTCGAAAAAAACTATAATCAGAATCTAATGCAGACCTGATCTATTAAACTATATCCGAAAAACTATATCTAAACTCTACAGATTTGATCCCTATTTATACTAAATCAGAATCTTGGGCTTTACTCCAAATAACCGCACGATCTCTACATGTTCTCACTTCCTTGATTCTCGCTCCACTTCCTCCAAATAAGCAACAACCCAATCTTGATTTATTCCACCTTGAATTAGTCAATTCACATGTGCTCCTAAACTATCTCAACCACTTTTACTTCTTGCACAATCAACAATAAAGAAAGACAAAACTATATCTATAAAATCTCAAAACACACGACTTCAACAATCTCCCCCTTTTTGTCTTTCTTCACAAAACAAACATAACTAAGCAAAACAGCAACTCAGCAAACATAATTTTACTCCCCCTGAAGAAACACATACAAGAAAACTAAAAGTCAGAGCACAGTTGCTCCCCCTGTCAAGCAGACTCCTTTAACTCCGATTTTGCAAAAACAAACATACTGCAGACTGATTAAAAGCAAGATAAACTCACAGATAAAATCACAGAATCATCACCAAAAGATCCATAAACTAAACAAACATAAATAAACATAGTTTAAACACAAAAATATAAAAACAGATTGTTTGTTTGTTTGTTGCAAAAACAACATCAAGCAGCCAGCTGCAGTCTTCACCCTTCTTCTGTAGTCCCTCTCCTTCACACTTCTTCAGCCTTCATCTTCAACAGCTCCTCGGCTACTTCCAGCTCCACCATCGTGTTTGCTGCTTGTTCCACCATCTTCCCCTTTTTAGGAAGAAAGCAAGCGCTGAAACATCCTCCTCTGCTGGTCAAACTTTTGAATCTGATCTGTGCAGAAACTAATTTGCTCCTGCAAAACAGATGCTGGAATGAAACAATGAGGACCAGAGGAAGGTGGAATGGAAGATTCTTCATCAATCCAGGGAAGATCCACAATTCATGAATCAGTAAGGAATGCTTTCTGCACAGTTTGAAGAATTAGCCGTGAGGTGTAAGCATCTCGCTTCTTGGGCTTGAACCCTTGATCAATCAGCATATTGAAGATGAGAGAAGACACCACCAATTTTTTATTGCTTTTGGTCATTGCAACCTCATCAATGGAATTAAAGATAAGCTGTCCCAGATTGACCTTCTCTTTGACATAAATCTTGTAGAGGAGACAGACATGCTCGAGTGGGACCACAGTGGAATTAGAGGTGGGGATCCAATTGCTGACTGAGACTTTATGCAGGGTGGAGAAAAGGGATGTGAGAGCATGCCAGACATCAGTTCTTCCTCCAGTCAAGACATTTGCCATCTTGATTTTAAGATCCTCATCCACCTCATCATCCAACACAACAACATTCAGTAGGCCTAAAAACTTGTTAATTCTTGTTGGAGTAAAGCAGTAAACATTTCCCCGCACATAGACCTTCCCATATCGTTTTTGGGCGATTTCCAAAATCAAGAGACAAATGGGCATAAAATAACCTCACAATTTCAGCAATATATGGCCTAGCATACGTGACACTACCCCGTAACTTCCTCTTTTTCAGAAAAGCAACCAAATTGTATTTCTCAAACTCTTTCACATCTACAGCCCTATCATTAAGAATTTCCCGATTCTTAAAATACTCCCAATTCCTCCCAGCAACTTCAGAATAGAAAAGATAAGTGTCTACTTTAGGTACCTCAATATCAGACTCGGAGAGGGCGGCCTCTTCATCAGGATCAAGACAAAGCTTTGCTCGTTTTGGAGTTCGGAGCACTTTGGTCTTAGCTTTTGAAGGAGGTGAAGACATAATCTTCCTTTTACCCTTCCTTGAGACTGTAGAGGCTGTCTCCGTCTCGGCTTCAGTCTCGGTGACTTTCCAGCTATCCTTAGAATCAGACACATTTACAGTTTGTGTCTCAGCTTGAACATGCTCGGAGGAGTCCTCAATTTCGTCCTCTTCCGGCTCACTGGTAATGTCAATAGGACCAACTGGTGTTTTTGAAGAACTTGTGTAATGCAGGCGTTGAGACCGACGAGTTGGAGGGGCTCGCTTGTTTGACACCCGTTTCTTCTTCGGTGAAGATTTGGTCGGAGTTGTTTCCTTCACAGTTTCTTCCGGCTGTTCCTGATCAATTTCTGAGAAAGACACTTCAATGGGGCCACCATCATGTGGATTCCCCTCTTCAGATTGAAAGAGAGGACCGAGCGGTTCGTCTTCGAGAAATGCAAGGACGGGGATGTCGAGTGGCGGCATTATAACACCATCAGGAGCCAAAATAATGGCTTGAGAGCTCTCCGGATCAAAGGATGGTGAAACCGAGGAGGGTTTCGCCGGAGCAAGAGCAGGTAAGGGTAGGGGCTTTGACTGGACCTCGGAGCAGCTACCGATCTCCGGTGAGATTTTCATCGGGGCATTTCCCAGCAAGGAAGAAAGCACCTTTGGTCAGAAAAGGGGCGTCGTGTCTGGAGATAGCAGCCGGAAGGGGCTAGAGACCAGGGGTTTAGGGGGAGAGAAGATCGGTTGAGGGAGAATAGATGAGAGGAGGCGAAGGTAGGCAGAAGCATCATGGTCACTGAAGAAGCTCTTGAATTTTCTTTAATTTCTCGTTATCCATGGCAATACGGGTGCAAAGATGAAGATGATGGGTTGAGGATGCGAAGAGACGAGGGTTTTTAGGAAGAAGGTGAATGATAGAGATAGATTTTTAAACACAAATAAAGGAAGGAAATATATAATATAGATACCCGCTTCCTAAACAATAGGAACCAAAATATTAAAGATAAAGTCAAGGGAAAATATTAAAAATTAGAGTAAGATATGTTCCGGATTTTTATCAACTGTTTTTTTTTAAATAAATAACTATTGTCAATACAATCATTTAATCAGAGTACCACTTCTGATACATCATATAAAATAAGAAGAAGGAGGCAGATGGTGAATAGATGAATAACCAAAAGAATCTTGTAATCACCACTTATCTAAGATCTTTGATCTAGTTATATGGTTTTCTAAGAACAATCTCGGTTTCACCTTAAAAATGTTTTTACATCCTCAAATCTGTCCCACTTCAGAATTATCTATGATATGACAGGAATGTGATAACAGTTGAGATAACTTTTTCTTTAAACAGAACATAAGCCAAGAGATTTTCTCAATATTGAGAATCTCTCATAGCTCAAGGCCTTGGTGAACATATCAGCCAGTTGATTTTCCGTACTAATATACTCTAATTTTAATATTTTCTTTTCGACCAAATCTCTAATAAAATGGTACCTCAAATGAATATGTTTGGACTTGGAATGATGAACAGGGTTCTTGGTAAGGTTGATAGCACTTGTGTTGTCACAGAGCATCACCAAAGGATTACTTTCTAGCCTATAGTCATCTAGCATCGATTTTAACCATACCAATTGTGTTGAACAGCTACCGGCAACCACATATTTAGATTCAGTTGTGAACAATGAGATACAATTTTGTTTTTTACTATGCCACGAGATGAGATTGTTTCCTAGATAGCAACATCCTCCACTCGTACTCCGTCTATCATCTGTCTCTCCAGCCCAATCTGCATCGCTGTAACCTACTAGATCTGTAGTAGTGTCTTTTGTGAACCACAATCCTAATTCACAAGTGTCGGCATTGTATCGAATGATCCTCTTCACAGCTTTAAGATGTTCTTCTTTGGGACAAGATTGAAAACAAGCACATGCACATACACTGTACATGACATCTGGTCGGCTAACAGTCAAGTAGAGAAGGCTTCCGATCATAGACCTGTATAAAGTTGGGTCAACTTCTGGTCCAACTGCATCCTTCGACAGTTTTTCAGTTGTGCTCATCGGAGTTCTTATGTGTTTTGCATTTTCCAAGCCGAATTTCTTTACCAGATTTCTGGCATACTTTGACTGAGAGACGAAAATGCCATTCTCTTTTTTCTTAACTTGTAGTCCAAGGAACTTGCTTAGTTCTCCGACCATACTCATCTCGAATGATGTAGACATTGCTTCCACAAACTCTTTTAAAGCTTTCTCACATGTCGATCCAAATACTATATCATCAACATAGATTTGGGCGATTGTGAGTAAGTCTTTTTCTTTCTTAAGGAAAAGTGTTCTATCGGCATGGTCCCTGAAAAATCCAAACTCAAGCAAAAATTCGGTTAACCGACTATACCAAGCTCTATGAGCTTGTTTAAGTCCGTACAACGCTTTATGTAATTTATACACATGATTTGGTTTGGTTGGGACTTCAAAGCCTTTAGGTTGTTCAACATAAGCTTCCCCTTCTAGAACACCATTTAGAAAAGCGGCTTTTACATCCATTTGATGAATAGTGATGTTAAGATAACAAGCAATAGCAAATAACAACCTAATGGACTCAATTCTAGCAACGGGAGTAAATGTCTCATCATAATCAATTCCCTCTACTTGAGTGTATCCTTGAGCAACTAAGCGGGCTTTATTTCTAATGATATTTTCAAACTCATCAGTTTTATTCTTAAAAATGCACTTAGTTCCTATCACATTTATTCCCAAAGGTCTAGGCACAAGAGTCCAAACTTTGTTTCTAATGAACTCAAGAAGTTCAGCTTGCATAGCACTTATCCAAAACTCATCTTTTAAGGCTTCAGACACATTTTTGGGTTCGAGTGTGGACAAGAAGACAACTACACCAACTTTGTTAATAACACAAGATAAACATACCATTCTTACCATTTTCTTGTAGTTGACTGGACTTTTGGCTCTTGTTCTGACCCCTTCAAGAACATCTCCGATGACTAGATCAATTGGATGATCTTTTCTGATCTTGCTTGGCGGATCTCTCATAATATCTTCCTGAACTTCTTCTGGAACTTCTGCTTCATTGGATCCAGTTTCTTCTGCTGATGCATCCTCGGTTGTCTCTGAAGTTGGCACGTGACGCGCGGTCGTTTCGCGCTCAAAAATATATTTGTAAACTCCTGTGCCCACAGCGAGCGTAGCTAGCCAATGAGTACGGGTCGATCCCACAGAGAGCTGTTGCGATTCTATCTTCAAGTAACCAATCACAAAGGGGGTTTTGGTGTTGTCACTAAACTTAATTTAAATCTGCAAAAGAAACTAAAGAAAAGATCAAATAACAAAAGGTTATGGCATTTGAATTAGAATTTGATTTAAACATAAAATAACTCGATCATGGGCACACCGACTTTCATACATGATAGGTCATCTAGTTATGGTGACTGGATTCCTCTCTGCGTCTCCTCATCCATCCTTTCATTTTAGGTTTAAAAGTGATTCCTCTTCGATTAAACCCCTAACCAGTTACCCACCTCCCGATTCCTCTAAGAGATGTAAGCAAACAAGCAGCAGTGTGCCCTAGACGGACCCAGATCTGTTGTGTTCAAATGATTCCTCTTGTGCCCACAACACCCCATTAATTCTCTTATTACTAACCGAATGTGGGCACGGCATCATCTGTCAGCTCCATCCGTATCTGATATGCCCACTTCACCAACCGAATGTGGGATGGATACTGAAGAAGTCCCCTGTGCCTCTGATGAACATATGTGTGAGATAAACGTGAATAACTGAGCGTAAAATGCCCCTTCCGCCAGACTCGACTCTTGGAATGCCCTTTAACCGCAACTTGGTTCTTTTCGACTCAAAACGCACTAAAAAGGACATTTATATAGGATAAAATGCCCATAAAAACACGAAATAAATGGACTTATCAGTACGACTTCAGTGTCAGCACTTTCTTCTTCCACAATGGTCTTTTCCGTTCTTCCCTATATCTTAATCAGACCGTCAGTATTTTCTTCAGGAGTATAAAGACTTGCAAGATCATCAAAACGCACATTAACAATCTCCATGTCAGTTTTGGTTCTGAGGTTATAAACACGATATGCATGACTATTGAGAAAATATCCTAAGAAAACACCTTTATCACTTTTAGAATCAAATTTGAACAGATAATCCCTATCATTCAAAATATAGCACACACAACCAAAAACATGAAGATATTTTAGGTTAGGTTTATTGCCATTGAGAATTTCATAGGATGTCATGGTGGTTCCAATTATCCAATTGACACGATTACTCACATGGCATGCAGTGTTCAAGGCTTCAGCCCAAAAACGTTTAGATAACCTCTTAGAGTGCAACATGACCGTAGCCATTTCTTGCAAGGTTCTATTTTTCCTTTCAGCCACACCGTTTTGTTGGGGTGTTTTAGGAGATGAATACTCATGATGGATACCTTCTTTCATGCAAAAGTTTAGGAGTTGAATGTTTTCAAACTCCCTTCCATGGTCAGACCTCTAAGACTTTCTACCTTGGCTGGCCCCATTAGATCCATGTGCAGCAATTCAAAACATCTTTGAGTGGCAAAGGGTCTCTCTGAAGTTGTCACAACTGGATGTGAAGCTTTCACCTGTTTTCCTTTCTGACAGTCCCCACATAGACTTGGGTTTGAGACGTTCAGCTTTGGCACTCCTAGAACAGCATTGAGTCTTTGAAGATTCTCCATGTTGCGAACATTGGTATGCCCCAATTTTTGGTGCCATAGTTGTACGTCATTCACCTGTGCACTCAAACAACTCTTCCTTTTAGTTTCATAAATGTTGTTTGAAGATCTTACCCTGAGATAACATGCTTGCCGTTGTTATCAATAACAGTGCAACTTTGCTTATCAAAGATGACAGTGTAGTCGTCATCACAAAGTTGACTGATGCTGATAAGATTTGATGTGAGACCTTGTACATGTGACACATTGGCGAGCTTTGGAAGATCTGGGATATTTAAGATTCCATGACCTACAATCTTACCATCTGTTCCTCCTCCGAAAGTAACTTCGCTACCATTGATCTTCTGGTAGTTGGACAGGTGTCCTTGAGACCCAGTCATATGACGAGAGCAACCACTGTCAAAATACCAAGTTGCTGTATCATTAGCTACAGATGCAGTGAAGACAACTTTGCATGTGTCTTTGAGAACAACATTTGGTTTCCACACCATATTCCTTGTTTTGCCACTTTTGACTGTGAGAACAGATTTTGTGGCTTGTGTCCTCAGATGGATCTCTTTCTTGTATTCCTGCAAAAACATATGGCAAAAAGGCCTTATGTGTCCTGGAAGGAAGCAATAGTGACAAACAAATCTCCGACGTTTCTTATCCATTGATTTTGTAGGGTGAGTTTCTTGAGCTTTAACAAAAAGTTTTCCATGAGTGGACATGATTTGTGGAAAAACAGTCTTTACTGTTTTATCAAACCCTAAACCATGAGACGTTACCTGAGTTTGAGCTAGAACTTCGTCAAGTTTGGAGGTACTAGTGTTTATTTTTCTGAAAGTTTCATTTGCAAGATTGAGTTGAACTCTCATCTTATCAATCTCTGCATCTTTCCTGGTCAGCATTACCTCCAATTTTGCAAGTGACGTCTTCTGGCTGGTAGTTTCCTCATTGATTGACTCTACAACTTTGCATTGTCTAATCCACTTTGCATACAACTCCTTGTAGAGTCCTTGCAACTTTATTAACATCTCCAGTGTCTCTTCCTCAGTAACTTCTTCTTCCTCATCTGCAGCAGTTATCACAGTGTTGAAACAGAAGAGGGTTTTATAGTAAGAAACATCATACTTGTCCGAAGTTATCTCAACTTCGGTGAGGTTTGGATTATTCACTTCAGGGAACACTGCAATCAGTGCTGCATGTTCGTTTGTTGATTCATCCGGAATTTCTTCCACAGATATTCCAGAGGTGTCCAGCTCGCTGTCGCTCAGAGATAAGAAAGTGACGGGCTTTCCAAGTTTTCTAAATGTGTTGGCACATTCATTTGCAAAGTGCCCATAGCCCTTGCACTCATAGCATTGAACACTGGAAAAATCTTTTACTTCCTTTGGTCTAAAGTGGTCAGATGCAGCGCGCTTCATGATCCTAGATTCCTTTCCCGGTGTGTTCATTTTCTCATAGATAACCAAAGGTCCGGAAGAGTCTTGTCGAGGCTTGCGTTGCTCAACACCTCCCTTTAGTTGTTTTCCTTTGTTTGCCCGGATGAGAGTGTTCAGTCTTTTGGTGAGGAGAGCATAATCAGGATTCCTCTCACTGATTTCTTCGAGATCATCTTCCTCATCTACATCATAGGCTGTAGTTGATTTCGAGGATGACCCAACTATCAGGGTAATTCCCTTTTTCTTTGATCCGCCTTTCTCATTTAATTCCATTTCATAGGTCTTCAAATCGTTCATCAGCTTTGTGAAGTCCAAACATCCAGTGGTTGATGCCGTGTCGATGGCAACTACCTTCATATCAAACCGAGGTGTTAGAGTTCTCAAAGCTTTAGAAACTAACCTCTTGTTGGTGATCGGGTCGCTAAGATCAGTGCACTTGTTAGCGATCTCGAGTAGCTTATTGCAGTATTGTCCTACAGTCTCATCTTTCTCCATCTTCATGTTTTCAAACTTTGTGGTGAGGATACGATGTCTGGATTCTTTAATGCCGACATCTCCTTCGCAATGTTGCTGAAGAATATCCCACGCCTCTTTAGCTGACTCGCAATTTCTAATGAGTTTGAACATCTGAATATCAATGGAAGATTGAATAGCATTGAGCGCTTTGTCGTTGAATGTAGCTTCATCGATTTGTGCTCTGGTCCACTCTTCTGGAGGTGTGCGGATTGTATATATCTCCTTCTGCATCTACGATTTTAGGATGTGTCCAAGTTTTCTGAACTACATTCCATGCTCTAGCATCAATTGATTTGATGCATGCTGTCATCCGAACTTTCTAAAAAGAATAGTTCATACCATCAAGGACAGGAGGTTTGTTGAACAGTGGGTTTGTGCAATCCATTGTAGTCACGAAAACAGGATCAACACTTAGTGTGTCTTGTGTTTGCTCTGATACCAATTGAAAAAGCTGAATAGTCAGTGCACACAGAGTTGTGAGCAAAGTTGTATCTGAAGACCAGACAACTTTGCATGCGATTGCAACGGAAAATTAGTAACAGACAATGGATTAAAATTTCACGAGATTATTAATTAATAATCTCGCGAAGTGCTTCAGGGCAAAAAGATTCACTATATGATAAGGTGAATTACAAAAAACACTTTGAGTAAAGATTACGAAAACTAAAGACAATTTATCACTCCCTTCACAGAAGGTTGTGACTAAAGTTGTCTTAACTATTGCTCGAAGAAAACTATAATTAGAATCTAATGCAGACCTGATCTATCAAACTATATCCGAAAAACTATATCTAAACTCTACAGATTTGATCCCTATTTATACTAAATCAGAATCTTGGGCTTTACTCCAAATAACCGCACGATCTCTACATGTTCTCACTTCCTTGATTCTCGCTCCACTTCCTCCAAATAAGCAACAACCCAATCTTAATTTATTTCACCTTGAATTAGTCAATTCACATGTGCTCCTAAACTATCTCAACCACTTTTACTTCCTGCAAAATCAACAACAAAGAAAGAGAAAACTATATCTATAAAATCTCAAAACACACGACTTCAACAAGTTTTTTAATCCACATAAACCGAAATGATGTCGGAATTTAAAAGTTGATGTGTGCTTTTCAAATAACGAAATTTAACTTCAGGATTGATTTGTTAAAATTTTCAAATGTCGTGTATCCAATTATAAATAATTGAAGGTCATGATATTTTTGTTAAAGGTTCCAAAATTCAAATATTAATATGTAATTTCCCCCTAAATTATAATGTGAACACATAAATATATTTCTATATCTAATTGTTCAACAGGTTTTCAAAATTAGCTTAACATTGAAATTATGACTTTATAACATCAAGTACTTATTGAGTTGTCGATGCTAAGTACGTAGAATAACATTGCTCCATTAATATATACATATATGTATATAATTAAATTGATTAAATAAAATATATATTCTCAGAATATTCTCTTCAGTAAATTTGGCTCAAATATGCAGACAAGTATTCTGATTTATGTCAAATTTTACACCAACGTGGTGCGCGCAAAAGTTGCACTTACTTTGCCTCACTCTACTGGAGCTGTCGACGTAACTTAGTTCTTGGACATATTTATGAATCTAGAAACTTTATGTCAAATTAGCTTGCTACGTGTAACATTCTAATTGGTATAACCGAGTAATTATTACTATAGATTATTCATTTATTTTTTAAAAAAAGGTGGTTAGACCTGCTGGGATATGCTTTACGACTTAATAGTCTTAGTTTTGTGGCCTATAACTATTTAATCACAAAGATTTGTGAAAGTAACAACTATCTATTTACTCCAACAATTAACCAAAAGGAAGTGTTTGAGTATTATCCAATTAAGAAAGGGTATTAACCAATAAAATTAAGAGGACCATACGACAGTTTTTAATTACTAATGCTAGTGTTTAAGATGTCATTTGATTTGATTCCTTCAAATGTTTGTCACGCACAACCGAAATATGAGATGAATTGTCAAACCGAAAGGGATAGTTGGTTTTGGTTAAGGGTGACTTCAGATTTTTATTTAAATACATTGGTTCTTTTATTATTATGTGATGTTTTTGGTATATTTATTTAGTCAACAATACTAATATAGATTGATACAATCATATCCGAACAAATTTCATCTAATTCTTGAATGGTGGTGTTGATGATCCTTGTTTTTATCAATGGATGCATGGATCATGGAAGGAAGTTGATGCAATTGATCAGTCCGATAATGGATGCCATCATCGTTGACGGAGTTATGTCAGCCTACATTTTTATCGTGAACATTTCGTATATTTGATTTTACACAAATCATTACTTCAATATCAATTTTCAAAAAGAATAAATTCAAATTTATAAAAACTCAAGATTGTATATTAATTATGCGTACAGACTTCAATGGCTATTTTCATTTTTTTTTGAACTTAGCATGCTTTTTAAACGGAGTTATGAATATTTAATTTGAAGAATAAAAATGTTTATGAAATATGATGGGGTACGTACACCCGATGATGAAAATATCGCGAAATATCGCGGATATATCGCAGATATTAACATTGCGATACGGATATTGGGGGGAATATCTTTTTTCCCGAGTATCGACGAGAAATCGCAAGATATCGCAATATATCGCGATTTTTTTAATATTTCTATAATATATTTTGATTTTTATTTAATACTATATATTTTTGTGATCTTTTTTACGTCTTCAATGTAATTATTTGAGTTGCAATATTCTTTGCTTTATAAAGACATTCACTTTGCAAAAAAATATAAGAGAAAGAAGATCGGGAAATCAACGGATGTCTTAGAAAGAAAAGTGAGATGCACGTGCACCGACTTTATTTTTTCATTTTTTCAGTTAGAGGACATAATGGACAAATCACTAAAATTTTTCTCATTTGCCAAATCTTGATTCTATGAATATGGGTGACACTGATCATAGTGATATGTCTCAAGATTCATATGCTTCTTACACATATGGGAGTTCACAAATTGATTGGACTACTCAAAATGTGTATCAACAAAATAATTGGGTCAGTGGACATTATCCAATTCATGGTGAAGCTGTTGGAAGAAATCAAGAAACATATCAAGCGCATGTGCATAATTATATCCATAATTACTCGAACGTGATAAGTTGGTACCAATATTGTTTAGAACAAGATAGCATTCCATCTACTATATTTGAACCTCATAGATCCTCATTTTGGTATTAATTGTACTCTATAATGTTTATTTAGTCATTTTATGTTGTATTATGTATTATTTTGTCAAATGTATTGTCTTAGACGGTATTTATATATTTGCTTTCAAAATACAATTCTATCAAAAAAATTAGTGGAATATGTGCATAATAATATCTCATAATAGTTCCTAAAATTTCATGCTAAATTTTCAAGATTTTAATATGATTTCCGTCATTTTTTTCAATTTTCTGCGATATCAATATATCCGTCGATATATCCTTAAAATTGAAGTTGCGATGTATATTGCGGTAGCGATATTTTAATCATTGTGCACACCTAAAGGGGCATATTGGTCATTGAATTGTTTATATAATCCAAGCAACCCCTGAATTGGTGGCTACTTTGAGCAGCTATCCACTTTCTGTCTTTCTCTCTCCCTCTCCTCTCCCATTTGTCACAACTCACAACCACCACTCTCACTCCCATTCACAGTTAATCGGAACAACTTTCTTACTTTCTTCCTCCGCGATCTGTAAGTTCTCCCAATTTTCTCAGCTCCCTTTTCAGCTCTCTCAATAGATTTTGTTCTGTTTTCCCTTTTTCTTCATGTTGCCCAATTGTGCTGGGTTTTGCACAGAGCAAAATATGATCTTTTTACGGATTTGGTGTCTGTTTTGCTGGGTTGTGGGTAGATTTGGGTGTTGTAGATGTTATGGTTGATGGATTACATTGGGCCGCAGTTTCAGTCTTTCGCTTGAACTTATACGCGCGGGTGTGTGTGTGATTGTGTGCGAATGGATGCAGATTTAGCATGAATTATACGGGAAGATCAATATATTAATTGGAAACATCAGTTGAGATCGAGTTTTTTTTTATTTAATATATATCAAATTGTGTTGTGCGGGTTGGAATTTCCTGCGTTTCTATTATTTTCAATAGTGTATTGTTTTTGTTAAACAATTAATATTTCTCACGCTTGTGTGGATTTTTTATTTAGAAGCACGAAATGAATTGATAGTTTTAAAATATGATTAGTGATTAGCACGCTCGACAGCCGAATCTTGTGTGATCTGGAGAAGATAAATAAAAGATAAATAGCTCGGGGCATAGGATTCGATCTGGATGAGAAAAGTGAAACATAGATTGTTGGACTAAAGATTTTGTATTGCCTTTTTAAGATCCTCTACTTTTCATTTGTCGAAGGTTCATATTTCGGAGAACACTAAATTGTTTGTAAATTGTAATAAGCCCCCCCTTTTTATGTTGACTTTTCTATTTAATACACATGTTTATGTTTTAGCCTGTCTTTGAAATGCCAATATCTCTTCTTTAGTCTAAAAAAAATCTGTTTGCTGTTGTTTCAGGTACCTACTTCTATATTTCCTCCAAGATATACAGTTGCAATCAGTTCATAACTGGATATAAGGGGTGACGAACATGCGGTGGTGGAGTTTGTCTATTGATGTGTTTATATCGTTGAATTTGTACTGCAGGGTTATTCTATAAGTTGCTGTTCCTCCAGTTGAAATAGAAAAATCAAAAACAAGAAAACATTCCTTTTGTTGTCATTGTCTACATAGCTATCCATGGGGTCCAATCACTTCCCTTTGTGTGCTTGTTTTTTCTACATTCTATAAGATTTGCAAAAGATCATTGAAAAGTACTCTAGTCGATTTCAATCTTCATCAGTAGTGTTACGCATTGAGGTTTCTCATCTTCTTACTGTTAGATTCGGTTTTCTGTTTGAGTTTGCTTTGTTGATCAAATAGG
Organism: Perilla frutescens; assembly: GCA_026008535.1. NCBI lineage: Eukaryota > Viridiplantae > Streptophyta > Magnoliopsida > Lamiales > Lamiaceae > Perilla > Perilla frutescens. The sequence continues at coordinate 29,724,762 of BRKX01000011.1, read as the reverse complement.
ATTTCTAGTTATCTTCAACTTGTTTTCATCAGGTCTCCTCATTTCATTTTGTTAGCCGTTCTTTGTTTGTCCACATTTATATTTTCCTTCTGAAGTACATCAAGAGTCGAAAGTAGTTATGGTGTGCCAAGCAGCAAGCCAGACGAGATTTAGGGCGCATAAACATGAAAGTGGAATTGCTGGGAGAACAACCATAATTGTTAGAGTTATAGCATGCTTTCAACCTTTGAATAATTGCCAGGTTTGTTATTGTATTCTCTCTTAGTTTTGTCTACCTTGTTGATTTTCTTTCTGATGATTGTTAATCAGCTGATTGCTTTACATATTCTAGCTTTTTTTTCACTGATAATAATTGTGGATTTTCTGCGCTATTTTCTTCTCCAGGCTGAGTATTTCCGTCACTTGCTGAAACCTGTAACGTAGATCTGTTCCCATTTTCCGTCTGTCGCATCAATCTAGCAATATATTTTCCTTTTCCCTTCTTTTGTTTTGCCTATTGGAAAGTAATCTACCTGTCGGACTAAGTACGAGTATATTATTCTGGTATGTTTCTTATTTTGATCGTACTTGTGCATAGTTTTGTTGATTTGTTTTGTCTTGTGGTATAACTTTCGGCATCATGCATTTCCAGGTAGCTCTTTCGGCTGGATGGCCACAGCCAAAGAGTCTCAGACGTGTCAGCAGTTCACTGCTCAGAATTCATCGTATCTGGATCATATGACACTCCCTCGTCTTGATAAAAATTTCAGTTTGCCATATTTTCCTCATTACAACTGTACTGCCAATCTTGCCTTTCCAGGACAGTATGCTTCTGATTTGCCTGGTTTGAACACAGGCCAACAAGATGCAGTCGGCGGGTTCCCTAAACCCCTGCCGCAATACTGCAATACCTCCGGAAGTCCGTATCTGAAAGATTCGCAATGTGCCTTGTCCCATGGGATTGGGGTCGTAGATAAGCCGGTTGGTGCTTGCATCGCTCCTCAGAGAAGGTTCCTTATCTTCGATCAGTCTGAGAATCACACAAGACTGTTCTTCAGTCCTTCCTTTCCTCCCGATGACCAGATTTTCGCCACCAAAACTCCTGTTAGTGCTAATGGCTCGTTCGAAAAGGCAGCCACTCAACCAGACCAGCACTTGTTGACAACATCCACAGTCGAAGAAAAATGGGACGAAAATCATTTGTCGGATGGAGAAGGTGATATGCTTGAAGATACTGATGAAATCAACGCGTTGCTCTACTCTGATACTGATAGTGATGATGACGATGATAGTGAGAATGATGAAGTAACTAGCACGGGGCACTCTCCTCCATTAAGCCTTGAAGAGAGCAACGACAGAGACAAATCACTCGATGAAGTAACAGAAGTGGCCAGTTGTGATGAGTTGAGAAAAAGGCAAAGATTGCTTGATGGCAAGTACAAGAAGCAATCATTGGAGAGTGGCGAGAGGGCAATGAAGCCATGCAGTTACGAGGATGATGTGGAAGAGTCAAGTGATAGAAGAAACAAGCTGCATGATAGCATTGATTCAAACAAGGTTAAAATCCGAGAAGCCCTGAAGATGCTGGAGAGCATCATCCCTGGATTGGACACCAGGGATCCCCTTTCCATAATAGACGGGGCAGTCGCCTACTTGAAGTCGATGAAGACTGAAGCCGAGTCCCTCGGGCTCAGCTCCGCCATTCCCCCCTAACTTTTCCTTGGAAGCCGATGGTCGAGCGGAATCATTACGGCCAAGCGGGTTGCAAGAAACCATTAAGTGAGTGTTTGAATAGCATTATTGAGGTGGCTTTTGCTTTTGGGTCTGCTTTACCACTGCTTTTAGGTGTAATAGTGCAGCCAGCATCAAGGCTGTGGGGGCTTAATTTCGATAAAAGCAGCCATCTTTACTCCCAAATGGGTTCAAGGAAAGAAATGGGAGCATAATTGTTGACTAGAAATGATTAAATTCTAAAGCTTTTATATAAAGTAATGGCAGATTGAAGAAAGCAACATGTGTTGTGAATTTGTGATGGATAGTGGTGGTGGTGTGGTGTGAACGAGGCTCCCTTTTTTCCGGAAATGACGAAAAACTCCATGGATGGCGAGCATGCGTGTTTGGTCATCGGGGGTCCCATTGTCGCCTATAAATATTTTCTTTCTTCATTTTATGATTATCTTTGAAATTTCATCTTCCATAACTCTGCAGGTACAACTGGATTCATCATGGACCCTCCATCACTCCATCATCATCATTATCAAATCTTCTTGTTTGTTTCCACTTGTAATATTTGTGTTTGGACTTTTTTTTTTTTTGTTGATGTCTGTCTCTGTTTTGTGAGGTTGTTCGCTTAATCTCTTGTAATAAATCTACTGCTGCTCCAGTTCTTGTAATGATATATTCTCGTTTCGGATTTGATGTTTTTCTCTTCTTCTTTTTTTTTAAAAAAAAAAATTGATTGTTTTTGTTTTTATTTTACTTCGTTATTGTTCGCGGGTTTATATTGATAGGAAAATGATGTCGAGTGTGATTGGCTACGGTGCTTGGTTGCGTGTAACCGTTATTTCTTTGATGAAAAAAGTATCAGGCTTAGCTTGAAAAATATCATTACTGCTAGTCTGCTACTATATTTACATGAGTTTATTACAACTAAATTAATATTTGCTATTTCATTTATATGAATTTATTGCGTCTAAATTAATATTTAATACATTTCAATTATAGTTTATTAATCTCCATTAGAGTATATATATATTTATTTTTTTAGTGTTTTTTTAGGGTTTTTAGGCTTTTTTTCGGAGGGGGTTAAGATTTTTTAGGGATTATTAATCTCAATTAGAGTTTATATCTGATTTGAAAGGGTAAATTGTTGAGCGCAGTGAATGAGCTTACGGGTTAGGGTCGGATGAGTTAAATACGCGATTCGCCAGATTAAAAAAAATTAAATTAATTTATTTTATTTAATGAAATTCACTTTTGAGAAGAAAAAAAATAAAAAAAAGCGGACGCGTTGGTCAACGCATTGTCTAACTGAAAGTTTTGGTACGCCACTTCTGTATCGATCACCATCCCTATTTAGTATATTTTATTATTCTAGATTTAAAGAAATTTTTCCAATTCAGCATAAAATAATATTATTATTTATAGTAGAAACAAAAAAAGTATCAAAGTCATTGATCAAACGGTAAGAATAGAAGGCCAGAAATCGGGAAATTGTGTCATACAAAATGATTGGAAAAATATTTAAATTCAAAAGGCGGATGTGAAAATGTACAAGTCCACAACAAGGTGGATTCAAATTTGACCATATTGTGAGTGGATTTGAATTTAATTTAAATAGCTTGTTAGTGACTTTAAGAGTAGCAAATGTTACTCTTATAGTTAAATATAATTTCATAAGTTTGCTTTCACTACATATAATAATTAGGGTTGTAAACGAACTGAATCGAGTAGTATACTCTTATGTTCGAGCTCAACTCGTTAAGGAATATTCAAGTTCGAGTTCGGCACGAGCTTGATTCGAGCTTTTTTTCTCTTGTTCAAGCTCAACTTGACAAATATTTGTTATGTTCGAATGCGGCTGATGAAACTCAAAAAATTACTAATAGAACTTGAGCTCGAATGCTTAAAAAAAAGGCTCGTTTAATTTACATATTCGAGCTCGAGAAAAAGAGCTTACGTAATTTACCCGTTTCAAATATTTATAATATTCATGAACATGTTTGATTAAGGTCGAGCTCGAACATGTTCGCGAACTGGCTGAGTCGAATACTACTCAGTTTGAGCTCAACTTGATAATTTTATCGAGCTCGATTCGAAGCTCGAGCTCGGATCATTTAGAAAATGAATGAATTTTGAACGAGCTTTTTTGAGGCGAGCTCCAAATAGTTCGCGAGCGGCTCTGTTCATTTATAACCCTAATAATAATTAATCTGAGTTATTAATTTATAATTTCTCAGTTAATATTGAAAGTTTATAAATTCTAAATTCAAGTTGCAACCGCACAGTTCAAATTGCAATATAATTAGTCAAATTGACAGGTGATTAAATCAGACAAACAACACACACATTTACAGTGTTATACCTGTGGCCCAGATAAAGAAATACACAAGTAATTGTTTTTATTCTAATGCTTCAAAAATTGGTTTCATTTCAAATTTTATTGCAAGGACAATACTCGTTTTTACATAATAAGTAATAAAATAAAATTTTAAAACGTTCTATAGCCGTACTTTGGAAATTGGAATAAACTGGGTACGTCCTTTTTTTTTGGAGGGACGGATTTCATGGCCATATTCATCAATATATAATCATCCTAAACTTGTCAGATCCAATCTTACTATATTTATAGATATATTTAAATATATATTGTCAGATGTTATATATCTTATTTATCTTGTGAAATGTGATTTTCTTGCAAATTAAATGTTCGCTGTAATTAGGAATCTTGTTAAGCTTATAAGGTACCACAAAACACACACACACACACACACACAGATGTGCTATGTCGAGATATAAGGCATTCTTTTCATTTTCTTTTAATATTTCACAATTTATTTCATTTAATTAGACTAATTAAATTGATATGATTAAAATCTTATACACCATAACATATTAATATTGTAAGAAATACAAAATGAAACAACAAATATTACATGCTTCCGAGTTTGTTTCATAAGGTTCTATCATAAATGGCGTTTCATTTTTAATTTATTATGTTAATGCCGATCATGTGTAGTTAAAATAAAATTATGTGTCTATTCTAAAAAAATAAAAAAATAAATTAGGTGTCATGATATGTATCACCGCATCTAGAATAGCTTAATCAAAATTCCTTAATTTTGATAGCAAAAAAAACTCAATTGGCTGGATTCAAATTATATCGTGTCTGCAGCATACCAAATTAAGAAATTAAGACACTTAAAAAAGTCAATAAATTGTCAATCACATAGAATATTGTGATATATGATCATCGGAGGACAAAATGAGGTCAATTTGTACACCAACAAAACTTTTTTAATATATTGCTGATGCAGAGTGGTTCAACAAATGGCTGGATAATTAAAGCAAAAAATATGGTGTTTACTAATAATTACTAAAAGTTCATGATAAAATTTTAGATTGAATATGACTTCCACAAATTATCATATTCATCACACCTTTGATTTATGGAGGTAGTTATTGACCTATGAACCAATTCTTCATGGGAAAAATAATTCCAACCATAACATCCCATCATTAACACCTGGCTTTAGTTAATTAACCATTATTTATTTCATGAAGCATGATTACGATTTTTTTTTATTATATTTGTTATTGATGTAGCCTTTTCCAATTTACAGAAACCCATGCATATTTGAAGTTTATATATAATATTTTCACCTCCATTTATTTGCTGCATATTCTTCAAAGTTCAGACTCAGAACAATAACTTTCGTTCTCCTAAATTTCTTAAACAATATTTAAGAGTAATTCATCTCGTATTTTTTTTATTATTAATATTTACTTGGCATCTTTTGATTTTGTAAGAGATCTACACACAAGAATTCTATTAATTGTACACAATAATTAATGTGCACAAATCTTTATGATAAACAAATAAAATAGTGAAGAAATAATGAAGGATTCATTCATATCATCATATTGAATTATTGACCTTTGAAATTTCAAGTTTTATCTTTATTTGTTACTTGGACCACTAAAATTTCATTTACTTCGATTAAGTTCTTAAACTTTTCATTATATTATATTATAATTAAGTTCTCAATTTTTTAAGGAAAAAAAAAATATAAAATGTCCGGATCCTATTTTTGCGTCACTCTAATGTAAGAGAGAGTTGATTTATGCAATGATTACCTAATTAGGTATAAGTTATCAATAATTACTATAGCTAATGTTACTATTAGAGAATATAAAAATCCTAAAATCATTTATATTTGAATATTATAGTAGAAACCGGTGGTCGGCAGGTTCTAATTAATTTCAGAATTTTATTTTTATTTTTAATTTTTAGTGGTATATTAGCCATTGATTTTCTTAATTGGTTAATAAATCTTTCCGATGATATAAAATATAATATTGCATTTTTTATTGAATAAAAATAATGCTTCATACTTAATTTATTTTAACAGTGCAAGCTTAATTTGTGTCCTCTGTAATCTTGTATGAGTATTATTAAAATTGATAATTAATTAATGCGTTTCAACTTAACTAAAACTTCTTTTAATTTATATTATCCTTTGGTTTTGAAGGCAAGGAAATCTTTTCTGTCACCATGATTTTCTTACAAACACTATAACATGTGATATAATAGAGTTATTTTGTCAGAAGATGTCATATATTCCAAAATACATGTGATTTCTTCTTCAGTTTTTCCAGTATTTCAAGACAAAATATATATGAAGTCCTCTGGCATATATTAGGATAAAATATTCGAGAATTCATATTATTTACTATCTAAATAATATTTTATTAATGAAATATAAAAAGGGGTGGTGGCGCAGTTGGCTAGCGCGTAGGTCTCATAGCTAAGTTGAGTTATCCTGAGGTCGAGAGAGTTCGAGCCTCTCTCACCCCATTGCACATTTTATTTTACAATTTTTACTTACTCGAAATCTAATTAGGCATATATAATGACAAAACCCAACAAATTTTTACTTACTCGAAATCTAATTAGTCATATATAATGACAAAACCCAACAATTAGTAAAGCAGCAAAATTGGTGCTAATGCCTAGTGGATTGTATCGACTCAAAAGGCACAAAAATAATAGAACCATAATTTAACAATACTACTATTACCATATATATCTTCGAATGTTTGTTGTTACATACACATATAGGAGATAGGTGAATGGCATGAATAGAAAGCTAGAATTAAGTGATGTATTGTCACTGTATTTTATGCATGAGTTTTGGGATGATTAAATGTTAAAAGTAGCTTTCCTTAGTCATTTTGAAGTAACTATTATTGTGCAACTTGATTAATTTTCCAATCCAATCCACTTGTGTGTAATAACTAAGTAGTCTTGTCAGATTTTGATATAGATGACTTTTGAATCTATCTATCTAATTGATCAGACATGATCTGAAGTGGGGTGTCTCATCTCATCTCATCAATATAATCATCATGCTAGCTAGCTTCTTTATTTCCATTTTGGAGCTGAGTTGGCTTCTTTTTTTTATGTGAATTGAGTTGAGAAATGATGAATGTAGCACAACACTGATTTCCTGGAAATTAAATATATGCTGCCTTTTTTCCAGATTCGGACGTGCATGCCGTATACGCTCTACTCCTCCAATCCTAGGTTTCTGTACAAGATTCATTCTTGTTAGTTTCCACATTTGGGAATCACTCTAGCTAATTATTTGCTCTTTATAATTAAGTTGAAAGAAAATCATGTCTAGAAAGAAAACAAAATTACAACAACAACAACATACAGAATTAGTAAGAATATAATTACTTGGTAGTGAAGTGATGATAACTAGTAGTAAGGGAAATGAATTAAATGAAGTAGAGCTAGGTAGAAAGTGTTGTTTTAAAAGAAATGGAGGAATGAATTATATTGGTTTCAACTTTCAAGAAATGGAATTCCTCCACCTCCTAGGAGTTTTTCTGGTGTGTTCTGGTGCATCAGTAGTAGTAGTAGTAGTGTTGTTATTGTCAGCCATCCTAGTGAGTTTGGTGAGCTTTTTTTTCCAGGCGGATGTCCATGGGGATGTTTGCTTTGTAGGCTTGGCCAGCTTATTGAACTCGTGTTGCAACGTGTCCATCTCGTGTTGAAGCTCCAGATACTTTGCCCTCACACTTTCAATCTCAAACTTGAGACTGTTGATATCCTTCTTAGCAGCAGACCATCCCTCTTGAAATGATTGAGGAGTTCCTTCAAGCAATGTTTTCCTGTTGGACACCATTAAGGGCTGGTATTGGGATTGGGATTGGGATTGATCACCAGAACCCCCTTCGTTCAGGCTTCTGTTAGCTAGCGCGTTGCTTATCTTAACCTGCTCCGAGAACAGGACTTGCACCACCACTCTCAGTGGCAGCCTCTCATTCTGTGCAGCGTGCATACATGCATCTATCGACAGTTTTTGGCAATCCATCACGCGGCATAGCCTCTTCCTCTCATGCTCTGTCACCGTTGGATGCGCCTACATATATACATACTCAGACATCATTAACCATATGATATGAATCAATGTTAGTTAATTATTATTTTTACCTTAAGATAAGAATCTACTGCTCTATAGAGTCCATCATCACAAGTCCTAGCTGATTCAGGCAATGCCTCACCAAGAACCTGAAACTTGGTCAGTGACAAGTTCCTGTCCCTAGCCACCTCTGTGAGATAACTGTCCACAAGCCTTGCCACCCTCATCTTAGACGACGAAGGACTAGTCGAACTCTCCGATTGTTCTTGAACCAGGAAATGCTCCAAAACCCTCTGCACGAGATCAACATCATACATGGTGGCCTCACTCTTGCAGTTGCTGTTGTAACAAGGGATGAGCAGATCTCCCAGTGTGGCCTGCTCCAGCTGCATCCCGACTCGTTTCTCCAGCTCGGTGACCAAAGCCGGAGCCACTTTCAACATGTTTGCCATCCTCAGCAGCCTAAGAAGGAAGCTGCAAGAAACACCATCCCTCTGCTGAGGAATTATACTAATCAAGCTCTCCACAATCATCCTCTGATCTTTTGCCTGAACCTTGCTCACATTTTCTTGATTCCCTGCAGACACAATCATGTGTAGACCACCCTTCCAGCTGTTCATCGCGCCACCATTGCTAATGCTACTAATATTGATATCAGATGCAGATGCTGATGCAGAACTCATCATCACCATCTCCCCCTCCTTCTCCTTCATCAAACCAGGCAGCCATTTGCTTGCATAATGCATTATTGCAGCTCCAACCAGTTCATACCTCATCCCCTTCACCTTAATGGCTGTAATAACACGCACGAAGTGATCAATGCGAAGGATGGAGACATCCTCAAACCACCAATCAGCGGGCACGTGGGCGTTTCGACTGGGGCTAGAAGAATCCTTCAACTCAGTCCATTTAGGCTTCCCTGTGCTTGTGTACTGCCACCTTATGCCTTTAGGATTAGCGCACGCTTTCCAGGCGATGGACTCGCTGCATCTCCTTACAATTTGGAGGTTCTCTGCCCAGGGCGATAGATTCTCGCAGCTTTTTAGTACGACTATGGAATCTCTCCATGAGGAGAGGACTACATAGCTTAGAAAGGCTTCCGTTTTGAATATGAGATTCCCTTCCTCTAAATCCTCTGTCATTTCCAGATACTCTGCTCCACATCTCAGCCCTGAAATGCTGGTGGCGGTTAAATCCACAGCGATTCCGTAGCAGAACTTCGCCGCCAGCTCAAACGCCTCCGCCCCTCCGGGGAGATCATCTAGAGATATCTTCTTCACTTCCCCCTCTCGTGATTCGTATATGATTCTGTTCATCCTCGCGCTTCGCGAAAGAAGAGGATACTGCAAACATTCATCATCATCATCTTTTTTCTTTTCTTTAAAAAATAAAATAAAATCTTTTAATTGGAAGAAAAGCTAACTACTTAATTAACTACCTTACCTTATGTAAATGGAAGCTGACATCTCCAATCTGGACTAACAAGTCACTGGGAATATCGGTGGAAACATGCCTATTCACACCAAACAAAACGTGATCAAGAATTACATTATGAAACAAAACAGAAATTTAATTAAGTAGGAGTACCATGATTGGCCTCTTTGCTCGAAGCCATCTGTCTGAACACCACCACCATCACCATGCTTGCTATTTGAGAGAGCTCTACCGCCATAATCTGCGCCTGCTGCTGATTCTGACTCCGACTCCCACATCTCGAAACAAAGCCAATGAGAAAAATACAGAAATTAAGAGGTAGCAGACTAGCAGTAGCAGAGCCACAACTACTGGAGATGATGAGTAAGTAAGGAATAATCCCACATGGGAAAGATTGGAGTTATCCTATAATTGTCGCCTATTTTCACAAAGCATGGGCAGACTTAAGCACTGTTTTTGGCTGTTTTCACTAATTCTACTGTCTGTACCCTGTAGGCGATGCTAATCAATTACAAAAATTAAAGGGTAACTTTTCCAGAGCACTCTCTCTCTCTCTCTCTCATCCAATATGAATATGAACATTCAACTGTTTGGATAGACTATCTATCAGTTATTATCACAATGAAAGAACATTCTTCTGTTTAGCAATTAGAGATGATGAAAAATAGTTAAAGCAGTAGCCAGTAGGTGCGTTGTATTAATGCAGATTGGCGTCTTTTTTTTTTTTAAATGTTTTATAATTTATGGTTTTTGGACTAAAGAGAGGACCCCCACCTCTTTTTTGGTTTTTTGCTCTCTTCAACAAACATATGCATGTGTATATTCTTGAGGTGACCTTTTTAAATATTTCATGATTTTTAAATGCTTATTTAAGTTTGATAACACTTTGGGGCTGAATTTGAAATAAATTTATTAATATCATTAGTGATGGAGATATCAAGATCAGATCACTTTAATTACAGTCTGAAGTTTAAGAAACATAATCTTCAATTGTGAAGAATATAATGAAGAAGACTTCAACAAAGAAAGGGATGAGGAAAGAACTACTTCCACACAAGACAAAGCTCTCGTTTAAGTAGAAATTAAAAGAAAACTATAGTCTCAAAGAAATAAGAATGAACTAGAAAACATATCACTTTCCTCCATATCCACTTGGGGAATGGGTATATAAAAAAAAAAAAATACTTAATAGTTGGAAGTTTAAGTCTGAATTGCAGAGGGTTTTTTAGAGTGAAATTATTGGAGAGCATGACAACTTTTTAGTGAATGCTCATGTATTTTGGAATTATATGAGCAACATATCAAAATATTTACCAAAAAAAGAAGAAGACAGTACTATTGATATACAAACATGGATCTATTGATTTGATGGTAAGGGAGCGATTTTAAGATTTTTTATTTTTTTTTTTTGAAATAAGATTTGAGATTCTAATATCTCAGATTTTCACCAAATGCGTCTAGACAATGTTCGTATCAAGTGTTGTACGAAGGAATCTCACTTTAAGTGAATAATAATTAAGGATGTTACAAATGTAAGAAAAATATGAAAGGCTGTGATTTACCTGGAATGTTTTAAACTATATACGAAAAATGCAAAATTAAATGGAATAAACGTAACGTTGGGATTATTCTACAATTAAAGCCTTGAAAAATGAAATAAGAAATTAAGATTTTTGATAACCACATTCCAATATTCCCGATATAAGTAATTTTCCCGACAAAGAAATGTAGAGAACAAATTTTGGTCAAAATGGGGCCACGAATTAGTTTTGTAAATATATAGTTTTGATGAAGCTAAGGCAAAGCATTTAATATGAAATGGGGGTCTGTATGAATATGAATATGAATATGAATATGCATGGGGTCTCCATCTCCAGCTGTATTAATCACCACCGTGCAACTCCATTCAAACCAATTCCTAAATTATTCACTTTTTTTTTTGTATTGTAATTTGTGGATACACCATCGAAATTACCATGACATCATAATATCATATATATCAAGGTATACAAAAAATGCTGTGTATTTAATTTATCATTGTTTAAATTGGTAACTTCTTCACACATTCATTTTGTAGAGGTGAATTTGATTTATTTTTTGTTTTCAGACGCATTTTCAATAAACCCCAGTTTCCAGAATTTATATATAACTCAAGTGATATTTGTGAAGGCCAACTCAATAAATATTTGGCTCCACTTTAATTTCATTTCTTCTTTTGTAATACCCTTGCATTTATTAAAAAAAACTATTGAAGCTGAACTATTTATAAAAGAGCCCTTAGTTTTAAGTTAGTAAACTACAAGTAACTCAATATAATATTTACTCCAAAAAAAACCTCAAATGTAATAATTCGTGTTCCTTTTTAACAAATTTTTAAAGTATTCCTTAGCAATTCATTTAACGTAACCTTTAACATTCTAAATGTTCTGTCAACATGCATGGTCCATTTTTAAAAGTTAGCATTATTTTCAGAGAAAAAAAATGTTTATATATTTATTTTAGTCCGCTACTATAAAATGATTAGACATCAATACTCAAATAAATTTAATTTAAATGTTGACAACTTGCTAACCGACTGTTTCAATGAATGTTCTCACAAAATAACCAAACATCTACTACCTTCTATTTTTCCAACCCGTGATTGGAAATCTTGATTGAAAGAAAAATAATAATAAAATTATGATGTATCTTGAAATATACTGTATTAATCTACTTAAAAGATGTTTTGCCAATGATATATATTTCTTGTGGTTAATGGAAAAATGCTTTTAGGCTTTTAGCTGAAGATAAAAATTTATGCTAGATCATTTAACGGGTCAAAATACGTTAGACGGGCTAAATATATTCAAACCCATCTCACTTGTGTCCCATGCACCCAGCGCCAGGCGCGTTGGCGCATCCTTTTTTCTTTCTTTCTTTTGGCTGCCGCTTTTCTTTCCTTTTTTTTCCCCTTTCTTTTCGTGTATACTTTGTTGCTTTTAGTTTCTTTTTGTTTTTTTTTTGTTTTCTTTAATCATTATTTTGTACGGGGTGTAATATACGAACCCACATGTTAGCGCCGGACGAGTATATTACGCGAGACGGTAGATAAAAAAATTAAGATGATTTTAAAAATTAAATTAATTTAATTTTAGAGTATATATTCATTTTTTAAAATTAATTATCGAGGGCATTGCACGAGCCCACGCGTTAGAGTCGGGTGAGTACACTACGCGAGATGCCGGATAAAAAAATAAATCAATTCAATTTAATTTTAGGGCTCACTCATTACATTTTAGCGTATATATTTATTTTAAAAAATAATTATCGAGTGCAGAGCATGAACCCACGCATTAGCGTCGGGCGAGTACACTGCGTGAGATACCGGATAATTTTTTAAAAAAAATTAATTCAATTTAATTTTAGGGTTTACTAATTTAATTTTAAGGTATATATATTTAAAAAAAAAGAATTATTGAGTGCAGTGCATGAGCCCACTTGTTAGCGTTGGGCAAGTGCATTGTGCGAGACACCGAATAAAAAAAATCAAAAAATTAAATATATATATTTATAAAAAACAAAACAAGAAGAGTTTAAAAATTGAAAAAAAAAAAAGAAAGAGAAAAGGGAGGACACCGTCAAAAAATAAAAAAGATAAAAGATAAAAGATAAAAAGAAGGGGAGCCAATTGAATGGGTTAAAAAAATTCCTCTAACGAATTGAGACCTGTCACACCGTCTTACAGCCCCTTTAGTTGAAACATGTCTAATCAATATTATTTCATCAAAAGGATAACATAAAATGTAACTAATGATTTTATTTTTTTTAGATTGTAACTATATATATATATATATATGATTAAATTGCTTTTAGGTTATTTTTTTAGAAATATATATTTCCCAAACTTAATAAGAACGGAAACGCTCTAGAAAATAGACAAACATGGCGTTGCTTTTCATCTAGATTTATTTTCTACATTTTATTTTGTAATTATATGATACGATCGAGTAGAGTTAGATGTATAATAATAGGATGAATATGACACGATCCAACTCAAAAAAAGAAGAAAGAAATGAATAGAATGTAGACGATACAGACGGCTAATCCTGATTAGCATTGCACTCACAAATCACAATCATCATTATTAGATGGAATCATTCTGCACATATAAATATCTTAGCAATAATAATAATAATAATAATAATAAGAAGAAGAAGATAAAATAAAATGGATAATTATGACTATGGATTCTCACGGCTACAATGGTAGAGATAAGATGGGCCAGGGCCCAGCTGTGATAGGCCCACTTACCAATGTTTCAACTCTTGAATACCATTGCTAGAGACTTGTATTTTATCGGGTTAATTGCACCAAAAATTTAAAAATTATTCATCGAATTATAAATTTAACGCGACTCTCACTTTTGCTTAATATAGAGCAAAATTTATTTTTACCCACTTGAATTTTTTAAAAACTAATTTTACCCATTAAATTTTAAACTTACTTACTTATTTAAATTTTAAAAGGCTTCAAACTCTTGTATCACCAAAATTCGAAAACACCACCACTCTCTCACTCTCTACATTGAAAATAACTATCTTTCATAAAAAAACTTGAAGATTTGAAGCTTGATTTTTTTGTATGAATTGTCCAAAGGAATTTTTCATTATATTTTAGAACAAATATTACACCCGCGTCGTAACACGTTATAATTTAAAGTGGTAATATTTAGTTCATAATTGGTATTTCACCTCATATCTAATTCTATATTCTAGAGTTACCCGCGTGTTGTTTGCATAGTCCATAATTGATGTCCTCCATAATTGCAGAACTATTCTTTGTGTTAAATGGTTGACTGATTATAATTTTCTTTTTTCATCAGAATTTCAAATGAGCTGGAGAACTTATAAGGTTGTTGCACATGACAAAACAAGAAGAAAAATAAATTCAATTTGAAATGTAAAATTTGCATAATTGTATAATATGTAATGTTTAGTGGGTAGGGCATACATGATAAGGATTGCGATACTTACTACATAAGACAGTAGACAAATGATATGAATATGATACTACAAAATAGAGAATGAACACAAAAAAAATGAGTTAAAATAGAAAATGTGAGCACAAAAAATTGAAGATGAAATAGCCAAATTAGAAACTAACTATTGAGAATCACAAAAATGAATACACAAATAAGATGAGTATGCAATCTTTATAGAGTTAGAAATGTTAAATAGCTCTTTATTTGAAATTTGAATTTTAAATTGGCAAGCTCATTTCGAGATATAAGTCAATAAATGCAATGAAGAAAATTTTGACACTTCAAGAACCCACCAATAGTTTAAAATATTTTAAAATATTAAAATAAACTTAAAGCCTGCAATTCAGCATGTGCAGAGTAGAAATATTAAAAATATTGCTGTTGTTCAGACTGTTCAGCAATTGCATGGACCTTGCAGATATTGACGAACAAAATGAACTAAAGTACTGTTGAGCCACTACTTCACTTTTATATATATAGTATATATGATCACATTTTACAAATTGAAAACATAAGTTCGTAAATTTGTTCTACTATTTTTGGGCATTATTACATTAATATATCAATAATAGACGGGGGATTTAATAATCAATACAGAATAAAATACTAATGGGACTGAAATTGCATTTATAGCGGTCAAAAAAGGGTGGGAGGGTCCACTTATTTATTTTGATCGTTGAGTGTGGAATTATTTTCTCACTACATAAATACATAATGAATGGAAGTACTTCTACTTCCCTGTCTACACATTGATTCATTTTTTCAATATTTCCAAAATGTGACACTTCCATTTCATTTGTATTTTTCACTATATTGGCAGAAAACTAAACAGTCGACTTTTGGAGGTTACTCAATGTCCAATCCAGAAAAAAGGCTACCTACACTCACACTCAGATATTACACCATTCGACAAAATTCGTTGTGATTACACCCATCAATCTACCTTTTTTGTTTCACACGAAATTTTGAATCACGTAACGCAGTAAATGAAATCAAAAAAACTCATAAACAACATTATTGCAAGTAGATTAATAAAAAAAAAAAAAAAAAATCACGGGCAACCACAGAGGCCAGAAACAGGATTGGATGAATCCTGATGTGCCTTCCTCCATATCAAATCTTTTATAACATTTCTGGTCCATTGGGAAAAATAGGTGTGGTTGTGTCCGATCAAGCCGTTCTTGAAGACGGACATGCAGCGACGGTCATGGTCCGGGTAGGGACAGGGGGCGCCGTGGGGGTCCCGCCAGGCGCCCTCGTGTTTCATCCCGGACCAGCTGGCGAGCCAGTGGTGCACGTACTGGCCAACGCCGGCCAGCTCCTTCCATCCCTTGGGGAACAGCTCCATGACGCTGCTGTTCCTGTCCATGAGGATCATGTTGGACAGCTGAGCCCCATGCGCAGATATGAGTATGTCTGTTGAGCTCATCAACTTCACCTGCTGACAGAAGCTGAGGTTATGTGGATAGGCCACCATGAGGCGGCACCCCTCCACCCGCCGGCACTCCTCCTCAAATATTCCGATGACGGCGGACGCATTCTTGAAGGACCTCGCCCCATCCCTCATCAACATGGTCATCCCAATCTTCAACCCCTCATCACGACCTGATCCAACTTCACAAAACATCCTGGACCTGCACCTCATCAGATCATACACCTCCATTCTCCTCTCCGTCGACATCCCACCTTCATTGTGCCTCATCACCACCGCCCGCTCGAAGCAAGCCGGAATATCATCGTCGAGGCTTTCAAAGTCTTCAATCTTCACCGGCACACCAAACGTGGCGGCCAAGAGGGTGGTCACCCACGGCGCCATGCTACTCCTAACTTCCCCCCAGTGGTACAGAATCCATCTCTCCGGCACTCCACACTGCCTCTTGATGTGCCACGCCACGAACGACATCATGGCTGACAGACCGTGCCAGATGTTGTGGTAGTCGTAGTGGTTGTACGACACGAACGTAATCCCCCTCATCAGGGTGGCGTTATGAGGCAGGGTGTCCGGCCATGCAAGAGCGTAGGAGTTCCATGAGCCGTCGTGCCTGTTGTGGCCGCGGAGGCAGAGGACTCTGTCTCCGGTGGGGAACTCCTGGTATTGGACTTCCCCTTGTTCGTGCATGTCGTACAAGGAGCTCATGAACCATGTGTGGCCTTTCATGGGCACGCCCGCATATCTCAAATCCTTGAGAGGGAGAAAAGTGACCGACTCTCTTAGCTTGGTGGCCATGGATGCTGATTCTTTGGTGACGAATGTTTCCCATGGAGAAGTGGACGAGGTCTGTAACGACTGGATTTGCCAGACCACGAGGAAGACGACGAACATGGCTATCAGGTAGACTGAGACTAGTTTGGATGACCATATGTCGCGCTTCTTCATTGCACCTTGAATTCAATATCCAACTTCCTTGCTGTTCACAATATCCAACTTCATCTAAAGATTTCAATATAGAGTTTGCAGATTTCAAGATGCTGAAAACAAGGAATTAAAGAAGAAATTGTAACTTAAGGAGCTGGAAATGCAACATTTCTTGAATTTACGGTCACCTTTATGTACAAAAAATGTGAGTCGCACATGCTATTCATCAATCTCTAGCTTTTTGCTTACTACAAGCAATCACTAAAAAACATTTTTCCTATTCTTCAGCTCCACTTCACCACTTTTACTGAATATAAAGATACTAATATTAAGATTTCAGCGAATCCATTGAATTTTTCAGAGTAGCCTTTCAAATACCAGATTGATATGTTGCAGTTCACTTGCGCTAAAATGCAAAGCTCAAAAATCTCCAAGAAACATTCAGTTATCACACAGCTTGATTTTTTCACGTTAAGTTGAGGGTAGAATATACAGAATTCCAGTACAAGCATAATTGAGGGTTACCAGATAATCATTTCTTGTTATTCGTAGGGTTAAAAAAATAAAAATTAAAACCCAGAAGTTTATGTACAAGAGAAGTTAGTTCACCAGACTTCGATCAGGACCATGAATTCTTCAACCATCAGGCATCTTGTTAGACTTGACTCGACTCGACTAGTCATAAGTTACTACCATGACCATCCCAGCTATATTCAAAACTCTGAGATGTGTACCGGCAGCAGGGTATACCTCTGGAAGGGAGACAATCAGAATGCTGTACAGAGGTTACTAGTTTTCAAGTTAGAGGAACATTCCTGTTGGATTGGCCTCGAGGGGCTGCAAATCCTGCTTCGTTTTGGCTCAGATATACGAACACGTGAAATAGCCACAGCTAGTATATCAACCAAACCACCATCTTCTCCCTCGACTACTTCACACGAATGACTAGAAGCTAAAGTTTGGGTAGAGTCATCACTGAGACTGTCATGGTATACTAACCTTTTCCTCTCCGACTCTGGCCCGTGAATACTAGTCAACTGCCTTGATGTCAATCTTATCTTTGGTTCAAGAGTTGGCGCCTTTAACAGCGGTTCAGTATAGAAAGAAATCCATGGGTGTCCTGGAGAAGAAAATATCAAGAGCATAAGTCATTTAGCCATATAAAAAGGCTAAAGTTGGCGAGAATGATTTGACAGGTTGTAGACAAACCCTCGGATGTTCCAAGACACAAACTTCCATCAATTTAGGAGTAGCTCTTACATTTGTTTCAAGTAAATTCAGGTGCATTTTTTTTTAACTCCAAGTTACAAACAACATGTGGGTAATTTGCCAAAAAGTTATATAAGATGCAAGAAACCCAAAGAAACAACGTAAGATTTCAAAGAAAAAGGGCATCCCGAATCCAGATACAATCATATCACCTACATTTTGCAGAAATTGATTTTTGAACAAGGTATTAGGTTCTACTTTCCTTAACTTTCACCAGCTAACAGTGAGTCAACATACATAATTGTGGATCAGTTTGAGAAAAATAATAGATGACCCTTATTTTCAAGAACACAAGATAAATAAAGGAAGAGATGTAGGAACAGAGTACTTGTACAGTATTGCTTGGTAGGAGTATATCACCAAACTAAAAAATGGTTAAATAGATAAATAACCCTTCAGAAGTAGCTAAGTACATTATTTAACTTGTTTTGATCATCCCAATATCTCCCATTTAAGTTTTGTCTGCTAAAATTCTAGAAGTGACGTAATAAATGACTATACTACTCTCACTTACAAAGGGAAAGGCCTAAAAAAATGCTTAATAAGGACAGTGTCTCAACCTCCCATCTCATCCTATAAATGCATGCTAGGATCCATAAGGTTAGGCCTAATAAATTGGACTATTTGGCCTAGTCCAACCTC
The DNA here is from genome assembly GCA_026008535.1 of Perilla frutescens. Classification (NCBI taxonomy): domain Eukaryota; kingdom Viridiplantae; phylum Streptophyta; class Magnoliopsida; order Lamiales; family Lamiaceae; genus Perilla; species Perilla frutescens. The sequence continues at coordinate 29,705,912 of BRKX01000011.1, read as the reverse complement.
TGTTGTCCGGTCACAAGATTACTAGCAAAATTGGTTCTTGATGACACCTATACCATATCAACATAAAAGGTCTAGTGAAACAAGGGAAGATGCATGAAAGAACAGATTCCCATATTATTTCTTAAATTTGCACTATCAAAAATAATTTCTAATTTATATAATTTCTTGGAAACAAGATTAATAAATTTTAAAAAATGCCATAACATGGGATATTAAATCATCTCTTAATAAAACAAGACACAGCAGACAACTTACTTAAAATCTGATCAGCTGTAAGCCTTGTTGAGATATTCCTTGTCAGCATCTTAGCTAGCAGATCACGAGCAGGCTGTGACACAAATTCCCAGGCGCCACCCACAAAATCTAATTTTTCTTTCTTGATAGCCTCAAACATGGTGTCTAAAGAATCACCTTGAAATGGAAGCACACCAACCAAAAGTGCATGGAGAAGGACACCAGCACTCCAAATATCCACTTTCTCTGAGTAATTACCAACCAAAACCTCAGGAGCAACATATGCAGGACTTCCAACAACACCAGTCAGGCTTTGACCTGCAGCACAAAGAAAGTAGGGTATAAGTATCAGTACATTCAGTCCAATAATTGAAGTACTACTGCAGGCATCTCCAACATGAGTTGTCATTCGTGAACAGCAAATTATAGTAATGCCATCATAATCATTTTATAGCATTTTCTCCTACTGAGTATCACCTCAGTCAAAACACAGGTAAACAGTTCTTAGTTGAATATTAAGACTTTAAATTGGTTTAAGATTGCTCTAAAGTAAGTAGTAACTAATCGACCATATGATTAAGTTGTAATCATAAGGTACATCTAGATTTCCAAGTCAGCATTAAGTTGCCCCCCTTCTACTTCCAGCTCAATGAACACTCCACTAACAATAATCTGAGTATATATGTTTAAGCCTCTGGTACATTCTGTTTCACTTCTCCCCACTTCCTGGTAAATAAACACTCAGGATGACTAGAACTTGAGTATCTTAGACTATTATCACTGGCGTATAAACTTTAGAATCAGTGATGAGTCACATAATCATGTCAGTGTCACCCAAAACAAAGAAGCAAACAAAACACATAAAAGTAACTATCTGATTAAAGAAAAGAAAATAACACAACTTCAAATCTTTTAATACAAGTCTAACACCATTACATCCAAGGGGTAATAAAAAAAGTAAATACTAAAACAAAAGATAGATACTAGATGCAATGCAATTATGAAAATGACAGAAGCATTCCATAAATTATATGCAGTTTCGACAACCCAAGCATAATAGGAAGCATATAGAAAGCAGGTATGTTGTATTACCATCTAAAATCCTCACAGCTAATCCAAAGTCCGCCAGCTTCATCTGTCCAGAGGTGCCGAGCAGGATATTCTCAGGCTTTATATCCCGGTGAACTACACCCATTTCATGACAGTATCGAACAGCTAACATCAATTCCTTAATTATATGAGCAGCCTTCTGCTCAGAGTAGAGGCCTTCCCTAGCCATCTGATCAAGCAACCGCCCCCCCGAGCAAAGTTCCATTACTAGATAAAAAAATTCAGCATCTTCATACACTGCCTTCAGAGTCACGACACCTGGATGCCCAGACAGATGCTGCATTATCTCCACCTCCCGGTGCACAATCTCCTCTCCCTTCCGCAAAGTTTTGCATGCGAACTCCTCCCCAGTTGCCTTGCTCCGACATAACACCACTGACCCAAACTTCCCTTTCCCTAAAGTTCTATCCAATTCATACTCTTGATCAATCTTCTTCTTTCTACCCAATCGTGTCGCTGTATCTATACAACCAATTTTTCTCTTAAGACCTCTACCTGAAAATTCCAAGCGAGCAGTTCCACATGCTGGGGCAGTTGCAACACCATTAACAACACTTCTTGCCGAATCAACATTATTGGAAATTGCCACTTCCTTGCACTTCTTTCTCCTCCTTGAATAATCTTCCAACGACAAATGTGACCAAAGAATTGTCAATCGAGTCTGATCGTCAATATCCTTTACGCAGTCCCCCGAGATCTCGACTCCCTTCCTCTTCTTACCCAAGCACTCCATCAAACAATCCAAAAGCACGGTCTTTCCCGAGCTTCAGAAATCATAGACAACCTAACTAAACTAATTTGTGGCTTATTTGTTTCTTAATAAACCGATGAATAACATAATCCAAGAACCAATTAGTTCGAGAAAATTATGTTCATCTGATTCTTTTAATAGCATCTGGAAAGACTCGAATTTTAGTAAATTCCTGCATTTTTGGCAGATGGGTTCATATCAGAACTAAGAATTACGAACTAAACCGAACTAATCCCAGGAATCAAAAGCAAATAGCACCGCAACAATCTCACTATAAAAGAAAAACTAACGAAAGTCACAACATTTCGTACCTTGAGATACAAAAGGTTTCTTGCATTTTCCATTGCGGCCCATCCGACGAAAATGCGAAAAAAATCCTACACAAACTTTCACCTCATATCGAAAAAATTGGTGATCAATGAAGGAGTAAAACCCTAGAAAAATCTGAAATAAACCCCTAACGGAAGAAAAATCCCGAAACGATGCAAAAAATAAAGAAGTTGAAAGGGGAATTAATTAAAACATATAAATCGCAAATATTCGGGAAGATTTCTAGCATTGATTGGGAGATTTAGAGAGAGAGAGAGAGAGAGAGAATCGGAGACAAAGAGACTTCAGCGAAGGGGAAAGGGGGATATTGGTCCAATGCGTCTTCCTACTCTGTCATACAGTTCACACTGCGCGCACGTGACCTCCAATAAAACTGCTCTTTTTTCGCGCGAATCTATTTAGATCTGGCGGTGGGGACACGCCCTCGCCATTGATATCAACGGTCAAGATCTGCTTTTACCTTTCTTTCGTTGATCTTTTTTTGGCTCACCAAACGACTTCTACTTTCATGTGGCGCTCATACTTTTATTTATTCTAGTGGTTTTTCTTTTTTAGGTTTTGGTAAATTTTATGTTTGCCACAAATAAATAAACATGTGGTATTCATTCAATATATGTAGCAAAAATGAGATATGAAAAATATTTTTTCTAACAAATTAGATAGCAAAATGTTTTTTTTTTTTTTTTGTCGTCGAAGGTAACCCGCGGCCGCTACCGAGATGTTTAAATGTGATAAGATGTGTTAATGTATTCATATTGTTATCAAGATTCGTAGACAAATATTTTATTATTTTGTTTTGAGTGCTTTAACATTTCTCATTTATTAGACCTACTATCTAGCAATTTCCTAAAACAATATAATAACTACGAAGTGGACTTGCGCACAACAGCAGTTATTTCCGCCTATTTCAGGCGGTCACGTGGCTCCACGCGGGCGTGCCATGTGACACATGGTATTTTTTATTGTAGTTGGAATGATGATATTATTAATTTCAGGTTGATACCTTTCTTTATCGTACTTGATACTTTTTTGCTTACCACATGGTACTTTTTATTTTACCGAACTCGTGTTTTGCTTTCCTTTGCAAATTCTTGGAATGATCATTGTTTTAAATTAATCTCAACACATATAATATAAAAACTGAAAAAAAAATCAGAATTTGAATTAAATAAACTTATATAAAATAACTAGCAGACCCTTACTTTTTAATGATATAGATGGTACTTTTCGAATGTTTTGTGATACTTTTTAATAGGAAGGTTGGTACTTACTTTGGACAGTTTTTTTTTATGGGTTGACCCAGTCAAAGCGGGTTGACTGGGTCAAAAGCGAGTTTGACTGACCCGTCTCATATATTGTTATTTGCATCATGATGCATGCAAGTGTTTGTCAGTAACTACTATTTGTGTTTCTATCAATTTGTTATATTGATCGAATCTATTTAATTTTATTTAGAGGGTGGACATAAAATTTCTTTCTGTGACAATGGTAATTAACCTGCATCTGTTACTAAATTCGTTCACTTGCAATGACATGTAAATCATATAGAAAAAGATGAATCCTACCACCAATATCACTAGATGTGAATATGTCACATCTGTCCTGTCAAGTGTAGTTTAACTTTTTGTTAATTTTTTTTTTTTTTGTGTGATGTTTGGTACGTTGAGTGATTTATTTGGGTTTTCTAATCATAGATGAAGCAAGCACTTTTAAATGAATGTAAAAGGTGTATTAGTTTTAAATGTTAATTTTGTTTGAAGTCTTCATGGACATGATTTTATTAGTACGGAAGGACATTTTGTGCATTCAAGTATTAGTGAGCGAGCGATTCAACACGTGCCAAAACGAATTGAAGATTTATATTTTTATTAAGTTTTGTGGTTTTGGACTTTTGGTGTACATTAAGTGGAGGAATCTAATTGAAGATTTTCGTTTCAATTTCCTTTCGTGCAATAAAAAAATATATAATGTATAATATGAAAGTTTTTTTAATGGCTAAAGGAATAATATTTTCTAACTTTCCTACATGTTTCTTAATTTATACTAATTACTAAGCATAATAAATTGTCGTAAAACACACCACAACAATAAAAAAAAAAAGCTAAGTATTTAATATGTGTGCGATGCACGGAAGAATAGCTAGTTTTTATTAAAATAAAAGGTTAAGAATTCCCTCAAAAAAATGTTCAAGAATATGATAAAAACAACATATAAGAACTCAGTCAACTTGTCATGAGAGAATACAAAATACGATCTAAGAATTTTTATTTCAAAATCCACGTATTTATTGCCAAAATTAGTAACGGACACAATATATGCAATATTGCAATTTAATTGCATATATCAGTTAAAAAATTATCCCAAAAATAATTAAGACTAAGATCTCTCGATGAGACAGAATGGAATCTCCTCAATACCATAGATTGGGTGTGTAAGTAAAAAAGAAAAAAAAAATGTGATTTGATGTCGTACCTCATGTGGCATTTTATTTTAGTGTGCCAGGCCAAGGAAAGAATAATATTTTCGCATTAAATAGAGTAAAAATATGTAATTTAAGTTATTATTTAATGTTACAGAATTTTTTAGCTCATAATTTAATTGTGAATTGTGATTAACACACGCCATTTACGTGAATGGACTAATTAAATATTAATTTTCATACTATCATATAAATCCACAATAATATTAATTTATTCACATGCACGTGCACGATAAATACTTAAATTAAATTCAACTAATTATACCCGAAAAGTATCCTTTCAACAGAGAACTGAATAATATAAAGACATGAAAACCACGTCAAAATAAATAATATATGAGTATATATTTGTCGTCAGATGAAAGATATATAAGTTAATGCGCTATTTTGTCACCTTTTTATTTAAATCCAATGACTAATGAAATGTCATTATCCGAAAAGTGAAAATCATGAATTTTTGCTTATATATACATATATATATAAGTCCATTAAATTAGACAATCAAGTGATAGATTAATTAGGAAGTTGACAATGTATTGCTCAAATGGTAAGAAAAAGAAATTGATGAGTTCTCACTTCTCACTAGCTCGTTGAGTGCGCTGGTAACTTTTTCAACTAAATATAGGTACGAATACCAAGGAGTTTCAATTAATGTGTCGATTATTCATCGGAATTAATTTTCTTATAAATAGATTTTAATTTATTTGTTTAGAGTGACAAGGAAAATTCGCAATGTAACAAGCAAGAAAGAAAAAAAAAGAGTAATGAAATATCTATTTGGCAATTCAAATTTCACAAGGAATGTGTAAGTAAACAAGTATTTGTCTATCTGATAGGGTAGACTGTTGAGGTACCATTTCAAAAAAGTATGAAAAATGTAACAAATTTTTTATTATTTTACCAAAATATCATTTACAAATAATTATAGGAAGTGTATCATGGGGAAATATATATATATATATATATATATATATATTATTTTTAAAATTCATGCATGCTATACATATAAGATAATAGAAACTTAAATAAAAATATTATAAAGTATAAAATCAATAATAGAAAGTATAAGATTATAATATGTAGTACAAAACAATTGTATTAATTTATAATTTGTATACTAAAAGTAGGTAGCGGAACATAAGCCGTTAAATTCGTTAGTATGAATATGATATCGAGGGGGAATTCTATGCCGCACCCACATGTAGTGTGTCATGTGCCAAAGTGTCACATTAGGTCTATAATAGATGCGGCATAAAATTTCCCGATATCGAGAAGTGAGAGAGAAAATAGCGGATGGAAGCCTTAAAAATTTGGTTGTAGAGTTTTAGCAATTAAGAATGGAAATAATTAAAAAGGTAGGTAGCGAAAGTAGTAAGCAACCGTATAGTAGGTGATGAAGCTACCGAGAAAGTCTACCCTACCTGTAGAGTACTACTTAAAGTGCCCTCATAGTTTTATTGAAAAACATAATACGAGATGTAATGTATTTTTAGGATTTGATGTATTTTATTTATTTATTTATTTTATAATGAAAACTATTTCTGTTGACTATTGATTTTATTTATCAACATCATCATGTGTTGGGTATTGGAAAATGGTCTTTCAACCAAGTGTGATTTTATTATTTGTATCATTGTGCTTTATTATTATTTTTTGTAATGAATTCATTTATTATGTTCAATTTTCTGTAGTAACATATATGTATGTATACAAATCTTTACTATTCTCAATATTCCGCTTAATTTTATATTTCGATTTTCATGGTTTATGTATTTTCACAATGCTTGATGATAGCAATTAATGTATAATTAATTGTATCTATTTTGAATTTGAGCTCTACTATAATATTTTTTTAGTAATATTTCCATTCATATTTCAAATAGCATATGGATGGTCAACATGATAATAAAATTTCCAAGTTTTTTTTAAATAAGAGGGGTACATCATTATATTGTATTTAAAATATTTATCATAAAATTTATAATAAATGTTCATATGACCACTTCATTTATATATTACATTTGTATCATAACTCACATAACTACTTATCGCAATGTGAAGCTTAAACATTTATAAATTATGATAAATTTCCATGATCAATGATAGGTGAAAATTTGTAATGATTTTCCATTTCAAACATTTTAATTAATATATTCAAAAGGTGCAATATATTATTTTGCTAAACAAATAACTTTTGAAAAATGTACAAACATAAAATTTAAGTATTATACTTTGCATTCATTTTTTTATTTACTATTTTACCAATATATTAAATAAATATGAAAATAACAAATTACAGCTACAATAAAAAGAACCTTGAATTTTATGCAGTAAATGATAAAATATATTAATTTAAGATATTTAAATTTTAAAATTATTTCAAGATATATTTGGTTTTTTTATAAAAATAAAAAAAATTAAAAATATATTTTTTTTTTTGTGACGAGGGTGTCTGCAGTCACTACCAAGATGTGCACTAGGTAAATCTCACTTTTGTGTAATATCTCGTAAACCATAACGAAAAAAGGTAAATCGCACTTGGGAAATGAGGTGCGACAGCCGACAGCAAAAAGGGAACAATAGGTTTTAGATATGAAACATCTCCATTTTACATAGAGGTCTATACAGTTTGAGTGTTGTGGAGAGGATCAATAAAAAATATCTTTAAGAGCTCCAGTACTTTATTTAAATGTTTTCATTATATTTCTTTCATATTTATAATTTATAATAAAAAAATAAGTGTATATGTCTTATCCGGCACGTTTGGTCAATGTAGTTAAAATTAAAATTAAAAGGTTTTTTTTTTTTTTTTTTTTAATTTGGTCACACTTTCTGTGTGGGGGGAGGGCCGTTAAAGAGAGCTAGTACTAATCCTATTTATCAAAAGACGATTCACACGCTATTAATTAATTCTGATCGAATTAAGAAGAAAAAAAATAAAGTTATCAATTGAGAATTAATTGTGATGGATGATGGGTATATTTTTGGATATTGTTTTGCCGCTTCGTTGTTAGGGTTCGTTTTGCTCTACAATTACTTGCAGTTGCCGATGGCCCGAAAACATGATCAATGCATTAAAAGTAGTAGTGCATCCTCCGCCTCCGCCTCCGCTGGTGGTGCTGACATTATCATTGTCGGCGCGGGGGTTGCAGGGGCGGCGCTCGCTTATACCCTCGGCAAGGTAGGGATCCTAGACTTTTTTTTTTGCCAAAACTTAATTTAATTTGGTATAATCCAAACTAAATTTCACTAACCATTAATGCATATATATGATGCAAATTGTTACTTCAAGCATCACGTGTGTGCATGTGTGCAGATAAATACTAATTTTGGTTAGCATTCACCTTATAATTTTCTATTACTGCATATATCTAATTAATGATGTCGATCGATCCATCGTGTTTCGTTATAGACAGGGCCGATCCTAATGATGTAATGGCCTGAGTCGAGATGAAAAATGAGGTCCTATTTTCGTCTTATAATATATTTGAATTTAAAATTACAAGTAAAAAAATATTATTTTTTCATCTTATAATATGTTTAGATTTAGGATTACAAATTAAAAAAAAATAAGTGGTTTTGTTAGCGGATCATAGAAAGCAATTAAGATTTATATTTAGAATTTAAAAAAGAATTGGTAAAATAATTTACATTTAAAAGGAAAAAAAGGGGTAAAAATTTAGATTTAGGATTTAACAAGAAAAAATTGGTAAAAATGCTGCCCTTTCGATAAAGATTTAGATTTAAGATTTTTAAAAAAACTAGTAAAAAATTTGGATTTAGGATTCGAAAAGAAAAAAAACTAATAAAAGAAAAAAATTGTTAAAAAATTTAGATTTAAGATTTAAAAAATATATATATTGAATTTGGTGAAACTTGCCGAGAGAAAAAGGAAAAAAAAAGGATAGAAAGAAAAAATAAGGCTATGATTTAATTATTTAAAAAGAAAGGAGAAAGAGTGCTGATTTTTAAAATTAAAAAATAAAAAAATAAAATGAAAGAAGATTGAATTTTTTGTAGTTATGAGTGCTGATATTTAATTATTTAATGCAGATATGCACATGCATTAATTAATTAGATAAGAAGATAATTTTTTTGTAGTTATGAAAAATTAAATTAAATTAAATTTTAGGAACTAAATGAAAATTCATATTAGAAAGATTGAATTGGAATATTTCAAATGACACAATGTTATATATAACAATGTATAATTCTCCAGGATTAAAGAACATTTGATTTCTTTGAATATATGACATGTATTAAAAATATAATTATTTAATTATTTTAGATGATGAAATTGAAATATAATAATAATAATAATAATAATAATAATAATAATAAATTATTATTATTATTATTATTATTATTATTATTATTGTAGTACAACACACATAGAAACTGTTTGTAGGCGACAAATGTAGAGTACTTCCACCTATGCATAAAAAAATAAAATAAAAATATTACATATCTCAAATTTTTAAGTAGAAAAACTAATAAATAAGATTGTAAAAATTTGTTAAAATATAACAATTGTAATAAAACCATTGTGAAAAATGGAAAAAATCGAAAATTTACAACATAAATGTCACTACTCTTATCTACTAACTCAAAAATATTGCCTATTATACAAAAAATTATTGTCTAAAATATAATTGTTAAATTATGAGATAAATAAAATGATTTTAATTTAGTCTATTAATTATAATCAGTCTTGCAGAATGTGGTCTAGTCCTAGGCGCCACCCTCTTGTAGCAAAACTTATGTAATCAGTGCTCTTGTGCGGATGGTCCGCCTAGATGGAATTGTTCTAGGCAGTCGAATTTCACTTTTTTTAAATATTTTTTAATATATTAATTATTAAAAAAATATTTTTTAATATATTAATTATCTTTCGAATTTAGTTTCATTTGAACTTTGAATATATTAATTATGGTTGTTTTATTTTGAATTTTAAATGATTTAAACTTTAATTGATATTATTTGGAATGTTAAGATTTGTGAATTTATACATGAAATATTTTTATATTTATTAAAAAATATATAAAATAATAAAATAAAAAAATCATCTAGAATTCGCCTAGGCCTTGTCTAGTAGCGCCTAGCGCTTGTGCAACCTTGATTATAATTGATTATTAGATGATAAGTAATGAATTGATTATAGGATGGACGTGGGGTTCATGTGATTGAAAGAGAGTTGAGAGAGCCAGACCGTATCGTGGGGGAACATCTTCAGCCTGGTGGGTATTTGAAACTGATTGAGTTAGGGCTTGAAGATTGTTTGAGAGATATCGATGCTCAACCTGTTCATGGGTATGCCATTTACAAGGAGGGTAAACATACCAACTTATCTTATCCTCTTCACAACTTCCACTCCGATGTCTCCGGCAGATGCTTCCACAACGGCCGTTTCATCCACAGGATGAGACAAAAGGCTGCAACTCTTTCAAAGTTTGTATATATTTATTAATTTCAATATTCGTCTTACTAGCTACTTATAATTAAGTTTAACCTACCTAACTACTTTTACAGTGTGAGGCTTGAACAAGGCACGGTGACTTCCTTGATTGAAGAAGAAGGAACTATTAAAGGTGTCCAGTATAAGACGGACAAGGGGGAACAGATAGCTGTTTATGCTCCTCTCACCCTTGTTTGTGATGGCTGTTTTTCAAACTTGAGGCGATCTCTCTCTTCTCCCCAGGTTCAACTACTTTTTAGATAATTATATATAGCTAGGATGATCGTGAAAAGTTGCTAGCTAGCGTGTAATTTGCTTTACATGATGATGATGATCAGGTGGAGAACATGTCTTTCTTTGTGGGCCTTGTCTTAGAAAACTGTGATCTCCCACATGCAAATTATGGACATGTTGTTCTTGGAGATCCTTCACCTATTCTCTTTTATCAAATCAGCAGCACAGAGATACGATGTTTTGTCGACATCCACCGACACAAGCTACCATCCATTTCCAATGGTGAAATGGCTCATTATTTGAAAACTGTGGTGGCTCCTCAGGTGCCTACCTACTTGCTCTTCTTTCTTCTTCCTTTTCTTCTATTCTATATATATTCTTGAAATTTATCAACATGCAATTAAATTACAGATTCCACCTCAGCTGCATGATTCATTCATAGCTGCAATCAAGAAAGGGAAAATAAGGAGCATGCCAAACAGAAGCATGCCATCAAGGCCTCGTCCCACTCCTGGCACAATGTTGTTGGGGGATGCACTCAACACGCGCCACCCTTTAACTGGTGGAGGAATGACTGTGGCCCTATCCGATGTTGTTATCTTCCGAGATCTTCTTAGGCCTATTCATGATCTACACGATGCATCTGCAGTCTGCAACTATCTTCAATCCTTTTATACTCTAAGAAAGGTAGGTGATTAACTAGTATGGATTGAATATATAGCTAGTGAGTAGTGAACTGTGAAAGTGAATTATTAATTGATGATTTGCAGCCAATGGCATCTACCATCAACATATCGGCCGGATTAGTGTACAAAGTTTTCGGTGCATCAAGTGATATTCCAGCAATGAAGGAAATACGGCAAGCTTGTTTTGACTACCTCAGCCTTGGCGGCATTTTCTCAGACACCTCTCTCTCTCTGGTTTCTGGCTTAAACCCGCGCCCTTTATGCCTCTTTCTCAACTTTTCCTCCGTCGCTCTCTTTGCAATTGCCCGTTTACTGCTTCCATTTCCTTCACCGCAAAAGATCTGCTTGGTAGCCAGATTGCTTTTCGTGAGTAACCTTCATCATTATCATATCAATTTTTACCAAGTTTTGATCGATCAGCTCTTAACAAATTAATTGAAGTCCTTTTTTTTTCTGAATTTACTTAATCACAGGGTGCATTTGGAATTATTTTCCGAATTATAAAAGCAGAAGGCGTTAGTCAAATGCTCTTCCCTGCTACACTGTGCCAGCCTACTACAGAGCAGCCCCCTGACTGTTAATTAGAATGCAAAGCAAAATGATAGTGTTCATTTATTTACATAAGCATTCTTTCTCACTAAAAATAAGGCAGAAAAATATTCAATTGCAAGATTACATTGTAAATCATCTACTAAATCTTACTAGGAATAAATTTTCCATCAAACTTGTGTCATACTATATGACTAATTGGGAATAAATTTGTTCACCTTTTATACACCTTTCTCTTAATCGGATTAATGTTTGAAATAAAAAAACTGAAGAAAATTGAAGCATGAACGGAAGAATACATGGAAGATATGAGAAACTTTAATTATCGATGATGAAATAGAAATTGTATTTGTGCAGAACACATCTCCTTGAGAATTTAAGGCTGTTTGATTTGAACATTTAAGATTTTCTTTACTTGTTTAAAGAGGATGAATATATATATTTATCACAACAGGTGAAATTAAAACAAGCACATCACAAACACCGCAATTGCATGCAACTACAAAAAACTCTAACCAATCCAACAAAACCATCATTGCTCAATTTTCATTCAAGTAATAATTTGTACATGAATGAGAGATGATAATTATGAATAACATTAATGAGCTGACTGAGCCAAGCAGAAAAGAATAAATGAGATGTGATTGAAAAAGAGTTCGAACTGCTAAAAAGAACTATAGCAATTCATCAAAATCCATAATTAATACGTTGATATATATACATTATATGGTTATTAATTGAATACTAAAAAATTATATAAAATCCGATAAATCCTAAATAACAAGTGTAAAATTAAACCAAAACATGATATATTGAAATCAAAGAAAAAGGTTAAAAAAACAAGGCTGTACTAGGGAATACAGCACGAAACGTGCAATAGACGACTTCATATGCAATAATTATGAACAAGGGGTGGGGGGAATATGCTTTAATTTCGCATGCCTCGAGCCGTTAGAGCTGGTTCAATTGTGCTTCTGGCCTATTTATAGGCGGCAGCGCCAGCGCCATAGAAAACTGAAAAAACTTCACACGAGCATTACGAAATTAAGAAGAAAAAATTAAGCTCGAGAATGGTGATTAGGAATGGGTTTATTTTATATGGATGTTTTGGCGCTTCGGCTTCGTTTTGGTTTACAAATATTACTTGCGGAGAACTAAGACGGCCGGAAAACCTGATGAATGCATTAAGAGCAGTACTTCCGGCGGAGATGCTGACGACATTATCATTGTCGGCGCCGGGGTTGCGGGGGCGGCGCTGGCCTATACCCTCGGCAAGGTACGTAGCTAGGGAGCTTTTCATTTTCATTTTTGTTATATCAAAATTATGTGTTCACTAAATTTCATTATTGCATGTGCAAACCACGTGCATGTACACTAATTTTGGATATCATTTATATTTAACTTTTCTGTTGTCTACTATATTTATAAGATATTTTCTTTTACATGATTGTAGGATGGACGTCGTGTTCATGCGATTGAAAGAGACTTGACTAAGCCTCATCGTATTGTTGGTGAACATCTCTTGCCTGCCGGTTATTTGAACTTGATTGAATTAGGCCTTCAAGGTACATCATCATCATTATTATCATTATCATCATCATCTATTGTTTTATTATAAAGTAAAAAAATTTAATCACAAAGTCTTATATAAGACCTTGTTTCATAAAATCAAACAGTCACTCAGGCTGGTGGCCACGCGGGTCAGTCTGTCCCGCCAACTAAAAAAAAAATCATCATAAAAATATCACTTGTAACACTAAAATGTATCGCTCGCTTATACATTAAAACATATCACGCTTGGCCTTAAAAGTACCATGTCCACTACTTGTCTTATATGAGTTTATTTAATTCAAATTATGATTTATTCTATCCCAATTAATATTTAGAGTGTAGGGGGTTGTGATTTATTTTTTTTATATTTTTAGGGTTTGGTGGGTTTTAGAAATTTTTAAGGTCTTTTTAGGAATTTTTAGGGATTTTTTAGTTTATTAATCAAAATTAAGGCTTATATTTAATTTGAAAAAAAAAATATCGAGCACAGTGCACGAGCCACACGTTAGTGTCGGATGATGGGGTGAGTGCACTGCGCTAATTGTCAGATAAAAAAACATATTAATTCATTTTAATTTTAGGGTTCATTAATTCCATCTTAAAATATATATATTATTTATCTAAAAAATATTAATTATCGAGTGCAGTGTATGAGTCCACACATTAATATCAGGCGAGTGCACTACGTGAATCATCAGATTAAAAAATTATATTAATTCACTTTACTTTCGAGATATATATTTTTTAAGGATAAAACTAAAAAGAAAAATCAGGAAAAAAAAAAGAGGGCGGGTGCATGGACAACCTCACTTGCCCGTCTAATGTTATTTTGAGTGCATCACGTTGTTGGAAATTACACGGGTTCGAAATAATTTTGGGTCGAATAAAATTTATCTTTTCGATCAAATTGAACGGGTACAGAAACGGTATATATCAGAAAACAGATCGTAATATAAAAATATAATATCCATACAAATTAAATTTATTTAATACCAAAGAAGAGATAAAGAAAATATTTTTTTCTTAAATCTCCTTGGTTTTCTTTGTTCAACCTTTGATCCTTCCTTTGAATGGTAGTGAGTGAGCACCGAAATAAATCTATTAAGTTTCTAACTTAATTTTTCTACGATTATTTCAACATATGAAATTGTAACTTAAGTGGATAAGAAAAATAGAATAATAATTATCTCAAATAAATATTAATTATTACTAATATATAAATAATATCTATGAATTACATTTAATTCCTGGCGGGTCAACTTGTGCAATATTATAAATTCCCGAAATTAATTAATATTTACACATAAGCCCAAATCTTATGAAAATTTATTTTTCATAACACTTTAGGAACTTAAATATTATTATTAATCTGTCAATAATATAGGAAGACGAACCGGAGACCATGGACCTAAATCAAGAGCTCCAATAAATTGAATAAATAATTAAATTCTTTAATTAATTTATTTGACTTATTAATTTCGATATTAGTCCACTAGAAATTCATAATTGCACTCTCTTTAATTATATAACATATTTACTCTATGAATTCAAGCAGTCCATTGATTTAATAATTTCATATGAATTAATCCTCCATAAACAATTCATAATTGAAGACATGTAATAGCCGTTAACCTCTTCAATTATTTCTTTTCCTCATTTACAATTAATTCACTAGTGAGCGATTGATTTATAAACGATACCTTAAACCATTCAGTTCCATAATTAACAAATGAGATAATTATCTTTCTGCTTTTCAAAAGAATAAATGGAATCCATATCTATAAATTACATTCCCATCCATTTAATCGAAATGTTAATCTAAAATGCAAGTTTAGAGAATGTTTGCAAATAAATTTTAACGAGCAATTCAAGAATCACATTGAACTTAATTTAGTATTCCTTTAAATGCTCATCTTGTGATTTAATTTAGTATTCCTTTCTTTTAACGGAATTTTAAGGAATAATTAAACTAAATCGGTTCAAGTCATATATGATCATATCATATATAAATGCTCCAAACTGGATGTCTCAACATTAATGGTTTGGATAAAAATGGTCACATTTATAATGTCATCGGACTGCATTAGTGACATTTTAATTAAAGATCCAATACTTTAATTACATTTGTCACAAACTTAATTCATTTTCCATAATCTTAATTACATTGTATATAACACTTATAAAATAAGATTATGGTAACATGAAATAAACTAGAGATTTTTCCGTGATGTAAAATAAACGCATACAATATTAGTTCGAAAATAAATAGCGATATTATAAATAATATAAAAATAATTTACAATTGCTTTAAGGGCGAAATCCCCAATACACGTCTGATGAGAGACTAGCCCAAATTAAATTCCTACTAGCTGGATTTCATGTAATTAGTTAAGCTCCCTATTTAATTATGAGTGCATGCAGATTGTTTGAGAGAGATCGATGTCTAGACGGATAAATTTTAATGGCTAATTAAATTATGCCATGCAAAATAATTAAATATCAAATTACATCATTTATTTATATTTTAGGAGTTTAATTAAATTAATTCCTAAATGAAATAAATAGATATTGATATTTAATAGATGGAGATAAATATTTAAATATCAAAGTATATCATTTATTTATATTTTTGGGATTTACATGAATTAATTCCTAAATTAAATAAATAAATATTGATATTTAAATATGTGGATAATCTCGACCAATCAGGACACGACACGTGTCAAATCTGTGCAAAAATCAATGATTTGATAAAGATAAGTCCAAAATATTGAGGAGCCAATCAAATCGTGCCACCTCAGCCCTAAATCTCCGAATTTCTCTCTCCTTACACCTATAAATAGAGGCCATATGGAGAATGAAAATCACACCAGAATTCGTTTGAAGAGTTCAAGAATTTGAAGAAGAAGTTCCACAAGTGAAGTTCTCTCAGATATTCGAGGCGTTCTTGCGGCATTCAAATGCGTTCTTCACCAAAGTCATCCCGAAGACGGCGTTTGATCCACAAGCGAGACGGTTTAAAACGTTCTGTCCCAAATTCAAGCGGTATTCAACGGCGTTCTTCACCAAAATCATCTCGAAGACGGCGTTTGATCCACCAGCAAGACAGTAAAGCGTTCTACACCTAATTCAACCCAAAAGATCGGCGTTTGATCCGGAAACAAGGCATCGACCCTCCGAATTAACGTTGTCAAAAATAAAAAACTAAGTCAAAGAAGATCGAGGAAATAAATCTTCCCCAAAAACTTCGAAGATTGTTTAAAGATCGTTCATAGAGTGATTAATCAGAGGAGAAATAGAGATTGGATCCGAAAATACAAACTTGATCCGAAAATATTTCATTTGTACACTGTTTTGTGTTTTATTAAATTAAATACAAAAATTTGTGTTACAAATTTTGGCACACCCAGTGGGACCATCTCTACCTCTCATCTTTTTACTCTACCAAATTCGTGAACGATGTCTGCTCAAAGTAGTGCAATGAAAACAAAATCTTCAACTGCACCTACTTCAAAAACCTCAACTACTGAAAAGAGTGCGATGAAAACAAAAATTTCATCCACGGCTGTTCCAGATAGCTCTTTAAAAAGTGTTGGTGTCATTACACGGAAAATGGCTAAACAAGCAAGAGAGACTGCTCAGTCAATTAATCCTGTAGAAAAGGAACTACAGCTTGTTGACAAGAATAAGAAAAGTGATGAAGCAGAGACTGGTGCTGCACCATCGAACACTCATTCATCTGTAAGTTACCCACTTGAGGAGTCTGTCATGATGGCAGATGGATCGACTACTGAGGGAAAGAAGTCATAAGTTAAGAGAATCATGAAGAAAATGGTGAAAATAATGGCGACGAAATACCTGAGAAGCCGGAAATGAATGATGATGCAAAATCATCTGCTAAAGAGTTGAATGTTTCAATTGATGGTTCTATTCCAATCAACCAACTCAAGGAGTTCATTGAAGGAACCATAAAAGATAGGTTCGGTGAAAGTTCTAAGTCAATGGCGGTCTATTCTAAGCCTTACACTCGAAGGATCGATAGCTTGAAGATGCCTGTAGGTTATCAACCCCCAAAGTTTCAACAGTTCGATGGAAAGGGCAATCCAAGACAACATGTAGCCCATTTTGTTGAAACATGTAATAATGCCGGAACCTATGGAGATTATTTGGTCAAACAGTTTGTTCGCTCGCTGAAAGGAAATGCATTCGACTGGTATACAGACTTGGAGCCTAACTCAATTGACAAATGGGAGCAACTCGAGCATGAGTTTCTCAATCGCTTTTACAGTACCAGAAGAACAGTCAGTATGGTGGAACTCACAAGTTCTCGCCAATGGAAAGAAGAGCCTGTGATTGATTATATCAATCGGTGGAGAAATCTTTGTCTCAACTGCAAAGATCGTTTGTCTGAAGCATCTGCCATAGAAATGTGTATTCAAGGAATGCATTGGGGCCTCCAATACATCCTGCGAGGAATTCAACCAAGAACTTTTGAAGAACTAGCTACCAGAGCTCATGACATGGAGCTAAGTATGGCAGCAAGCGGAATTGATGGACCACCAATGCAACAACCTCGCAAGTTCAAAGAAAGGCAAGATTTCAAGAGGAGTGCCAAGTCCTTCGACAAAGCACCAAAGAAAGAGTCTATGGCAACAAAAGCGACACCCGTCAAGTTCATCAGAAAGGATGCTGACAAAGATACAAAGCAGAATGATCAGCAAGAAAAGAAGATGACTCTGAAAGAGATGCAACAAAAACAATATCCATTCCTGGATTCAGATGTCTCGGGGATTTTCGATGACTTACTCAAAGAAGAACTCATTGAATTGCCAGAAATGAAGCGTCCCAACGAAGCAGGGAGAACTGATGACCCGAAGTACTGCAGATATCATCGATTGGTTGGACATGCCATTCATGACTGCTTCATATTCAAAGATAAGATCATGCAACTAGCTCGTCAAGGGAAAATATCACTTGAAGAAGATGATGCCACTGCAAATATTATCATCAGTGAGTCTAGTAATGTTGTGAATGATGAAGAAGATGATAAACAAGAGACTCATGTGGCTGATAATGACTGCATATCTGCAATAACATTCACCGATGAAGATTTGCAGCTTGGATCTGATCCTCACAATAGGCCTTTGTTCATGAATGGCTATGCATGTGAAAAATGAATCAATAGAATACTTATTGATGGAGGATCTGCAGTAAATATCTTGCCTTTGAGAACATTGAAAGAATTCGAAATTTCTACGGAGGATCTTTCAGGTAGCCGGTTGATGATTCAAGGATTCAACCATGAAGGACAAAGAGCTCTTGGTGCCATAAGGTTGGATTTACTAATGGATGATATGCAATCAACCGCAATGTTCCATGTGATTGATGCCAAAACTTCATATAACATGCTCCTTGGACGACCATGGCTACATGAGAATGGAGTTATCCCCTCAACATGGCATCAATGCTTCAAGTATTGTCGAGATGGAGTTGTAAAGACAGTAGTTGGTGACCACAAGCCTTTTACGGAAGCTGAATCATACTTTGCTGACTCAAAGTACTATTTATCTAACACAAAGGCAACAAAGGGGGCAGAAGTTCATCAGAAAAAACTTGGAAGTGGCCAAAAGATTAAGAAAGAAGCATCTGGAACAGAATCGTTGGAAAGACTTACCATGCCTCTCACCAAAATTGATGCAAAGATGCCTATCCCACCACCACTCAAAGGATTCATTCGACCAACACAAGGCGGTGCTATTGAACATGGAGAAAGTATTAATGGTGATGCCACTCAGCATTTCGGCCCAAAAGCATTTAAACTTCTTGTTAAAGCTGGATATAGTCCGCAAGAAAGCCCTGTGATGAAGTCCCATCCAAAAGTTGTAGATCAACAGAACTATGGACTTAATGCCACACAAAGAATGTTGAAGAAGAACGGCCATGATGTTCCAAGCACTAAGGCAGGTTTGGGATTCGTTCCACAAAATCTCATTCGCATCACCATCAAAAGGGCTACAACAAACCATGTCTTTGAAGGAGAATTTTCGTCAACAGAAGATGCAGTTGGCAAATACGAAAAGAAAACTCCAAGAACATCTGTTTTCAAGAGACTTGGTAAGTCTCCGAGGGTGTCTGTCTTTAAAAGGCTTGGTAGAAAATGTGGCGGCAAGATCACAAAAGTTGAAAGAGCAGATGGATTTTATAAGCCTCGGGTAACTCAAAAGGTGAGGAGTTTGATCCCTTCCCGTATGAAGAGATGCACTACATTAACTGTGTCATATGGAAGAGAACTGAAAGCCAAGATGAAGACTGTCATCTTTACACAACACATTGAAGAGGAAGACGACAGAGAAAGTGTAGCTTCATCTTACTATGCTGCCAGTGGTGTTCAAAACGCAATCCCTCGTGATGTTCAAAATCAGTTGCATCGAGACATCTCCCGCCTGGTTAGAAGGGGTGTGATCAAGACAAATAATGTGGCACACATAATTTTTGACTGCTGATGAAGAATGCTCATATATTGAACTGCTAAAAGAGTTCAAAGATGTATTCGCTTGGTCATACAAAGAGATGCCTGGATTAAATCCAAAAATAGTTGTACATCATCTAGCAGTGAAGAAGGAGATACGGCCTATCAAGCAAGCCCAACGGCGGTTTCGTCCAGACTTGATCCCACTCATTGAAGCTGAAGTAAACAAACTCATTGAAGTTGGATTCATCAGAGAAGTTAAATATCCGACTTGGATATCCAGCATCGTCCCTGTGAGAAAGAAAAATGGGCAAATTTGAGTTTGTGTTGATTTCAGAGATTTAAATGAAGCATGCCCAAAAGACGACTTTCCATTGCCGATCACCGAACTGATGATCGATGCTACCACTGGACATGAAGCACTGTCTTTCATGGATGGATCTTCTGGTTATAACCAAATTCGTATGTCTCCAGAAGATGAAGAGCTCACAATATTTCGTACCCCTAAAGGGATTTACTGCTACACAGTCATGCCATTTGGATTGAAGAATGCTGGTGCTACTTATCAAAGGGCTATGCAGAAGATATTTGATGATATACTCCACAAAAACATTGAATGTTATGTAGATGATGTGGTGGTAAAGTCAAGACGATGAAGTGATCATTTGGGAGACTTAAAGATGATCTTTGAGCGACTCAGAAAGTATCAACTAAAGATGAATCCCCTAAAATGCGCATTTGGTGTAAAGTCTGGAAAATTCCTTGGTTTCATTGTACGTCACCAAGGAATAGAAATTGAACAAGCCAAGATTGACGCAATAATGAAGATGTCCGAGCCTCGTAACCTTCATGAGTTAAAGAGTCTACAAGGAAAGTTGGCATATCTCCGAAGATTTATCTCAAATCTAGCTGGTCGGTGTCAACCATTCAGCCGGATCATGAAAAAGGGTGTGCCATTCAAATGGGATGAGTCGTGCAGTAATGCTTTTAAAAGCATTAAAGACTATCTTATAAAATCTCCTGTGTTGGTGGCACCAGTGATAGGTCGCCCGTTGATTTTATACGTCGCTGCTCAAGAGAGATCCATGGGGGCATTACTAGCCCAAGAAAATGAGAACGACAAAGAGAGTGCTCTATACTATCTCAGTAGAATGATGACGCCAAATGAATTGAAGTACTCTCCAATTGAGAAGTTATGTTTAGCTTTGATATTCTCCATCCAGAAATTAAAACATTACTTCCAAGCTCATACTGTCCGCCTCATCTCTAAAGCAAATCCCTTGAAGTATGTAATGTCGAGACCCGTTCTGTCAGATAGGCTTGCACGGTGGTATCTTCAACTGCAACAGTTTGAGATCACATACATTCCTCAAAAGGCTGTGAAGGGACAAGTTCTGGCGGATTTTCTAGCTGATCATCCAATCTCCGCCGAATGGGAACTCACTGACGATCTCCCAGATGAAGATGCACTTGCAGTTGAAATCTCTCTCCCTTGGCTTATGTATTTTGATGGTGCATCCCATAAAGAAGGAGCTGGTGCCAGAGTTGTGTTCGTAACACCTGATGGAGAAGTACTGCCTTATTCCTTCACCTTGACAAATAATTGCTCTAATAATGTAGCTGAGTATCAAGCGTTCATCCTCGGATTGGAAATGGCAGTAGATATGAAAAGGTTCCACATGAAAGTGTATGGAGATTCTAAGTTGGTGATCAATCAAATCAACAGAGAATATGAAGTAAAGAAGCCCGAGTTACTACCATACGTCAAGTATGCCCAATGAATGATTGGATGGCTTGGGAATGTGGAAATTGAACATGTGCCAAGAAAAGAAAATAGACAAGCAGACACATTGGCTAAGCTTGCATCTACGATAGCCATGCCTGACAGTAAGATTCACATACCCATTTGTAAGAGTTGGGTTATACCACCTATCTTCGAAGACGAAGATTGTGAAGAAGATGAGAATGATGTCGTGGAAGTGTTTGAAATTGAACAAGAAGACTGGAGACAAGTGTTTGTTGATTACTTGAAGTATGAAAGGTTACCAGATGATCCACGTCGAAGAGTTGATGTTCGCCGTCGTGCTGCTCGCTTCATATACTTCAAAGGCACACTGTATAGACGATCTTTTGATGGTATCTTTTTGAGATGTTTAAGTGATGAAGAAGCTGCAAAAGCAATGGAAGAAGAACATTCCGGTGTTTGTGGTGCTCACCAATCCGGCCCAAAACTGCACTTTCGAATTAAGAGAATGGGCTACTACTGGCCGACCATGGTGAAAGATTGCTTGGATTATGCACAGAGATGTCAACCTTGTCAATTCCATGCAAACCTTATCCATCAACCACCCGAGCCATTACATCCAACAGTTGCTTCTTGGCCTTTTGATGCTTGGGGCATGGACGTTGTGGGGCCAATGACAAAATCTTCTGGAGGGCACTTATACATCTTGGCTGCAACAGATTATTTCTCAAAGTGGGCTGAAGCGGTACCTTTAAAAGAAGTGAAGAAGGAGAATGTGGCCGACTTCATCAAGTCCAATATTATCTATCGCTACGGGGTCCCTCGATACATCATCACTGATAATGGGAAGCCCTTTAGTAATGCTTTGATAGATAAACTCTGCGAGAAATTCAATTTCAAGCAAAGAAAATCCTCCATGTATAATGCAGCTGCAAATGGACTAGCTGAAGCTTTTAACAAGACGTTGTGCAACTTGTTGAATAAGGTAGTTGCAAAATCAAAACGTGATTGGCATGAGCGAATTGGTGAAGCATTATGGGCGTACAGAACAACTCACAGGACGCCTACACAAGTAACTCCCTATTCACTGGTATATGGAGTGGAAGCTGTCATCCCGCTTGAGCAACAAATTCCATCTCTCAGAATTGCTATCCAAGAAGGATTAACTGAAGAAGAAAATGCACACGTACGTCTTCAAGAGTTGGAATCTTTGGATGAAAAGCGATTGGAGGCACAACAAAGGCTGGAATGTTATCAAGCTCGGCTCTCAAAAGCTTTCAATAAAAAAAGTACGATCACGTTCTTTCCAAGTTGGAGATCTGGTCCTTGCTGTGAGAAGACCAATTATCACCACTCATCGTGTCGGAAATAAATTTGTGTCAAGATGGGATGGTCCATATGTTGTTAAAGAAGTCTACACAAATAGTGCCTACAAATTGATCTCTGAAGATAACGTAAGAATTGGCCCGATAAATGGGAAGTTCTTGAAGCGTTATTATCCTTGAAAGAAGAAGATATGAAGGGAACTCCTGGCCCGCACGAGTATAAACTGCGTACGGTAACCACCAAAGAATGTGCACGTGGCTAAACTGCTAACGTTCCCACCAAAAGTTAAATTTATGTGGTTAAACTATTATTTATCCCACCAAATGTGTTCTATGTGGTTAAAATATAAAACACTCACTTTGTCTATAGTGGTTAAAGAATATTCACTCCTGGCCCGCATGAGTATAAACTGTGTACGGCACCCCCCAAAACAAAATACAAATTGATCGTTTGAACTACGTATTGACTTGATCCCTTTCAAAAGGGTACGTAGGCAGCTTAGATAATTTCTAAGTTCAGTCATGATTTTTGTTTTGCCATTTCAGTTGAAAGATCATAAATTCTCAAAAGCGGAAAAGAATCAATGCATTGATTTAAATGAATTGCATAACAGTGTCATTCAAAAAAAAAAGGATGAAAGTGCGACAAAAATGCACAAAACTAGACAAGAACTAAGCAAAAGGATTCTGGTCTTCTAAAGACGCTCTGGCAGACTCCAAGAGAGATCTCAAATTATCCACATTTTTAGCCGCTTCCACTCCAAAGTTGTTTTTCTGCTCAGCAAGCTCACCCTCAAGTTCTTTAATCTTGTTCCGTAGAGCCTTTTGTGAAGCCTGACGCTCTTTTAAAGAATTGGATAGGTGCTCTTTCTGTTTCTCCAACTCGGCCAACCCATCTTTCAAGGATTTAATTTGATTAGCATCGTCCTTCTTTTTGGCCTTGGCGTCACGAATACTTTACTTAACTTCTTTCAAACGTTGCGAAGAGACCGCTGCGGATTCAAAGGATGCCGATCTTGCCTCATCATAAGCAGCAGCTTGGGAGAAAAGAGTAGTTAAGCTATTCTTCAAATAAGACAAGTCAAAATCAGAGGAAAGATTTTGTATACTTGAAACCCCACCAAGAACATCTTCTTTAATGGATGATATGAACTCAGCCGGAGTCTTCAATATCTTTCTTTTAAGATCACCCCAGAAACCTGTGAGAAATATCTTACGATGGGAATCGTAAAGAGCCTGGCCATTAAACTCAGAAACATCACCAAGATGTGGTGTCGGTCTGATCTTAGTCGGCTTATCTGGAGATGGTCTACGCTTAGCTGAATCCTGATTGTCTTCCAAATCATTACCTCCAACACACCCTTTGGTCACCTGAAAAAAAACGAGATGGGTAAAAAAAAAATCGAGGCAATATGGAATGCCAAAATATACCAAATGATAAAGAAGAAAGAAAACCTCATCTCCAGCTGCAGCAGCAGGACCGCTCTCAACATGTTGTTCAATAGATTGTTCATGCCTTGTCTGTCTCTTCCAATGACGCTCGGCATTGCTGCTGACAGAGTCATCACCAGTGTTCAAATGTGTTTTTCTCTTTTCAGAAAGAGAATCAACCTTGTCAGCTTGTGTTTGGCCTTCAACAACATCCATTTGGGGCTGAATCATAACAACCTCCATTTGGGGACGAATCAGGGTAGTGACATCCTCTTGGGAGAAGTTTTTGTATACTAAATCCCACCAATCTTTATAATCCTTGGATGAAAGATTCTTTGCACTTAAAGTTCGACTTGGAAAACAAGCACGTGATGTAGAATCATCTAACAAGCAAAGTCGCCAATATTTAAGACCCACGTCTAAGGAAGCATCTCGAATATCTGGATCAAGAATTCCAGGTAAAACCTGGTAATACCCAAACTGGCGGCTGAATCAATGCGGGCTGTAAGGTTCGATGATAAAACTGTCACCAAGCCTCTTCGTCAGGTAATTAGAGCGGATAGCCATAAAGAAGCACTGATGGGATTATGGCGCTTTACCGTCATCAGTATACCAGATATTCTGAGCCTTAGTCTCGGAAAGCATCATACAATTCCAAGAAATCTGATCCCAATTTCGGAGTCGAGCACGAGCCTGAGCAGGATCATAATATATCGCCCCTCCCTCACCTGAATAGTTGATCATTTGGGGAGTTTGCACTTGTAAGCTAAGAGGAAAATGAGTTTTGAAGTAATGTCCCAACCAGCTATAAACAAAGTGGATCGGGAATGCTTCCTGGACGCAAATAGGCTCTGGAGAAGATGAAAGGTCGTTTAAACCTCTATAAATACTCGCTAAAACTGGTACAGTAAGGGCTATTTCTTTTCGAAATGCCATCATGCTCGCCATTTTAAATGTCTCCGGACGAATTGAACGAGCATCACCTTCTGGAAGAACAAAGTTGCATAGCCAACAGGAAAGATAAGCAGCTAGATACGTCTGGTGCATATGCTTGTCCTTCACTTCAAGTTTCTCAAATGAGACCTTTTCCGCAGCAGTCCACGGTTGATGAACTTCGATCTTGCCAGTAGGATTATGAGTTGACTTAGAACGCACCGTCTTCTTTTCTTTACGTGGAGGAGGCCTTTGATACTTTTTCTTGTTCTTTGACCAAAATTTTATCCATTCCTCGATAGAAACTGAAGAGGACTGGCCCCGAAGAATGTGATAAGCATGGAAAAGATATTTACAGCTAGCAGGAACATATAATTTGTTATTTTGATCAGCACCGGTAAGTTCCTTCGTAGAAGGTATCACTTCATCATAAAATCCTCCATTCATTGGGAGTCCGGATAGCACATGCACATCCCATAAGGAGATTGACATCTCGCCTACTGAGGTTAACAAAGTATTTGTTTTTGGACACCAAGCTTCAGAAAATGCCTTAACAATTTCAGTGTTCCGATCGTATGTAAAAAGAGAGGCAAAGACAGCATCATAAATCCCAGCTTTCCGAAGATCATCGGCACATCGACTAAGGATATCTTCACTCCATTCCCAGTATCCACTGAAATAGCGGCATTCTCCGACAAATTCTACATCAGTTCCCCACTTGATATTCTCAATAGCAAGACGATATCTTAGAGTCGGTAATATGTTGGTGTCATTTATCAAACGATGGTGAGTAGATTGCAAAGTCCACACTGTAGGTGTCTTGGACACTTCAATCTGGCGTGACCACCCCTTTTGATGAACAGGATTGGTAAGCTTAGGCCAAGCGTTTGCGAACTTGCCGGTAAGAGGTTCATGAACCCTTCGAAGTGTCCTGTCCTGAGTCCGCTGATCTTCGTGATCCAAAATCACCAAATGTCTTCTTCCGGAGAAAGTGATATCTTTGAAGAAAACCATGTTGAAACTGCAATTAAAAGAAAAGGGGCATGAAACAGATATATACATGCATATAGAGATAAAAGAAGTTGACATGCAAACAAGCTTCTTTCAAAACACATGCATCCATAACACCAAGAAAATTATATCTATTGGTTTGCAGTCCCCTGATCGGAATTGAAGTCGGGTCAAATTCAAAGATGGATTGTTCTCTAGAGAAATAACCTTTTGATCGAAATCAAAGATGGATCATTCTCTTAGAGAACGCACCTCTTGATTTATATCATCTTAATCAGAATTGAAGTCGGGTCAAAGTCAAAGATGGATTGTTCTCTAGAGAAGTCACCTTTTGATCGAAATCAAAATGGATCATTCTCTTAGAGAATGCACCTCTTAATTTGTAGCATCTTGATCGGAATCACAGATGGATCGTTCTCTAGAAAAATCACCTTTTGATCGAAATCAAAGATGGATCATTCTTTAAAGAACTCACCTCTTGACTTGAAGCCTCTTGATTGAAGTGGATGTCTTGATCGGAATCACAGATGGATCGTTCTCTAGAGAAATCACCTTTTGATCGAAATCAAAATGGATCATTTTCTTGAGAACTCACCTCTTGATTTGAAGCCTCTTGATTGAAGTGGATGTCTCGATCGGAATCATAGATGGATCGTTCTCTAGAAAAAATCACCTTTTGATCGAAATCAAAATAGATCATTTTCTTAAGAACTCACCTCTTGATTTAAAGCCTCTTGATTGAAGTTGATGGGGTAAAAAGAATATTAGAGTTTAATGCGGAACAACAATTACCAGCTGCAAGAAAAATCAATGCATATATATATATATGCATGTATGCGCACGCATTAAAGGAGAAAGCTTTGAGGAATGCTCTACGTGTTTGATATTTTCTTCAAATTGTAGATTTGTAGTGCAAAGTAAAAAATAAAAAAAAAAAGTCATCTTTTAGACACTTTACTAAGCATGCGACAGATTACCTGGTGTGACAGCCTCTTCGTTGAATTTGTCAAAAGGCCTAAAAAAAAAAAGAAAAAAAAAAGAGAAAATGGAGTGCGTCAGATTTCATTGAGCAAATATAGGGGAAATAAGAAAATTCGTCTTTCAGACAATCGGTCGAATGTATGGAAGGCAGAATAGTATGAACAAAATTTGAAGAACATGGGGCAGATAGTTCACCGTAATCAAGCAAAACACCAACAAGGGGAAGAAGAATGCGTAGCGGCTGCTCCTACTCCGATTCGTGTAAAGCAACGCCTGACTTCTTTGCAAATTTATGCTGTGAACAAAGAACCAAATGAATGGGGTATTTATAGGCCTTGATCTAGCATGTCAATCGGCGAAAGAGACGAGTCCTAAAAGGTGAAGGAGATCTGTTGAGGAGTAACTCAATCCGAGGGAGTGTATTTTCTGATTTAAAAATTAATTTATCTCCAATTTTCTTGGTTGTGATTATCCATGGCAATTAGATAGATTCGGGCACCGTAGAGGAAGAATGTTTGATGAGGAGAAGTTCTGTTGCGAAATGTTATTGAAAGACTCCATTGCTATGGGAATTCTAGTTGAAGAATCGGAGTCAGACTATATTAAGAGATGCTTTTGATTAGGATTCTATTTAATTGATTTGATGAGAATAAAATCTATGGGCAGCAAGAGTTTATCCAATCGAAATTTTAATTTGGAAAATCTTGGGCTTCGGCTTCGATTTCTTCTAGACGTCCGCGATTGAAGGATGAATATCTGCTGTAGAAGTGTTTTAGAAGAAGTCCTCAACCTTCTGTGACGTGTTGGAGCATGAATATCCTCATTAAAGAAAGCTTGGTGTATATAGTACACAAAGAGCACCTACACCATGTGATATTGGGCCAATGAAATGGTTAAAAATAAAAAAATCATTTTAATGGACCCTTATCACAAAACAAATTAAATAATAGGGACATAGCCCATTTGCTGCTCACGTGAGCATTCTATATTTGAAGTGGAAATTAGTTTTGAGCTCAAAAGCTCAAATTTATGTCACAGCTAAAGAAATTTATATTAAATAAATTCAAATTTCAAGAACTCATAGACACGAGTATAAAATGTCTATAAATTCAAGTCTCAAAATGAAGACTCCTTGATACGAGTTAAAACTATCTAACAAGTTAAAATGAAGACTCATTTATACAAGTTAAAACTATCTGGAAAATCTCAAATCTTGAGACTAATTCATTTCCAATGCAAATTGTCTATGAACAAGTCTCAAGGGGGCATTTGTAGATGGATAAATTTTAATGGCTAATTAAATTATGCCATGCAAAATAATTAAATATCAAATTACATCATTTATTTATATTTTAGGAGTTTAATTAAATTAATTCCTAAATGAAATAAATAGATATTGATATTTAATAGATGGAGATAAATATTTAAATATCAAAGTATATCATTTATTTATATTTTTGGGATTTACATGAATTAATTCCTAAATTAAATAAATAAATATTGATATTTAAATATGTGGATAATCTCGACTAATCAGGACACGACATGTGTCAAATTTGTGCAGAAATCAATGATTTGATAAAGATAAGTCCAAAATATTGAGGAGCCAATCAAATCGTGCCACCTCAGCCCTAAATCTCCGAATTTCTCTCTCCTTACACCTATAAATAGAGGCCATATGGAGAATGAAAATCACACCAGAAATCATTTGAAGAGTTCAAGAATTTGAAGAAGAAGTTCCACAAGTGAAGTTCTCTCAGATATTCGAGGCGTTCTTCACCAAAGTCATCCCGAAGACGGCGTTTGATCCACAAGCGAGACGGTTTAAAACGTTCTGCCCTAAATTCAAGCGGTATTCAACGGCGTTCTTCACCAAAATCATCTCGAAGACGGCGTTTGATCCTTTAGCAAGACAGTAAAGCGTTCTACACCTAATTCAACCCAAAAGATCGGCGTTTGATCCGGAAACAAGGCATCGACCCTCCGAATTAACGTTGTCAAAAATCAAAAACCAAGTCAAAGAAGATCGATGAAATAAATCTTCCCCAAAAACTTCAAAGATTGTTTAAAGATCGTTCATAGAGTGATTAATCAGAGGAGAAATAGAGATTGGATCCGAAAATACAAACTTGATCCGAAAATATTTCATTTGTACACTGTTTTGTGTTTTATTAAATTAAATACAAAAATTTGTGTTACACGATGCTCAACGAGTTTATGGATATACCATTTACAAGGATGGTAAACACACCAACTTATCTTATCCTCTTCACAACTTTGACTCCGATGTCTCCGGCAGAAGCTTTCACAATGGTCGTTTCATCGAGAAGATGGAGTAGAGATCCTCTAGTCCCACTTGTGTGTGCCAACCGTGTGCCACCATTAAAATTATATATTGTTAATAATGTTTTTTATAAAAAATAAAATTTGTTTTATCATAACTAATAATAATTAATATTTATTGTAAAAAAATTAAAATTTTAAAAAATTATATACCCTAAGTTTGGAATAATCAACCCCAAAAATCAATTATATTAACTAAAAAATTAAAATTAAATATTAAAAAATAATTATAAACCATAATTGGATGGAATGAACCCTAAATAATAATGTAAAATTATACTAAATCAAAAGAAATTAAAATTGAAGAAAAAAATAAAAGAAAAAGTAATAATTTTGAGGTGTGGCACACGGTTGGCACACACAAGTTGGGATTAGAGGATCTTAAGTGCAGAAAATGAGAGAAAAGGCTGCAACTCTTTCAACGTACGTATATATCTATCATTTAATAACATAATAAATGCTCTCTTTTTGTTTTTGAATAAGTATCATTCTGCTCACTTCTTAATAAAGTAATCATATTACTTTATATATTCTTATCTTTTTGTTTTTGAATAAGTATCAGTCTACTCACTTCTTAATAAAGTAATCATATTACTTTATATATTCTTATTTGGATATATAAAATGAGTCAAATATAAATGTTTAAATGCATTAAATGAGGACATATATAAAAAAAATGAATTTTGCACCTCGATTGTATAGAATGACACTTATTCAAAAACGGATGAAGTGTATGAATTTTTGAATATGAAAAGGCTCAAATTTAAGGTCGCATGTCCAAATATAAAAACGGTGGTATGTATATCCATTATTACTATAGTAAAGTAGTTTTATTTTTTCACAAAATTGAGTTTGTCAGGTTATTTATTTTTTCAAATATTTAAATTCATTGTTAACTTTAATTTTCTCTCACATTTTTCATTGGTTGCTTTTTCCAATATGCGTAGCGAAAACAAGTTATGAGAAATACTCTTAGACAATAATAATCCATGTTTCAGATAATAAATAAATATAATGTTTATATTGATAGAAACAATATATTCAAATATGTATATCATTTATGTGAAATAATAAATATTAATATAAAAATGAAATAAAAATATATAATATACTTATTATATTTTATTAAGGTATATATACATATATATATATATATGAATATCTTTTAACACTAGAAAAATGCACGTGTTTTGCACGTATTTAAAATAGTTATAGCAAAAAGATATTTAATAATTTTATTAAAAAGAAATATTATAATAACATTATTATTAAATGTTTCAAACATACTATTTGTGTAGAAATAATAAATACTAATATAAAAATGAAATAAAATATAAAATGCAATTGTTGAAATTTATTTTATTAGAACATATATTATATTACTCTAGAAAAATGCACACGCTTTGCAAGTGTTTAAAATAGTTATATTAAAAAGATATTTAACAATCTTATTAAATATAAAATATTTTAATATCATTATTAATAAATATTTTGAAATCTAAATACATTGATTGGAATTTATTTTATTAGAGTGTAAATAGTATATTTTTAAAAATATTTTATAATTTTATTATAAGTGTAGTATTTTAATACCATCATTAATAGACATTTCAAATGTATCATCTGTGTTAAAATAATAAATTTTATATAAAAAATAAGTATTAATTAGAACTAAAGAGTGAAGCGTTATGATTTTGATTTTTGAAGAATCAAAGTTTAGTATAATTAGATTAATTAAAGAGTTGCGTGGTTATTATAATCAACCATATTTGACATAAAGTAATCAAAAACTATAAATTGCTCCAAAACATAAATAAATAAATAACATAAATGTGAAGATTTAAGAAAAACAAAATTATAATTTTGTAATTGGACAATTACGAAGGCTTGAAATCAATTTCATAAAAAGTTAAAACAAATTTAATGTTTGTAAGTAATAGGCTATAAATGATTATCAAATTAAAATGTGGTGGGCTTGTAAATATTTGCAAATCAATTAATATAAACTAGCTAGTCACATAAGTTATTTTCTATACATTATTGGCATCTGTGGTGTAGCTCTCGCATGAACTCAGAATCTAGCTACTTTTACAGTGTAAGGCTTGAACAAGGCACAATGACTAGGCTGATTGAAGAAGAGGGAACTGTTAAAGGCATGCAGTATAAGACGAAGAAGGGAGAAAAAAGCTATTATGGACATGTTCTTGGAGATCCTTCACCTATTCTCTTTTATCAAATCAGCAGCACAGAGATTCGTTGTTTAGTTGACATCTCTGGAAAAAAGCTACCATCTATTTCCAATGGTGAA
Organism: Perilla frutescens; assembly: GCA_026008535.1. Lineage (NCBI taxonomy): Eukaryota > Viridiplantae > Streptophyta > Magnoliopsida > Lamiales > Lamiaceae > Perilla > Perilla frutescens. The sequence continues at coordinate 29,673,988 of BRKX01000011.1, read as the reverse complement.
ATGGCTCATTATTTGAAAACAGTGGTGGCTCCTCAGGTGTCTACTGACCTCAAATTGCTCTTCACTTTTTTTCCTTTTATTTTATTTCATTCTTAATTTAGTCAATGCCTCTTCAGATTCCTCCTCAGCTTTATGATTTATTTATAGCTGCAATTGAGAAAGGAAACATAAGGACCATGCCAAACAGAAGCATGCCAGCAAATCCTCGCCCCACTCTCGGCGTGCTTTTGTTAGGGGATGCACTCAACATGCGCCACCGTATACGATATTGTTCTCCTCCGCAATCTTTTTAGGCCTATTCATGATTTGCATGATACATCAACACTCTGCAACTATCTTCAATCCTTTTATACACTAAGAAAGGCAAGCTATATATTTAACATTTCTGTGAAAGTGAATTGAAGCATGATTTAGAGATTTGATTCCCCTTCTATTTTTCCAGCCAGTGGCATCTACAATCAACATATTGGCTGGATCAGTATATAAGGTTTTATGCGCATCACCTGATCCAGCAATGAGCGAACTGAGTCAGGCTTGTTTTGACTACATGAGCCTTGGAGGCATTTTCTCACACAATTCTATCTCCTTACTTTCTGGTGTAAACCCGCACCCTTTCAGCCTCTTTCTCCACTTAGTCGCCATTGCTATCTATGCACTTGGTCGATTACTACTACCATTTCCTTCACCGCAAAAGGTCTAGTTGGGAGCCAAATTGCTTTTTGTGAGTAACTTGCTCATTTTCATTTCAATTTTTAAGATCATCCCATCATCTTGTGTTTACCAAGTTTTATTTTTTTATCCTTTTTTCCCATATGCAACTCTAACAAAGTCTTCTTCTGAATTAACAGAGTGCATTTGGAATTATTGTCCCAGTTATAAAAGCTGAAGGCATTCCAAATGTGAGAGGAAACTTTAGTTTGCTCTCACCATTTTCATTGGTTGATTTTTCCAAAAGCATAGAGAAAACAAGGTATGAGAAATACTTTTAGACAATAATAATCCCTATGTCAGATAATAAATAAATGTAATGTTTATATTGTTAGAAATAATATATTTCAAATGTATCATTTGTGTGAAATAATAAATATTAATATACAAATGAAATAAAATATATGATACACTTATTATATATGTGTTTGTGTGTGTGAATACCTTTTATCACTAGAAAGATGCACTATTTAAAATAGTTATACCAAAAGGATATTTAATAATTTTATTAAAAAGAAATATTATAATATCATTGTGATTAAATATTTCAAACATAATATTTGTGTAAAAATAATAAATATTGATAGAAAAATGAAATAAAATGTAAAATACATTTGTTGAAATTTATTTTATTAAAACACATTATATTACTCTAGAAAAATACACGCGCTTTGCACGTGCTTAAAATAGTTATATTAAAAAGATATTTAACAATCTAATAAATATAAATATTTTAAAATGTAAAATACATTGATTGAAATTTATTTTATTAGAGTGTATATTGTATTAATATATTTTTATTAAACTAGAAAATGCACATACTTTGCACGTGCATAAAATAATCTACTAAAAAAATATTTTACAATTTTATTAAAAGTGAAATATTGCAATACCATCGTTAGTAGATATTTTTAATATATCATTTGTGTTAAAATAATAAAATTAATATAAAAAGTAAGTATTAGAACTGAAGAGTAAAGCATCATGATTTTGATTTTTGAAGAATCAAAGTTTAGTATAATTAGAATTAAAGAGCTACGTGGTTATTATAATCAACCATATTTGACATAAAGTAATCGAACAAGATAAATTGCTCCAAAACATCAATAAATAACATTCATCTGAAGATTTAAAGAAAAAAAATTATAGCTTTGTAAAAAATTAAAATAAATTTAATCTTTTTAAGTAATAGGCTAGAAATGATTAGCAGATTAAAATGAGGTTGACTTGTAAATATTTAATTATGTTTAAAAAAAATTGAAAATCAATTAACATAAGTAGTCATATAAGTATTCTCTATATATTGTTGGCAGATGCGGCGCAGTTCTCGCATGAGCTCAAAATCTAGCTACTTTTACGGTGTAAGACTTGAACAAGACACGGTGACTTGGTTGATTGAAGAAGACAGAAATGTTAAAGGTGTGCAGTATAATACGAAGAAGGGGGAAGAGATCACTCCCTATGCTCCTCTCATCATTGTTTGTGATGGCTGTTTTTCAAACTTGAGGAAATCTCTCTCTTCTCTCCAGGTTAAACTTTGTAGATAATAGCTGGAAGTTTGCTTTACATGATCATGAAAAGCTAGCTGGTGTTCTCTTTTATCAAATCAGCAGCACAGAGATACGAATGTTTTATCGACATCCACTGACACAAGCTACCATCCATTTCCAATGGTGAAATGGCTCATTATTTGAAAACTGTTGTGGATCCTCAGTTGCCTACCTACCTCAAATTATATTGCTCTTCTTTCTTCCTTTTATTTTATTTCATTCTTAATTCAATCATGTCTCTTCAGATTCCTCCTCAGCTGTATGATTCATTTATAGCTGCAACTGAGAAGGGAAACATTAGGACCATGCCAACAAATCCTCGCCTCACTCCTGGCGCACTTTTTTTGGGGAATGTAGTCAACATGCACCACCCTATAACAAGACGACTAGAGGAGGAATGATTGTGGCCACCCTTTACGATATTGTTCTCCTCCGCAATCTTCTTATGCTAATTGATGATCTGTATGATGCATCTACACTCTCCAACTATCTTCAATCCTTCTATGCTATAACAAAGGTAAGGTATTAAATTCAGCACACCCTGTGCCATCTGATATCTGATGAGATAGTGAAAGTGAATGATGCCCCTTTATGCTTCAGCCACAGGCATCTACTTTTCCACCATCATTGTCTATGCAGTTGGTGGATTACTACTTCCATTTCCTTCACCACAAAAGGTCTGGTTGGGAGCCTTAGCTCATTTTCATTTCAATTTCTAAGCTTATTTGTGATAATCTTGTGTTCAACAAGTTTTAAGATTTTATCTTTTTCCGTTGTGCAACTCTATCAAATTCTTTTTTTCTGAATTTACAGAGTGCATTTGGAATTACTTTCCTTAACATAAAAATTCAAGGCATTCAGCAAATATTCTTCCCTGCTACTGTGCCAGCCTACAACAGAGCAGGAAAATGAAAAATAAAATGATGTGTTGAACAGCTTAAGAATGACTACTACTAGCAGTGTGTGCTCCAAAACTCCTACTACTATGCATAAATTTTCCAACAAGGAATCATATGACGACTATGGGAATTTAAAAACAGAATAAAGTTCAAACGTTAACAGGTAATGTGGAAGAAATGAGAGACTTTATATTGATATAAAATAAAATTGGGAAAGCAACTGCCTTGACCCCTTTGAAACTTAAATTCCTTGCATTTTAACATTTCTTTTATTTTTAAAGAGGATGAATGTTATTAATAGCGATTTTCCAGTGATAACAAGATAAAAAAAAAAAAAAAAACACACACACACACACACAGAAATGGGAAACAAAAAACAAATCAATGAGTGAACAAAACCATTGCTCAATTTTCATTCAAGTACTTATATTACACTACACGTCGGATCAGAAAACCACAAAGACTATGCAACAATCTATTTCCCAGTACTAATCGAACTTATAATTAGGCCCTCTCGCCCCTAATTCTCCTAGCCAACTGGATATCCTTGGGCATAATCGTGACCCTCTTAGCATGAATAGCGCAGAGGTTAGTATCCTCAAACAATCCAACGAGGTATGCTTCCGCCGCCTCCTGCAGCGCCGCCACGGCGGAGCTCTGGAACCTCAGATCGGTCTTGAAATCCTGTGCTATCTCACGAACAAGCCTCTGGAACGGAAGTTTACGGATCAGTAGCTCCGTGGATTTCTGGTACTTCCGGATCTCACGGAGAGCAACGGTGCCGGGGCGGAAGCGGTGGGGTTTTTTCACTCCGCCGGTGGCCGGGGCGGACTTCCTGGCGGCTTTTGTCGCCAGCTGCTTGCGCGGCGCCTTGCCGCCGGTGGATTTGCGGGCGGTTTGCTTAGTGCGAGCCATTTCTAGGGTTTCTATTTATGATTTTCGAAAGAAATAAATTGCAGATTAAAGTGATTTGAATTTTCGATGAAATGAATTGAGTTATGAGGGGGTATTTATCGATGCCGTTTTAAAAATTAAGGCGGGATAGTAGTATTATCGTAGCCGTTGATATCTGTTTTTCCAATGAACGGTTATGATTTACATGTCTGTGCTATCGGATTCCTGACGTGGCAGTGTATACGTTATTTGGTTCAAGATCGAGGGTTGGTGATAAAGGAAGTCCGGATTAATGACGTGTGTATGCAATGCATTAAAAAATATATATATATAAAGCAGATTATTCTTATAAAATGGCCGTTTATTTTATATTTCAATATTCTTTAAATAATGTACATATATATACGATGTTTAAGATATCTGATAGAATGATTATGACATCATGACAAAATTTTACATGTAATATGAGCTTAACATAATTGATGTAGATAGAAGCGTGATAGTTCATTAATTCTGAGAATACTCGAAAGAACAATATCGTTGATTCTCGCAATAATAACGAATTGCATATATATATCATTTTTTTTTTTTATCAAACTTCAACTTTCCTGATAACAACTTAGATATATCGACGAGAAACTTGGAAGATATGAAATATAAAATTTAATTTAGATAAAATTCCTAATTGGCAACGTAATCTAAATTGATAATTAAATATAATTAAATTTAAAATATAATACAAATAAAATATCAAGATCTAATCTTGATATATATAGAGAGAGGGAAAGAAAAAGGATCAAATGAGAATCAAAGCTCCATGTGAGAATAAGGGACTAATCTCCATTATCCATCCACAAAAAATGTATGGTCTAGATAAAAAACAACACAATGTGGCATTTTTGTAATTTAAGGATTATTTTAATGAGACCGTGGTAGTTTTGTAATTTGGTAAATGTAATTAAAACACTATGGTTTTTTTTCTCTCTCTTTCTCTCATTCTCTATCAGACTCTTCATCGCCGCTTCTTTGATTTCAACATGCAGTAGACAAATTCACGAAAAAAAAGACTATCACCCAGATCGAATTCAAATTGAAGACCACCTATTGAATTCAAAGTAATATTTATTCATCTCCCTTCACGGTTTGTTCTCTCTCTCTCTCTCTCTCTCTCTCTCTCTTATATGTTTGCTCTATCTTTCTTGATCTTTTGTCAATTTGTGTGTGTGTGTGTGTTCTTCTCCTGCTACTTATGATTCTTCTTCTTCTTATTTTACTCTCTCTCTCTCTCTCCATTATTATTAGCAGTGCAAAATTTGTGTAAAATATAGTTGATTAAGTTGATCTTTTCAATTTTTATCATTAACATATGTTTTCAGTTCTTTGTATTATTGATGGCGTATGTGAATGTTTAAAATATATTATTAGAGGTTCAGAAATTGTAATTTTAGTCTATTGATTTTCTGTTAATTGTGTTTTTGCATTACTATACACATGCAGATTGTATTGGCACTACTGTAGAGATTTCTCATGGGTTGTTTAAATTTAAAAATCTGATTGTGAAGCATCTTTGAAGCAACATCCATAAGAAGATGAACATTTCAGAAGCAAACATTTACTTACAATCATGCCCTAATGACAACTAATCAGTGTTGAAGACCTTTACTTGGAAGATGATGATAAATGAAACAATTATTATATGTATCAAATTTCTAACTTTTTGAACAATTGTCATTTTTTTTTAGAATTATCATAATGCTTCTCAATTGACATTATTATTTCAATAGCATGTTATTGAAATATTAATTTATGCCAAATTAATGTTTTTTGTTAAAAGTGTATGCTTTTGATGCTCTACTTTAGCACTATATAAATGATATGCTATGATAATACTACCATTTAAAAATTCGATTGCTAAAGTTTGCATATGTCAATACTAATCATAATTCCACCTCTATTATTATTGTCACCTTATGTGTAATATATTGTTCTAATACTAACAAGAGCAATGATAATGCTAACACTATCGAATGATAATGTTAATACAATAAAATTATAACAACGTTGTTCATGGTTGGTTTATAATATTTCTGGTAAGTTTTTCTGCTAATGCTAATATTAGTTATGACAATGCTAAAATGAGCAATGATATTGCTAACACTAGCGAACGATAGTGCCAATACAATAAAATTATAACATCATTGTTCACGGTTGATTTATAATATACCTGACAAATTTTTCTGTTAATGTTAACATTAAATATGATAATGCTAAAATTGGTGAATAATTATGCTAATAATACAAAATGTATAGCTAAATCAGATAGTGTTAATAGCATTGTTCATACGAAGTTTCTCGATACTAAAAAATAAAATGAAACTACTAATTCATCATGAAAGAATGTAATTTTTTTTAATTTTAGATATTTTTTTGTAATGCATATGACAATAGTTTCATAATGTTAGCATCATCAATGTTAATTTGAGCATTATCAATGCTTATATTAGCATTGTCAATGTCTTGATTATCATATGGAATTATCTCTGTTAGCATGCACCCAAACGTTTTTTTTTACCTTGATATTGACAAAATTACAAAATTTCCACTGAGTTTTTTATGGTCCTTTTATTTACAACTATGCCAACGCCTTTTTTTATAGCAAATCTACATCATCCAATCTTAAAATTGAAGGGTGTGAATTGATTCTTAATTCTCACACCAAGATTGGGTCTCTCTGGAACCACTTCTTATATATATATATATATATATATATATATATATATATAGTGGAACTAGATAAAAACAGTAAATAGTGATTGGGAAAAAAAGCAAGGTTTAATAATAGGGAGTTTTGTGGGCAATTTATCCTATGACACATGTTAGTGCTATCAGACTGCACTAAGTATTTTTAGATTGTCATGATCTTTATGGCAATTCAAAGAACACAAAGGTTTTGGTTTTTCAAGTTTTGAAGACCATGTTCTGGACATTATGACATGAACATTATGCTGCCAACATGATTGAAGATCGAAGAATGTACTTGAGCATGTTCGTGAACATGATCATGTATATGATTGTCCAGAGAGTTTCCAAGAGACGTGCCAACCTGATTTTAAGGAGTTGAAGTTACCTTTTTCGAGATAGACGTTTCAAAATAGAAGATGCCTTATTCAAGATAAAGATCAAGATGGAAGAAGGCGAGTTCTATTCAAGGAAAACTTCTAACTAGTTAGAGTTCGAATTAAACTAGGAAAGTTTCCTTATTGAGTTTGATTCAAAATAGGACAATCTGATTACCTTATTTAGGTTATGTCTTGTGTTTATAAATAGCATGAGAATCAGACTAGTTAGTAAGTAGTTGAGGTTTACGAATACACAAGAGCTAGAGAGTCTAAAAGACTTTAAATTTGAAGCATATAGTATTCGGGTAGACTAGGTTTGATCCTTATGATCGTTGTGTGTCTAGTATGTGTTTGAAATTCTTTCATACACATTTAGAGGAGTCTCGGGAGAGATTTCCTGTGGTAACTAGATGAAGTCTAGGTTGTGAGAGTATCTCACAATTCAGTCCATCGGAAGAGGTTGTAGAGCGTAGGAAAGAGGTCGAGTGACGGGAGGTCATCATGTAATAGCCTTTGTAACGGAGTAGTGGATTGTTTCTCACGGACTTGTGAAATCCCCTTGACGTAGATCAGTTGATCGAACATGGTTACCAACCTCGTACCTTTTACTTGCTTTCAATTTAACATTTTGACCTTACACGCTCTTCATGGAAAATATATCCTAGCCCATATGGTCGCAAATCTCTCACTCTCGCATATTTCCACAATTAATCGAATGCTACGATTAATTTTCACAATTAATCGTATGCTTTAATTAAATTTCACAATTAATCGTTCTTTTTTAATAGTTCAATTTTTAATCGTAGCATTAATCGTTGCTTTCTAATCATATAATTTTTAATCGTAGCTTCTTAATCGTGTATTTTTTAAAAGATATTCATAGCATTTTTCATAAATAATCGTAGCATATGCTTTAACAATTAATCGTAGCTATTCATACCTAATCGTACCATTTTATAAAATATTCGTACCCATTATAAATATAAAATATTTGGACTCACATACACACACACACACACATATAGATGAAGTTATTGTGTACTTAGTATTAAATGTCAAAGTACACTTATCCAATGATTGGGTGTGGGGACTGGGGATCAAGTGTGTCATAGGACAAATTGCCCACAAATCTCCCTATTAATAAACCTTGTTTTTTTTTTTTTCTCAATCACTATTTACTTTTGCCTAATCTATTTCCACTGTGTATATATATCCATCATAATAATAACACAAAATATTGTTATAGTTTTTTGCCTTTTGTGCCTCTCATATTTTTTAAGAGGGAAATCAGTTGACTGATCTGTTAGCTTCTCATTCTATGCCTTTGGGTACTTGATTTTCGATTATTCCTTATATTATGGGTGCAATACAACATGATTCTTTTGGTTCTGGTTACTTTCATTTTGCTCAGCGGGGTACTCTTTTTCCCACTTGATTTTTCCCTTTTGGATTTTCCAGGTGGGTTTTTATGAGACCCTGATCCCTGGAGGTATCAATCTGTGATATCCGAGGATTTTAGGTTTGGGTTACTTTTTCCTTTATATATATATATATATATATATACAATTTATTGGGATTAAAAAAAAGTATTTTTTCCCTTTTATTTTTGTTATATATATATATATATATATATATTGTTAGGAATACGGTCAATTTCAAACTTGTGACATTTTCTTTTTACACATTAATTTTTATTGCCTGAGTGTTTCCGATAGGATATATTATTTAATTTCAATAGTAGTAATAATGGTGCGAAGATTAAACAAAAAGAACATATAAAAGCTAATATGTCTCATTTTTTTGAACTAGCAGAGAAAGCGTGCATTGCACGCAATTCAACTAATTTACTTAAATTAATTATTAAAATTTGAATAATTTTATTATACTAAATTTGAGTAGTCAATTAAACAAATACATTTCAATATATATATATATGTATGTATATCATTTTATAAATATAATAATATCTGAAGATTCTAGATTAATCAACAATCAGAAAAATGATATAAACATAAGAGACATAAAGTACAATTAAATTGTAACTATTCGAACACGAACTCGGAATTTATAGTCTTTTAATTTATTTATATTTTTGTTGTTTTAATACACACACACACACACACACACACACAGGGAGAGAAGGATGCATGTATCATTTCTCAACATCCTTTTTTTACAACAATTCTCAACATTTGATTGTTGATGTATATATGTATTAATATAATTTAAATCTTCTATTCAATAATTTTTATTTTTATTTTACTGTCTAACTAAAATATAAATTTTTAATTAATATAAATTCACAAAATCTTGCATCATCCATTTCAGAAAGCTTAAGTATAAAATTAATTAAACTTACTAAAATAATTTAAATAGTTAATAAGTTCAAAATATTATTAATTATATGATTTTTTACTATCGTGACAAAACACATTATCGCATATCAATTAATATAGTTTATCTCAAAAGTAAATTATATTTTTAACCCTTCTATGTTATCAATTAATTTACGTATGATATCACGATACACTAAATCAATTGAACTATTTTAATTATTACACATGTCGCAAAATATTAATCTTTTTGTGTGTATTTTATCCAGACATACATTTAATAATATATTTTTTTATTGAAATATAAATGACTACATTGAACAAATAAACTAAAAATAACTTAACTAAATTAAAATGGTTTTGAATGTATAAATATCATATGGTTAAAGATATATATATATATATATAACTTTATTATTATAGCAACATGTGTTGCTCAATGATAAAGAAATGATAAAATTTTAAAATTGACAAAAACTTGTATGAGACCGTCTAACGAGTCCCTTACGTTAGACGGATTAAATAATACCCAAACTCCCCCCCAAAACCCGCCCATAACCTGCATGTGCCAGATTTTTAGTTTTTTTTTTTGCTGCAGTCGCTGGGCTGCCAGATTTAAAATAAAAAACTGGGCTGCTGTTGCTGGGCTGGCTGTTATTGCATTTTTTCCCTTTTCCTTCTTTCTTTCTCACATGCCCAATTTTTATTATTTCTCTTTCTTTTTTTTTTCACTTTCTTTCTTTCTCTTTTTTAAATAATTATTTTTCATCGAGCTCAGTGCACGAGCCTATGCGTTAATGTCGGGGGAGACGTCAAATAAAAAATAATAAATTAATTCAATTTAATTTTAGGTTATATATTTATTTAAAAAAAAATAATTATCGAAAGAGTGCACTGTGCGAGATGCGAGATAAAAAAATAAATTTTTATTTAACTTCAATTCAATTTTAGTGCTCACTAATTCCATTTTAGGGTATACATTTATTTTTTTAAAAAAATATTTTTTTTCTGACGGTTGACTAATTATTGAGCCAAAAAAAGAAGTATCATTAATTATAAGGTAAAGTATCATTAACTATGAGTGAATATATCATTTACCCAAATATCATTATTTATGAGGTAAAGTATTATTAATTCACATGTGAGTATCATTATTTATAGGGTGAAGTATCATTACCTGTGAAGTGGAGTTTCATTACTAGGGAAAAAAGTATCACTAATTGCAGAAGAAAGTATCACTGATTGAAGAAAAGTATCACTAATTGCAGAAGAAAGTATCACTAATTAGAAGAAACGTATCACTAATTAGAAAAAATATTACTAATTGCAGAAGAAAATATCACTAATTGAAGAAAAGTATCACTAATTGCAGAAAAAAGTATCACTAATTAGAAAGAAAAGTATCACTAATTGCAGAAAAAAGTATCACTAATTAGAAGAAAAGTATCACTAATTGCAGAAGAAAGTATCAGTAGCTAGAAGAAAAGTATCACTAATTACAAAAGAAAGTATCACTAATTAGAAGAAAAGTGTCATTAATTTCAGAAGAAAGTATCACTAATTACAAAAGAAAGTATCATTAATTAGAAAGAAAAATATCACTTCAAATATATTACAATTCAAAAACTGAATCATTAGCTACATAAAAGAAGAATTGTTGAGCTGTGCTCGAGAGAAGGGGTGGGGGTAGGGTAGGGTGGGGTGGGGTGGGGTTAGAAAAGAAAAAAAAGAAAAAAGAAAAGAAAAAAAAAAGGTAAGAATTAGATCTAAAATTAAAAATTGAATATCAAATAAAAGAGGGGGAGGAGGGAGACCATTAAAAAATAAAAAAGAAAAAGAAAAAGGAGGGGGGCCACTTTGTGGGTCAAATAATATCCGTCTAATGCAAGAGGATCCGTTAGACGGTCTCACACAAGTGTGCCCCTTTAAAATTTGGTTAATAGTTTGTTGTGATATATTGTATTCAAGGTTTCATGTTCAATATATTTTTCAAAATGTTATACATTGTTTACAATTTTTTTAAGAAAAATATAATTTGATTGGCAGTTGTAATTCTCGATTCAATGACTAACTAATTGAATTAGTAGTACAATATATATCATTCCTTCCACCCGAAGAGTTTAATCATCTCATTCAACCACAACACATAATATATATCATTCTATAAAAAAAAAAATCCTAATGTATAACATTTGTACATATAACTACGTATTAAATATTTTTCTATATTATGTTTAGCTAAATAGTTTGGGAATTTATGTTAAATAATTAGTAGTTCAATCTAAGTGGAAAATATTCAATTCTTCTATTTCAACTCTTTTATCAGTAATTGGACCATGTTCATTCTCAGTCACATGAGTTCGGGTAGTCAACATAATCCATATTCCAAAAAATTGTGCAACATTCATTCATCCCCCCCAAACATATTTAATTAACTATACTTAATTAACTGAATAATCTAATATAAAATATGTTATATATAATTATCAAATCAACCAATATTCTAAATTTCTCAAATTATAAATTAATAAGCTAGAAAAACATAACATTTGAACCAAAATTTAAAATTTATTTTTCCAATCAATCATTTATTATTGTAATATTTTAAAAGCAATGTATAAATTTTAAATTCATTTAAAGTTGGTGATTTTTTTTTACAATTAACCATATTTTTAAAACTTTGTCTAGCAACTTTCAAAATAGAGATCTCAATTTTTTCTACATTAATCAATTCTTATATTTATCTTCATCATTGACTTTTTTTAGGTGTTCTTCACATCAATAGATATATTTTCTAATAGTTTAGCATATATCATCTACATGTCTCGTTGGTGCAGTCAACATTATCCGAGACCGACAATAAATAAAGAAGTTCAAATTTAGTTTCAATAAATTTAATTGAAACTACTTTTAATCATATGAATGAGAATGAACACATAAATTTCAAAAAATAAATTAAAACTTAGCATTTTGGTTCTATACATTACGGAACCATTTTTTTTTCAATTTTCTTTCATACCATATAACATGATTCAGAACACACACACACACACACACACACACACACACACACACTATAGTTGCCACAACTAAAATTACATGTTTTCTATTAAAAACTACTTAAATAGCTTATATTAAATGAATCAAATCACTAATTGAATGTCATTCCAATTGATCCTCTTATCTTTTTTTCCCACATTAATGATTGATGAATATGTAATTCTTGAATATTGACAGATAGCTTCTTAAGAACAATGAGGTTAGTTTATAATCTTTCTATAAATTTAAGTTTTTATTTTTTAATCTCTTCATTGGGATGTAATATGCATAAACTATGCAATAGTACAATAATATTGAAATAATATTTAAATTATAAAATATAATATATTATATGTGGAGAATTAATTATATATATTTATGTTTTTTTTTCTTGTTTGATATGACTAATATGATGCAGAAATAATTGGTGGAGAATTAATTGATGTGGATGAAGAATTGTAATAGTACAATACTATTGAAATAAATATAATATATTACAGGTGAATAATTAAATATAGAATGATTGATGAAGAAGAAATTCTTGATTTTTGATAGATAACTTCTCAACTATTATCGACTTAGTTTATAATCTTTCTATAAATTCAAGCTTTTATTTTTCAATCTCTTCATTTGGATGTAATTTATGTAGACGATGTAATTTATGGAGAATTAATTCATGTGTGTTAATGAAAAATTATAATACTACAATTCTATTGAATTAATTATCTAATATATTATATTGATGTGAGATTATACTTTTTATTTTCTTTCTTGTTTGTTGTGGTTGATATGATAGAGAAATAATTGGTGGAAAATTAATATGATGTGGATATATAAAGAATTGAAAGAATACAATACTATTAAAATAAATATAATATATTATATTGAATAATTAATTATATAATGTAGTATATTACTATTTTACCTTTAAATTAAGTGCATATTATGGATATAATAGACAAACCATGTTTTGTAAGAAATTAAATAAATATGGTATATTATATTTACAACTAATTATTTTTTATATTTTATATTAGGGTTAGTTTTATATAGTAGAGTTCGATTATAACAAAACTATTGAAATAAATATAATATATTATATTATAAAAAAATATATTTATAATATTTTATAGGGGCAGACTTGGATGAGACCGTCTCATACATGAGACGGGTCAATACTCACATGCGGGGATCATTATTTATGGGTGAAGTATCATTAACTCACATATGAGTATCATTATTTATACCCGCATGTGAGTATCATTATTTATGAGTGAAGTATCATTAACTCACATGTATCATTATTTATGGATGAAGTATCATTATTTATGGGTGAAGTATCATTAACTCACATGTATTAATCCGTCTCATGTATGAGACCGTCTCATACAAGTTTTTGTCTATTTTATATTAGGGATAATTTTATGTAGTAGAATTCAATTATTAGGGATAATTTTATGTAGTAGAGTTCAATTATAACAAAACTATTGAAATAAATATAATATATTATATTTATAAAAAAATTGTAATATATTATATTACTTTTTTACCCTTAAATTAAATGCAAATTGTGGACAAAATAGGCAAATCATATTTTATAGGAAACATCCACACTTTTTTATGTAGGTATATATTAAACTCCACCTTCATTTATTTGATCATTTGATTTTCATGTTTAACAATAAAAAAATTAAAAAAGATCCCATCCCCATACGCGCCGAGCCAATCTATTGAAAATAGTTTATCAAATTATGTACTAAAATATTTATTTTGTTTGAAACCAAATAATAAATTAAGTAGTTTAAATTAAAAGAATTAATCTTGAGTTTATTCAAAGCAATATATTCAATATTAGTTAAAAATATAATTAGTTACAAATAAATGCATGAAGGCATACACAATTTGTAATTTAAACACAAAGTTTAAAACTTCGCATTTAGAATACAATTTTACAAAGTTGTGTTCATATACACCAAAATAATGATTTGATTTTAATTACAACACAATAATTATCAGTGTGAAGTATGTGTTTGATGTTCATTTTATTACAAAGTTATATCTATTTTGCAACAAATACAAATACAAAATTGTGTTGTAATGGTAATGTTTCAAAGTTCTTATCTAAGTAACAAGCTGTGTCAAAATTTGTATTTATTCCTAATTAACTCTTAAAAAAATTATCTAAAACTTTTTTGTCGAAGTAAATAAATATATATAATATACCCCTTGGCATTAACTAGTGCATTCAGAAGATCCCTCGTTTATGTGCACACACATAGCATATGTACAAGTAATATCGATTAACATAAAATCACCTACAATCGAATAGTAAATTATTAAAACGAAAGAAAAACACACACTGTTCACCAAAGCCATGTAAGAGCAATTTAATTTTAAAACATCCATGCAATGTTACTAAGATACATCTGCACAAAAGTTTCAGGCTGATACTTGTATTAGTATGCAATACCTCATTTGTTCAAACCAAAACTTCATAGCTCAAAAGAACTACCCAGCATACTTATGCTAACACCGCATTTTGAATACAAACCTGTTGTTACGTGTCAGGAATCTTCGAGATGGTGATCTGTTTCATCGAATATCTCTTCCTGCAATGATCAATCAATCAGATAAGGTATGATGCAAACTTATAGTTTAACAATTTTGACTTCACCTGTAAAAGCTCTTCAATCACATCTTCCATGGTTATTATTCCGACTGCCTCCTCCTCTTCGGGGAGCGTTGGGAGTTGATTAGCATCATCAATCTCAAGTATGTCCGAGTACATGTTTTTTGTCCACTTCTTGCTCCTAGGTGTACCCTTGAAGGAATTGCTTCCCCCGTTTGGGAAACTCTTCCATTTTTGGAGAGGTATCTTGGGCTTAACACTTTTATCCGGTGAAGGCTTTTCTCCATCAATGTCTACTCTCACATCTTTGACTGCATTCACGTCCATAAACATGGAGAGTCGTGTTAAATGGATGTACATATGATGTAGAAAATTCATTGGAAAACCAACAAAACTTACCTCCTTTAGCTCTTGCACTAGGAGGCTGGACCGCCTCCTTGTTGCACTGTCTAATGACAACAGCCATGTGACTATGCCCCTTCTGGAATTCATTCAAGATGTCATATAAAGGCATAGTTTCTGGAACCCTAAGAAAAAGACGAATAGAAGAACAAGTATTATCATGAGCAGCCTATCTGGGAGCTATTTTTCGCATTTAGTTATATCCTTCCTCATCATGGAATAATCACCATTCACCATGAGGTTGATGATGCTCCACCTGAAGCACTGGTATTTCTAGAAACAATTCCAGATGCTCAAGGTAAACGGAATTAAATAAATCCAACAAAAGCATTGAAAGAAATACATCAGCAAGAAGATTTCAACTATCTTACGGAAGATGCCTGTGTTGAGACTATGTTTGCGACAAGTGCCATAATAGAGAAAAAAGTAAAACTAGAAATATGAGCTCATTCACTTGATCCGCATAAAAGCACCACATATACACAAGAGGCAGCCAAGAATAGCACCACATATACACAAGAGGCAGCCACATAATAAAATGCTTTTTTTGCTTTTTAATAGCAAGCAAGGTTATGATACATGGGCACAAGAACAGAAGCATGCATCAGTACAAGTAAAAAATATGAACTCAAGTTCAGGTCACTACTCACCTTCATGCCTTAGAATAAATTAACAAAGGGGAGATTCATACTTTTCCGGTGCATAAATTAAATGAGCAGGAAATCTATATGATGAACCCACTTTTCCAGGGTTTTCATTACTTGATGCTATTATATACTCTGGATTGGGTAACAGACATTCAAAATTTTAAAGAACCAAGATACCTTGGAATTCTGCGAATAGTGACACTTTTCACTGGGACTTTATCCTCAGGATGAACTGTTAACAAGTTTTTCACCTACAAGATTAGGAAAAAGTTTAATAATTTAAATCAGGTCAGCATAATCAACCAGAAGCTGGAATTTAATTTCAACATGTTCACAGTCTTTTTTTTAATAATGATGTCTAATAGGACTACAGGAGTAGGAAAATTGAATCCATAGAAATGCAAAAGATGCTGCTGTCAGGAATTTAGTTAATTAGGACTAAGAAAATAACCAATTTAATAAAGTATAGTATGTAAAAAGAAACTTTTTTTTTTAATATAAAGGTGAGGGAAGTCTAATTTTAAAAAAGGCCAGCGCATACAGACCACCATAAAATTCAACAAGACATATCTTAGCACTATATTCCCAAGCAATACATGAGCTGTCGCAGATTAACATAATTTCTAGATGCTTTATAAGGTTCGCACAAGCTACAATGCATGCAGATGCATTTTACAGCAGTTATATAATGAAAGCCCACAAATTCCTAATAATAGATGTAACACCTAAACTAACGAGGAGAAACAGTCTTGAGTTTGTAACAACACAAATTGGATAGTCCTCTAGAGAACATAGAGATCCATTATCGACCCAAAATAAACTCAACGTATTGACGTCTCTAAATTCATAAAAATAAAAACATAATAACTAGTTCTTGAACTGCACAGAAGATATAACAAATACCAGGACAAGCCCAATGATGTTTGTAGGTTGCTCATAGTAAACAGGGACTCGGCTATGTCCTTTCTCCAAAATTTGATTCATTAAGAACCTATAACATAACAAACACAAAAACTATTTTCAACATTTCACAACTCAGAGAAGGGCAGAAAGTTGTTGATAGACAATCATTCATTACCTATCTAGCTTAGCATTAATATCAATAGCAAAAGTTTCAGATATTGGCGTCATGGCATCACTGGCCGTTTTCTCACTGAGTTCCAATGCTCCTGCAATAATAGTCGTCTCATCATGTGTGAGCTCTCCACCTTTACCAGCCTGCATAAACGCAGCCAGCCGAGTTAGGTTACATCACATCAGAGCTTTTCTTGGATAAAATAGAGAGAAACACCAATACAACAGAAAATAAATAAATTAATTTTGATAATTTACATTTGTAAAGAGATAGCAGCTGGGGAAAAAAAACCAACTAGATATCCCTATGGAAGCAAGATATTTTGTATTTCTCATACCTCATTTCCATGTAAATCAACCAGGGTTTTTAACTCAGCACGTCGAAATAGAGCTCTATGCCCGTGGCCAAGTAGTAAATCCAACAACTGGAAGGTAGACACACATATGGATGAAAATTGTTAATTTTTAGAAACTCGCCAAGTCGACATGAGTGATAAACGTATATGTACCTTGCTTATAGGATATGCGACTGGAAAACAGATCCAGACAAGGACACGAACCACTGGAGTCACAGTCGCACCAATTGCAAGTCCATGTCTGGAACAAACAGATTGTGGGATGATCTGATAATATAGAGCAATAAAATCAGTTTGTCCATTGATCCAATTCAATCTAGCAAATTAACTTGCTCTATACTTCCACAGATACTAGGAATACAAAGGAATCTATATCACATCTACTCTCATATTTATCCAGCACATAATATGTTGCCATTATTTTCCATTTCCACATAATAATCGCTATATAGATTCATGTTTTTGAAATGTTCCTTCCTATAAAGTAATGGTACAAAAAAAAAAAAACCTTAAGATTTATGTCCATCATAACTGACAACCAAATCGAAGTTAGTGGCCAGGGGTAAACTGATGGGTTGAGTTGAATAGTAGGTTCTTGTGGTAAAGCAAAAATCCAACTTCAACTTAGTATAATCCTGTGATATCCTACATTTTGCAACGCCCAAAAGTTGCAACATAAAACCACATGTAGGTAATCCACCAAACAATATCAATCTACTTTTGAGGAAACTAGAAATGAAATACTAAAGTAATTCATTATGATCTGAGGTATTTCCTTCATCTGTATACAGGGCAGGCAGTTGGGGGCATGTAAACTATGAATTATAGGCAAAGCAAGGCCTTATAATTCGTGGCATAGAAGAATTGTTTACCTCACCAAACAGAAGTATCAAAGTCACAGATAACAAGATTGCCACCCAAGCTTGGACAAGACTGTCAAGGAAAATAGGAAGAGCCTGCAGAGTAAAGTATCCGACACTTTAAATAATCGCGTATATTACTAAAGCTTTTGAAAGCATAACACCTCAACTTTTCATTACCTCCATAGCAGCAGCATTGCAGATAAGCAATGTGCAAAGCAGCAAATGTTGATTCTTAACAACTGGCAATATCTTTACTGCAATCAGGAATTATTTTTTAAGAATTACAAGTTAAAACCAGTAAACACAAAGCAAACAATCCAGACGTTTATTAATCCATTCCATAGTCCATGACTGCTAAAGGAAAGCAGCCCCAGCATTAAAATGCTGATCGACATTCGAAAATCGAGCCACGTCCAAATATTAAATATTCAAAAACTACGATAGTGAGCATTCCTTTCCACCATCATTCAAATTCTCTAGTACGAACAAGCAATTCAGACTTTCTTCACAGCGAATTAATCATTAAAACACACAACCAATCTCCAATAAATTATTTCCTACATCGGAAAGAGGTAATTTAACAGTTCCAAAGCACGAGACCTAACTTTATGGCCCAAATTCAGCTTCACTCAAACAACAAGACTAATCATAAACCATAATCCTGAAACCCGAAATCGTTCATGAATCCCAACATTTAACTAAATAAACAACTTCAAACAAACTCAACTGAAAACATAATAATAATAATAATAATAATAATAATAATAATAATAATAATAATAATAATAATAATAATAATAATAATAATAATAAAGTGAGAAGGGTATATACTAGCATGCTTTCGATCCTTAGGGGTGCCGGACTTGGCCAGAACTTCAAGGTCGACCAAGCTGAGAGACATTAGGCCCAAAGTGAGCCCGGACATGAGCCCCGCAAACAGCACTAGAAAAGTCACAATCGCAATGCGAATGAAGAACTCCGCCTCGCAACATCGGTACTCCACCGCCATACAATTACACCTCCAAATTTACACCACCGCTTCGCCGCCGCCGGCGATTTTCACCTCCTCTTTTTCTAGTTTCTACTACTTGTAAAATTTCCAGAACGCTCTTTTTTTTTGGTGGAGAATAAATTCTCCTGAGAGAATATGAACAAGTGTGAAATTTCTGCTATTTATAGTTGGCTTTTGCTGTTTAAATCATGAATCATGATCGCTTTTTTTTTCTTTTTTAATACTATATATATTTATATTCTGAAGTTAGCAGTTACTCTCAAGTCTTAAGTAGAATACATCTACTACGGTAATAATCCACCTCAAACTTGTAATAGTTCGAGTTCCCACTTTTATTTGATTTTTCAAGCTTAAATTCACGAGACCAATTAATTCGTCAGCGCCACGCTTTTACAGGATAATAATGTGATGTTTTTTGAGATAATGCAAAGTTAAATACGTAATTTAATAAATTAAAGAAACACACATAATTGAAACGGAATTGTTTTCAGAATTTAGATAGTGCACGCCACGTACTTCCCGCTGAGATCATTTTTTCATCTCTCTCTCTCTCTCTCTCTCTCTCTCTCTCTCTCTCTCGGTATATATATATATATATATATTTATATTTATATTTATATTTATACACACACATAATTTACAAAGGAGATCCTATATACCACTTTATATGTCTTCCTTGGTGTTCATTATGAATTTGATTTGTTTTTCTTCTATTTTTTTTCCTTATATTTCAATTCATTACGGTTGATTTTGATTTTTTTTATTATTAATTATGATTTTTTATTATTATTATTTGTATTTATTTGCTATTTCTATTTAATAATTAACTAGTATGGTTGATTATTTCATAATTATAGTATGATTTTTAAAAATTGTATATTCTCATCAATAAATATTGATTATATTATAATAATGAATCTGATGGTGAGACATAAACAATAAATTAGACGATTTTATCTCCCGACTTTGAAATAACTATTGATAAATTAAACGTGCAGTTGGAAGTTTCTGAACTAATAGACAGTTTTCATGCTATGGACTACTGTAAGTCTGTAACCAACCTACGTACTGTATTTTCTTTCAAATTTATTATAATTTCTTAACTAGACACACAAGGATAAAATAAATAATTAAAACTATTAATTATTATTGTTAATTGTAATTTCGTTCATAAATTAATTATAATATCCATCCCAATTACATAGTCCAATCTCCTTATGTTATTGAAGGAAGTGGTTTATAATGAAATAAAATATCCTTAAATATAATTAAATCCGCAATATTGGTGAGAATCATACTGCTTTAGCACATGATATTCCTCGCAGCAATGCTTGATCCTCATTTAAAAGATGTAATTTAATTATAATTAATACTTATTCATGTTCTATATATTTTATCATGTAATTAGAATATTTAATACCTCTTAAAGAATAAAATGGGGGTATCCCCACGTCTTCTCAACGCTTTTCATAAAACTTTAAATTAAGCGTAAATAAAAAAAAATTAAAATAATGGAAGAAAAAAGAACCGTAATTCCCCCTATTTTCTAAATTCCCGAAATGGCTCTTTGCATTGTTAAAGAAGTTTTGCTTCAAAATTGAGAATGGTATATATATAGAAATGTGTGTGTGACCAAATTAATTAAAATAAAACAATACTCTAATAAGTAAAGGACAAAATGTGATTTATTATCAGAGACTGGCAAATTTCAAGTGGGTTGTCGACGACAATATTTTCAATTGATAGGTTCATCTTATCTTTTCATTCAAGTAATTAATTATAATTTTTTATTCCGATTTTAAAATACGAATTAATAGGTGTTCGTCATGCACCGATGCATGTCTACACATCGCCTTTCTATATACATGAAGCTTTAAATTTCATTTAAAACATTAAAATAGTGGAAAAGCCGATCGAAGAAAATAATGGAAAAGTTGAGAACTCTAATTCCCCGTTTATATATATCGTAAAAATAGACTGCATGACTGGTAAATCGAGAATGATGTAGAAATGTGCACGCATGATTAAAAATAAAATAAGTAATATTGGCGTACTAAATAATGAAAAATGAACTAGGTCGGAGTCGAAAATTTTAATAGAATTTATCGAGAATGAGGATTTTTCAAGTGGGTCGACACTGACAATATTGAATTATTTATGTCCGATTACGACTAGGCTTGCCCAACTATATCTTCACAGTAACGCTAAGAATATTACAATTATTGTATCCAATTATGTGCAACTGTTTTGTGATAGAATTGAATGAATTTTAAATTATTAGAAATTAGAAAGGAGGGGAAAAACACGATACAAAAGATATACGTGGTTCGGTGATCTACATTTATACGACAGGTGTTGAAAATGACTAAGGTTTTTGTGTTTGATTTCTTAGTTTGATATTTGATATATATTTTAACATTTTTTTTTATTTACGATCGTATTGCATTTAATTTCTAGCAAAATTAACTTAATATTATATTTTGATATAATATTCACACACACACACATATATCGTATTGTTATTATTATCATCAGGGTCGGCCCTCACATTTCGGAGGCCCATGGCAAAATAAAAAATGAGGGGCCCTTGTATATATATTTTTTACGAGCATTTTGAAAAAAATCCAGTATTATCTCCATTCTAAATTTTGAAAAAGTGTAATCAATTAAGTGTTGTTTTCATCCTAAATTTTGAGATAAAAAGACAACATGTAAATAGACTTTATTACTTTAAATATGATACAAAATATTTTGTTGTTATCGGTCTATAATTTTCTGATAATATTCAAAGAATGAAAATTGTTAGACTCGGATAGTAATGTTTCAAAAAAAAAACAAATAGATTGATGATACATACATTTTTTATTAGATTTTGTATTAAATATTTTAAAATTATTTTTTTAAAATATAATATTAAATTTAAAATAAGAATTGGGGGTCCTGATAATTTGGGGGCCATGGGCGATGGCCCACCTGGCCACCCCTATGGGCCGACCCTGATCATCATCATCATTATTATTATACGAACTGTTGGGTATTTTGTTGGCCCATTTGTTGTAGCTCATTACCTATTGGGTCTTCACCTCTCATTTACTTAGCCCGTTGACTGGCCGTCCATTTGTTGATTTCCTCGCTCCTTTCGGCTAACCCTTGCTTCATTAATAGAAGTCTGGGGCTTCACTGTTCATCATCCTCACAATCTATCTCTCTCTCTCTGAGTGTTCTTTTCTGCTTCTTGCGATCTTTTGAATCAAGCTTTGGCTTGAGAGCTTTGTGCTCATACTGACCCTTGCTTACGGTCCCAGTTCGTCTGGATTCCTACGTGGTCTCCTCGTGCGAGTAGCCTAGGATAGCTAGGGTTCAGTCATGGGCTCATCGGAAGTCTGAGTCTTTGTGAGAGGTTGTGTGGTCTGCCGTTCTTTGCCTTTTCGGTCTCGATGTGCATCTTGGTCACTGTTTGGAGGAGCTTTGGTCTCAGGTAACTCTGAGCCTTGTCACTGCCTCTCCTGCTCGATTCACTGTCCCTTGAGGGACGAACGGACCGATTTGTGGCGGCGGAAAGCAAGAGGTGTAACCTCCGGGGACCTTGATACCCTACAGTGGTATCAAAGCCAGGGGAACGCTTACCGGAGGCACCCTCCATCTCCCTTTGGGCAACCGTCCAATCGCCTGTGTGTAAAATCGGTTGGTAAGTTGAGAATCCTAACCGCGGGGACTCTCGCTCTGGTATTGTACTCTCAACCCTAGAAAAATTAGGGTTTTAGTGCTACTTGCTGAGATCTGTTTGATTCTCTACCTTTTATTTGAGATCTGTGTGATTCTCGGCTGATTCTCTATGATCTGCGTGTTTGCCCTAATTTCTCTGCACCTCAAGTGATCCTGTTGAAATTTTGGGTTCGAATCTGTGTGATTCTTGGGTATTATTGTTCCTGGCTCTATGCTAGGCTCATTCTGCTTCCGCTCCTTCTCTCTTGTTTTTTTATTGTGTGTGTCGTGTGATTCACTTCCCACACACAAAAGGACCCAAGTGATCCTTGTATGGCTAGTTAACCAACTTGTAATCTGGGCTTTCCTTGGCATTCCTCACTGCCTGTGAGAGTGCTTTGATTTTATCTTCTCTCCTTGTTCTGTTTTTTGGATATCTTTGTCTGTCTGTGCCTATCTGTGTGATTATCATGGGTTCTACATATTATACTGCTCCTTTTGATGGCAAAAGTGACTTTCAAATTTGAAAAACTAAAATGGAATGCATTCTCATCAAAGAAAAAGTGTATAATGTTGTTCTGAGTGGTTGTGATAGAACTGAAACTGATGAAAAAATGATTGAGATGAATGCAAGTGCAAGGTCTTTAATTTTGTTGAGTCTGCTTGATTCTGTGATGAGGCAGGTTGTTAGTATTACTTGTGCTAAAGAATTATGGGCAAAATTGAATGAATTGTACACCCAAGCATCTTTTCAGTCTCTGTCATTCCTGCAAGAAAAGTTTTTCAAATTTAGGCTTGATATGTCTAAAGATATTGATGCTAATCTGGATGATTTTAACAAATTAATTCAAGCCATGAAATTGGGAGGGGATGATACTATTGGGAAATATTCTGCTACTGTGCTCTTAAATGCTATACCTGATAAATTCAATGATGTCAAATCTGCCATTGGATATGGCAGAGATGTTGTTACTTATGATATTGTGGCTAATGGCCTTAAATCTAAAGAACTTGACATGAAACATGGTTCTAGCAGCAGTAGTAAGAACTATGATGAAATTATGCATGTCAGGGGAAGAACAACAGAAAGATATAAGCCTAATCAGGCCTCTGATAAGAAAAAGCCTATGCTAACAAGTGTGATAAGCCAAAGAAAATCAAGAAGAAATATGAAAAATTCCAATGATAATCATGCAAATGTGGCTGTTGATTCTGAGAATTATGGTGACATTCCCATGGTCTATGATTTGTTCTCTGAACCCTTTGTGAACTATGTGTCTAATTCTTTGTCTGAATCTGAATGGCTTATTGATTCTGGATGCACATTTCATATGTCTTCTTGTAAAAGCATGTTTCCAATCTAAAAACTGTTGAAAATGGCTCTGTGTCTATGACAAATGAAAAGAAAAGTCCTGTGGTTGGCATAGGTGAAATTTGTTTAAAATTTGACTCTGGTTCAACTCTTACTTTGAAAAGTGTGAGATATGTCCCTGATTTAAGATATAACTTGATCTCTGTTGCATGCTTAACTGATGATGGTTTGCTTGCTAAAATTGAAGTGGATGGAATTAAATTCCTAAAAGGAGCTATGGTGGTGTTTAAAGCACCTAGGCAACATAATCTGTATGTGTGCAATGCTAGCCCGATGAATTTGGTCCCTTCAATTGTTAACTTTGTGCAAAGTGATAAAACTATGTTATGGCATGCAAGATTAGGGCATATGAGTCATAAAGGATTGAAAATGCTGCATACATCTGGTGTTTTTGGATCTGATCGCATTTATGATATGTCTTTCTGTGAAAATTGTGTGATGGGAAAACAACATAGGGTTCAGTTCCCTGTCTCTGGCTCTCATAAATCACATGCTAGTACTGATATTCTTGAATATTTACATGCTGATGTATGAGGTCCTGCTAAAGTTGATACTCATGGTGGAAATTGGTATTTTTATCAATTATTGATGATTTTTCTAGAAAAGTGTGGGTTTTTCTAATGAAAAATAAATATGATGTTTATGATAAATTATTTGCATGGAAACTTCAGATTGAGAACCAAACTGAAAAAAGGATAAAAACCTTGAGAACCGATAATGGTCTTGAGTTTTGCAATGCTCTGATTGATGATCTGTATGTGGAATTTGGGATTAGGAGTCATAAAACTGTCCCCTATACCCCTCAGCAAAATGGCATTGCTGAAAGGATGAATATAACTCTTCTTGAAAGAATTAGAAGCATGCTGGCTTCCTCTAGTTTATCTAAAAAATTCTGGGGAGAAGCAGTTGTGACTGCTGCCTATTTGATCAATAGGTCCCCATCTGTGCCTTTGCTTGGAAAAATTCCTAAATTTGTGTTTGCAAATAAAGATGTTGATTTTTCAAATCTGAAAATATTTGGTTGTTCTGCTTATGTTCACCAAAAGCATGATAAATTGTATCCTAGGTCTAGGAAATGTGTTTTCTTGGGCTATCCAGAAAGGGTAAAATGTTATAGGCTCTGGGATAAGAGTGTTCCTGGTTTTAAAACCATAATAAGCAGGGATGTTATCTTTAATGAAAATGAATTTCTTTGTTTATCTTCTCCTACTCCTTTGTCTATGACATCTCCAAGTGAGGTGGAACATCTACCTTTACTTGATAATATGCCCGAAAATGGTAATGAGGATCATCCTGAAGATGGCAGGGATCTCAATGATCTCCAGGATAATCCTAATGAGAACCTGGACAATTCTGAAGAAGGGAGAGATCCCAATGTTCTTCAGAATTATCAACTCACTAGAGACAGAATGAGAAGGACTGTTAGGCAACCTCAAAGGTTTGTTGGGCTTGCTGACAGTCATCTGTCCATGCTTGCTTTTACTGTGTTCAATAATCTTGATGCTTGTGAACTAATTTCTTATAAAGCTGCCTTAAACTCTAAAGATTCTGAAAAATAGATTGATGCTATGAAAAAAGAAATGAAGTCTTTACATGTTAACAAAACCTAGATCCTCGTTCCTAAACCTGCTAAGTGCTCTGTTGTTCAATGCAAATGACTTTATAAAATTAAGCATGAATCTGATTCTGTAAGATATAAGGCTAGATTGGTTGCTAAGGGATTTACTTAAAAGGAGGTGATTGATTACAATGAAATCTTTGCTCCTATTGTAAAGTTTACTACAGTTAGAATCATGTTATCTCTTGTTTCTCACTTTGACTGGGAATTGAAATAAATGGATGTTACAACTGCTTTCTTACATGGTGACCTTGAAAATGATATCTTTATGAAACAACTTGAGGGCTTCTTTGATAAAAACAAACCTGATCATGTGTGCCTGTTAAAGAAATCGTTGTATGGTCTTAAGCAGTCTCCCAGACAATGGAATAAGAAGTTTGATGCTTGCATGCAATCTCTGAAATTCAAAAAGAGCAACTTTGATCACTATCTGTATTTCAAAAATGATTCAACTCCTGTGTTCTTTCTTCTCTATGTGGATGCTATGCTTCTTATCAGTCCTTGCTGTAAAACTATCAACCATGTTCAAAAGTATCTATGTGAGAATTTTGATATGAAAAACTTGGGTGATGCTGAGAAAATACTTGGTATGTATATTCATAGAGACAGGAAGAACTTCTCCCTTATTCTGAATCAAAACTCATATGTTGAAAAAGTTTTGAGTAAATTCTCTATGCAAAAACCTAAGTCTGTTATTGTGCCCCTAGCTGCTCATTTTCTGCTAAGTAAGGATCAATCTCCTAAGACTGATTCTGAAATCCATGATATGTCTAATGTGCCTTATTCAAATGACATTGGTTCTGTGATGTACCTCATGATCAGTACCAGGCCAGATATTGCCTGTTCTGTTTCTTGTTTGAGTAGATATATGTCAAACCCTGGAATGCCACATTGGGAAGCTTTAAAATGGCTTCTCAGATATTTGAAGTCTACTTCAAATTATGGCTTAACTTTCTCTAAGTCTTCTAATAGGGTGAAACTTATGGGATATGTTGACTCCAACTATGCAAATGATAGAGACAATAAAAGGTCTACTACTTCATATGTATTTACTTTGTGTGGATCATGTATTACACATTGTGGCCCTTTCTACTATAGAGGCTGAATATGTTGCTGCCACTGAGGCTGTGAAAGAAGCCATTTGGCTAAATGATTTATTATCTGAAATTGGTTTTGCTAACACATCTTCTACTTTATTTTTAGACAGTTAGTCATCAATTCAATTATGTAAAAACCCAGTGTTTGATGACAGAACAAAAAAATTGATGTGAAGTTCCATTTCATTAGAGAAGTTGTGGAAAAATGAGAGATTCAATTGGAGAAAATTCCCATTGAATTCAATCCAGCTGACATGGGAACTAAGTGTTTGCCTGTTGATAAACTTATCTCATGCCAGAGAATCCTAAACTATGATCTTGGTTAACTCTTTCTATCTCTATTCTGTTCTCTGTAAACTTATTTGATTCTTTGTGAATCTGTTCATTCTTTGATTATGTATTAATCTACCCTAACTTTGTGTTAT
Source organism: Perilla frutescens (assembly GCA_026008535.1). NCBI lineage: Eukaryota > Viridiplantae > Streptophyta > Magnoliopsida > Lamiales > Lamiaceae > Perilla > Perilla frutescens. The sequence goes on along the minus strand of BRKX01000011.1, from coordinate 29,646,246 downwards.
GTTTCTCTCTTGCTCTGTGACCTTGTAGGGAGAAACAAAAGGCCATGATAAGTCATGTAAGACTCCTTTCGAAGATCAAGTGCACAACAAAAGGCCAAAGATGAAGAATATTGGGTATTTTGTTGGCCCATTTGCTGTGGCCCATTACCTGTTGGGCCTTCACCTCTTATTTACTTAGCCCGTTGACTAGCCGTCCATTTGCTGATTCCCTCACACCCTTTCGGCTAACCCTTGCTTCATTAATAGAAGTCTAGGGCTTCATTGTTCATCATCCTCACAAATCTCTCTCTCTCTCTCTCTCTCTCTGAGTATTCTTCTCTGCTTCTTGTGATCCCTTGAATCAAGCTTTGGCTTGAGAGCTTTGCGCTCCTACTGACCCCTACTTGCGATCCCAGTTCGTCTAGATTCCTACGTGGTCTCCTCGTGCGAGTAGCCTGGGATAGCTAGGGTTCAGTCGTGGGCTCATCGAAAGTCTGAGTCTCTGTGAGAGGTTGTGTGGTCTACCGTTCTTTGCCTTTTCGGTCTTGGTGTGCATCTTGGTCACTGTTTGGATGAGCTTTGGTCTCAAGTAACCCTGAGCGTTGTTACTGCCTCTCCTGCTCGATTCACTGTCCATTGAGGGACGAACGGACTGATCTGTGGCGGCAGAAAGCAAGAGGTGTAACCTCCGGGAGCCTTGATACCCTACGCGAACCACTATACAAAACTCAAACATATGATGAAAACATTATATAATATGGACTGTATATAATTATTTGCCGCATCTTTGATTTGGAGAAATTTTTCCTCTGGCCGAAAGGAAATTGCAAATTGAATATACAATAATTTGTATAAGTTAATAAAAATATTTTACTTCATAGAAAAATCCTATAACATTTCAATTTTTTATTTAAATATATTAAATTATATCGAATACATAAATATTTTATATTGTATTATAACATATTTTTATGTTATATTTATTTCGGCATTACTTTCATCTTTCTTCAACAAAATTATAAAAGCTATCAAATTTTGATTTTAACACATTTTTAAATTATATTTTGAAAATAAATAAATAATATAAAAATAATTAAGAAATAATAATAATAATAATAATAATAATAATAATAATAAATTATTTAATTTGATTTTTGATTTATTTTTCTAAATATGATAAAATAATATTATAAGACATGATTATGTATAAATATATCATATATTATTTTTTTGGTCATTGAGAATAGTTAAACTCAGGGGGGTGGATGGAATGGATATAGAGGTGCCCATATTAAACCGGACCGGCGGTTAAAACCGCCGGTTACACGGTTTCTACCGGTTCTGATTTTGTACGGACGGTTACGGTTTGTAAACCGTAATAGGGCGGTCCGGTTTCGGTTTGGCCGACGAATTAATACAAACTGCCGGTTTCGGCGGTTAACCGGCGGTTTGGATATATATATATATATATATATATATATATATATTTTTTAACGGCCGAGATCACGATCCGCGTGATCTCGATCAACGGCTAGGAACGCACAGAGGCGGATCGGTGACGTGGAACCGTGGGTTTTGGAGCCCAAACCGGCAGTTTGGCCGAAAACCGTCGGTTTGGGCTCCAAAACCGGCGGTTCGGCCGTTATTTTTTTCAAAAATTTTCAAATTCAAATTTTAAATTTTTCCCCCCACTCCCCAATTTTCACCTATAAATACCCCATCTCCTCCACCATTTTCACTCACACCAAACTCTCAATCTCTCTCTCTCTCTATGCTCAAATTCTCTCTATTCTAGCAATATCATTTTCTTATTCAATTTTTCTTACAAGTTACAATCTTACGAAGTTACTCTCTCTACCCTTAATATCTTGATTTCTTCATTTCTACAATTCTACTCATTTTTTATCATCCCTAATCATCATGTCTAGCCGAGGTAGCCGAGCCGATAAGGGTAAAGGCAAAGCTATTGCTGATAGTTCCGAAGCTCCACGTCGTCGTCGTCGTACTCATTCTGGAGTACATATTTCTGATGATGCTGATACGACGCTGCCTCAATTTCAACAACAACAACCTGAAGAATATGTGAATCCCTATGGTGGAGCCGATAGCGGTTTCTACAACGATCCAAGTGGTGGCGGTTTCTACCATGATCCAACTGGTGGCGGTTTTTACAACAATCCTACTTCTCAAATGGAAGTTGACGAAGAAGTGGCAAGATGGATCCAGTTTGAAGAATTACAAAGATCTCAAGAATCTCGTGCTTTTAGTGGAAATCCATCCATCGATCTCGACACAGAGGAGGCGGAGGCCGTTCCAACAAGAAATACGGCACTAAAATATGCTCTCTTCACTATTCATTTCCGAAAGGTGGCAATGAAGAATGAAGCGGGTGTGTTTGATTTGTATTGCAACTATTTTCCGAAGCAATACAAATTTCGCACTGGCGGAGGCTATGGGACGTACTGGTCGCACATCACCAACAATCATCAAGTCGAACTTGGGCGTGCTCAAGCTCAATCGCAACTTAACTTCCAACCGGTAAGCAGTCAAAATATCGAAAGCCAAGGTGAAGGTACGCCGTACTCATCTCAACTCTTTAGGTCTGACCTTCTAGTTGCTAGGGAACAAATGTGTTATTTTATTTGTGAAGAATCTTTAGCACTTCAATTTGCCGATAGCATGAATTTTGAACGTCGTATGAAAGCTGCTTATAATCCTGGTGCTCAAAGTATACCTAGAATGACTATGACTAGGACCCTTGAAAGATTGCATATAAGATATAAGTCGAAATTAAAAAGTGTTGTTAGTAAAATTCCTTATAGGGTTGCTATTTGTTCTAATATTTGGTCTGATAAATTTATCCGTCGTCATTATATTGCTGTTACATTGCATTGGATTGATTATTCATGAAATTTAAATAAACGTTTAATTGCTTTTCGTAGATTTAACTGTCAACATAGTGCTGCTAATATTGCTAAGGCTATTATTAAAATTTGCAATCAATTTAAAATGCTTGATAAAATTTTTTCTATTGGTTTTGATAATGCGAGTGCTAATACGGCTAGTATTAGAGAATTAATTCAAGCATGTAATCCAACCTTGCATGGTAAATATTTTCATACTCGATGTATTGCTCATATTTTGAATTTATGTGTTCATGATGGACTTGGAATATTAAATAACTCAATTCAACCTATTTGTGATGCTGTAGATTATATTCATGGTAGAGTTAGAGTTAGAAGTAGGTGGGAAAAATTCTGTAGGGAAGCTGGTGTGCATCCTAAATTTTTTAACTTAGATGTGCCTAATAGGTGGAACTCTACTTATGAAATGCTTTCTGCAACTTTGGAATATCGTGAATTATTATGTTCTTTTTTTGCTACGCATATTGAATCGTTTATTTTATTATCTTAGTATTGGGATGATTGTATTGAATTAATGGAACTTTTACAAGTTTTTCAATATGCAACAAAAGATTTATCCGGTGTGTATTACCCTACTATTTGCAAATTTATGTATCATTGTTGTTTAATTGCTGCAAAATTTAATGCTTGTAGTCATAAACCCGATTTGCAAGATATGATTCTAGCCATGGTAAAAAAATGGCTTAAATATTTTGATCATGTGCCTAATATTTTTTTGGTTTTAAAAATATTGGATCCTACTTTTAAACTTAGTGCTACTAACGATATGATTGACATGTATTACAAGTTTTTATCTACTATGAGTTTTACAGGTTCCGATCCCGATATATATGTGCCACCTGCTGAAGAAATTAAAACAGAAATTTATGAGTCTATATATTCACTTTATAGAGAATATAAGTTAAAATATGCTGATAGTATAACTCGTCCAACGAGTCGTTCTTCAGGTTCTAGTAGTTCTTTTTCGTTAGGATTAAATACTTCATCTTCACGTGGTAGTACTTGACAAGAATTCCAAAAATTTTTCCACAGTAGAGGAAATACTAGGCATAGTCAAAATGAATTAGATATGTATTTGCAAGACCCTATTGTGCCCCCGATGATGAAAATACAGGTCCCAATAATTTTGATGTTCTCAAGTGGTGGTCCCGAAATCAAGAGCGGTATCCTTTGCTTGCAATTATGGCAAGGGAGATTTTGGAGTCCCGGCATCAACGGTTGCGGTCGAGCAAGCTTTCAGTGAATCCGGTTACATGTTGGACAAACGGAGATCAAATTTGACACCGGATCACCTCGAAGCTCAAATGATGTTGAAGGACGAGTCCAAAGCCGACCTAAGAGAGCAAGAGAACCGCTGGGATGACTTGATGGATGACCCGCTCATTGAAGTTGGCTCGGAGAGTGAAGTCGAAGGAGGGAGCCAAACCGGAGATGATTGGGACGACGACTTCGAATTCTAGACTGCCCAAGGAAAAAAGGTAAAATGAACTACGAGGGCTTTGATTCCAAGGTAAGGGATACGTAGGCAGCTTCATATGAAGTGAAAGCCCAAATTTCAATTATTTCTTTTCCCCCCTAATTCCTAAATTCTAAATTAGCTCAAATTGTAACTTGTAAATTGTAATTTGTAAATTGTAAATTTGTAAATTGTAATTTTATATTTTCATAGTTTGATTAATTTATAATTTGTATTTTGTAACCTGTTAAATGTAAATTGTAATTTGTAAATTTGTAAGCTGTAATTTCATATTTTCATAGCTTCATTAATTTACAATTTGTATTTTGTAACTTGTTATTTGTGATTTGTAAATTTTTAAATTGTAATTTCATATTTTCCTAGTTTGATTAATTTACAATTTGTATTTTGTAACTTGTAATTTGATAAATTAAATTGTATTCTGTAGCTTGTAAGTTATAACTTGTAAATTATAAGATATAAATTATAAAATTATATAATAATATCAAAATTCAAATAAACTTGTGTTTTGTCATACTTCTTAGTTTTTAACTTGTAAATTAGTAATTTTATCGATTTAGTACTTAGTAGTAGTTCGTCCAATCGTCAATTCGAGTTTGGAGAGAGAGAGAAAAAAAACCGTATAACCGCCGGTAACCGGCAAAAACCGGCCGTGCTCAAAACTGTCAACCGGAACCGTCAATCGTCGGAGCACGGTTCGGTTCCGGTTCCGGCGTTCCGGAACTGCCTAACCGGCGGTTTCTAACCGGAACCGTGGGCATCTCTAAATGGATATTCCCCTTCCTTTGGGAATAGAAATTCGATCGGGAATGTGATTCCCGATTTTGAACAATATCAATCGCTGGAATGAGAATGAACATGAGAATAATCATTCTATTTCATTCCATTCCATCGTACCAATCACGTCCTTAGTAATATATCTATCTCAATTTCCCTTAACTAATAAAAAAAAAAACAAAGCGTACCAAACTCAATGATGCTATTTTTGTGTGCAAAAAAAAAAAGACGTGTGCCAAACCAAAACGTGTACCAAACTCAAAATAATCGTGTTTGTGTGCAACTAATTAGATTGATTAAATACCTTTTTTTTTGTAATTCACAGTTTTTACGACACATTATTAATTTCTGCATTTCAATTATTTCATTAACATTGTAGTTTATCCCTCCAATCATCAAGTTATTTATGAACTTAGAGGTTTTGAAAAATATTTAATAATTCGTTGAATGATGCAGTAGTATAAGTAAGTTCAAAGCATAATTCAAGTTGAAATTTTGTGTTGTGAGAAATTTTAATCATTTAATTTCATGATTACGTTGAATATTATGAACTTTATTTAATCCCCAAAAAATGCCCCAATAAGAATTTTTTTTTTAAAAAAAATGTATTAAAAATTTCCTAAATAATCTAAATATGGGGTAACATATTTTTATGCAATTATATTTACTATTTAAATATTTGTGGACTTAATTAAATGGTCTTAATAAGGTAATAGTCCATGGGCTGCGTAATTGATATGGAATTAATGAGTAGATACCAAATACTGTTCTAATTAGGGTTTTATGGGTGTCCTAATACACTAAATGGAATGCAGTTTTTACTTCTCCCCATCTGGAAGAAAAACGAAGGTCTCATAGTAGAAATAAGGAGATTTAGTTGAGGAAGACCATATAATACCAATTCCCTGTTCGTACGTGTTCAGATCTAGAGATTGTTCATAAATGTATTCCGCATCAAGATTTTCAATCTCAACGGATTCAAGTATTCCTATAATTTGACCATCTAGTGCGATGTTATGTTCCTAGAATATTGTATGATCTAGGATGGTTGAATTTATATTAAGTGATCTATAAATTCGTACATTATTTGTCATAAAATTATTCAATAGTTTGTTTAATAATTTATTGAAAAATATATTTAGCTTTCGAGGTTCCCTTATAATAAATTTTAATTAAAATGCTAGCTAATGAAAATTAAAAAAAAAAAAAAACTTTGGCTCGATCCTTTTTCATTTTTTTCCTCCTCAAACTATTTTTCATCCAAACATTGAACCATAGAATGCAATATTCCTTTAGATTATAGGCATCAAAGTTGACAGCAATTTTACACATAAGACTTTGATTAAATTTAGGGCTGAAAATGTTTCATTTTGGACAATAATATTCTAATTGACATATACGAAACATTCAACTTCGGCAGGAAAAGCAAATGAATTGCAGCGAACTGATTCTCAGTCAGACATTTCATCAAACATCCGAGCTACACGTATTTTTATTATTAACGCATGTTAAAAAAAGTGGGAAAAATGGAAAAAATGTATCATTATAATTGAATGAGAAGATATTGTAAGTCTCTAACGTAATAAAAAATAAAATAAAATTGTGGCAGATATATTTAGTGAGCAGCTCCTACTAGATTTGAAAATATTAATTAGGATAAAAAATATGTATTCAGTTTCTTTGTTTAATTGTATTTATATTAATTTTAGATGAACTTGAAATTTTTAAGAATCCAATTACGTGTCATTTTTAACCTAAGATTGTTGTAATATTAAACTTGGTTTGAGGATTCAAATAGATATTTTGAATAAGAGTGATGCTATTCGGCCATACATGTGGCCGGCCATAATGTTTAATTAAAGAAAGGTGTTAATATTTGGTAAGTAAATAATTAAGATTTTAATCATTTATTAATGTTTATTTACTCTTATAACCTTGACCTATTTAAGAAAAGAAGTTGACTTATTATTTTGAAATTGGAAGTTTTCTTATATTTTTATTTTTATATTTTTCTAATTATACTTTAAAATGACAAATCATATAATAAATAAGTTTATAAAATTAAAATATATTCTTGAATTTATTATTGTTTTCTTATATTTTATTTTATTTTAAAATTTTCACATAATAATTAACTTTATTAATAAAATGTATAATTGAAGTTTTTATCTAATATTCTTGTTTATTTTGAATTTTTGAATCACATAATAATCATATTTATTGATACAATATAATATTTAATATATATTTTTATTTTAATATTTTGAAGTAGACAATAATCAAATTTATTAATTTAATATATTGTTGAATTTATTTTGATTTTGTTATACATTTTATTTTAAAAAATTGAATCACGTAATAGTCAAAGTTATTAATACAATATACTAACTAATTTATTATATAACATAATTTTGAATTTCATAAGATGAATGTAAAGTATATTGTTGAAATGAAAATAATAAAACTAATTTTTTTTTGAATTTGTTAAAAAACTATAAAATTTTAAATTTTGTAAGAGTATAAATTTTTTATGAATGACACTGATCACGACTACAACGACTTTGCAGTTAAGGGGTGCAAATGGTTGGTTTAGTGCAAAATCAAACCAAACTAATAAAACCATAAACTAAAATTTTGAAAAAAATGAAAACCAAACCAACCTAGGTAATTGATATGATCAAATCTAACCAAACCATAAATTTTTCTGATTCGTTTGATTAGATTTTTTGGTTTAACGAATGCTAATTTTCTTTCTTAACAATTACATCTAAAGCTAGAAAAATAATACTAGAACTTAATTAATAAATAACAAACGATACATTAAACAAATTATAATAAAGTATTCATTCATTCAATCTCGTACATGATCAACTTATCACATGCCACAATTACACCCAACAGTCAATAGTTCAATGCACAAAAAAATCTCGTAAATCTTTTACATTGAAGTTGAAACATTGTTGCATTTTGACCAAGTTCATTAATGAGTGTATAATTTTATTTTTGTAGTTTTTTAATTTATGTGTAATAATAAAATTAAAAATTAAAAATTAAAAAAAATAATTTATATACTTTGGTTAGTTCGGTTTTAATCAAAATATATTTTATTAAAATCGAAATTGAACCGAACTTATTTTGGCTTTAATATTCAAAATCGAACCAAAATGAAAGATAAAAATCACCAAATCAACCAAACTTATAGCTCGGTTCAGTTCAATTTTTTATTTTTAGTTCAATTTTGCACGCCCCTATTTTGCATTGATGTAATCATTTTTGCAAGGAGAAGCGCCGATTAATTTTTTTATTCAAAATTCTCGACCATATGTATTTTTTCTTTTCCCTTTTCATATTTAATTTAATATTTTAAAAATTTCTTATAGTTAAATTAAATTTAACTAATTGAAAATCAATGAATCCAATTTAAGGCAATTGTTTATATGATATATTATATTTATAATTATCAATGATTAACATAATAAATTTTGTTGATTAGCACATAATTTTCAAATGAATTCTTGTTTATTTTGGTAGAGATTAGTTTAATCTTTAAATTTTAGTCGAGATTTTTTTTTATTTGAAGTTACTATTCATTAACATATTTATAGAAATTTTTATGTACATTTTAAAATTTTCAAAACAATAAGACAAACCTCTTTCTAAACTTGACTACAAGGGTATAAGTGTAAACATACATCAATCAATAATTAGAATCTTAATTTCACAATTTACCAAAAATTAAAATCTTACCATAATTAAATATTATGGTCGGCCACACTATGGCCAAATAACATTACCCTTTGAATAAATAGATATAGAAATATATAAATTAAGGGCGAAAGATCTAAAATATCTAGAAAATATAAAAAAGGAATAATCTAGTTATTATCTCTTTTTTTTTTTTTAAGTGAGGAATAATCTAGTTATTAAAAATTTAAAAACATCTTATATATAAAATCTCACATATTTAGATTTATAAAATCGTTTGATTTCAATTGTATTTCACCTTTTCCCCTTTCCTTTGGTTAACCTTGAAATATGAAAAAAAAACAAGAAATAAAGTTGAAGTCTAATTCAATAATCCATAAATTTTCTGCTAAAATAAAGTAATAATTTTGAAATCCAATAGAATTAGAAATAAGCAAGGGTGTCGCGAAAATTCAAATTCGAATATCACTAAGTTATTAAGTGTGGTTTACCAATAGTGTGTATCGCAATAGTTATTATATAATTAACAATAACATTATTTTACTCAAATTATGGGAGAATGGTAATTATATATAATTAATTTTTTTTTCACACTTTTCTTGTTTTATTTGATCAAATACACACGCACACACAGGAATTGGATGAAATTCACTTCAAAATAAATAAAGTCTATGTGCTGTGAACAAAAAAAGATCAAAGTGATATTATAACATTAGGCACTTTCAAAATAATAATTAAATCTTTTTACCTTTAAAATTGTAATTCCTTATTTTGATTAAAAAAAAAAGATAAGGGTGAGAATTCCTCTATAAATACAATGTTTCCCTGCCTTAGATATTAGATTAAATTATATTCTCATGTAATTAATTGTATTTTTTTAACTATGGAAATGTTATCCATATTATATAATTATGTCAATCGCTCAGTCCCTAAATATTTACTTTAATTTGGGTGAATTCGGTCTTAATTTTGGAAGTTTTATTTGTGTCAATTAATACAGCTAAGCTCAACCTTTTGGAAGTTAAGCTTGGCCTCTAATTGATGAAATACTAACCAAACATAAATTTGTCATGTAATTAATATGCGGCATGTTATTTTTTTCATAAATGGGGATATAATATAATATAATGCTAGAAAATGTTTTAAAAAATGCCATGGCGTATGGTACATCTAATTCCACCGCAAATTTGAAAAGAGCCGCGATTTGCGAATTTAAGAAGAAAAAAAAAAAATATAATGCTAGAAAATATTTTAAAAGAATTGTATTAAAAAAAGACTCGTACCAAAAAAGAAAAAAAAAAGGTCACTTTTTTTTATGAGTGAAAAAAGGGAGACTCGGGTCTTGTTTGGTTTCCAATTTTAATTGACCTTTTATACATGACAAAAACTTGTATGACACGGTCTCATACATGAGACGGATCAATACATGTGAGTTAATGATACTTCACTCATAAATAATGATACATGTGAGTTAATGGTACTTCACCCATAAATAATGATACTCACATGTGAGTTAATGATACTTCACCCATAAATAATGATCCCCGCATGTGAATATTGACACGTCTCATGTATGAGACGGTCTCACCCAAATCTACCCCTTTATATATAACATATATTACTTTATTACATACTGCTATATTTCTCGTGCATAAGACCGTCTTAAAGTTTTGGTGGCTCCTGAGTAAATTTTAAAAGTTGACTCCCTAACATTAAAAGAAAATTCAATTTTTAATATTAGTTGTAAATTTCAAAACATTAAAGCATATTACAATTATATTTTGACAAAAGGAAAATAAAAAATTCAAACCACTTTATTTATATGGTTAACATCTCAATACAACTTCAAATCAATGTGAACAATCTACCTAAAAAGTGACATTCTTCTAGCACTCTTAGAAGCAAATTCATCAACCAAGTCTTCATATTCTATTTTATCCAACATATCGTTTTCAATAGCAATCGTTGTTAATCCATTAAGTCTTTCTTGTAACATTGTCGAACGCATATATGACTTCAACAATTTAAATTTTGAAAAGCTTCTTTCTACAGATGTAACAGTAACATGAATAGTCAATAAAATTCTATATGCAATAATTGTATTAGGAAAATAATCTAAACCTTTCAAAAATTTCAAAATATCAGGATGTCCCATTTTTTATTTAGGAAATACTTCTCTAAGTAACTTTAACTGGACAAATAACTCATTACCATCAACATCAGATTATTCATTATGCCTAAGTGCAGTTTCAAAATGATTACAACAAGATTCTAAACTCATATCATCTAATGATTGTAACTTGTGAGAAGTAAATAAGAAACCAAAGATCTTTTCATAATCAAGATACTGCTCAAATCTCTTTTTTAGAGAAGCTATAGCTTGATCAACAATATAAAGAAAATAATTAACTCTAAATGATTTATCACTAGATAATGCGGGAATGGTGATTCATTTGAAGTTTCATCAAAATGTTTTTTCTTTTAATTGAATGCCTTTGGGGGAAAACGAGATCAATATCCATTTCAATGACAATTTTCGTAGCACTATCCAAGGCATCATAAAAACCAATTTCTCTATACTTCTCAAAATAAGAAATCAAACCTTTTATTTTTTCAATAGCAACATCAATAAGCATGTCCTTCAACTGTAAGAGTTTGTTAACCATATTAATTGCAAAAAATATTTCAAACCAAATGATTATTGACATCAAAAACACAAAATCACCAAGCTCATTTGTTGCTAAGGATTTAGCTTCACTACTTATTTTAGAATCATTAAATTATCATCTTCCGCTACTTGCAGTAAAGCCTCTCGTATGTCTAACATTTGAAATCTTATAGCTTTAACATTATTCACTCTACTCTCCCAACGAGTGGATGATAATGACTTGGGAGTCAATCCTTTTACATTATCTTTCAAAATTTGCCATCTTTTGGTAGAATATGCAAAAATCGTATAAATGCATTGTATAACTCCAAAAAAATATCTAACTTTACCACACGTGTTGGCCATATCACATAATGTTAAATTAAGACTATGACAACCACAAGGGGCTTGTTTGGTTGGCAGGAAAGTAAAATTTTTTGGGAATATGATTTCTGGGAATGTGATTTTGAGGAAAATGATTACTAACAAAATCTTTATTCTGTGTTTGGAACACAATAAGAAAATTGTTAGGATTCTCTTTTTATTACTGGATTAAATTTAAAAACAAGAGTAGATGATTAAATATCTAAAATATATATCTTATTTCATACTACCAATAGTTTTTTATAATTTTAAATTACGAACCCTATAATGTGTAATTCTTCAATTGACATTAGTACTATAGATATTGAATGCAATATATTATTCAATTTAAATAAAATGATATGACTAAAAAATATTCAATTAAGGCAAATAGTGTATTATTGATCCAAATTAATATTAAATTGAAAATCAAAATTATCTATATAAATATTTTTTTATTGAATTGAAAGTCAAAATTATCTATATTGATAATGGTATGGTCGTCGTTTAATCCGCAACGTTGTCTCAAAAATGATATTATTGAAATTTTGATAGAAATGCCAAAAAATAATTGATAAAGTAGTCAAATTTTGGTCGTAGTTTCTTCAATAAAAAAAGTATCATATTTTCGAATTTCTTTTTACATTTATAAATTTTCTATTTTTCTATTTTATTTATTTCACTCATTTTTTATTGAAATGTTTTAATCCAAATTTAGTATTAATAATAATAAAAAAGATGATAATAATAAATCTTAATTTTTCAATTAAAAAAATCCATTTTTTATTTTTTAGGTAAAAAAATATGAATCCAAACATAATAATAATTTATAAAAATAAATAAATAATAATAAATAAAGAAATCGAATAATAAAATCATTTAACATCAGATTCCTAGAAACAAGGAAAAAGAACGGATTGTGATCCTCTGTTGTGGCAAAAAGCACAGCACACTATCCTGTGCAATAAAACGGCAGCGTTTTAATTCTTTTGTTTTGTTCTTAACAAAAATTTAAAAAAACGATGTCGTGGCTAGAAATATCAAACTGCTTTGTCCCAACAATTTTTTTGAAAAACAAGACATGGAAGAGAGCTTAAATAACGATTAAACCACTTCACTCATCAATTATTTTTAAGCTTAAATAACGATTAAACCACTATCTAAACAAGACATTTTTTTTTTCTCTGTTGTGCACCTCATGGAAGAGAGCAAAAGCAAGATTATCACAGTAAATCTTGAAATTATGAGCTGTGGCTACATGAAATATCAAATCCACCAATTCTCCATGGTAAAAAAAATAAAAAAATTCAAACATGCTTGTCTGTTTTTTCCAAATTATTAGCTGTTTTCACTGTCATGCAGTGGAGTAGCAATAAAAATTAGCAATAATCATACTGAATGTGTCAAAAAATTCAAGTATTTACATTTCAATAACTCAAGAACTTCAACAATCTTTATTGTTGATATTAGATGTATCTTCATTGAAATTCATTTCTTCAAGAGAATATAAAGGATGGTCAGGTGGTGCCTACATTAAACGAAAACATGGATTAGAACTAATAACTACAAAACAAATAAAAAAAATCACTAAGTTATACAATTTTTTTACCATCAAGAATTCAGTGAAATTAAATTGATTTCTACTGGTTTGGAGGCATGCACGAGGTGCTGGGGGTGCTGAACAAGAAATGGACAACTCATTATTTGCTCCAATTTCCTACAATAATTGTACAAAAAAACCCGTAATCATATGACAACTCATTTAATTTATTTTTCAAAAATATCATATAAAACAAGTGAGTATACCTTGACTCTAGAATTTATTTTTTTTCGTTTCGACTGTAGTTCTACCCAACTCTTCAATCGCTTTACCCTTTTCCCACCATCTTTTTTCTTGAATCCTTTTGATAGTGTCATAGAAGGTACCGTTGCCGAGGTCTTCTGAAAACAAGTTTTGTCTTGGCTCTCTTCTGTTAAACGCATTGACATGACCTGCTTGCTTAGATCACACACTGCATCATGCACCAAAGTAAATGTAGATGGGTGAATGGATGCTTTAGTTGCCAATCTTATAAGCATTAAGCATAGTTTTTGATATCGTTCCGTACTTTGTAGTTTAGGGTCTTCCTCAACATCATTACCCATGTAATCTTGTACGACACCACTCTTGGCCTCTCTTGTCCACCTCTTCAAAATGTACTGCTCTGGAAGTTTTTTTATATCCATCACATCATATACTTTTATAGCATGACAACACAATAATCCAATCATCTCAAATCTTCGACAACTACATGAAATCATTTTGGTATTAGGATCAAATGTCACCCTCCATTCTTTATCTTGATCAACTAGTCCAATAACATATTCACAAAATGACTGCGTTTCACTTTTATACTTTATGTACGCAGCTGCAAACAAAACAAACTCCTTTTGGAAAAGATCAAATATAGCTGGGGTATAAATCTCAGAAAGTTGTCGTAACATAGGAGAGCTCTCCAACCTCAATCTGGGTAGCTTTTGGCATGCCTCGAATTCACACTTCAGCTCGTTGTACCGCTTATCCTCTAAAACCCGCTCGAAATGCTTAAAAAATTGTGTGATGTCTAAGTCAGGCTTCATACAATTCTTAATATCAGAATTGACACTCTCACTAAGTCGTGTACTTTTCATGCCAAGTGTGAAAGCATTCTTCATGTAACAAATTGCCCAATTCTCCTTAATATTGTAAATATGTTTCAACCATGTGTTTTCCTGAACATTGTACTGTGTTAATAAGATACTCCATGCCTCCTCAAACTGAATTGCATCATCAAAGCCATACATGCACCTTTTAAAATCAATTAAGAAATATGAACCTTCCTTCATCAAATTCCCCAAGTGCTTGATGTCATTTTGCATTAAGTGCCATGTACACAATCCATGGAATGTATCAGACATCACCTCATGTAAAGCCTTTGCCATAGCTTGATCCTGGTCAGTGAATACCGTGAGAGGCCTCTTTTGTTTGTGCGCCTCTAGAAAAGTTTCAAATAACCATTTAAATGAAGCTGCCGTCTCATCATACAAAAGTGCTGCACCAAAAATCACTGCTACCCTATGATGAGTGAAACCTGAAAAGATAGCAAGTGGTCTATGAGCACGATTCGTACAATATGTGGTATCCAATGATACAACATCACCAAAGTAGTCATAATCGATCAACATTCTTGCATCAGCCCAAAAAACATTTGTTATTTGCTCTTCCATATCCATCTGATCAGCCCAAAAAACATTTGTTATTTGCTCTTCCATTCTTGCATCACCAAAAACATTTGCTCTTCCATTTGTTATTTCTTGTTCTTATTCCAATAATGTTTTCTAACTCCAAATCCTGATTTCCCTCCATATTCAACCCAATACTTCCATGCATCATCTAAACTATCAAATTCCATACCAATTCTAGGCTTGAACTCAACATTTGAACTAGAATCCATCGACAACAAACACACTAAATTTTCCTGATGCATATAAGATACAATAAATTTATTAACAGCATAATATAATTAACAATACACCAAATAATCAGTAACATATGGTCAATATAAAATTGGATTGATAAAAATAAAAAATAAGAAACACATATTTCCGTATACTAACTTTTGAATTCAAGTGAAGAAAAATAATTAATGTATAATCAATGAACCAAAAAAATTACTATAGAACCTTGAGTCAAAACAAAGAAGGCTTGATCTTCAAACAACTCCGTTCAATGAGTACGCAAGTTTTCTTCTTGTTTTGTGGGTTCCATACAAAAAAATATTCTGTCGTTTCGGTTATTGGTGGGAACATGAAATAAAAAGGCAGCCAGAATTGGGGAAAATGAAAGAAAAGGAGGGAATTTGATTGCGAGTCTGCGACGTCGTTTTATAGAATTTTTAATAGGAAAAAAAAGTGTTCAAACGACGCCGCTTTATTGCACAGGATGGTGTGCTGTGCCAAAAGGCACAGTAGAGGATCACTATCCAAAAAGAATACTTACTTGGAGTAGGTATTCATATTCCAGGAAAGTTACACAAATTTTCTTGTTTTGAGGAATGTGATTCCTTTCCCTATTACATAAAAATGAACCAAATACAGTAATGTTAAAATAGGGAATCAGATTACTTTCCTAAGTCAGATTCTGCCAACCAAATGGGGCCAAGGAGTATAAAAAGCTCTAGTATTTATATTCAAAAGTTTCTTTTGCACTCCTTGATGTTTTGCTTTTATATTTGATCCATTATCATAACCTTGTTCTCACACATCAAAAAATATATATATCAAGATCAAGATTTTGCAATTAATTTTGTAGGTCAGATAGGAATTGGAGATGTAGATGAGAAATATTAACAAATAGAATAAATTGAGAATTTCAGAGATGAGAAGTGAAAACTATAGAACAAAAATTGAGAAATGTAGCACTGAGTTGAACTGTAGAACGACGTTTTAAGACTTCCATGGAAGGGCGATAAATAAAGGTATTGAAACTCTCACTCAACGGTAAATTAAAATAGAAGATGAAAGGGTTTTTTTATTTCTGTGTGGTTTATCGTGATGCTTAATGGAAGAGAGAGAGAGATATCAGATTTCAGATATAGAACACAATGCTTAATGGAAGAGATCAGAGAGAGAGAGAGAGAGAGAGAGAGAGAGAGAGAGAGAGAGAGAGAGAGAGAGAGAGAGAGAGAGAGAGAGAGGAGAGAAGCGGAATATTTCAATATCTGATTTCATATAGATTTTTTTTGGCCCTATAATTTTTTTTCCTGGGCCCTGTGCAGATGATCACTCTGCACAGCCATTAACCGGGCCTGCTCGTGCATCGTCTGATGCACGGATAAGATAATATATAAAATTAGCATTTTATTAAAATGACATACTAGTACATCTCAATTTCAGATTAATGGTCAGGAGTAGATTAAAAAAATAGAACACATTAAAACTTCAATACGTACTTACAAGTGGCTGCGAGTTGAAAAATGAGACTAATTATCATGATCTTATCATTAAATAAATAATGACGACTACCTTTTTCTCAAAATTTTGATTTGTGATACTAAATTGAAAAAATTGAATCCCGCGATCTAGAAAATAAAAATATCACCAACAACTATATTAATGCAAAAGTAAGCAAGCAAACAAACAAATAAAAAAATAAATCTTTAAGCCTTGGAAAAGATAAAAAATACAATGAGAAAAGGACAATCTTGTTCCAATTTATTGACAAAATTAATGACTTTTTTTTAAATAAACAATGATTCATATACGTTTGATAATTTTGAAATTTGTTTCACATAAAATCAAATAAAATGATTGACGTGATTACTGATAAATTAAAAATTGATTAATAAATTTAATTAAATTAATATGTAATTGCGTGGTGATTTTATGGGAATAAATCAATATAATTATAGAAGCATATACTTAACGTAATTACATTAGATTTTTGAATATTATGCATACTTTCTGTTATTAGTCGAATAATATTTATTATTTTTAAAATATTTTGAAATCTGTGCAATTCTAATAGAGTAGTGTATTATTATGAAAATTCACGGTTATATGATAAATACAATCTTCTAAATATTTTTATAATTCAATAATCGATTAAATCTGACAACATAAACATGTGCACTCTATTACCAAAATCAAATCAATTGCACCGATATCTAATTATGTATAGATATTATTACTTGTTAGTATTTATTAAATATGTACACATGCAAAATTAACAAATGAATAAATTAAACTTATCAACCCTCTTCCGAAATATATACATACCAATTTAATTAGCATTAAAATAGCCTGAATAATTACCAATGTAATTAACATATATTAAATAATTATTTTCAAGAAATGGTTATTGCTCAATCTATTATAATTGATTTACATATTACGCATGCTAATCTTATACATATATACATACATGAATAGGTTTAAATGAGTACTAGATATTCGCATGAGAATTAGCTAGGAACCATGCTTATTTAATATAATTTTATAACTTATTTTATTGTATTTTAGTGCTAATTTTTTTTAAAAAAATTATAGCTTATCTTGATGTATTTTAGTGCTTTTAGCACTACAATACAACAAGATAAGCTAAAAAATCATATTAAATAAGCATAGTTCCTAGTTCTCACACGAATAACTAGTACCCATTATAACCAACCCCCATATACGTGTATATATATATGTATATAACGTAATAAATTAAAGCAATTATGTATATTGATATAATTCGATCTATCTGTATTTATATAATGTAACTAAGATTTTAAACGAGGATATTAGTGTAGTTGGATTTTAGGATATTGATTTTAGAAAATTGCGTGAATGAATAACTTAATTATTAAATTGCGTAATAAATTATTGATATTTTATATTATTAAAATCTATTATAGGAAATATTATTTAGACGAGAAAAATTATGGTTACTATTTATACATGCTATTCCCTTTTAGATATAGTATAGAATATAGATATAGATATAGATATATATAGCTACTACAGACATAGTTCATGCTTCTCAACTTTTAAAAATCTAGGATACTTTGTACTTGTAATTAATGTAAGGATTTAAGAGATTTTCACTTCAAATATATTTCCAATCTACCAAGTAAAATAAAATAAAATTGCAGTCCCGGTGGAGATGGACTAGTGGTGGAGTGAAGTTACTAGGAGACCTAATGTCACGGGTTTGAATCTACTCACAATACTACCTGGTCGGGTGTGTGAGTAAAAAAATAAATAAAAATAAAATAAAATTGCATAATAACTTTATATTAAAAGAAATTAACTCGTCATATATAGCTTCCTAATTAACAAATTAAGAAAAAAAAATAAAGAAATTAAAAGAAAAACTCATAAGAGTTTAAAAGAAAAGGAAAAGGAAGAAAACTCTTATATATCCTAACTGAATTAATCTATCTATATATATATATATATATATATATATATATATATATGCATTAATGCCTTGTGTAGTAAGCCCAAACCCAAAGGGAAAAAGTGGATCATAGTGTTGATCACCAACATTCATGGGCAGTTGATCAACACTCTTGAACCAAGTTCTCGGCAACTTTCCGGTGAAGCCATAATCGCCGAATAGCACATCCGCCACCCCTTCCCCTTCACTTCCCGGCAGCCAAGCCGCAATGAGGGCGTCGATGGAGGCGAGATACGGCTGCACCACCAGCGGGCGGCCGGAGACGAGGACCACCACACACTTGACACTCCCACACACACTCTGTATTGTGCTCAAACCCGGTTCGGGAATGGTGAGGTTGGCGTTGTCGCCGACGGTTTCGGAATATGGAGGTTCCCCCACGACCACGACGGCGTAGGAGAAGTTGTTTGCTTTCACGAACTCGGCATTAGGGTTTTCAGTGTAAACTATTTCTGTCGTCGGATCCACTGCGTTTGATATTGCGTTGAGTATTGTGGTTCCTGCATGTTATAGTACGTATAAGGAAGATCATTCTAGTGAAATATACTATCGATTTTTGCACTCACATGCATATATATTGGATAGACATTAAATATTGGAAATAAATAAACTTCCTAATATGATCATATATATTTATTTTATTAATAATGAATTAATGCATAATGTAAACATATTAAATAAGGGTATATGTTAGTAAATGAGTTAAATATATATATAGAAACCGGCCTATGTATTGGACGGAGATCGAGAGTAAAAATTATATACCAGTTGTGAGGTTCTTGCTGTCCATTCCATGCCACGCGATAGTCCAACCACCAGACTGTAGTCCGAGGTTGTTACCATGGCTTCCAGCCACCAAGATCTTGGTGGCTTTTTTAGGGAGTGGAAGAAGAGGGGTGTCGGCGTTTTCGCCATTTTTAAGCAGCACGAGCGATTTTCTTACAGCCTCTCTTGCCAAATCTCTGTGAGCTTGAATCCCAAGTTTATCAACGAATTCATAATCAGCCATGGGGCTTTCAAAAAGGCCCATGCTGAATTTCACTCTCAATATTCTTGCCACTGCATCGTTTATTCTGCTCATTGGGATTAATTTATTCTCCACATGGGACTTCATAATGCTCAAGAATTCTGTGTGGTTGTATGGAAGCATCACCTGATGATCCATGAAAATTTCATTAATTCCCAAACAAATCCATTAAGATTTAGACAGAGAAAAAAAAATCCACAAAGATTAATTAATTTATTATTATCATTAATTAATTAAAAAAATTGGACAAACCATGTCAACACCAGCATTGATGGATCTGAGAAGGGCGTCGGAATAGTTAGCATGCTCTGGATAGTAGATCTTGTCTACACCTTGCCAATCTGAGATGACAAATCCCTGAAGTTTTACAGCAAATTAACATATATCAAAATTAAGTAGAGAAAATTAATTAATTACTTAATTAATTGTCAAAATTTAGATATTATAATTTAATATTCAAGATTATTTGCAAATATATATATATATATATATATATATATATATATGTACATACCCTAAATCTGAGGGTGCCCTTGAGGAAATTGGTGAGAAGATATTGGTTTGCATGCATCTTGAGACCATTCAAACTGGAATAAGAAACCATGATAGTGGAAACTCCCTTGATGATGGAATGGTAGTAAGCAGGCATATGAATGCTCATCAATTCATGCCAGCTTGCAATTGTGTTGTTCTCATTTATTCCATTTATTGTGCCTCCATCACCTACAAAGTGCTTTGCACAAGCCACAACCTTGTCCCTATTTTTTTTTCCAACAATTAATATATATATATATATATATATATATATATATATGAGACACTTATTTTGGACTAGAGATTAATAAATGAGACACTTATTTTGGACTAGAGATTTAAACTTACTTTCCAGCTACGAAGGGGACACCCTTTCTTGCATTTGGAGGGATTTCTCCTTGTAAACCGTTGATCATTTCTGTCATTTCTTCAACTATTTTGGGGTCTTCACTGTAACTCTCGTAGCATCTTCCCCATCTTGGATCTCGACAAACCTTAATTGGTTGATTTTCAAAAACGTTAATTTGTCATTAATTTCAAACAATTCATGATAATGAAAATTAATAATTACAAAATTATATTTGTTTAGGGAAATTTATTATTATTATTAATTTATTACCGCAATGCATGGAGCAAAGGCATACTGAATTCCAGTAGCTCTAACTTCAAGAGCTGTAGCCGCGCCAATCCTCCTCACAAGCTGTGGATCTCTGCACCATAATTCATAAGAATATCATCATAATTTTGAGTTAGATACATATTAATTACCGTTGTCTAATTAAAAAAAATCAATACATACGTGGCATTATTAATAATATAGAAATAAGTGTAAATGAATAAAAAGAGGCAAAACAAAATAGTAATTGGGAAAAAAAAACAAGATATAAGGCTATAGGAGTTATTTGGGCAATTTGGAGTGTAAATGTCTACAATACCCCTATGACACATATGTCCCCACATTCCAATCATTGTGTGTAAGTGTACTATTTACACTTTTAATAACTACCCAATAAATGCACACACCTAACATATAAAAATCCAATTTCATGAATTTTAGGGTTAGGGTTAGAAAGTGCCACACTCTAAAACAATGAAATTTTTATGAAATTTTTTTGAAAAAATAACGATAATGCACGTATCGAAAATATTTCGTAAAAGAATCATAACGATAAAATAAAATGTTCAAAAATATGTAAACGAAAATAAGCATAACGATTTTTCGTTAATGCACGTATCCAAAAAATTTCGTAAAAGAATCCTAACGTTATGAAAATGAAAATAAGCATAACGTTAATGCACGTAACATTAAATGAACATCAATCAATTATTCTCTCTTTCTTTTTCGACCAAAATGAGGTAGATAGAATGAATAAATATGTATTTGCATAGGTAGGTATTAGTTGACCCAAATTAAATTAAATTTAATGCATTTAATTTTGTGTAAGAGAGGTTGGTAGCGTAATATGCATATATTGAAGGCAGGGCGGAACATCCAAAACAATAAAACACAAAAAATATCGATTCCCCTCAAATAAAAGAGAAGAAATATATTGAGAGGTTGATCCAGAAGATTTATGAACGAAGCAACGTCGTCTTCATCAACGAACGGGCCGAGTAGAAGTTCCTAAATTTTGAAAGGTATGTTTCGAGTTTATTTCTTTAAGAAATGTAGAATTTGTTTTAAGTTTAGGCTATCTGGTTTTATGTTTCTACGTTTCTACGTTGATTTTAAGTTTAAAAGCCATAATAATGATACTATTATCATTTACAAAAGCCATGATAACGATTATTGAAAAGCCATAATAACGAAAGTTTAAAAAAGCCATAACTAAAATTAAAAGCCATAATAACGATATTATTATCATTTACAAAAGCCATGATAACGATTATGTAAAATCCATAATAACGAAAGTGTAAAAAAGACATACAGAAAATTAAGAGCCATAATATATGTCGTTATTTTTTTAACAATCGTTATTGTCATTTATATATAATAACGATTATTTAAAAAAAAAGCCATAACTAAAATTAAAAATAACGTTTGATTAAAAATAACGATTTATTAAAAGTAATAATAATGTATTATTTAAAATAATAATAACGATTGTTTAAAATTTATAATAATGATACTTGAAATATGAATAACGAAAGTTTAAAAAAGCCATAATGAAAATTATAAGCCATAATAACGATATTATTATCATTTACAAAAGCCATGATAACGATTATTTAAAAGCCGTAATAACGAAAGTTTATTATGGAAAACATATCGAAAATTAAAAGCCATAATATCTATCGTTATTCTTTTAACAATCGTTATTATCGTTTATATATAATAACGATTATTTAAAAAAAAGTCATAACTAAAAATAAAAATAACGATTGATTAAAAGTAATAATAAAGTATAATTAAAAATAATAATAATAATTGTTTAAAAGTTATAATAACGATAATTGAAAGTTATTAATAACGATTGTTTTATAATAATAACGATTGTTTAAAAGTTATTAATAACGATTGTTTTATAATTAAATTTTCGTTATGTTTAAATTTATTTTTCGTTATGTATAAATTTAATTTTCTGTTATGTATAAATTTAATTATCGTTATTCTTTTAACAATCGTTATTATCATTTATATATAATAATGATTATTTAAAAAAAAGCCATAACTAAAAATAAAAATAACGATTGATTAAAAGTAATAATAAAGTATAATTAAAAATAATAATAACGATTGTTTAAAAGTTATAATAACGATAATTGAAAGTTATTAATAACGATTGTTTTATAATAATAACGATTGTTATTCATAACGATTGTTTTATAATTAAATTTTCGTTATGTTTAAATTTATTTTTCGTTATGTATAAATTTAATTTTCTGTTATGTATAAATTTAATTATTGTTATGTATATACTGAATTTTCGTGAGGGCTTATTTTTGCATATCGTTATGGTTAAATAGATTTATCGTTATTGTTCAATTTAAATTTCGTTATGATATTTATTAAATTTTCATTATTTTAAAAATGAAAGTTTCGTTATAGTTAAATTTCATTTTTCATTTTTTGTTATGTTTAAAATTAAGTTTCGTTATTGTTAAAATTTTCATTATGGTTTGTTATGCTTATTTTTGAATATTTTCGTTATGACAGATGGTTAGACATCGTATTATTGTACGACATAGTGGTCGATGGGAGATAGCTCAATACGTAGATGGTGTAGAGGAGCAGATCATCATGTCATCGGATGGTTTCTGTTTTAGGTCACTAATTAGAGAGATTCATGAGTTACTGGAGACCAATCCCATATCTGTTGAGTATCAGTTATCGTGGATGTCGAGCACCAATAGTGGCAGACAGATCAAGACAAGACTGAAAGATGATGCAGATTTGCTTGACTTGCTCCACGAACATAGCTCAGAGATGGTTGTGTATGTTGTTCAAAGAGGCTGCAGCAGCTCAAGGGTCATACCTGACACCATGCCAGAAGATAGAGATCCGGTTAGAGATGAGCAGAATGTTGATGACGATGCAGGCCCGTACGAAGGAGAGGAAGAAGAAGAAGTCGACGAAGAAGAAGAAATGCCCTCTACTGATGAAGATGAAGAGGAGAACGACATATCGACCTTGCTTGAATCATTGTATACGGAGTTTTGTGGTTGGATTCTTTCGACAGGGGGTAGGGGGCGATTGATGGGTATGATGGGAGGAGCAGCCTCATCGAATACTATGTCTGAGGATGTTCCTGAGAAGGCCTTGAGCAATTGGGTTGTTCCGCTTGCCAATCTGGACATTGCTGGCCCACTGGATTGGGGTGAGCCTTCAGCAGCACATACGGACACACTTTACAAGGGTGCTATTTTTCGTACGAAGGATGATTTGGCCCTAGCTGTAGGACTCTATCACATGCAGAATCGAGTGGAGTATGTCGTGTATCGATCGAACAAGACACGACTAGTCTACATGTGCAAGCATGGCAGGGAGTGCCCGTTCAGGCTGTGTGCTGTTGTGGATGGAGTTGTTTGGAGAATCTACAAGTTCAACTCCACTCACACTTGCCACATGGATATGAGTCGCATTGCTCCACGCCAGGTGCCTGCCCGGGTCATTGCAAAACATTTTGCTCGCAAACTGGTGGATGAGGGGGTTGTTCTGAAGCCTAAAGAGATGATGTCTGAGCTTTTACGCGAGTACGGAATTCAAATCGATTACAGTTTCGCTTTGCGCTCGAGGAACATTGCTATAGAGATGATTTATGGAGACTATGATAAGTCATATGCGCAATTACCTGCGTTTCTGCACACGGTGCAGCTGCAGAATCCCGGGACATTGTATGAATTTTTGACGACCCCTGAAAATCAGTTCCAATATATGTTTTTGGCACTCGGACCGTGCATCAGAGCTTTTCAGGAGGGTTCACGACCAGTGGTCGTGATTGATGGGACACACTTGAAGGGGAGGAACAAGGGAATTCTGTTTGCTGCTGTGACGAAGGACGGGAATGAACAAATATTACCTATTGCAATCGGTCTCGGTCCGATCGAGGATGATGATTCTTGGAGGTGGTTCCTGAGTCGGTTGGATATCACTCTGGGGGAGATTGAAGATCTCCTCATTGTGTCAGATCAGCACCAGAGCATTAAGAATGCTGTCGCATCCGTTTTTCCAAGAGCGGCACACGGTTTGTGCTATTATCATTTACAGAACAAGATGGCGAAGCGCGGTGCCCATGTGATTGCCATGTTTAAGGAGGCTGCTTATGCCTATCGTACAGACGTATTCCAGAGGCATATGTCAGCATTGGAATTGGTGAGCAACCCGGCATACCAGAAGCTTTGTAGAATTGGTCCAGAGCATTGGTCCCGATCGCAGTGTCCCGCACGGCGTTTTAGCTTCATGACATCTAATGCGGCTGAGTCACTCAATGCTCGTCTACTGTGGGCAAGAAGATTGCCTATTTGCTCAATGCTTGAGGTGTTTAGGCGTATTGTCGAAGAATGGTTTGTTGAGCGAAGGGCTACAGCACAAAGTTGGGATCACGTGTTGACTCCCGAAGCTGTGAACAAGTTATCGAAGAATGTTGAGCATGGACGATGTTTTCCCATTCGATGCACGACATTAGCACACCTGTGGAAAGTTGAGGTTGGCAGAGAGTCATTCATGGTTGATCTTCAGCATCGTACCTGCGATTGTTGTGAGTTCGAGCTGGATTTGATCCCATGTAGCCACGCTGCAGCGGCGATCAGGTACGCAACTCTCATGTTTTTTTTTGTCAAAAATCCATTTGCTCAACCATCATCATTTTTAACTATGTTTTTTTTTTTTCACACATAGATTCTCTGGTAGACACATATATGATTATGTGGATAGGTGCTACAAGACAGAGACTGTAGTCAGCATGTACGACTCAGTGATCATGGGCTTACCAAGTTCTGAATAGTGGATTTCGCCACCTTATGGTTCACCAATTGTGCTTGCCCCAGTGATTAAAAAACAAGCTGGTCGTCCTCGGATGTCAAGAGCTCGAGGAGGCGTTGAGGCATCATCTAGCTCGCGAAGACAGGTTTGCACTAGATGTCATGGCCCTGGTCACAACAGAAGAGTGTGCACAGCCCAGATCCCAATTGGTGGTGTGGACTTAAATGCACCTCCAGAGGACGTGCCTACGGATAGTGTACGTAGGAGAGCAAAGAAGAAATGTAGTGTTTGTGGTGAGACGACGCATACCCGTCCCAGGTGTCCGACTAGGCAGACTACCGACCTAGATTGATCAAGTCTATATTATTGTGTTGTATCCTGACTTTGATTGTTGATTCGACCCCACTTTGTTTGTATTAGTTTAAAATCATGTGTCAACAAATGTATTTCAATATAACAAATGAGAAATGTCAAATACAATACATATATAGAAACCAGTGTCAATAACGAACTGACGGTCGGCGTGAATAACTAAGTGAATAGATCATCCGAGCTACATTCTGACGGTATATCTGAATATCATTTTGACTGATGTCAAGACTAGGGGATCCAAACAACAAACGATCCACATACATCATAGCATAAACACCACAACTAGTACTGTCGAACTGCAGAAACTGCTCTTGGATAGACTTGTCCAGCGTCATGGCATAGCAAGCTATAGCTGGCCTACTCCGACCAACCCAAAAACCAAATACCGACATAAGGCGTGGTAGTAGACGAAGGAGTGGTATCAATTGTCGATCACGCTTCAACGACAACTCCTTGTTCTCCGGATCGTCCATCTGGAACAATAATGAGTCATACAACTCAACCTTCCAAGTCTCGAAGCAGATACGGACAGTGACCCAGTGGGAACCTCCAACATTGCATATCATGATCGCCTACATATACAATAATACTTAACGGATAGGTCAAAACATATCATTATAAATAATATGATAAGTGTAATTGAAAGATCACTTACATATTGAGCTCTCGCCCACGGAATCTCATAGATACCACCTTGACCTTTGACTACATCCCGTAAGGCTTCAAGAGGCTCCCACTCCAAATATCTGTCAGGTCCATACTCATCTCGACACTCAGGATCTTTAGGATGAAGCCCTCTCCATGCTGCTTGCAGGGCAAGCTGAAAAAACATATAAACAAATTAGTTAAACTGACAGATAAGATAATTGAATATAAAAATCTGAATTTGGAACTTACAAATAAATATGGAGAACAAATAACAACGTCACTCCTGTGCGCTCTGTGTAGTCGTCGCTTCACCTCAAGCAAGAAGTGATCAACAATCTCTGCGTCAATAAGCTCTGTACAGTCCTCCACCCGCTCAAAAAATGCCTGGGGGAGTACTGAGTGGTTGGCCAGAATCTGGACACTAGCACCATAGCCCTGCCGTCTGAAATCCGAGTATCCAGCCTCTACCAGACGCCGATCCTGTGCCTCCAGTAGGTCAATGATAGCTGCTCGACCAGCCGACGATGGACCAGCAGACGACATCCCTGCAGATGACGGATCAGCGGACGACCGACCAGCGGACGACCGACCAGCAGACGACCGACCAGCAGACGATCTACCTCTAGCTCTACCCCCTCTCGTACGAAGGGTCGTGGCCTGTCTGGGAAGTGTGGGCTCTCTGGGAGGGGACGGTGTGGGCCCTTTGGGGGGCGTGGTCCCCCTGGAAGGAGGTGTGGGCCCTCTTGGGGGAGGCGTGGGCCCTCTGGGGGGCGTGGTCCCCCTGGGGGGAGGTGTGGGCCCTCTTGGGGGAGGTATGGGCCCTCTGGAGGGCGTGGTCTCCCTGGGGGGAGGTGTGGGCCCTCTGGGAGGCATGGGCCCTCTGGGGGTGGGCGATCTACGCAGTCGATCCTGAATGATGTTCTCTATCCGCGTAGAAAATGTATCAAACATCTGTCCCACACGACGTATCACTCGGTCTTCTACAGCTACAGCGACGGCATCAACAAAGCGACCGAACCAGCTATCAGACGACTCCCCCGGATGTTGCCCCGGCATCCTCATCTCGGGCTCTCTACTCCTCTCTTCCTCAGTCCTCCTAGGCCGCTTAGCTCTTGATACTCGAGGAGGGCTCACTCTATGATCTGACAGACCATCCTCATCCGAGATCCTCTGACCCACCCCCTGCTCTGAGGGTCTAACACCCTCATCCATCTCATCAATCAATCGATGCTGTTGTGGAGCCTGCTGCTGTGTAGTCCGGGTACTCCTATGAGGCCGTGATGGGCCCACGACGTCAGAGGACCTGGTACATGTCCTCGGGATCACACGACAAGCAACGTTAGTGACTAACTTCTTCTTGGAGGGTCCTCGAGGTGCGACATACCTCACACCCAGTACACTATCTCCCTCCGAACTCTGAAAGTATGGTCTCTGAAGCTCATCAGCTGATGGCACCATCAGTTGGATATCCAACTGCATCAGAGTATCATCCATGTCAATATTAACACACAAATTTAATATTCTAAATTATTTATATAAAAAAATTACCTGTCCATCAAATAATCTAGAGAAATCAGAGCTCCGGGATGAAAATGACCACTTCAAGCTGTAACATCCCACATTTACGTGATTTAAATTATTTCAATTATTCAATTGCTTTAAATTTAAGATTTAATTTATTTGATAATGCTCAACAAAATTAAATGGACTTGAGGAAGTCTGATATTGCGCCCCTAATTTAGAAGAGAAATTTTAGAACTTAAACCTTGTTCTTAGAATTATTATATGGTCTTGTGGAAATATTATCAAATTTACTTCTTATTTGATTTAGAATTAAAAAAAATTGTTTTGTTAGGTATAAATGTGAAGTTAAAAAAAAATACACACACACATATATATATATATGTTAATATTCCTAACTTGTTAATAACAATCCTTAAAATGATTATTCGTGAGAATGCTAGAAAATTCCATTATCTATCTAAATCTAGAAAAATTCCAATATCTATCTCTATTTAAAAAAAAAAAAGATACTTTGCTGACTTAATAATCATAGCTGTTCAACCATAACTCAAAGCAAATACATCAAAATTTCCTTACACAAATCCAGCAACCTAATTACTCAGCATCAAATACAAAACTTTTTGGTAAGCTTTCAATTTCGTTTTTCTTTCATAGCTGTATAATTTCATACCATTAACCTTAACCATTCGAATTGCTCTTGATATTCCTATATCAATTTCCATGCAATTTATTTCTTTCTCACCAAACACGCATAAGTTAATTTCATAGTGTTAAATAACATAAAGCCCTTGGGAATTTAAGAGCTAGAAATTTAAAATTTCAGAAACAGAAATAGAATAATTTCAAATAGACTAAGAAAATAAAAAAAAAAGAAGGAAGAAGTCGAGGCGAGCTGGTGCCGGGTCTGCCGAGTCCTGAAGTTGGACAACGAGTCAGCTGCGTCGAGTCGGAGTGATGTCGGATGTGAGCCTGTGTCGAACCATTAGGCGTTTGGTTTGGTGTGAGTTGTCGAGGCAGGGAAGTCGAGTTCGCGTCGGGTTTGGGATCGTTGCCGGAACTGGGTTTGTCCCAGGTCGTCGTCATCGTCGCCATCAATTTGTGATTGGCGTGGTTAATTGAGATGACGACGCTTGCTCGCTGGAGTTGAGAGAGAACTTAATTGAGAGGAGAGTGGAATTAGAGAATTGAATTTGGGGATCTCCATTTTTCTTTCTTGTTTACGGTAGAGAGAGAGAGAGAGAGAGAGAGAGAGAGAGAGAGAGTCTAAATGAGAGAAGAAACACAGTCGAGAGGGAGAGGGAGAGAAATATGGAGAGAAAATAGAGGCTAATAGTATTGGGCCTTGGGCTTTTCATTTTATTTTGATTTAATAGCTTGCTCAATAGCCCATGAATTTTAAATAGTTAGTTAAGGTTAATTTCATAGTTTAGATTATAATTCGATATTTTTATGCAAATTTAGATTAATTCTATAAGTATCTCTAAAACCTTATAATTAGTTCAGAATTATGTTTACTAATTATTTAGTCATAAAATTTCCTAAAATTTAGATTTAGTATGATTTCTTTATTTAAACTTAATATCTTTCTAAAACTTTATGAATTATTTTAAACTCATAATTTTTTTTAATATTTTAATTTTCCGATTTATTAAAATTAGAGTTGGCTTAAATGATTTATTTGGAATTATTTTGATATTAGGTGCGGCGCAATTAGGACCCTCGTCTACTTTGTGATTCTCTGCTTAATTATTACGTGCTCTCTATTATCAGGTGGGTGAAATTATTATTTTTGAAATAAAAGTATATGTTATATGCTTTTTGAGTCAGAAATGATTTTAATCCAACTTGAATTATCGTGAATGGAATGTGGATAGCGTTTTATACGCACAGAATAGCGTTCTATACGCATAGAAGCGTTTTGTACGCACCAGAATATGTCCTATGCATAGTTCAAGATGTATTCTAGAATCAGAAGAAGAGTACCCTAAATCCATTATTCCTGCGATTTATTTCTGTTGGATAAAAAAGTAAGGAATGCTCATGATCCCCCACCACTGAGTACGTTTTAAAAGTGCTCACCCCATATTTTAAACGTTTTCAGGTCAGTGAGCTTGGAGCCGCGTGAAGGAAATAGGGTGGGCATGCTCAAGATGTTTAGATTACTTGACCTGAATTTTTGGACTTGTTGTTTAAAGTCTACTATTTTGAACTTGATATTATGTGTGTTGTTAGTATTTTTGAACTAACCTAAACTAATAGTTTTCTAATATGGTTTTATTAATATTAGGGTGTGAATTTTATATTTTGGAACTTGTGAGTTCCTTTTTGAAATGAACTTGGTGTTTATAAAATGCAGGTATTTTGATCTAAGTACATATATTTCTGAAAATATATGTGGTTCTATTTTCTTCTTAGAATTTCTAGCAAGATTAATTATAAAAAAAAAATTAATTATTATTTGAACTGCTATTAACTTTCCGCTTTAAAGAATAGAAAGAGTAACATTTTAAATTATAGAATTTAGGGTGTTACATTTAGTGGTATCAGAGCAGGTCTACCTTCCTGTAGACTTAATGTGTTTGAAAGAATTTTTATTGTTTGATTTTGTGATACGCCACCCATTTCCGCCACGTGCTCCTGCTCCAAGGTACTTTGTTTGATTTATTTATTTATGTTTGCAAAGTTGTTTAATGTGGTGAGCATTTAGAAAATTTTGGAGATCATGTGAATGATGTGAGATGTTGAGAAGTGATTTATGCAAAAGTTTTATTATGTTTAAATGTATATGATGAATGAGAAAGAAATTATTTTAGTCCTCGAAATTTAGAGTGAACGTAGAAACATTTTTCGTAGATGTTTTCCCTATTTAGATTCAAAACATTTAGATATTTATCATTTGGCTTGAACTTAGTAGTATGTATTTCTTCAATTACCTATGCGTATTACAGAACTATGAGACGTGGACGACCACCTCTCAATCGTAATCCACCACCGAATCCCGAGGTCAATCAACCACCAAATGCAGGCGGTGGCAACTTTGTGCCAGAATTGATTAGAGCACTACAGGGATTCGTACAACAACAAACACATGCTACAGTGCACCAAAATGCAGCACCTAATGCACCTATTCCGCCAACCACTAATCAGGTGATCGAGCAATTTCGTCGCTACACTCCACCTAGATTCAATGGTAGGAGTGGACCACTCATTCTCGAAGAATGGATAATGGAGCTCGAACGGATTTTCGAACATATAGAGTGCGATGATGCACACAAGGTCTCGTGTGCAGTCTTTCAATTCACTGAGGATGCTGGCCATTGGTGGAAGTCGTATAGGACTGGCATGACTGCAGAAGAACAACAAGGTTTAACCTGGGAAAGGTTTAAAGAGATTGTTATGGACAAGTACTTTTCTCGTACTTTTCGTATGCAGAAGCAAACTGAATTCTTGGAATTGAAGCAAGGTAACTTGTCAATCACAGAGTACGAGCGAAGGTTTAATCAACTCTCACGTTACGCAGCACGTCTACTAGATGCTGAGGATCAAAAAGCAGACTGGTTCATGAGAGGCCTTCGACCAGAGATACGTGGAATTCTTGCGGCACAAAGGATCATTGACTATGGACAAGCTATTAAACAAGCTCATGAAGTAGCTATCGGACTAGAAGTAGATAAAACTCTTCCAAGAAATGCAGATCCCCGTGGTAAAAGAAAATGGGATAATCGCAATAGGGGAAATGAGAATTTTCCTATAAAGAAGGAGAGAACTGAAGTGCGTTCCGTAAATAGAGCACCTATAGGAGTTCCTCCATGTCCAGAATGCAAGAAGCCACATACAGGACCCTGTTTTTGGGGTAAAAGAGTTTGTTATACATGTCATGAGCCAGGACATATCTCAACAAATTGTCCCAAGAAGCGACGTGAGGAGCCGAAGAAAGGTGGTAATGCACGACTTTTTGCCTTCACACAACAAGAAGCTGGGAAAAATAGTGGCACAATGTCAGGTATGATATCAATTCTTGGAATGCCAGCTTTAGCTCTGTTTGATTCTGGTGCTTCACACTCTTTTATTTCAACTGAGCTTTGTGCTAAGTTAGGACTAAGTTTAGAAGTAGAAAACTTAGCCCTTAATGTTAGAATCCCTGCTGGAGAGATATTGAAAACTGATAGGCTTGCTAAAGATGTTAAATTGGATTTTGGGGGGAAAGAGCTTGTGGCTGATTTACATGCTCTCAAGATGCAAGAATTTGATTTAATCTTGGGAATGGACTGGTTAAGTAGAAGTTTTGCGACTATACGTTGTTGTGAACGAGAAGTAGTATTTCAAAAGCCAGACGAGGAAAAATTTATCTTCCATGGAGCTAAGCTAGGTGGAAGACCAAGAATCATATCAGCAATGAAAGCTATGAAGATGTTGGAGAAATGTGGCTGCCAAGGATTCTTAGTAAGTATTATTGGGACTACGCCAACTGAACCGACATTGGAAGAGGTGCCAATAGTTAGAGATTTTGTGGATGTTTTTCCTGAAGAGATACCCGGATTACCGCCAAATCGACAAGTGGAGTTCACAATTGACTTAATGCCAGGAGCAGCACCAATGTCTAAAGCACCATATCGAATGGCACCATCGGAGTTACAAGAGTTGAAGGTCCAACTTCAAGAGTTACTTGACAAAAGGTATATTCGGCCAAGTGTTTCGCCATGGGGAGCACCAGTTCTATTTGTGAAGAAGAAAGATGGTAGTATGAGAATGTGCATAGATTATCGAGATCTAAACCGTCTCACAATAAAGAATAAGTACCCTTTACCAAGAATTGATGATTTATTTGATCAGCTTAGAGGGGCTAGCGTGTTCTCAAAAATAGATCTGAGATCAGGATACCACCAATTGAAGGTGAAGGAAGTCGATATTCCTAAGACGGCCTTCAGGACAAGATATGGTCATTACGAGTTTGTGGTGATGCCTTTTGGATTGTCTAATGCACCAGGAGTGTTCATGGATCTAATGAATCGGGTATTTCATCCATATTTGGATCAATTTGTTATTGTGTTCATTGATGACATCCTGATTTACTCAAAAGATAAGGAGCAACACGCAGCGCACCTGAGAGTTGTGCTGGAAACTCTAAGAAAAGAGAAATTGTATGCTAAATTCAAAAAGTGTGAGTTTTGGTTAGATCGAATAGCATTCCTTGGGCACGTAGTGACTGCTGAAGGTATTGAGGTTGATCCAACAAAAGTAGAAGCTGTCAACAATTGGAGTCCACCAACAAATGTGGGAGAAGTGAGGAGTTTTCTGGGAATGGCTGGATACTACCGGAGGTTTATTGAAGGATTCTCCAAGATAGCTGGACCACTCACGCAATTGACACGAAAAGGGGTACCTT
This sequence comes from Perilla frutescens, assembly GCA_026008535.1. Classification (NCBI taxonomy): domain Eukaryota; kingdom Viridiplantae; phylum Streptophyta; class Magnoliopsida; order Lamiales; family Lamiaceae; genus Perilla; species Perilla frutescens. Next base: position 29,612,497 of record BRKX01000011.1, on the reverse strand, counting down.
TTGAATGGACAGAAAAATGTGAGAAGAGTTTCCAGGAGTTGAAACGGAGATTGGTAACAGCCCCAGTATTGACCATCCCTGATGGATCAAAGGGATTTGTCATTTACAGTGATGCATCAAAACAAGGACTAGGATGCGTCTTGATGCAACAGGGAAAGGTAGTTGCTTATGCTTCTAGACAATTGAAGCCTCATGAGTTGAATTATCCCACTCATGATTTAGAGTTGGCCGCTGTTGTGCATGCATTGAAGATTTGGAGACATTATCTCTATGGAGGTAAGTGTGAGATTTATACGGATCATAAAAGTCTTAAATATTTCTTCACTCAGAAGGAATTAAATATGAGACAAAGAAGGTGGTTGGAATTAGTTAAAGACTATGACTGCACGATCATGTATCACTCCGGAAAAGCCAACATTGTGGCTGATGCACTTAGTCGAAAGAAAGTGAATCCCACTAAGGGAATCACGCAGCAAGAAGAGTTGATTAAGGATTTTGAGAAGTTGAGTCTTGAAGTTGTGTCCACACCAGAAGAAGCTAATGCTATAATTGCAGCATTAGTAGTTCAACCGACGCTGCGAGATAGAATTAGAGTCGCACAAAGGAAAGATGGTTTCCTAGAAAAGATGCGAGCAAGAGAAGTGTCAGACGATTCTAGAGGATTCACGATATCATCAGATGGTACTCTACTCTTTAAGGGCAGAATTTGTGTGCCGAACAACGAGATAATAAGAGAAATTTTAGATGAGGCACATCGAACGCCTTACACGGCACATCCTGGAAGTACTAAGATGTATCAAGATTTAAAAAGAAATTTTTGGTGGTATGGCATGAAGAAGTCGATTGCTGACTACGTTGCACGATGTTTGGCTTGTCAGCAAGTAAAAGCGGAACACCAAAGACCGTCAGGATTGTTGAATCCTCTGGAAATACCAGAATGGAAATGGGAGCATATTACCATGGATTTTGTGGTCAGACTTCCCAAGACCGTGAGGAATCATGATGCGATTTGGGTTATAGTTGATCGACTGACAAAATCAGCTCACTTTTTGCCCGTACGAATGACATTCAGCATGGATCAACTCGCTCAGCTATACATTCGAGAAGTAGTCCGATTACACGGAGTCCCAGTGTCTATAATATCAGATCGAGATCCCCATTTCACATCGAGATTTTGGATGAGCTTGCATGTAGCCTTGGGCACGAAGCTAAAGTTTTCAACAGCATATCATCCTCAAACAGATGGTCAATCAGAAAGAACAATTCAGACGTTGGAAGATATGTTACGAACTTGCGTCATGGATTTTGGAGGTAGCTGGGAGGCGCATCTACCGTTAGTGGAATTTGCTTATAACAATAGCTTCCACTCTAGCATTGACATGGCTCCATATGAAGCGCTATACGGACGAAAATGTAGATCACCGGCGTATTGGGATGAAGTTGGAGAGAGAAAAATTTTAGGCCCTGAAATTATTGAAAGAACGGTGAAAGCGGTCGAGAAGATTCGAGACAACATCAAAGTTGCTCAAGATCGACAAAGATCGTATGCCAACAAAAGAAGAAAAGATCTGCATTTTCAGACTGGAGATAAAGTGTTTTTGAAGGTCGCTCCTATGAAAGGAATGTTACGATTCGGAAAGAAAGGAAAATTGAGACCCCGTTTTATCGGACCTTTCGAAATTTTAGAACGAATTGGTGATGTGGCTTATCGTCTAGCTCTACCACCCGAACTGTCGCTAGTGCATGATGTCTTTCATGTTTCTATGCTGAGGAAGTATTTGCATGAGCCAAGTCACACCATCAACTATGAGGATATACAACTTAATAAAGACTTAACCTATGAGGAAGAGCCCGTCGCTATTCTCGATAGAAAGACTCACGAGCTAAGAAATAGACAAGTTTCATTAATTAGAGTACAGTGGAGTAGGCACGGGAGAGAAGAAGCCACTTGGGAACGTGAAGAGGAGATCCTAGCTAAATACCCATCCTTAGGACAACCTGGTAAGATAAATTTCGAGGACGAATTTTTTTTTTAAGTGGGTAGGATTGTAACATCCCACATTTACGTGATTTAAATTATTTCAATTATTCAATTGCTTTAAATTTAAGATTTAATTTATTTGATAATGCTCAACAAAATTAAATGGACTTGAGGAAGTCTGATATTGCGCCCCTAATTTAGAAGAGAAATTTTAGAACTTAAACCTTGTTCTTAGAATTATTATATGGTCTTGTGGAAATATTATCAAATTTACTTCTTATTTGATTTAGAATTAAAAAAAATTGTTTTGTTAGGTATAAATGTTAAGTTAAAAAAAAATACACACACACACATATATATATATATATATGTTAATATTCCTAACTTGTTAATAACAATCCTTAAAATGATTATTCGTGAGAATGCTAGAAAATTCCATTATCTATCTAAATCTAGAAAAATTCCAATATCTATCTCTATTTAAAAAAAAAAAAGATACTTTGCCGACTTAATAATCATAGCTGTTCAACCATAACTCAAAGCAAATACATCAAAATTTCCTTACACAAATCCAGCAACCTAATTACTCAGCATCAAATACAAAACTTTTTGGTAAGCTTTCAATTTCGTTTTTCTTTCATAGCTGTATAATTTCATACCATTAACCTTAACCATTCGAATTGCTCTTGATATTCCTATATCAATTTCCATGCAATTTATTTCTTTCTCACCAAACACGCATAAGTTAATTTCATAGTGTTAAATAACATAAAGCCCTTGGGAATTTAAGAGCTAGAAATTTAAAATTTCAGAAACAGAAATAGAATAATTTCAAATAGACTAAGAAAATAAAAAAAAAAAGAAGGAAGAAGTCGAGGCGAGCTGGTGCCGGGTCTGCCGAGTCCTGAAGTTGGACAACGAGTCAGCTGCGTCGAGTCGGAGTGATGTCGGATGTGAGCCTGTGTCGAACCATTAGGCGTTTGGTTTGGTGTGAGTTGTCGAGGCAGGGAAGTCGAGTTCGCGTCGGGTTTGGGATCGTTGCCGGAACTGGGTTTGTCCCAGGTCGTCGTCATCGTCGCCATCAATTTGTGATTGGCGTGGTTAATTGAGATGACGACGCTTGCTCGCTGGAGTTGAGAGAGAACTTAATTGAGAGGAGAGTGGAATTAGAGAATTGAATTTGGGGATCTCCATTTTTCTTTCTTGTTTACGGTAGAGAGAGAGAGAGAGAGAGAGAGAGAGAGAGAGAGAGAGTCTAAATGAGAGAAGAAACACAGTCGAGAGGGAGAGGGAGAGAAATATGGAGAGAAAATAGAGGCTAATAGTATTGGGCCTTGGGCTTTTCATTTTATTTTGATTTAATAGCTTGCTCAATAGCCCATGAATTTTAAATAGTTAGTTAAGGTTAATTTCATAGTTTAGATTATAATTCGATATTTTTATGCAAATTTAGATTAATTCTATAAGTATCTCTAAAACCTTATAATTAGTTCAGAATTATGTTTACTAATTATTTAGTCATAAAATTTCCTAAAATTTAGATTTAGTATGATTTCTTTATTTAAACTTAATATCTTTCTAAAACTTTATGAATTATTTTAAACTCATAATTTTTTTTAATATTTTAATTTTCCGATTTATTAAAATTAGAGTTGGCTTAAATGATTTATTTGGAATTATTTTGATATTAGGTGCGGCGCAATTAGGACCCTCGTCTACTTTGTGATTCTCTGCTTAATTATTACGTGCTCTCTATTATCAGGTGGGTGAAATTATTATTTTTGAAATAAAAGTATATGTTATATGCTTTTTGAGTCAGAAATGATTTTAATCCAACTTGAATTATCGTGAATGGAATGTGGATAGCGTTTTATACGCACAGAATAGCGTTCTATACGCATAGAAGCGTTTTGTACGCACCAGAATATGTCCTATGCATAGTTCAAGATGTATTCTAGAATCAGAAGAAGAGTACCCTAAATCCATTATTCCTGCGATTTATTTCTGTTGGATAAAAAAGTAAGGAATGCTCATGATCCCCCACCACTGAGTACGTTTTAAAAGTGCTCACCCCATATTTTAAACGTTTTCAGGTCAGTGAGCTTGGAGCCGCGTGAAGGAAATAGGGTGGGCATGCTCAAGATGTTTAGATTACTTGACCTGAATTTTTGGACTTGTTGTTTAAAGTCTACTATTTTGAACTTGATATTATGTGTGTTGTTAGTATTTTTGAACTAACCTAAACTAATAGTTTTCTAATATGGTTTTATTAATATTAGGGTGTGAATTTTATATTTTGGAACTTGTGAGTTCCTTTTTGAAATGAACTTGGTGTTTATAAAATGCAGGTATTTTGATCTAAGTACATATATTTCTGAAAATATATGTGGTTCTATTTTCTTCTTAGAATTTCTAGCAAGATTAATTATAAAAAAAAAATTAATTATTATTTGAACTGCTATTAACTTTCCGCTTTAAAGAATAGAAAGAGTAACATTTTAAATTATAGAATTTAGGGTGTTACATTTAGTGGTATCAGAGCAGGTCTACCTTCCTGTAGACTTAATGTGTTTGAAAGAATTTTTATTGTTTGATTTTGTGATACGCCACCCATTTCCGCCACGTGCTCCTGCTCCAAGGTACTTTGTTTGATTTATTTATTTATGTTTGCAAAGTTGTTTAATGTGGTGAGCATTTAGAAAATTTTGGAGATCATGTGAATGATGTGAGATGTTGAGAAGTGATTTATGCAAAAGTTTTATTATGTTTAAATGTATATGATGAATGAGAAAGAAATTATTTTAGTCCTCGAAATTTAGAGTGAACGTAGAAACATTTTTCGTAGATGTTTTCCCTATTTAGATTCAAAACATTTAGATATTTATCATTTGGCTTGAACTTAGTAGTATGTATTTCTTCAATTACCTATGCGTATTACAGAACTATGAGACGTGGACGACCACCTCTCAATCGTAATCCACCACCGAATCCCGAGGTCAATCAACCACCAAATGCAGGCGGTGGCAACTTTGTGCCAGAATTGATTAGAGCACTACAGGGATTCGTACAACAACAAACACATGCTACAGTGCACCAAAATGCAGCACCTAATGCACCTATTCCGCCAACCACTAATCAGGTGATCGAGCAATTTCGTCGCTACACTCCACCTAGATTCAATGGTAGGAGTGGACCACTCATTCTCGAAGAATGGATAATGGAGCTCGAACGGATTTTCGAACATATAGAGTGCGATGATGCACACAAGGTCTCGTGTGCAGTCTTTCAATTCACTGAGGATGCTGGCCATTGGTGGAAGTCGTATAGGACTGGCATGACTGCAGAAGAACAACAAGGTTTAACCTGGGAAAGGTTTAAAGAGATTGTTATGGACAAGTACTTTTCTCGTACTTTTCGTATGCAGAAGCAAACTGAATTCTTGGAATTGAAGCAAGGTAACTTGTCAATCACAGAGTACGAGCGAAGGTTTAATCAACTCTCACGTTACGCAGCACGTCTACTAGATGCTGAGGATCAAAAAGCAGACTGGTTCATGAGAGGCCTTCGACCAGAGATACGTGGAATTCTTGCGGCACAAAGGATCATTGACTATGGACAAGCTATTAAACAAGCTCATGAAGTAGCTATCGGACTAGAAGTAGATAAAACTCTTCCAAGAAATGCAGATCCCCGTGGTAAAAGAAAATGGGATAATCGCAATAGGGGAAATGAGAATTTTCCTATAAAGAAGGAGAGAACTGAAGTGCGTTCCGTAAATAGAGCACCTATAGGAGTTCCTCCATGTCCAGAATGCAAGAAGCCACATACAGGACCCTGTTTTTGGGGTAAAAGAGTTTGTTATACATGTCATGAGCCAGGACATATCTCAACAAATTGTCCCAAGAAGCGACGTGAGGAGCCGAAGAAAGGTGGTAATGCACGACTTTTTGCCTTCACACAACAAGAAGCTGGGAAAAATAGTGGCATAATGTCAGGTATGATATCAATTCTTGGAATGCCAGCTTTAGCTCTGTTTGATTCTGGTGCTTCACACTCTTTTATTTCAACTGAGCTTTGTGCTAAGTTAGGACTAAGTTTAGAAGTAGAAAACTTAGCCCTTAATGTTAGAATCCCTGCTGGAGAGATATTGAAAACTGATAGGCTTGCTAAAGATGTTAAATTGGATTTTGGGGGGAAAGAGCTTGTGGCTGATTTACATGCTCTCAAGATGCAAGAATTTGATTTAATCTTGGGAATGGACTGGTTAAGTAGAAGTTTTGCGACTATACGTTGTTGTGAACGAGAAGTAGTATTTCAAAAGCCAGACGAGGAAAAATTTATCTTCCATGGAGCTAAGCTAGGTGGAAGACCAAGAATCATATTAGCAATGAAAGCTATGAAGATGTTGGAGAAATGTGGCTGCCAAGGATTCTTAGTAAGTATTATTGGGACTACGCCAACTGAACCGACATTGGAAGAGGTGCCAATAGTTAGAGATTTTGTGGATGTTTTTCCTGAAGAGATACCCGGATTACCGCCAAATCGACAAGTGGAGTTCACAATTGACTTAATGCCAGGAGCAGCACCAATGTCTAAAGCACCATATCGAATGGCACCATCGGAGTTACAAGAGTTGAAGGTCCAACTTCAAGAGTTACTTGACAAAAGGTATATTCGGCCAAGTGTTTCGCCATGGGGAGCACCAGTTCTATTTGTGAAGAAGAAAGATGGTAGTATGAGAATGTGCATAGATTATCGAGATCTAAACCGTCTCACAATAAAGAATAAGTACCCTTTACCAAGAATTGATGATTTATTTGATCAGCTTAGAGGGGCTAGCGTGTTCTCAAAAATAGATCTGAGATCAGGATACCACCAATTGAAGGTGAAGGAAGTCGATATTCCTAAGACGGCCTTCAGGACAAGATATGGTCATTACGAGTTTGTGGTGATGCCTTTTGGATTGTCTAATGCACCAGGAGTGTTCATGGATCTAATGAATCGGGTATTTCATCCATATTTGGATCAATTTGTTATTGTGTTCATTGATGACATCCTGATTTACTCAAAAGATAAGGAGCAACACGCAGCGCACCTGAGAGTTGTGCTGGAAACTCTAAGAAAAGAGAAATTGTATGCTAAATTCAAAAAGTGTGAGTTTTGGTTAGATCGAATAGCATTCCTTGGGCACGTAGTGACTGCTGAAGGTATTGAGGTTGATCCAACAAAAGTAGAAGCTGTCAACAATTGGAGTCCACCAACAAATATGGGAGAAGTGAGGAGTTTTCTGGGAATGGCTGGATACTACCGGAGGTTTATTGAAGGATTCTCCAAGATAGCTGGACCACTCACGCAATTGACACGAAAAGGGGTACCTTTTGAATGGACAGAAAAATGTGAGAAGAGTTTCCAGGAGTTGAAACGGAGATTGGTAACAGCCCCAGTATTGACCATCCCTGATGGATCAAAGGGATTTGTCATTTACAGTGATGCATCAAAACAAGGACTAGGATGCGTCTTGATGCAACAGGGAAAGGTAGTTGCTTATGCTTCTAGACAATTGAAGCCTCATGAGTTGAATTATCCCACTCACGATTTAGAGTTGGCCGCTGTTGTGCATGCATTGAAGATTTGGAGACATTATCTCTATGGAGGTAAGTGTGAGATTTATACGGATCATAAAAGTCTTAAATATTTCTTCACTCAGAAGGAATTAAATATGAGACAAAGAAGGTGGTTGGAATTAGTTAAAGACTATGACTGCACGATCATGTATCACTCCGGAAAAGCCAACATTGTGGCTGATGCACTTAGTCGAAAGAAAGTGAATCCCACTAAGGGAATCACGCAGCAAGAAGAGTTGATTAAGGATTTTGAGAAGTTGAGTCTTGAAGTTGTGTCCACACCAGAAGAAGCTAATGCTATAATTGCAGCATTAGTAGTTCAACCGACGCTGCGAGATAGAATTAGAGTCGCACAAAGGAAAGATGGTTTCCTAGAAAAGATGCGAGCAAGAGAAGTGTCAGACGATTCTAGAGGATTCACGATATCATCAGATGGTACTCTACTCTTTAAGGGCAGAATTTGTGTGCCGAACAACGAGATAATAAGAGAAATTTTAGATGAGGCACATCGAACGCCTTACACGGCACATCCTGGAAGTACTAAGATGTATCAAGATTTAAAAAGAAATTTTTGGTGGTATGGCATGAAGAAGTCGATTGCTGACTACGTTGCACGATGTTTGGCTTGTCAGCAAGTAAAAGCGGAACACCAAAGACCGTCAGGATTGTTGAATCCTCTGGAAATACCAGAATGGAAATGGGAGCATATTACCATGGATTTTGTGGTCAGACTTCCCAAGACCGTGAGGAATCATGATGCGATTTGGGTTATAGTTGATCGACTGACAAAATCAGCTCACTTTTTGCCCGTACGAATGACATTCAGCATGGATCAACTCGCTCAGCTATACATTCGAGAAGTAGTCCGATTACACGGAGTCCCAGTGTCTATAATATCAGATCGAGATCCCCATTTCACATCGAGATTTTGGATGAGCTTGCATGTAGCCTTGGGCACGAAGCTAAAGTTTTCAACAGCATATCATCCTCAAACAGATGGTCAATCAGAAAGAACAATTCAGACGTTGGAAGATATGTTACGAACTTGCGTCATGGATTTTGGAGGTAGCTGGGAGGCGCATCTACCGTTAGTGGAATTTGCTTATAACAATAGCTTCCACTCTAGCATTGACATGGCTCCATATGAAGCGCTATACGGACGAAAATGTAGATCACCGGCGTATTGGGATGAAGTTGGAGAGAGAAAAATTTTAGGCCCTGAAATTATTGAAAGAACGGTGAAAGCGGTCGAGAAGATTCGAGACAACATCAAAGTTGCTCAAGATCGACAAAGATCGTATGCCAACAAAAGAAGAAAAGATCTGCATTTTCAGACTGGAGATAAAGTGTTTTTGAAGGTCGCTCCTATGAAAGGAATGTTACGATTCGGAAAGAAAGGAAAATTGAGACCCCGTTTTATCGGACCTTTCGAAATTTTAGAACGAATTGGTGATGTGGCTTATCGTCTAGCTCTACCACCCGAACTGTCGCTAGTGCATGATGTCTTTCATGTTTCTATGCTGAGGAAGTATTTGCATGAGCCAAGTCACACCATCAACTATGAGGATATACAACTTAATAAAGACTTAACCTATGAGGAAGAGCCCGTCGCTATTCTCGATAGAAAGACTCACGAGCTAAGAAATAGACAAGTTTCATTAATTAGAGTGCAGTGGAGTAGGCACGGGAGAGAAGAAGCCACTTGGGAACGTGAAGAGGAGATCCTAGCTAAATACCCATCCTTAGGACAACCTGGTAAGATAAATTTCGAGGACGAATTTTTTTTTTAAGTGGGTAGGATTGTAACATCCCACATTTACGTGATTTAAATTATTTCAATTATTCAATTGCTTTAAATTTAAGATTTAATTTATTTGATAATGCTCAACAAAATTAAATGGACTTGAGGAAGTCTGATATTGCGCCCCTAATTTAGAAGAGAAATTTTAGAACTTAAACCTTGTTCTTAGAATTATTATATGGTCTTGTGGAAATATTATCAAATTTACTTCTTATTTGATTTAGAATTAAAAAAAATTGTTTTGTTAGGTATAAATGTGAAGTTAAAAAAAAATACACACACACATATATATATATATATATATATGTTAATATTCCTAACTTGTTAATAACAATCCTTAAAATGATTATTCGTGAGAATGCTAGAAAATTCCATTATCTATCTAAATCTAGAAAAATTCCAATATCTATCTCTATTTAAAAAAAAAAAAGATACTTTGCCGACTTAATAATCATAGCTGTTCAACCATAACTCAAAGCAAATACATCAAAATTTCCTTACACAAATCCAGCAACCTAATTACTCAGCATCAAATACAAAACTTTTTGGTAAGCTTTCAATTTCGTTTTTCTTTCATAGCTGTATAATTTCATACCATTAACCTTAACCATTCGAATTGCTCTTGATATTCCTATATCAATTTCCATGCAATTTATTTCTTTCTCACCAAACACGCATAAGTTAATTTCATAGTGTTAAATAACATAAAGCCCTTGGGAATTTAAGAGCTAGAAATTTAAAATTTCAGAAACAGAAATAGAATAATTTCAAATAGACTAAGAAAATAAAAAAAAAAAAGAAGGAAGAAGTCGAGGCGAGCTGGTGCCGGGTCTGCCGAGTCCTGAAGTTGGACAACGAGTCAGCTGCGTCGAGTCGGAGTGATGTCGGATGTGAGCCTGTGTCGAACCATTAGGCGTTTGGTTTGGTGTGAGTTGTCGAGGCAGGGAAGTCGAGTTCGCGTCGGGTTTGGGATCGTTGCCGGAACTGGGTTTGTCCCAGGTCGTCGTCATCGTCGCCATCAATTTGTGATTGGCGTGGTTAATTGAGATGACGACGCTTGCTCGCTGGAGTTGAGAGAGAACTTAATTGAGAGGAGAGTGGAATTAGAGAATTGAATTTGGGGATCTCCATTTTTCTTTCTTGTTTACGGTAGAGAGAGAGAGAGAGAGAGAGAGAGAGAGAGTCTAAATGAGAGAAGAAACACAGTCGAGAGGGAGAGGGAGAGAAATATGGAGAGAAAATAGAGGCTAATAGTATTGGGCCTTGGGCTTTTCATTTTATTTTGATTTAATAGCTTGCTCAATAGCCCATGAATTTTAAATAGTTAGTTAAGGTTAATTTCATAGTTTAGATTATAATTCGATATTTTTATGCAAATTTAGATTAATTCTATAAGTATCTCTAAAACCTTATAATTAGTTCAGAATTATGTTTACTAATTATTTAGTCATAAAATTTCCTAAAATTTAGATTTAGTATGATTTCTTTATTTAAACTTAATATCTTTCTAAAACTTTATGAATTATTTTAAACTCATAATTTTTTTTAATATTTTAATTTTCCGATTTATTAAAATTAGAGTTGGCTTAAATGATTTATTTGGAATTATTTTGATATTAGGTGCGGCGCAATTAGGACCCTCGTCTACTTTGTGATTCTCTGCTTAATTATTACGTGCTCTCTATTATCAGGTGGGTGAAATTATTATTTTTGAAATAAAAGTATATGTTATATGCTTTTTGAGTCAGAAATGATTTTAATCCAACTTGAATTATCGTGAATGGAATGTGGATAGCGTTTTATACGCACAGAATAGCGTTCTATACGCATAGAAGCGTTTTGTACGCACCAGAATATGTCCTATGCATAGTTCAAGATGTATTCTAGAATCAGAAGAAGAGTACCCTAAATCCATTATTCCTGCGATTTATTTCTGTTGGATAAAAAAGTAAGGAATGCTCATGATCCCCCACCACTGAGTACGTTTTAAAAGTGCTCACCCCATATTTTAAACGTTTTCAGGTCAGTGAGCTTGGAGCCGCGTGAAGGAAATAGGGTGGGCATGCTCAAGATGTTTAGATTACTTGACCTGAATTTTTGGACTTGTTGTTTAAAGTCTACTATTTTGAACTTGATATTATGTGTGTTGTTAGTATTTTTGAACTAACCTAAACTAATAGTTTTCTAATATGGTTTTATTAATATTAGGGTGTGAATTTTATATTTTGGAACTTGTGAGTTCCTTTTTGAAATGAACTTGGTGTTTATAAAATGCAGGTATTTTGATCTAAGTACATATATTTCTGAAAATATATGTGGTTCTATTTTCTTCTTAGAATTTCTAGCAAGATTAATTATAAAAAAAAAATTAATTATTATTTGAACTGCTATTAACTTTCCGCTTTAAAGAATAGAAAGAGTAACATTTTAAATTATAGAATTTAGGGTGTTACATTTAGTGGTATCAGAGCAGGTCTACCTTCCTGTAGACTTAATGTGTTTGAAAGAATTTTTATTGTTTGATTTTGTGATACGCCACCCATTTCCGCCACGTGCTCCTGCTCCAAGGTACTTTGTTTGATTTATTTATTTATGTTTGCAAAGTTGTTTAATGTGGTGAGCATTTAGAAAATTTTGGAGATCATGTGAATGATGTGAGATGTTGAGAAGTGATTTATGCAAAAGTTTTATTATGTTTAAATGTATATGATGAATGAGAAAGAAATTATTTTAGTCCTCGAAATTTAGAGTGAACGTAGAAACATTTTTCGTAGATGTTTTCCCTATTTAGATTCAAAACATTTAGATATTTATCATTTGGCTTGAACTTAGTAGTATGTATTTCTTCAATTACCTATGCGTATTACAGAACTATGAGACGTGGACGACCACCTCTCAATCGTAATCCACCACCGAATCCCGAGGTCAATCAACCACCAAATGCAGGCGGTGGCAACTTTGTGCCAGAATTGATTAGAGCACTACAGGGATTCGTACAACAACAAACACATGCTACAGTGCACCAAAATGCAGCACCTAATGCACCTATTCCGCCAACCACTAATCAGGTGATCGAGCAATTTCGTCGCTACACTCCACCTAGATTCAATGGTAGGAGTGGACCACTCATTCTCGAAGAATGGATAATAGAGCGAACTCTGAGGGCCCAAAGCGAAGTGTGGTTCCATTGACATAGAACCAACACTCTCTACCCTCACGTGCAGGATCCTCGACACGCACCTCGCGACAGATCAAGGCATGCATCGCCTTGCGTGCTATACTACCTCCCCTAAAGTCTAAAAAATGTCCAAAACATCCAGATCTAAACATCTGGATCGTAGCCTGACCACCAAAATGCTCTAAGACCTCCCTAATATTCTCTATTAGCTACAGCTTCATGTACATCAAAATATTCGGCTTCAGCCTCTGGAGAGGGCGTCTAATCCACTGAATCTAATATTCACAATAGAAAATTAGACTTTTATTAAATTATTAAATTAAATTTGTAGCTATATGTATTAAACAATTATTATTATTATTATTATTATTACTATTATTATTATTATTATTATTAGATTAATTGTTGTTGTTATTATTATTCTTATTAAATAATAATTACTATTTATATTCACAATAGAAAATTAGACTGCTATTAAATTATTAAATTAAATTTGTAGCTACATGTATTATTATTATTAAAAAATAAACCAGCTATTTGTATTAATTGTTTTTATTATATTTTTTTACTAATGGTATTATTTAGACTATTAATAATAATAATAATAATAATAATAATAATAATATTATTATTATTATTAAAAAAGTATTATTATTTATATTATATTTTTTTTGTTATTTTTATTTCTTACTAATAATATTATTTCGACTACGATTATCGTTAATGATTACTTTTAATTAAATTAAATTAAATGTCAAAGGCCATAACGATTTATTTAAATTTGGTTATCGATTAATTAAAAAAAACATAACGATTAATGAAATAAGTCCATAACGATTTCATCAAATAAGCATAACGATTAATAAAAAAATACATAACGATTAATAAAAAATCCATAACGATTTCATGTAATAAGCATAACGATTAGTAAAAAAATGCATAACGATTAATAAAAAATCCATAACGATTAATTGAAAAAAGTCCATAACGATTTCATGTAATAAGCATAACGATTAATAAAAAAAATACATAACGATTAATTAAAAAATACATAACGATTAATTAAGAAAATCCATAACGATTAATTGAAAAAATACATAACGATTAATTAAAAAAAACATAACGATTAATGAAATAAGTCCATAACGATTTCATCAAATAAGCATAACGATTAATAAAAAAATACATAACGATTAATAAAAAAATCCATAACGATTTCATGTAATAAGCATAACGATTAGTAAAAAAATGCATAACGATTAATAAAAAATCCATAACGATTAATTGAAAAAAGTCCATAATGATTTCATGTAATAAGCATAACGATTAATAAAAAAAATACATAACGATTAATTAAAAAATACATAACGATTAATTAAAAAATACATAACCATTAATGAAATAAGTCCATAACGATTTCATCAACTAAGCATAACGATTAAAAAAAAATACATAACGATTAATAAAAAATACATAACGATTACTGAAATAAGTCCATAACGATTTCAGATAAGCATAACGATTTATTAAATTTGGCATAACGATTTATTAAACAACTCGACGAACGCTTAAAAGGATATGAGTCTAACCTCTCCCGACGGTGGGCGTACATCTTCACGTCCTCCCTCTCGTTCTTCCTCCATCCTCTTCAACACGAATCAATCTCTCAGTTTATTATTTTCACAGAACTTGGAGAAAAAAATACACAGCAACGGTGGAGAGGAAGAAGAGAAGAAAAAAATATGTAATTGAGAGAGAGAGAGATAGAGTAAAGAGGGTAGTTACTATATTTAAGGCCATAATAAAGAGGATTTGATTCCACGATTTTATTTTTCAAACTGAACTTGACTTTGGATAAATTTTCTTCCAAAAGATATATTAAGAACGTAATATCGAGAAAGATCATATTCCAAATAAATATTTTATTCTTTTTCGGAAAAAGTGGGGAATATTCAGCTTTTATGGTCACATGTTTCAATTACAATTTTCGTTATGGTTAGATGAAATTTTCGTTATGTTAGAACTTAAATTTTCGTTATGTTAGAACTTAAATTTTGTCCTTGATAAAATTAAATTTTCGTTATTAGTAAATTTTAAAATTTCGTTATGTAAAAAATAGAATTTTCGTTATAGGTAACTTTAACTTTCGTTATGGTTAAAATTAAATTTTCGTTATTGTTAAATTGCATTTTCGTTGTGTCAAAAATTAAATTTTCGTTCATGTAATATTAAATTTTCGTTACGTTAACCTAATAAAGATTGGTTATTGATAAAATTAAATTTTCGATAGATACATTTAATTCTCGTTATTGATGTAACGGAAGTTGGAGAAGTGAACGAAAATAACGATAGTAAAATAAGGCAGATGATAAGTTCCAAAGATTCAGAATCTTTAATGATTTTAGAGTTGAAAGTACACCTTTTCAGAATTTTTTTTTGAAATTGGAGATTTCTGGGACCCGCTCTAAGTAAAGTGTACATAATATAGTACAGATTGCCCATATAACTCCTACACCCTTAAAACTTGTCCAACTACCCTAATTTTAAAATTAAATTGTCTAGATAAACTTTTCTCCCTAGAAATAACTCCCTTTAAATTAATTAGTAACGCTCGATTTTCATGTGGAATGAAATCAAGGGTTCAAATCAATTTACTTTTTCGACAATGTTTTTATTTGTGATGAAAGAGACCCTCTCTCTAGTCTCTATATATAATTACAACACACTGTAATAATTAACTTTGTTCAATTTAATAAATTTATAATTAAAAAATCTGACGACATTAAATATGATATTGATATTATAATTGAAAATAGAACTAACCTGGTAGCCCCAAGGCCAACATTATGAGGAAAAATAGTAGCTCTATAAACATTGTTATGGCCATGCACTGCATCAATCCCATAAATCATCGGAATCCCAAGCCTACTCGACAACGATCCATTCTGAAACATGTTCACCATATCCACCCACTCCTTCGCCGTTGCCCGCTCCCGTGGAACGCTCCCGCCGCCGCTGAGGAGGCTGCCGATGGAGAATTCCCTCATGATCTCCGGCGTCGCCACCAACCTCTCAAGCTGGGCCATCTGTCCTATCTTCTCCTCCAACGTCATCTGCTCTATTAGATTCTTTATCCGCGTGGTCATCGGCAGCCTTGGGTCCTTGTACAGCGTGTTCACCCCCGCCGGAGTGCCGGTGGCGCCGCCGAGTGATGCGAGGAGGAGCGTGAGCCCCAACAGGGAGAGTAAAAAAAGGGTGGATTTTGATGGTTTCATAACTGCTATTGATGAGTTCAGACTTCGGAGCTAACTGCTAATTAAGCGATGAAAATCGTAAAAGTTGATATTTATGGATCAAGATCTGCCTCTATATATAGGTTTTGAGTTATACCAGTTATAATTGGAATAGTAAACTTCTTGAATGGATTAGATCGACAAAGTGGATTATAATTTCATTAGGATTATAATTTGAATATTAGGATTTAAAATTAGGGTAATGTTATTTGACCATACTCTGGCCAGTCATAATATTTAATTAAGGTAAGATTTCAATTTATGGTAAATTGTTAATTAAGATTCTAATTATTGATTGATACATATGTATATATATATATATATGTATGTTTACACTTACACCCTTATAGTCAATTTTAGAAAGTGGTTTGTCTTATTGTTTTGAAAGATTTAAAATGTACATAAAAATCTCTACAAATATATTAACGGATAATGACTTCAAATAAAAAAAAATCTCTAATAAAATTTTAAAATTAAACTTCTCTCTAACAAAATAAACAAGAATTCATTTGAAAATTATGTGCTAACCAACTAAATTTATTCGGTTAATTATCAATAATCATAAATATAATGTATCATATACACAATTGCCTTAAATTGGGTTCACTGATTTTCATTTAATTAAATTAAATTGAATTATAAGAAAAACTTAAAATATTAAAATTGAATATGAAAAGGGGAGAAAAAACATATGGTTGAGAATTTTGAATAAAAATAATTAATCGGCGTTTCTCCTTAAAAAAATGATTGACATCAATGTAAATAAACGTGTGCAAAATTGAACCAAAACCGAAAATCGAACTAAACCAAGTTATTTGGTTTGGTTGCTTTGGTAATTTTATCTTTCATTTGTGTTCGATTTTGAATATTAAAACCAAAATATATTTTGGTTTTGGTTTCGATTTTAATAAAAAATATTTCAATTAAAACCGAACTAACCAATGTATATAAATTGCATTATTTTTTATTTTTAATTTATATTTTTAATATTACACATAAATTAAAAAATACAAAAATATAAGTGCATGCTCATTAGTGAACTAGGGCAAAATGCATCGATGCTTCAACTTCAAAGTAAAAGATTTGAGAGATATATATATATATTTTTTTGTGTATTCAACTATTAACTGTTAATTGTAATTATGACATGTGATAAGTTGACCATGTACGCGACTGAATTAAGAGATAATTTTTTTATTATTTATTTAATGATCATTTGTTATTTATTAAGTTTCAATATTATTTTTCTAGTTCTACTAATAAAGTAATAATCGTCCTCGTACGAAATCACATATATACCGCTCGACCAAAATGCTAATTTTGTAGTAACGAAAAGGTGAATTAATTAATTTATTACTTTGTCATATGCCTCAATGAATATTTCTATAGAAATTATTGTCATACAACGTTAGATGAGCTATCCTCACCTTCGAAAATTCCATCCACTTTGATATTAATTTATATACTCATTCAAAAAAATTAAAAAAAAGACGCCCTATATCGTACAATAAAATAAATTGGCATGGAGCATTCAACCCGGTTGGTTAAGGTTTGGCATGAATTCAAAGTCAACGGGGTAGAATCATTTTCTCAATCCACATAAGAATTTGATATCACAATACACAATTCTCATATGTTGAACTTTAATCTTATGCAATGCTTCTTTCAAATTCATTCTATTAGTTGTTGGCACCATGCAATATTATTTTAGATTGAGATATCACTAGTCCTAAATGTGCAAATTTAAGAAAATTAATCAAAAAAATAATATTAAAGTACGATGCAATATCATTACAAGCAATAAACATTCAATATATTGCATCGTACTTCATTACTCTTTTATCTGGTTAATTTTCTTGATCACCTAATTCTAGATTTTCTACCTTAATTAATTACTCTATGTCGCCTATAATTGTTACTTACTTTGGTTAGTTTGGTTCATGTAATTAATAACCAATGAATTTTCTGATATATCATTGTTGTTTTGGAGTATGAATAACCTATAGCAAAATCTTCTTTAAACTACGGTGATCTGTCTTGATGTGAAAATTACGACTAGTTAAATATTATCATCATTTCCGTGGATTTTTTAGGCATCAGTTTTCCACTCTTCAAACATTTGTTGCACCATTTTGAAGTAATTAAATTAAAATACAATGCTTAAGATAAGATTATTACATCAATCAAATTAATCAAAGTAATTAGCAATTATAGGTGACAAAGAGTAATCAAGGTAGAAAACCTTAAATTAGGTGATGAAGAAAATTAATCAGATAAAAGAATATTAAGTACGATGCAATATCATTATAAGCAATAAACATACAACTTTAATTTCTTGCACTATTTTGGATGAGATGTGACTGGTCCTAAAAGTGCAAATTTAGGTGATCAAGAAAATTAATTAGATAAAATAATATTGAAATACGATGCAATATCTTTACAAGCAATAAACATACAACTTTAATTTCTTACACTATTTTGAATTAAGATGTGATTGGTCTTAAAAGTGCGAATAGTACAATAAATACACAACTTCAATTTCCTACTCCATTTTGGATTGAGTTTTGTAGTTTGTTACAGTACATTTGGTCCAACTAATTGCATGTTGGAAATTGAGTGAATTCACTATCTCAAATAATATATAGAAACAATATTTTGAACTGCTCGGCCGCCTTCATACAACTTGCATGAGTCCATTTTTTTTATAAATATCATTTCTACCTACTCACATTATCTGTATCTTTATGTTAAAACATTTTACAAGAGTATACTCCAACAACAATAACAACAACAACAACAACAACAATATTATATTCATCTTCCACCATTCTCATTTTTCTTATACCATCAATTTTACTCATATTTTCCATAGTAATTGTTGCTACTCCTTCATCTACCTTAATCATAAAGCACACCGAGGTTTCTTTTATTTCATGTTGCACTGTCTACAGTGGCGGATCCAGGAATAAAGCTTTGGGGGGGGGGGCGAAATTGTATTGTAAAAAAATCCACACAATGAAAGTAAATATATATTAACACATATATTATCAAATAAAAATCACAAATTTAAATAAAATGGAACTGTATAAATATTTAGTACATAAAAAATGTACTAAAAATTGACACTTGGTGAGGTTGTAGTTGTGCTTATTTGAGGAAGTGGTGACAGCTGAAATATGCATGTATCAATCGATTGAAAATTCTCAAGAATATAATTAGTCGAACAAAGATAAATAAACAAACCCTAAATGAAAAATAAATTAATTGGTACCTTTTTGCCGACGCAGATGGAGGGACAGTCACAGAGCAGCAGTGTAGCAGGCGTTCGCGTTTGGAGGCTGGAGCGAAGGCGCATCCGCGTAGCAACGTGCAACAGTCAACATATAGAATTGGGTAATTGGGTTGATAAGGTTTTTTTTTTTAAATTCTAAATCCTAACTTACTAAGCCCAGCACACTAGCCCACAATCCAACCTAATATAAGTTCTAGATATTCAGCCCAACAAACAAATATATATATATATATATATGTAAAAGAATGAAATTGATCGAAAAAAAATTGTAAGACATATATATATAAAAAATTAAAAATGTTGGGGGCGTCAATTGCCCCCCTCCTAAACCCTCCTCACATCTGCCCCTGAGTGTCTATCATGTGGATTCTATATGGGTAACCCTGAGAGCATGCCACCGGTAGTAAGGCTAATAGTTAATACATTTATATTTTGGACTTCCGATCTTCAACGATCTGAGGAGAAGATAGGGTATTTGTTTTTATGAAAGGGATGGAAATAGTTCGCATTTGTAGCATCTCTATAACCGTTGAAAGTACTTGTCTTTTACCAAGTTCGGAAAATTGCGTAGGTGGTGTTAATTTACTCAAATGAGATGGTTTAGAAAACAAACCATCTCACTCAATGGTGCAATCAACATCTCTATTCCAACAAGCCTTCCTTCTATGTGTACCTGCACGGTTAATATATAGAATCGTACATTGTGAGTGTAATGTTTTTAATGAATGAATCTAGGTGTTGGTTTGGCATTCCTTTGTTATCACTATCCATTTTGTGAAAATTTTAATATGTCAGATGCTATTACCTTTATTTGTGGAGTAGTGTGAAGTCACTAGGGGATTCAACTCGATCAAGCTGGAAAATTAGATGGGGCAAAGATTGGATGTGTCGATTCTATATAAATATGGAGGCCACTATATATTAGAGGGGTGGACTTAAGTTCACAGACGATAACGACATCAAATGACAAGATATTTTGACATTCCATCACATAGACAGTGATATTATGTGTTGTATCCATATTTGATCCAAATGGGTGGTTGAAGTAGCATGTAAGCCCAGTTTTTGGTAAGTATATAAAACATTTGGCGCAGTCCATTTATAGTTGCTATCATCCTTACTTTTGCAATTGCATTACATTTACAACAAATCATATTTTAGTGGAGCCTCATGTTGGAACAAGTGAGAGACGGGGACAAAATTGGATGTTGGTTAAGCAATTGAAGCCTGATTTTGAAAGATACAAACAGTATGATTACGCAGTTAATGTGTTATAACCTATGTTAAGTATAATTCATTTTAACACCAGGACATTACATAAATTAAGATTTTACTGTAAAAAATAAGACCTTTCAATTTTTTTTCATTAAAGATAATGATTTGGAGTCGGCTCAAAAAGTTTAAATTCATAACATCTTTGGATAAAAGTGGGTAGTCCTAATGACCGTTATCGATAATAATTCGGCACTGAGGTACTATCTAAAAAAAGATGAATATATACAGTTTGTAAGAGATAACGACATTTGAGAAGACACCATTCTTTTGTTCAAGGTGAAATCTAATTCAATCATTAAAGTGGTGGTTCTGAGAGAAAAGAAGGGACAAGTCATGCTTGCGAAAGCGTCCGTCCCAATTATGCTTTTGTAATGAGTGAATCAACCATCTATATGAACTTGCTAATTATGGACAATATTTAAGGGTGTGGATATAGTCGTCACTTTTGTCCAAAATGATCACCAAAATTGTGATTCATATCTTGCAAAAATATGAATCTTATTGATTTTACGTAAACATATTGATAACGCTTAAAATTTATTATTCAAGTTAAAAGATAAAATAACACAATTATATCATACTATGGCAATATATTTATAAAAGATGATCATTTGAAGGTACTGCACATATATATAGATTTCATATTAAAATAGAATCTAAACTCCTGATATATATATATATATATATATGTGTATGTGTGTATAAGTTTTATGTTTACAAAGATTTATAATTAAATATTATCGAATTAATCTAATAGATTATTACATTCATTGATTTAGAGAGTATTGTGAAATCTAAAGTTACAATAAATTTCTACAATAAAACACCAACATGAGAAAAAAGAAGAAAAATTATGCTAATGAAATAACTAGATATAATTGAAAATTCCATATACATTAGCTAGTAGTTACCATTAATAGTACAGATGATAGTTACGATACAAAATAAAACAAGTTCAAATTCTTGCAAAATATTTGATATGAATTAATAAATAATCCTAAAAGACATGTAAAACAAGATGCATCTTCAGTAGATAATGCATGTATTTGCAAAACGGTTGAATAGATGCTTCTTTACCGAACAATGCGTGCTCATGTGTACTGGCTGAATGGTGATTTAGGTATCAATGCAGTTGAATGAAAAATATATGGAATGTGCATTGAAAGCTTGGTAAAACATCTGTGACACCAATGTTCTTCCCGGGAATTCTTAGCTATATAATGGCTTACACGATCGGACTCACCAAATCTTGTCATCGTTAAAGCATGACATTCGAAAGCTGGTTTAGCATTTCTTAACTCCGCTGCACGCCATTGATCATATTCATCATTGTCGGTCTACAATAAACTATTCTATATAAAATTAAGAAATTGATAACGAATTAGAAATATATATTATTAATTATACGAAAAATATAAAATTGAATACTCATGCTATTCCAATACGTAAAACTTGGTGGACAGAGTATGGAAACAACCATTGGATGGCTACGTAAACAATGAGAAATACAGTAAAATCTCTATAAATTAATAGGGTTGGGACCATGAGATTTTATGCAAATTAATAGGGTTGGGACCATGAGATTTTATAGTGATATTACTTAATCCATAAATTAATATTTATTAATTTAAAGAGTGTTTTCACGATTCTTTGAAATTGAATTTTTTGATTACATAATCAAAAGTCATTGTATCTTCCTAACTTATGTACCATATTTATTAAATTAATATTAAAATAAATTCATTTCAAATGTTATTATTAAAATTAATAAGTAATGTTTGTGGTTTCTTAATAATTTAATATTATTCATTACATTTTTACAAAAAAAAAACATTCATTGTGTGATAGTGATAGATTACACTATATAAACAATATAGCAAATTTCATAAAATTGTGTCCAACAACAACTTCTCATCTAAAAGGTGTCTCAAAATCAATAATGACCAATGAAATATGTAAAACGTTATGTGAGTACAAAGAAATTATTCCACATACAATTAAAAATATTTACAATTGTGGCTTGATAAAAAATTTCATTTGAAAGTTAATACGGTAGTACCTTTGAAACCAGTAATACGGTAGTACTTTAAGAAAAAACAAACAACACTAGAATCATATTTCAAATAATATAAAGGCTATTATGCATGATTTTCCTCAAATTCCATAATATTCTGTATTTGTCCATACATGTGGAATTATAATCTCTCACTTCTCTCTCTTCTCTTTTTTGCCCGTGCAATATGTTGATTAATATTTTTTTCACTGGTTGCTGAAAAGAATGTTACGTTCCAACTTTTAGAGTGAGAATGTGTTCTGTTTATTGAAAGATAGCGCCATTTGGCAACATCTTAGGCCTTGCGACCATTAATCTTAAGGGCACAGTAGAAATTACTCCATTATTAATTATCTCAAAAAATCTACCGTTATTATTAATGTCTCAAATATGGAAAAAAAATAATTGTGGGGATAAGGAAAATAAAGCAAGCCAATTACAATAGTCACAACTCATCCAGTTTGCCAAATTAAATATTGATGATGAAATATCTCTAATCTCAATCAATCAATCACGTAGCCTCGACCCCACTTCAGAAAAGATGACATAATCCAATTCAAATTCAATAATAAATGAAATTACAGATACAACAAAAGAGAAGTGCAACACATACATTTAATGCATGCACTATGTGATGGAGATTTTCTCTACTTAGAGTTTTTAATACCCGAATTAAACTTGCAATTGTACAAGTGAATTGTAATACAAGGCAAAACGGGGTCGAATCCACAGGAAGTTAAGGTAATTCAAGATATGCAAGCATCACATTCATGTCATTTTACAAATCAAGCATCAGAAAAATTATGGGTTGAGTTTTGGTTTTTACTTTAAGCGTAGAATTTAGCAAGTTGTTGAAATAAACTAAAAATAAACTCAAAACAATCAAAAATGCAATAAAGAGGGGCAACAAATGAAAGAGAGATCCTAGGGTAATAATCATCAACAAAAACGATGGATTTCAAGATTAGAACGCAAATTAATTCCACTCAAGATTAATTCCAAAAATAATCATAGACTCTCTCGAACTTCTAAGATTTAATTGAACAAAAGGGAACTCTCCTATCTCTAGGACTAAATTCCAATTTCCTCAAATTAAGCACAATTAATCAACCAAAAATTCAACTAGGCATGAATACTCATTCAATACCTAATAGGGCTCATAAATCAATTTCTAATGCTAATTAGTTCTTCTCAAAACATAATTAACATAAAATCTAACTTAAGGAGGCCAACCCTAATTAGATACAATCACACCATTGATTCATGAGAAATACAAAGAGGGGAAATTAACATGCTTTTTCATCCATCCATCCAATCATTCAATGTTAAATCATATCACCCTAGGATATACGAGATTTAGTTAGACATGCTTAAAATTGAGGAAAAAAATAAAAATAAATAAAGAAGAAAGAAATCAAGAACATGGATTAGAGAAATCAAGAATATGGATTAGAGTAAACCCGAAAAGGGAAAAGATAATTTTCAAACTCCAACTCTTGTCTTCAAAATTCTTCACAACCTTCAAGCTTGCATTGCAAAATTCTCTCTCAAAGTCTAACTTCTAAATTTGGGGGCTAGGGATTAATTGTCACCCTAAAATTGAACCAAGGTGGGTATTTATACCACTATAAATCCGCCCATTAAAAGAAAATGTAAAAGAAATTGAAAAATACAAAAAAACGTCGGAACAGGGGGGCGCGAAACGGGCTTGGTCGCACCCCGGTCGGGCCGCGCCGGGTGGTGCAACTGAGGTGGTCGCGCTGGACCACCCTGTATCCGCACCGTGCCCGATGCTAGGCTTCTTGGGTCCTCTGATTGGACGCGAGGTTGCGCCACCACTGTGCCCGCGTCGGGCCGTGCTCGGGTCATGCCGGGTGGCGCGACTGAGCTGGTTGAGCCTGCACTCCTCCGAGTTGGGCCTCACCTGGCAACATGCTTTCGGAGCCTCTATTTTGACGCGCACTCGAGCTGCTTCTGTACCCGGGTCGCGCCGGCTTCATGCCTTAGAGTCCCGACCCGATCGGTTTTGCCCTGAAGCCCTGTGAAGCGCATGTCCATCTTCGTGCACATATCCCCAAATATGGAGGTCATATCTACCCGCATATTCCCCAAGTTGGCCGTCATCTCTGTCATCATCCATTCCATGTTGCTGAATCTCTCCTCTTGCACATCCTCTCTCGATCTCCTTGTTGCCCTGGGTGCCTGAGATGTAGACGCTTCCCCTTGAGGGGGCCTTCATGGACCGGTATCAATTACCATCATCAAGGCATGATGCTCTGGTGTGCTCATCATCCAGTTCCTCTGATCCTCAAAGTGGTAATTAAGGTGAGGTGTGGATTAGGGAGAGGGAACTGGACCCAGTTCTTCATGAGGAACTGGAATGGAAGGGGAGCGGTAGAGCCTATCATCCGGGCATTGTGGAGGTGCTGTAGGTTGATCTTTCAGGACCCGGGCACAACAACATAATTTGTGAGGTCCATATCCAAAGCTCGAGCAATTGGGGTGATCAAACCCCCAATGCAAATCTTCCCACTGCCCAGTGTAGCCTGCCTCTTGTATTGATCTAATAACTGAGCTGCAAAATCCACGTTGATGGCCTTCAGCATGCATCAAATAATATGAATTTCCTGGGTATGGAAACCACTGTTCTCATGTCGGGCAAGGACGGTGGAAGAAAGAACCTTCTAGATGTATCTGAATACGGGATTCTGGATGTGGGAGGCTTTAACCTTGCTGGAGTCATATCGTGCCATTCTGGGGTCAGAATCTATGATGCGCCTCATAAAGTCTTCAAGGCAAAAAGTGGGGTGCTGGTGGAAAATACCATCTTGCGGAGTGCCAAAGATGCGGTTCATCTCATCCATAGTAAACCGTCAGTTTTGGTTGCCCAGTCGAAATTTACACCAAATGGGGCCCCGCCTGTCTGTAGACTTGACCTTGAGTGTGGCCAAGAATTCCTTTACCAGCACTGGGTAGGTGACCCATCCTCATTCTAACACATTTGCCCACCCCAATCGCCCGAACAACCTCCAAACACCCTCATTGATTCCCAACAGTAGGGTAGCCGCCGCGTCTGCAAACCTGGTTGCCTTAATCTCAAAATGTTTAAACATTTTCTACCATTTCACTCTATGCTCAAGTTTCAACAAATGGACTCCCACTTTGCTTGGATGATCATCGTTCCAATTTAAGGGAGGGAATGAGGCCTCATCCTCTTCTATTTCATCTTGATCAATGTCATCTTCCTCCTCTTCTTCATCATCTTCATCGTCCCCGACCTCTTCTTCATCATGGTCCTTGTTGAGTATGATATGTTCCAGATGATGTTATCACTTCACTGATAACATCACAATCAATGTCGTATCTAATGTTGTCCGTCATTCTCGTCACATCGAGTATAACACTCGGAACTCTAACCTTATTCTTTCCTAGTATTTTGGATTAATTTATTTTAAATTAATTTGAATATATTGTGATATTTATCACATTTTTATCTCCACGTGTTTAGGTATTTATTAGATATTTTATTTTGATTTAAAAAAAGGATAATGTTTGATTTTAACTTGTTCAAAATCTGTTCCGGATTTCATGGGGACGTGATGTTCCCACTCCTTCTTGGACACTAACTGTTGCAGGAGATCGTGGGTCACTGGAGTAACCGCTACTATTGCACGATGTTGAAGAACTTGTGCCATGCAATGCAGAAGACGGTTATCTCAAGTCCACATTCAGCAATGGGTAGTGGAAGACGGTTGATTCAAGTCCAAGTCATCTAGGATCGTGAAGCAACTGCCAATACAAGATGGAGGAAGTATTTAAGGTCTTCTTAGATCTTAAAATCATTTATGCAAGCAGGTTATCACCGTGGTTTGTGAGAAGCTCTGAACCTTGCATCTAGTGTCGTCTCTAAAGTCCAAGACATCTTCTTCAATATTTGCCTAGCGGACCAATCAGCTGGAGACTTTCATTCCAGTTGTGTGTGTAGGTTAGATAGTCAACTTTAAGAAGTCTATGATTTAGAGTGACTTGTTGTAATCTATCTATATGTTTAGATAGGTTTGTTTTTAAGTGATTATTCGAGTGAGTGAAGCTAGGATAGTCCTCTGTATGTTTTATGCAGTGTTGTCAAGGGAGTGAACCGAGACAACATCAACATTGTTTTTATATTTCACTTGTGATAGTGAATTTCGCCTTGAGGCAATCACACACCCTAAGGAGTGTGATTTAAAACTTGTTTTGTGTAAAGTTTTGTTTACATTTCCATTGCATGTTGAAGGCAATGTGATAACACTAGCTTCAACATTAGTTTTAACTTTGCAATTTACATCCGTAATTCACATTGTTTCAGGCAACAAATTCTTACAAGTGGTATCAGAGCCGGTACTTGACACACTAAGTACTCGATCCGGTGTTGCTTGAAATTCCGTGATGGATATCTAGATTAATCAATGTCGTCCTCCTGCTCTAGACAGCAATGGTGGCAACTATGTCATGTGAAAATCTCAAATGAAGATTTATATTAAATCTATCGATGAAAGAGCATGGATGACAGTTATTGAAGAATGGAGCCCTCCTAGGATGGAAGGTCCAAATGGAGATTTTGTGTTAACTCCAGAATCTCAATGGACAAATGATGAGAGAATAATCTCAAATTTTAATGCTCGCGCTCTGAATGCCATTTTTGTTTCAGTCGATGTTCCATGCTTCAAGATGATTTGCAATTGTGTTACTGCATATCAGGCGTGGATCATTCTTCAAGAACATTATGAAGGGTCTGCCAGTGTAAGGAAGATCAAACTGAGGCTACTCACATCAAAATTTGAAAATTTACGCATGATTGAAGATGAAACTATTTCATCTTATGCTGAAAAATTATGTGAGATCTCAAATCAATCGACCGTTCTTGGGAGTCCAATCTCCAATGAGAACATGGTTAGCAAGTTGCTTCGAACTCTCCCAGAAAGATTCAATATGAAAATTTCTGCAATAGAAGAAGCACATGATGTGGGAATCATGAGTTTGAGTGAAGCGGTCAGCATCTTACTAACGTTTGAGATGAACCTGCAAAACCAAAAGACGAACTCAACTTCAAAGGGAATTGCTCTTCAGACAACAACTGTGTCATCTGATGTTCATAATGATGTTGGCAGTCTTTAGGAAATTAATGAGGAAGAAAATCTAAGTGTTGCACTCTTGACAAAGAAGTTCAACTCACTTGTTCGGTCCATGAAGAAAAGCCCCCCAAACATCAAACCTCGATGACTGTTTGACTCTCCATCCTCATCAACATCAAACTCTGGAAGATCAAATGTTAAGAAGGAAGTTGATGACACTGAGAAAGACATTGACTCAGTTCAATGTACAACATGTTCTGGATTTGGTCATTACTCTAATGAATGCCCAACAGCACGAAGAAGACAAAGAAATAATTTCAATATTGTTCTTAATGATGAGTCTGATACTGAAAATGATTCATATCAGAGAGTGTTATTCATCAATGTCATGGAGAAAGATGATCAGATTATTGATGCCCTGAATGATATTGATGAACTTGACGTACTTGACATTGAAGAGTGTGAAATTGAAGATGAGGTTCTCCCAGATGTTGAAGATAAAGCCACTGAGATCTCTCCCAACACTACTAATTGGTATGAAATGACTCTACTGGATGAGTTTAATCATACTTCCGAGATTAGAGAGGTTTATCCACATGAAGAACACCCCACTGCCTCTCTTGAAGAGCTCAATGATGTTGTGAATGAAGTCTGCAGTCAATGGACAGCTCAATCAAAAGAACTGAAATTTCTTATGAAAGAAAATCAATTTCTTAGAGAGAAGATTGTAGGTCTGGAAATTAGACTCACCAGGAGTGATGCTGAAATCACTAAACTAAAGAAGGAAGTGGAGAGCACCTCAAGAACATTTCAGAAATGGAATCAAGAAACGAATGTCCTAAATAAAGCATTAACATTATGACAGACAGGCAGGGCTGGACTGGGATTCTCAAACAAAATTTCCATGACTTCCTCAAACAACAATGTTGTGAAATTTGTGAAGGAGAACAACTCAAACATGCCGACAGGGAGCAATGTTGAAGATGATGACCAGAAGCAATATAAGGGCTCAAAGGTTCGAAAATATGTGTGCCATTACTGTCAGGAGTTGGGACACATCAAACCACATTGCTTCAAGTTTCACGATGATGTTGCGACCGGAAGAACAACATCAGGGATCACATCAAAGAACAAGAATCCGATGAAGTCTAAAAAGATGAAGGTTACATGCAATGTTGTGTACACATCACTGAAGGCTAACATTGCCGGAACATGGTACTTCGACAGTGGATGTTCTCGACACATGACCGATAATAAGCAGTTTCTTGAAGAATATACCACTTCAAATAAAGGCAAAGTCAGTTACGGAGGAGGAGCTCAAGGAAACATTGTCGGAAAATGTACATTGAATGTCAAACATTTTCCTAAGCTTCAGAATGTCCTACATGTTGAAGGACTGACGGCAAATTTGATCAGTATTAGTCAGCTTTGTGATGATGGTATGCATGTCAAGTTTGATAAAAACACTTGTGAAGTGTTTGACAAACATGACAAATGCATAATGTTTGGTAGTCGTGCATCTGACAATTGCTACCATGCTAATAAAGATGAAGCCTGCAACATGACTGTAAATGATGAAACAAAACTGATTCAGCAAAAATTCGTTCATGTAAGCATGGTAAATTTGAAAAAGATGATTGTGTCTGATGCTGTCCGTGGCCTACCAAAACTGAATGTTGATCACAATGTTATGTGTGGTGCTTGCCAAAAGGGAAAACAAATCAGAATACCTAACAAAAGCCTGGGTGGTTGTCAAACAACAAGATGTTTTTAACTCTTACACATGGACATCATGGGACCAGTTGATACAAAAAGTATGAGTGGTAAGAGTTTCATCCTTGTCATTGTTGATGATTTCTCAAGGTATACTTGGGTTGAATTTTTGTAGGAAAAATCTGAAACCTTCAAGGTCTTTAAAAGATTCTGCCGCACAATGTGTCTGCAATTTGACACCAACATTGCATGTGTAAGAACAGATCATGGAAGAGAATTTGAGAATGCTGCATTCGATGATTTTTGTGAAAGGAAAGGAATGCTCCATGAGTATTCAGTGCCCAAAACGCTACAGCAAAACGGAGTAGTGGAAAGAAAGAATCGAACTCTGCAGAAAATGTTATGTGCAATGTTACAGGCCAAAGGACTTCCAAAGAAGCTGTGGGCTGAAGCTGTTAACACAGCGTGTCACATCGAAAACAGAGTCTATCTTCGACTAGGAAGAAAGGAGACTCCGTATGAACTTCTAAGAGAGAGAAAGCCAAATCTCAAATATTTTCATGTGTTTGGATGTGTCTGTTACATCCTGAATGACAGAGATCACCTTGGAAAGTTTGATTCCAAGAGTGACAAGGGACTGTTCTTGGGATATGCTCAAAACAGCAGAGCATATCGGGTTCTTAATCTAAGAACTAAGGCTGTACAAGAATCTGTCAATGTTGTGTTTGATGATCTTGCAGGTCTGGCAACAAGAACTGAAGAAGATGATGTGTCATTTCTATTACATGAACCAGATGTTGCCAACAAGGAGTCCAGCAACACTGACAAAAGTGCTTTGAAAAGTCCTGATGTCAAAACCAATGTTTCTTCTCCGTCAGTGAAGGAATCAACATCACCTCAGACACCAGATTCAGACTCCTCATATGAAAGTGATGATGAACATCTTCCATTGGCTCAGTATGAACCAAGACGTGACCCTCCAAGGAGAATCAAAAGAGATCACCCAAATTCCCAAATCATTGGTGATGGATCTCAAGGGGTCAAAACCAGAACCAAAAGCTCAGTCAATGTTGCTGAATTGATTAAACAGGTTTGCATGTCAACAATTATTAACCTTGTGTCCATATCATGCTTTCTATCGAATGTTGAACCTAAAAATGTCAAGGAAGCACTAAAAGATGAATTTTGGGTAGAAACAATGCATGATAAGTTGATTCAGTTGGTTCCAAGACCTGAAAATAAAAATGTTATTGGAACTAAATGGATTTTTAAGAACAAGACTGATGAGTCTGGTAACATGGTCAGAAACAAAGCCAGACTAGTAGCTCAAGATTATACACAAGTAGAAGAATAGACTATGATGAAACATTTTCTCCAGTTGCTAGAATAGAGTCTATCCGTCTTCTACTTGCCATTGCATGCTACATTGGGTTTACACTGCATCAAATGGATGTCAAAAGCGCCTTTCTAAATGGTTTCTTGAATGAGGAAGCCTATATTGAACAACCAAAAGGCTTTGAATGTCACGAAAAACCAAACCATGTGTTGAAACTACACAAGGCCTTGTATGGGCTTAAACAAGCTCCTAGAGATTGGTATGCTCGACTTACGGAGTTTTTAATTGACTTTGGTTTTTCAAGAGGCGTGGTTGATAAAACATTGTTTATCAAAAGGATTCACAAACACATTACTGTTGCACAAATTTACGTTGATGATATTGTATTTATTGGCCTACTTTCTTGGTCTCCAAATTAAGCAAGATAAAGATGGAATTTTTATATCCCAAAGTAAGTATGCCAAAAATTTGATCAAGTGCTTTGGACTTGAAGCTGCAAAGCCCATGAAAACACCAATGGGATCCTCTGAAAAACTGAGCAAAGATGATGTTGGGGACAATGTTGATCCAACAATGTACAGAGGAATGATCAGTAGCTTGCTCTACTTGACTGCCAGCAGACCTGATATCATGTTCAGTGTTGGAGTTTGTGCTAGATACCAAGCTCAACCCAAGGAGTCACACTTGAAGGCTGTCAAAAGAATAATTCGATATGTTGCTGGCACAGTCGACTTTGGAATCAGATACTGCAAAGACACCAATACCAGCCTCATTGGGTACAGTGATTCAGATTGGGCAGGTGATGTTGATGATAGGAAGAGCACAAGTGGTGGTTGTTTCTTTCTGGGAAACAATATGGTTTCTTGGTCAAGCAAGAAATAAAATTGCATCTCCTTGTCAACAACTGAATCTGAATATGTTGCAGCTGCTAGTTGTTGTGCTCAGTTGGTATGGCTGAATCAAATGTTGAAGGACTATGGCATGACAAGCTCATCACTAACCTTGCTGTGTGATAATGCTTGTGCTATTGAAATTTCCAAGAACCCTGTTCAACATTCACGCACTAAGCATATTGATATTCGACATCACTTTATTAGAGACTTGGTGGAAAAGGAGATCATAAAAATTAAATACATATCTATTGAGAATCAAACAACGGATATTTTTACCAAGCCTCTTAATTTCGAGAGATTTTCTGCCTTGAGAAAGTCTCTTGGAATGTGTTTTATTTAATTAGTTCTTTTTGTTTACTGATGTTGAACTCGATGTGAGTTCTTTTTATCAACATCAGTTGTTTATCTTGTTTTCGTATTTATTTTAGTTAATTCTTTTAAGTATAATTCAAGGCTTACTTAATGAAATTATTTTGTTTCTGCACTTATTTAACAAAATCAGCTACTTGAAATTCTATGTCTGTGTTTGTGAATACCCATAATTCTATAAGGTGAATTATAGTTGGGTTTATTCACTGTTTGTCTGTGTTGTAGCTGATGTTGTGACAAATATTGCAGAGAAACGATATACTTCAGAAATTACATGCCTAGAGTTTATATCTTTTTATATTTTTCTTTCTCCGTTATTTGATTTATAAATTAAAAAAAACAGAAAATATTTTCGAGCCCACAAAGATTCACTTTTTGAATTTTTGTGATAAGTACTCGAATTGATAAGGTGTATCCCTATCCACTAGTTCCAAACTTTTAAATTTGTTTTAAAAAAATCAAATAAAAAAGTGGGTGATGTGATAATTGGTAGTTCCGATTTTTGAGGGTGAGAGCTATATCATCTTATTTTTGAAAATATTTTTTATTTCTCTCACTCCCTCTTTCTCGAAGCCCTTTCGTCTCCCTCTCTTTGTTTCTTTCTTCTTCAAGTTTTTTGCAGAATATCAATGGCGGAACCCAAGGATCTCTCTGTCATGTTCAAAATGATGAAACAAATGTTCGAGAAGACCATGGGCACTCCATCTTCTGCCTCGGGTCCTGCTGGAATATTTGCTATCACTCCCTCTGTCACATCAACTACTGTAGTCACGGCAACAGCCGAAATAACTCCAGAAGAACCAAAATCTGAGTCCAAAAAACCCTCATCTCCTCCAACATCACATGCAGACACTGCCATTGATGAAGCTGAAGCTCCTGTTTCCACTCTGGTGCTAAACCCCACTCCGCTCCAGCAAGTCAGTCTAGGCGACGAAGATAACCCTATTGATCCAGATCTAGGGTTACACACTAGAGCTTTAGCCGAGAAAAAGAAAAGCTGCCCTACTCGCAAGTCTAAACGACTTCACGGCCAACAAGATTCAATCAAGGAAGAGGGCGGTGTGGGCTAAAGCAAAAAGGCTAGGAGAACTCTGAAAATGGTGGAGAAACCTGAAAGATCCCTGAAGGATGAGTCCGATGATAAAGATAATCCCCCTGACACCTCTCTCGATAATGTTATTGGTGATGTGAAAGCCAATGTTGAGTAGCAAGAGAAACCTACCCCTGCAATTCCAGAAGTCAATGTTCCTGAAAAGCCTGCATCCTCACAAGAGATGGTCTCTTCTGGCACAACCAAGGAGATAGTCTCTCCATCTCCCACTCATTTAGGCAATGTCAAAGATGATGCTGATTCTGGTGATTCTGAACTAGTCTATCCTCCAGGTTCCCCACACGATGTTTCTTCTGCTTTTAGTAAGACTTTCTACTCCCAACATGCAAAAACACTTCATAAAATTGTTATTCTTCACCCCACTCGTGTCGAAAAACAAATTGATGTGTGACGCGCGGTCGTTTCGCGCTCAAAAATATATTTGTAAACTCCTGTGCCCACAGCGAGCGTAGCTAGCCAATGAGTACGGGTCGATCCCACAGAGAGCTGTTGCGATTCTATCTTCAAGTAACCAATCACAAAGGGGGGGGTTTGGTGCTGTCACTACACTAAATTTAAATCTGCGAAAGAAACTAAAGAAAAGATCAAATAACAAAAGGTTCTGGCATTTGAATTACAAATTTGGTTTAAACATAAAACAACTCGATCATGGGCACACCGATTTTCATGCATGATAGGTCATCTAGTTATGGTGACTGGATTTCTCTCTACGTCTCCTCATCCATCCTTTCATTTTAGATTTAAAAGTGATTCCTCTTCGATTAAACCCCTAACCAGTTACCTACCTTCCAATTCCTCTAAGAGATGTA
Organism: Perilla frutescens; assembly: GCA_026008535.1. Taxonomy (NCBI): domain Eukaryota; kingdom Viridiplantae; phylum Streptophyta; class Magnoliopsida; order Lamiales; family Lamiaceae; genus Perilla; species Perilla frutescens. Next base: position 29,578,655 of record BRKX01000011.1, on the reverse strand, counting down.
AGCAAACAGACAACAGTGTGCCCTAGACGGACCTAGATCTGTTGTGTTCAACTGATTCCTCTTGTGCGCACAACACCCCATTAATTCTCTTATTACTATATGAACTGACACACCGTCACGATTCGCCAATTCAATTAATAGTGGTGTGCCCTTTTACCTAACGAGTGATCAGCCACATTGGGCACTTCAGACACACACTCACGCGGAACAAGGCTTAAGAATTAACGGAAACTTATCATGCATTACTATGCCCATTTTGGCCTCACGAGTCCAGATTTATGCTCAAACCAATTTCATTGTTCAAATGCCAGAATTAAAGATCTAGCCGAGAAGGCTAGACATAATTGAAATTGCAGAAATTAAAGACATAACATAAACAAGAACTTACTGAATTAATTAAGCAAAAACTCGACTCCAATGTCGAGAAACATGAACATATCCTAAGTCCCGAAGATTTAAGACCTTTCGGATTGTTTTTGGCTGCCTAAACAGCGTACTGAAAATGAAAATGCAGAAATATATAATGTAGAAATATTTCAGACTGTCTAAAAGATTGTTTTTCCAGAGATTAAACTTGTTTAATTAACTACATTTCTGAGTGGAGTTTCCCCCACAGACGGGGGTCTTCTGCTAAAATTCCGGAACGGTGTGCCCCTCTCTGATCGGTTGGATAAGCTTCAGCTTTATCAAATCCCACGGCATTTTTCCAAATTTATCAAAACTCTAATGTACAATTTTCACAATTTAGCGCAACTAGCTATAATTCCACAAAAGTCACCATGCCTAGGGTCTATGGGTGAGGTTAACTTTAATTTCCAATAAACATATAGTGAAAGACAAGAATCCAATTTTCCCCAAATGACATAGAACCCTAGGTTTTTGGGATTCCTAAAATTTCACCATAAACACCCAAATTAATCACACAATTGACTAGAGTTCATGATTAGGAGCATAAGGCATCAAACAACAAACAAATTCAACCACCTCAATTGTAATTTCCCCAAATATGTTGAAAGAGGAAATTTGAACCATAAAGCATGGAGAAGAAGGGGTTAGAGACTTCATACCTTAGATTGAGGTGTTCTTGTGCTTGTGGAGGTGGGGATTTGTGAGAAAATTAGTGTGCTCGTGTGTGGGCGTGAGAGAGTGAGAGAAATTTAGGAGAAGAAGTGAATAGAAATGAAGAGAGAGAGGGTTTTAAAAACCCGTAAATCGGCGCGACTGGGGGTGCGACTGTTTTAGCCGGTTGGGCTGCGCCTGATGGCACGACTCAGTTGGTCGCGCCAGGTCATGCTCACTCGGGCCGCCCCTGTTGGTGCGATCGTGCTGCTCGCGTCGGTCCGTCTCTCAGTCGGGTCGCGCCGGTTAACATGGTTTTGTACCTTCTGTGTACAAGCACACTCGCGCCGACTCTTGTAACGGGTCGCACCACCCTGTGCTCGGGGCTCCATACTTGGTGAAATTTTAGCCCTATCCCCTGCACTTTTGCACTACACTAAACAAACTATTAGAAACAACAAAACACCAAAACCAAAAACAACCAGAAACACAAAACTACCAATAATTAAAAAAAATTCAAAAAGGAATAAAAGAAACAAAAGAAAAATTGGGTTGCTTTCCAATAAGCGCTAAGTTTAATGTCATTAGCTCGACGGAGTTACCACAAGCCAATTGTCAACCATTGAGATATGGTAGCTTCTTTCTCCACACAAAAGTGCCTTCTTGAATTCTCCAAGGTATTGAAACCAAGCCCGGGTCAATGATTCTAAAGTACTCTTTAGAGATGTCTTTTTCACTCTTCTTTTGCCCGCTCCTCTTGCTTGGTTTGATTTCTCGAATTACCTTACACTCTTCCGGGTCTTTGTGCCCTTCTTCTTTGGAAATTTCTCTTCTCTTCTTTATACGGCACATGACCGACAACTCATGAACTCTAAGAGTGAGCTCACCCTTCTCCATATCGATTAGGGCCCTTGCGGTATTCAAAAATGGTCTTCCCGGGAGGAGTGGGGTTTCTTCATTCTCTTCCATATCTATTACCAAGAAATCAACTGGAAAAATGAATTTATCAACTCACACAAAAACATTCTCAATGATTCCTTTAGGACGAGCAATGCTATGATCTGCCAATTGCAAGCTAATATTTGTTGGCTTCAACTCCCCGACCTTTAACTTATGAAAGAAAGATAGGGGCATAAGATTCACACTTGCACCAAGATCACAAAGTGCTTTCCCAATCAATTTTTCGCCAATTTCCCATGGAATAACAAAACTCCTCGGATCTTGTAGCTTTTGCCGTAATTTCTGTTGAAGAAAAACACTACACTCCTCTGTAAGGCTTAATACTTCAAACTCATCCAACTTTTTCTTCTTTGTGAACACTTCCTTAAAAACTTTTACGTAGTTTGGCATTCTTTGCAACATATTCAAAAGAGAAAAATTGATGTGCACTTTTCGAAAGACCTCCAAGAATTTCTTGTATTGTGCTTCTTGCTCATTCTTTTGCAATCTTTCCGGATATGGAACAACAACAGGGATGAGAGGCAAAGAGGATGGTGATGACTTATTTGACGCTTTCTCCTTCAATTTCTTCTCCACTATAAAGTCACTTTCATCAGTTTTCGATTCATTTTCAACTTCTCTTTCATCAAAATTTATTCGAGAAACCTCTGATTTCTTCCTTGCCTCAACACTCAACACATGTATAGCCTTACATTGCTCTTTTAGGTTAATGGTTGTATTACTCGGGAATTTTCTTTGTTGGTGTTGATTCCCTATGTATGTAGCATGCTGGCTCATTTGTTTCTCTAATATATTCACTTGGGTACCGATGTTTCCCACGTAATTCTCCAATTTTTCAAAGTGAATCTGAGTCTCTCTCATGCATTTTTCTATCTTGTTCATGAATGCCATGAGGAGCTCATCCATTTTGGGCTTTTTATCCTCATCTATGACTCTATTGGTGATGGAAAATCCAGGAGGTGGTTAGATGTGATTGTTCGGGTTGGAGTAGGATAGATTCGGGTGAGGTGGCCTTGGATGGTATTGATTACCACCTTGTCCTTATGGTCCTCCAAAATGAGGCTTAAATCCTTGATTAAAAGGCCTTTTATAACCTCCATAACCCCCTTGACCAACGAAGCTTGCTTCTTCCAAGTTAGGCATATTTGATGACTCCGGTCTTGGTGATGCCATAGCCTCTATCTTCGAATTCATAGTAGTCATTTGAGCGGCTAAAAGAGCTATTGCATCATTGTTTGTAGTTTCCACCTTTTTCAAGATTTGTACATTTTCCCGCTCCCCCGACCATTGATAAGCGTTAGAGGCCATTTCCTCGATGATTGTGATAGCTTCTTCGGGTTTTCAATTTAGTAGCAACCCTCCAACCGAAGCATCAAGAATACTTCTCACATTGGACTTACACCTGCCATAAAATATGCAAACCTGATGGTCCGTGCCAAAATCGTGGCCCGGACACTTGCGAAGCATCTCTCAAAACCGCTCTCAAGCATCGTACATAGACTCTTCATCTCTCTGCTTGAACTGAGTTATCTCTCCCTTTAGCTTTAATGTCTTTCCAGGGGGAAAGAACTTCTGAAGGAATTTAGAGAGCAGGTCATTCCATGATGAGAATGAACCGGGTGGTTGGTTCAACCACCATGTTCGAGCCTTATCCCATAGTGAAAAATAAAATAGCTTCAAGCGGATGACATCCTCGGGGACCCCATTAATCTTAACCGTTCGAGCGATCTCCAAAAACTGGTTGACATGTTCGTGTGGATATTCTAATACCGTCCCACCGAATTAATTCTGGGATACCATAGCCATCAATGCCGGCTTTAACTCAAAATTATTAGCTTGTATAGCCGGCCCATTGACGGCTCCCTCATTAAATGTCAGTTGGAACAAGTTCCGGATCGGGGCTTCTTCGACTCGAGCCCTAGCCTCCTCTTTGGCCCGCAGTTGTCCTCTCATCTCTTCGAGTTGTCTTTGCATTTGGAGGATCAACAGGTCTTGGATGGGAGGCGGTGGTGGTGGGTTGTCCGCCATTCTACGTCTTTATCTTCGAGCGTTATTATGACGACTCGTGGCTTCGATCTCGGTATCTAACTCGAGCAATGGGTCACCATGTGCCCTAGTACACATACATCACCTGTGAACAACTAAAAGTAAGTTTGGTCCTTAACAAAAACAAAATAGAACTACTTGATCTAGCAAATAAAAATTATGTTGATATTGCCTAAAAACTTAAATAATAACTAAACTCCCCGGCAACGGCGCCAAAAACTTGATGGAGATTTTCTCTACTTAGAGTTTTTAATACCCTAATTAAATTTGCAAGTCTACAAGTGAATTGTAATACAAGGCAAAACGGGGTCGAATCCACAGGGAGTTAAGATAATTCAAGATATGCAAGCATCACATTCATGTCATTTTACAAGTCAAGCATCACAAAAATCATGGGTTGAGTTTTGGTTTTTACTTTAAGCGTAGAATTTAGCAAGTTGTTGAAATAAACTCAAAACAATCAAAAATGTAATAAAGAGGGGCAACAAATGAAAGAGAGATCCTAGGGTAATAATCATCAACAAAAATGATGGATTTCAAGATTTGAACGCAAATTAATTCCACTCAAGATTAATTCTAAAAATAATCATAGACTCTTTCGAGCTTCTAAGATTTAATTGAACAAAAGGGAACTCTCCTATCTCTAGGACTAGATTCCAATTTCCTCAAATTAAGCACAATTAATCAACTAAAAATCCAACTAGGCATGAATACTCGTTCAAATCCTAATAGAGCTCATAAATCAATTTCTAATGCTAATTAGTTCTTCTCAAAACCTAATCAACATAAAATCTAACTTAAGGAGACCAACCCTAGTTAGATACAATCACACCATTGATTCATGAGAAATACAAAGAGGGGAAATTAACATGCTTTTTCATCCATCCATCCAATCAATCAATGTTAAATCATATCACCCTAGGATATACGAGATTTAGCTAGACATGTTTAAAATTGAGGAAAAAACAAAAATAAATAAAGAAGAAAGAAATCAAGAACATGGATTAGAGTAAACCCGAAAAGGGAAAAGATAATTTTCAGACTCCAACTCTTGTCTTCAAAATTCTTCACAACCTTCAAGCTTGCATTGCAAAATTCTCTCTCAAAGTCTAACTTCTAAATTTGGGGGCTAGGGATTAATTGTTGCCCTAAAATTCAACCAATGTGGGTATTTATACCACCACGAATCCGCCCATTGAAAGAAAATGTAAATGAAATTGAAAAATACAAAAAACGTGTCGGAACAGGGGGGTGCGACACGGGCTTAATCGCTCCCCGGTCGGACCGTACCAGGTGGCGCGACTGAGGTGGTCGCGCCGGACCATCTTGTACCCGCGCTGTGTCCGATGCTAGGCTTTTTGGTCTTCTGATTGGACGCGAGGTCGCGCCACTACTGTGCCCACGCCGGGTCGTGCTCGAGTCGCGCCGGGTGGCGCGACTGAGCTAGTCGCGCCTGCACTCCTCTGAGTCGGGCCGCGCCTGGCAACGTGCTTTCGGGGCCTCTATTTTGACGCGCACTCACGCCGCTTCTGTACCCGGGTCGCGCCGGCTTCATGCCTTAGAGTCCTGACCCGATCGGTTTTGTCCTGAAAGTGCACAACGGTGTTTAAAAACACTTATTACACAATAAAATGGAAACACAACATTAAGATAACAAAATAAGAGAGAAAGATACTTAAAACACGCGTGCTATGCTCGAAAATACGGGCGAAAATCCCATTTGTCACTATGTTTTTCTTTAGTTTAGTAATATAATATTTATATCTAATGGTTATTGCAAAATCAAAGTGGGACTACAATACAGACTTAATAATATTTTCTCATGTTATTAATTAAAATTAATAACTAATGTTTAATGTTTCTTAATAATTTAATATTATTCATTCATTTTTACAAAAAAATATTCATTGTGTGAAAGTGATAGATTACACTATATAAACAATATAGTATATTTATTAAAATTGTATTCAATAATAACTTCTCATATAAAAGGTGTCTCAAAATCAATAATGACAGATGAAATATGTAAAACAGTATGTGTGTATAAAGAGATTATTCCACACGCACTCAAAAAGATTTACAATTGTTGCTTGATGAAAATTTTTATTTGAAAGTTAATACAATAGTACTTTCAAAATCAGTTAATACGGTATTACTTTTAAGAAAATTAAGTTATTTTAGTAAAATGTGATTCTAGTGTTGTTTGTTTTTCTTAAAAGTACTACCGTATTACTGGCTATACTGTTCAATTATGTTTCGCTGCAAAATAAAATTTTCAATTAGCATGTACTGAATCATTTACTAGAATTGCACAATATATAATTTTCTGAACAAAAAACACTTCAACTTATATATAACTCGAAAATCAGATATTAAAACGACGTACTGCACACCCATCAGAAAGGAACGCCAGAAAAAGTCAGGCCAGGGACGACCAACTTCATCTTTTGTGGCATCTATGAGGACTCCTGTTATCAGCACAACGAATAACAGCCCTACAGTTCATTCATCAATATGATTATTAATTTCATAATTAGCGGATTATTATGTGTTCTTTTTCAATATAGGGATGTGTATAGTGTATAGCTATGGAATATATACATATATAATTGAATATATAATATGAAATCCATTAATAGAATAAAAAAGATTGAAAGATTAATAAATTTTATCTATAATAGAATGTATAGAATTCCAAATCCAAAAATATTTTATTTTTTGAGATCAGATAAGAAATGTTTATTATTTCTTAATAATTTAATATTATTCATTCATTTTTACAAAAAAAAAATATTCATTGTGTGAAAGTGATAGATTACACTATATAAACAATATAGTAAATTTATTAAAATTGTATCCAACAATAACTTCCCATATAAAAGGTGTCTCAAAATTAATAATGACAGATAAAATATGTAAAACAGTATGTAAATACAAAGAGATTATTCCACATGCACTTAAAAAGATTTACAATTATGGCTTGATAAAAATTTTCATTTGAAAGTTGATACGATAGTACTTTCGAAACCAGTTAATACGGTAGTACTTTTAAGAAAATTAAGTCATTTTAGTAAAATATGGTTCTAGTGTTGTTTGTTTTTTCTTAAAAGTACTACCGTATTACTGGCTATGTTATTCAATTATGTTTGACCGCAAAATAAAATTTTCAAGACGACGTACAATTTACTAGGAAATAAAATCAGATAGTAAATAAAATTATTTACTAGAATTGCAAAACATATAATTATAGAACAAAAAACACTTCAACTTATATATAATTCAAAAATCAGATATTAAGATGACGTACTTCATGCCCATCAAGAAAGCAACGCCAAAAAAAAGTCAGGTCGGGGACGACCAACTGCATCTTTTGTGGCATCTATGAAGACTCCCGTTATCAGCACATCGAATAACAACCCTACAGTTCATTCATTAACATGATTATTAATTTCATAATTAGCGGACTATTATATGTGGCAAATAACAACCTTACAGTTCATTCATCTTTTGTGGCATCTTTTGCTTATTACAAGAAACGTAGCCACCATTTTTCCCAAAACTTTAACTATATTGAAGCTTTTGACCAAGTGGGTATATATGTGTGTGTGTATATATATATGTATATATTGACAAAAAGACCACTCATTCAAAATAAATCAAACTTTCTCTCTCCATCCCTCTACCTTGCTAAAGTTAAAATAGAAAACCCAACTCCGTCTGAACAAGAAAATATTACGAAGAGTAAGAAGTGAAGAACAAAACAGAGGTGTACCTTGAAACTCTAGAGAAGAGAACTCGAATGTTTAGGAGGTGAAGCTTGAGTTAGTGTGATTTGAGGTGAATTAGAACCCCCTATTTATACTAGAAGAATGAGAATGAAGCATGAAAATGTTGATATTAGATTTATTTCTTACTTAAAAATTGTGTTTGTTAGTGTGGTGTATTGAAGCGGCGTAGGCAGAGTGCTCCTCCATTTGAATTTTGAACCGATGATGGTCTCAACAAAAAGGACTCATGAATTTGGGCTTGGAAAATTTTAGATTATTGGGCCACAAGCATCAATAATAGGATTCATCTTAAAGTAAAATTAAATTATTACAATATATAATAATAAATAGATTAAAATAATAAAATAGTACGAGGCATGACTTATCGAAACATAACATAATGTATAATTATATATATATATATATAGAGAGAGAGAGAGATGGGATCATGTGAGAATCAGATACCCATGTGAGAATTAAGAACCAAACTCAGCCACAGATCACTCTTATATTGATGGCCAAGGTCTGTCCCAAAGTTTAAAAAATCACGGTGGCATATTCGTAATATTACCGACTTTTTAATGAACCCAAGGGTATTTTTGTAATTTATTAATTCTGTTATATTTGGAATGAATCTCTTTCCATCTGCAATTCGTTTTGCATTCGAATCTTTTTCCTTCTACATATCAATTTCCTTTGAGTTTATGTAATCGAAATTTTAGTAGATTCTCTTCAAATTTTATTCAACCGAATCGGTGTTCACGTGATTTTTTGCTGGAGTTTGTGTTATTCACTGTTATTTGATAAAGATGCCGGGTAAAAAAGTTTTTTCTGTTATTTTGCTGTGATTTTTTTATACGTTTGTTTGACAAGGTTTACGAAGCTGATTAAGCTGTTATTTTGAATTTTTGACGATCAACATGTGTTTTTAGGGCTGCGTAATGTGTATTTTGGTTTTCTGTATATATGTAGAGTTATTAGCTTCACAAATGAGTATTATAAATAATATTTTGTTAACATGTAGTTTAGCACTACTATGAACTATTTTAGCATTATTATAACGTATTTTAGCACTACTGTGAACTATTTTAGCATTGCTTTAGATTGACGAAGCTTAATAAGCTGTTATTTTGAATTCTTGACGATGAGCATGTGGTCTTAAGGCTGCATATTGTGTGTTTTTAAGGCTGTATATTGTGTGTTTTGGTTTTCTGTATATCTGTAGCTTTATTAGCATGACAATATGAATTATTAGCCATGCAGAAAGTAAATTTTGGTCAGACAGTTGCTATATGAAGTCAAGTCATACTGTTTATTAAATTTTTATTATTTGTAAATATAATTGTCATGTGTATTCATTTTATGTTTTTGTCTTGCAGTTTAAATCATGTATAGAGGAATCTACATATTATGCTAAAGAAATCATTTTGTTTCCCATGTGGATAAATTAGAATTTATCCAAATAATCATTTTAAATTATATCCTTGACTTAACATGTACTTTAACACTACTATGAAATATTTTAGCACTGTTGTAACCTAGTTCAGAACTACTGTGAACTATTTTAGCACTGTTGTAAGCTAGTTTAGCAGTACTGTGAATTTTTATAACATGATCTTAGAATATGTTTTTTACGCATTAATGTGATTTAGTTGTGTATTGATAAATTTGCAGATTGTGCTTCTTCCAATTTGGAGATTTCACCCGTGTTTTCTGAATTTTACACACCTGAATGTGAACCATCTTTGAAGCCTGAATTGGGCAAGACTTTCCCTACTTTAGATGATGGTATAACATTTTACAAGGTGTATGCCTCATCATGTGCGTTTGATACTCGTTTGTCTACTATAAAGAGGTCTAAAGATGGTACTATAATTTGGAAGTATGTTCTATGTAGCTGTGAGGGAGTTAAGAACACACCTGTTGATTTTGGTGAATCTTCAAAGAAAAAGAGATGTCGTGTGTCAAACAGGAATTGCTGTATGGTTAGGATAAGTTTGAAGTAAATTGGTTGTGATGGGTACAATGTTGGATTATTTGAATAAAGACATTCACATTCTCTTGTTACGGATGAACACAAAGAGTTTATGAATCTGAATAGGAATATAGATCCTTCACATCAAATGTTTATTTTAAACTGTGCAAGGGTAAACATTGGACCTGTGACAACGTTTAGATTAGCTAAAGAAGTTGTTGGTGGATATTCCAATATAGGTTGTATAGCAGTTGATTTCAAAAACTTCAGTCGAGATCTCAAGGCATATGTTATGGGTGTAGATGCGCAAATGATATTGGATAAAATGTCCAAAAGGCATGAACTATGCTCTGCTTTCATATTTGATTATGAAGTTAACAAGGATGATCAGTTGAGGTATATGTTTTGGGTTGATCCTATATCAAGAAGGAACTTTTCTCTATTCGAGGATATTGTGTCGTTTGATGCAACATATAGGACTAACAGGTTAATAAGTCTGCTATATTGTTTAGACTTGTTGTTCTATTAGTTTTAGCATTCTGGTGGTTTAGCACTGGTATTTTTCTATTTAGCACCTGCATTTCCTTTTTTAGCACTTGTAGTTTATATTTTAGCACTTACATTTCCTTTTTTTAACACTGTTACCTAATGTTTAAATATTTGTTAGGTGATAGTGTTATCATTTATAATCTTTTATACACAATGATAAAGACATGATAATAATAGAGGTTTGTGAATTTTTATATGGTTGCAGGTATTCAATGATTTTTGCACCCTTCACCGGGAAGGACAATCACGAGAAGCTTGTGACCTTTGGTGCTGCTTTAATGTCAGGTGAGGATGCTGAATCTTATTCATGGGTTCTTAAAAAATTCAAGGACTGTATGGGTGGTTCTTCTAGCCTAATAATCACTGATCAGGACCTTGGATTGAAGGTTACTGTAAGACAGGTACTTCCTGATACCAGACATCAATTGTGTATGTGGCATATTATGTTTAAAGTTCCAGATAAGTTTTCTACGTATATCAGAAAGAACGAGACATTCAGAAAGAGATTAAATAGTATTGTGTTGTCTAATTGTATAAATATCACAGATTTTGAGGTGATATGAGAGGAAATTATGGTTGAATTTGGATTGGCAGACGGTAGTTGGTTCAAGTCATTGTATGATATTCGTGAAGATTGGGTGCCTGCATATTTTAGAGATTTACCAATGAGTGGGCTGTGTAGGACTACCTCAATTTCAGAGAGTGTGGACAATTTTTATTCAAGATTTCTTAGATCAAAGTCAAACCTTGTTGAGTTTCTGATGAACTTTGATAGCGCACTTGATACACAGAGACATGCGCATGCCTACTTGGATGACATTGATGAGTCGTCAATTCCTCAGTTGAAGACCTCATTCATATTTGAGAAACATGCTGCCACTGTTTATACTAGGAATAAGTTCTACGAGGTTCAGAAGGAGATTTAAGATGCATGTTATGTCTGTCGTGTTTGTAATATTTCAGGAAATGATTCAGTTGCGATGCTAGAAGTGAAGGATGGTTTTGGTGCTATAAATAAGGTTATTCACAACAAGGTTGAGGATTCCACTACATGCAGCTGTTTGAAATTTGTGAGGGATGGGATCCTGTGCTGCCACATATTCACTCTATTCAAAGATTTGAAATTGCAGTCGATACCTCCTAAATACATTGTGTCTCGTTGGATGGAATCTTCACTCATTAATGAAGCAGGTGCATTGTTGGGTGATCGGTGTTTTTTGTTGGAGGATAACAAAATTGTTACGAACAATTTAATTTCTGAGTTTATGCCTGTCTTTCTGTTGCTGAAGGTGACACTGCAAAGATGACTTTGTTGTTGCAAAGTTTACGCGAGTTAAGAGAGGGGTTTTTATCTGGTGATATTGAAGACAATACTATGTCAAAGAAGAGTAGATTATTTTCTGATTTTTATGGATTGTGTGCACCTAGTGAAGTTGAGGTGCATCCACCTGAGCTTGTAAAAACAAAAGGTAGTGCATGTCATATAAAATCAAAAGAAGAGGTGAGAGATGAACGCGCAAAGAAACCTTTAAGGACTTGCAAGAAGTGTGGGAAGAAAGCCAATCATGATTCTAGGAATTGTGGGAAAAAGTAGATACATTTTATTTTAATTTTTGTACTTTTTTTTATACTAATTTTTTTTATTAATGATAGAAATATTCTTTCTTGTAATGCTAAATAGATATACCTGGTGTTTCATTTTTTGCATTGCTAATAAAGCTTTTAATATTTCTAGTAGGTGTGTAACATCAGTTCTAAACAAGGAAACGTAAGTGCTAAAGAACAAACCATCAGTGCTAAAATTCAAACTTTTAGTGCTAAAGTAGAATTTGAAATTTAGGATTCAAATACTAGTGCTAAAAATTTAATGGCAAGTGCTAAAAAAGGATTTGCAAGTGCTAAAACTTTTAATGCTTTTTAAATTTTAGATTCCACAATATTAGGTTGTACCACAATATTTTCCTTTGTTTTTCTTACAAATCAGTGTGCCATATATTTCATAGAGTTGGCTCTTCCACCTCTTTCCTTTTTTCATATGTTTGCTCCAAAACCATTCAAACTTCTTTTTATTTTTTATTATTGTTGGTATTTTTTTCCACAAATAGTTTAGATCCATCATTTCAACTTTTGAATATATATGTCCGGAGATATGTGACATATGCAAATCAGTGCTAAAATTGAAACTTTTAGTGCTAAACAAGGAAACGTAAGTGCTAAAGTATGAACCATTAGTACTAAAATTGAAACTTTCAGTGCTAAAGTAGAATTTCAAATCTAGAATTCAAATACTAGCGCTAAAAAGGAATGGCAAGTGCTAGAAAAGGATTTGTAAGTGCTAAAACAGCTGAAAAATCAAAATTTGAAATGATTATGCAACAAGCGCTAAAAAAGAAAATGCAAGTGCTAAAACCTCAATTACCAGTACTTGTACTAAAATATTCACAAGAATAAGAAATTGTGTCAGTTACTACAAAATATTCATCCACTTATACTATATACTATCAAAACACAAATATTGCATCATTATTACACAATTTGAAATGATTATGCAACAAGCTAGTTCATTTTTTTCATTTTTGTGGGGTCTACCACAATTTCCCCCTGGGTAGATGATTGTCTGTAGAATAGATTTGCAGCTTTGACATGTTCATCCTTCAGTATGTTACTGTCTGCACTTATGATTGCAACACAGTATTATTTTGCTCTCAAAAATTTCATCTGCTTCTCGTTTTCTTTCTTCAGACCAGTGCTCCAGGTTTTCACACCACCGCCTTTGTGCGTCTCCATGTGCCTCATGACATAGACGCCACAATCATACTTGTTCTTTGTATCTCTCCATGTCATCTTCATTTTGGTAGTCTGATGTTTTTCCTTCAATGCATTTGATTTCTGTTCAATTCAGCACTTTCAATGAACTCAGCAAAAAAGTTTACCTGTATGTGTTTTTAAAAATTAATTTTTTTAATTGCTATAGATAGTGAGAAAAAAATAATTGGTGACAAATTCATATAATTACCAGGGTGTCTGGAATGTCGCCGTACTTGATCTTAATTCCATCCTTGTCACTATCATTTGCACTTGAGTTGTCAATTATCTCAATATTGAAGTTACCGACATCAATGGAGATAAAGAAGAAGTGACTCGAATAGCAGATAGAAAAGAAAAATTGCACACAGAGTTAGTTAACATGGGTTGTCAATATTAGATGACAGTGCTAAAACATCAAACTATAGTGCTAAAAGCAAGAAAATGTGCAGATAAATCACAGATGGACAAAAGTGTTAGGTTTACAAAACAGAAACAAAAAATGAAACTGCTAAATCAATAACAATGCTAAAAAACATAATCTGAATGCTAAATTATGAGATGATAGTGCTAAAACACCAAACCATAGTGCTAAAAACAAAGTAAATGTGAAGATCATCATTTGTCACTATCCTTGTGTTATAATTCTTGCATGTTTAACAAACTTAGTATTTGCATTAATAATGTAAATTTGTAAAGGGGTGTATACCAGATCAACATTGCTCAAAGACACCCATGGGCAGGATTCGATCTCAAATTTTATTTTATTGATGAAAGAAACGCATCTTTTTGAAGTATCCCAGGCAGATGGTGCATCAACTACAGTGAAGCTTTACAAGAAGAATAATTTTTAATTATATTGAGTGCACATTAAGAACTTTATATGGAGTTCTTCTCAAGTATACACTTACGCAAGGCTGTGTGGTGGAGAAAAATCTTTGTTTAGAGGACGGGTCTCGCATTCTTTCATTGTGATTCAGTATGGTGCTCCAAACATCCAGAACAGGTGAACTGATGTATTCATTTGCAGCCATGGTCCTCATATCAACCTGTGCAAGGCTGACTCGTTTGTCATCATACAAGACTTGTTCACTGATAATTTAATTCAATATAAATAGAAAGACAGTCATATACCAGTATATAATACGATTTTTTATGAAGTATTTTTGCATAACATAAGTCACATACCCGCTTTCTGAATCATTCTGCATAACCCAGAAGAATATCTCTTGTTGTTGTCTGTCAAGTACTTCCTTTGTATCAACAAATCTAATTCTGTATGGTGACATCAGCTTCTCCGTTGGCTTCATCTGCTCTTTGGTTCTTGTCTTCATCCAGGTAGCTAGAGCATGTATTATGTGTTTTGAAAAAATAACATTTAATAATTTTTACTTATTTTTCTTGTAAAGTGTGATAAAGATGCTGAATGTTACTTCAACAGCTATATCACACCTCAGCGTTATCTGTAACATTTGTTAGCTTTGATACCCCATCACCCTCACCTGGCTTTATGTAATACCCTGAAATATTTTAGAAGATTTTATTCAACTTATCTTACCCTCTGGTAAGTTAGAAAATAAGTTGGGTCCTTAAATGACTCAAATAAAGGAAAATTGCAGCCAGGGAAATCTGTTAAATCTAATTTGGTCAAAAATTACCTTAAAAATATGTTATGATATTTTTCTCGGGTTGATAGAAAATATTTCAAGAATCGTGCCAACCTTTGAAATTTCAAATTTCGAGTTCAAATGAACTCTTGGCACAACTTTAAGTTGGAAAATAATAAATTTAATAGAAAAAGGCACATCCGTCATTATCCAATTTCTTTTTAAAAGATTATCTTATTCGTAATTATCCTATTCTTTTTCCATCATTATCCTCTTTCTTTTATTCGTTATTATCCTATTTATTTTTCCTCTATAAATAGGAGCTTAAGGTTTCATTTTTCATTCATTTTCAAAATCGAAACGTCGAGCAGCTTTCAGAGAATGTACGACTCTAGTTTCCTATTTCAATTCTGAAATAGTCATTTTGAAGGTGTCAACGCGTAGATCACGAATATATGATTGAAATGATGACACGAAGGATGATCACGACGGAAAATTATCGTGACCACCGCCAATTCTTCGGAGAAGGTACTTTCTCCGATTCTGGTCATTCGGACCGATGAATTTAGAAATTTCAAGTTCTAAATATACTTATATTTTGATTATCTTTAATTCTACCGATTCCGATTTTTAATGTTGTGAGTTTTCAGTATTTTCCCCCATTTTCATTTTATGTAAATCTCAGATCTACTCTTCCTGGATAGTTGTATTAAAAATCTTCTTTTTATAAATAGTCTTTGATCATTTGGATCTTGTAGTTAATCGGAATAGATTTTTGATTTCTCGTCGTTTGAAATCCGGATCCGAATATTATATTATAAATCTTTCCAGTTCGAATTTATGTTCTAGCCGTCCGATCTTTGATCTGATTACACCATTAAATTCCTTATTTTCTTCACTATCAAAAATTGTACTTTTGAGCAAAACTTCAACGAGTATCGAGCTCGATCGAGACCGATACATTTTCAGCTAAAATCTGTGAATATTCTTACCGAAACTCCCGTTTCACCCATTTTGGGTCATCAAATCGAAAAAGTTTCTTCTCAAAAGTTGCTCGAAATAATATTTCCTATGCTCCCGTCGAATTTCGTAATTTTCGGATGAGTTTTGAATAATATCGACTATTTAATATAAGCAGTTATTTTATTTCCGAGAGCATGTGTTATCGAAAAATTCTAAATTTCTCATTCTTTACTCTTGGCATGCATAGTATCTTTCCTGAATATTTTCGTAATTTTCGAGCGGTTAAAAAGTGTCGTGGCATAGATCTGGTAAACTTTGGATAAATGACAAGTTTTGGAAAAAGACCTCTGTTAAATCAGTTGATCCCAGTAAAGCAAGAATAACGTTTTGGAATTTATTTCCTTCTTCGTCGAAATTATTTGAGGTCTCTAGAGTCGCGCAATCTATTTTAGAATAGAATAGAATTAATAATAGCTCCGTTTATAGTAGATTAATTCCCAAAAATATAGCGATTATCCTGAGTTGAAGTTTACCTTCTGTAGTACCAGCTGAGCTAGAGAAATCATCAGGGTTGATTCTTCAGGAGTTAGCTTTTCAGAATCCCGAGAAAGGTGGGTTATACTACTATATCTTTACAAATTGTATCTTTCGAGTTATTAAGCTCTGCTTTGTTAAAATTGCATATGTGACTATCTGTGTTAAATATTTACATGCTACTATATGTTGTCGGAGTCTCATAAACCAGCGCTGTGTCAATGTGAGTAGCTACAGTATGCATGCATTGTTTGTCCTGCCCTACTCCTTGTCGGTGAGACTAAAATGAAACGCTTATTGGTTATACTCTTTGGGTATACTATGGCCATACTCAACGTTATGCGCTGGTGATGTAGTTTGGGTTGCGGGCAGTGACGGGTTATACTCTTAAGCGCTTCACGATAAAATGTTTTGGTGAACTTAGGTTGCTTCCAACTTTTAAACCTCCTAAGTTTCACTACCTGCATGAACACAGATAGATTACTTTAACAAAATGATTTGCATAACTTGAATTGTAAAACTTGCCCACTGAGTGCATTAGTACTCAGCCCAAATATTTTCAAACATTTTCAGGTCAGTAGGCTGGAGCGTGGAGGTGACGAGACTGAGATATGGGCTATTATGATTTTCATATTTTTCCGTTGTCTCTTTTTGTTAGTATTCTGTTAAGAATTGAGCTTTCCCACTTATGATATTCTTTTGCTAAATGCTAAGAACCCTGATCTTAGTATTTTATCGATATGATTCTGCTTCTCTGATTCTGAACATTTGTTGACTTCTTAGTTAACATGTATCATATGCTTAGCTACATACTTATTCGAAGGGGAGGAAGCCCATCTTTGGTTATGTCTATTTGATCATTCATTTTGGCCTATGGAAGGGCTTCATTTATTCAGCATATTGGTGTCTGTTTCTTATGTCGACCTATGAATGGGTCTATTGATTGTTGGTATCTGGTTATTTGTTTCCGTTTAGCCTATGAAAGGGCTTATTGAATTGTTACAGCTTCCATTCTTCTCTTATAAGCCGTTATAAACGGGGATTCGCTCTAGATACAGAGGTTATGCTGTCTAATTTTCCGGAAGGCATAACCTATCTTTGGCATACTCGGTTGTTAAATTTTATTCCAAACATTAATCCTTTTTGGATTATCACCCCGTCGTTAATTAAATTACCCCATTTCTTTCCCGCTTCTTAATTTCCACCCCTGTGGCGTCCATTTCCACGGTCTTTCGGGATCGGGGCGCTACACTTTGATTTCTTTGAAGTGAGATTCTGCATCTCTACCTGCAATTAGTTTTTTATGTGTATTAGAAACATAAATATAAGTCATGACAGTGTTAAAACAATCCATGAGAATGCTAAAATAGTCCATGAGAGTGCTAAAATAAGTCATGAGAGTGTTAAACTAAAACATGAGAGTGCTAAACTAAATCATGAGAGTGCTAAAATAAAACATGAGAGTGCTAAACTAAATAATGAGAGTGCTAAAATAATGAGAATATTTTTTCCATACCTGGTTCATTACATCCTCCAGGATTTCAGCATCAAATGTTTCAGTTTAAGCTTGTTCCTTATCCAACACATTCCCTTCAGAAAGTTCCTATGTAACCTTCAGTACCCCAGCCCATGCATCACTTAGCCCAAGACTAAATGTTGGACCTTCATCAGCGTATATCTTCTCAAGCTCTGCACGCTTTTCTAGAGCCCTCTCAATCTTCTCAATTACTACTATCCTTGTTGGATCACTCCAGAAATCATCATCATCCGATGTTGCTTGTGGCTGGGTCTGAGTCTGTGATGCCTGCGACATCGGACTAGGCTGTTTCTTGATCAAGAGCTGCTGCGCTGTTTCATACGACTTCTTGAAGAAGAGGTTTTCCATCATATGTTGTGGCACTCCCTCTATTGTTTTCATCAATGTAGACATTGCCTCTGCCATTCGCTTGGAATAATCAATCAGCTTTTGAGCATATTCCTGTACAGGATCATTAGTTGTTGGTCGGGCAGAACTGTCGGATTGTGCACCCAGATTGGTCTCAACATCATCATCCATAGCACGTGGAGTTTCACCTTTCTCAGGACCAGTCTCCAAAGTAATGATGTTGTGCTCAGCCTTTCTTCCAGACTCTTCTTCTATATACGGGCCATAAATGTGGCCTCCTTGATCAAGAGCTGCTGCGCTGTTTCATATGACTTCTTGAAGAAGAGGTTTTCCATCATATGTTGTGGCACTCCCTCTATTGTTTTCATCAATGTAGACATTGCCTCTGCCATTCGCTTGGAATAATCAATCAGCTTTTGAGCATATTCCTGTACAGGATCATTAGTTGTTGGTCGGGCAGAACTGTCGGATTGTGCACCCAGATTGGTCTCAACATCATCATCCATAGCACGTGGAGCTTCACCTTTCTCAGGACCAGTCTCCAAAGTAATGATGTTGTGCTCAGCCTTTCTTCCAGACTCTTCTTCTATATACGGGCCATAAATGTGGCCTCCTCCAAAACCACCTGATTTCAATTATAACTGTAGTCTTTTGATCAGAAGCTTGTGTGTCCAGCCTTTGAATGCTGGAATTGATTGTTCAACTTTTCTGTTATAGGACACTACTCTGTCCATATAAAACATCTGTGGAGTGGAAAATGTAATGCACGTTAGCATGAGCATGAAAATTGAAAGTTTATTTTAATAATGTACGCAAATTGCTAAACTAACCATTAAGAATAGGATTGGTCCATTGTAGCCTTTATCTCTCTTATTTTTCCAAAGTAGTGCCTTCTGCACCAGACACCTGATAGTGTACTCACACCAATTGTACTCACATATTCTGTCAACATCATTGAAAATGTGTACCAGCTATGGATGTACATATACATTTCCTGTGGATTCAATAAGGCTATTTGTAAGTAGAACCATAAAATGTACATTCAACCATTTTCCACCAGCTTTATCTTCCTGTATTTTGTCTGAAACATCAATGGGACAGATTCTGTGTTCATTTCTGGCAAATTTCTCTCGCCATTGCTTCGTCAGATTGCAGCTTTGACATCTATGTTTCTTGTCTATACATAGAGCACCGCTTGGAAACCCCATGATCAATGATACATCATTTGCATCTATGTGCAATCATTGATCTCTCTGAAAGATCAAATCACAGCTCTGAGGATCAAAGTTGCTTACCAACCAGTGGCTCAATGCTTGAGGCACTTCCTTTATACCCAATTGCAGAATGCTCCCAAAACCAAGTGATTCAACAACACTCTTCTACTCAGCTGTGAATTTTTTTATTGCAACATATGGGATGCGTGGTGTTGTTCTGCTTTTAAGGGCTGGAAGATCTCGCTGCTTGGATTTTGCTGCTGGACTTTTTGATTCAGAACCACTTGTGGCTTCAGCATCTGACTCTGGTGTAGCATTTATCCTTTCAAGTAATGTTAGTGCTAATGTTCTTGACCAAGATTTGAGAGCATCGACATCATGTTTATTCTTTGATCTCATCTCCTTAGTTATTAATATATTAATATCCTTTGTGGATCTTCTCTTTTTGCTGGTAGCTATATATGTATAGTTTTGTTAATACTATTGTTTTGTGTATATATTTGCAAACTGCTAATGTTAAAAAATAGAACTCATTGATGCTAATTTTGTAGAAAACTAGTGCTAAATTGAAAAATTAAGGTCTATATCATTATAGTTAGTTTAATTAACATTATAGTATCATTATAACTAAAACATAGCATGAAAGCATTTTCTTATTATTTAAATATATTTATAAAGATAAGAAGTCTTATACTAAGAGTAGATCTCCTTGATGCTATTTCCTAATATATCACTAACACTATCATTAATTCATTCTCTAATATAGTGATGCTACATGTTAACACGGAAATCATTTACGATATTAATGTTTATATCATTAAAAGGAAATTATGACATGGAACATAGTTTGCACAATGCATATGCATTCCAAATATTTAATTTCATATACATGTGATTATTTTCAGTAAACGATTACAATTTCCATATATATAGATTTTGTAAGTGTTTATTTCGTAATATATAAAATTTTATTAGGGTTCCGTGATTATTTAGACTTTCTGTAATTTTTTTTTGTTAGAACGAAAATGAAACACACATTACTTTATTTTTATGATGATGGAAGAAGAATATATTGCATACCTTGTTTGCTCTCCATCTCTTCAGTTTTTCTCTTCTTTGTTGAAGAGTCGCTTCAGCTCTCATTGTTTTTCTTCTTCTGTTTGTAAAATTTTTGATGAGTTTTTACCATTTCAATGCTTTGTGGTTTTTCCATATTGATGTTTGTGTTTAAAGTTTTTGAATCTAAGCGCTCGTAAAACCCTATTTGTTTCTGTGTTTGTTTGAAGTTTTTTGAATGAAAAGTGTTTGTGTGTGTGTGTGTGCGTGTGTGTTTTGCAGAAGTTAAGTATTGAGAGTTGAATAGATGGCGGGTTTTTACCTTTTTTTTCGGAGCGGGTTTTATTATTATTGTTTTCTTTTTTTTATTATTAGTTTTTCTCTTTTTTTTATTTGGAAAAAAAGATTTTTGTATTTTCTATAGTTTATACTTTAGCATTGATATTTCATATTTTAGCACTGGTAGTTTGTATTTTAGCACTAGTAGTTTCTACTTTAGCCGCATGTGTGGAAGTTTTTCTACTTTGTTTATTTCGAAAAAAAATTATGTATTTTCTTCAATTATAGTGTCGATAAATAAATACAAAATTTATAGTTATATATTAAAATTTTAAATTGTGTAATTGGGATTTATGTTAGCATTATTTGTCTTAGCATTAGAATGATTTTTTATATTTTAGGATTGATATTTTAGCACTGGTAGTTTATATTTTAGCACTGGTGGGCTCTACTTTAGCAGTGTGTGTGGATTTGTTAGCACTTTCAGTTTTGATTTGTATGAGAATTGACAAAAGTGAATTTGGACTTTAATGTGTACAATCAAGATATATAATGAAAGGTTTTAATTTTAGTACTGTTACTCACAATTTTAGCATATAAAGCTCTGAAACTTTGACATAAAATTTCAAATATCATGGTTTACAGTTATATATTAAAATTTTAAATTGTGTAATTGTGATTGATGCTAGCATTATTTGTCTTAGCATTAGAATGATTGTTTATATTTTAGGATTGATATTTGCTTTTTTAGCACTGTTAGTTTGTTTTTTAGCACTGGTGGGTTCTACTTTAGCAGTGTGTGTAGAAGTTTTAGCATCTGCTAGTTTTAATTTTAGTACTGTTACTCACAATTTTAGCATACAAAGCTCTGAAACTTTGACATAAAATTTTAAATAATTATACGAATCCATAAACATTCCCATAATATAAAAATATGAAATTTAAAAGTTGTCCAAGCAGTTAGAGAATTTGTTACATATATATGAGTTGTTCATTCATTATCCTCTTCTAGGTAGAGGTTTTCAATACTGATTGGGTTGTCTTTAGAAGATGCTTGGAAGTAGAGTCTTGCATCTCTGATGTTCCTCTGCCTGTGGATGTTGCATTTTGCAGTAAGAATGGCAGCACAATACTTGATCCTTAAGTATCTCAGCTGCATCTGATTTTTTGCTCTTAATCCACTCTTCCAATTCTTCACAGCACCTCCCATATATGTCTCCATATGACGCATTACAAAGACCCCACAATCATTGTTGTTTGTTGAAGTTCTCCATGGCATTTGAAGACGGTTTATGCTCTTGATATTTTCAGTCACTTCTTTTGTTAGTTTTGGAAGGCCAGTCATCTTCAAGAAGTAAACGAAGAGCTTGATCTGAAATTTATGATTAAAGTTAGTTCATTTTTATTTTTTGAATTGAATGTGTCTTTGTTAATTTTATTTCATTAGTGAAAAAATCAATAAATGTATATTTTTTTCTTACGAGTCTTGCAGGGACATGCTCATATTTCAATAGTGGGTCGTCATGTTCTCCTTCCATGGCATTGGAATTGTCAATCATCTTAGCCACCATTCTTCTTGTATCAATGACAATAATGTACAAGTGTTCTGATTGTAATATCGGGAAGAAAAACTGCAAAAAAAAATAGTGTACATTTAGTTACTATCATGATGACTTTTGCAATTTTAATAATGAATACGTACCATGTCCATCTTATATACTTCCACATTTGGATATGTGTTGAGTTCATAGAGTATGTTGTCAACAAACAACTTTGATACCTTCTGGTCATTCCATTCTTTTGAAGGCGCAACAACCGTGTAGTTCTATAAAGACAAATGAAGAATTTTGAACATGAATGTGTAGTGTTGTTTAAAACAGAATAAAGTGAGTTAATTAGAAAATAGTAACTCTGAAATTCTTCACTTACGGAAACGTTGGTTGTTAGGAAAAATCTTCTGGGAGTCTGTTGTTCATGAAGCTTTGCTTGAGCATGGTTCAATATGCTACTCCATACATCAATAACAGCATAATTGATGTATGTGTTTTTGTTCAAACTCAGCATCTCATCTCTCCCCGCTCATCAGAATACAAAACAATCTCCCTAATTTTGAATAAAATTATTTTTTAGTTTAAAGTGCAGTCTGACAGAACAAAATGGCACTGATAACTTTTATTTATATTAATAATAACGTATTATAAAAGTACCTTTCATCATCACTTTTGTTTTCCATCGCCCAGTAGTGCAGCTCACACTCAGAAGCTGTCAGGGTCTCTCTTGTGTCCACAAGGTTTGTAAAATGTTGAGATTGCTTCAATGTTGCCCTGGACCTTATGGAGACTGTGCTTGTTTGGATCACTTCCTTCTGTATATTTGTAGATGTTAATTAGAAGTAAAAACATGTTAACAATATAAGTTATCATATTGGTATTATTATGTGGTAAACACATTTTTTTTGCTGACTCCGGGTGTTTCAGCTGGCTCTGTGGGCATATCAATCTCTGCCTCTTCTCTGTGTCTTTTGATTGCCTATTTTAGCAATCATTTTATAATATTGTAAATTTTGTTCTCAAGATTATTAGTAAACTTGATGACAATGCTAAATAATGAATGAAGAATGCTAAATTATATTATTAGTGAATGCTTACTGGATTGTTTGAACTGTATCTCTCTGTCTCAGGGACCTCAACAGCTAAACCCTTCCCTTTGTCTTGCTGCCGTCTCTCTTCTGCCAATTCTTCTCTTTGATTCTGATATATTTTTTGTCCAAATCAGATAAGTAAATAGTCATTTATAAAAATAGAATTCAGTGATGATTCTAAATAAAGAAATTAGCAACATAAAAATATATTAGTGATGGTATGTGACCTTATGAGTTGACTCAACATCTTGCTCATTCACAGTCGGAATCTGTTCTTGTTCAATTTCTCTCTCTCTCGAAGTTCTTCAACCTCACGGCCTCTCTCTCTATTTTCCTATATAAACTCAGCCCTTGTGTACGCCGCCCAAGGATAGCCACCTCCGAAATCTCTAGCAACGAGCTCTGTTGCCTGTCTGTCAGCAAGTAATGTATCGTTCCACCCATCAAAGGCTGGGATATACCTTGGCACCTCCCGGAAGTACACCTCAACTCTATCCACGTCCATTATCTATTCAAAATTGACCAATTTTTTTAAGTAATGTATGTAGATAATGGTTGCAGTGTTTATACAAGCACTATAAGAAAAAATAAATAATTAATAGCATTTACCAACAAAAACAGAATGGGACCTTTGAAGGACATGGTTTTGTTGCTCTTCCACTTGATAGTGTGGTTTACCAATGATCTCAAGACATACTCATACCAGTCATATTGACTAACGTTATCAATCTCGTCCAGGCAGTCCATCAAGTTTTTGTAAATATGTCCTTCTTCAGAGTTCTCAATCATGGAAGTAATCACCAAAATTATGAAGTTTGTCTTGAACGATTCCTCTGATGTTGTATCCGAGAGTATACTACTGAGCAACTCATCCTTTGGCATGACCTGGCATATGTGGCCTCTAACACTTTTTTTGTATCTTCTGTGCTCCTCTGGGAAAATCAAAGATCACAAACACATCACAGACTTCAATCCTCAATCTTCTCTCGTGTTGTAATTGAAGTTCTCTTGATACTTTCGAGCAACCAGTAGTTTATCCTCTTTGGGAAATAATATATATCCAAGTAAAGAATGCTGCCAAATCCCAGTTGTCTCACTGCTTCCCGTTGTGCTTTGTTCATTTGTATTATAGCCTCTGATAGAGTTGATGTCGATGTTGTTGCTTCTAATAATGGATATCTGTTATATTTATCATTAAGTCTATTATCTTGAATAGTTGGGGCAGTTTTCGCTCTTTTGTGTGTGCTAGTTTCACCTTCTCCAGTCCTTTTAGCACCTGTAATTTTTTTATATAATACTGTTAAGTAGACAAAAATAACAATGCTAAAGAACATAATCTGAATGCTAAAATATGAGATGACAGTGCTAAAACTCTAAACTAGAGTCCTAAAACCAAGAAAATGTGCAGTTGAATCACAGATGGATAAAAGTTTTATGTTTACAAAAAAGAAACAAAATATAAAACTCCTAAATCAATTACAATGCTAAAGGACATAATCTGAATGCTAAAATATGAGATGACGGTGCTAAAACTCTAAACTAGAGTGCTAAAACCAAGAAACTGTGCAGTTAAATCACAGATGGACAAAATTTTTATGTTTACAAAAAAGAAACAAAATATGAAACTCCTAAATATATTATAATGCTAAAGAACATAATCTGAATGCTAAAATATGAGATGACTGATCGGGCTGTTTCTACTTGATATTTTGGGCCAATTTAGTGTGATTTAATTGTGTTAATTGCCGTGTTATGATGTCGTTTTGGGAGAATATTATGCCTTGAGGATTTTGCAGGTAATCTACACAAAGTTAGGCCAATGGCCTGGGAGCGCGCGAGAGAATTTCCACCGCCTCTAAGGAGTCCTCATCTTGGCAATTACCTAGTTGAGATAGACTAGGATTTTATTTCCATGTTTAATTATTTTAATTAAGGATAATATATATAGAATAAGATTTATCCATCCATATTAACGCAAGACGCAGGACCAGAGAGACGCATTCGAGCAGCATTTATTTTCTTCTTCTTCGTTATTTTTCATCATGTTCTGCTACATCTTACTTTGGAGGTTTGATTTAATTATGCAATCAAACTAAGTTCTTCATATTCCGGTAACAACTAATGAAGCCCTGGCCTAGCTAAACTGTGAGATCTAATTGTTCATTTATCATTCAATTTAATCGCATGCATTTGTTATTCTTTGTATTTCGAGTCGTTAATTATTTCAATATTTCTAGATAGGTGCACATATTTAGTAGATCGGAATTAATTAGTAGTCAATTAAACCGGCCATCCGTAATTGTGGTTTAAGTTTAATTAGTGGCGAAATGGTTCTTTAGAGCCAGGGAGAATAGCAATCTTAATTTAACGGTCCTGCATCAGAGTCTGTTAATTATGAATCGGGTTCCTCAGACTTTAAGGTTGTCGGCTCATTAAACCTATAGAGCGTCTCTTACGGTTTTTAGTCGATTAGGGAAATAATTGGTGAAGCGTCTTCCTAATTATCGAGAAACTACGGAGGAATTAGGCTGCGTCAGTAAGCGTCTTCGGTAGCTATAACTGATTTGTATGTGTTAATTGAATTAATCTTTGCGTCGAGGATCGGTTTAGGTAAGCTAGGGTGGAGTTAATTGGAATCCGAAATATCCTTTCTAATATATTAAATCAGTTCATCGTGTTCGTTTGTGCATTTATTTATTTATTTATTTCTTAATTTCTTTTGTTTCACTTTAATCACAAAAACCCCTTTAAAGTTTAGTTCTACAGATTGAAAATTTAGAGTAATTCTCACCGGTCCTTTGGGAGATGATCTCGCTCATCGCTGTACTATGCAGTAAGGGCATACCGACTGCTGTCGGGAAATTTATTTTTGGTGTAAAACGACGCACCAAATTTTGGCGCTGTTGCCGGAGATCGATTTTTCACAGTAATTATTCTTATATTTTCAATTTGTATTTTTTTCTTTCTTTATTTCGTTTTGTTTTTACAGTGCATGACTCGATCCTCACAAAAAAAAAGTGTGTTCGATCCAGAGCCGGAGAGAACTTTACAGAAGTTGAGAAAAGCTACCAGGGAGTCTAAGAAGGCTTCCGAATATGATTTGGGAGCATTTGATCTTGATCAATTGTTCGAGGAAAATATGACCAACAATGGAAATCGAGCTCTCGAAAATGTACCTGAGCGTGAACCTCTAATCAGGGAGTTGGGTCGCCACAGAAACAATCGACCAATTTGCATCGTGCTTCCCACTATTGCAAATAATTATAAGATACGACCTGGTTTCATTCAAGTTTTACCCAAGTTTTGCGATTTACCTGGAGAAAGTGCACATAAGCACTTAGCCGAATTTGATTTAGTTTGCTCTACTTTACGCCCTCAAGGTTTTTCTTCTGATAATTTGAGATTACTGACTTTTTCTCATACTTTGCAGGGCAAGGCTAGAGATTGGCTGTTTGATCTCCCATCGAGCTATATTTCCACTTGGAATGAGTTAGAGAAACAATTCCTACGCAAGTTCTTTCCTGAATCAAGAACTGCAAACTTGAGGATGGCGATTAGCAGCATCAAGCAGAAGCAGAATGAGAGCTTGGCCGATTACTGGGAGCGGTTCCAGCAGCTATATCGCAAGTGCCCAAACCACAGGTTCATGGATTATCAACTACTAACCAATTATTTTTACCGTGGCATGTTTACTTTTGACAGGAAGATCGTTGATGCTGCCAGTAGAGGATCTCTCACCAACAAGACACTGGCCGATGCCAAACAACTGATAATTGACATGGTTTCTGGAGGTCAACAGTATGAAGATGAGGATGATGATCGCTATAGACCTGTGAAGGGGATTGAGCGAGTTGAGAGCTCCGGTGTCAATTAAAAGATCGATGCTCTGACTTCTCTGGTTCGAAGTTTAGCTGTGGCGCAAGCTAAAAATATCCGCTGTGGAGTCTGCTCGGAGAATGGCCATTTCACTGATGCTTGTCCTACCTTGCAAAATTCTCCAACCGAGCAAGCATGCTATGTGTCCGGTGATACGCAACAAGATGCCATGAGATGGAGAAATTATGACGCATACTCAAATACGTACAACCCAGGCTAGAGGGACCATCCTAATTTCGGCTGGAGGCAACAAGATCAGAAGATGACGGGAGTTTTGCCTCCGAGGCCACCGCAGGACAGTCCGTATGGGCATACTGACAAGCATGCGCCCAGCATGAGTGAAATTATGAAGTGTCTGGAGCAGAGCAGTGCCCTTGTCAACAGTTTAGCACAGAGTCAGAAGGCTTTCCAGCAGGAGACGCAAGTCGCCCTAGGCAGTATGGGCACATAGATCACTCAGCTTGCCACTCAAATGAACAAGATGCAGGCGAATCAAGGCAAACTCCCATCCCAAACTAAAATGAATCCAAGAGCGCATGTTTGCGCTGTCACTTTGAGAAGTACGGAAGATTTTGCTGAGTTGGAGGCAAAGAAGAAAGAAAAGGGGCCGGAAGGGCATACTGAAGGGCCGAAAAAAGAATCTGGTGAAAAGAATGAACAATCTGTTATGTCTCTTCCCTATCAAACCGACCTAAATCCAAAAGTGAACGTTAGTGCTGTGACCCTTCGCAGTGGAAAATAGTTGGCTGGCGTGGAGGCTAAGAAGAAAAAGACCCCGTAGTATGGGCATACTGCACAGACTGAAAACAAATCCAGTGCAGAAGAAGAACAGCCAGCTGCCGAGTCTGCCCCTACTGAGGTGAAATCTGAATCTAGAATTTCTAACCCACTGATTGCAGCTCATTCTCCTTCCAAGTTGGTTCAAAATAAGAAGGAGGATGATGAGAAAGAGACCATCGAGCTGTTCAAGAAGGTACTCTTTGGTGGGCTGACTGAAACCACTGCAATAACAGATGAAGATGAGAAGATTCGAGATGTCATCATGCAGCTGAACACCACTAATGAATTTCCAACTCGAAATCTGACGGGCCGTATGCCCTTACCGACCAACTCAGAACCGTTTTTACCATCTCATGTGAAGGCCCCCGTACTGGAGCTGAAGGGGCAAGAAGCAAGGTTGGTCGAGCTTTTGAAGAAGCATAAAGGTGCGGGGATGGAAATGATTCCTTTCGACACGGTTAGATCTGCTATCCCCGAAATTGTCTCTTGATCGTGCCTCGCCACGTCGAGCCTTGGACGTTAAATAAGGGCGCTTCTCGGGAGGCAACCCGAGCTTTTATCACGTTCCTTCATTTTATTTCATTTTTGTTTTTTTCATTTAGTTGCTTATTTATTTTCGTTTCAGAATTATAAAAAAAAACCTAGTCAAGCTTTTTCGTGCAGGTACCTCTTTTAGCGCTGCCACTACCCTCGCCGAGCTCATGGAGTTGTTTGACCATTACACACCAAACTAGGCCACTGCACTTGAGCGCCGTCTGTATGCCCCTACTGACCACCTCTCCCCTTGATTGCCAGTTTGCCTTCTCTATCCCTTTGTTTTTATTTTCTTTAATTCATGTTGTATCCATTTTATTGACTCCCTTTCCTACACAGTGAGGACACTGTGTTGTCTAAGTGTGGGGGGGCAGTTGTTGTTTTTGTGTCTGCTTTTCTTAATATAAAAACAAAAAAAAACTTTTGTGTTTTAATTGTTTTGGATAAGTATTGGCTGCCAAAGATCTGATGAGTATGAGGAGAAGGGGTTATGATTTGGTTTGAATGGATTAACGGTTGTTGTTCTATGATTGGGATATACCATTCTTTGATGAATTCTTGAACAATGAATTGTGCTTTTGATCATGTTCTTTTAGCCTATAAAAGTGAGTTTTTGAGCCTGTGAGCATGAATAATCTATAGAAAGCTCCATTTTCTATTGTGAGAGTGTCGGATTATGTTTGCTCAATGCTTGTCTTGCCTTGTTGCCACTGTTTCACTTCTTTTGAGTTTCAAGCATGAAAATGATTAAGGCACTTAGGAATTAATCGAGCTTTGGCCTAAAAGAAAACTTCCTACCCTTCAACTGCCAATTAGTGAGCCTGTTTGAGCTTTAAAATCCTAATTCTTATTGATTACAGCCACTATACATGAAGCCATAGCCTTGTTCTGGCCTACTTTTTGTCCCTGAAAACATGCAAGCACCTTCATACAGACAATTGAGCTGTACGATTAAGAAAATAGGAGTTGGGAATTAAAAGAAGCTAGGATGTTCCTGTCCTACTCTTTGAAAAAAAAAGAAAAAAAAAAGAGAAGAAAAGAAGCAAAGCTTTAGAAATAAAAAGAGAGAGAGAGAGAAAGAAAGACAAGAGATCAAATGAAGAATGGGAGTAGGACCTGGAAGGGGTAAAAAAAGTTGTACTTAATGAAAGTCTATACCTTGGGTTGATTTGAATACCGGCATTGCCTTGAATTTGTTGAGGTTTTTGCAGCTGTTTGTGATGGTTGTACGATGGTATACTTACATGTTTTCCTTCTATCAAGCTACTTCATCCAAATGTATCCTACCTCTAAAACCCGAGCCCCATTACAACCTTTGGAGAAAGACCTTTTGATTTATATTTGATCTTAATTGTTGGTGATTTCAGTGACATATGGGCAAATCTATGTTGAGAGTAACAAATCACGACCTATGTGAATTTTCATATATCCCTACTTCTTGAGAGATCTAGAGTGAACCCTGGTGAGGCTGGATCAATGTGTACACTTTTGACTTGAATGAGAAGCATTGGTTTATTCTTTGAAACAGAACAGGTTGGTGGTTGTGGTTGGATAAGTCATGGTTTCTACTCCGAGTACTTTTTGGTACAACGCAGTTTGTACTTACTTTGTTTTTCTTTTGTTTGGAGTTTGTGTTTTTTGTTTAGATATACTCGAGGACGAGCATTGTCTAAGTGTGAGGGGATTTGATCGGGCTGTTTCCACTTGATATTTTGGGCCAATTTGGTGTGATTTAATTGTGTTGATTTATGTGTTATGATGTCGTTTTGGGAGAATGTTATGCCTTGAGGGTTTTGCAGGTAATCTACACAAAGTTAGGGAAAATGGCATGCTTTTAGTGAGAAAACAAGCTGTGCAAAGGAAGTTGAAGCTGGAAGTTCGGAAAGTCATGCCGTATGGGCATACGGCAGGATAATATGGGCAGATAACTCAGAAATTGGGCCTGAGCGTGCGAATTTGGGCTGGAATGCGGAATTTACTTAGGCCAATGGCCTGGGAGCGCGCGAGAGAATTTCCACTGCCTCTAAGGAGTCCTCATCTTGGCAATTACCTAGTTGAGATAGACTAGGATTTTATTTCCATGTTTAATTATTTTAATTAAGGATAATATATATAAAATAAGATTTATCCATCCATATTAACGCAAGACGCAGGACCAGAGAGACGCATTCGAGCAGCGTTTATTTTCTTCTTCTTCGTTATTTTTCATCATGTTCTGCTACATCTTACTTTGGAGGTTTGATTTAATTATGCAATCAAGCTAAGTTCTTCATATTCCGGTAACAACTAACAAAGCCCTGGCCTAGCTAAACTGTGAGATCTAATTGTTTGTTTATCATTCAATTTAATCGCATGCATTTATTATTCTTTGTATTTCGAGTCGTTAATTATTTCGATATTGCTAGATAGGTGCACATATTTAGTAGATCTGAATTAATTAGTAGTCAATTAAACCGGCCATCTGTAATTGTGGTTTAAGTTTAATTAGTGGCGAAACGGTTCTTCAGAGCCAGGGAGAATAGCAATCTTAATTTAACGGTCCTGCGTCAGAGTCTGTTAATTATGAATCGGGTTCCTCTAGACTTTAAGGCTGTCGGCTCATTAAACCTATAGAGCGTCTCTTACGGTTCTCAGTCGATTAGGAAAATAATTGGTGAAGCGTCTTCCTGATTATCGAGAAACTACGGATGAATTAGGCTGCGTCAGTAAGCGTCTTCGGTAGCTATAACTGATTTGTATGTGTTAATTGAATTAATCTTTGCGTCGAGGATCGATTTAGGTAAGCTAGGGTGGAGTTAATTGGAATCCGGAATATCCTTTCTAATATCTTAAATCAGTTCATCGTGTTCGTTTGTGCATTTATTTATTTATTTATTTCTTAATTTCTTTTGTTTCACTTTAATCACAAAAACCCCTTGAAAGTTTGGTTCTACAGATTGAAAATTTAGAGTAATTCTCGCCGGTTCTTTGGGAGATGATCTCGCTCATCGCTGTACTATGCAGTAAGGGCATACCGACTGCTGTCGGGAAATTTATTTTTGGTGTAAAACGACGCACCAATGACAGTTCTAAAACTCTAAACTAGAGTGCTAAAAGCAAGAAAATGTTCAGATAAATCAAAGATAGACAAAGGTGTTAGGTTTAAAAAAAATGAAACTCCTAAATCAATAACAATGCTAAAAAAAGATAATTTGAATGCTAAAATTAAACAACATGTAACAGTGTTTTGTTGACGGGGGTTTTTGAAATGCTGATGTCATTTTTTTTTCATGCTAATGCTTAAACAAGTTCCATGCTAAAATAAGTCACAAGAGTGCTAAAAAATGAAACTCCTAAATCAATAACAATGCTAATGAACATAATCTGAATGCTAAAATATGAATGACACTGCTAAAACTCTAAACTAGAGTGCTACAATCAAGAAAATGTGCAGTTGAATCACAGATGGACCAAGAAAAGGGTTCCACCAGATCCCACCCCTATATATATATATTTGCTTGAACAACGAATGACTTTTTGGGGTGCTACAACTAAGGATAGCTAGCTCATCACAACCGTTAGATTGTAATTGCCTCAGTTTGTAGTGACAGTGCAGATACATATATTAAGTTGTAACAAGGCACAAGATGTGATTGATTGATATTGAATAAAAAGTTTCTCCGCATATTTCCTTCTATTGCTATTTCAATGGCAAACCCTACTTCATGTGTACATAAATTCTTCAAACACAAACATTCGTACATAAGCCTAAAATAAGAGGATGTTATTCTCTATTCCATATTTGATATTTTAATTTGCATTCCACCATTAAGTTTATGTTTTAAATTTTATTTTATTTTTTGCCAATTCATTTTTTTGTATTTTAGTTTAATTTTACAATTATTAATTAGGGTTGATTAGATCCAATTATGATTTATATATAATTTTTAGCATTTAACTTTTTATTTTTAATTAATAATTAATCATTATGGATGATTATTTTATTAATTATGATTTATCATTTTTAAAAAAATTTAAAATTAATAAAATAGGAATTAAAATACTAAATAAGGAATAGAATTAGCCTCTCCGTGTGCAACCGATGAGAACAATACAAAATCTTATACACGAGTACGACCTAACAAATATATAAATAACATAAAACATAAAATATAATAAAATTTGCAATTGAGAAATTGAAAAGGAAGTAGGAGAGGCCCCTGCTGCCGACTCCCAGCACTTTTCCCCTTCATTCATTTCATCCCCAAATTTTATTCTTCCCCATCGACTCACACACATTGATGCAAATATGTGAAAATTCATATATACAAATATAGCTTTATCTTCAATGTTTTTCTTTTTTGAAAAAATTACCACAAATTTTCATCTATTACACTAATACCATGGGAAGGGAAATGAAAGAAATCCTCTATTTCACCTAATATT
The DNA here is from genome assembly GCA_026008535.1 of Perilla frutescens. NCBI lineage: Eukaryota > Viridiplantae > Streptophyta > Magnoliopsida > Lamiales > Lamiaceae > Perilla > Perilla frutescens. The sequence continues at coordinate 29,545,700 of BRKX01000011.1, read as the reverse complement.
CCAAACAGCAAAGCCCAATAAATTGAGATTAACTCTCAAAATTTAACATGAAACCCAAATTATAGGATTAAACAAAAAAAATTGGTTGCCATACAACATTAATTAAAAACCCAACAGTCCAACACCCCAACTCCATGAATTATTACGACTTTAACTCATGAAAAATGACGTAAACAAAAATATAATTAATTAATAAATCAAATTGCCACGCAAATAAATTGGGAGCTTTCGACCCTACACTCCCCTCCAATGCAGTGAGGCTCCGAGATGCTGCCATGTGTAAAGTTATTTGGGAAGTGACCGGTGGTTGTTGAGTTGGCCGGTTCAGACTTTTAAACCCGAGTCACAGTGACGGTATGGATGGACTTTGACGCCGTTACGAAGCCCGCACAGCACAATGCCATCTCAGCTTTGGAAACATTAAATGGGCGACAGTGGGTTTTCCAAACTGGAATAGCATGGGGCGTATCCCCAAGTAAAGTTTGAGTATGAGAGTATTGACCATGTGTATATCTATTTCAATACTATTTATATCCATTAAGAAAAATACGAAATAAATTAAAATTAGACTACATGCATTAAATAAAGCTACACGTGTTTGTTTAGATAAATGAAATCACAAGTTTAGATTTAAATTACACTTTAAAATGTTTCCATATTATTTACCATTCTTAAAAGTTTTAGAAAAATTAAGGACGAAGTAATTGTTATTATGTAAAATAACTTAGAATATTATCATAACAAAATTATTTACCTTACGTTATCTTTTGTAGTCATATAATCAGATTAAGCTTCAGCTTTTCTTGAAAAAGAATATATGCCTATGATTGTTTTTTTATCTCAAATAATAAATTGATGTTAATAATAAAATATCAGTGTATAATCTAATACAGTCTCCAGCAACGGCGCAAAAAAAATAAAAAAATTAAACGCAATTACTGCAACTAACAGGTCAATGCAATAAAGTAAGTGGATCGACTATCGTATCCACAGGGATTGTAATGTCGATCACACTAAGTACTAAGCAAATAATTTTTTATTATTCAGGCTACCTATTTATTGGGTTGAATTAATCATAGACAAATATTCAAATTAAACTAAAATAAGTAATTAATAAGGAGACGAAAACAAATTCAACAAACATAAATTACTTAGAAAAATCAAACAATCAATTAAATAATTAATCCTAGGGAATGCATAATTAGCATATATGTTATATACTAATCCAATTTTAACATTTCTCAATTTCAATCTCATTATTGATGGAGGATCAGAAATATTACTACCTATCTCTGTCAGGTCTCAAGGTAGTCGTGGATTAATAAATTAACTATCACTCTCGTCTCTAGATTCATTGTTAACTCCCAATAGATCAACATATTTAAAACCTTCTACAGATCACAAGTACGTGTATCAAATCATTCAATTTAATCCCACTAATTAATTATCTTCGACAGGACTCAAATTAATTAACTAGCATACAATAACTATGGCCTTAATCATGTATGACAAATCTAAACTTGAATGTTTGAATACAATAATCAGAAGGGAAAAATAACAGAATTAACCCCAGGAAATAAGATATATATATATATATATATATATATGTATTAGGTATTTAATCTCCTACTTGTTATTTTCAATCTAATAATGAAACAAGAATGCTGATATTTTTTTTTCCAAACACATATATAATAAATAATACGTTTGCAATCATTTTACTCAGAATCACAATCCTACTAATTATCATATTCCCAAATTTTTTTACTTTCATGCCAATTGCCAACCAAACGATTCCGTATGAGAACTATTTAAGCACCAAACTTATCAAATTCATAAACAAAAATTTGTAAGATACACAACTGTCATTTATAAATTCACTAATTATCAATTTAACAAGAACGAATAAATTAATAGGACAATATAATAAATTGTGACCACACATCACACTCAATCGTTAATCGGCATCATATTATTACATTCATGGATGTGGCACTAATGTTTAAAAATTTGAATATAATTCAACACTATAGTTAAATAGGTTAATTATTCTGGGACTTAAAAAAAACGACAATACATTCTAATATTATTATTTTTGCGAGACCCTTACATTTAACATTTCACTATTGGGTCTCGTAGAATTATTCAGTTGCTGAATATTATAATTAATCACTCATTTCCAGGTTAAAGAAAATTGCATCATCATCCAATTCCTCCCTACGTTTTAAATATTATATACAACAACAAATTACATTTCTAATTCCTAGCTATATATGGTTAATTTCAACGTGGAGTCTCATCCAATACACACTCATCTAAGATGTTGCCAAGTGTCGAATGTTATTTTTTCACTTATTTTAAGTATAAATTAATATTCTTAATTACACTTAATTTCTGACTAAACAAATTTTAAAAAGTCAAAGTTGGACAGTTGTTGAGTTGCTTTAATATATGAGCCCATTACCTCGATATCTGCATCATCACCGGCAAGTCACCGACAATACTATTAACGATCATCGGTAATAATTTTTTCCGATCAATAATTTATCGACAACATAATGGGTGACATTGTCGTCTTACATCGAATCCAACAATCATACCAATTTAGTAATTAGTTTGTTAATTTGAAAATGGGTTCGAGTAGAAATAAAAAATGAACTTTATCCATTTTTCCCCCTCAAAATGCAAGACCCTCATTTCTTTTTCATTCCAATAAATTATCTTTGTGGTTAATTTTTTGGGGTGATTTAATATTTTATTTGTGTTTGGTGCGATCATTTATTTGGTGATGGCAGGCAGCTAAAATTATAATATTTTCTAGGTTTCTTTAAATATTAAAAATGTTGAAATGTATCATATTTAAATTATAATTTCAAACATGTATGTGTTAAATGTAAAAAAAATTTAGGAAAAATGGTGCAAATGCACAGATTTATAGAGAACGAGTGTGAATCATTAATCTTAATGGAACTGATTTCTTGAAATCGGGTGCAAAACGCACCCACGTTCTTGAAGGAAAAAAAAAGTTATTGAAGGAAAAAAAAAAGTTATTGAAAAAATTAAATTTAAATTTAAAAATAATGTTAGAGGTTGACAAAATTAATTTAAATGTGATAGAAACTTATATATGTTGGAAGAACTTAATCATGTGAAAAGTTAATGCAAAATTCATTTCATTTTCGTAGATCATGAAAATTCATAATAGAAAAAAAAACACTTGGACCAAAAGTGTCGAAAAAAAAAACATTTGGGACTAAATTAGTGTCGAGCTAATAAACTATGGGACCAAAAACGAAAAATATGAGACCAAAAGTGTTTTGACCATATTCTAATGGGACTAAAAGTGAAATTATCTCAATTTAACTGATTAGTAATTATATCTATTGAATCGAATTAAACCAACAGGTGAAAAGATTATAAAGTTTTTCCATTAATTACTTACAATTTTTTATGATGGGACCTCATAATAGTTGTACTAGTGATGCACTAATTATTATGCAATTATCTGCAACTAACACAGGTTATTGCAATATAGTAAGTGGATCGAGTATCGTATCCACATGGACTGTAATTAAAATTAAAGAAAGCAAAATCGACCGAGAAAATACCTAGCAGAAGAACATAAATTGAGATCGTAATAAGCTACTTGCTAGGTTTAATTTACCTTTACAAAATTTATCCAATGATGCAAAGATAGTAATTGTGGTATTTTTAAAAATAATACTAATTATTTGGACATTAAATTTGAGAGTTGTATTTTATTTATAATTATATTACTTTAAGAACTAAAGATATAGTAAGAATTAAGGTATACCGGTGTATACCGAAAATTCGGTATATTAATAAATTGATAAATGTTGTACCACAGTTTGTACCGAAGTGGAGGTATATACCGTCATAATGATACATATCGAAGTGGAGGTATTTGCCGTACTTTGATATATACCGAATTTCAATATATTTATTTATTAATTTTTTTTTTTTGCACATTCATAATACAATGCAATAATATAATATTTAATGAGTTATCATAAAATCTTAGCAGTAATTTTTTAATACCTAAATTATAACTAAGAAAGAAGAATTTGAAATTAAATGTAAGAAATAATAATCTTCTATTTTTCTTTAATCAATAAAATTAAAAGTTAAAATGATTAATCAATAAAATTTAAATAAATTTATTTCTACGTAAATGATAAGATATTAAATTATTTCAATACAATAAAATATACATTAAATAATATAATGCATAACAATCTTATATTCTTCTTCAATTTTTAAGACTAAAAGTTAAGAAGAATTATAGAAAAGACTAAAAAAATAAATAGTTATATTATAAAATAATAACATAAAACTTAATTTGGTATCGTAAAAGTTAAGAAAATATATTTAATATAATATAATAATTAAATTATAACTACAATAAATTGTGAATCAAATGTAATTAATAATAACTATATTTTTCTTCAATCTTTAAATTATAAGTTCTGATGAATGATGCATTCATTTTTTTTGCGGAAAAATGAATGAGATATACTATAGAATAATATAATGTTTAAACCTTAGTATGTTTTATTATAAAAGTTTTAAAAATTATTAAATTTCATATAATTAATTTAATACTTACATTTTAACTACGAATTGATCACATTGAAATCAAATGTTATTAATAATCTTCTATTCTTCGTTATTCTTTAGACTAAAGTTATGATGAATGGTACATAAAAAATTATATTAAAATGATACATGATATACAATACTATAATACTTTGTATGTTCATTATAAAAGTTTAAAAAAATATTATATTTCATATAATTAAAAACTAAACTATGACCAAAAATTGAACAATTAGAAATCAAATGTAATAAATAATAATCTTATATTCCTCTCTAATCTTTAGACTAAAAGAACGATAAATAATCATTTAAGTTAAAATAAAATGAGATATGTTATGCAATACTATAATACGTAGTATGTTCATTATAAATAATTATTAGATATTATATTCCATACAATACTATAGTATTTAGTATGTTCATCATAAACGTTTGTTGAGATATTAGAAATTTGGAGTTTCAAGAATTATATTATTTTAAAATATTGAAATTATATATTTATGTTTTTATTATTTGTTGGGACTTGAGATTGTGCTTTTAATAGTGGTGTATATAATTTTTGTTAGAATTATATAACTGTGAACAACTATAACTTATAGAAGATAATTCAAATATGTGAAACCACTTTCAAGTTTCAACGGTGGCCTAAGAGTCATCAAAATTGGTCAATTTATTGAAAATCAAATAGCACAGGGACCAACCAAAACCCAGTTATCTCTGCAAATATGCAATAATCTAAAAGTTTAACAATCGAAACACAATTAACTCTACAAATATGATACTCCCTCCGTTCCATTTATATAGTCCCGATTACTATTTTGAAGTGTCCCAATTATATAGTCTCATAACTATAAATAGTATTAATTATCATGGTAATATACAAATATGCCCTTGATATGTATTGGAAATTAAAACTCAACTACTAGAATTTTTTAGAGTCGTTAATTTTAAGTAAGGGTGATAATGGAAGTTAAGCTTTAATACCTTATTTTCATAAATATTTTTAATCTACGTATAAGGATAAAGTGGACTATATAAATGGAATTAAGGGAGTATAATTTAAAAGCTTCGCTTTCAACTAACACAACTCTACACTTATGCACTATTTAATAAGTAGGGGCCACGCCAACTTGGGGACTCAGCCAAATTTCAAAGTGGGCCCCGCAGATGGGCGCCCTGACCGTGGCTGAAAAAGATCACAGAATGGAGGGACGGAGAGATCATCTGTTACTCATAATGAACTGTCCGACTGATAAATGAACCGGAGTACAACTACTCAACCGAAAACTGTAGCAAACCATCCATTTATCGGCGGCAGCTTTACACGTGGAACGATCTGAAAGTAGGAATGCATTACACATACGTGTAGCATCGAATTTCCCAAATAAATTGGAACCGCGTTTTCTCTGTTATCTGAGCTCACTGAATTAAGTAAAAAATCTAGCAGCAGCAGATCAGGATCCGAACTCCCAGTTCTCCCGCTTCTCTTTCGATTATCCACTTTTTGTAAGTACATTTATTTGCTCCCGTAGTCACTCCCTCTTTTTCGATCACATCTGTACTTCTTTTTTCCCATTTTGATTTGTAAAACGCGATGCTGCGTTTCCTGTTCACGGGATTAATGGGCTCCTTTTTTACGCTATTATGGTAATTGGGTCAAATATGAGCTTTGGGATAGTTTGTTTGTTCAGTGATTTTGTTTGGGATTGAGATTTATGTTGATTTCTTTTTGTTGTACAGTGTCAGTTGATGGCCTTGAAATAGCAGATCTTTTAGTTGATCACTTGTATTTGGGTTGTTCATCATTGTATCGAGGAGTGTTGTTTGGGTTTGGGAGGAGTTAATTAGTTCAAGTTGTAAACTTTAGGCCAAATGAGTTATGTAGAAGTTTTGTAGCTTGTTGATCTTCTTGATTGATGCAGAATTAATGAGCAAGTTTATGTTTTTCGTTCTCAATTAATTGATTAGCTCATCTGCCCGTTGATGGCATTTGTTACTTTGTTAATTCACACGCTAGTGTGTGTATGTGTGTGTTTGGATTATGATTAGATGAGGGATGTGTTTCTTTCTTGAAACATTTGTTGTGCATAGCGATTTGGAAGATTAAATAATTTAGGAAGATATTCTTGTTTGATTGGGCTACGTGTAGAACAAATAACTCTACTCTCGGGTTAGCCTTTTTTTTAATATGATCATTCATTAGAGATCTGTGTACAAGTAATCAATGAGATGGCATATAGGTGAAAGGCTATGTTGTATGTTTAGCGGTGCTTTCTGGCTTCAAAAACTTGTCCTTATTTTCTAGTTCGTTCAATCTTGGACAGGTTCTTCAAACTGATAGACGATGTCAAGAAGACCCAATGCTGCTCGCCGTCTTGCAGATGGTGGGAGCATTCCTTTTGTGGGGGGATTTCATTCCAAGGCCCATCCATCTCCACTATTATCCATTGGAATTTTTGTTGTGGTACATCTTGGATTCTTCTACTTCACCACCTCTCATGCATTTGTACATGTTTTCATGCGTAATGCACCATCATTGCCTATACACATAGTGCGTAGGTGCATGCACATGCATATTCATACACAGATCCCTTTTCCTATATTGTGAAAAAAAAAGAAAAAAGAATGCCTTAAGGATGATGCTTATCCCCCTTTTTAGTTACCTATGGTGATGATCCCGTTTGCATAGTTGAGCAGGTTTGCTTCGATGTGAATCCATAACAAGCAAACTGATTGGCTACTTTTTTTTGCCAAATTTCAGGGAGCATTGCTGGTTGTTGGTTATCTTTATCATAATTCAGGTTTGTTCTCGGTTGTTTTAAACACACACTGCCACACCCTAGGAAGTCGATCTTATATACTTGTTCCAATAAATATTGTAGGAAGATGAAAATATGAACATGTGATGGCAACTATTCCTCTTGATAAGTAATTTTAGTTAAGAGTTTTTGGGAAGTATATTCAAAATCTCAGTTTTACTTTGTTCCTGTCAGGTGGCAGGAGTGGTGACATAAGTGCTTTAAGTAGACTTGATGGTAAGTATCTATGATTTAAACGCCAAATCTCTACCTTTTTTAGCACAGGTATATATGGAGGAGATAGCCAAGAGATTTTGCAAGGATAATAATATTGAATTATTTGTTCATGATTTGCTCAAAACATTTTCATCAGTGGTTGTTATTATTATTAATTCTTTATCAATAAATTTCTTCCTATTCTCTGCTTTATCATTTTTGTTAACCCAGTAATGGTTTGTGCAGGTATTTCATGTACTCTAGAAGTTCAGAAATTAATACCTATTTTAAAGAAAACATATGGCGATAGCATGAAAAAAGTATTACACGTGGGCCCTGAAACCTGCTCGGTGGTCTCGCAACTATTGAAAGAAGAGGACACAGAAGCCTGGGGTGTAGAGCCTTATGAGTTAGACGATGCTGATGCCAGCTGCAAGAGTCTTGTTCACAGAGGCATTATACGCGTGGCTGATATCAAATTTCCCCTTCCCTACAGGCCAAAATCATTTTCCCTCGTCATAGTTTCAGATGCATTGGATTACTTGTCACCTAAGTATCTTAACAAGACTGTTCCAGAGCTAGCGAGGGTATCTTCTGATGGCTTAGTTATATTATCTGGTAATACTCTGAACCTTTTGTGCTCGAATTATTAGATTAGGTTATTTTATAAATGCATTGAGACTACTAAATAGAAGATTTGAGTCATCACCCAAAATGTTTAATTCTTTTCTGTAGATAGTATAGACATCCTTTCCACTGCCCGGGAAATCTGAAGGGAGTCTATTTGTATTCATATTGGCCGACAAGTTATGAAGTTAGCAGGAAGTTCTACTAATTTTAATTTATAACATAAATGCATGCAGGTTACTTTGGTCAGCAAAGAGCTAAAGTGTCCGAGCTTTCCAAGTTTGGGCGCCCTGTAAGTGTCAAAATTTATTTTATTTATATTTTCCTACTATTCTTGGCTTCTTTTCTTCAAATATATACATACATAGTACATATATACATATATTTATAGCTGAACACATCTATGAAAATCTTTCAGCTAAGATAATCTTGCTGGTCAGAGACAGTTGATCAAATGTCTCTAAACAAGCATTTAAATCTTGAGTATTTGCATATTTTGCACAGCACTGTTGAGCCTCAGGCTACAGCAAGTTTTGCATTAAGTAGTATTAAAATGAGCTTGTTGTTCTTTGTGAAACAGGCGAAACTACGGAGCTCATCTTGGTGGATAAGGTTTTTCATTCAAACCAGCTTAGAAGAGAATGAATCTGCTGTGAAGAAGTTTGAGCAGGCAGCATCCAAGAAATCATTCAAGTCAGCCTGCCAAGTTTTTCATCTCAAACCATTGCATTGATCGATCATTTGCTCGTTCGTCCCCCATTGAAGACGGTATTTTTTATGGCAACAATGCTAACGAGTATCTTTACTTCTTCAAAGTGTTAAATTAGTGTGCAAATTCTGTTAATTTATTTAATGCACAAATATTTGACCTAATTATTGATTGAAATTTTTTGCTGGTCACCAACAATCGAATCAGTGTATTTATTTTCTTGATTATTGTAGAGAGATGATCAAAATATATAATTAGTGCATGCTAGATAGGCTTCTTCAATTCCTTTTCCCATATTTTTAGGTGTTACATTCGTAAATGTTAGGAATACCATGTCACTCTCAACACCTCTACTTCCTATGTCTACTCAGCAGCCACCTGGAATGAGGGAGCACAAACAAGAAACTGCACCTGATTAATATCTTAGGAGAATATTCTCTCGGGAGAATATCCTTGCCAATCATTATCCAATGAATTTTAGAGTTAGTTTTATGTTGCACCAATTGTAAATGCACACCTATTATATTCTAGAGTATTCTGTAGCTGTATAAGAGGTATCTATCCCCATTCTGTAAATTCATTTCGAGAAGAGAGCAATACAGAAAATATTCCCCAAAATCATTCATGGCTGTCTTGCAATTTATTTATGCAGATTTTCTGTCTTGCTTTCATGGTATCAGAGCAGGTTGATACCTGTATCTTAAATCACCATATCTCCATCGCTTCTTAGCTGCAATTTTTTTTTTTTTTTCTTTCTTGACATGGCATCCCCTCCGGCGTCATCTCCAGCGTCGGTTGTGTCTAACAGCCCTTCCAACCTCGTAGGATCTACAACACAACTTGTGTTTTTACCCAACCAGTCTATCTCGACGAAATTGGACGACACAAACTATTTGCTCTGGAAACAGCAAATCGTCGCCACAATTGAAGGTTTTGGTCTCGAGAAATTCTTATTTGGGGGAAATTGCGTACCTGCTCAGTTTGTACCAGGTACATCTTCTGATGATCTTGTTCTTAATAATGATTGGAAGAGACAAGACCAGTTAATCACTTCTTGGTTATTATCTTCGATCACTGAGAGTATGCTCCTTGGGGTTGTTGGGCTTACTACTGCAAAGGAAATTTGGGAGACCCTTGAGTCTAATTTTGCATCCCAGTCTAGAGCTAAAATTATGCAACTGAAATTTCAGCTACAAACTCTTAAAAAGGGTAGTCTCACCATGAAGGATTACTTGAACAAAGTCAAAAATTGTTGTGATGTTCTTGCTGCCGCTGGGCAGCCGATTTCTGATGACAATCACATCCTCCATATTCTCACCGGACTTGGCCCAGAATACAATTCCGTAATGGTCTCTCTAACGTCTCGAGTTGAGCCCTGTAGTCTTCGAGAGGCTAAGTCTCTCCTCCTCATTTATGAAAATCGACTTGAAATGGCTGAACTCTCCAACCTAAGTTTAGATGGGTCTTCTCCCTCTGCCAATATGGCTACTCAGACGCAGCAGGGACGACATGCTGAAAATCAAATCTCCAATCGTGGACGGAGCAATTCCAATGCCAACAGAGGTGGAGGTCGAAGTCATAACAATCGAGGAGGCAGAGGAGGCAGAGGAGGAGGTCGATACTACAACAACAACTACAAGCCTCGGTGCCAAATTTGCAGATACTTGGGCCATACTGCTGACAAATGTCATGAGCGGCAAAATCTTGATTTCAATCCTGATACTCATAATCGAAACAACAATGGCAATGGTCAGCGTAATCCAGGCTACAACTATAACAATTACTCAGCAGGTGGCTCCAATGGGGGACAATACCACAATTTTGGCTCAAACTTCTCAGCTAATGTTGCAAATGTCCCTGGGACTCAGAGTGACACTTTCTCTGACATGAACTGGTACCCGGATTCAGGGGCTAGCAATCATGTTACATATGATCTTGGAAACTTTAATGGCTCCGGCTCATATCATGGAGGTGAGAAATTACAAGTCGGTGACGGGGCAGGTTTGAACATTCTACATATTGGTCATTCTATGTTTAAGCCTAATTCTGATCTCGCTAAGCACTCGTTCATTCTGAAATCTCTCTTACATGTTCCTCAAATTACAAAAAATTTGATCTCTGTTTCTCAGTTTGCAAAAGATAACTCTGTTTATTTTGAATTTCATCCTTCTTTTTGTTTGGTGAAGGATCAAGCTACCAAGGCAACGCTCCTCACCGGGAAGCTTAACAACGGACTTTATAGCTTTGATCTTACCAAAGTTTCTCCTACATCTCCTCTACTCTCTCCGTCACCATCTCTCCAACAGCAACATCAGCCATCTCTTTCCGTTTTTGCTGCCACTATGAGTAATAAAGACACTCTTGGTCTATGGCATTGTCGGCTCGGTCATGCTTCTCTTGATGTTGTGAAGAAGGCATTGACTCAAAGTCATATCCCTTATTTTGTAAACAATGATCTGTCGCCTTGTGCTTCCTGCTTAAAGGCCAAGTGCCATAGGTTACCATTTTCTGCTAGTAATGAAAAGTTTGCTTCCCTTGAGCTTATTCATACTGACTTATGGGGACCATCTACAGTTCCATCTAGAAATGGTTATCTTTATTATGTCTCTTTTGTTGACCATGCTTCTAGATTCACTTGGATATACCTACTTAAAGCTAAATCTGACACTCCCGCTGCTTTTATTCAATTCAAGGCACTGGTTGAAAATCAATATAATAAGAAAATTAAAATTGTTCAAAGTGATGGAGGGACAGAATATAAGCCTCTGCGATCATTCTTTCTTAGTCATGGCATTCATCATCGTTTATCTTGTCCATACACACCCGAGCAGAATGGCTTAGCTGAACGGAAACATCGGCATATTGTCGAAGTCGGTCTTTCTCTTCTTGCTCACTCTTCTATGCCTTATGAGTTCTGGGATGATGCTTTCATTTCAGCTGCTCATCTCATCAACCAAACTCCCAGTAAGGTACTGAATTTTAAATCTCCTCTTGAAGCTCTCACCTCTACTAAACCTCATCTGCCTTCACTTAAAGTTTTTGGTTGTTTATGTTTTCCTTTCCTCCGTCCTTACAACACACATAAACTGGAATTTCGCAGCAACTCGGCGGTCTTCATTGGCTATAGCCCTTCCTTTAAAGGCTATAAAGTGCTTCTCCCATCCGGCAAAGTGGTGATCACGCGACATGTGATTTTTAATGAGACTATTTTTCCTTTTTCTCAACCTACTCCTTTCTTAACTGCTACATCATCCTCTTTTCCTTCTCCTTCTCTTTCTGTCCCTCTAGCTCCTAATTTTGCTGCTCCTACTTCCTTGCCCTTTGTCTCTCATACTTTTCCCGTCTCCTCTTCCTCTCCAAAGGCTGATAACATAGCATCTCCAATATTAGATTCCCCTGCTCTTTTATCTAATGATGTTTCTGAGAAAGTGATTTCAGGTGATGTACAGCAGTGTTCTCCTATTATCAATGTGCATCCTATGACAACAAGGGCCAAAGCAGGTATATACAAGCTCAAAGTTCTCACCACTTATTTGTCACCAGAAGAAGTTGAACCAAAAACATTCAAGCATGCACTTCAAGTTCCTGCCTGGAAGCAAGCAATGCAAGCAGAATTTGATGCACTCTTGCGCAATCAGACATGGAACTTGTGCTCTCTTCCTCCTCACAAAGAAGTGGTCAGCTGTAAGTGGATTTTTAAACTCAAACGTAATTCTGATGGATCTATTGCTCGGCATAAAGCTAGACTAGTGGCACGGGGGTTCACACAAACCTTCGGTCTTGACTACACTGACACCTTCAGTCCTGTAGTCAAACCAATTACAGTTCGAACTGTTCTTACACTTGCTGTTTCTCGGGCATGGCAAATCCGACAGTTAGATGTGGACAATGCATTTTTAAATGGAGATCTTCATGAGGATATTTACATGTGCCAACCCCCTGGTTTTGAGGTTGAGCAAGGTTCTAACATGGTCTGCCACCTCTCCAAGGCTATCTATGGCCTAAAGCAGGCCTCTCGAGCTTGGCATTCTAAGCTTGGAACTGCCCTGGTCTCTCTGGGATTCAACCGTTCGAGATCAGACACTTGTTTATTTTATAGAAAGACTTCAACCTCATTTTTACTGCTGATCACGTATGTAGATGATATCTTACTAACAGGTGACAACATCAGTGAGATACACAAGATTATTACCCAGCTTCGACGTCATTTTTCTCTAAAGGATCTGGGATCTTTGAGTCATTTTCTTGGTGTTCAATTCACATCCTCTTCCACGGGTTTGTTCCTTAGTCAGAGGCAGTACATTCAGGATATTCTCTCCAAAGTGCAGATGGCAGATGCAAAGGGCCTCGCTAGTCCTATGGTTGGTTCACCATGCCTTTCCAAATATGATGGCCGCCTGTGGATTCTACTCTTTTTCGGAGCATTGTTGGAGCATTGCAGTATGCCACACTCACTCGCCCCGACATCGCTTTTAGTGTTAATAAAGTCAGTCAATTTATGCAGGCTCCTCTTGACACACATTGGCGGGCTGTTAAGAGAATCTTACGGTATTTGGCTGGCACTCTTCACCATGGATTAGCCATCAAACCTTCTCCCAATCTTGATATTATGGCATATGCCGATGCTGATTGGGCATCTGATAGAGATGATAGAAAGTCTACCTCCGGCGCATGTGTTTTTCTTGGAAAAAACTTAGTTTGTTGGAGTGCCAAAAAGCAATCTACTGTGTCTCGCTCAAGTACTGAGGCAGAATTTCGAAGTCTTACGCAAGTTACTTGTGATGTTCTCTGGTTGCACTCACTCTTAGAAGAATTGGGAATTTCTCATCGCACCCCATCTGTTGTTTGGGTGGATAATTTGGGAGCTGTTTCTCTTGCCTCCAATCCTGTTTTCCATTCTCGCATTAAACATGCGGAAGTTGATTTTCACTTTGTGCGTGAACATGTCCTCCGACATAAGATTCGGATTCAACATCTTCCTTCCCATGCTCAGATCGCCGATGGCTTCACCAAGCCACTCACAGGTCCATCCTTCACTCGGTTTCGCAATTTCCTGAATGTCATTGTGCCTCCCTCGCTCAGTTTGAGGGGGGCTGTTAGGAATACCATGTCACTCTCAACACCTCTACTTCCTATGTCTACTCAGCAGCCACCTGGAATGAGGGAGCACAAACAAGAAACTGCACCTGATTAATATCTTAGGAGAATATTCTCTCGGGAGAATATCCTTGCCAATCATTATCCAATGAATTTTAGAGTTAGTTTTATGTTGCACCAATTGTAAATGCACACCTATTATATTCTAGAGTATTCTGTAGCTGTATAAGAGGTATCTATCCCCATTCTGTAAATTCATTTCGAGAAGAGAGCAATACAGAAAATATTCCCCAAAATCATTCATGGCTGTCTTGCAATTTATTTATGCAGATTTTCTGTCTTGCTTTCAGTAAATGTATCCCATTATAGTATCTATCGTCTATTTACCTCAATTTCTTTCCCCCGTCCATTCCTCAATCCTTTATTTTAGGAAATTTTCCACTGTATGAAATGATATATAGACGTAAAGTTGTTCATATTTTGCACTTTGTCATCTCAGCAACAACAGAGAATGGGTGCTTTACGTGTTCCCATTCTCCTAGTTTGCCTGATAATGGCATCAAGCCACCATATCCATGGCCAAAACGGCCCCCAAGACTTCGTGGACGCCCACAATGCGGCCCGGGCTGAGGTGGGAGTTCCGGGCCTCGTGTGGAACAACACGTTGGCGGTCTATGCCCAGGCCTACGCTCATTACCGATCGAAAGATTGTGCAATGCAGCATTCTGAAAGTACGTACGGTGAAAACTTGGCGGCCGGGGATTGGGACGTGAGCGCCGAGGAGGCAGTCAACATGTGGGTCGAAGAGAAGAGTTCCTACAACGTTAGCTCCAACACTTGTCTGAGAGGGGATGATCAATGCCTGCATTATACGCAGGTTGTCTGGAGAAGCTCGGCCCGAGTCGGCTGTGCCAGGGCCCGTTGCTCGGATGGCTGGACTTTTGTAAGTTGTAACTATGATCCCCCGGGCAACTTTGTCGGAGAACCGCCTTTTTGAGATGCTATGTTCATTTACTATGCCTAATTAGGTAATTAATATGCACCAGACACACAATGCCTATGTTTGTTGGCACTGCTATTTTGTGATAAATTGAAATTCATTTTAAAACCAATCAAGTATAATTTTTTGTTTTTACAAATCAAGTATAATTTGACAAGAGCATTATGTGAAACTGTTTTTACCAGTCAAAATTTATAAGACGGATTATAATATGGATTAAAATTCATTATATAATTTTATTGATATTTGATTGTGGTGGGATACTAATCCGTCGGCCGTGCTCTAATTTTATTTTAATCAGTATGACAATCTGAGACATGACTTCATTGTATAATTTTGAATTTTGAAAGCGAGTTGCCAATTAAATTCCGAAAATAGGAACACATATATTATAGTCAAAAGGTTACTTATTAAAATTAATGTTGGAAGAAAAAGTGGAGAATATTGAGGTTGAAAACAAGCAGCGAAGCACATGCCCCGTAATTGTCGCCCTGTAAAAAGTTATTCCATTACAAACAGTCTCTTCTTTTACTCAAAACTCAATAATTCAAACATAAATTCGTGCCTAATTTGCGCCTCATTTTTTTTTTCATTTTTATATTATCATTATTTATATTTAAATATATGACTAATTTCAGGATACGATCATCTACTGTATTTCTTGTGTTGCATTTTCTATCGTACATTTGATTTTTTTTTTCAATTTCAATCTCTTGTGCTTAAGTTCAATTTTAACACTTGTTATTTAGGTTCATCCTACACAATTAAGGTGTATTATATTTTTTTAGTATTTAATTTTCAATTTTTAGTTATTAACTGATTATTTGAAAAATTAAATACTAAAAAAATATACTCCCTCCGTCCTCATTATATAGTTCTTATTACTATTTTGAGGTGTCCCAATTATATAGTCTCATTACTATAAGTAACATTCATATATTTTCATAGTAATGTACAAATACACCCTTATTGAATCTTGAAAATTAAAAAATTAACCATTTAAAATGTGAAAGTCATAAATATTCCATAAGGGCGTTATTAGAAGTTTAGCTTTAATATCATATTTTCATAAATATTTTTAATCTACATGTGATTAGAAAAAAGACTATATAATTGAGACGGAGAGAGTAATAAACTCTAATTGGATAGGATGATCCCTAAATTATAAATGCAAAATTAAACTAAAGTACAAAAATTTAAATCGAAAAAAAATAATTTCATGTGCAATATATATTGCAACACAAAAGGTGCAATAGACAATTTCATGTGCTACTTCACACATGAGATTTCATGTTGCACTATTTATGTTTCATTCCATGTTTCACTTTCAAATTATGAATTTTTTCTTGTATTTTTTTTTTCTTCAATTTCATTTTTTAGTCATTTAGTTTAATTTTACAATTGTTTATTAAAGTTCACCTCACTCAATTAGGATTTATAATTATTTATTAATATTTGATTTTCAATTTTCAATCAATAATTCATTATTATAATTGATTATTTCATAATTAAATTTAATAATTTTTTTAATTCATTTTTTTTGTTGATAAATGTTGATTATGATTAATATTTATGTTATAATTAGTTTTTTTATTTTATGATAAATAATATTAAAATTGTAAATTTAATAGTGAAATAGGAAGTGAAACACGAAGGAGCGCAACATAAAATTTGAACCGCAATTTCATAGTTTCGCTCGCTAAAACAAAATTAAAAAAAAAATAATAGTTTCACATAATCCAATAAATTCGATCATAAGATAAGAGAACCCAATTTTTTTTACTCACACATCCGACCTGTGGTATTGAGGAGATTCGAACCCGTAACTTTTAATCTTCAAACAACCTCACTCCACTACTAGACCATTCCATCGGAACTAGAACCCGACTTTCACTAAAAGTGATACGTCGGCTTCGTTATGAAATGAAAGTACTACTTCAATTCTGAAAGTGATCGATATATATCAACGGATGTAATAGCTACTAAAATTATGGATGCAATTTAGATAAATCCTACTAGCTCCTATTTTAAATTGTTGAAAAGAAAAATAGCGAGACAGTGAGCGACCGTCCGCTATTTTCAGTTTTTTTTTATTATTATTATTTTCAAAAATATATATCCTGAAATAAAATCGTTGATATTTTATAATGTAGCCCAAACGTTCGACCACGACTATTTTTTCAAAATAAATATATACTCTAAAATTAAAATAAATTAATCTAATTAAATTTCTTTGATTCGGCAGCTCGCACAATATGGGCGCCCGATATTAACACTGAGTCTCGTGCCCTACGTTCGATAATTAATTTTTTCAAGTTAAGTATAAACCATAATTAGGATGAAAAAAAGTGTTTTTGAAAAAAAAAACAGAAAATAAAAGTTGTGGTGCGTGTGCTACACGCCGATCAAATCTCTATGCCAATCGCGTGTTATACCTCTTGTGCAAGAACTATTTTTTTTTTATTTTTTTTAATATACCCAAATTGGAAAATGGTAAATCCTAAATAAAAATTTAAAATTAAACTAAATCATAATAAATCAAAATAAAAAAAAAAGTTTGGCACGTGAGATGTGCAGTAAATGATACAAATTATATGAAATTCACTACAAGTGTCAACGTTGTTGTTGTTGTTGTTTTGGCCAGATTCAGACAAATTTTGAGCAGATTTGATACGTTTGATAGTTCGTAATTCATTATATATACGGTTTAATATAAATTTTTGTCATAAAACATATCTTATTAAACAAGTTGGAAGTTGAGGTATTTCAAATTTCAATCATTAGCTTTTTACGGCCGGCCACAGGATGGTGACATGCGTTCACATGACTTTACCTGTTAACGGATATGGTTGGTTTGTCTCAACAAAAACAACCAAAAAATTCATATGATAATACAATTTTAATTCACCATTTAATTAGGGAGATTTTCTGAAATTTTATTTTTAAAATTTAGAGGGAAATTTTTTGAAAATTTATTTTTTAAATTTAGATGGAGATTTTCTGAAATTCATTAATCTCATGTTTGATTTGTAAAATCTATGTTATTTCAAAAATAATTTAGTTAAGAATCAGGGTACGATTATTTAGGCCAGATTTGAATATAATGTGAGTCTGTGATTGCTACCTAGGTTTATTTTATTTTTAAATAGAGTTCGAGATTTTGTTTTTTGTAAAGGTTGTCGTAATTATTATTTATTTTAGACAATGAAAATACTACTCGTGGATTTGCACTCAGTGAGATTTTTTATTATTATTTTGTATATTATGCCAAGTGTGTGGTGTTTGAAGACATATGTAAAACGTAAATTGTTAGCAAAAAATTAAAAAAAAAAAAAAAAAAGATCATAAATATCACCATCCTTCACGAGACGTCGAGACCCATTCTCAATTTTTGACACACATATATAGCAATCAACATCAGTAGACCCCATCAAACACAAAATATTACATCGTCGTGCATATATACTTGATCGTGGCATTAATGTTTTACTTTAAATTTAACACATTATTGTTAAAATTACTTAATTTTATTTATGTGATGCAGACTGAAATGCAAAGAGTGGATTAGCATAACTGAATTTCATATACAATATATCGACCGAAAACTAATTTTTGGACTGCTTCAAGTCGAGGCAATCGAAATTTTGCTTGAATTGGCGCAAAATCAAACGGGAGTGTCTCTATCTTTCTAGAAACACATAATGAATAGGAGTATTACTTTTCGTTAATTAAATCGTGCTCTGGTCAACTCCTATTCTCATGAAAATGAAACAAAAAAATGACTTCATTTTAGAGGATAAGATAATAATGAAATAATTAATTTGGAATATCTTTTAAAGATAGAATGCCGAAAACATATATCACTTTATTTTTCTATAAAAAAAAAAAACAAGAAAGACCTCCACCTTTTCCCCTATAAATAGACCAACTCAACAATCTTCCAACATGCACAAAATCCACCACAGAAAATGCACTCCTCCACCATTTCCCTCCTCACATTATCCTTCATCATAACCGCAACGACGGCGGCAGCCACCATCGCCGTGGATCCGGCCAATCAGAACTCCCCGCAAGACTTCCTGGACGCTCACAACCGCGCACGAGCGGCGGTGGGCGTGCGGCCACTGGCGTGGAACGACACCGTGGCCAAGTACGCCCTACATTACGCCCACGAGCGGTACGGCGATTGTGAAATGGAGCACTCTATGGGGCCGTACGACGAGAACCTGGCGGAGGGGTGGGGGCGGCTGTCGGCAGTGGACGCCGTGGGGATGTGGGTGAGCGAGAAGTCTTGCTATGACTACTACTCCAATTCTTGTGTTGGAGGAGAATGCTTGCACTATACGCAGGTTGTTTGGCGCGATTCGACTCATTTAGGGTGCGCGCGGCTGCAGTGCCACAATGGGTGGTTGTTCGTGATATGCAGTTATGATCCACCGGGAAATTACATTGGCCAGCGTCCCTACTAGCAACAACTTCATTCATATTATGTTGACTATCACTCCGGGATATTAATACCATCCAGATGTTGCACCTTGTAATTTCCCTATATATATATATATATTATAGGGTATAACAATGTGAAATTTATACTTTTTGTTATGTTTGAATAGTTATTACTACTACTCTATTATGGTTTGATGGTTTAGTAATATGTGGAAATTTTCAGGGGACATGTCATGTGTAACGTGCATTAGTGCTACTTAAAATGATGTATTGATATAATAGCTTTTGCTATAAGATAATTTTATATATAATATTGAATCTTTTACACTATTTTTTTTAATTTCAATTAATAATTATAACAATAGCAACAATAATAATAAGACATACGGAGTAATTAAAATGTAATATTCTACTTATTCCACTATATATATAAGGAACACATGAATTTTAATTTTTAACCAGAGACGATAATTTAATTCATTAATTAACACCAGACATCATTTCTCACAAAATTGGTAGTTTTTTTTTTCCGCCGCAGGATAGTGACATGCGTTCACAAGACTATGATCTATAACAAACTAATATACATAGTTATAGTCTGAAGCAAATTAATCAAGATTCACATGATAATAGAATTTTGGAATTCAATATCAATGGTGACTTTAGGCACCGCGAATGAGAAAATGGAGATGTCAGATTAGATTAAACTTTTCTTGAAAACTGTAATTCAGAAAAGCATAAGATTTGGGTTCAATTAAATTATAATTATATTTTTTTTGGGGGATAAAAATATTCTTTTTTTTATTATCTTTCATTTATTTTTAGAAGTTTCACGACTGAAGTAGTCTCTAAATTTCTAATATGATTCTGACCATATACCATACATTTCATGTACAAATTTTATATAAAGATGAGGAAATCACCACTTAAATCAACCCCGTATGACTCTATCTATATGTATAATATACTACGTGTTGTCTTCAATGTCAATTAAACTAAAAGACTATATTTCACTTTGATAACTAGCTATGTTTTGGGCTCTTTTTTATAAATAGTTAATTTTTTTAAAAAATTAACAAAACAGTATCAACTTTTTTTTTAAATTTGCAAATATAATATTTGAACAATATATTGTGCGGCCCGAAAACCGTACACAATTGATTGTATTTTAATATTTCTATTTTCCCAATCGCGTAAAAATTTCCTTCAATCAATAAATTAATCTTAAAATACAGTCAATTACATAGGATTTTTGGGCCGTACAATCGATAAAATATTAGATTAATTTGCAATTTTTATGAAAAAATAGGTACTGTACGTATTTCTTAATTTTGAAAAAATGGCCTATTTTTAAAAAACAGTCCAAAATATAGGTATTAATTAAAGTTTAATTTTCCCAAACTAAAATTGCGTAATTTGTCATTTATTTTTTCTAAAACCTCCACCTGCAATAGTAAGGTTTCTGTGGTTGAGAATTATATTCGAATGATAAGATTTTTGGCCATTATTCAAGATATTTTCCTTTTAACGTGAGCTATACTTTTCTTTTCAAATTTATAATTGTTGATTATATTTCGTGAATATATTATATATATAATATTATTAAACATATTTTTTATGCAAAATGAGAAGTAATTAATTAATGGGAGTCCTTGATTTGCACTAAAAATCTTACGTGAAATTATTTTACATCATCTTGAATTTCATCCAAGTGCGTGGATTTGAAAAGATATAGAAATCGTACCAATCGCATTGCATAAATGAATATATCACCATCATTCACGAGACTCATTTTGGGCACATATATACCAACCAATATTTATAATATAATTAAGTAGACCCGCCAAAACCTAAATTATTACATTCACGAGACCCTTTTTTTTACATTTTCAATTCGTTATTTTTATTAATTATATATTTAATTAATTATTTGACTAATAAATATTATAAAAAATAATAAGTTCAATCACAAACATATAAAAAATCGATTTTAAAAAATACGTAATGCAAATATTAATATGCGACGATTCATCACATTCCATAACACAAATTAATTTGATCCATGCATTTCCAAAATCAGTATATTGATTCAAAAATTCGATGGATAGACAATAATATATATACTTAATATCGTGGTGGGGATGGTCTAGTGATAGAGTGGGGTTGTTTGAAAATCAAATGTTACGAGTTCGAATCTCCTCAATACCACAAGTTGGGTATGTGAGTAAAAAAAATCTCGTATTAACTTCTACAAGCTGTCTAAACCATAACTCCATTAATTTCATATACCTGAATATTGATAGGCCTAAAAAAACAAAAAACAAAGAAAAAAGAAAAAGAAAAGAAAGAAAGAAAGACGAAAAAGGTATAAAGGTTAAGTTTTGTTTTTGAGTGCATATATTAATCGAGAATATAATTGTCAATTCCGAACCTGAATAATTAGTTAATTAATTGAAACTATTACTAAATTAAGGATTTAAAAGTTGAAAATTATTGTCAATCTATATAGTACCTAAAAAATAATGTATTTCATTTTTTTTATTTTTAAATTACTTTTAATAAATTATTTATTAAATTGAATAGATAATTAATTAATAAAAGAACTTTCGTTTAAAATAAATATAAAAACAGTTGAAAAAAAGAAACAAAATATATGATCTTTGGAGTCATCCTAGCTAAATGGTGTTCATCTTTCATATTCTTAATTGATAATTTTCATCTTATAAATTTTGAATTGGTAGATCATGTATTTTTTCGGACTTATATTAACTGAGTTGAGTTGAAAATGATCTTACTTAAGTGCGCTTGATCTTTTATTGAGTTTAGTTTCAAATTTAATTTAGTCGACCTCAACAATAAATGGAATGCGGAGTATCTCTTTTTAATGACCTACTCTAAAAAAGTGATTATATCAATGAAAAAAGAGATACTCCGCATCCCATTTATTACCTACTCTAAAAAAGTAGTCAACTTCAAATCTAATGGAACACAAAACTAATAAATGGAGTATAATAAAGAAATAATTTTGGACATGAATTAGAAAATTTAGAAAAAGGGAAGCAGCGTAATATAAAGAGATTTGACACAATTCTTTTAACGCGAAGGAATTACGCACGACATTATATAATATCACAATAAATTTTCATATATTACATTTTAGTCTTTTAACCAATATAACATCAACAAAATTATCAACTTGGATTTGCTTTGAAAAAGGTAAGGTTGAAACGTTAAATATACATATAATTTCCCTCAAAATCCACTTTCCGTTATTATAAATATAACACACCCAAACAATCATCTCCAATTAATAAAACCATCAAACAAATGGAGTCATCCACCATTTCCCTCATATTTTCCTTCATCACCGCCGCCACAATGGCCACCGTCGCCGCCGTTGATCCCGCCAAACAGAACTCACCGCAAGACTTCCTCGACGCCCACAACCGCGCACGAGCGGAGGTGGGCGTCCAACCCCTCGTGTGGAATGACACCGTCGCCAAATATGCCCTCCAATATGCCCAAAAGCACTACGGCGACTGTGAAATGGAGCACTCTATGGGGCCCTACGGCGAGAACCTGGCGGAGGGGTTGGGGCGGCTGTCGGCGGTGGACGCCGTCGGCATGTGGGTCAGTGAGAAGTCATGCTACGACTACAACTCCAATTCATGTGTTGGAGGAGAGTGTTTGCACTATACGCAGGTTGTTTGGCGCGACTCGACTCATTTAGGTTGCGCACGACTGCAATGCCGCAATGACTGGTTGTTTGTGATATGCAATTATGATCCCCCGGGAAATTACATCGGCCAACGTCCCTACTAGCTACAAATCCTAGTGTTGTATACGGCCATACTACGGGACTTAGAAAAATTTTTTATAAAATAAATCTAGCTAGGCTAGGGTACAATAATGTTACATTTGTGTTGTTATGGTCGATAAATTGAAGAATTATTATTAGTGTTCCTATTATTGTTTGATAGTTTACAATATACGGAAGATCTTATCAGTTATGACTTATGATTGAATGTACATTAATTGGATATTTACTTGAAAATTTAGAACTCAAACCGTGCACTAGCTATTAATTAGTTACTTCTAATATTTGATAAAAACCGCTATAGACTATTATACGACCATTTAAATTAAATATTTGCGTGTGACGTAGCGAGTGTCATCGTTTGCTCCTATAAGATCTAACATGTAAAATTGTGGGTATTTGTGTTGTAGAAAATAGTTCAATTAAAATTGCAATATAATTCGAGTGTCATAACTCCTGTACATCTTATGCATGGGCCGGCCCATCAGACGATCCGATCCGATCCGTGCATTCCGCCAAAAAAAAAATGGTTAAATGCAGTATCAATCTTTACACTAAAAAGTATCATTTAAAGTTCAAAAGGTATCAATTGTATCATTAAAAAGTAACTGGTCTGCTACTTATTTTTTATGAGTTTATGTAGTCCAACTTGTGATTTTTTCCATTCCCATTAATATTTAGAGTTTAGGGGGATGGGGTTTAGGTTTTTTTAGGGTTCATGCATGGTTTTTAGGGTTCATTATTTTTTAGGGTTTTTTTAGTATTTTTTAGGGGTTTTGATTGTGTTTTTTTAAGCTTTATGTTTTTTTTTTCAATTACCAATATTTATATTTGTTTCGAAAAATTCAATTCATTGTCGAGCGCAATGCATGAGCCCACGCGTTACCGTCGGGCGAATGCATTGTGCTAGTCGCCGAATTAAAAAAAAAATCATTCACTTTAAGTTTAGGGTCCATTAAATCAATTTTAGGATATATAATTATATTTATTTTAAAAAATTAAATTAATTCATTTTAATTTTTAGGGTTTACTAATTGTATTTTAGGGTATATAATTTGGGGATAAAAAAATAGAAAATAAAAGAATAATAATAATAATAATAATAATAAATAAATAAATAAATAAATAAATAAATAAGTTAATAATTCAGGCGCGTGTACATCACGCCACCGCACGTGGGAGCGTGTGACCCTTGCACATGAGGTACACGAGCCTAAAAATGAGGGTTTTTTTTTATTCTGAACCAATTCGGATTCATAGGCAGACCCATCGATCTGTTGGGCCGGCCTATCAAACTCCTGCACAAAGTCGCCCTAATTCGAGAGGTTTTCCAAAAAAAAAAAAAATTCCCCACAAGGAAGGAAAAATTTCGGAATCTAAAATACCAATGACATGTCATGTTATACAAATATCATATTTTAATCGGAATAATATATTATATTTATAGTTAGTTATAGAATCCAACTGCCTCAGCTCGAAAGTTGATTAAAGAAGATAATTAAAAAAGGAGGCAAAGAGGGGGGGGGGGGGGGAGTTTCTCGAATTTGATAGCGAGCTGAAGAGTGAAGAACAAACTTTGATTAACAAATTTCCCGCGTTACTTTCCATAATTTTTTCTTCCTTTTACTTGCTTCTTCAGGTGATTTTCTTCCTCATTTAGTTTCCTTTTTTTTTAGTTTTTAGTAATTTAGGTATCGTTATGGAGAATGGCTTGTTTCTTGTTAATTACTTGTGGCGGAATTGAAGCCCTTGATTTGTATGCCTTATTTGTTGTTTGTGTTGTTTCTGGAAATGGGGTTCTTGGCGTTTGCTGTAATAATCCGATTTCGAGTTCAATTTCTTGGGGTTTCAGTTCGAGAATTTGTTAGTTAGTGAAATCCATGCTGGAAGGTTCTAGAGTTTCTTGATTTACTCATAGCAGGGTTTTCATATATATGCTTTGATGATTCTGATAATCTGTAATCTCTATGCGTTTGACACTTTTTCTACTGTGATTCTCTCTATTTATGTGATCTTTTTTTTTTTGAGAGAAGATGAGCTAGACTAAGTTGATGAGGAGCTGAAGAGAGCCTTGCGAGTGAGAGTTAATTCGCACCCATTCTAAGTTTCCGATGATTGTTCATGATGGAAAGAAACGAAGGGGAAAAATATGCTCTGGTTTGGTTAAAGATGATTTAATCAACAACCTGTAATATTGCTGCATTTGCACTAAGTTCAGTCAGTAGCAACTGTAGGTTGTTGGAAAAATTGTCAGCTAATATTTAGATACAAGAAGCAACGATAGCATGGTTTTCTTTGATGATCAATCACATATCACTTTGCACGGGGTAAAGTTTACTTGTCCGATGATTAGTTTTTGAGAAACCTCTACTTGTATGTTCTCTTGTTTAAATAGGTAGTCAGTATCTTGCTATTAGTGACAACAATCATAATTTTTATCCTTGGTTCATGAGATATAGATAAATACACATTTTTCACTTATCCTGAGACTTGAAATCAGAGAATTGTGTATGGAGATGTAGGGTCAGGGGAGGCACGAAAAGATATCAGACACGTCAAATTCCTTGGGCTTTTCATTATCAGAACCTGGCAAGTTTTGGACTGGGTGATGATGTTTGAATTTTGAGCTATTCTAATTATGTATGTGGAGTTTGATATATCATAATTTGCGCATCTCCTAGTTAAATAAGCCTTTGGTGACTGTAGTTTCTTTAAAAAAAAATATGGTATTGCTGTGGTTCTGTTCAAATTTGTAGTATGGCCTGTGGGGTGTGTTGTGTAGCATTGATATTAGATTTTAATTAAAATTTCTTGGTTATTTTCTGTCAGTGATTCTCTCTTATGTGTGCTTGGAGGTTTTAGCAGATACAGCAGACAATTAGTGAGGAATCGTCTCGATAGAATCCACTATGTACAGGCAGTATTCTAGTAGGATCCAGAGAAACAGGGGAATCAAGGTTAAGCATGCTCTGAGAATTTGCTTATTGGTTGCTGTTTGCTTTTGGTTGATCTACCAAGCTAAGCATTCTCATGAAGAAAGTGATGCGGAAGGCTTTATGCACGGAGGAGGAAGTAGTGGTGGACTTATAAAAATCAGGTGGAAGGATCTTCG
This sequence comes from Perilla frutescens, assembly GCA_026008535.1. Lineage (NCBI taxonomy): Eukaryota > Viridiplantae > Streptophyta > Magnoliopsida > Lamiales > Lamiaceae > Perilla > Perilla frutescens. Next base: position 29,519,261 of record BRKX01000011.1, on the reverse strand, counting down.
TGCCCTAAACCAGGAGACCGTGACTGAGAACAAACAGCATAATGAAGCAACGGAAGAGGAGGAAGCCACTGAAGAAGTTGAAAATAACCTTGAAGAAAGGTCAACAGGCAAAAAGGTTGAAGAGGAGGATGAAGCAGTGAGAGATGAACACGAGGTAGGGAAATTAGACACACAAGTTGATCGAGAAGAGGATAACATAACTGATGACGCGGGAGTAGATGGAACTGAAGGAGAAATTAGTGATGATGGGAATGGTAGAAAGCAAGAGAATTCTGTGGAGGATGGCAGTCATGCACGTGAGGAATTTTACAACGCAGATGACGCGTCAAGTGCAGTGACTCATGATAACCACACGCAGGCTACTGAAAATCCCGGCAAGGAAGCATATAATGGTGAGATGAAGAAACGGTTGGAGGTGGATGGTGGTGAAATGTCTGAAGATGCCAATCCGTCAAGTGCAACTGATATCGAAACCAAGGAAAACAATTTGGATAGTTGGTTGACAGTATCACCCAATGATACTTTAGAAGCAAGCATCAGCACAACTGACCAGGGAAATACATCAACAAAAGGATCCAACTTAAAAGCTATTATTACTCTACAGCTGCTAAATAATTCTGCGTTAGACTCTAATACAACAAGTGATGCTGCATCCAAAAACTCAGAGTCAAACTTTGAGGATTTCTCTGAGGCTTCTAATGATACATTAGTCAGAATCACTAGATCAGATGATTCCCTTCAACAAAAGAATGAGACAGATGATCAAGTAGTGGAATCTGCAATAACCGAAAATCGAGCCTACTAATTTCTCCGAATTAGTGAGATACAAACGGAAGGAGCTGATAGTGAAGTTGTAGCTGCAGAATGAAGATATGGTCCATTATAGTTTTCAGATGAAATGTATCTTTACATGCTTTATAGTCATATATCTTTTTATGCTTTGTATATAGTTTCCTCTTTTGCTTGCTTAATCTGCAGCATGTTTAATTGGAATATGATGTGTGATTTTCCATATAACAAGGGATGAAGAATATGCAGGAATTTTAAATTTGAAGAAATTTGGGTGAATTAACTTAGAATTAAAGCCCATGCATGCATGTTCTGAATTAGTTTCACAGGATTCCTGTGACGAATCCATCAAGTTCAATGTTAGGAATTGAACCGTCGTCATTATTAATATGTACAAACAAATTAAATGTACGTACATTGGAAGCAATGCAAGAGACAAAAATAATTAAATCCCGATCACTGTACAGCACTCAACAAAGCATCACAATTGACTGACATGCGGGCATAATTAGATAATCCGGTTGAAAATTTTAATTCAAATTAAACGAAAATGGGATGGCGCAGTTCTTTCCTCAGCTTCTGAGAAAACAACCTGCAAGCATCCATGCTAAGATCCATGGCGGCAGCCAACGCCACAAAAGCCGCCGCATCCTCCGTGCAAGTCACGTGCTGCAACCCGACTTCCACCTCCGTCTTACAATTACCACCCCCACCTCCCACCGTGGATGACATCACGAACCCTCGGTACAGCAGGTGCCCCCACGAGCCCGAGGAGGAGCTAAAATCAAAGCTGGTACTAGGACTAGCCATGGGAGTGGGGGCGGTAGTGATATCAATGGTGAATTTGCCTCCATTTTTGGTGCTGACGTAGGAATTAGCAAGTGGAAGTGCATCCAAGGCGCCGTCGGGAATGAGGTCGAAACGGTAGCACACAGTGTTTCTCTCTCTCCAAGCTTCCAAACGGCCCCAGGGTTTCCATGAGCTGTATCCAGGCCTCAGAATGAGCCAAGCACCTGGATTCGATTTACCAACACTGTCGGCGCCCGGTGACTGCGGCACGAATGGCGTTACCATCGATGCCGCCGCCACCGGCGAACCCGACAGGTCGTGGATCGTGATCGACCATCCCTTTCTCTCTTCTTCAATAATCTCAGCTGCATCTTCGTCTGAAACCAAACCGAAACAGCACGCTGACGTCGACGTCGAAACCGAACATGATCTGTTCCATTCCATTACATAATACATATCATGCATCATGGAATTAATTAATTAATTAATTAAAAGCATATGTATATGTATATGTATGTAAAATATAATATTACCTGGATTTGGTGCAGTTCCTGAAGGTGAAGTTGCAGGTGAAAACAGGCTGCTTTACGTTGCCGTTGATCTGAAAAACCTGAGGGCTGCACTCAGGCTCGCCGTCGAACTGAAAGACGAATCTGGGGTCGGGTTCAGCTCTAACGTTCATGTGCAGTTTCACATCGGAGGCGCCGCCGTTGATGGGTACCCACCCATTCTGAATCGGGGAGGCTCGATTAATGTTTTCAAGAAGAATACTCTTGAAATCCAAGTGCACCAAAACGCATCCTAAAAGCTTATTCCCACTACTCTTGAAAAATCCATGACTATTTGTATTAGTACGCTTGTAGATCTCGATTTTCAGACGACAACACTTGGCCTGTAACTTCTCCAACTCGGGCTTGCTGAGAGTGAAACAAGCGTGGATTCTGGTGTCGACGGCGGCGTCGGAAGCGAGGAATGGGATGTCGGAGAGTTGAGATGGAAAGCCTTTGAGCTTGGATTTAGAGTAGAATGAGAGAGAAGAAAGATGGGATTTTTGTGGGAAATTCAAGCCTAAGTTGCCGATGGCGATACGCACGAACGGACATGGATCCATTATATTTCAACACCACCAAAGACCTGCCTAGTAATATATATATTCACAAATATTTAATCATAATTTTTAACTAATTAATTAATATGATGTTGATCATTGGAGAATGACCTGGTACCCACGTAACGCTTACTGCCACCAATGGGAATCCTATATTACTAGTGTTTATGATTTATCAACTACGGTGCACGTGGATTTGTAGTTCCATTTTGTCGTTTTCTTTATTTTTTTATTTTTCTTATTTTTCTGATGATGTTTAGGATTGCACAGCTGGGATACAACCACGATGTGTTAATTCAACACTTTCTCTTAGTTTTCGATTGATAAAAGCTCCTACATGCATCAACTATTATTTTGTTACTTTCAAATAATTACTTACACTCTTATCAGGTTTAAATAAATTTTCCAACTAATTTTAAAATGAGCTTAATTGGAACTTCTATTGGCTATCCTTGATTTAATGTCTGTCGTACGAGTGTCTGCTGCAGACTACTGAAAAAGTCATCCTGCCTTAAATTTTAAAATTATCAATCAATTTTCAGATTCGATGTCAAATTGACAATGATGAAATCTTGATTCAAAATTTATTAGTAGGAGGACTAATGAAACGATTCAGTTGAGTCAATTTTAAAAGTTCGAAAGTTTAATTGAATTTGATAATAAGTTCGAAGATTCAAATGAACCCAAAAAGAATTTGACTGCTAATTTAAAATTGACAGAATAGTTCATGACATGTTTGGACATTTTCCCTTTTGATATGCCTATCAACTCAGAGATGTCCACTAATAGTCTTCACCAACTCGGTTCTGTGCCTTTTTATCTTCTATATATATTTAATCAAATGACTAAACTAAGAGGTGGAATATTATACCTTTTTTTAATACAGAATCTTATAAGATTTTGATATGTTCTCTATCTAATTTTCTAATAATAAGGTTATTCTACCATGTATTTTTTTATTAAAAAAAACTATAAATATATAAGTAGGAGATGAAAGATTATTTGATATTCAAGGTCGTCTAATTTATATGGCGCCCCTACTCCTTATCCTTATATATATATATATATATATATATATATATAAATTATTCTCTTATCTTCTAGCTAGTTTTATTAGATTAGCTACGATAGTGTAATACTATATAATAAAACTGGAATTTTCGTATATATCTATCCAGCATCTCTTGTTGTAAATTCCGGAGAGCTAGGTAGCTAGCATATCCTCTTGTATTGTTGGTATACAAGATTTGGACATTTGGCATGTATTCTCAAAGCATGATTTGATATACTATTAGCACTTAATTAATTGTAAAGTTTAATTTATAAGAAAAAGGGCAAAGCAAAGCTGGTAAGATATAGGAATGGACATCACCAACTTGGTTATGCGGGCTTTTCTTATCTTCTATTATAGTCATTAATTTGACGGTCTATATATTTTGAATATTTAATAATTAAGTTTGTTTAGGGAGGAAGGTGATTAACTTGCATTTGTGCAACAAATGAACATTTAATTAGTCCAGAATTAAATTAAATTAAATTAAACCATGTTGGTTCTTCGATCGATCATCGATGGGTGGGAATGAATGGGATGGGTTGATCATTGATTGACAGCTATTCTTTCATTCATTCATCAATAACAAAAACAAAAACAAAACAACTGGTCAGGTCCTCCCTCCTACCTATTTCAACTGGTCCACTCATCTTCAATCATTTGCTATTTAGGACTTTCTAGAAACCAGATTAATTTATTTATTTACAATATTTTGTTTCATGTTTGTACGTTCAAAATCATACGCTATCTACACCTGTATAACTAGATTAATGTCATTTTTCTAGTAATTAATTACATATTTATGTGGTCATGTGAAATAACTTAATTAGTTCCAAATTAACCGATAGAATAAAAAAAACTAAAAAGCTAGCATACAATAAAAATCATAGACAGTTCGATACTATCCAAAATGCATGGCAAGCTAGTTTAATTTCCTCCCCCATTGATTTTGATTCTTGATATATATATATATATATATATATATATAGAGAGAGAGAGAGAGAGAGAGAGATGGGATCATGTGAGAACCACACTCCCCTGTGAGAACTGAGAACCAATCTCAGTCACAGATTGCTCTAATTTGGACGACCAAGATCTGTCTCAATAATGAAAAAAACGCGGTGGCATATTTGTAATATTAGTGACTTTTTAATGAAGCAAGGGCATTTTTGTAATTTAGAAAATCTGTTATATTTGGAATGAATCTTCTTCCATCTGCAATCCGTCTTCTTCCTCAACTCTCCCCATTTTTCTTCCTCGCAAAAAAAGGCATCAAGCAAAGATTTTTCTACATCTCGGTTCTCTGTTCATTATACAAGAAAAGAAGCAGCAGGAAGTACAACATACCTATACCCCATCGTTTTCTTCTTTTATTTTCTCTCTTTCTCTCTCTAAAAAGCTTAATTTGCTGGTGGATGGTTGTTTCTCTCTCTGAATCTGAATGGGGACTGTTGGAGGGAGTCAGTTCTCAAAAATAGAGTACATGGGCTAACAATCTTTTGCGAGAAAATTAAATTTATTTGGGATTGAAGAATCGTAAGTATCGTAATAGAAGGGCAGACAAATGTTTTCAATGAAGACTCTTAGCAGAGGTGATTATGAAGTTTGGGTGGTCTCTTTGTATATTGTTTAGCGGTTTTTTAGCAGATGATTGGCTAAAATGGAATTGAAGTTGGGGTGGAGGCACCAACCATGGCACTAGGTATAGTAGAGATTGGATAGCGCGAGAGGAAGGGTGTTTTTGACTAGACGTGGACGCAGCGGTTAATGATCGAGGAGGAAAACTTGTTTGGTGTAGGGTGTACTTTAGCACTACTATGATCTATTTTAGCACTGTTGTGAGCTATTTTAGCACTACTATGAACTGTTTTAGCACTGCTATGTACTTTAGTACTACTGTGATCTATTTTAGCACTGTTGTAATCTATTTTAGCACCACTGTGAACTATTTTAGCACATAGGTTGACGAAGCTAATTAAGCTGTTATTTTGAATTTTTCACTATCAGTATTTTAACACTAATACAATTGTGATTGATTTATTTCACTAATCATTGATAGTGATTAATTTTTGTACTTTCACTTTTTAGATTCGTAATATATACGCATATTAAGCGCAAATTAAATTTGTTTATTAAAATTATGTCTAATTAATATATGGGGCACCGACTGACAAGGAATTTATTTGTTGGCTGGAAATTAATTGTAGCTTAACCCTGCTCTACTTTATGATCGATCTACAGTACGTATCAATCTTCCAAACACAAATGTGGAAAAACTAAAATACAACTAAAGCAATTAAAAAAAATATATGATCGATCGATGATGTGAAATTCATTCATTAATTCCACCATGCATATAGTTGAATCCATACCTCATGTCATATTCAACATGATTTATACGTTGAGGTTGGTAGTAATTAATTTTATAATCTCTTTTTTATTGACTTTTATAATATAGAAGGAAATTAATCAATTCTTTTGAAATTCTCATTGCCCTTGTTTGTGGGTGTGTATAATTCGATGTTTGGATTAGAGCATAACTACGACCTTTTCCATTATAGGGTCGCCATCCTTAATTAAGCGGTTTATTCCATTAAATGTGCAAAATTGAAATACTCCCCCCGACTTTGAATACCCGATTCTGAATAGTGTCATTTCAGTGGTGGGAATGGGCGGTTATAGAGAGAGGGAGATAATAATTAAATTCGTGAATTATTTTGCATGATGAATGCAGCATTTGCAATAACAAATGAGTATTATAAAAAATATTTTGTTAATATGTACTTTAGCACTACTGTGATCAATTTTAGCACTGTTTTAATCTATTTTAGCACTACTGTGAACTATTTTAGCACTTAGGTTGATGAAGCTGATTAAGCTGTTATTTGGAATTTTTCACTATCAGTACTTTAGCACTACTGTGAACTATTTTAGCACTGTTGTAACCTAGTTTAGCACTACTATGAACTGTTTTAGCACTGCTGAACTTGAACAGAAATCAAATGAATTGAAGAGGAAATTGTGCAAGAGAGTTTCACTTTGTATTTTTTCACAAAAGAATTGATAAATCTTCTGCGTTGAATAGTAGATGGTATGTTACACTTAGTCCCTAATAATGATTAGAAGCTTGTAATTTGGTTTGCTCCTGTGAGATTTTTTTTCATAGAAGCCGTGGTTGTAGATTGAAACTGAGATCAAAATCTAAGAAATTTTGTGCCGTAGAAATCTCTTGTGTGTTGAATTTGTGCTTTGGTAGTTCATTTTTATATTGTTTTTGCAATGTATGAAAATTTCCTTTGCTTGATTAAAGTTATTATCTGACTTTTGCATTTATTTCTTTGCAACCACCTATTACAATAGCCAAATAAAAATCACTCAAGTAGAAGAAATACAATACACTGATGTCGTGCTAAACAAGGGTCATATTAGTATTAAAATAAGTCATGGCAGTGCTAAAAGAAGTCATGGCAGTGCTAAAATAGTGAATGACAATGCTAAAACTCTAAATTGAAAAATATACGAGTGAATTACATATACAGCTAAATCTGAGGAGCCTACTCCATCCACATTTCCACTTTCTCTGTCTATAAATACACACCAATTGCTACACACACTCACACATACAAGAAATATATACTTGCATGGACTCTTGAATATTCTCAATAAATAGTTTTTATTTAAATTATTGGTGTTCTAAACATCAGCTGAAATCGAGAGAGAGAGATTGCAGAAAATGAATGCTCTAGCTGCCACCAACCGCAATTTTCGGCAAGCGGCACGCATTCTCGGCCTCGACTCCAAGATCGAGAACAGCCTTTTGATCCCTTTCAGAGAAATCAAGGTTTAATTACGTTTTACTATTTAGATGAGATTAGTTAATGGTTGAATTTTTTTTTTTTTTTTTTATTTTGATGAAATTGGGGTGTGATGGATGGCATACATGCTGATGCACGTGGAGTGCACAATTCCGAAGGATGATGGTACGCTGGTTTCCTACATTGGATTTAGGGTACAACATTCATGTAATGGATATTTGGTAAATGTAAAGGATATTTGGTAAATGGATTGAGAATCTGCAGAAGAACAAATAAGAGTCACGTTAGTGCTAAAATAAGTTATGACAATGCTAAAATAAGTCATGACAGTGCTAAAATAGGTCATGACAATGCTAAAATAGGGAATGACAATGCTAAAATCCTAAATTGAAAAATATACGCGTGAATCACATATATATTGAAATTTTCGATTTTACCCTTACTAAGATTCAGGGGCAGCGAAGTTGGACATTATTACAATTATGACACCGCGTTTTTTTAATTTTGAAACAGATCTTGGCCTTCCAAATAGGCGAGATCTATGGCTAAGATTGGTTCTCGGTTCTCACATGGGGTATGGTTCCTTCTGGAACCCAACCCTATATATATATATATATATATATATATATATATATATATATATATATAGGGGTTGGTTATAATAGGGACTACTCCCTATGTGAGAAATAGGAATAAATCTGAACCATATAAATAATGAGAATGGATGAGTGAGATTAAATGTTGGAATATAGGATATATCCAATACAATCTAATTGGCAATTCGTGGAGGGTGAAAACGCCATTTTAATGATTAATTTGATATGGAAGCTTTTAATAAAATAGGTAGAAGATACGGATATATAAATTAATTGTATTTATCCATATTTGAAATCAATAGGAATCGTCTTCTCAAATTCTACCATGGCACCAATCTAAAGCAGAAAAAAGCGATCGATTTTCTCTCCCAACGAACGCCGACGACTACTACTGTAGAAGAAGAGGAGCGATGACTAGGTTGTAATTTCCGACAAGTGTGAGGACTACTTTTGAAGTTTTACATCACCATTCAAAATCGAAGAAAGCCCAATGATTTTACTCCCAATAGATTGAGGTCGGTGCTACTGTAGAAGAAAGTTCGATGATTACACCATTCAACAACAACTTCCCTGGAGATTGCGACATGAGGTTGTCGACTAAGTGTCGGTTGTTTTCAAGTGAAGACATAAACCAGTCCTTTCGTGGGTTATTTGTTGGAATTTTCGAATTGGTTGTATACAGATTCAAATTAGTTGCTTGTTTTATTGTAAGTTGTGTTTCTTTGCTTTCAATGTTTCATTTTAGTACTTTTTATGTTCTATTTATTTGCTACGGCTCAACAAGACAGAATACCGGAACCTCATCTAGGTACAAAAAATACAAATGCTTATTATTATTTATTTAAGTGCTTGTTTAGTAGAAATTCATAGCTCAATTATGATTTATTTCTGTAATTGTTTGATAGAAATTTATAAATTATTATGGTTAATTTTAGTGCTTGTGTAATATCAATGCATAGCTTATTATCATTGATTTTTATGCTTGTTTAGTAGATATTCATAAATTATAAAACGTATTAGTTTGGAAAATGCTTATTATGATTATTTTTTGTGCTTGTGTAGTTGACATTTATAGCTTATATCAATAATGATTTTGGTGCTTATTTGTTTCAATGCTTTGTAAGTTGTGTTTTATTATTTTCAATATTTTATGTTAGTGCATTGCATGTTTAATTGATTTGCTAAAACAAAATTGAAAATTATAACCTCAACCAAGTACAAAAAACATGATAGATTTTGGTGTTTGTGTTATTATAATTAATCATTGTTTATTTAAAATAGTAGAACTTTCTAAAAAATGCTTATTATGATTGATTTTGATACTTTGTTAGTGCACATTAATAGCTTGGTATGTAATAATTTTGGTGCTTATTTTGTTTCATTGCTTAGTAAGTTATGTTTTCAGTCCTTGTAATGTTTTGTTTCAATGCTTTGATATGATTACACTATGGGTTCGTAAGAGTTACTCATTGGTCATAACACAGTTGATTCGATACAAATTAAAAATCTACAAATTCGGCCACCTTATACGACAATAAGACACATTAAATCAGTACTGCACAAAAAGAATAAATGCTTCGTAATATATGTTTTATTGCTTTAGAAGACGTGTCATAATGCTTCGAGATAATGCTTCGACTGAGGATATTAAGACACATTAAACCAATGATGCATAAAAATGTTTAAAACCCATAATATATATGATTTTGTTGTGGTATGCATAAATCATGGCTTCACACGACATTGTAATTGATTTTCAAGTATTGGTTTCGAAAAAAGTGTTTGCAATGGCTTCTTGCACTAATAATTGCTTAGTAAGGCATAACTTATTGCTTTGTAAAGACAGAAGTATTGATCAATATTAGAACTATCCGCATAATGTCAATGTTTTGTGTTATTTACAGTATTGCTTTGATAAACATAAATAAATTATGGGTTGGTAAGGGTTACTAATACATTGTAACAATGTTGAGTCGGTACAAAATATACAAAGTCGGCAACATTTTACAACAATAAGACATATTAAATCAATGCAACATACAAAGAACAATGCTTTGTAATGTATATGTCATTGCTTCAGAAGACATACACCATAATCACTTGTATTACTGCTACCTGCAAAGATAAAAAATACAATCACTGCATAAAAGGATACCACATTGCTTACATATAATATTTTCAAACTTATATAGAATATAGTGATTGCATTTGATTTGTTCGAATTGAGACTAAAAAGGAGATGTTTTCAGATAAAAGTGATGGAGAAGATGCCGCTTTGTGGAAAATTTCAAACAATATCGATTGGAAGCATATTTTTTGGGTTAGATCGATCAATAAACCGTGATGGAATCAAACAATTTTGAGTTAACAAATTTCATATTTATGTCCTAAATCAATGGGTAAACAAATTGAGATTAAAAAATAAGATGCTTTCAGATAAAAGTCGATGGAGAAGATGTCACTTTGTGAAAAATTTCAGAAAAAAAATAATAATTGAAATGCAGAAACACCAACAAAGAAAACGTCGATTGAAAAAAAAATTACGTGTGAATCAGATTACGTTAGTAGTGAGATACTTACAAGAAACATTTGATGGAAGACTAAAATTGCGTGGTCTCTGGTAAAAAAAAAAAAATCATTCCCAGATACGCCGATTAAGAAGATGACGGGTAGTAGAATAAAAAAATGACGCAATAAATGTAAGAATATGAGAATTATGTGAGTAGTTGAATAATTACCTAAAAAAATGCAATATCCGGAAGATAAAATCTTTACAAAATATGGAAATGCATAAATAGTGGGATTTATTTTGCAAAATGTCATCCCAATCATTCACCCCTTGAACACGATCAAAACCTCCTAAAAATAAGGCAACTGATTTTTTGATCATTTTTTAATCAGAACCGTTAATTTATATTAATCTAAGGACCATGATTTGTTTCTATTTCTCACACCAACACTTAGTCCTTATTTGAACCATATCCTATATATATATATATATATATATATATATATATATATATATATATATGTTCCACTGCAGCAACTAATTAAAAATTCTGACAACTAATATGTTTGTAGTTTCAAGATAGTGGAACATTATTTAATAGATAGATCTACTTAATTAATCTACTTCACCATTCTTCGTCTTCTCTAACATTTTACTATTTTTATTCATTCTACTCTAAACATTTCGAAATTTTTATTATGTTACAGGAAATACTGTTTTGATTTTGCAAAACATTTCATCATTTTGTTTTCTTCTGTAACTTCATCTTCTTATATACAACTGAAGATGGTCATTCAAAACAAGGCTGCAAAATTTTATGTTGTTTTCAAAGGCGTTCGAACCGGAATATACGGTGATTGGCTTGAATGTGCGCCAAATATTATTGGCTTTAAAGGAGCAATGTATAAGAGTTTTCCAACTAAGAAAGACGTCGTTGAAGCCTATAAATCATTTATGCGGCAACATGCTAGGGTTTTCGATGAAGCAACTTCTGTATCCCATTCTTATTCGTTGTCCAGTGACAGGAGCATTTCAGTAGAAGAGTCGATACATGAATGGAAAGTATGCTTGAAGAAAATGGTTGGATTAATTTGGTTTCAATCTTTCTTTGTTAGTTTCTTTTCTGGACTAGTTTGTGTGTTGGTAGTTGTGTTGTTGAAGTGATTATTAACAATGTTCTGATAAATATTCTAGGTTGAATGTAATGCAAGTATTGTAGTATGTTTGCAACATGAAATGCAAGGTTTTGTTCTTGGAATTATATGCGTAATGTGTGTAAGATTTTTTTAAGGCTAATTTTAATCATATCGGGAAAAAGTGCACTTATATGTTTAATTAAATGTAATTATAATTGTTTAATTTAATCATATCGACATTAGTGCCGTTTTAATTAATTTCATTTTATTGTCATTGACCACTAACATGTATATATATTGTCTTATAGCCCAGTGAAATGATATTTCGGAAATTATTATAGCATATAAACCTTAGTGAATTACATAAATAAAATTAAAAGTAAATTATGAAGGAAGAGAACCTTCAACTCCCATCACTCCCACATAAATCGTAGATAACCAATTAAATTTTGTTAATATCGAAATAATTAAATTTAATTATTTATATTTGTGATGATTGTGAAAGCATAGAAAGAAGGAAGATGGCCTACTCCACTTCCCATCACCGCCCACATAACCAATCAAAATTCGTTTCTTATGCTAATTAAATATAATTAATTAATTATTTAATTTTTTGTTATGATTTTCGAGGCAATTGAGTGCATGCAATGCAATGAATACTAATGCATCGAGCCTGCAAATATGGTGCCTCAAGCTTAATGTTGCTTCCTTTGATAGTTTTAGTGAAAATTTTGTAGATAATCATTGTAAATTTGCATGCAACACAATAGTGCCAACTGGAAAATGGCACCATATTTAAATTAAATAAAAAGTACAATATTAAAGTCTAAAACACAGTTTCAAAAATAAAGTAGATTACTACAATAAATATACATTAAAAATTGTTCATATGATATCATCATCGCCATCTTCAAGATCTATGCTCATCAATTGAAAATCAATTCCCTCCATGCCATAAACCTCGAATAGTTCTCCTAAAACATTGAAATTAGGCATGCCATGTATACGGAAAGATCTGTTCTTGAATGATTCTTAAAAAAATATAATGTTAGGAAATAAATCTAGCTGTTACAATTAAATTAATGGAATAGTAATGAAGAGATACTCACATGCTCTGTGTGGTTCAACATATAATCTGTCGATGCTAGAATCCAATTGTTCTCCTCAACATAGTAGATGTTTGGCTTCGTAATGAAGCATATGAAACAACGCCAATTCTCTAGCAAATTAAATATTTGAACTTTTTGGCAACGCACGCGGTAGTGAACTCGCGGGAGCAATTTTCTGACAATGTTTTCCCGATCGACTTGAAAACCTCTTTAACGAGCATGAATTTGGAGAGATATGTTGCATCAGCCTTTACGCGTACGAGACTAACAAGTAAAGTCTCTTCATTAGTACTCCACTCCATTTTTTAGAAGGAAATAATTCAAGGGATGGTGGTTAAATTGAATTGAGAAAAATCCGTGATATATAGAGAAAAAATACAACATTTAGGGTTACATTAATGTAGGTAGTTGCCTTGGAGATTGAGAATCTTTATTTTTTTAATATATTTTTTGAGATATTATTTTTTATTTGAAATGTGTGAATTAAGTAATTTAAAATTCATCAATTATAATTTGATGAAAATTTAAATAAAATTACAGAAGGATTAGACATGAAGATACATTTCCTAATGACAGAGTTGATACCATCAACTTGAACAACAACCACTACAAAAAAAGTCAACTTGAAGCATAACCAAAATAAAGTAAATAATCTTAACTTGAACAACCACAAAAAAAGTCGATTATAAAGAACAAAATTAAAGAAACAACCCTAAACATGACTAGCACTTGAGTCGGAAATCACCACCAATGACACCTCCACCTCCTTGCTAGCTTCAAGAAAGAAATCGTACATCTGGATTAGTGGTTCGTCTTCAAGAATCAAGTTGCTAACCACATTGGGATTGACCCCTTTAACCAATCTGCGCATGAACTCTTTCAACTCGTCTTTGATCTCATCATGTTGCTTTCGCATGTTTTTGTACAAAATATCGAGAGCTTTAGGAGTCGGGCTCTCCGCCTGCCATTCCCTATTCAAGTTGATTTTTGGAGATTTTGATGGGGTAAACGTCATTTTGGTTTGTGTATTTGTTGGAGATTAAATTGTGAGTTATGCTGCTTGAGAGTTGTGGTAAATAGAACTTATGTGTTGTATGGCCTTTTAAAGGGAAAAAAGCGACTGTTAGCCTCCTCTTAATCCATGTGTGCGTCCATTGCTCAATTAGGATTTTCTATAATTATGTATAATTAAAATATAATTTAAAATAATGACATAAATATTCAAATATTTATATCATCTAGCTATTTTATTAGTGAAAGCACAAACACATCAAATACTTCATTAAATTGTCACTCATGCATAATAATAACAGTTGATTTAATAGTTGATTTTTAATAGTCATAATAACAGTTGATTTAATAACAGTCATAATCAACATTAATATATAAGAAAAATAACACAATAACAAAATATTATATCATAATCAACATTAATATATAATTAACATAATATTATAATAAGATATGTAATCAAGATACATATCTACGGCCGGGCTTAACCTAATATTATAATATATAAGATATGTAATTTGTATATATATATATATATATATATTTTTCCAAAACATATCAAAATATAAAAACTACCAACATAGCTAATAGATACCTACAAAGTTCATAATTAAAACATGCATGATTAATAGACTAAGCAGTTGCAATTCGGTTTCGATCTTTCACCATTTCAAGCTGTATCCAGGGGAGCACGCATCCACTTCTTGTCAACACCAGACAGGTCCATGATAATCCACCCAAAGTTAACAAACTCCAAGCCCCTAACCACGAAAATCTCCCTAAGATGAAGGAAATTTGGCAGGCCATAGATTCAGAATGTTTTGTGCTCCTCCGATTCCTGCCAAAAAAATAACTGAGTTTGAAAAAGCTAGAGGTAAAAATTGATAAAACTTTAGTTATGCATACATTCTCTCCAAAGCGAGTCAGATACTCGGTGGTGGTGAAAAGCTAGTTCATCTCTGCCAAAAAACAGATGCCGAGAATGTTTATGAACTAAATGAAACTGCGGAATTCGCCAACCAAATGCTGGATCTTTTTGGCCACATCCACACCGGTAACCGCGATCGAGTAGTTTTCTGACATGATTTTTGCCACATCCCGAAACAGGGCTGTTGCGTTTACCGATTTGGAGACATCGGTAGTGTGTGCCTTCACGTTCAAGAGAGCCACCAGGAGTCGTTCTTCATCAGGAGACCAGTTTTCCATCTTCGCCGGAATTGGTTGCTCGGAGTTGGAGAGAAATTTATTGAATTTCTGAAAATATATGTGAATAAAGAAGAAGATAGTTGACTGAATTTATAAAACATCAAACTTCTCTCTAGAAGGATCATGACCCTTAATTCGATAAGACGTGTCATTTAATGAAGAAAGTGGTTAACTATCATATCCATGCAATGTTGGTGATGGTTTATTTTCCATTAAAACATGTATCTATATTGAAAATGCATTTAATATATTCTCTAATCATTAAACTGTCAATTCTTGTGCAATTTATCTACTTTGGAATTTATATTTGATATTATATTTGGACTATCTAATATGAACTATGTAATTTGAATATTGATTATCGAATTTGTAGAATTGATGAATTGGAAATATGTAATTTAAGATAATTCCATAAGTATCTATTGGAATTGTGTAATTTGATTGTGTCGAATTTATAGAATTTTCTATGGAAAAATATAATTTGATTGTGTTAGCATTAGTAATGATTTAATTTCATAGTCAAGTTTGGAATAATGAAAAATTGCTCACAAGAATTAATTGCAAGTGACCATTCAAAATATTCATCACAATCTATAATATGACAAGTGACAATTCGAAATATTCATCATAAATTTTTCATTTAATTAGATCTGATGTGACAAGTTTGCATGCAATGATTATAAGTCAATCTATAATATGATATTAGATCATGACAATCATTAATTATAAAGTTGAATATATAAGTTATGAATCACTATTTATGCAATATGATATTTCATACTATTGTAATGTTACATTACAATAATATTAGATTTTCCAAGTTGATACACTTGAATGTTAGAAGTGTATATTTTCGTACTAGAAGTATCATATAATCATGATCTAGAAAAAATTGAATCCATAAGCTTTGAATCACTATTTAAGATACACTTGATGTTAATGTATCTTAAAATTTAAATCTAATTGAATCAATTTAAACATAATGAATATATCATGTCTTTGAATCACAATCTACTATTGAATCACTATCAAATATCACAAATTTGTATTTTCGATTTTATGGAATTGGAAATATGTAAAGTCACTATTGTAATGTTACATTACAATAATGTTAGATTTTGCAAGTTGATACACTTGAATGTTAGAAGTGTATATTTTCATACTAGGGGCTTGTTTGCTAGGTAGTATAAGGGTGGGATAAATACCTATGACACCCTAATACTTTGTTTGCTAGCAATATTGAAGCCCATGATTATGCAAGGGCCCGGTATGTGTTAACCATTTATATGGTATAACATATCACACCCTGTTGATGGGATATTTAATACCATAAAGAATTATTAAAAAATGTAGACTAAAATAACCTTGCAGATATTAATTAAAAATGTTATTATAGAATATTCACACAATATATGGTAACTAATTAAAGGATATTTTAGGAATTGAAATTTTATAGAGAATATAATACATCTAAGCAAACAATATATTATTAATACATGTATTTTAATACACCAAAACAAACATGATATTGATATCTTATACGTGAAACACATTCCATGCCAAATACATCCAACCTTATACCATACAACCTAGCAAACGAGCCCTAGAAGTATTATATAATCATGATCTAGAAAAAATTAAATCCATAAGTTATGAATCGCTATTTAAGATACACTTGATGTTAGTGTATCTTAAAATTTAAATCTAATTGAATCAATTTAAACATAATGAATATATCACGTCTTTATCGCAATCTACTATTGAATCTTGAATCAATTTAAACATTTGAAATGGTTAAGATACACTTGAATCTTCATAATCACTTATATGAAGTTAAATATTTTAGAGATACACTTGAATCTTCATTCACTAAATATCTTAGAGAATATTGTAAGGTAAAGTCACTATTGTAAAGTCACTTGTGTAATGTAAAGTCAATATTTACACTTGATGATCCTAGTGAATATTTGCAATTCTAGAAATCATTGATAATTTTGTTTAATTATGGAATTTTTCGAATTGTAGCGATTTTACTGAATTTATAGAATTTAAACTAATTTCTAAATTATGTAAAATATCACCATTTAAAAGCATAATTAAATCATATTATACAGTAACCATAAACCACATTAAAACCCTAAACCCTTCACTTGATACCCTTGCCCTTCCATAACCCTTGCCCTTCCACAACCCTTGTCCTTCCAAAACCCTAGAATTATCCAAACCCCTACGACCTATAGCCTAATGACCTAGAACAAATAGTAATACAATTTTGTTGGCAGATATTACAAAACCTTTTCAGTTTTCTCTCACCCTCTTCAATCGCTTAGTGAACTTTTTTGTGAAATCTCTCTCGCTCTCTCTCTTCTCAATTCTCTGATCTCTCCCTTGATCTCTCCTCCCCAAACTCAGATCTCTCTCTTCCTCTCTTATGTTGTCTGTCTACAAACTCACTGAAGCCAGTACCAGAGGGGGTAATGAGTCACCGAGCACTCCCAAGGTAAAGTGACCATGAAGTCTACTACTTTAAGGCCGTGACGAAGATGATGGAGTTCCAAAACTGCTTGGTTAGCCATAGATCTATCCTTAGGTATCACAGATTTTATATGACATGATTTCCCCAATTTTGTTTAATGTTTGTTTTCATTTTTTTGAACTAGAATATTTCGTCGTCTATTGTTGACTATATCGGTGACCAAGACTGCATTTTGGTGCTTCTGGTTGGAGTTCATAAGGTACGTTTTTGCATTGAGTACAAATATAGGCAAATCCTAGACAAGAAGACAAATAGGCTCTCGACTTTGACTCGTCTGGATGCTGGTTGAAAAGAGGTTGTTGAGTATATGGAAATCAATCAAGGAGAAACTATCGAATTGCGGAGTTGTGTGTGTGACCCTCGCACTTTTTATGTGACTAGAGAGCTTCATGAGGAGCACATTGAAGTGAAGAAAGATAAAGTTGAGGGTGTTTTCGATCTAGATGACTAAGGATGTTTTCTCATGTTTATGTTAGTGAATTTTATGTTTCTGTTTATGATGTTTTCTATTTTTAGATGTTTATTAAGAACAATGGTATTTTCTGGAAGTGTTGGTCATGATCTTATGTTTATTAATGGTGCTTTGTTAAGAACACTTGTATTATCTATTGATGTTTATCTATTTGGTGTGCTTATGAATGTCCACAATATTTTAGATTTTTGATAGTATAATTACATTTAAGAAGGTAGAAATGTACTTATTGTGAAATTGGCACCGAAATGAATCCGCGTTTCGAAGTATGAAAATTCTTCTATTTGATTTCGCGTTTTCAAAATATGGAATAGAATGTAATATTAAAGTATTCGAACCATAATTTCATGACCTTCAAAATATGACAATTTTTTTGAAAAATTAGAAGTATTGCTCCCAACAAAATTTGGTTAGATTTCAAATTTCAAATGAACCAAATAGAAAAAAAATATAAAAAATTGAAAAACCAGAAAAGGAAAATGACATTCATTACTGAACCCGCTTGTTATTGGTTTAGATACCTTGAGCCAAACAAAATCTAAACCATCAATTAAACCTTCATTTGAGTGTCTTAAAAATCTAAACCATCAATTATTAAAGACCTTGAGTGTAACAAAATCTAAAACATCAATTAATAGAGACCTTGAGTATTGTAACAAAATCTAATACTTGTAATTAATAGAGACCTTGAGCCATTCAAAGCCTAAATAATACCATCAATTAATAGAGACCTTGAATGTAACAAAATCTAAACCTGTAATTAATAGAGACATTGAGCAATAGTAGTATACCAATTTAAAAATTACTTAGTCAAGACTACTTTCATTCTAAATTAAAAAGGCAATAGTAGTATCAATTTAAAAATCGAGGTTCGGCCACAACATATGCAATGAAATTTGACCTCGATGTAAACCACAAAAAATGGAACTACACTAATTGTAATTCAATAGTTTCCAACTCGTCCACCGCCACGAGCCAACCCACTTGCCATTCGACCACGACCTCTTCGACCTCCTCTTTCCAAACATGCTCTAAGTCATTTCTCATTAGGCCTTCCCTTCATCTTTGTGACGTGAGGATTAAGTATCGGTGTTTGTTCATTAGTTAGTTGCTCTTGATCACTAGTTTGTGAAGCCCCTATTCCATCTCCTTGTGATGATCTTCGTTGACCACCTTGTGATGCTTGCCGTTGACTATCCTTGCCTTTCGATGGATTGTTCCATTTTTCAAGGGATTCTGTAATTCACTTGAATTTAGCCTTCATAAACGTCGTCATCGCCTTATTCCCAAATGCCAAATTCGTACAACGCTGAAAATATTTCTCTAGCTCTTGATATTCTTTATAGTCATCGGTCATGTGTAGATAACCTCCATAAAAAAATATACTTGAACACTATCTATGGACATCTTTCCTCCACCTCCTCATTATGTACCTTTCATTGACATTGTCGATAAATAGAGTATGTAGTGTTTCAAAAATATGACAACATAATAATCCTCTAAACTCAAAATTTTTGCAGATGCACTCAACATATTGTCCATTTCATCGATACTCAACTGTATATGTGTAATCCTTTCTAAAAAAATCATTGATAATTCGTGTCTCTAAGACACAGTACTTTTCGATGCTCGACCTGTTGAAATTATAAGCATGTCAGTTAATTTTTTAAACGTGCATGCATGCAATCTAAGATAAAATGTGGAGCAAAATAGTACTAAAATAAATTCTAGACACAACATTATTTTTTGAAACGTGCATGCATGCAATCTAAGATAACATGTAGAGCAAATTAGTACTAAAATAAATTCCAGACACAACATTATTTATTTCACTAACCTGATGCGATTTTTCATCCGCACTGACAAAACAATATTTCATGCGCTCAATTGTATCTTGAAGCCGATGAAAAAAAATTGAATTGGTATAAACCTTTTGAAATTACGCCTCCCATTTATACTCTGTCAAACACATACACATCCTGTTATTTGAATGAAAGTCAGCATAGAACTCCTTTTGAATCTTGCTACCAATAGCCGTCTCATATTACTCCATAAACTGTGTAAGTGTACACCTCGAGTGTAGGAACTCATCAAAGTAGGCATTCATACCCTCACTTCATTGAGTAGATATCATTCTGGCCCAAAATGTATGATTTAAGTATACGGGAACCCATTTTTCTCTTTCACTAAACAAGTCTTGAAGCCATTCATGTTATTTTCGAGATGATGTTCTACAAGGAACTCGGCCCATTTTGTCTCGAAGGTATCTTTGTCGAGATTGTCATACACAATCCATTTTCATTTTGTTACGACTTTGTTATAATCGGCAATACCTCAGAATTTAATGGGCAATTTTGCCATGACATGCCAAATGCAATACCGATGATGTTGGTTTCGTATACTAGAAGACCTGTCTTTTGTATACATTATTAATAATGGTTTTATGATGATATAGAATGAATACTATTGCAGTCACTGTTTGCATTTAAATTGTTATATTTACATGCATGTTCACTATACTTACATTGTAGATGATATGGTGTGGGTAAACACATGGTTAGATCATATCATCGGTTCCTTGTAATGTATTAAAAGGCTCACGGTTTAGATGGCACTGAACCTGCTATCGGTACGCCGTAGAATAATCTGATAGTTAGTTTGTCTTGACTAACTGATTATTCTAATACATGGTCAAGTGTATTGAGGAGGATCTACTTAGGATTCTATTCTCTATTCTGACCTTTAATGAGAGAATAAGAATCCACAGAGTTCGGGTTCTTAACCCCTATGTGTTGGCGGACATATACGTGTAGTGTTTGCAGCTTTTATTTATCAAAGGGTGAGATTCTTTCATAAGGATCAATAATCTCGATATCTTGGGTTGTGACATTTACACTTATGATGGGTTGTGCAATGTGTAGGGGCACCGTGTCCTGGTGCGCCAGTTTGATGGTGTCCCCTTGAGGAAATGCAAGTTCATGCTGAAACCTTGCAGGTGGAATTTATTCCGTGCATGAGTAAAGCTTATGTGGTACTACTCAAGGATAAGATATTAATTAATTATAGCTGTCAGAAGCTTACATAATTAATTAATGGGCATTATATCTTAAACGCGGGGAATGACTGGACTAAAGGAGAAAGCATATTCAGAAATATGTATTAAATTGGTAGGTCAGTATTATTTCTTTAGTGGAATAAAAATAATACTTAATTTATTTAATAATATTCTAAGTTTATTGGATATTGGAAATTAAATAAATTAGCAGGCCAATTTAATATTCTTCTTGATCCTTGTTGTAGCCCAATATGACTTTAATGGACTGGAGATAGAAAAAGAGATAGAGCCCCAAACCCAGTAGGGTTGGGACACTGAAATTTCGACCACCTCCCCTATAAATAGGGAGGTGGGGGATGAAATTTTAAGAAGAATAATCAGCCCCTCTTGTGTTCTCTTTATCTCCATAGATTTCATACCGATCTAGTAGATTTCAGCCCACCCTGAAACTAGATTCAGTCCGGGAATACAACAGAAGATCAAGGAGTGGAATATCACTGTGGGGCACCAATCATCATCATACACAACAACAAGATTAGACCTTTAATCTTGTCCTCCACCCGTCATTTAATTTGTAAGTCGTTTTTCGATTCTATGTTTCCGCTTTAGTAGAATCGTTTAAACCGGGTTTGCATGTTAATTAAATTCGGTTAATTAAAACATATGAGATGCATGAATTTATGATCTACATGACATTAGGATTAATGAACATCCAATTAGATCCTGCGATGGTTCAATTCGAAAAAACCCCAACAGTGGTATCAGAGACAGGTTTTGGCACTGTTCTAGATTTAATCCTAGGATTAATTCGAAAAATATGTATAAATTTGATGAAATATTTATGTTACTTAAATTTTCAGATTTATATGTTGGTAATTTTCGAATGGTATGTTCAAAACTTGGATGAATTTTTGATGTAGTTCGAAAATTCTAGTTTTGAGGTTTTGTGTAATTTTCGAAAATCAAAAATGAAATTTGGGATGATATTTGATATTATTCAAATTTCCAGATTTATTTTATGGTGTTTGTCGAAAATTTGGAGTTCAAAATTTTCGAATTTTGATGTATTAGTTTCCCTAATTTGTTATTTAAAATTTTCGACACTATGTATTAAATTTGGATGGATTTTTAATCAACATTAAAATTTCCAGATTTAATTCTAGTGTGGTTCGAAAATCATGGTGATTAGAATTGGATTTGGTGATTTTTGATGTATATCAAAGATTGCCTAATTCTAATCTAGATATGTTTGAAATTAGAATTTTAAATTTGGTAATTTTTGAAGTGGATCAAAATTTCCAGATTTATTTTTCTTGTAATTTTCGAAACCTACACTATATCATTTGGAATAAGTTTTTTGATTAATGTCAAAATTTCCAAATGTGAAATATAGGTTAATTTTCGGTTTTAATAAATTAATTTGGAATAGATTTTGATGAAAATCAAATTTTTAGATTTATTTATTAGGGTGGATCGAAAATTTGGTTGTTGGATTAAAGATTTGATGTTATTTGATGTATATCTTAATTTTCCTAATTTTAATCTAGATAGATTTGAAAATATAATATTAAATTTGGAAGAATTTGAAATGGATCAAATTTCCAGATTTATTATTTGATTATTTTCGAAAATCTTGTATTAAAATTGGATAAGGTGATTTTGGATATATACAAATAATTATCAAAATCCAATTGTGATAAGATTTTAAATTTGGATAAGTTTTGGAAGATTTTGGATTGGAATCAAATCTCCAAACTTTATCCTTGAAAATTTAGATTCTTATGGATAATATTTGGATTAGATTTTTGATTTATATCAATATATCCAATTATTATTTAATTAGGGTGGTTAGAAAATATTAAATAAATTTGGTGGATAATTATAAATAATTTCCAGATTTATTTTAAGATATATTTTTGAAATTTAACAAGATTTAAATTGGTGGATAATTATTTTAATTTCCAATTTTTATCTTGTGGATAATATCGAATTAATTAATTTAATTAATTGTAAAATTTGAATATTATTTAATATGTCATGTTTGGATATCATGTGTTATTTTATGCTAATCATGTAATTGTGATTGTTGGATTTGTAGACTGACTTGTTAGCAGGGTTACCGACTATCATGGCTCCTTAATTATGTGATGTATGTTTTAATTTATGTTGGATGTATGATGGGCCGTATGCCGGTTTGGCTACGTGATTGTCATACACAATCCATTTTCATTTTGTTACGACTTTGTTATAATCGGCAATACCTCAGAATTTAATGGGCAATTTTGCCATGACATGCCAAATGCAATACCGATAATGTTGGTTTCGTATACTAGAAGACCTGTCTTTTGTATACATTATTAATAATGGTTTTATGATGATATAGAATGAATACTATTGCAGTCACTGTTTGCATTTAAATTGTTATATTTACATGCATGTTCACTATACTTACATTGTAGATGATATGGTGTGGGTAAACACATGGTTAGATCATATCATCGGTTCCTTGTAATGTATTAAAAGGCTCACGGTTTAGATGGCACTGAACCTGCTATCGGTACGCCGTAGAATAATCTGATAGTTAGTTTGTCTTGACTAACTGATTATTCTAATACATGGTCAAGTGTATTGAGGAGGATCTACTTAGGATTCTATTCTCTATTCTGACCTTTAATGAGAGAATAAGAATCCACAGAGTTCGGGTTCTTAACCCCTATGTGTTGGCGGACATATACGTGTAATGTTTGCAGCTTTTATTTATCAAAGGGTGAGATTCTTTCATAAGGATCAATAATCTCGATATCTTGGGTTGTGACATTTACACTTATGATGGGTTGTGCAATGTGTAGGGGCACCGTGTCCTGGTGCGCCAGTTTGATGGTGTCCCCTTGAGGAAATGCAAGTTCATGCTGAAACCTTGCAGGTGGAATTTATTCCGTGCATGAGTAAAGCTTATGTGGTACTACTCAAGGATAAGATATTAATTAATTATAGCTGTCAGAAGCTTACATAATTAATTAATGGGCATTATATCTTAAACGCGGGGAATGACTGGACTAAAGGAGAAAGCATATTCAGAAATATGTATTAAATTGGTAGGTCAGTATTATTTCTTTAGTGGAATAAAAATAATACTTAATTTATTTAATAATATCCTAAGTTTATTGGATATTGGAAATTAAATAAATTAGCAGATCAATTTAATATTCTTCTAGATCCCTGTTGTAGCCCAATATGACTTTAATGGATTGGAGATAGAAAAAGGGATAGAGGCCCAAACCCAGTAGGGTTGGGACACTGAAATTTCGACCACCTCCCCTATAAATAGGGAGGTGGGGGACGAAATTTTAAGTAGAATAATCAGCCCCTCTTGTGTTCTCTTTATCTCCATAGATTCCATACCGATCTAGTAGATTTCAGCCCACCCTGAAACTAGATTCAGTCCGGGAATACAACAGAAGATCAAGGAGTGGAATATCACTGTAGGGCGCCAATTATCATCATACACAACAACAATATTAGACCTTTAATCTTGTCCTCCACCCGTCATTTAATTTGTAAGTCGTTTTTCGATTCTATGTTTCCGCTTTAGTAGAATCGTTTAAACCGGATTTGCATGTTAATTAAATTCGGTTAATTAAAACATATGAGAAGCATGAATTTATGATCTACATGACATTAGGATTAATGAACATCCAATTAGATCCTGCGGTGGTTCAATTCGAAAAAACCCCAACAGATGAATGGTGTCTGGCGTAACTTCATGCAATGCTTGTTTGATACTTTCATCTTGATCCGTGATAATGCCGACAGGTGCGACACCGCCCATTGCAGCAAGCCAATTCGAAAACATCCATTTGAATGAGGTTATGTTTTCTTGTGTGACCAAAGCATATCCTAACAATATGGAATGACCGTGATGATTCACGCCTACGAATGCAGCAAACGGCATTTGGTGCCTATAATAATACAAAATATTGTATTTAACACATTATCATGAAATACATTAGAATACATCATCAACATTGAATTATTAAAATAGTTCATTTTTTGTATCTCATGATTATGAAATATATAAATCCCGTAACTACTAAATTTTCAAATATTGCAAAACCATTTAAGTAATTCACCACATAAATACCAATCATATAACTTATAATTTTCATATTTCAATTAACCATTAAACCTATGCAAGAAATTCATCAAACCATTAAATTATTAAACCGAAGCTGAACAACATACCTATTGATGAGGTAGGTGGTGTCGAAACTCACTGCATCATGAAAGTCTTCGTAAGCTGCCCGACTTCGAGGATGTATCCACAAGACATTACGTAGATGACTCTCATTATCGATATCCATCAAATGATAAAAATTGTCATCTCTTAATTTCAATCTATTGAAAAGATTATGAACGGCTTCTGCATCACCATCTCCTATCATCTTCCTTCGTCGCTCCTTGATATAATTTTGACAATCTTTTCGAAGAGCCCCTAAATTTTCAAGACCACCACATTGAACTTCTAGCAATCGAATATTCTTACAAGGTCTTATACCTGCAATGTCAATTGCTTCTAATTGTCTCTTTTGGTGTACGATTAGCTGCCTATGTGCCGGCATCAAGATTGAATAACTTGGATCAAGATCGTGATTGTGCTCAAGAACCATCCATTAGCTTTTTTACATTAAGTATTGCTTCACAGTCGGTTTTCTTTGAAAGTAATCGTGAATTTCTTTTTCCAGCCTTACTACATATAAACCGAGCATACTTGATCTCTTTGTCGTCATACATCTTGCGATTTGTTCTCTTCACAGCACTACATCCACTACGTCTAGCATGAGCTTGATAATCATCGATTAGACTGTCTATGGTGGCATATAACATACCCGGTTGAGGGCCATCACTACCATTAACTTGGCCAGCTTCTAATTGAGATTCTCCATTGTCGGAAACGGGTATTTCATGATCAACGGTGCCACTGTCATCATCATATTGTCAAAATTGTGATCATCGACGGTGGCATCAACATGTTCATCATCGATGGTGTTATCTATTGGAAGCTCCATTCCCTCACCACCGCCATCCTCGTCGTCAATAGTTAAATCGTAAATTTCTTGTTCAGCATCTCGATTTTCTCCAAATATTTGTGAACAAATTTCATCATAGTTCTCCATTAATTGACATACGTACGTAAGTTTTTGAATCTCAGATTGTGAATAGAAGTTATTTCAAAAATAAAACTGGAGCAAGAGAAATATGAACAGTTAAATCTTAGTATGTTAGCGTGTTATTAGACAGTTAGTATTCCAAGATTTTTAATCATTAGAAAGAATTTTTCTAAATTTAGTTTACCAAGTAAAATAAGGGAGGAGGGAAGATTAATGGCGCCTCTCAACCTTAGATTAGAGCCAAAAATCATTAAGGATATAATAGGGATTTCATCTTAATAATTATAATTAATCTTTAATTTTATTAATTATTTATGGATATTCAGATTCTGGTTAAATAGCTTCACTCTCTCTCTCTCTCTCTCTCTCTCTCTCTCTCTCTCTCTCTATATATATATATATATATATATATAGGGATGGGATCTGGTGAGAACCAGTTCCTAGGTGGGAACTGGGAACCAATCCCATCCATCCATTCGAAAATATGGATGGTCCAGATTAAACAAATAAAGTGGAAGGGGCGGTGGCAATTTTGTAATTAAAATGAAAACTTTAAATTCACGCGTTTCATTAAGGGTAAAATTGGAAGAAAAAAAAGTGACATCATCATGTTTTGAAAAAATTCTTAAAAACTTTAAATGATCATAATTTATTCATTTTTAATCGGATTTACGCAAATCTTATATCAAATTAAAGCTCTTTTCATACTCTTTCATTTAAGATCCATATTGCATATGTTTATTTGAAAAAAATAGGTGAAAAATATAAAAAATCATTTTTAGTCATAATTTCCACATAGAGCAACCCCAGATTTATGTTAGCATGTTGTATACAACATTTTAGCATGAACTATATAACATTTTAGCATATTGTGTAATACATTTTAGCGGGTGATATTATGAATATATTTCTAACAGTTTTATATAAACACCTACACCTATATAGATACTACAAAATGAAAAATACGAGTTGATGATAAAAAAAGAAAAAAGAATGAGAAAGTGAAGCAACGAAGGAGATGACTGACAACTAAGAAAGAAAATGCGTAAATATTTCCCGAAACGAGATAAAGTTTATGAGAGCAAAATATGTGCTGCAATTCTAAGTGCAGACAGTAACATACAAATTTAGCCTCCTACTTCGCTCATTTTAGCTTCATTCATTTATCATTTTAGCATGTGTTGATAAAGAAAATATGGAACGGTGATTTCGTTTGAATGAAACACAATACACCCAATTTGGGGATAGTGAACCATAATGAGAATCTCATAATTACTAATTGGAATCAGATGAGCCCTAATTGGAACGTAATAAACCTTAATTGGGAACGGTGAACCCTAGTGGAAAATGTCACATCAAATTTAGCCTCCCACTTCGCTCATTTTAGCCTCATTCATTTCTCATTTTAGCATGTTCTGATAAACAAAATATGGAACGGTGATTTCATTGGAATGAAACGCAATACACCCCATTTGAGGACAGTGAACCCTAATGGGAATCTGATAATTACTAATTGGGATCAGATGAGTCATAATTGAAACGTAATAAACCCTAATTATGAACGGTAAGCCATAGTGGAAAATGTCACATCAAATTTAGCCTCCTACTTCGCTCATTTTAGCCTCATTCATTTCTCATTTTAGCATGTTCTGATAAACAAATATTGAACGGTGATTTCATTGGAATGAAACGTAATACACCCTATTTGAGGACAGTGAACCCTAATGGGAATCTGATAATTACTAATTGGAACGTAATAAACCCTAATTGGGAATGGTGAACCCTAGTGGAAAATGTCACACCAAATTTAGCCTCCTACTTCGCTCATTTTAGCCTCATTCATTTATCATTTTAGCATGTTCTGATAAAAAAAAATATGTAATGAGAATTTGACAACGTATATAACCTCATGCTTCCGTTATTTTAGCATTATATTTTAAACAATATTATGATTAATAAAATTTAATAGTAATATAATTACCGCAAAGGAAATGTCATAAACACTTTTATTAAAAATCATATATATTCTTAAAAATGAATGTGTTGAAAATAATTCACAAGCATGGTAAAACATGATATTAAACAATGTCCAATCGCTATAATAACATCAAGCTGGACAATTCCTAGCATCATGATCTGACAACTTGTAGCAATTGTTGTACATTCTGAGTGGTTTGTTCTCCTTTCTCTTCCTTACCTCCTTCTTAGATACCAAATGACTGTCGCTACCTTTTATTTTAATTGGAATAGGTGGATGAACAACAACTTCAGAAGGGGCACGTAAACCGTAGAATTGCTCAAACATCATTATCTTGTTATGTGAAGTAGAACCCTCCATATCACCATGTGACTAATCTTACTACAGTCACTTGAAACAGAAGAAGCTGACACATTAAAATCAAACAATTATAAACTGAACAAGGTAAAATATAATAATACAATCACATCAAGAGATGTTCAGACACATAAATTGATTTTTAGCATTAGCTATGTACCATTCTAGTATCATGCAACATACATTTTAGCACCAAAGTATTCTAATGTTTATATGGTGTCTGTAACATTGTGTAGCCGAGTCACAAAAACACACACACACAAAAGAAAAAAATAAAAAAAAAGCAAAGCATGGTTTGTATGACATGTTTCACAGAATGCATTAGAAATAACATTAAACCAGCATGTTACGATGCTAAAACATATGTGATGACGGGCTAAAATGAATACATTAACATGCTAAAACATATGTGACGACAGGCTAAAACGAATACATTAACATGCTAAAATAAAAAAAAAACAGATCAAATTAATGCATAGTCTGTATATTCTCGTACTAAACCCTAGGATTCCTAACAATTAAAAAACAACTGATACATCACAAAACTGAACGAAACAGATCAAATTAGTCAAACATAAAAACGTAAATACAAAACCGTAATGAACTCCAATAGAACGAACTGTAAAATCAATGCAGATACAACGAATTGCGAAATTAATCAACATTAAAATTTCAAAACTAAATCAAACAATGCAAAATTAAAACCATATCTGGAGTCTCCATCGAATCACAGATATAGAAACTTCACGACAAATAGATAATTACAGAAATAAAAGGATGTTGAGAAATAAAAAACGCGATCCAAACGCAGATTAGGAACGATGAAGAAGTAGAAGACGAACTAAATGAGAGAGAGAGAGAGAGAGAGAGAGAGGGGAGAAGAGAAGGGAATGATAATTAAATACGGGAAAAAAAAATCTGAAGTTGGAAAGTTTAATTACTGAATTACTATATTACCCCTCCATCCAGAAAGTTGCCTAAAATTACAACAATGCCACCGCCCCATCACTTAAATATGTTTTAATATGGGCCGTCCAGATTTACTTAAATAAGGGCTAGGATTGGTTCCTAATTCCTACCTAGGGGGAGGGTTCTCATTTGATCATCTCCCTATATATATATATATATATATATATATATATATATATATATATATATACTTGGTATCTTCAATGAGAAATGATTATTTAAAACTATTACATAATTAATAAATACAATATAATGAGGCGGTAAAAATTATAGATGATAGTAATAATTAGTTTGAATAAATCTGGGCATATTTTGACGATTGATCAAATTTTGCATTTCGCCTTAATTATTGTTTGCAGGTTTAGTTTTAGTAGTTTTGAGTTGATGAAGTAGCTAGTACCACATTTGAGTTAGATCAATTTCTGCAAAATATAGATCAGCAGTATTTCATGTTTACTTAAGTATAGATATATATACTAGCTCGTCAGTCACATATTGATCAATTATGACATTATCAATATATATGCATATGCTTATGGGATGCGGTCTGAATGATGCAGACCATTGACTAGAAAAATTATACCTAATTAATATAATCACAGCAGATCGACATTATATATTAATTACTTGGAATAATTATATATATTCTTAATTTATCCTCTGGCGAGATCATAAATTGTGACACTCAAAAACTCAAATCAATGCACATGCATGCATAATAATTGGATAAAAAAATAATCTTGCAAAATTGAGAAAAGTAACACTAATATTGATACCATTAATTAATGAAACCCTAAATTGACAGAGAATTCCCATAGTTTGAACAGAAAAAACGGAATTCCTGTCCAAACATGATTAATTCATTACAATATTTGCAAATTAAAAGAAATAAAAGTAGCAAGAAATGGATGGAGAATTTAAGTTGAATTCTAAAAGTAATGTACCATGCAGATGTATCGAAGAGTACTTCAATACTGCCCCTGCCCAAACCCTAACCCTTGATGAGGAAGAATGCAATTATTCTCAAAATCAAATTGATGATTCTGGTTCCCAAACGGCGGCGTATCATCCAACGGCGCAACCATGTTAGGGTTCTGCATGTTCAATGAGGCGGCGCCGACCACCGGCGGCAACGAGTGCGAAATCATCAGATCATTTGCCCTAAGATCCACATTCTTCATCAACTCCTCCAGCGCCATCGCGAACTGCTCCAACTCCTCCACTTCCATTCCTTCCACATCCTGGTTCCACCAACAAACATCCGTCGCCCCACCGCCGTAGCCCTCCACCCTCTTCGCCTCCTCGATCACCTCCTTCCTCTTCTTCTCCACATCCAACTCTTTGCACACTTCTGAGTAATGCCTGTTGTAGTCCGCGGTGTTGGGGAGCGCGGCGGCCACGCCTTCCTCCCTCTCTTCGCCGCCGCTGAGGAAGCGGTCGACGACGCTCTCTGTGTCCCGGTGGCCGAAGGCGAAGATGCGCTTGCCGAGAGAGTGGACGATGATGGCGATCTCGGCGCCGCTGAGAATGCAGAGTTCGGCCGCTTTCTTGAACAATCCCACACGTCGCTTCGAGAAAGTTACTTGGCGATTGCTTAAGTTTTCGATTTTCTTGATTTCGATCTTTTTACGCCCCTGCGTCGTCTTCTTCACGGTGCTGCCGCCCTCTCGTAAGGTCGCCATCTCTCTATCTTTCTCTCTCTAAATATGTAAGAGATCGATCGAGAAATTGGAAAGGAAAATTAGAATAGGGAAGGGAAAGGAGAAATCTCGAGATAAATATATGGATATTGGTTTTGGGTGAGGATTAAACAAACTAGGGGTTTAGGGCAAAATTAAAGGGATCTTTGAATCTATGATTTGGAAGAATAGATTGATTACGTATATGGTAACAAATATTGTCGTAATTAATGCAATAGATTCACATCCACACTAGCTCTTTTGTTTTAAGCGTTAATTAGAATTTATAGACTCTAAGGTTGACATTGTTTGGACTGTAAGAATTAATAAATGCTTGATCTGTAATAAGGTAAAATTGCATAACTGATCCTTGAGTTTGTTTTATGATCGATCTCTTCTTCACGAATCAATTATTATATTTACCTAGATTTTATTATTATATATAAATTCTAAACTACTACTGTACTACTTATATTCATTTCTATTTAATTTGCGACTTGCTTTTATTATATTCAAGGAGCATTCCCAAAACATTATTAAATATATGATATCCTTAGCCTTAGGGTTTATTAATTGTACTACTTAATTTTTCTTTTTGGGTTTGAGTTTGGGCCATTTGTAAATTTAAATACATATAATACTTTGTTTTTGTGCACATATATAAGTGTACGTGTCAATTAATTATATATGAGATATGAAGAGTAATTCTTATATGTACATATGATTTTATCAATTAGTGTACGTGTACCCTAAGCAATTGCATTTGCCACGTGACTTCATAAATTAAAGTAGCAAGTAAAAAATTAAAACATTTTCTTAACTATATGTTTTATATCGATACTAGGTTAGACCCACCCAACTTATAATATTGTCGAAATAAAAAAAAATTAATGATAAATATTAATATAATTATAGATATGTATGGTTAATTAATACGGCAGAAGCAGAACACAAGATAAACAAATTATAGAGAGAATTTTTCATTAAGATATAGAAATATATTTCTTAACTGTTTTTCTATATACAAGCTTTATATTTAGCAAATGACACTTTGCACCTTTAAATGCAGTATATTATTTTATTTTATTTTATTTTATTTTTTATTTTTTCCACGTAATTTTAATTAAATTTCAAAAGGTGAATAAATTAAAATACAATTACAATGGACATCTTTAGCCCTTTGGAGTAAACATCAAGCACGTAGGGGATACTAAATTAGTGACATCACTGGAAATGTTTTACTACTTAACTCTTAAGCTAGTTTTGGAAGAGTAATTTCACCAATTTTCTTTTCATTTAGACTTTTTATGCACTTGAAAGTTGAAAGCAGGTGATTCTCATGAACGGATTGTTGAGCATATTTTACAGACAATAATAAATATTGCATCTTGTGTTATATTTCATTCATAAATCATAACATATAACATATTTTAGTCAATAAAACATATATTTGTTTAAGGTCTAAGCTTAACGGAAATCCAAGATCGACAGCTCCTAACATTTTAACCAACCAAGGATTAACTATGGGACATAATTAAATACGATAATTTAATTAAAACCATATTAGAAACGTGCATTGAAAGCAAATAACAGTAAAGTTGTGGCCTAATTTCTTTAGATCATATCAAAAGATGGAGCACTCATGCTAATGTGCAACATCAAAGAATTATTCAAAACTTAAATCCCTGAGAAAATGTCTTCTATCTCGATGGGGAAAAAAATGATATCCATGCTATATACTATACAAGATGAGAGAAATATGGCACTCCCATCATGAATCAAATCCTAAAAGTGCTTGTGAAGGATAAAATCTTGCAATAATTTGTGGAGTTGTCTACAAAGACAGATCCTTCAGCTGCTGGGGATCAACGTCGGAGGGTGCACGAGTAAGGGCACATGTGGCAGTAGACGTCTTTGGGAAAGCTATAACTTCCCTGATGGAATTAGCCCCAGCCAATAGCATCACCAGTCTATCCAAACCGAAAGCAATCCCTCCTGCGTGAATGTACACAAGTTAAAGTTCAGATCTGAAAAACGAGAGGACAAAGTGCATTCATGTAGATTAAAAACATAAGAGACCCCCCTATTTCAGAAGTTCGATGAACCCAAATAATATTCTACTTCCAAACAAAACATCATTTTCAAGGACCTTTTTTACCACAGGGACAATATGGAAAAAATATTTCTACTGCCCAGAAACATCAGACTGACTGTTTATGCAGATTAAAAAACGTAATAGGATCAGCCATAGAATCATCCATGCACGAATCTCCAACAGAAGAAGATCTAGATAACTTCTTTTTCTTTTTTCCTTTTTTTTGGAGGGATGATGACCTAGATGACTTCCTGAAATACAGCATCCAGTGTGTTCAGGTCTTTCTTCCAAACACCTCTTATAAAATAAGATTAAATCTCACTAAGCTACGTACCACAGCTACTTTACTTCTGATGTGTTCTCACTTTATTTTTCATTTAGGCACAAACCACATATGACTTAAGTAACATATTTAAGATTGTGAAAACAGGAATTCATTCTGGAAATGGCATACGGTACCATGAGGAGGAGCACCCATGTCCAGAGCCTCCAAGAGATACCCAAACTTATTTTCAGCCTGCGCAAATATAGAAGACAACGCAAAAGAATCCATTGTGATGTAATCATAAACATGATCTTCAATGATTATGGACATAAATGAAAGCAGTGTACAGCCTAAGTTCTTCATACTTCATCTAGTAGTGCAGTAGTGCAAATTAACTTTCTGTTCTTTCCTAATTGTTATTCATATAAAAGAAAAGGGGAACCAACTAGGAAGTGGAAACTGCTAAGCATCTTCAGATCTTCATACATAAAGTTTCTGGACCATCATTGATTTTAGAGGGGCCAAACCACTAACATCATTCGGAAAGCTAAGACTTGAGCGGAAGCTCTGGTTTCCTTAACTTGATTCAGCATAAAAAATCCATCATAACATAGAACTAAAAAATAATTGACCGCTTGTAAAATTATCAAAAAAGACGGTAGATATTATCATATTACAATACACATTGGCACTGATGTTAGTCACGGCGCTTTAGTCTGAATTGAGATGGTTTTATGTAAGGCAAAGAAATGGAGACATTCTCTATGTGAACCTCAATGCTAAAACATGTACTTGGATAAGAGCACTTGGATATGTTAACCTGTTCAGGAGAAACGCCAACTATTTCCAAAACCTTCTGTTGGACTTCCCGCTTGTAAATTCTCAAGCTTCCTCCACCAATCTATCAAAAGACAGTCTTTGAGACGATTCAAATTGCTTCTCACAGAGGAATATGAGGATTCACTTACCTCAACCCCATTGTAAACCATGTCATACGCTAAGGCTCTGGCAGAGGCAAGGTCCTTCATGTCCTCAGGATTAGGGGCTGTGAAAGGATGATGCAAGGCCTATAAAGAGGAAAAACATTGTACAAGTACATCAGAAATATAAAGCTGTATTCTTAAGCAGCTTCCAGATCTAGTAAGCAGATGCTTCCAGTTTTATCATTATGGTAGGCAAAAAATAAGCAGGAATAATAACACAACATAACAAAGCAGGTCTTATTGCTTCAAGTTAAAGCCATCAAGTGTGCATACCTAAACGCATTTGAAATTGAGCAGGACAGGATGTCAATACAATATAGGAGTATATCGATAAGCAGAAACGCATACAAAAGTGAATCTTTTATAATATAGGAGTATTTGGATCGGCAGAAACACATACAAAAGTGAATCTTTTATATGTTCTGCCAGTTGGCCGTGGGGACTGTCATAATTTTATATCTGAGAAACTTGACGAGATTACCCACATATTTGTAGTCATCTTTGCGAGACAAACCGTAACCCCTCATCTGAAGGACATAAAAAAAGGTAAGCATACTAAGATTGCTGAGACTGACTCAACACCTTCCGCACCACCCCTACTCTCCAACCCCCCCCCCCCCCCAAAAAAAGGAACAGAAGAAAAAATCAACATCTCAGACAAGCAAATTCAAGTTTAAAGTGAATTGCAATTAAAACTTAAGACCATATCAAGTATATACGAACTAACAAGAGAAGTGCTCTGAGAGAATTTTTCCAGCATATACCCCGTAATGTGTATCATTAAGCTTGCAATCAAGCTAATAATAAAGATTGTACAAACCTCAAGCCTTTCCTCAGAATCATTCCACTCGAACATTGGAAAATCAGTTACCCAGAGGATTGAGTGCCTTGACTAGAAAACACAGAGATAAACAACATAAAGGTCATACAAGAAAGTGCCATATTCAATTCCTCTGTGGTAGAGTAATGTAGGACGTATTTGTGGGGGGGGGGGGGGGGGATCCAGGTCAACGACTTACAGGATCAATCAAACCCAACTCTTGTGCTATGTACAGCCTTAGTCGGTCCAAGATTTTATTAACTGATGCATTGTTACCTACAGCAAACAGAATGAGATCACCAGGACTAGCAGATAGATTCCTTAGTAAAAGATCCTGTTCAGTCTTGCCCAAACTTGACGCCAGTGCGGGAATCCCTTCAAAGCCACCTGCATTATTACATTACAATATGTCATCAATGAAAACAGTGCACCAACAACCCATGTGTGTATTATGTTAAAAGGCATCATATTACCATCACTTGAAACCTTTAAGAACGGCAGCCCCTTTGCTCCAGATTTAATAGCTTGGTTATAAATATCACCCTTCTTCAGAGCACTATTTGAATACTTTTGTCCTCCTGAAGGAATGCATATTGCTTTAATAATACCGTCACTCAACATGGTGTCTGCAAAAAGCTTGAAGGAAGAATTCCTGAAGACTTCTGATACCTGAAGGTAAAACAAGATTTTCATAAAAAATCAGACATAGGACAAGTGTAAGATGAAGAACTGGTCAAGCACCAGTCACACATAAATTTCCTCTATGATCCTAATTACATGAAAACAAATCATTGAGGCATGTTAACAAAGGGTTACATCTTTCAGTTCAAGATCAAAACGCATATCTGGCCTGTCTGAACCAAATCTCCTCATAGCTTCGGCATATGTTATCCTTGGGAAAGGGCTTGGTAGTTCAACTCCTTTGATCTCAAGAAAAACCTGCAATTAATTAATTGGTCATGATAGACTCCATATAATTGGAGAAAACACTCTAATTCACTTACAAGCCCTATCAAACAAGATAAAGTTTGAAACAGCGGTTGACACAGCAAATATCCCGTTGCTAAAACTAGATAATTGTACCAAAAAAAATCAACATGAACACTTGTATAGAAGGAACAAATCATCAGATTCATGAGCCCACATTTTCTAAGCTAGTTTCAGGACTAACAAGAGATTGTGTATTTGTGTTTCACATTACAAGTAGGGAGCTTTATAAGATCTGACAAAGAATAACCCAAAAACCTAGTTACAAGATTTCTTGAGACCACGTTTGTAATATCTTGGAGATTTCATTTACAGCACAATTACACAAATAAGGTAATGATAAGCCAGCACAGAAGTTGAGAACCGAGCTGACCATATCAACCTATTACGTTTTTCCCTGCATTGACCTATATATGTCCCAAATGATGAGTATATGACCAAACACATGCAGATATGATATACTATCGTATATCAAACTTTCATCATAGGCATTAGTACAGATTAAAAAGTACAGAATTCGAGGTGAGTCTGAGTAACCTTTCTAATCAAATCTTCATTCATTTTCAGCATATCGTCCAGAGGAGTGAATGCCATTTCCATGTCAAGCTGTGTAAATTCAGGCTGCCTATCTGCTCTTAGATCTTCATCTCTGAAACATCTGCAAAGCAAGAAACAGAAGTAAATGTGAATTATGTTCCTATCATATGTACCAATACTAAACACAAGCAGGCCTGCAGAATATGGAGTACTCTTTCTGAAGTAAAGCGGAAGAAAAAATCATGATTTTTGATAGTCTGGAATACCAAACCATATTTGCAAGCACTAAATAGAATCAAGTGAAAATTTTACAATTTAAGACATTATAGCATACCTTCAGCACAAATGGCATATATACGGAGGAAAGGTGTATTTAAAGTGATGTTGAACACATACAATGATATAGAAGGAAAAAAACATCTTACTTATCCCACCAGCGAATTGGATTACCTTGCTATTTGATAGTACTTATCAAAACCAGAGACCATTAGCATCTGCTTGAAGAGTTGTGGACTTTGTGGCAAAGCATAAAATGTTCCAGGCTTCATAGAAGAGAATCAGCATCAGATCTTTCATGAAGAAAATCACTCAATCAATAACTACGTGAAGGCAAAAGTGCAACAATTGTCTTTACAAAAACATTCATATATAGCCCACTTGATCTACTATATTAACTGCCCCCCAGGAAAGGTTATACTATTCTAGAGAAACAAACCCAATAAAGCAGCCATTTGTTGTAGACTCGGAATTTCAATACATTTAGTCTATTCAAGAAGAAAATGGGCAAATAACTCCAATACAGCACAGTATTGGTTGCATGGGCATATAATAGCCAGGCAGCCACAAGATCAACAGAGTTAAAGATGAGAGAAGCAAAAGTTAGGCTGTAACTCAAGGTATCATTTTCCACAATTGCCTCAAAAACAAAATTTGTAAGAACAAATGAAGTAAAACATGGAGCAACTTCATAGAAAGTTTAAAGATGAGAGTTAATAGCCAGGCAACTTCATAGAAAGTAACTCCAATACAGCACAGTATTGGTTGCATGGGCATATAATAGCCAGGCAGCCACAAGATCAACAGAGTTAAAGATGAGAGAAGCAAAAGTTAGGCTGTAACTCAAGGTATCATTTTCCACAATTGCCTCAAAAACAAAATTTGTAAGAACAAATGAAGTAAAACATGGAGCAACTTCATAGAAAGTTTAAGTTCTTTCCTAAACTAAATTAATAACAGGTAACTATTGAGGCAGTACGCCCTCCATCTAAAACTGGTAAAAGTTACCTGAATTCTTGAAGGTACTAAATAGTCCCTCGCACCTTCTGGAGTAGATCTAGATAGAATTGGAGTCTCAATCTACCTTAGAACCATTAAAAGGTCAGGATCAACACGAGGATAATAATAAGGAAGCTTTGACATATGAGCTTTAGTGTAGCGTACATAAATTCAGACAGACTGAATATCAAAAGGAAATACCTCAACAAAACCATGGGTATCCTCAAGGTATCGTCGAATGAGTTTAACCACTCTATGCCGCAACATTATATTGGAATTCATCTGAGGTCGCCGTAGGTCTAGACATCGGTATCTGATATGTACGAAGATTTTAATTTGTAGGTGCACTTATTATAGAACTCAAATTCTTAGCAAAAATCACCAGAAGCATTTACACAATTAAAGGATAAAAATAAAAGGGAGCAGATAATATGAATAAGTATGGTCGTGATAAATGACAGCACAAATTGTTGTTGTTCTTATATGTTATTCTGAAGAGAATAGACATGGCATAAATTTAGACGTTGGACATAGATAATTGATGGCTGAAATCTTTATACAGCATCTCATAATTCATAATTCCTTTACAGGAAATTAGACACTTGGAACAAGGTTAATGAATTACTGGAGGTAATGTTACTATTATAATTTATAATTAGTATCTAACTAGAGAAAATCCTTCAAGCATGAAAAGAAGCTATTGCCACAATATAGCATCCCAGCATCCCAGACTAGCGGTGAGCATGGTACATGCTTGGTACATGCATTACCTCAATCTGATTTCCTCTTTGGCAGACTCTTTTGCCTCGTCAGCAGTAGTAATCAAAA
Source organism: Perilla frutescens (assembly GCA_026008535.1). Lineage (NCBI taxonomy): Eukaryota > Viridiplantae > Streptophyta > Magnoliopsida > Lamiales > Lamiaceae > Perilla > Perilla frutescens. Next base: position 29,480,138 of record BRKX01000011.1, on the reverse strand, counting down.
AAGGCAACTTATGTCTCACTGCATTCAATACTTGGACATGCTCAGCAGCAACCTGTGAATGAAAATCATTAAGAAACAACAGAGGACTAGAATCTTAAATATTATAAGGTTATGATCCTATACACTTATATTTAACTGAAGTCAAAACCTACAAGTATTTTTTTGATCTAATATAGAACTCATTTCAGAATAATAAAATTCACCAACTAATTAATAATACTTTTCATTTTTAAACAGTACCAGGCAATAACAAATTGAACAATAACTTCGCAATGCAATATGTTCGACTGATAAGACATAAATACTATGATGAAACCATTCTAGTGTTCAAATAATGATCTCGTATAAATTACTGTTTTCAGTTTAATAAGATAAATAAAACCAAAGACAGGCTGGTTTCATATTAATAACAAGTGCATAAATGAATAAACACTTCAAATAAAGAAAATGAAACCAATGACCTAAGTTTTCTGAAAGAATTCACCTCTATGAAGCCTGTCTTCATCTTTTTATTGATAGACTCGATTGGCCGTGGCCGGACAACTCCTTCCACTGCAACCACATACTCAAGCCTCAAGTCATTCACAGCTGCATGAGCCTCAGGGAAATCATCCGGAAGTGTAGTAACCTGATCATCAACGCAGAGAGAGAAAAGAGAAGAGATAAAATGAGAGGACGATTCCCAAAAAATATTAGTACATTAAAAAAGGCGGAGACGAAGAAGAAAGGGAACCTGGACGATTCCGGTATGGTCACGGAGGCTAAGGAATGTGAGACCGCCGTGAATCCGGTGGAGCGCCACCCACCCGCAAAGGCGGACCCGTTTGCCAACATCCGGTTCTGACAATTCGCCGCAAAAATCGGTCCGGGTCACCCATTCCAGAGCGTTGGCGTTGGTTTCAGAGGCGGAATTGGGGGGCGGTTTGGGGGTGGCGACAGTGAGAGTTTCGGAAGAGGAAGCATAAATGGTGGAATAAGCGCGTCCGTGAAGGAGTTTGGAGGGATGCAATTTGGGGCAGCGGCGGAAGGTGAGGAGTAGGAGAGGGAGGGATGATTTAACGCGGAGGGCGACGGCGGGGAGGGAGCGGAGAAGGGCGGACATGGCGGTGGTGGAAATATGAGTCTTATCTTTTTCGAATATTTTCAAGGGTTGAAGGATTTCAGGATTTGGATTTGGTCAGTGAGTGAGTGAGTGAGGTTGACTTTCTTCTATTCCACTGCTTTTCATCAATATTCATTATTCCAATTCATGAGAATAGTTTTCCAAATATTTCGTTTATTAATTAAGTGACAAATTGTATTTTGAACTACAATTCTACAACTGTTGTATATTATATTCAAATTCACAGTAGCTATAATATTATGCATAAAATGTGAAATTAGCTAGCAATTACAGCAAATTCAAAAAAAAAAAAAAAAAAAATTAAGGTGCCAACTATAATAACTAGCTGGGAATTGAACTAGGATCTGGAGTGCAGAGGCTTGAAGGTTCTGAGCGAGTGAATGAGGCCACGCACAGATCCGGCGGCGGCGAGAAGCGAGGTGATGAGGCAGAAGGCGCTGAGCAGCATGAGAAGGAGCCCCCTCCCCGACGACCACCTTGAGATCTTGTATCGAGCAATGTACATCTCAATGGGGAAGAAGACCGTGAGCGGCCAGAAGGACATTGCCCCCAGCAACCCCACGAAATCGTTGAAGAATGGAAGCAGCATCGCCACCAACGTCACGAACACCACGTAGCAACTTCTCCAGATGAGGCGGAAGAAGCTCAGCTTGAAGTCGCCGACGACGGTGTATTCTCGGTTGATGAATTTGTTTCCCGGCCATTTGGTGGTGGTCCAAGCCTCCACCACCGCGAATATGGGCTGGCAGAATACTTGGTACGCCCCGAACAGATGAACGGCAATGAACAAGTTGGCTATGAAGACGAGCCAGTAGGGCTCGTAGAAGCCGAAGCCGGTTAGGAAGTTTCCCGGAGCTTCGTTGCCAAAGGCGGCGTACCCTAGAATGCCGCAGAGCATGTAGAATACGGTTGAGATTAGGATTCCGATTAATGATGCTTGCTTCATCACTTTGCTCTCCGGCACTCCCGATCTAATGGTGTCCTGTATCTCGATGAGGACCACTGAGAAAGCGTAGGCAAACGCGATGTTTCCGATGGCGGCGAAACAGTTCCACATCTTATCCGTAGCCGAAAATCCTTTTCCAATTGGTTTTCCGGCGAGGCTGGTCGTAACATGTTTTCCTTCTCCAATCTTGGCTATGGAGAGGCCAAGGCCGATGGAGGCGTAGCCGAACGACATAATAGCAGCGATGAACGAGAGAAATGAGAGTTTGTGGAAGTTCGGAACTTGACATAGAACTATTTGTATCAATCCAAACACTACGATGAAATGGTTGTTTGACATGGTGCAGTCGTGTTCGTGCCCCTGTTTATGGAAGCAGATGGCTTTCTTCATCGCCCTGCACAGTATTATATTCAATATGGCACCATACCTTAATTCCTTTTCATTAAAAAATAATATCTATGTATTAATTAAAGAGAGAGATAAATTAATTGAACTTACACCAAGCTAATAGCGGTGGTGATTGAGTATCCAATCGTCACGCCAAAAAGATAGGTGTATTGAGCTAGCGCACACAACTGAACTTTTATTCCTCCTGCATGCGTCGCAAAATTAAATTAATTATTCTCAACTTAATTTGTAGATATTTAACAGTTAATAAAGAAATTACCTAGATAGGAATCAACGGCATCCTTGTAGACGTAATTTCTGGTGCCATCAGGGGCGCGGTAACAATCGGAGAGAATGGTAGCGGTTAATAAAGTAATTAGTGAAAATGCGAGGAGGGCAATGGGCCCAGCAATCCAGCCCATTTGCGCAATGGCCCATGCAAGTGTCAATACGCCCGACCCAATAACGGCAGTTATTATGTGGGCCCCTGCTGTCCAAACCGTTCCTAATTTTAACCAAATCATTCATCATTATTATTCTTTTTATAAAATTTTAAAAATTATTACACCATAATAAAACATATGATTTTTTGTTTTTTAGTTAGGGAAAGTGCATAATGGGTCCGAACCTCAGACTTTTTCACAACTTAGATGTTAACTAGTCTTAAATCCAATAAAAAAAACCATGTAGATTAACAATTAGAGTGTGCGATCACAATTCAACAAGGACTTATTATATAGGGTTACTTGTTCGAAAAATCACAATCTTTATAGATTTGCAAATCAATATGAAGTTTAAAATATTTAAATTCCGCCTCCTTTTAATTTGCAATAATTACACTGTTCCTATTTATTTCTAATAGGTGAAACAATGTCCTTTCAACGGTACACACTTGTTGGACGATTTGTAATAAAACGGAAAATCAGAACTTATTGACGCGAAATAAGAGGTACTTACCAGTTCTTTTTGGACGGCCATCATCATCAAAAATGGAAGAATCCGCTTCGATGTTCATAGTTTCTCTATTCATCATTTTCTATAACATCAAAGAATTGTGGAGCAAACAAAAACGAGAAAATGTCACACTAGTAAGAGCAACAAAAGGGAAATGGGATAGAAATGATGAATATATTTCAAGTCTGAAATTCTCTAATTTAGTCTGAGATATATATATATATATATATATATATATTGTAAAATTATGATTACAAAAAGAAGTGAAACTCTGGCTTGAATGTACAGTTTCAGTTGCTTGGTAGCTATAGCTGTAATATAAAAATTGGATGATTCAGAAATTAAAATAAGGATTAGTTCACAAATAGGGAGAGATTTTGAAGTGTGATGCGATTTAATTTAGATAGCCTTACAATTTGAGAAGCATTGTATGAGTAGATGCAGATTTTGTATATATATAGATGCATGTCCAAGCATATATCAGTGTTTGCAGTTGGATATCATAGATATTAGCTGCGTAATACATGGCATTGAGATTTGGATTAAACAGTTATTCAGTTATTACAAATGTTATACTTGGTCCAAATCTAATATTTACCACTCATTTTCCTTGTTCAAATGTGTCTACATTCATCTAATTCAAGTTCTGATTTCATTTCCAATAATACTTAGATTTTGCTTCACTCACATAATGTCTTTCAATAATTAGCACAAAAGTACCATAATATGTAACTTTTAGTTTGCAACAAAATTAAAAATTAAAAATTGTAACAAATAATATACCCTTTCTTTGACTCTTCCTATTAAGTTATATTTTCCTAAGACATGACTTTATATTTACCCATTTTAAGTTTTTAAAAAACTTATTTTACCCACTTACTTTTAAACATATTTATTTTTCCTATGAGATGACTTTATTTTTACCTTTTTCAAGTTTTAAAAAATTTATTTGACGGGAGTTTCTATTTGCACCACTAAATTTGCTCTTTGCACCACAACTGTTCATTGCACCTCTTTTTTTACTATTTGCACCACTAACATTGACAATTATACCCTTCAATTTAAAATATTTATTTAAAAAAACAGTAAAAAATAAAAGGGAAATTGGAATGTCATTGTCCTCATCAGAATCTGTTGGATGAGAGAAATCGGTTTTAGTCAAGAGACGCATGTATTCAATCTCCAATCTATTGAAGGAAAAAGACAAAACTCCACCCCCATCTTGGCAAAATAACTGCAGTTTCACCGGTATGTTCACAACGTTCGACACGCGAACAAGATACCAATATCATCAGCTGCTGCATTGTCTTTCAGGATCTGTACCACATCTTCGAGCCACAGGATCACCAATCTGCAGTTATCAGCAAGAAGCTCCAGAGCGCCTTGGAGGCGTTTGATGGTAGCAAGATGAGTGAATAAGGCAGGAGCACGAGGATCAATCTGCAATGAATCCTGCAGCTCGTAGACTAGATCCAGAACCTTCAAAACAGATGTAGCTGGGGCGATGGCTCGATCAACATGGCCTCCAATCTCATAAACTGCACATTTGGTGGCCATGTTCTTGATAGGGGCTTGCAGATAAGCCAAGTTATGGCTTGTCTGGTTCAATCTGGAGCCAGTTTGATCAACCGCAGTGGCTATATGTTTCTTGATTTTTGAATGCTGCTCTTGAGAATTTCTCTAGCAGCAAGAAGATTAACAAGTCCAGGAGATTCTTCCATGTTCAAGATATGGAGAATCTGATTTGGGTGGAAATGGAATTTGTTTGAACCCAACACTACACGCATATAAAGATCGTGATATGCGTAGATGTAGAGTTGCATGCGTGGAATTTGTTTGAACCTAACATGACACGCATATAAAGATCGAGAATCTGATTTGGCATGTTGTTCGACTTACAAAGTTCGAACATCACGTTTTTGTTCGACTTACAAAGTTCGAACATAACGTTTTTGTTCGACCTTCATTGTTCGACCTCGTTGAAGCATGTTCGAACTGTAAACTACGAACAAAACGCGAATACAGGTCTTCCAAATCTATGAAAACTCATAATTCAATCGTTACAAACTAATCAAAATGAGTTACATTGCTATGTTCTTCTTTATTTTCATCCCGCATCGTATCTCTTTTCATTTTTGCCACCACAATTGCACAACTACAATCTAGGTTCTTGAGTTCAAATGTGTTCTAGGTTATTTTCGAACGTTGGTAGGTATGATAATAAATTTTCTATTATTTTAATTTTTATTAAGTTGTTTAATTTTATTTTGTGGTGCATTGAGTAATAAATGTGGTGCATACAAGTAATAAAAGGATAAATAGGTTATTTCGTATTTATTTAATTTTTCATTTAATTTTTTAGTGGTGCAAAAAGTAAATTAAGTGGTGCATCTAGAAACTCCCTTATTTGACTCACTAACTTAAAAAAAATCACAAAACAAAAAAAAACAGAGAAAAAAATTAAAAATTCCCTCTCTTTTCCCTCTTCGTCGATCTCCTCCCATCCATTTCTTCTTCCCGGCCCATTTGTGAAGATCGTTGATCAACCCACTTACTTCATCTCTCTAACCGCTCAGTGTTAGTGTTGGAGGGCATCCCACGATGGGGGCTATGTGCCGGGCTTGCACGTCGGGTGCTGCATATATAGTCCACGTGATGGGTGTAGTGCAAGAAGCCTACGCATCGGGTGCCATGCGACAACCTCTAGGTCCAATGGTGGAATGAGGAGTAGTCGTTGAAAGCTCGATCAGGAGCCCCATGATGAGCTTCGTAATCTGTTTCTACTGTGGTGTTCATAGTTGAACGACAAGTTGTGGAAGAGGAATACCATTTTTCGGTGAAAGAAGAAAGGCGTCAATAGTGGAACTGTTGAGCCCCATGATGAGCTTCGTAATCTGTTTCTATTGTGGTGTTCATAGTTGAATGACGAGTTCTGGAAGAGGAACACCATTTTTCGGTGAAAGAAGAAAGGCGTCAATGGTGGAACTGTTGCAAAATGGCAATTGTTATGCCGAAACAGCTCTAGCAACGACGACTGATTTATGGCAGAAATGACAGCAAGTCAGCGACCACAAAGGGGGTTATTATTTGAAAAACTAGAATAGTCCACCGTGCGATGCACGGATAAAATATTTATAATTATTATCCTTTGTGAATAATTCGGTGGTGGAATTGTGAAAGCGCGTGACCAAAGATCTCGAGTTTGAATCCTACCAATACCGTTATGTGTATCTGTCACACTTGATTTATCATGTATAGTTTACCTCTTCTGTGTAATTTGCATGCTTTAAGAATTTATTTGTGTTTTTCACTGCTATATATATGTGTGTAATTCATAAATTGCAATAATCATATTATAATTAAGATTATAGAAGAGAGTTTCTCACGATAGATATTATTATACACGATAATGTAAGGGCTAAAGTCTATTAAGAATTTTTTGAATGATTAATTATTTATAATTAATTATCATAAAAATGTTAGAGATTTTTATTGGGAGACAACATCTAACGTAATTTGTGCATGAGCTAGAGTTGAAAAAAAAAATTATATGTTGTTAATAATATTGTTTTTAAACAATATTAATGGAAATTTAATACGGTTCATGTCTTTATGATGTCAAAATGAAAATTTGGCCCATATTAAACAAAATACACATACAATTTACAATTTAGATATAACAAATAACATTATTAAATATTACCAAATAACAGAGAAAAATCACAACCTTAAATACACACACATACATATATATATATATATAGATATATAGATATGGGATCATGTGAGAACTAGACATTCATGTGAGAACTGAGAACCGATCTCAGCCACAGATTGCTCTGATTTGAACGGTCAAGATCAGATCAAAATTAAAAAAAAATGCGGTGGCATTATTGTAATATTAGCGAGTTTTTAATGAATCAAGGCTATTTTTATAATTTAAGAATTCTGAATCTCCTTCCATCTGCAAGTCGTCTTCTTTCTCAACATCTCCCCATTTTTCTTCCTCGCAATTACACACCAGGTCGAGCCGTAGGTATTTCAAGCAAATGGGCACCGCTGCAGCGGGAGAGGGAGAGCGGCGACCGGTGGTTGTGGAGGTACTGCCCGAAGGTTGTGGCTGTGAAGTGTATTTGAATAATCTGCCATAATCCATTATAATCATTATTTGGTAATTGTGGTGGATTAACGAAGTGTCTATTCAATGAATTTGGCAATTTTTTTATGAATTTTGACACCTAATCATCACTAGACCGAGACTAGTGTTTGCATGCTATTGTGATTCAATCGAGCTGTAAGAATCGTGTACTTCAATTCTGAATTATAAGATAACTTCTTTACTTATGTTTGTGTGTTTAATGGTTGCAAGATGAATTTTCGTGGAAGGAATAATAAACCAAATCAAGCAGTCCCAAAAATAAGAGAAGAAACGCCCATTTCTTCTATTGTTCAATTAAAATTCCCCCCCTGAATCTGTTGCAAGTAACGACCCAAATGAGATCCTCGATCTCACGTTAGATAATTCAGAGCCTGTGGAAATAGGCTGGGGTTATTGTTTTGCATGTCTTTACATCGGACATTTCTCCGAAAAAAAAACAATTGACGCATTAGCCAAGTCATGGGTTGCAAAGCAGAGTCTTTCTTTTCACTCTAATGGTTGGTTTGTTTTCAGGTTTAAAGATCGCAATTCCATGCTTGAAGCATTTGAGAAATGCCTTCAAACTCAGAGAATCGCCGCTGGTATGGGTGCGAAGAAGGCCCTGGAGATGTGAATTTCACAGATGTAGGAATCGCCTTCTTATGGGAACGATGAATATGGTGAGTCATCTCTCACTCGATTTCTTCTATTCAGCGATGGGCATAGATGATGGTTGTGAGCCTCTTCAATTTCTTATGTTTTGCAGAAGAATCGTTAAGAGTGATCGCGGAGTGAATAATAGAGAGGGATGCTGTAATGAAATAGACTAGCCGTCCGCTCTACAATTTTAGCACTGTTGTAACCTATTTTAGCACTACTGTGAACTATTTTAGCACTTGAGAATTTACAACTTTAATCCAAGTAAACTGTACTGATTTATTTCTGCATTTAATAGAAGGGGAAATGCTAAATAGGTATAGATGGTGTTTCATTTTTTGAATTGCTAATAAAAGTTTTAATATTTCTAGCAGGTGTGTAACATGAGTGCTAAACAAGGAAACGTAAGTGCTAAAGAACAAACCATCAGTGCTAAAATTCAAACTTTCAGTGCTAAAGTAGAATTTGAAATATAGGATTCAAATACTAGTGCTAAAAATTTAATGTCAAGTGCTAAAAAATGATTTGTAAGTGCTAAAAGATTTAATGCCATATATTGTGCCATATATTTCATAGAGTTTAGATCCAAAATCATTCAAACTTCTTTTTATTTTGTTTTATTATTGTTGGTATTTTTTTCCCACAAATAGTTTAGATCCATCATTTCAACTTTTGAATATATATGTCCGGAGAAATGTGACATATATATTAGTACAACGAAACGTGCAGTGCTAAATAAGGAAACGTAAGTGCTAAAGTATGAACCATTAGTGCTAAAGTAGAATTTCAAATCTATAATTCAAATACTAGCGCTAAAAAAGAAATGACAAGTGCTAAAAAAGGATTTGTAACATTATAAGTAGGAGACTAAAAACAAGAATTCCGACAGCCACAAGAATCACAAATATCAAACAATTGATGCTTTCTCTCATAGACATTCTTGCTTCTTTCTTCTTCGAATCAAAGTTTTGTGTAATCGAAACCCAAAATGAATATGAAAGATATATATAAATAGGAATTAAGTTTGTTCCTGCAAAGTAGCGAGATAGCTGTCTATATACGCGTTTATTTGCCAAAGAAAATTGGGATTATGAACAAATCTTCGCTTTTGAGTGTGGCAATTAAACCAGTACTACGTGCACTCTTTGGTATGGGCGTCTATGATGAGAGAGAGAGAGAGAGAGAGAGAGAGAGTGGTGGTGTGGGTGGTATGGCTAGACACGGGCTCAGAATGTGGAGGAGTTTATCCTTCACTTGTATTTGCCAAATATATACGTAAGAATACATACATATATACATAACCACTAAAGTAACAGTCTTTTATTAAAAAAAAACAATCCAAATTAAATATTGTCATTTGCCACTATGTTTTTCTTTGTCTCGAACAACTAAGCTATCTGGTTTCTCCAGAATCATTGCCGCCCGCAGCAATCACCTTTTTCACAGGTGAGATTTCTATCATTGCCGCCCGCAGCAATCACCTTTTAGCACTATTGTGAACTATTTTAGCACTGTCATGTACTTTAGCACTACTGTGATCTATTTTAGCACTGTTGTAACCTATTTTAGCTCTACTGTGAACTATTTTAGCACTTGAGAATTTACAACTTTAATCAAGTAAGCTGTACTGATTTATTTCTGCATTTAATAGAAAGGGAAATGCTAAATAGGTATAGATGGTGTTTCATTTTTTGAATTGCTAATAAAGGTTTTAATATTTCTAGCAGGTGTGTAACATAAGTGCTAAACAAGGAAACGTAAGTGCTAAAGAACAAACCATCAGTGCTAAAATTCAAACTTTCAGTGCTAAATTAGAATTTGAAATATAGGATTCAAATACTAGTGCTAAAAATTTAATGTTAAGTGCTAAAAAATGATTTGTAAGTGCTAAAAGATTTAATGCCATATATTGTGCCATATATTTCATAGAGTTTAGATCTAAAACCATTCAAACTTCTTTTTATTTTGTTTTATTATTGTTGGTATTTTTTTCCCAAAAATAGTTTAGATCCATCATTTCAACTTTTGAATATATATGTCCGGAGAAATGTGACATATATATTAATACAAGGAAACGTGCAGTGCTAAATAAGGAAACGTAAGTGCTAAAGTATGAACCATTAGTGCTAAAGTATGAACAATTAGTGCTAAAGTAGAATTTCAAATCTATAATTCAAATACTAGCGCTAAAAAAGAAATGACAAGTGCTAAAAAAGGATTTGTAAGTGCTAAAATAGCTGAAACTCGAAATTTAAAATGATTATGCAACTAGTGCTAAAAAAGAAAATGCAAGTGCTAAAACCTCAATTACTAGTACTTATACTAAAATATTGACAAGAATAAAAATTTCGGCGACGTTGGGTGGTTTGGCAGAGTACTCTCTCTTGTAAGCGGGAACTTTCATGCAAATTTAATTACTCTCCAACACTAATCCCCATCTTAATGCCAACAAAAATAAACGTCAAAACAAGTTGAATATATTAATTGATGTTTTTACCAAGAGTCTGGCAAGTTTTCTTATTAATTGATGTTTTGATAATAAACGTCAAAACAAGTTGAATATTCTATAAACACTACTACAAAGGTACTAGAGTAGAATAATATACTTGACACTTCCACAAAAATGAAAATGAAAATTAGTAACAAGAAACTAACAAATCTCAAAATAAATAGCTGCTGGTGACAATGCATGATAAAAAAATATTAATCTAGATATAAAAATACAACCAACAGAAATAATACGTCCAAACGTCCAACATTAAATTGCAATACAACTACTAAACCATGCAGCTTTTACTAGATAATTAATTAATAAAAACCAAGAAACTAAACAAGAGCAATAACCAAAGCCGCCGCGACGCCGCCCAAAACCCCAAATTGCAGCGTAGCACCGCCGTTGTAAGGCGCCGGTGCAGGGGCATGATGGTGGTGAGCGACCGGCGATGGGGCAGGAGCCACCCACTGTAGAATGAGGGTGGTGGTTAGTGGAAAGAACTCTAACTTCCAACTTTTGGCCCTTTTCGCAGTGACCTTCGGCGCCGCTAATAAAGAAAAATAAACCAGATTTTTCGAGAGTAATTTTGGTGTTTCCGTCGTTATTTGTTTTCATGATATTTGCTTTAATGCAGCTTCTGTAGTCTGCTTCACTCACTTCCACCACTGAATCTTTCTTGCCGTCGTACTTCAAAACTATATACAGAAAAAAAAAACAAATAAAACTTTAATTGAGAATTGAAGGAAATAAAATATGCAGGATGGTGGGATGGGAAACACAGAAATCTAGAGAGCGTTGCAATCAACTTTTGGAAGTGACTATTAATCAAATCCAAATCTACGTTCAAATCCTTTTCAGGCAAAGCCCGAAGCGGCCTCTTTGATTCTTCTCCAAAACTCTCATTTTCTTTTCATTTCCCGTCATCCTGCTCTCGCCTTAACCGCCACCATCACTATCCTGTTAAACAAGAATCACGTTAGTGCTAAAATAAGTAATGACAGTGCTAAAATAAGTAATGACAGTGCTAAAATAAGTCATGCTAGTGCTAAAATAGAGAATGATAATGCTAAAAACCTAAATTGAAAAATACATGCATGAATCGAATATACATCGAAATTTCCGATTTTACCCTTACTAAGATTCAGGGGCAGCGAAGTTGGACATTATTACAATTATGCCACCGCGTTTTTTTTAATTTTGGAACAGATCTTGACCGTTCAAATAGGCGAAATTGTGGCTGAGATTGGTTCTCGGTTCTCACATGGGGTATGGTTCCTTCTGGAACCCAACCCTAGATATATATATATATATATATATATATATTAATATATGGCTACATTATCAAACTATACATCTGTTGTTGTTCGTACTACACAATGCTACATAAATGTACTAAATTCATCGTACTAAGTTCAAAATAATTCAATTTTTAACTACAAACATGAAGACCAAGAATATTTAGTTTCATTAACAAAAAGAAAAAAACAAAGAGAAAAAAGAAAAGAAAAGTTAATTACATATAAACAAAATTGTGAGCATAGTTTCAATTCATAACCAAATCTTCTTGGTTATTAAGGAAATCTCGAATCTGCTTAGGTTGTCTTGTGCTGCATCTTAGTGTCCTATATAATAAAATATTTGATAAAATATATATCACTCCTCACTACAAATTATGATCATATGAAAAAAATAATAATAAATTTAATTTGAAATCTGTCCAATACGCATATACATACCTCATGAAGTAAGTCTCTTTCATCAATGCATAATTTGAAAACTCATCCATAATTAGAATGGTTGATTCATTTAAGAACCAAGTCAGTATTTATTTTATAGATTTATATACCTACAAAAAAACAAAAGACATAAACATAAGTGGTGTAAATACAAATACACTTGATCACTCTACTAATTTATACAAGTAAGAAAGCACAAAAAAGTATTACAATTATTTTTCCATAAGACGTTGAGTTGCACACAAACCTGGCGAAATAAGATATTTATATAACTCATTAGGTAGAGTATTGATTAAGTTATATATGATAATTAACATAACTTGCTAAACTAATTGCAATCTAAATCTTAAGAAAGATTCAATGTTAATTAACTTTTTGTAAGATATCACATCCAATTAATTTGTACTATAAAATATAAAAAGTAATAAGTAATAACAACTGAATTTTATGACAATTCTTATAATTAATTATAACTTTTGTCGATTCTTTAGTTACATTTTACCTTTTATAATTTTATAGGGTTTAGTTAATGGATTAATATAAAACTATAAATATTAATATGTTATTTAAGGAATAGATACATGATACATATAAATCTATCATAATTATAGCATATTATATTATGTGACTTATTATTTGATTCATTAATTAAATAGATTTCACCATATACTGTTAGGTAAATTTATATTGATAAGGATATATATATATATATATATGCAGTGGCGGAACTGGGGGGAGCCAGGGGGTGCCTTGCCCCCCCCCCCCCCCCAACCCCCAAAAAAAAAAAAAAATACATGTAAATTTTTTTTAAAAAAAAAAATATATAGAAATATTAGTGGAGAATAATTCGGCCCCCCCGATAAAAAATTTCTGGTTCCGCCCCTGTATATATGTATATACATATACACATATATGTACCTTATATAAATGATATTATTACCTATTGTTGTAAATGTAAATTATACTTTGACTAATTCATGACCAGAATAGATTTATTACGGTAATAGTAAATGAATAATACTAGCCAGCCAGAATCTAATTTTTTGATGATTAATAAAACTGTATTATTAATAAATTAATTATGTTAATTATTAAATGTTATGTTTTTACTATATTATCATTATGTCATGAAATTAGTGATTTGTAATTAATTATTAAAATCACTCCAGAAGCGGATCGGAAGAAAGGGGCGCAACTTATCTTCTTTCTTTTCTTCATTTCTTTATTTTTTTTCCATCTTCGATTTCTTATGAATTGAAGCGCATATAGAGTTGCCGTAATTATTATGGAGGGCATCAATGTAAATTTATTGAATAATTAGTGTTTTATTAATTAAATTAATTAATTATTAAAAATAATAAAAAATTCTGGCTAGCCAGAATCTGGCTGAAAATCACTACTCATAGTAAATTATGATAAATTAATATATAAATTACGAATTTATGATAGAAATATATTAATTATTTAGAATATTTTCAGAATTAAAATATCAATCTATCATCATTTTCCTTATATAAATAATAGGTTATCGGCAAACCGGAGAAATGGGGAAAATTTATGGATAATGACTATACATGTATATATATGTAATATGTAATTAATAAATATTATATTTCTAAATACGGATGTTATTTAGACGGGAAAAATAAAATTTTGTATTTACGGATCCGATGTTATTATTATATACTATATAGATATAGATTTGAAGGGAGCTTTTTTTTTTTCAGAAAATCTCAGGGGATGCGGAGGCATGTCTCAACATGGAAATAGGGAGGACAAGGGTTTTCAAATTAAAATAAATCCAAAATAATTTAAAAATTAGTAATTGATGGGTATTTTGATAATAGTGTGTGAATAATATAATTTAAAAGTATGTGGGTAAAAAGTTTTAAAATCTTCAAGTGGGTAATTCTGAACATTGACACTTTTCCTAATATATCATAATATTTCTTTTATTGTAATTTGTATGTCCATATATATCTTCTTAATTTTCTCAACATATTTATGGAGGGGATTTTATAGGAGTAAAATTGAGAGAAAAAAGTATTAAAAATGTAAAACGTCAAATATTTTACAACAAAATTGAGAGGTTATAACATAAATATTTATGAAATTGATGGAGTATTATATAATAAACAAAAAGTATTACGAAATAGATAAATGTTTACCAAAATATATTGATTGAGAGCTAACAAAATATAGTATAATTTAAATTACTTTTAATTAAATTTATAACATTATTTTTTTAGGATTTAGATTTGATATGTCTATGTGGACTGAACAATTCGACGGATATAATTAAGTCATTATATATCTCATATTATTATAGAATGTGATTAGTCGGTAATGACCAATATTTCGTACGAAGTCTTGCCTGTGGCGAATTTTCAGAACACGTTGATTTTAATTTTTGTGGTTGATGTGTTTTGAGAAAAATTATTTTTGTATAGGTGTTTCATTTATGAGTTCAATTATTTATAAATTCGAGAGAATAACGAGTAATTGGAAAGATGGATGTGATTTGAGCCTAGATAAGCTAGTTTGTTAATTATCTCTAAAGATATGGATTTTAACTCTAGTCCTAGTTTGAGAAAGTGTTTAGGTTAATTTGTAACAAATCTTGTTAAAGCTATCTCCAACAGTTTTCACCAGAATACAGTTAACTCTACAATACACTACAGTTAAAATTACAGATTTTCAATTTTCATCTCCAACAACATCACTCTACATTTCACCCTATAATGGAATATTCCCTTTTTATACTCTGTACTATTGATTTAATTATTTTATCGAATTATTTAATTGAATATGATTATATATATAATATATATATATTAATATTCTTGCTCGTTATTTTTTATTTTTAATTAATATATAATTAAGTTTTATTTTTATTTTATAAAAATTAAAAGGTACATGTAAAAATAATCAACTTATTCAAAATAAAATTCAAACAAAAATCCTGGTGAAAAAGCAGGAACAATCCAGCCAGTATTCCCTACCAAATAATGCTTTCGACTATGGAAGTTATTTTTCAGATATTCCCAGTGCAGGATCTAGATCCGAATGATTTTGTCATTCTAACCATTAATCTTAATGGTGTCACAAATATCCAAAAATAAATCTAGATGAGCATTTGAATTTTCTGTAGCCCTTCCACTGAATTGCTCTGCAGCTACCATGTTGATCAGAGCTGGACGAAGTTCAAAGTTATTTGTGGTGATGCCACCACCCCATCCGGCGCCTAAGTATCTCTTAGTTGGTACCCGATACAGCTGATTTAGAGTTGTTGTTTCTTGTTCGGGCTCAACTTGTCGAGCAAGTCTCTACTCCATCTTTCGAAGCCTTCTAGACAATGCTTCCACATCTATATTCTCATTATTGCCAGCCATTTCTTTCTCTTCTCTTCTTTCCACCTTGTTCCTCTGTTTATGGGCTCGATCAGGGGAACTTGGAGCAGGCTCTACGTGTGGCTGTATAGACCATGTTCTCATAAACTACCTGAAATAATAAATTGTTGTCAGTAATAATATCAGTGTATAATTAAATACAGTCCCCGGCAACGGCGCCAAAAAGTTGATGCACTATTTTTTATACAATTAGTTGTAACTAACACAAGTCAATGCAATAAAGCTAGCGAATCGAGTATCATATCCACAGAGACTGCAATTGTGATTAACACTAAGTACTAAGCTAACAGGTTTCTATTATTCAAGTTACCTATTTTTCGGGTTGAATTAATCCTAGGTAAAAAAATTCAAAATTAAACTACTAAATTCAATTATCAAATCGAATGAAATTAAAAAATGTAAACTATCAAATAAATAAAATAATTAATCCTAGAAAATGCATACACCTGAATCCATTATATATTAATCTAATTCCATCAACTTTCAATTTAATCCAATTATCGGTGGAAGATCAGAATTCTAATTACCTATCTCTACCAGGTCTCAAGGTAATAGTAGATTAATAATTTATCTATTACTTTCGTCTCTAGATTAATTGTTAACTTCCAATAGATCAACAGATTTAGAACCTCCTACAGATCACAAGTAGGTGTGTCAAATCATTCAATTTAATCCCACTAGTTAACTATCTCCGCCAGGACTTAAATTAATTAGCTAGCATATAATGACTATGGCCTTAATCATGCATGAGAAATCTAAACTTGAAAGTTTGAACACAATAATCGGAAGGACAATTGATGAAGAATTAAATCAATACATAATTTCATACATGCTACAAACCCTAGAATTAAATATACGAACTACTCACAAATGGTGAGATCTAAAAGGAATAAAGAATAAAGAAATATAATTAAATAACGAAGGTTAGAAAAACTGTAGAGAAATTCAATGCATAAAACTTCAATCTTGAATCTTTATATCTTGCCGCTATGAAATCTAAAATAAAACTGAAAAATAATGAAAAGAAGCTCCCTAATTTCGTTCCTAACAACCCTATTCATACTAAGTACTAAAAACTCGGCCCAAAAGGTAAGTTCACGGGCCAAAAATATGAAAAACAGTCATTCACGGACAACTCGACGGCCGGGAGGCTGAATCCGGCGATCAGTGGGTAAAAACCGGCGACCAGCGAACACCTCAGCAGATTTCTCTGTTCTGCTCACCTAGTCGTTGTGGAGAAACCACAGATCGACGGTTTTATCTGCCGATCGGTGAGTATCTCGGTAGATATGGCACCCTTCACTGTTTTGCTTCGTTCTCGCTCGTTTTTCATCCAATTAACCCGATTCAAGTTGGAGAATGACCATAACTCGATCCTCTATCTTTCTAGCTTATCTCCCAACTGAATTGGATATCAAAAGTATCCCATTTGTTAGCTTAAACTTCAACAAAAAGATCAAAACACAAGATTGCACAAGAAAAGGCGAAAACAACAATCAAACACCAACTTATGCATGCATTAATCATTAAATACCATCCAAATAAACACCTAAATGCATACAAAGGCCATGTTTATCAAACTCATACTTGCATTGTGTGGTAATTTGAGCTTATTTTAAACCTTGATTTTATTGTTTTAAGTAGAAGGATAAATCTCTCATGAATGTTTGATTGTTTAAATAGTGAGAAAAGTTTAGCAATACTTGCATTCTCATTAATCGCTTCAATTCTTTAGGGTTCGACTCGTTTCATTATTTGTTATTCTATGTATACTTGCACATGATATGAATTACATTTGATATACAAAAATTACACATCAAGTTTTTGGCGCTGTTGCCAGGAAATTGATTGTTGTTTTTGAGTTTTTATGCAATATTGTTATGATGGTTGTCTTGCTAGTTTAGACGTTTTATTTATTTTTGTTTGAGTGAGCTTACATTTTGTTCTTTGCTAGGTAGTGTATGTGTATACGATCCCGAGGCGAGCCACTTAGACTACAAATAACAGCAATCACTCCAACCATCCAATCACCCAACCACTTCAATATTTAATTAATTTATCTCTCTCTTCTACATCATCAATATTCATTCAACTCAACCACACTTATTTTGCATGTTTTATCCATGACCACCCAACCACAACATTATAAAAATAAATATTCAATAACAAAAATATAATAAACTAGTTAAATGACATTTCATAAAATTAAAAAAAAAATCGCACTCATTAAACGGTATTTTCTAAAATTACATAAAATAAAAATTTATTATTTAGATATATAGAAAACTAGAGAAAAAATAGATAATTTTAAAATGTGTTGAAATATAGCAAAATTGATATCAATTTATAAAGAATAAAAAAATATGAATTTTGATATATTTTTTATTTATTTTTATAATATTATATAAAAAATATAATAATTTTATCTATAAATTTAAATAAAATTAATTGGCCAATAGGATGGTAAAAAGTGCCACCATCCCATTGGTCAAATGGATGGTTGAAGTGAGACCACATGTGGTCCAAAATGAGGAGTGGTCGATCACTTTTTTCTTGTTTCAACTATTTTTTTTCCTATGTGGCATGCGACCACCACAATTGTGGTAGCTGATATCAATAGTCTTAGCGATTTAGACTTGAAAATCAAGGCAACAAGACGACACAACAATACAGGAAGGTGAAGGAGAATGGCGGACAACCTATCGCCAAATCTGTCAAAATCAAGATTTTCTAATTCGCCAACTTCAAAGGAAATTAGAGGAAATGCAAGGACAGCTAAGAGTCCAAGAAGAAGCACGATATCAAGGTGAGGAAGTCCCTATCCAGAATCTCTTTCAACCCATTGTCAATGAAGGGGTGGCAAATAACGGTCCACACATCCAAACTAACAATTTCGGATTGAAGTCGGCCTTCACTTTCCATGTGCAACAATATTAATTCGTAGGGATATTAATGGAGGATCCAAATGATCACATGGATCAATTCCTTGAGATGAGTAAAACTGTGAAGCTAAACGAAGTTCCAGATGACGCCATATGACTCCGGTTCTTCCCAGCATTTGGCTATGAGGATTAGAACTCCTAGTTAGCTATCAGGTTTCCATCCTCTTTAGATATCAAGATATCACAAATTGGATTGTCTACTACTTGATCATAAAGCAAGTATTAAGAATTTTTGCAGAACTCGATAGCATAAGTCAATTCGTCTTGAAGCGAGACGTTGTATTTCTAATTTTTTGTCTAAGTGTTCCATTTCTTTTGCTCATATATATATATATAGGGGTGGGTTCAAATAAGAACCAATCCCCCCGTGAGAACCTAGGAACCAATCTAACATGAGAGATTTATATTGCTGACATCAAGAGATTATGTTGCTAACATGAGGTAAACTCATATTGCTAACTTGACGAGATCATAATATTAGCAACATATTGCTAAGATGTTAGAGATTATACACACTGCTAATATGTGACTAATAATTTGCTAATATGTTTGGTTCCTAGGTTCTCACGGGGGATTTGGTTCCTATTTGATCCTTTCCCTATATATATATATATATATATATATATATATAGGGGTGGGTTAAGATGGATACCACCCCTAGTGTAGGAACTAAGAACAAATTATAACCACTCATCTATCAATTTTTAATGGTCGGAATTAGATGGATATCTAGGAACCTAAATGCAATATTTTTTTAGGCTAAAATTAATGTAGATTTGATAGGGCTAAAACCGTAAAAAAATATATTCCCATCTATCATACGTCCCGTAAAAAAAACGCAGATCTTATCAAATATTTTGGCGTAAGCCTCCAAGGCAGACAAACCGCCCCCACAACCAGCGACAACCCATCTCACCGGCGGCGTCTTCTTTTTTGTCTTCATGGGAGTATCGCTCTGGAAAGTGTTGTCTTCGGGAGTTTCTCGATTCGAGTTCAATACCTGTTCCAATTGCCAGCGGTAGTAAAAAAACCCGTGTAAAAGGTAGGTGGGTTGATACTTGGCTATATGTGTTCATGATTTTGACATATATCAACCTTCCATTTGATTTCAAGTTGATGTATTGTTGAATAACGAACCTAGGGTTCCACTGATTTTGGGAATTGAGATTTGCAAAAAAATTAAACTGTAAGAACACATGTAATTGTATGCTTTAAATTTACCAACTATGAATTTAGATTCCGCCGTGGACTACGTATGACAACGCGTTGGTTACGGAAGCTCATTCGACGTGGTTTCTTGAGAGAAGCCCAATTTGCATTGGAGGATGACGAGCAAATGGGTCTCATGAAAACCTCATTGTATTTTCCCCAATTTTTCCCCCATTTTTTCGTATGCTATTTAGTTAATCGAACAACGTGATTGGCGTTATTGTGTGATTCCTCTGTTTATAGCAAATTATTGCTCTTTTGATAGAAATTATTTCTCGATTTATAGCAAGTTAATCATTTTGGCATAACTTCTGTTGGTAATAAATTATTTTTGTATTTATAGCAAATTATCCCATTGATTATAGCAAATTGGTATATGTTGGTAACAAATTATTTCATATGTTTGTAGCTTTTGGTTTTTTTGTGATTCATAATATCTGTTGGTAACATATTATTTTTATATTCATAGCAAATTGTTCCTTAGATTATAGCAAATTGGCATTTATTTGGTAGCAAATAATTTCTGTTTGTAGCAAGTTATTCCTTTGATCATAGCAAATTTGTATCTATTGGTAGCAAATTTTTCATGTGTTTATAGCCAATAATTCCTTGGATTATAGCACATTGGTATATGTTGGTAGCAAATTATCCTTCTGTTTGTAGCAGATTATTATTTTGGTCGTAGCAAAACTGGTATCTGATGGTGATTCCAATACACTATCATGTTAAAAATTAAGCTATTTTTGTGCAGGTAAAATGATCGCTCAATATTTAATATTACACATTTAATTTTTTAGAGGTATGATTTCTATACGTAGGATTGCAACTTATTTCTATGTCTTTAGCAAATAATTCCTTTGATTATAACACATTGGTATCTCTTGATAACAAATTATTCTTCTATTTACAGCAAATAATTCATTTGGTAATACAAAATTGGTCTATGTTAATAGCAAGTTATTTCTCTGTTTATAGCACATAATTGTATTTTAATAAAATATACATTTATATGGATTAATGTTATTTAGGTGGTGATCGGAAGGATAATCGTACTAAAAATTGCATATCAGGGAGTGGAGAAAAAGATATTTACTTGATATTATAATCAATGACATATTTCACATTTAGATGTTTATTCACAATTAATTTTTCAATAGAATGTTGATAATTTTTTTATATATATTTTGTATACACTAATATAGATGCAAAAGTGAAGCATCTAGAAGGACATGATAGGAAGAGAAGACGGGAAAATGTCCAGAATGGTTACAGATTTAATTATTACGCAATTTTGTGCAAATTTGATTTAGTCTAACTAATCATTCATTTCATAGCAAATTATTCCTCTATTGATAGCTAACTATTCTTCTATGTTTAGCAAATTGTTCAGTTGGTTATAACAGAATATGCATGTTTTTCATATTTCTTTATTTTTAGCAAATTATTCCTCTGTTCATAGCTAATTATTCATATGCGCTTAGCAAATTGTGCTCTTTATAATGAATTATGCATTTTTTTCATATTTATCTATTTTTAACAAATTATTCCTCTGTTGATAGCCAATTATTCCTCTGTGTTTAGCAAATTGTGCAGTTGATTAAAACACATTATGCATATTTTTCACAGTTATCTATTTTTAGCAAATTATTCATGTGATGATCGCAAATTGTGCAGTTGGTTATAATAAATTATACATGCTTTTTATATTTCTCTATTTTTAGCAAATTATTCCTCTGTTAATAGCCAATTATTCATATGTGTATAGCAAATTGTGTTGTTGGTTATAACAAATTATTCATGTTTTTCATATTTCTCTATTTTTTGCAAATTATTCCTTTGTTGATAGCCAATTATTCCTATGTTGATAGCAAATTATGCAGTTGGTTATAATAAATTATGCATGTTTTTCTTATTTCCCTATTTGTAGCAAATTATTACTCTGTTAATAGCCAAGTATTCCTATGTGTTCATCAAATTGTTCTTGTGATTCAGATAGCGAGGATTACGCACACGAGTTTAAGACAAAGAGACGCAATGATGTGAACATTGCTGATTCTGGACAAGGAGATTCACTACATGGAAAAAAAAACATTGAAGACGGGTGAGAAGCATACAAGGGATGAATATACGAACTTGAAAAATCGAACAAGTCCTATGGTGCTACGTAGTGCAATATTCAATTATTCATTTTATAACAAATTAAGTATTTCTCTGTTTACAGATAGGTTCATAATGGTTGGGTCATTTATTGCTGAAAGTGGTCTACAATGGTCATTTTTAAGTAAAGAAAGCGACACTTAATTTTGCTAATTCGTAGCAGATGAATTTAAAAAGTTTTCGATACTTAAGTTTGCTAATTCGCAGCAGAGAAATAAAAAAAAAGATTGGTGGAATCCCATCAGTAATTGTTAATAAATTATTATTCAATTTATAGCAAATTATTTCCTTTATTTATATAAAATACTTCATCTTTTGCAAATACCTAAATATGTATAAAAGCACATATTCTCAACATAGTTCGCCAAAAAATATTGGAATTATGCAAGATTGAACATATATAATTAACAGTGTTGTCAAACAAATTGATTTTGCTAAATGTCCTAAAAACTGAGAAATTTTATCAAGTATGGTACTCATATTGTATAAATATAGACTGACTACACAAAATATTCCTTTGGTTATCATTTGCGATTCGTTTATTGTTCGACTTATACTTCAAAGGTTCATATTGGTTGGACCATTTATTGCTCACAGTTGTATGCAATGCTCATGTTTAAGTAAAAAAAATGAAACTTAAATTTACTAATTGTTAGCAAATTATTATTCATTTTATAGTAAATTATTCTGTTGGTTATAGCAAATTATTCATGTTTTGATAGAAATATATTTATCTGCTTGTAGCAAACTATTACTCTGTTTATAGCAAGTTATTCATTTGTTTATAGCAAATTATTCATCTTTCGATAGAAAATATTTATCTGTTTGTATCAAACCATTCCTCTATCTGTAGCCAATTATTCCTCTGTTTATAGAAAATTGTTCTTCCGTTAGTCAAGTATGATATCATATTGTATACATATAGACTGACCCCATAAAAATAACTAATCTATATACAAATATTTGCTAATATTCGGTTATATTTTTGGTAATAAGGAAAAAAATACAAAATTTGAAGGTTTTGTACTCAGGTTACATAGATTCATGCTGAAAAATCCACCTAGTACATTATTTTCTCATGCAACCAACAATTCTTTAAAAAAATGCATTTAAGAACAAAACGAGCCATACAATCTATTCTTCTTGAAACTCTACGTCTCCTTTTTTTTTTATTATCATTGTTTACGTCATCTGAAAGCGAAATTTTTTTCCCTTCACAATTACGGTATAAATACTTCCAAATAATAACATCATCATAACTTTTTTATCCGACCCAAGACGAATATCGAAATCACTTGCTTCAGCATAATCCCTACTAAAAATAATTGTCTCTTCCAGAATTTTAAACTTCTAGCTAACAAATGACTTTAAAAATGCATTACATTCTGGTATATAAGTTGTAAACGATCCCATGACTGAATCAACGTTTCCTGCCATTAAAAAAATAATATTATCCACTATCATAATCATATAATATTACTAACATGTCTGCATATATATATGACACTCTACAATATATGATAACAAAATATCAACCATTAATAAACAATGGTCAAACAGATACATAATTTGCGAAGAACAAAGACATACATCAACCAATAATTTGCTATAAATAGATACATAATTTGCTATGAACAGAAGCATACTTTGCTAAGAGTCATTTATACAATTTTCACCATATTTTTCCTAAAAACCTAAAATAATATAACAATCAAGTAAAGAATATATGTATCTTCTATAATAAACAAGATAAAATAAGATGTTGAGAATATATGGTTGATTTGGAACTTGTGAAAAAAATATCAAGAATCCTAACAATGCCTACACACAAGCAGAGGGCACACACATCTAAAATAGAATCAATAATTCAAAGTAGTGTGCATCTAAATCCAACCAAATAATTCAAAGTAGTGTGCGTCTAAATCCAACACGACATATATAACACAAATAGCTAAAACACAAATATTTTGCTACCACTCTTTATAAATTATGCTAACAATTATGTCATAATTTGCTATCAACATTATTACACTCCAGAACACTATGCAACAAAAAAGACTACAAAAACTGCTATCATTGTTTCGTTGTTATGCTAATATTATATCTTCTAATAGATTTGGAGTAATGTTAACAATTGCGGAGCAAATTTACTGACATCCTTTATAATTTCAACACTAGTCTATCAAAGAATACAAAATTCTAACAACCCAAAATAATTATGCTAACATGGACATTAAAATATGCTAACTCACACTCGAAATTTTTCACTTTCTTAAAATGTCTAGACAAACACCCCATTCGAATATCTAACAGTGAACTCAAAATTCAAACAATGACTCTGTATCTCACTAACACGATATAAAAAATTTACTATCGTAAACCATCTGTTCGACAACATCCAACAAACACTCAAACATGAAAACACTATCAAAAAATGCAACCCATAAGATCCGAGCACATATTCAAAGATAAAAAAACCCTTGTTTTTAAGACAATTTTAAGAAGTCCCAAACCACTTCGATGATATTAAAAAATTACATACCCACAACAAAATAATACATTTATTAATAAACTTGTACAAAAACAACCAGAAATAATAAATGTTGTAAATAATACCATGATTTTCCATAGCAAAACACAATAAGTAAGCCAAATTTAGGCATGAGCAATGGGTCGGATCGGTACTGAATCAATGGAAAACGGTTGCACCAACACCACCGACCAACAATGGCCAAGCCGGCCGACGGTGGACAGCCACTGACCAATGATGATTGGTCAATTCGGTCGATTTGGCCAAATTTTTTTGTAAGCAGTCAATTGAACAAGCAATTAAGCCTATAATTTTTGTAAACCCTAATTTTTTATCATTCAATTTTCACAAGCAAAGAATCTAGTCTTTAGACCCATCAATGAACAATCAATATTAAAAAAAATGGAAGAGAGATAGACTTACGATAACGACATCTTTCAATTGCCTAAACCTTGCTGCCGACCCTGGTGCTTGGTTGGTGTGGTTGTGGAGATTCGACGATGGGAGAAGAGTGGTGCGGTGGTGGAGAGTCGGTTGACCACGGGTCTGAATCGCCAACACCAAGTCATATGTTGCCGACAGTGAAGAACAGATGATGGGTATGTGTGAGAGAGAAGAAAACGAGATGAGAGAGTGAAATGAGAGACATAGACGGAGAGATGAGAAAAAATTTCTTCAGATATTAGGAATTACTACTATACCCTTGTTTTAAAACAAATTTTAAATAATTGCAAATTTGACCCCATTTTTTAAGATGAATCTAGACCATCCAAAATAACTGATCCGATGGTTTGTATCAGTTCCTAGTTCCTACACAAGACTTTGGTTCTCATTTGAACTCTGATATATATATATATATATATATATATCAGAGTTCAAATAGGAACACAATCCCTGTGTAGGAAATAGGAATGAATATCAGCCATAGGATCTAATTATTTGGATGGACAAGATCTCTTTATATATGAGGGATCAGATTGCAAATTGTATAATAATTTAATTAAGTCAGGGTTATACTTGTAATTCAAATCTTATCATATAAAATCTAATCCCACATTTTAGGGAAATTTCCATAATCCTTGCAATTATTGATTCTATTTTAATTTATTTTTAAAACAAATTTCCAGCCTTTTTTTTTCTCAACACTGCTGCTTACGGTTAATTTTTTTTTGTATTAATTTTTTTTATTTGTCGTTTTCATTTGTAGAATTATGGATGTGCAATAATTTTTATGGAAAATATCTTGATAACCTATATACATGTGTGCCTGACATATAATTTTTATGGCATTTTGCTATCCACACTTATATATTTGCTAATAACTTCAATAACATTTGCTAATTTAAGACGTTTTTTATATTTCACATGTAAAACATCCTCCATACAGATTAAAATTCTGCAAATTCATACAAATAGTTTCCAATATTAAATGGTAATTATAACTAGCATATGTATTTTTTATTTGTTATTTTCATTTGTATAATTATGGATGTGCAATAATTTTTATGGCAAAAACTCTTGATAACCTTTATACATGTGTGCATGGCATATAATTTTTACGGCATTTTGCTAAAATTTATTCATAAAATTGATACACTTTCGCACACTGATTGGTAAATTTATTCAAACAGATATCGATTGCTATCAGGTTCGATAATATTTGCTAATAGAATAAATAAATTTCCTAATTCTACCCCAAATCAATTGTTAAACTACATGAAAAAAAAAAATATCAACTAAGATTCCCTTCTATGCTCAGATTCAAATTGTAGCAAATTTGGTTACCATGAAAGTTATCTAACATATGCAGATGTATTTTGCTAACAATACACATGTATTTCATAATAAATATCAGATAGTTTGCTAAATGTCTTCAAATAAATACCAAATGCTAACATTTTCATACAGATATGTTATTACAACAAATAATTTTGCTAATACAGTCCAAATCATATGCCATTATACATTCAGCCAAAACAATTAGCAAACATATACACGTATACTACCAAATCGATTGCTATCAAGTTTAATGATATTTGCTAATAGAATAATTAAATTTGCTAATTCAGCCCCAAATCAATTGTAAAACTGCCAAAAAAAAAATACCAGATGATTTGCTAAATGTATTCAAAATACCAGATAATTTGCTAAATGTATTCAAAGAAATACCAAATGCTAACACTTTCATTTAGATATGTTATTACAACAAATAATTATGCTAATACAGTCCAAATCATATGTCATTATACATTCAACTTCAAATTGTATTAAATCTAAAACAAAACAATTAGTAGCTCATTTCCTGAATGCTGTGTTTTCTAGCATGTTGGTTGGTAACTTGGTGATAATGTCCATAATGCTTGACAAGGCCTCACTGATTATTTTACCTTTTTCCAACAATTTTGCAGCCACAACGTGTATGTCACTGAAATCCAATTCTACACCTTCATTGCGGGTGTTCCCCACATTCTGATATTCATTCACCTGCGGGCCATCTGAATGTTCATCTGCACCTGCTACATAGTCCGGAATATCAGCAATATGCTCTGCACCATGAGCGGCCGGCGGTATTACTTGGTCTGCATTTCCATTTAAATCATGCACTCTTTCTCCGGCCACTTGGTCAGCATCAACACCAACAACTTTATCCAACGTGTATGGTCCGTCGCAAAAGCCTTGTCCGAAATCTCCTTCATAAATCTCCATAGCCTGCCTTCGCAAAAGCATATTTTTCTTCCACTGTTTGATGGCAGGGATATCCCGTGGTACTCTTCTGTACCCGAGCACCACACGATCCATGTATAAAAGTTGCGCATAGCTTACCCACATTATGCAAAACATTAGTTAGCTTGCAAAAATTATGTTTCATACATAATAGAAGACTCATTCATAAAATTGATACACTTTTGCACACTGATTGGTAAATTTATTCAAAACAGATATCGATTGCTATCAAGTTCAATAATATTTGCTAATAAAACAAATAAATTTGCTAATTCCGCCCCAAATCAATTGTTAAACTGCATGGAAAAAAAAATCAACTAAGATTCCCTTCTATGCTCAGATTCAAATTGTAGCAAATTTGGTTACCATGAAAATTATCTAACATATGCAGATGTTTTTTGCTAGCAATACACATGTATTTCATAATAAATATCAGATAGTTTGCTAAATGTCTTCAAACAAATACCAAATGCTAACACTTTCATACATATATTCTATTACAACAAATAATTTTGCTAATACAGTCCAAATCATATGCCAGTATATATTCAGCTTCAAATTGTATCAAATATATAACAAAACAATTAGCAAACATATACACGTATACTATCAAATCGATTGCTATCAGGTTCAATGATATTTGCTAATAGAACAATTAAATTTGCTAATTTAGACAGATAACAATTGCTAAATATATTCAAACAGATAACAATTGCTATCAGCTTCAACCATATTTCCTAATAGAACATGTAAATTTGCTAATACTGCCCAAATCAATTGCTATTCTCTTTGAAAAAAAGTAATCAACAAACTGCCCTTCTATACTCAGCTTCAAATTGTAGCAATTTTGGTTAATATAAAAATTAGCTAACATATGCAGATTTATTTGCTAACAATATACATTTATTTGCTAAAAAAGGCTAGATTGTTTGCTAACTGTATTTAACCAAATACCAATTGCTATCAGTTTCATTCATATTTGCTATTAGAACAAATATTTTTGCTAATAATGTTCCCCCCACGAAGAATAAGGTATTACTTTGTCAAGAATACATGTAGAGGATCATTAGACTAACATAATTGACCAATCAATTGGAATAAATTACATCAGTTTTCAAGAATTTCTTTTGAGAGCGGATATGCATATACTCCAACAAAAAACTCAAAACACAAATTAAAAAAAGTATCATAGTTTGCAGGTATAAATGTAAACATTCGCACTTTTTTTTTATCATCGACAAATGAGACAAATTAGGCTAAAACCCATCTAAATAAATCAATATTCTGTTCAAAGATCTGGATTCGAATTCAAAACAAAAATGAAATAAGAGCCAAAACAAACCCCTAAAATTAAGAAAAACTTGTATGAAAATTTCGTACCCATAATCCTCACGATCTCGTGCCCTTCTTAGAGATCAAGCTCTATGCCCACAACCAAATCCCCGACCTCACCTCCTTCCCTTCTCTGAGGCTCTTCTCCACTCACATACCCTATATTTCCCTACCAGAATCCCTTAAAAAATGTCTCTAAATGCAAGCTTATCTATCTCTGCAGGAACCCTAAGGACACCTTCGTTTCCCTTTGGCATTTCACCAACAAATTAAGACTTCCAGAAATGGGGACCAATGGAATCGAAGAAGTTTCCCTCTGGCATTTTAGAAAATTTCGTATGCTCAATACAGAATCCTAAATCTAAAACCTAGTTTTTTTTTTGCTGCAAATGAAATCCATCCAAATCTATTGCTCGATTTGGCCAGTTAGCGTAATTAACGGAGGCGTGATTTTTGGGATTTTTACCCCAACCCGTTTTTACCCTTTCACATATAATATTGTATAATAATATTAAATATATTGCTATTTAGTCCCTAGAAATGAAATTGAATATGGACCATTTATTTAGACTAGATCTATGGTTTAAGTTTGTTCCTATTTCCTACATAGGGGGGTGGTATCCATTTTAACCCACCCCTATATATATATATATATATATATATATATATGTTGTAAAAAGGATCTTAATTAATTAATTTTTTAAGTTCCGTTTGGTTGGCAATGAATGTGGTTTTGAAAAATAATCTTATTCCTTATTTTTAAATTTCTGTTTTTGGTTCAATTTTTGAGAATTTTAGAAAGTAATCGGAATCTTCAAAGCAATGCAACTTTCCTAGATTATGAATATTTACTCGGAGTAGATATTCTTTTTTACTTAACTCTAGGAATCTTATGTTAGATGATTTCATTATTCAATTTTTTCGCTCATTATTATTATGAATTATTACTAAAATTTTATTTTTTATTTTATAAAAAAATTGAAAAATTTGAAAAAAAAATATCTTAATTTTTTTATGGATTATTGTTAATTTTTTTATTATAAAATTTTAACTTTCAACCAAAAAAGAACAAAATGAAAAATAAAATAAAAAAATATACTAAAATTCGATTATCATTTTTTTATTTTTGGCAATCAGTAGTATAATCAACAACAAAATTTGACATAAATAAAAATTTGTGTTCAAATAATGTCTAAATTAATGTAATTTTTTTATGATCAATCGGTTGTGTATGTTTGTAATTATTTATATATTTTTTTAATTATTAATTTATTTGTATTTATTTATATATTTTCTTAATTGTTATTTATTTTTAATTAGAGAAGGAAAATGATAATGGAATTCAAATCTCTCACCATAAAATAGACGAAGATTACTCATAGACTATAAGTATACAATATTATTAATATATCTTAATAAACCTACTTGATTAATTTTAATAAAAAATTATAAAGTGAGAATCCTCACAATTTTATTATTATGTTCCAAACACATGATAAATAATATATACTCATTATTTATTTTCTTTAAAATCACATTCCTAGAAATGATCATGTTCCCAAATAACTTTACTTTTCTAACAACCAAAAAGCCCTTAGAGAATAGAAAGTGCCAAGAAAAATAAATAAATAAACAAACAAATGTTATCATAATTATTTTGTTCAGCGAGATAATAAACCAACAGTCATTTTTGGATGGCTTAAATATCCGAGCAAAATAGAAATTAAGTATATGGTGTACAAAATAGTAATTAGCATCATCAGCCTGAAAAAAGTAAGCATGCATTTTATTTATTTATTTATTCATCTAGCACACACAATACATATGTTAATTTTCTTAATATTATAACATAAAAATGAAAGCATATATATATGAAGAGAAGATCGAATGATTAATTAGAATTGAAATTGTAAGAACATGGCAGACGAGGACAACTGCAGGCTTCCTTTGCATGAGGTATTGGAGCTCCATAGCCAGCACCACCAACATATGGAGCCGGATTCAATATCGTGTAATCTTCTACTTCTTTTTCCTCTGCAGCCTGAACATGTAAATCTCCAGCCCCTTCTACCGCCGTTAGCATCAACACTGACAAAACTATTATTGCCATTCCACCTCTCTGCCCCATTACTCAACTTTCTTCTTCAATTCCTTAATTTTTTCTGCTTCACTTTCTTCTTTCTCTCTATTTAGGGATTCTTTTTCTCTAGCTATATATTAATGGTTCATATTTCTCAAAAACTGGGGCTTTACTTTCATGCATCATGTGTGATGGAATCATGATTCTTGTGTGTATTCATTTTCATATATAACAGCTCATGTCGTCCGAGGGCTAACTTCCATTCAATTATTATATTGTACGCAATGTTAGAATATACATCCACATGATGTGCTTGGATAAATGTAATTCTTTATTTTGAAATAAACAAGCCTTAAAAAAAATCAACAACTAATATTGTGAGTGTTTTTAATTGGAAACAAATAATTTTTAAGTTAAAATTTGATATTCTATTATATTCCACTAGTATTTCCCGCGTGCGAATAAATTGCGATGCACGAAAATTATATTTTTAAATTAATTATATTTTTAAATTTTGTAATATTGATCGAGTAATACATACAATATAAGAAAAGCAATTGTACCATATAACGAGACACTATATATAACAAAATATACAAAGATTATGCCAAAGAAATATAAAAACTAATGAGATCATTTTTTTGGAAGACTAAATATTTGTGAATGACCTTTATTCTTCATTGGTTTAAGATTATGGTGTTCCATTGTTGTCCTCAATCACTGGCATTATGATTTTACTTGTTATAGTTATAACACTCCCCCTGTTTCCATTTAAATATCATTTTGGATGAATGTACACAAATTAATATATTAATTAAATTACCTAATACACCCTTGTGTGAATACATTAAATAAGTTAATTAAATACAGAAGTTTGAATGCATTAAATCATGGTAAATATGAGAATAATATTTTTTGAAACAAAATTAATTATAGAATGATATTTTTTTTAAAACTAAATTAATTATAGAATGATATTTATTCAGAAACGGAGTATATATATAATACTAATAGGGCTCATAATTTGGGTTTACATCAATTGTTTGATGTACAAAGTATAGTCGATAAAAAATTAAAAATAAAGGATATGACTAAATAAAATAAGATGATAAGTCATAATGCATTAATCTTTTATAGTAATTGGTTTACGAACACACGTCTATCAACGTGGTAGGAAGTGAGTGTCAATTATTTTAAACAATATAGCTCAATTCATCTCGTTCTTACATATATATGTGGATTGTAGAGTGAACTAATTAAGTTGAAGGATAATAAAAATGACTACGGATAAGAGATGTTAGCATAAATTGAAGGTAACGTGATTCCTTTGATAATTTTACCTCTTTTTACCAACTATAAATAAGTCGTGAATTCTCTTGTAAGATTGCTTGATTTTGAATGAAATATACAACTAAAATTATTCATATTGAGTTTCTTCATTATATCTATTCAACTTTATAATATTTTTTTGGCCAATTTGAATTTTCCAACATTCCAAGATGTATTTTAGTCAATTTGAAATTTGCATTTTTGTTTTAATTTTGAATGATTATTTAATTAAATTTTAAATGCGCTTGATATGTGCGCGCGCGTGCGTGAATAAAAGATGTGAAAACGTGTGTAGTAAAAATAAAACGATTATTACAATCCACGTTTGCTCCTTCACTCCAAAATACTACATAACATAATTCTATTTAAACATTATGTCTACATCAACATCATCAACAAGAAGTGGCTCTTTTTGGGTAAAATAATTATTAGTTTTAAATTGTAGGAATTCAAATAAGAATAAATTACCAATATATATATATATATATATATATAACACTTTTATAATTTATGTTTTTCCGTCCATTTGCAAAAGGGCATAGTAGACGCTTACATTAACATTATATGACCATTTTAGTAATTTATACATATGTACATATATATCAATTGTAAATAAGGTAATACTTTCCATCTACACATAAAATATACATACATAAATATGATTTTACGAATTTAATGTTTGTAGTAATGCATATATAAATATAAATAATAATATACGATTATTTATTTAAATAAAAGTATATAAATAATGATATACGATAGATTACACATAATAAATATTCCAAATCATTGTTTATTTTAATTTAATTGCAAAATGAATTTATATATATATATATATATAATAGAGTTTTTCATTAAAAAAAATTCCGACTATCAGCAAGGTTAATTTTTGTCATTATATTAGTCATATATATTTGGAATTTTTTTTAATTCAAGCAGTCTACGCATAATATAATATGTATATTGATTGTAGCAATCTAATTAATTATTAACATAAATCAAGTAAAGCTTTATCAATCATTATGGGTAATCTATTAATTCAGGAACTGAAAGATGAAAACTCTCAATTCAGGATTCGTAAGATGAAAATTCTCAATCCAGGACCTCAAAAATCATGAATTTTGATTTCTCTTTATTTTTTAATTAATTTTAAAAAAAATATTAGATTTAATAGATAAATAATGAAGGAATTTTCATTGAAAAATAATATAAAATAAATTAAAAATAAACATAAATTAAAATTCGTGATTTTTGAGGTCCTGAATTGTGAATTTTCATCTTACGAGTCCTGGATTGAGAGTTTTCACCTTTCAAGTCCTGAATCGATAGATTACCCATCTTTCAGGTACTGGATTGACAATTCTCCTAAAATTTAATAAAATAAAAATTTCCAAATCTAACTATTACAATTTTTTTTTATAACAATAATGGCTCCACTTATTGTTCGGTAATCAAACAATAGACGGTTTGTATATGTGTAATATTATTTTATTTTCTTTTTGCCATACATTCAAAAAATAAAAAATAAATATATCTCAAGATTTGACTATTAATTACATTTTCTTTGTTCACATTTCAGACTCATCAAAAATATACAATGATGCAATATATATGCAACAGTTGGTGCAGTCCTATTATATCCTTAATTAAATAGCCACAATTCAAATATGTTTTTCATATCAAAGAGGCACGAGTTGTATGTCAAATTCCAAAACAAACACAAATGTGTTTTTCCACCGTATAAACATATATGATATCTGTAGATGCAATTTTTCGTAAGGCCCAAGGTAACATGGCCCAATTGATATGAAGTTGAATGAGACGACCTCAAGCATGAGGTCGAAGATGAATGAGAAAGGTAAAATCGGAGGGTCTAAGATAAGTGCCGCAAGAAGAAGAGACCGAGTCAAAAACTTAGTAGCCGTTATAAAAGAGACCTAGTCAAAAACCCTTCCACGGATAAGGTTGGACCCAATCTCAATAAAACTAATCTCGAAAATAGGGGAAATCGGTTGGAAGTTTTTATAAAAGGCTCGATCGATCACAATTGGAGGGGGGCTCGAACACACACCGGCGATCTCAACCTCAAACTCTCATCTAGCCTCTAGTTCTCTAAATTTATTATTATTCTTCTGATTTCTTGATCATTTTCATTTCGAACATTATACATAAAATTGATTCTGACTTGAGTATCGAAGTCCATTTGATCGTCAACCCCCGACGGTCCTTCGGCTTCACAATTCTTTTTGCCTTTGTTTTGTAGATTGACGGAGCCCGGATCCAAACGAAATCAATTGCAGAATTTTTGGTTCTACAATTTGGCGCCCACCTTGGGGCTCCGATCGATACTACAAGAGAATGATGACTCATGTCGATAGCCGAAAGGATGTGTTAATAACAACTTGTTCTCCAGCGACAGACAACGGAGGTTGAGGGTCGCAGATCCAAATTGTACCTCCGGAGACCTGCGAGACTGCAATCGTGAAGCCCCTCACGATTTGCAACAGTCGACTCACTACGAAGGCTAGGGTTCAGGCACCATCCCGACATCTTGCTAGTCTTGCTCGTTTCAAAGCTACTCTATGAATCCGCTCTCCTCTGCGAGAGCTAATCATTCCCGATTCGTGAAATCGGAGATTGGGTTATAGTGGCAGCTAGGGTTCAGCCTATCTCTGCCACTATGGCGGCCTCAACCAATGCCGATGGTCTCTAAGCTCTGACAACCCTCAGTTGAAGCCTTTCTTAGGGTGAAGTTACAGCTACTCTCTCATGCGATTGAATCAAATGCGTACCCACTCAGGTGTATTTTTCCATTTCTGTATACTTGCCTCATTAAAATTGACTGCTATAATTTCCTGGAGAAATCGAGTGCTTAAAATTAATAAAGAAATTGGAAAAGCTTACCCCACGATTATCGGAAAAGGGAAGCAGATTACTTATGCCATTTACGCCTTTTTATGTAATGAGTATAAGTTGGTGGTACTCGTCAATTGCTTGATTAAAATATATCTAGATAAAATGACTTTCCGACGTTGATCGAAAAGGGAGAGTCGATTGCAATTGTTATTCTGCTATTGATTTCCTTGCTGCTAATATGCCAACTTATTCCTCATTCTGCTGGTATAACGTGAAGGTCGTATACAGTCCTTATCTTAATTATTAATCAAACATGAAGGTCAAAGCATTGCCTTCTGAATTAAAATATATATATATATATATATATATATATATACACACTAGTGCTTATATTTTCAAGTATTGAATGAAAAGAGCTACTGCTATGTCTTTTTCTAAGGTCTGCTACATGCTCTTTAGTGCCTTTTCTTTTCATTTTATGAGATTACAATATGTGTATGACTGCAATTATGTGATACTTGTTCATGTTTGGTTTTTAATGAATAAAATCGTTTCAGTATATCAGAGGTTTAAATTTTGCAGCGACTATGCCTCTCAGCCTTTGTGATATGCCTGCCTGCTCTAAAGTATCTTAAATGCAATCACTTGTTTTGGGCTGGACATGCCTCGCACATGTTGAATAAATTGACTATATGCCCTAAATGGTGAATTGTGAGAGTTGTTATATATTGCATATGCTTGTAAATCTGAACTGTTAGGCTTATAATCTGCAGCACTGTTCTTTAACTTACTTTGTTGGCTGCACATATTTGAAGCTATTTGCACTCTTAAGCCCTTCTCGTGTAATCGTGTAGTTGGATTGAGTTTATTGTTCTTCGCTCGTCTCTGTTTTTTTAGCATATAAAAGTTGAATCTATACCTGCTCTTGATTGAACTCGTTGCTCCTCATGAATTTGTTATGAATGTTGTTGTTACTCCACTCATTCCAAAACATGTTAATAAATTCTTTTAATGTAATACTCGTGCATGTAATAATATGTTAGCTCCTGCAATTGAGTTGCATCACACACACATATATATATATATATAAGAAATATTTGCAATATTCCGATACTAGACTTCTTTAAAATGCTCTTGAGTCAAAAATACTTGGCCTTAAGTGTTTCGAATGCATAAAAGATAGCAAAATTGTTATCGATCTGTTGCTAGAATGCATTTAATGTTTTCTGCTACATTTGAGTCTTGGTATCTGCATTTAACACTACACGCAGGGAAGGGAGCTAGATGTACTACCGAACAGAGCTAAAGTAGTACGAACACTTTTTCCAGTGCTTTTTTCCCTATAAGGGACTAAACAAGCAAAGCAGAAAACCCACATACAAAACAAGAAGCACCCAATTCAACCGCTTCGCCCCTATTCTTTCTCTACAGTAAAGGTATCGACAGAAATAAATCCCTAGCTTCAGAAGTGGCAGCAGTGCTATCGTATAGTTGAGAAAGGCTCCTAATGTATTTAATGTTGCTAGAATGCATTTAATGTTTTCTGCTACATTTGAGTCTTGGTATCTGCTTTTAGGCATGAAGAATCTTGAGTTTCGATCTTTCAGTATTCTTGCAACAATAATCATATAAAAAAAGAAGAGAAAAAAGAAAAGACGAGGTGCAATGATATCTGATGTATTAGTATTATATTCTCTTGTACGACTTTCTTGAATGTACTCAACTGGATTTAATAGTATTAACCATGCTCCCTTCTGAATTAATTATGAGGGAGATATGCCTAAAAGATATTAAACCAAGATTCAGTGGTTTTGATTTTGCTGCTTCTCATTACCAAGGGGAAATCATTCTTGGTATCTGCTATACAGTGAACTAATCTCTTCCCTTGAATGTGTAATTTTAGGTGTATTTTTAAGTTAAAATGTTCCAACAAGAATAATTGGTGTATTTTTCCGGAAGATACCAAATAATTTTTTTTGCAAGAGAAACATTGCTACAACATGAAGCTCCGGCTATTTTAATTTCATTCTGCATATACTAATTCATCCTCATTTTGTGTGATTATAACCCTACAAAATCTTTACATGCTTAAGTCCCTTGAACCTAAGTAACCAAGCTAGTGTTGTACGTAGTCCTTCTAGCCATATTTCATCTCAATTTAGCCATATATCTAGTTTGGTTCCTTTTAAGTACATCAATAGAATTGGTTTCATCTACTGGAGTCGCTGTGATGAATCTTTAAGTTATATTTATTATGGGTTATGAAATTCTTGATGGTTATTTAAAACAAAAAATGTCCCCGATTTAGATGCTTCACTTATCTAGTTTAAAAAAAACAAAGTAAAAAAGTAGATTGTTGTGCATGCAAATGCAATGTTGATTTGGCTTTTAGGAAGAAATGCGTCTGCAATTTGTGTATGTGGAAAGTGTTTGATTAGAATTATGTGTGCTGATGAGTAGCCTGCTATAACGTGTAATGTGTCTTAAGTTTCATATTTCTCCGCATTTGCTATATATTTGATTGCTTCTGAAAAAATTGAGATTTGTTGCATGCCCGCCATGCGAAGATATTTTGGTGTGGCACTAGCTAATTAAGATTTAATTATTAGCCTTTTAGTTTATGTTAATGTTATTGAAACATAAAGGTCAATTTTCCTTAGGGCTGCAGTTGGTTTTAAGGTTTTATGTTCTTGATTCTTCAAGGGCGTGTGCCTACTTATAATTCTTTCCCCGTCTTATTAAAGTAAAATTTTATAAGAATCAGTTGTGTGTTTTTGGCATGTAGGGTGTTTTTCTTGAACTCATTCTTCTTTTTAAACTCTTTTATTGATGTTATGAATATCTAATTAGGACTTCATCTTCTTCCTTGAGGCTACTAACATCTTCATATTTACTATTTTCAATTTCAATTTTTGATCAATAGTAACTTTTTATGGTTGAAAATTGCATGGATACATAAGTGGACGCCCACTATATTTCTTGTCGGGATTACCCATGGTTAATGCATTCATGATATCATTGTATGTATTATCATGAGTTTTAAGACATATGCTATGTCATTTGGTTCCAGCTTGAAGCTACATATACTACGAGAGGTTCAGACTTTTTATACTAAGTCAAATGAGCCACTATTGCGTCAAAGATATCAATTCTTTACAGGCTTGTATTCAGAGCCTCGATTCGAGCTCCCCCGGACTCGCATTCGAGTTTGGAGCTCTCCCGAGGCTTGCTCTCAGAGCCTCGAGCTTCTCCGGACTCCCATTCGAGTCTGGAGCTCTCCCGAGGCTTGTTCTCAGAGCCTCGAGCTCCCCCGGACTCGCATTCAAGTCTGGAGCTCTCCCGAGGCTTGCTCTCAGAGCATCGAGCTCCTCCGGACTCGCTTTTGAGTTTGGAGTTTCTCGAGGCTTGTTCTCAAAAGCCTTGAGTTCATTCGAGCCTGTTTTCGGAGCTTGGAACTCCCTCGACTTGCTTTCATAAACCTCAAAATCGCGAAGTCAGTCACAATGTCATAATCAACGAATCAGATTCATTGTTCGACCTTCGTATAACAAAGCTCGAACAATGGGGAGCTAATTGTAGATGCAATTTTTCGTAAGGCCCAATGTAACATGGCCCAATAGATATGAAGTTGAATGAGACGACCTCAAGCACGAGATCGAAGATGAATAAGAAAGGTAAAATCGGAAGGTCTAAGATAAGTGCCGCAGGAAGAAGAGACCGAGTTAAAAACTTAGTAGCCGTTATAAAAGAGACCTAGTCAAAAACCCTTCCACGGATAAGGTGGGACCCGGTCTCAATAAAACTAATCTCGAAA
This sequence comes from Perilla frutescens, assembly GCA_026008535.1. Lineage (NCBI taxonomy): Eukaryota > Viridiplantae > Streptophyta > Magnoliopsida > Lamiales > Lamiaceae > Perilla > Perilla frutescens. The sequence goes on along the minus strand of BRKX01000011.1, from coordinate 29,441,320 downwards.
ATAGGTTGAAAGTTTTTATAAAAGGCTCGATCGATCACAATTGAAGGGGGGCTCGAACAAACACCGGCGATCTCAACCTCAAACTCCCATCTAGCCTCTAGTTCTCTAAATTTATTATTGTTCTTCTGATTTCTTGATCATTTTCATTTCGAACATTATACATAAAATTGATTCTGACTTGAGCGTCGGAGTCCGTTTGATCGTCAACCCCTGACGGTCCTTCGGCTTCACAACTCTTTTTGCCTTTGTTTTGTAGATTGACGGAGTCCGGATCCAAACGAAATCAATTGTATAATTTTTGGTTCTACAATATCTATATATTAGGTATGATTGTTTTGCTGCAGTAATACAATTACTGTTTGGGGGAAAATTAGGGGAAATTCTTTTGGAGTTTTTTCTTCCTCTTATTAATTGTAAATGTGATGATTATTTTGGTGTTGTTGTGTTGATAGAGAAAACGTTATGAACCTTTGTTCATTTATTTATTTGATCTACTACATATTCCTGATTTTCATGGGTTGAATGACTAAATTTTATGCATTTTCGGACATAATTGTTGAACAAATAGTCATCAATGAGCATAATAATACATTTTTTACTCACTGAGTTTTATTTTTTTGGATAGTATAATACAACTAAGTCCTAATATGCTCAATTAATATACAAGTATTTTGACCAAATATTTTATAATCTCTTAAATTATTATTTTATTTCAAAATTATATTAAGTTATTAGTTGGATATAAGAATATATATGTTAATTATTTTTTATATTTTTGGTCAGTATAAATTGTTTTTAAATGATAAAGATAAATGAATACATAATTTTATAAAAAAAAATATAAGATATTATGTCATGTTGATTTTAATTTTTTTTAGTTTTTAAATTTTATGTAAATTTAAATATCTTAAATTTATATTTTTCTTCAACATAATGAATGGGTACACTGTTGTAATTATTTTTAGATTAATAAAAAAATAATTACAATTCATCAATTTCAAGGTTCATTTTATTGTATATGAAATTTGTTATTTTTGCATTGATGCATGGTTTAATTTGAAATTTGTGACATTATTATTTATTAAAAGAAAAAATGATTCATGTTTGATTAAATAAAAAAAATATATACATCAAAATTATATAGAAAGATGACCAAAAAATATAAATTTAAAATTTTGAAGAAATCTGAACTAACTAATAATATGATGAGAGTAAATAAATATTCAAGAAATAATATGAAAAAGAAAAAGAAAAGCATAATTAGACCAAATAAAGATAATTTAAGAAATGAGACGTTGCTTCAAAAAAATATGTTTGCTCCGTCAAAAATTGGGATAATAAGTAGATTAGTACAATCATTTATTTATGTACATACATTATATGCGTATATGAAAAGTATCAAAAGTAAATGAAATTAAATATGATGATGCATAATTTTATATATTACTATAATGCCCATATAATATTAAATAAAATGTCTACAATGCCCTTTTGCAAATGGGCGGGAAAATAAAAGTGTGTTATAATATATATATATATATATATATATATATATATATATAGAGAGAGAGAGAGAGAGAGAGAGGACGATAGAATTTAAAATCAATCATATACTCTACTATAAACGTGTATATTGACATATATATACAAATAAAAATAAATAGTAGAAGAAAATATATTATATTGAGGTGATGAGAAAGTAAATATAAAAATAAAAAGTAGAATAATATTCAATAGCCTTATGTTAGGTTTTTTTTAATGGGAAGCTGAAAGATGTTTCAGTATAGTTTTTGATCAATTTATATACATGGAATATGTCGTGGTAATCAAATATTTTTTAATCGGTTATGTTTATATATATATATATAGATATATTGAGGAAAATATATATTTGTGTTTTTAAAAACTATCAGTTAGGTCTCAATGTGGATGACCTAGTGGTGGAGTGAGATTGATTAGAGACCAAAGGTCACGGATTCGAATCTCCTCAATACCACCGAATCGGGTCGGGTGTGAGTTAAAAAAAACTACCAGTTGGGTAAATCTATATAGGGAAGATTAATTAATTAATTGGGTACTAAATATTGATGTGTAATTAATTGAGGATGAATTGCAATAAAATAATTTATTAATTTACTAACTAAGTAATAACTTTAAACATTATATGCATATACACAAATAATATAATAAGTGATAATAAATAATAATATATATGATGGTTGGTTTCATATATCTATATAGAGAGAGACACCCACCCACCCATGCAATATATGATGGAGGTATATATGCATAATATAAACTAATTAATATATGGATATAAATTATTATATTATATTATATGTGTAGATATTTAGTTTGATATATTATAAGAGATTATATTTAGAGAGAGAGATATATATATATATATATATATTTGTGAGTGTAAAATATTATATGATTTATTTTATATATGTGATATATAATTAAATTAATATATATTTATTAATGTGGGGAAAAAACAAAGATTAGTAAAAGCGGGACCTTTAATCCTTTATGCTTATATATATCCACATTAATTGCCGTGTAATTTCAAAATACCGTCTCATTCGTTCAGTCATTCATTGAAAAAAGTTTCCACATTTTTTTTTCAAATTAAAAGAAAGTACATCTCGTGTTAATCTCATTATAAAAGACCAAAACTTCTATACATCATCCCAGGTTCAATAGACCCATACATCCTATCAGACGGGTCAGAGTCAATGCAGATTAGCCCGGGTCAACCCACATTGACCGGTGTTGACTCGCTAAAAATGGTAAAATTCAGTATTAATCTTTACACTAAAAAGTATCATTTCAAATTCAAAAGGTGTCATTTGTATCGTTAAAAAGTAAATGGTTTGATACTTATCTTATATGAGTTTATGTAGTTCAAATTGTGATTTTTTTCATTCCAATTAATGTTTAGAGTTTAGGGGGGTTTAGATTTTTTTAGGGTTTCATAGTTTTTTATGATTTTTTAGGATTTTTTTAGTATTTTTTAGGTTTTTGTTATTTTTTTAGGTTTATTAATCTCAATTAGGGATTATATTTATTTAAAAAATATTAAATTAGTTCACTTTCATTTTAGGGTTCACTAATTCCATTTAGGGTATATATTTATTTCAAAATTATGTTTTTTTAATTACCATTTATATTTATTTCAAAAAATTAAATTAATTATCGAGCGCAATGCACGAGCCCACGCGCGAGTCGTCGAATTAAAAAAAATCATTTACTTTAAATTTAGGGTCCATTCAATTAATTTTAGGATATATTTATATTTATTTAAAAAAATTAAAATAATTAATTTCAATTTTTAGGGTTTACTAATTGTATTTTATGGTATACGATTTGGGGGGAACAAAAAATAGAAAAATTGAAAAAAATAAAAAAAATTGAAAAAAATAAAAATTTAAAAAATGATAAAAAATGAAAAAAAAATAAAAATAAAAGTAATTCAGGCGTGTGTACCCCACGTGCCGTGCGTGGCCCACGCGTGTGAGGTCCATGCGCCTTAAATGAGGTTTTTTTTAGAGGGGGGGGTTTGGGCCTTATTGGACCTGAGCCAGTCTGATGGGCCCAGTCCCATACAACTGGTGCACAGGAAATTGCTTCATTATAAAAAAAAGGGATGAAATCCTCTACTACTACTAGGGACCCTATGCAACACTCTTCACACTACACACTTCAAATTATTAATTTTTATTATAGTTTTTTTAATAATTTCAATTGATTATGTGTTTTAGTTTAATTTTATACTAATTAATTAGGGTTCACTTTTTATCAATTAGGGCATAGAATTATTTATTTTAGAAATAATCAATTATTAATTACAAAAATGAAATTAAACATTGAAAAATAATAATATATCCTGATGGAAAAAATGAACTCTAATTTACAGGTGTAAAATTAAATTGAAGTACAATCAATTGAAACCGAAGAAAAACCGAAATAAAAATTAATAATTTAAAGTGTGTAGCATATAATGTTGCATAAAATATAGCAGATGATTTCATCCGTATAAGAAATCATATATAAACGAAGTAGTGGTATAAATTAATAAAACACATAATGCATCCAAAAAAAAAAGTAGATAGAAAGTGTTATAGGAAATAGACTAAACTTATAACTAGATTATATTTGTCATAAGAAAAATATGAAATAACTATATATTTGTCCACAAAACTAATCTTTAAATAAACGAAATACACACACACACACACACACATATATATATATATATATATATGAATTATTTCTTGTATGCTCGTAATATCATAAATATTTTGAAAATTTTAAATTGAGTCGTTCAATAATTTTACAATTATATTATTATTCAATTCGAGCCATCCGTCTCAATGAAAACAATCAATTTATTTGCCTGCAAGATTTCATAGGAATTTGAAAAGCATCAAATTTATTTCCTTGCTTCAACAAGCATCAATGTTGACTCTGGTAGCACTCAATCGGGCCCAAGACTCAATTCGGGAGTGCTCGGATCAATCCCCGGAGACAACACTACAAAGGAAAGAGTGCAACATTGCGCCTCTAACGGGGATAATGTATTATCTCACGCGGTGAAGAAACGGAAGTATGATAAATATATATGTCATATGTGAGATCAATGAAATCTCTGACAACTTGAATTAATAATTTTGGTAATGTGATAATGAAAACCAAAAAATTGTTAGCGAAACTCGTTGTGACATCATATTATTACTGGGTCCTATCTCCATGGACCTGGGGCATTGCAATAAATGAACATTTGATAGACACCAAACCTTAAACCAACCACTTGGCCCCATCTCCATGGGCTCGAGATGTTACAACATCTTTAATCAACGGCTAATTTACATTGATACAATCAACCGATATTCCGTTAACTTACACAAAAGCAAAAAAATAAAAATAAAAATAGCACATTATCTATATAATATATAATAACGACTCCGCGTCCCAAATTAAAAAAATATTATTTTCCCGCCCTTTTGCACATTCCTAAAAACAAAATATCTTATTTACATAAAAATATTTATTTTATGTATAAATGATTAAGTATTAATATGTGTGTGTAGTATATATTTGTATCATACATATCTGCACAAATCATAATATTTTGTTGCATTAAATAGATTCAATTAATTATGGAAACCCAAAAAGTAAATAAAATCTATTATTATTTTTATGTAGATTATATATGATATAGACAATACCACTTATATCATCTAAATATTATAATTCAATTTTATGTTTTAGATAGAATTATATTATATAGATAGAGTCACGTTAATGGTTAGATAGAATTAATGATCAACATCTAACTTAAATTTACCAAATTTTTATTAGAAGACTAGATATATTTTTATGTGGAGATATTTTCATTTTATGATTTAATAAAATAGTTTATTTTTTTCCATAATTAAAAATCTTCTTTCTAACATTAGCTTATTACATAGATGTGAGCATAAATCACAACGTATTTTGCTATGGACCTTGAAATGATATGTTTCGTGTTTTTATTTCCAATATTCAAAACTATTCTGTTTTTTTTTTCTTCTCATGACTCTCATTTATAGTCCGTTGTAAGTCATTTTTTTAACCAAATTATTTTCATGGATACCATTTTTTGAATGATTTTTTAAAATCTTTGTGATTTAATTTTGATTAAAATATTATGGTACGAGTTCTTTATCAATGAGGTTTGTATTTACTATGAGATATTTCATGTTTTTTATTTATATAATTCTTATGTTTTCTTATGTGATTTTTTTTGTTTTGTTTCTCTATGTAAAGACTATAAACCAGATTTGCTATCTCTCTTCTAGCATAAGTTTTGATTTTGTTAGGTATGGTTCATCGGCGTGTTCGATTTCTACCCTCAAACTCAACCATTATTTATATAATTTGAATTCGAGTTTGGTAAAATGGCTCATGTATGTATTCACCTTCATATTATTGAAATTTCTTATGATTTAAGATGATTTCTTATAATATAATATAATGTTATCTTTCGTGAAATTTATATTTTTGCATTCATTGCTTGAGGATAACCCATGTTATATTTTCTTTGTGGTTTTTGTTTTCATTTACGATTTAATCTAAATGGCGAATATTGATTGTTAAACGTGAAGCATGAATGTATGATATATTTTATATTTAAATGTATATTTTAATTAGAATAATTCCAAAGAATTAACATTTACTTTGAAGCTGTGAGGCGGAATTTCATTTAGGCAGGGGAGATACGCAAGCAAGGGTTTACTTCAGATGCATGGGCACATGTCTCTTCAACGAAAGAAGGGGGATTGGGACTCCGTTCAATTTCAATAGCAAATAGGGTTACGACTTTGCCGCTTAATTTTTTTGATAAAAATATTCTAATTAATAGTTATTCAAATTAATTGAAATTCAATTTTGAATCCTTTTATTCACAAGGAACTGGATAAGAGGAAACTCTCACATTCATATTTATAGTAGAGGCGATGGAATTCCGGAACAACCATCAACTATAACCTAAAAAATAATAACTAGATTTATAATAATTTAATAGATTAATTTCTATCTTAAAAAATATATATATACAAAAGTATAGTATAGCAACCACCCAAAGATTTTAATTCAAAAATGTTATTTAATTTATATTCAGTTCCTTATAATTTTGTATAAATTCATATTAGCTATTTAATATCATAGTCAAAATGACATCGCCATTTCTTGGAGTTGTCTCATTGCGAGATAAAAATATCAATACCATTTATCTTTTTTAAAATTTAAAAATATGTTGCATTCAAATACTTCCTCCGTCCCATAAGTGTAGATCCCTTCAATTTTTGAAACAGTTATGTTTAATTCATATGTGTATAAAAATATGTGTTAGCGTGTGAGAAAATTAAATGTATGTTTTAACGGGTGTTATTAACTTCCGCCCGTCTATCTTTATGAATTAAAAAAGCCAAAAAAAATCAAGTTAAAGCCTTTAAAATAATTATATATCAATCTGCACAAATAATATAAACATTGACTAAAAAACTCATGCCTTAATAAGAAAGGGGAGCAAAATTGACCATTTTCATTGATAGAAATATGGTGAGGGACCAACTGAGAACATCCAAGTAGCATGGATTATTTAATTTGATAAAAAATATTATTATTGTTATAAATTCATATATAGTATAAACATGAATTGTTTTTGTAATTTCATCTATTTATATTTCTTTAATTATATTTTGTTTCTAATTTACATTAATGATTTTAATCGCGGAAGTCTTGTGTGACCTTATGGGTCAAAATATGTAAGACAGTCGAGATCCAAATCCAAACATGATCAAAGTCCAACAAAATTACAAATGCGTCATTGAATGTGTATTTGAATCCAAAATTTCACCAATCTTATATATTTTGACCTATAAGATGATCATAAGACGTCTAACACAAAGATTTTATTTTTTTAATTTATATACCTTCTCTACCTCATAATTATTTAGTTAGATTACTGAGATTTAATTTTGTGAGTGAACATCACGTGTTTCACACTTTTCTAATATTTTATTTGATGATTAACTCCTTTAATTTTAAGTATGATATTATAATAAAATTATAATAATCACATGTATCTCAATCGTGCATCGCACGATGGGTTATTCTAGTGATTTAAAACGATAAAACCAATTAATGAAGTCATACAGAAAACTCCGATCTCACGTGCCACATAATTAATACTACAATACACGTGAGTAATTTCCCCTAACCATTAGACATGTCACTACTACATATTTTAGCAACTCCTACAACAGTACTTCGCTCAAAAGAAAAAAAAACTCATATAGTAGTACTTGATTATTGATATATACAATAAAATTCGTTGATTGTTTGAAATCTCTAATCGACCCAGTAATCAATTTTACATTTTATTGTACATAAACATTGCAAAACTAGAGTACTGTATTGTAAATCACATGTGAATTGCAAATTTTATATCAGATGTTATAATAATTTTTTTGGGTAAACATTGTATATTAACATATTAGGTATTAAGAAACCTAGTATAGAAAATTCCTATCTGAAAAAAATATTTGAAAAATAATACATAGCTAAAATTTATATAAAAAATTGACAGAATGAAATGGCTGCTGACAGCGATAAGCCTTCCTAAGAACTCCCAACTCCCAAACCAAAAAAAAGGGAAAAAAAAGGGGAAAAAAATGAAAGAAAAGAAGAGGAAGAAGAAGAAAGAAACTGAATAGAAGAAGAGTGGCAGAAGTAAGCGCCAAAAAGGAAAATAATCTGCAGAAAAAATGCTGAAATGGGAAAGCGGAGATGGATGAAATTTCACGTGGATTGGGATTTTGTCGGGGCGTATATAAATATAAATTGGTGCGTATTTCAGTTTCGTCTCATTGTCGAAATCAAAAACCTTAAAACCCACCAAAAATCTCCTCCCGTCTCATGTTTGAATCACTTGCCATTTATTTCCATCTCAATCCGCGCTGCCCTTTTCATTAATTATTATTTATTTTTCTCTAAAAGTTATACGTCACAGCAGCTGCGGCTGCATTCGCTAAACGGGCTTCTTCGCTTCCAGTCCAATGTAACTCAGTTCGACACCCTCTTGGCTTGTTTATTGAATGGATTGTTGAATGATGGAAGGAAATGAGAGGCGAAAATGATTTTAGTTTCCTTTTTCTTTTGCTTCTATCACTGAATTGGTTTTTGTACTGTCATGATTGTTTCTTTTATAATGGTTTTTCGAGAATTTCAAGGTTTAAGATTTTTCCCCCTCTCCTTTTTTTTCCCATTGGGGTGGTGGTTGTTTCGAAGCTATCAGCAAAACTATGAACACTTATTGTTTCAACTCTTTATTTATTAATGTAAGCTTATTGATTGTTTCTGTAGGGTTTTGTTAATAGATGGCGGTTGTTTTCTTGGTTGGTAACTTGATACTAAAATTCAGGGCTCGCTCATAGCTGGTCTTGTATTTTTTTTTTCCCTCCATTATATATAACTTTAGGATGTACCCTAAAAAAAACTTTAGGATGTAAGAATTCAAGTTAAATTAATGTTTCTATAAAAGGAAGCATATCAAGAAAACATTGGTTAAGTTGATGCTTTCCCAGATTAGGAGTGGGAACTTTGTTTTTTTAATTCTGATTATCCCCCATTTCAGATTGGGATCTTTTAGGTGTTTGTATCCTTTTGGATTAGGTTAAGGATGGAAATTTATATTTCAAATCAGGGAAACAGAGGAAGTGTTAGGTTAAATAGGAAGCTTTTGTTATTTGTAAATAGGCATTTAACTTGTTGTTGTTGGTTTCTCTCTCTCTTAATGTCTTTCTCGATTGACAAGTCACAAATAAATAACAATTTTTTCCCTACCTTTCTTTTCATCCATTCTTCTAAATTTGCGGTATTGGATCATACATGGCCTTCATGTACTTTTTTGCGTTCTTCATGATGAAAAGATGCTATGATGACTGTTGTAACTAAATTAACGGTCACAAAATGTTACAACTACTGATGATTTCGTTAGGTGCTTGCCAGTTTTATAACTTGTCTAGTCTTATTAATGTTTTATAAGCCACTTTCCTTATGTTTTATGTCGTTACTTGTTTGTTTTGCTCTGAGGTGTTTTTTTTTTTTTTAATAATTGTTAGCTTATCCGTCTACCATAAATGCCGTGTTTTAGTGACTGTTAATTGTTTCCAACTAATATGCTAATATTTACTCTTTTTCCCATGGTTGTTTCAGAAATTGGTCATTTGCCCGAAATGGCCAATAATCCCCAGTCTGCAGGCATGCAGGTAACTAATTCAAGATGCTTTTTTCAAATATGAAATCTAAATATCTCCTTGGAAATCTTTTGGTGCTATAGTATTTTATGAGTAGAAAAGGAAAATGTAACATGAAAATGACCGAGATCATCATGCATTTCACTTGTTCAGTGAGTTTTTTAATTTAGTGTCTGTGGTGCAATGGGGCGTACCTGCATTTGCTGGTATTTTAAATGTTACCTGGACAAAGCTTCAGGGTAAACTTGAGTATGCTTTAATGGGTTTTGAGCTCTGTTTTCTTTGTGAGTATGCTAAGCACTGTTTGTGCGCTCGAGCCTTTTTACGCGTTCTGTGCTCATACATTTGTAAAATCTTTTGAGCTGCTCTCCGTAAGATGTCTTGCCATTTTTAGTAAAGCAGCATGATTCATAGCTCACTTCTCCCTTTTGTTCTATTTCTTGTATGAAATCCATATTTATGTTGCTATTTTCTATTCTTTATGCTTTCTTTGCTTCTAATTTTTTTAATCATTTGCCTGCATATTGGGCCAGCCTCGTATAATTGGTCATGTTCCTCCTCCAAATCCTCTTCCACCTATGTCAATGCAAGTAAGATCACCTGTTTCTTATTTCAAAAGAGGTGTTTGAAAGATGTTACTAGTAATACTATGTTAAAACTGTTTCCCTTATTCTTTTGTTTTAGTATCGACCTGTGGTTCCACCACCACCACAGTCATTCGTTCCAGTGGCTCCTCAGCAATTCCAGCCAGGTGGACAGTCAAACATAGGGATGCCTCCTCATCCTCCACCGCTCCAGTACCCTCAAGCAGTGCCACCTCTTCCATCACAGCTACATCTGCCATCGCAGCTGCCTCCACCGTCACAGCCACCTCTGCCATCACAGCCACCTTTGCCATCGCAGCCACCACCGCAAAGACCTGGTCTTTCAGGGCACAGCTTGCCTCAAGGACCTCCCCTTCCACAGCCAGATTTCCAGCTCAACAGACCTATGATGTCTGCTTCTCCCGCACAACTTCAATTCTCTAATAATTACATGCCCAGTTATGGTGGTCCCAGAATCTCGCATATGCCATACAATGTAAAACTTCCTTTTTTGAGCATTGTTACATGTGAAAATAATCTAGATTTCCAAAATGACAACATCATTACTAATACGCAACTTTTTTTTCTTTCTAGTTATCATCATCATCTGGTGGCCAACAACAAATGAATGTGGCCCCCAGTGTCCAGCATCTACCAATGTCCCAGACAGATACACCGAACTTTCCTGCTGGAGGACAATCTTGGTTTCCTTCTGGGAATCAGGACATGCAATTAGCTATGCCTATGCAACAAACTGTGGAGCAAAGTGCTGGAGAACAAACTTGGTTTTCAACTGGAACCCAGAACATAAAGCCTGTAACGCCTTTGCAGCAGAATGGGGACCAAAATTCTGCAGGACAACAATGGTTTCCGGATGGGAATCATAATTCCCAATCTGGTACTCCTCAGCTGATTGAGGAACAAAGTGCTGGAGTGGTTAGTCTATAGAGGATTTTTTCTGTATTTACTTCAACTTCTTTCTGTATACCAACTGTTATCTTTTGCTATGTTACCTCACTTGATGCCAAAGTTAATATTCTAGGTATTTGCTTGGTTTCAGGGTAAGAATACTATGCCTGACCTGGACAAAAAGGCTTCATCAGATTGGAGAGAGCACACAACTCACAATGGGAAAAAGTATGTATCATGTTAATTTGGGATCTATAAATTGCGAAATTATCTCTATTGTATATACTTGTGCCCTAGGGCTACACTGCAACTCCACATATTTATAGGAATATATCTCAAGCTTGACTAGGACACCGCTGTAATACTGTTATAATGATTATGCTTTTACTGAAGAGTAAATCACCTCCATTAGAGCAGTTTCAATGCTAATTTTATTATAGAATAACCACGTTGGTCCAACTAATTACACCAAAAACATCCAGGTACTAGGATTATACACATCTTTTGTTTGGAAGCCAATATCTTGCTTGATCAATTTGTTCAAGAGAGATGAATGTACTATCATGGATATAAACATGAACATATTTTTCTTAATGCTATAGTTATTATAATCTTCTCATTCAATTCCAGTTTTGTCCAAATAATCTTGCTTTGACTAAACTATAGGGTATTTCTTTAATTGCTTGTGTATGTTTGCATTTTTAATGTTTTACAGAAAACGTGTTTTGTCTTCTTCTGAAGACTTTGCAACGGTGTTAGACGTAATATTAAATTCTGTTCAGTTTAACCTGAAATGGGCCATTATGTGAGGATTTCTAATGTGCTAAATAAATCTGTAGAGCCATAATTATTCATTCTCCCTTACAATGTGGAACAGAGTGCTAGAGACCTTTATTTCTTGTTAGGCTTGTTTAGTATTTTACACATGACAATTGAGGCCACTGAATGATCTGAAGGATGAGGTAAATGGATTTCTGGTGTTATGCCGAGTACCTTCTAGCAACCTGATTTTTTGTATCTTCCATCATTTAAAAAGTTCACTTTGGGACATGCTTAAAGTAACCTCGGTGGGGTCACTAGCTTAGTTTAAAATTATAGCCTTGATGATCAGAATAAATGAACTCAATGGAGTGCCAAATATGCATTAATTCCTTCAGTTTTTGGTAATTTCAGGTATGTATGGACATCTTCTCATTTATGATTCACAATTTATAAACCCTCTAACAAGGAAGAAGCTGGTAGAAAATAAAATGTGTTCAAATCTAAATGCTGAAAATTTTGCCAAAAAAATTAATTACAACTTTCGTAATTGTACTTTTGTTATAACACTTTCAAATGCAGATACTTTTACAACAAAAGGACGAGGGTTTCTTCATGGGAGAAGCCTTTAGAGTTGATGACGTCGACCGAGGTGGGTTAAAAGTTGATCGTTGCTTCTAAAAAGCTACCTCTTTTATGTATTTCTCTATGTCAGTCATTGGAATAAGGTGTTGCTTGATCATATGTATGTTCTTATACAACTTTGTTAACTCAAAAAAAAAAAAAAAAATAATAATAATAATTGGCTATTTTTTTGGTCATATTCCTATATTTGGTTAGAGTAAAATGCGTCAAACCTCCTTGTGTTATCGAAATTTTGCACCAAACCCCCTCGGGGTTGTAAAAAATACGCACAACTTCCCCTTTTTAATTTTTTATTTTTGCCCAAACTATCCTAATTTCCAAACAAAATTAAAGTGTCAAAGATCAATTAGATAAGGGTATTTTGGTCCAAAAATTGAAAAAAATAGAAGTTGTGCATACTTTTTAAAAACACGAGGGGGTTTCATGCACCATTTCGATAACATGAGGGAGTTTAATGCATTTTACCCTATTTGGTGAAGCGAATCAGGATGCTTAAAGGTACATATAATGCTTCATTAATTAATTTTCTGTCTGATCTAGTTCTGATTATAATGCTTTAAGAATATTTTAATTTTTAGAGTAGTTTCATGGATCACAATTGCTATTTCCCCTGGCATCTGATACCAGGAGCTAAATATTCCTTTTCTTTTGGTTAAAAATTCTCCAGTGTTTCTCTATGTACCACTAATTCAGTTTTATGTCTACAGAGGGCCGATGCATCTACTGACTGGAGAGAATTTATTAGTCCTGAGGGGAGAAGGTGTTTATGTTAATTATTTTCCAGTCTTCTAAACTTTCTACTGTTGCATTTATGAAAAGAACACATGCCCAGTTTTCTTGTATGAATTATGCTCTGACTAGTCTAGATTTTCTTCTACAGGTTTTACTATAATAAGGTGACCAGACAATCTAAATGGCGTATGCCAGATGAAGTCAGGGTACTAATCTGATTAACCAAATAAAAATCTTGATGTGGACAGTGGAGTAATTATGACTTTAAGGTTATCTCTTTGTTTAATGCACATGCATTTTTTTGCAGTTAGCTCGTGAGCGGATGAATATGTCTCCGTGTGAAGAAACACCTACAGTAAGGGATGCTAATTCATATGGTTCTGCTGCTCTTTCTGCCTCTGCGAATGAAGCATCAACTCCCAATACAAATAATCTATCTGTGTCGGCCCAAGAAGAGGTGGTGTCAAGCCCAGTTTCAGTGACACCTGCTGTTACTCCTGAACTTGCAGTGACTTCTGGACTATCAAACATACAAGAGGACACTGCTAATTTAACATCAGATGACTCTGAGCTGCATGCTCCACAGGAGATTGCAGCATCAATAGTTGTGTCAGACACGCCTGCTCCAACTGCTACGCCCACTGCCATTACTTCACCTATGTATCAGATGTTCCCTTTTTATCTTTTAATGGCTATCTAGTCTTGTCTTGGTTCATAATCATGCATTACTTTCAATGCTATTTCAGGGGAGTGACAGATATATCTCCTCAGGAGTCTGCACCTTCTTCTGTAAAAACTTCTACTGGAATTGTGGAGGTAATTTTGTGGCTTCTTTTCTAATTCAGTTACCTTTTCCTTCTTGTCTATAGCAGTACAAGACGCATTTCTTGGAGGCCATGAGCACAATGTGAATTGTTCATTTCTTCATTAAATATGCAGGAAGAAAATAAAAGTGCAGCAAGTGGAGGCATTGATGCACCTGAGGGAAAAAAGCAAGATCATGGACCTGTGGTTTATGAGAGTAAAGAGGTAGAGCATATTAGCCTTTTTTTCCCGTGTTGTCAAGTTGACAATGCAAATAACATTGATAATTTTCCTTGTTACTCATTTATTATTTCAAATTGATTGCAACTTATCTTTTGCTGTTTGCTCGCTCTGTTTTGGATAATTGTTTTAGGAGGCAAAGAATGCTTTTAAAGCTCTTTTGGAGTCTGCTAATGTTGGGTCTGACTGGACCTGGGATCAGGTTCGTTGCTGCTCTTAGCAATTGTTAATAATTTGTTTGGGTAATCTATATAGATAATGGATTTAAGCAGGCCATGAGAGTGATAATAAATGATCGGAGATATGCTGCACTAAGGTCTCTTGGAGAGAGAAAGCAAACTTTCAATGAGGTAAATATTATAATCTTTAAGTGAGATTGTTTATGATGGTTATCATTTGTGTTATGGTCAAATGATTGCAGATAACTGCACTCTACTCAGACAAATTATCAGTGATTGTGTCTCTGATTTGTATTTCAGTTTGTGGGGCAGAAGAAAAAACAGGAAGCTGAAGAGAGACGTTCTAGACAGAAGAAAGCAAGACAAGATTTCAAGAAAATGTTACAAGTAACTTGTTTCTTTGTTTGCTGCAATTTTATGTCAAAAACACGCCTTTTTACATATCCTGAGAACACAAAAGATTGTAATGCACTCCTAAAAATTCCGTCTTCTAATATGTGCAGGAATCTAAAGATTTGACATCATCGATGCGATGGAGGTCTGTTTTATCTTCTTACTGTGCATTATTATATTTGCTTGGATATAAACAAGTACTTCCAATGTCTGCCTTTTTCCCCATGGGTTGCCTCCTAAATTTTATTGGACTATTGTTGCAGCAAAGCAATATCTGTGTTTGAAAAAGACGAACGTTTTCAAGCTATTGAACGAGCTAAAGATCGCGAAGACATCTTTGAAGAACATTTAGAGGAGCTTAAGAAAAAGGTATTGTGTTTATTGCTATTTTAGTTAGGAAGATAATTTAGGTAAGGGTCAAATCTCCCAAAGGTGTCATGATTTGCTCTTATGCTCATTATTGACAATCAAATTGTTTAATGGATTAGTGTTCAGTCTCGAGTATCTATGCTTTACTGGTCTTTTGCTGACATTTCTAGATTGTTGGGGCCATTTAAGTGTACCTTTTGTTTATAATTAATATGGACTCCTCGGGCGTATTGTTGGGCATAATAAATATTGGGAGAGTTTGTTTCTCTTAATTGGTTCCATATCGAGGAGTCCTTTCCATTGCCTCTAATGTTTCATAGCTGGTACTGTTAGTCTTCTATGGCTAGATATGAGATTGATGCTATGCGTGTTTTTGTGTGTTTCTGTCTTTGGATTGCACTAGGGCCTCTTAAGTTTATATCAATCTACTGACAAGGACTGGGGATTGATTGGCACCAGAGGTTCCTATCCTCACATTGACTATAATCACTTTTTTATCGAGCTGTTTGCTTGTGTTATTTGGCATGCATGATGGTAACCGAGGTACTTAAATGATTATCAAGTAGTAAATCAGGAAGCAGATTAGTTAATCGTTCTTGTAGATATTTGATTTGATTAGCTTCTATTCCAGTTTTAATGTTGTATCCTGTAGTTTGTTGTAATTGCTTTAAATGTGTGATGTGATTTACAAATATCTCACTGAATGAAATTCTCCTGTGCCTTGTGCCTTTGCTTATTGTTTATCTTGATAAGGAACGGGCAAAGGCTTTGGAGGAACACAAGCGTCATAAAATGGAATATTTGGAATTTCTAAAATCCTGTGAATTTATCAAGGTACATTTCTTCATTTTATATTTCTTCCAGTCCGAGAATACTGTAATAGCAGATACTATAATGCTTGTTCCTTATCTACTCAGGCGAGTAGCCAATGGCGAAAAGTGCAACACCGCTTAGAAGCTGATGAGAGATGCTTGCGCCTTGAAAAGATAGAGCGCTTGGAAATTTTTCAAGTAATACTTATTATTATTTCAAATTTAAATATACATGGCATGGAAAGGCTGATGACTATTGTTGAGCTGGCATGTTTCAGGAATATGTTCGAGATCTAGAGATGGAAGAAGAGGAACAAAGAAAATTGCGAATGGTAAGATGATCTTATGTTTTATATGGAGCCATTTCTCCATCACTCCACCTCTCACTGATAATAATTTCCCACGATTGCTGCAATAGGAGGAACAGAGAAAATTAGAGCGTAAAAATCGTGATGAATTTCGGAAGCTAATGGAAGAGCATGTGGCTAGTGGTATTCTTATGGCCAATTCTCATTGGCGAGACTATTGCATGAAGGTTTTGCTCTGCTTTCCTTTGGGCATGGATGTACAAAAATCCCTTTTCTTGGTTTCTGATTGAACTTTTACACAATTTCAGGTTAAAGATGCTCCTGCATATCTAGCTGTATCTTCAAACACCTCAGGTTCTACTGCAAAAGATCTGTTTGAAGATGTTATAGAAGACCTTGAGAAACAGGTAACTGATGTAGGCTATTTTTCTGTTCTTTTTTGGAGCTGATCATATATTTTTCATTTTTTGAGGATTTACCTAAATGTTTTAGTAATGTAACACTATTTTATAGCCTGTTCTCAATGATATCGGTTCAGCCTTGAATGCAAATATTATGGGCACATTTTCTCATTTGCTAACAGAACATATTATTGATAATGGATATTCAGGTTATCATGTGTCCAAAACTGCTAAATCTTATCTTTAATTATTCAGTTGTAATCGAGGAATACCACGTTAGGGTAAACCATGCATGTGACAGTAGTTTTTATCTCGCTGGTCTTGTAAGCGCAAGTTATGATTTTCTGTCTCAAGATATTGCGTTGTGTCCTTACCAATTAGTCATTTACACCACTTGCGATGGTCTTCTATCTTTAGAGGAATTATGCAATGATTAATGACTGTGGCATCATGAACTGCGGTTATGACTTATGAGGGCAGCAAGTATACTGGTCGAATAACCAAGAAGAAAGTTGAATTGAGAGGTGGACTTTGAATAATTTTCTTATACTATGTTGAAATTTTCTGACACCGAATGAAATGTGGCCTCTGGATACAGGGCGCTACATATTTAGCCCTCCTGTATGGACTCTTTATTGACACTGTTACAGCTTGTGTTTCAGAATTGTCTTTTCTTTACGAATACCTTCCCACAAGTTTTCTCGGTCCTAGAGGTTTGAATTACAGAAGCTGTTCCTAAGGGCACAGTCACTCAATGAAAACTTCTTTATCTTGCCACATACATGAAATTGAACGTCCTCGTAACTTTTTAGTTGTCAATGCCTCCATTCTTACATGTAATCAGTTGTGAACATCCTTCTAACATGTAAAAAATGAATAGTTTCATAGTATCATGTACAGTGAATTTTTCCTTTGATTAAATTACAGTATTTGGAGGACAAGGAGAAAATAGAAGAAGCCATGAAGAATGAGAAGGTAATGACCATCTATTGACTATTTTGCATTTCGTTGCCTTCTTTACCTTTTTACAAATTTATTTGATTCCAGATACCCTTGTCAACAACTTGGACTTTTGAAGACTACAAAAGTTCACTTTCTAAAGAGCTATGCTCAAACCCAATATCAGATATCAACTTAAAGGTATGCATTTCCACTTTTTACATCATTCCTGTGTTTGTATATGCTCATGAAAAATTTATGCTCCTGAAACAATTTAGTGTTAAAAAAAAAGTGATGTTCCTAGTGTAAACTTTGTGACTTCATGATTTGATGGGGAAGGAGCAGTCATAGCTGCAACAGCTCCTGCAACTGAAGATAGGCCTCTGTTAACATGAGTAATTTGGAGTTGGATTCTAACTGTGTCAGCATAATATTAATTTATAACCTTACTCCAACCGAAGGTATCAAACATAATTTGAAAATGAGTAAGGTGGAGTGTTTTGTGTGGAGGTTATTCTATCATGAACAGTCTGCAGGACTGAACCATCTAGATGGAGAAAGATTGATGTTCTCGGTTTCCCTTGGAAAACTATGTGTATTGGGGCGCAGGCACAGTCATGTGTTAGATGTTTAAATGCTAGATTTGTAGCAGAAATGCGTAACAGGTTAGTGTTGAACTAGAGATGGAAAGGCAGGCCTTAGTTCATAGGCTAGAGGAAGAAAAACTGCTGATGCATTGACAAGAAAAATACGCCTGACAATGACAAAGGGTCAGTTCTTCCTACTAACCTGCTGGATGTAGCGGGAGGCTTAAAAAACAATTGTTAGATGGGTGTTAAGCCTAAATTTGATTGACCATGCTTGATATGAATTTCCTATATGCTGAGTCCATGACATTGGAATAAGGTTTCCCAAACATGTGTAAGGTTCTTTGTCACTGGTAGAAAGTCCAAACCTATTCGTTTTAGCTACACATTGGAGGGCAACTGGTTCACTTTTTTGCTAAGCTTGTTTTTTTGTTGGGCTCAGTGTATTACTTTGTTACTCGAGCCATATTGTCCCTGCTTCAGTTGTTTCTCAATCCTTTTTTTTTTTTGAGGAAGTTGTTTCTCAATCCTATATTACTTTTGTGTTGAAAAGTATATATATTCAAAAGTATTACTTGGGTATTTCTACCTCACAGATTTTGGTTCATGAGATGATCGCAAGTGGATATTCTATATCTTGTGCCACATGAATCGCAACACACACACACACACACACACACACATACATGTTTTCAAGTATTTATTTCGTTTTCCATTTCTGCTACCACACAGGTTATTCATTTTTAAATCTAATTTATAAGTCATGACTTTGTAGCTTATATTTGATGATCTATTGGGAATTGCCAAGGAGAAAGAGGAAAAAGAAGCTAAGAAGCGCAAGCGTCTCACAGAAGATGTCTATGACTTCCTTTTTACTTCAAAGGTATAAAAGTTGTTTAATTAGTGAATCTGATGCATTTACTCATCATTTTGTTCTATGATTATCTTCAAACTTTTGGCTATTTAACAGGAAATAGCACCATCTTCCAAGTGGGAGGACTGCAAATTGCTTGTTGAAGAGAGGTAAATAGGTTCTCTTTGAAGTAATGATTACTAAGTAGGCGTCACTTGTATAACCACCTAGTTCACCTACTTTTGAAGAATTGTTCTAATTTTACTCCTTTTCCCACCTGAATACTTGCTTGAGAGTTTCTGAGATGTTGAGGTCTTTGTGCAAATGACGTAAATTTAGAAATGTTGTGCTCAGTCTGCCTGCTTCTACTTATCAATCCAGTCTATTATGCTCTTTGGACAGGTTTGTGGGGGAAGAGAGCTTTTTTCAGGAAATTTTTAATAAAGTCATTCTTGATCTTAAAGGAAAGACAAAGGAAAAGGAGCGGAAGCGAAAAGAGGAAAAGGTCGGCAAACATCCAGTTATTTGTGTCTCGTACCTTGCTGTTTATAAACCATTAGTTTTCATCTTGCTGTTAACCGAGATACAACACCTTTTCTTTTCCTATGTCCTTTTCTATATATTATTGTTTTCTCTGTCGTCATCACGACTTCAACTTTTTACTGTAAATATTGGCTTCTTTTGATTTTATCAAAGTTTAACTTTTGCCATGTTTGACATTCCATTAGAAGCCTCAGCTTCTATTTCCCAAGTCTTGATGGCTAGAAACTGTAAAATGTGCTGAAGCACCAAATTCATCATACCAATAAATTTTTATCAGCGACTTTGTTTAAAATCCATCAACACATCTTAAATTTATTCAGCTCAATTACCTCATATCACTCAGAATCTGCTATATATCTAGCTGATGGCAAGCTTGAAATATGCCACACTATTGCTTAATTGTATTATCTGGGTTGCAATTTGTATCTTGCTTAGCTTCTGACCTCAACTTTTCCTTTTTGCAGGCTAAAAAGGAGAGAAAGGATAAGGAGAGGAAGGAAAAAAGTAGAAAAAATAAAGACAGAGAAGATAACAGAAAGGCTAAAGAGAGACGCAAGATAGATGAAACAGATAGTGATGGCTCTGATTCTTATAGTCTAGAAGAGACAAGAAGATCAAGAGACAGGAGCAACAAACATAAGAAGCGGCATATGGATTCTTTCGATGATATAAGTTTGGATGATGACGAGAAAGACCGTCCGAGATCTCATAGACACAGCATGGAATCCAAAAAGTTGAAGCAGGTAGCTCCATCATTTATGCTCTTATACATTCTTAAAACTGGTCTTTGTAGCTTCATTTGAATTATTAATGAAATAGGTGGAGAAGCAAGGATTGAATGCTGAAGCAGATACTGAAAGCCAAAGCAAGAAACAAAAGAGGGATCATGGTGACGTCTCTAATAAAAATAATGATAACGAGGAACATAAAATCGAGGAATTTGGTGAGGATGGAGAGGTCCAGTAGCCTTTGCATGCGATAGCAGTAATATGCTCGTGCTATAAGTATATACCTGTTGTCTGTGTACTATATAATGGCGCCTCAAAGATTCTTTAGCATTTAAATCTGGTTCTCAACCAAACTTTAGCGAACTGTTCTATCAAGTTAGTATCTATAGTTCACCTTTTAGATTCTAACCTGTAATTGCACCTTCAGTTTGATTCGGATATCCTTCTATTCAATTACTGTTGTTTTTTCAGTAGCATTTTTGCTACCCTTCTAAGGGCCGTTGTGCACTTTTTATTTTTCTAAGCACATATTCTTCGTTAATGCAGAGCTTACTGTAAATGGATTGTGTATACTCCAATTTTTCCTAGATTCAAGACCAAAAACTGTATCACCATAGATAACTTAAAGAGATGTGTGCATTAGTGCAGTTTCTTCCTCTTTAGGATTCTCTAGTTAGGATTATTGAAAACTTAGATAATTAGATTGGTTGGGGTCATATATTGACTTTGTTTTAGGCTGGACGTATGTTTCAAGAATAGCCTCTCTCTCTCTCTCTATATATATATATATATGTGTGTGTGTGTGTGTGTGTGGTATGATCTTTGGATTACACTGAATTGAGTTATGGAGTGCTCTGCTTATATTTCGTGCCATTAAGCTTGCTTTTAGCTTCGAACATCAGTGTGATGGTTGCCTAGAGAGAGAGAGAGAGAGAGGCAAAACATGTCAACATGGTGAGATTGTTTCTTCTCTGCACTGGTTCATCATAACTTGTTATTCATGATTTCATGTTGGTATACGTTTTTTTTTAGATTCGTAGTTGCAAATGATCATGTTTTATCTTGTTTTCCCATATTACGATTTGCTCATCGTGTCTATAGAATAATGTTTTCAATAAATACATGATATGTATTGATGGTGTTGGAACAAGGGATGAAATACTATTTCCAACGCCATAAATACTTCATACTTAAAAATTATGGCACTCTAACATCTATATTTTGGGTTCTGAATCTATTAATATATTTTGTGATTAGCGAATAATTTATGGCCCAGTGTCTAATTGGGTACTAAATTTGTTAGCGGGCTGATTTAGAAAAAAAATAAAATAAAAAAAAATCTAAGGCTGCTCTATAAAGTGGATACCAAATATATTTAGAGTTAAGGATTTAGTTCTTAATTAAGAGTCAACTGCAGCAAATAACTTAACATTTATCTGAATTTATAATTTTAACATGATTTTTAAAACTTAGCAATTGCAACATTCCCAATTTTTTTTCTGCCGAGTTTGTCCAATGTGCTCCACGACAACTGCGTCATTTTATCAATAAAATGATTTAGTTTTACTGTTGAAAAAAAATGAGGATGCGATTATTGCAAAAAAATGGTTAAAGAATTACAAAATTTGGTAAAGGTTGTGTTATTTGCTGCAATTAACCCCTTAATTACATCCAAAATGGGATATAATTATTTTCAATCCAATTTCAGAGCATCCTGTTATCTTATTCCGCATCCCATCCGGAGTCAACATGAAGCTTCGTTCACCAATAAGTGATATAAAAAGGTGAAAGAAAACTAATGAAAGAAGCCTCTGAAAACTTCTTTGCTGGTTTGTTTGAAATTTAAATTTCTAGATGATTTTGAAACTCTTGATCTTCATCTTTTGACTAGTATAATCAGGATTAGTTAATGGTTATAGATCATATTTTGCTATCAACATCTTTTTTTTTATAAAAATAATGATCTATATACTTTTAATTTGATCTCTGATAGGTAATAATTAATTAATGTTTTATATATTAAGCAAGTTTTGAAGAAACTGCTGGAGTTTAGCATAAGCAGCTGTCTGGGGTCGAATCAATTGGTTGAAAGGCTTGAAAGAAAACGTTGTGATCATACTCATACCCCACAGGTATCATAAAACAAGCTCTTTGGAAATTAATGGGGGAAAAATATATCCATTCCAAGGGGATATGAGAGATGTATTTTTGTTTCAACAAAAAAATATATCATATATATATATATATGATGTAATTTGTGTTTTCAAATATATCGATGGGTTGGTGTGTATGACATAATTTGTGAGGTAATTTGGCTTTTAAGAAATTTTGAGTTTGATGCAGTCACTTTTTGGTTTGAGTTGGATTAACTAATATCTTTTGAAACGATTAAGTTAATTACAATTTCACATCATAAATATTAAACTTTGTAACTTTTGGGATATGTCTCCTCGTGATATCCATTTTCATTTTATAAAAACGATCGAGTAGTAGACAGTATTCACAGAATTTTATATTTCAAATCAACAATAGAGAGAATAAAATAGATAAATAAATACGAATTAAAATGGACCAAGAATTGTTGGATTTGTCAAAACTCATCATGTGATCCATCAAATTCTCAGAATCCAAACCCATAATTTGCTCAAAAACCAAATCCAACAAATGGGAAACTATTGATATTATTTTGATTTAAAATCAAAATTCCTATATATGGAGACGAATAGAATACAAAAGGGTTGATCAGGGGCAGTGAGAGAACAAAATAATGTGTGTGTGTGTGTGTATTGCACTTGCACTCGATCATTTTTTTAAATGTTTATATTATAAATTAATCAAATAATTCATAAAAACTCTAAAAATGGCAAATTAAAAAAATTTATTTTTGGTCAAGAAAAAAATATTTAAATCTTTGATCGTTTGAATCTTAGGCAGCCACGCAACTAAATCTCTGCTCATCAATAAATTAAATCTCCAACTATATATATGGGAAGATATTTCCACAAAGTACAGTTGATATATATATATATATATATGGGATCGGAACAATAACTCGTGAAGATTGAAAAAATGAAATACAGTGAACAATTAAAAATGAGAAAGAAGAAAAAAGGTAATTTCCTTAAAGTTGGCGAATGAAATTGTAGCCATAGAAGCTTCTTTTTACGTATGAATGATATATCTAATTAAATTCTTACTTTTTTCATGTTCAAACCAAACTACCCCACCATTATTATTTATTATAACTACAGAATTGTCAACTCTTCGTGATTTTCTTTTATGCCCAAGCAGAAAAAAGTAATTTGTTGCTACATGCATCACACAATATTAATATTATTGATAAATATATACATACACACATGAAGAAAAGAACTATAGTTTTGGATTTCTATAGAGACATGAAACAGCAGTATTTATTCTGAATGATAAAAAGATTTTGGAAGTTAGATTTCCTTAATAAGCAAGATTTATTCCGAAAGAGAAGATTTTTGAAGCCAGAGCCGAGTTCCTAATAACTAGTCTTTTTATGTTTTTATTTGACTAAAGTTTGAGCACCCAAATCATCCACAAATCACTATTATTGTGGCTGTGGTCCAGATTCCAGAATATCATTAATTTGGGCCTAATTTCTTTCTTTTCTTTTCTTTTTTTTTTTTAATTCTTCACTCTGAATTTTGATGAGGCGTGGCTTAATTCATTATGACATGGTTCTGGAATATGGATGTGCCAGGCAGTTCCATTTTTTTTGACGAACCCGTCCAAGAGGGCACTAACTATCTCTAATCGTGACATGTGCGTTAGGGGGTGGGTGTTTGTTATACACTAACGTACACATAAAATTTATATTCAAACTGATGCCAACAAGACTCGAACCTTCACACTGTTGCTTCTAACAAAAGAGATCGAGACTACCTCAACTCTTGTTCTCATGGCAACTGAGCTATGTATCAGAGAACATTAGTTTGATTTTCTTGTATAATTAGTAATTGAGTTGCACATTATGTTATATTGACGTCACCACATTTTATTTGTAATCTTATGATATCTTTCAATGTACGTGGCATGTCTCATTCACTCGATTTCTAATCTAATTTCCTGCTTAATTGTCCCAAATGTATTTATTAGCATACTATAATATATATAACCATCCATTCATCTCTTCTGCGTTTGAACTTTCTTGCTATCAGTCGCAAGGTTCCAAGAAAGTCAAACTTATGATTTTGTCTAAGGAATGAAATTTGCATACTAATAAATGCAGTTTTCTGTTACAAATGTTCCGAGTTTGATAAAAAGAAAAGGTAATAATACTAATAATTTTATAATTGATGAGCTAATGACGAAATTGCCCTTCCCATATAAAATTCTTGAATTCGCTACCTCTATGAATTCATATATATTCCTCCTATATATATATGTCGTCCCTACTTATGTAAATAGCTTTGAACTGCGCATAAAAAGTATTCAAGAAAATGGCCAAGATCATCTATCTTTGCATCATAATAACCCTCTTCCTATTCCTAACATTTTCTGGCGACGTCATCGCCCGGCCGGACCCGAATTTCTCCGACGTCACTCCGGTAGAAATTCACAGCAAGGTAAGCTCACATACATGTCTCCAATATATATATATATTAATTAATTTTATACCAGTTGCCATATAAATGTAATATATGCCTCGTACGAAATAAATTATGAGATGTATTGATTTTTTTTTTCTCTATAAATTTAATTTATTTTGGTTGTGATGATGTTAATTAGGGTGGCGTGGATGAGGGAAACTGCGGCGGCGGCGGAGAAGGAGAAGGCGAAGACGAGTGCTTGATGAGAAGAACGTTGGAGGCTCACCTTGACTATATCTACACACAGAAGCAGAAACAGCCCTGATTAATTATTATTTTTTTCAAATTATTACATGTATTTAGAATATTATATATTTTAGATGTTATAAATTAATTAATATTATCTTCGGAGTACTTTTCTTGATCAGAAAAGAGGGAGCTCTATTTTACGATGTGTTTCTGTCTTGTATTTTTGTTAACGATGAATATGTATACTGGTGATGAACACAAGATTAATTAGGGTGTACCCTATCTATAAAATAATAGAAAACCCAGATACTGTTGTGTATTATTATTTGATTATCATTATATGTAGTATATAACGCGTTTGATTATATATGTAGTCAAAATTGCGATACAAACAGATAATGATGTGTTTAAATTCTCTTTAATAAGGAGAGTTGAATTGCGATACCAATATTTGGTGTTCGATAACTGTTGTTTTTTTTTTAGTTTTAATATTTTTAATATACCCTAATTGGAGATGGATGAATCATACATAAAAAAATTAAATTAAATCATAATAAATTAAAAATTAATATATATATATATTGTTTTTTTTTAAAAAAAAGAAGGCGTGGAATAGGAAATGGCACATGAAATGTAATAGGTGATCTAGTGTGTACCATATTTACTATTCATCAGGATTCATTTTGTTATATATAATATGAAAACTATTAGAGGTGGTCAAAATTAAATGGAGCTAGTGCTTTAATTTTCTTCTCTCTCTTTGTAATAAGACTTGATTTTTGAAAAAAATAAAATAAAAAAATCTTACACCGAAGTACATTTTACAAGACGAAAAAAAAACATTTGGGATTTACCCATGCTCGAAGATATATAGCATTTACAATTAATTATTTTCTCGTACGTAAAAAATAACACAAAACAAATCAAAATTTGAAAATTAATGACAAGATTTAACAAATAATTAATACCTGCATACGTAAATATTATAAACCGAAATATATAGTCGAGTGCTTGATCATGGTCTCCGGAATATAATTAACTTCTTAATGATTATTATTGACCTTTAACAGCTGTATTGATCAATGTCAAAAATTAATTACCGTTTATTATGCCTTCTCTTTTTCATTTTTGAGAAAACCGTTTGTTATGCACTTATGAGTTATGCCTAATATAATAATGTCTTGGACCACCACAAGGCTTGGACCAAATTACGACTCAAACGAAAAGGAAATTAAACCCGGCTTCCTAACTAAATTTCCTACATTGCAATATTTATTCAATATTTTATAATACATGGCAACATGGGTACGTGACCCTTTGATTTATGTATAATGTACGTGTGTCTGCAATATGAAATATGTGATACGTATTGGAATAATAAATAAAATCTCGTGTGTGTGTATGATTCTAAATTAGGTTGAATCCATAATATTTAATTAATTAAGTAAAAAGTAACATGGCCATGAAGGGTGATTCTATTTATACCACTAATTTTTCTTTTCACACCATGAAAATAAATAAATGCAAAGTAATTATTTTTGAGATTACTCAATTACCATTTTTTTAATTTTCACCATCTAATATAATATAATATATAATATTGATATAAAAATAGAAAAAATAACAAAAAAAAATAAAAAAATCTTCTTCTCCGGTTGTACCATTGCCGTGGCCTCCCGTCAGTGCCTCCCCACAAACAATATCATATTTCAACCCCTTCTTTCCCAAATTCATCATCTAGAAACACTTCTTCCCCAAATTCCCGCCAGCCCCTCCCCACAAAGGATGACATGAATGATGCCTTGACTACCATATAACCGGAAACTGAGTTCGAAAAATTCAGTTTGAATTCCTTCACGTAAATTCGAAAATTATTTTTTGAATAGATAATACATGGGTCAAAGATTTGTTTTCGAAAAGTGGTTTGAAAATTTATTTCTGGACATCCATTGATAGAATCAAAAATCATATTTCGATTCCTCAATGTGCCATTCGAGAAATGATTTTTCGAACTTCTAATTTGCAGTCGAATAAGGGGAAGAGACGTGGCTGTGGAGGAGGTTTAGGTGGAGGAGGGGTGGTTTTCTGCATTTTTTTCTGAATGAAGGTGGTGGCGGCGGGTGGCGCCGGTGATGGAGGAGGAACGAAGGGTTGGAGAGGAGGGTGGTTCAGGTGGAGGAGGTTGGTTTTCTGCTATTTTTTCTGAATGAAGGTGGTGGCGGCGGGTGACGGCGGTGATAGAGGGAAGAAGACAATGCCTTGCCTTGCGGTGGGTGGCGACGCTGTTCATTCGGGGAGAAGAAGAAGAGGAAGGCTGTTGCAGATTTCTCTCTCCTTTTTTTTAATTATTATTATCTTTTTAATTAATTTTATTTTTAAGTAAGGGGTAAATAAATTTTAAGGTGAAGGGTAAATAAGTGTGTCGTGTAAAGAAAAAATGAAAAACAAATAACAATTTTTGTGATGTGTAAAATAATTATGGTGTAAAAAGAAAAATTGGTGGAATAAATAAAATCACCCGTCATGAAAAGGTTTATATATGCATAGTCGTTGTTTGTCCGTTCCTTGCTCATATTGTCATAATTATTTCTCTTAATTTTTATGTGTCTGTTTTTTTACTTTGTATTTATTATCTTCGTTTGCTTAATTATTACCCCTTTTCATCATTGTTGTGTATATATATATATATATTGTCTTCATTTACCGTACTTAATTATTACCTGTATGACGTTGATTCTCACCTAGCAGTATGTGTTGGTGGAATTCGAACTTGAATCATTCGATTTTAAACTTATACTACTCTACTACTAGCTAGTTAGGTCATCCCCAATGAACTTGTGAACGACAACTTTTCTTATATATATTCAGGTGCATGGCAAGTTATATCCATTTTGAATAATCACAATTTTGGTCTTGAAAATGTTACATTTCGATTGGGTACGTACGGACACGGCCGTATCGCAATATCGGCATTCAAAAAAATAAAGACACATAATCATATTTCCAAACCAATCCACAAAAAAATTATGATATATAAAGGGAACATTAATTAAATTACTGTTATACAATATGGAGAATGTTAATAGTAACAATTAGCATGATAGACTGTTGATGCTTAAATATATGTGAGTACAAGTAATGATGTAGAGCAATGATAACTAGTGGAAGAATTGGAATGTTGGAATATTCGTAATTAATTGATCAGAAGTGTCATAAAATGTATAACCCACACCATACATAAAGATGAAACATTGCTGCTTTAAATTTATGTACTGTCCATCATCATCATCATCATCATATCGTCAAACCAAACCAAATCATACCCATTCCACCACACCATGCTTCTAATAATTAATATCTACTACCTTGCCACCACGCACACTTATTCGATATGTGTGTATATATGATTGTGTGATGTTTGCATATATAAATATATATTATCATATTTGAATGCAATACATAGAAGCATGTGTAACATAGATTAACTGCTAATCATTCACATGATATGCTGGAGTAAGCGAAAATTCAAAATATTATATATAATATTTTTATTATTTTTTATATATTTATTTAATTTTGAAATCTTATGAAATCTAAAATTAGATAAAGTATTTAAATAATAAAGATATTATTATATGATAAATATCTAAAGTCTTTGGCAACAAATAAATATCTTTCAAAAGATATATATCAATTTCCAACAGCCAATGAGATAGTGTCATATCAACTCTAGATCTCTTTCCCTACAACTATAAATAGAGGTCTCCATATCAGTTGAAAATCACACCAGAAGTCATTTGAAGAGTTCAAGAATTTGAGAAGAAATTCCATAAGTGAAATTCTCTCAAATATTCAAGGCGTTCTTCAACAAATTCATGCCGAAGACGGCGTTTGATCCATAAGCAAGGCAGTCAAAAGCGTTCTTCATCAAATTCAACCCAAAATTGGCGTTTGATCCGGAAACAAGGGGTCGGCCCTTCAAATTAACGTTGTCAAGTTGATAAACATGGCTTTTACATGCATTTGAGGAGTTGTATGGTTCATATTCGAAGATTAATGCATGCATTTGTTAAGGTTTTATACTAGTTTCGAGTTTCCTTGTGCTATTTGATGTTTTGGTGTTTCTTGTGCAAGTTTGAGCTGAATTTAGGATTTATCCAAGATCCAATTCAAGGAGGAAAGTTTCTAGAAAGATAGAGGATCAAGAGAGGGTCGCAACACAACTTGAATCGGGTCAATCGGACAAGAAACGAGCGAGAACGGAGCGAAATGGTGGAGGCGCGCAGGAGCTGCCGGACAACCCGCCAACTGGCGGGTTGAGGCCGCCGGTCAACGGCGGAAATCACTGTTTCTCTCGCCGATCCAGCCGCCGATCTGTGGGGGAAGGCCGCCAGTCGGCGGGATCGACGGGAATTGTCTCCCGGACACGTTTTTGGCCGACGAACTCATCTTTCGGTCCGGATTTTCGATACCTAGTATAAATAGGATTAGTTTGGACGTTTTTTACACACTTTATTCATTATTTTAGAGTTCCAAACTTATTTTACTTTCGAGATTTGCTGTGAACATTTAAGAAAGAAGAATTCAAGTTTTATTCAACGAATCGTCATTCCGATTTTTCTATTCTATTGCACATTTATTTTATGTCAATGTTTATTGTTATTTCTATTATTTCTATGGTTTTAATTATGCGTGAGTAGTCTTTTATTAATTCTAGGGTTTGCAAAGCATGGTTGAAGCTATATATTTAATTTAATGTTGTTATTTTTCCCTTCCGATTATTGTGTTCAATTGTTCAAGAACTTTTGATTTCATGCTTAATTACTGATCACAATTGATGCATTCTAGCTAGTTAATTTTAGTCCTGGCGGAGATAATTAATTAGTGGGATTAATTGAATAATTTGATACACGTTCTAAGGAATCTGTAGGGAAATTTAAATCTGTGGTTCTATCGGGAGTTAGTAAATTAACCTAGAGACGAAAGTAATAGGTTGTTTGTTAATCTGCTTCTACCTTGAGACCTGGCGGAGATAGGTAGATATATTTCTGATTCCTCACCGTTAATCGGATTAAAATTAGGAAAGATTAGGATTAAATTGAATCATAGTGGATACATGTGTGTTGCATTCCCTAGGATTAGTATTTCATTAATTGTTTGAGTTTGATTATTTGCTTAATTTATTTAATTGTGTTTATTTGGTTCTATTTCTGTTCTTTTATTTCATTTAAATCCGTGTCTAGTTCTAGTAAACCCATAAATTGGTAGCCTGTATAATAAAGAGTTGTTAACTTAGTACTCAGTATTATCAAATATTCAGTCCCTGTGGATACGATACTCGATTCGCTTGCTATATTGCATTGTCCTATGTTAGTTGCAGTTTAGTGCATAAAAAATAGTGCATCACAAGTCCAAATACCAAATCAAAGAAGATCGAGGATACAAATCTTTCCCGAAAACTTCAAAGACCAAGTTCAAATAACAAGTCCGAGAAGATCAAAGAGGCAAATTTACTCTGAAGATTTCAAAGACTGTTTGAAGATCAAGTTTTGAAGAGAAGAATTAGAGGAAAAATAGATATTAGATCCATGAAATACAAGTTGATTCGGAAATCATTTTAT
This sequence comes from Perilla frutescens, assembly GCA_026008535.1. NCBI lineage: Eukaryota > Viridiplantae > Streptophyta > Magnoliopsida > Lamiales > Lamiaceae > Perilla > Perilla frutescens. The sequence goes on along the minus strand of BRKX01000011.1, from coordinate 29,410,303 downwards.
TTGTACACTGTTTTGTGTTTTATTAAATTAAATACAAAAATTTGTGTTATAAATTTTGGCACACCCAGTGGACCATCTCTACCTCTCATCTCTTCTCTTCATCAATTTTCTCAAGCATTAAGATGTCCACAATTCTGGAAGAGCAAATTGCAAATTTGACGAAGCTCGCCGAATGACTTGCCAAGCAGTTACAAGAATGAGATGCTCAAATCTTGAAGCTGAATAAAGAAATAATTGTTGATTTTGGTGGCGATCAAGCGAATGAAGATACTGAAGCTGAGATATCTACAAAGTTACATGCCAACAAAAGTGAAAAATCTACAACCAAAGAAATTGAAATCTCGTCTGATGGCTCAATACAAGTTGATCAACTCAAAGATTTAATACTGAAAACAATCAAAGACAAGTCTGGAGAGAGTCTTAAATCACTCTGGACTTACAACAAGCCATATACTCAAAGAATTGATAACTTAAAGATGCCAGATGGCTACCAGCCGCCAAAGTTTCAACAATTTGATGGCAAAGAAAATCTAAGACAACACGTGGCTCACTTTGTAGAGACCTGTAATGATGCTGGGACATATGAAGATCACTTGGTGAAGCAATTCATTCGTTCTTTAAAAGACAACACGTTTTATTGGTATATCGATTTGAACCCAAATTCAATTGATAGTTGGGGGCAACTGGAGAAAGTATTCCTTAACCGCTTCTACAATACTCGAAGGACGGTCAGCTTGGTTGAACTCATAAATACAAACCAATAAAAAGAAGAGTCCGTCATCGACTACATCAATCGTTGGAGAAACTTGAGCCTGAATTGCAAAGATCAATTATCAGAAACTTCAGCAGTTGAAATGTGCATCCAAGGCATGTGTTGGGGTCTTCGATATATTTTGAAAGGGATTCAACCAAAGACCTTCGAGGAATTGGCCATTAGAGCTTACGATATGGAGTTAAGCATGGCCGCAAATGAAGTTCAAGAACTGTCAATGCAAAAACATCACAATTTTGAAGAAGAGCCAGAAATAAATGATGGGGGCAAACATTTTGAAGAATCTCCAAGTGAAGAAGAAGAAGAAGAAGAAGAAGAAGAAGAAGAAGAAGAAGATGATGATGATGATGATGATGATGACGATGATGATGATGTTGATGAAGATGAAGAAACGGCTACAAATCTCATCATGGGCCCATTAAAGTCCTCTACTCTAATAAATATTTTAATCCATGAAAATAAAGTACAAACGCTCCTCGATAAGAGCCTAAACTATCTTCAAAACTCCTTGATAAGAGTCAAAACTATCTAAGGTTTTCAAAATGCAACGCTCCTCGATAAGAGCCTAAACTATCTTCCAAAACTCCTTGATAAGAGCCAAAACTATCTAAACTCTTCAAGAAATACCAAGACTCCTTGACATAAGTATAAAATGTCTAAAAAGTCAAATTCAAATTTAAAACTCCTTGACATGAGTATAAAATGTCTACAAAGTCAAATTCAAATCCAAGACTCATTGACACGAGTATAAAATGTTTACAAATTCGAATCCAAGACTCCTTAACACGAGTATAAAATGTCTACAAATTAAAATCCAAATCCAAGTACTCACGGACACGAGTATAAAAGGTCTACAAAGTCCAAATTCAAGTTGAAGGCTCTTCGATATGAGCATAAACTATCCAAGTTCAAGAAAAAGCTCTCTGATATGGGCATAAAACTATCCAAGTTCAAGAAAGCTCCCTGATACGAGAATAAACTATCTAAATTCAAATCCAAATTGAAGGCTCCTTGATACGAGTGTAAACTATCTAATAAATTCAAATTGAAGAACTCTTGAATATGAGTATAAACTATTCACAAGTTGAAATTCAAGAACTCCTTGACACGAGTATAAACTATCTAATTAATTCAAGTTCAAAACTCCTTGATACGAGTTTAAACTATCTAATCATTTTTCAAGACCCATTCATTTCAAATGACTAGTCATCCATGAACAAGTCTCGAGGGGGCATTTGTAGTAAGCGAAAATTCAAAATAATATATATAATATTTTTATTATTTTTTATATATTTATTTAATTTTGGAATCTTATGAAATCCAAAATTAGATAAATTATTTAAATAATAAAGATATTATTATATGATAAATATCAAGAGTCTTTGACAACAAATAAATATCTTTCAAAAGATATATCAATTTCCAACAGCCAATGAGATAGTGTCACATCAGCTCTAGATCTTTTTCTCTACAACTATAAATAGAGGCATCCATATCAATTGAAAATCACACCAGAAGTCATTTGAAGAGTTCAAGAATTTGAGAAGAAATTCCATAAGTGAAATTCTCTCTAATATTCAAGGTGTTCTTCACCAAATTCATTCCGAAGACGGCGTTTGATCCATAAGTAAGGCAGTCAAAGGCGTTCTTCATCAAATTCAACCCAAAGTTGGTGTTTGATCCGGAAATAAGGCGGCGCCCTCCAAATTAACATTGTCAAGCCCAAATACCAAATCAAAGAAGATCGAGGATACAAATCTTCCCCGAAAACTTCAAAGACCAAGTTCAAACAACAAGTCCGAGAAGATCAAAGAGGCAAATTTACTCTGAAGATTTCAAAGACCGTTTGAAGATCAAGTTTTGAAGAGAAGAATCAGAGGAAAAATAGAGATTAGATCCACGAAATACAAGTTGATTCGGAAATCATTTTATTTGTACACTGTTTTGTGTTTTATTAAATTAAATACAAAATTTTGTGTTACATATGCATATACTCAAATTAATTAATGTGTATCTATTTGTGTTGTTAACGATGAGAAGTTTCAAATTCAATATATCATCTCATTTGGTTGATGAGATACATAATACTAATTGAAAAAAATATAATTGCACTGTTTATATAAAAATAATTATGTATTTGAATAGTTTGATTGTGATTTTGATGATTTATCATATATTGTCAATAATTTATTTGAATTAAAGAATTATGATTAAATTTTAGGAGAATACTTAAACTGTTCTCTATATAAGATTTTCATTACCTAAATTTGTTTGGAATGAGGATAAATGGATAATTTTACTTTTCTCCAAATATGGGAGCTGATAAGATAAAAATAAGTGTCAACCTTTTAGTTTACCATATTTAAAGTTTTAAAAAATTTATTTTACCTACTAACTTTTAAACAATATTTTTTTTACTCACTATGGACCAAAATGTCCTTTAGATATTAAAAACAAAACAAAATGAAGGCATACCCCACCTATCCCATCACACTCCAGATCTGTTCATCGTTATTTTCAATCTTCATTTTCCCCAACCTACCTGATCATCACACCCTACCCCAACGACCTACCCATTTTTATGAAAATCTTCTTGGACATGGTGGAGTTCTCATCTTAGTTCGATCATGTTGAGTTGGTGCAATGAGCAACCAAGTTTAGTTTTTTTAAAAAAAATCACATTGATAAGTGTTATTCTTAATTTGCGTCAACTCACAACCATTACAAATATTTGAAAAAAATAACATTGATAAGGGTTTTTCAACTCATTCACATTTGAATATTAGACTTTACAAAAGAAAGTGATTTTGTTTTTAACTGTGTGATGGGTCGTTCTTAACCGTACTCAAGACTCGGCATGCAGCATAAGACATTAACAAAACATCGACTGAGGATTTGGCCTTGGGTGCGTGCATGCATGCAGATGGCTCCGCGCGCAATAATAAACATTGGTATGAGACATCACCTGATAATTTGGCCTTGGGTGGGGGCGTGTGGGCACATGATATGCGCACGCGCAGATGGCTGCGCACATAACAACAAACATCAGTAGAAGACAATCAACATGAACATGAGCTGATAATTTGACATCAGATACGCGCACAAGGCATGGACGCGTGCAAATGGCTCCACGTGCAACAATAAGTATCGGAAGAAAACATCGTCAGAACATCGGCATGAACATTGATTGACAATTTGGCATCCTTGTGCACGCGCAGATAGCTCCGCGCGCAACAACAAATATCAACAAAAGACACCGACAAAATATCGACTGACAATTTGACATCGAGTGCACGTACAAGGTATGCGCGCAATGGCTCCACGTTCAACAACAAACATCCACATAAACATCGACAGAAATCGACAAATACATCGGCGCAGGTACACCAACCCACACTAGTAACTGCGCGCTAGGCTCACACTCAGGTTCTAGTGCGCGAAGTTAAGAACTTCACTTTTCCAGATTGTTTGAAGGTTGTAGAAATACCTAATTTTTTTCCAGATTTTCATAAATAAACTACATTAGAGATGATTTTTAAGTACCTATAATGTCAAAGCCTATCTAATATGTCTAGAAACTTTGTCCACCCAATTTTTCTTTTAAATCAAACTTCAAAACAAAACAACACCAACAATATAACAATGTTAATAATTAGATTCGAAAGCACATAGGGAGAAATTTTTCCAAATTTTTTAAAAATCTTACAGACGGGTTGACGGGTTGGGGCAGAATTTTTTATTTCTTCTCTTGAATTTGCAGAGGTCGATGATGACTGGGTTGGTGAAGAAATTTGAATTTCTTCTCTTCAATTTGTGTAGATCGATGGCATAGGGGAGAACTCTTGAAATTTTTTCAAAATCTTAAGATTTTGCAGATTGACAATGAGATTGTGTAGGAGAGATGAAAATTTTCAAAATTTGAATTTTTGCAAATGTGATGTGGGCAACTGGTGGGAGATGAAATAGTTTTTTTTTTATAAATGATTTAAAACTTTGCGGGTAAAATAAGTTTTTTAAAACATGAAGTGGTAGTTTTCCCCATTTCCACTAAAAATATCACCCCAATATTAGAGTGATAAGTTATCAACTTAAATGAGTGATAGACAAGGATTAAAATATCGTGAAATATCGCGGATATATCACAAATTTTAACATTACGATATGGATATGAGGGAGAATATATTGTTTTCCCGAATATTGGTGAAATATCGCAATATATCGTGATTTTTATTTATATTTCTATAATATATTTTGCTTTTTATTTAATTCTATTTTTTTGTGTTCTTATTTTATTTATAAATTGGTACGCATGCTGTATTACTTAATGTGTAATTATATCTTATGAAATATTTTACTTGTAGTTGTAAACTTGTAATTTATTTACAAATTCATTTTATTTTTTTGGTGATTTTCAATTAATTTGATTAATGATATTCATTATTGGACTTGAAAAAATAACAAAATCTATATATATATATATATATTAAGGTAAAATTGCAGGGATAAAATTATAAATAAAAAATATAAGCAAAATATTTCATATAAAATAGTTTATCCATCGAAGAAATTTCAAAATGTAAAAATGGTGGAGTGACTTAATAGGCTTGGATGTAAATGTTGGTTTTCAGCCACCCATGATCAAATCCTTTTTCCAACATACATTTTCCTCATTTTTCTTTTGTTTTTCTATTTCTTTAATCCTACTTCTAACTTTAGATTTTCTCTTTTTTTTTTCTTTTTTTTTTGAATGATTTTTCTTGCGAAACTTGCTTCAAGCGTTGCTCCAAATTATCTATTTTCATTTTTATTTCCACTAATCAATAAATCTTTTCAAATTCTCATCACCATATATCATTTATTTAGATTTTTTATAATGGTGATTGTTGGTATTAATTTTTAGTAACTTATATAAATATATTTATATTTCAATATATTTATTTTTTTAGACATAAATGGTGGGGATTCATATTGTCTTAATCTAGAATATTTTTTTAGACACAAACCCGAATTATAAGACATCATAAGAGATGTTGAGAAATTGTGTATTATTTAGTTAAAACTTATAAACAATAACTATGTTGAGAACTTTACATGCATGTCTTACATATATGGGAGTTCACAATTTGATTGGACTACTCAAAATATGTATGGAGATCAAAATGTGTATCAATAAAATAATAGGGTCAATGGACATTATCCAGTCCATTGTGAAACAGTTGGAAGAAATCAAGAAACATACCAAGCGCACGTGCATAATTATATCCAGAATTACGCTAATGTGATGAGTTGGTACCAATATTGTTTGGAACAAGATGACATTCCATCTACTATATTTGAACCTCATATATGCCCATTTTGGTATTAATTGTCATTTATAATGTTTATTTAATTATTTTATATTGTATTATGTATTATTTTATCAAATGTATTATCTCAGACAATATTTATACAAGCTATTATTCATATAGTTGCTTTCAAAATACAATTCTATCAAAATTTTGAGTAGAATAAGTGCATAATAATATATTATAATAATTCTTAAAATTTCTTGTTAAATTTTCAAGATTTTAATATAGTTTCCGTCATTTTTTCAATTTTTTGCGATATCGATATATCCATAAAATTTAAGTTGCGATATTTGGTACGATAGCGAAATTTTCATCATTGGTGATAGGAGACCGGACCCCATCAGCAATATCGGGCTCCTATCACATTAACAAAACAAGTGATTATTGATTAAATGAAATTCTAAACACAGCTCTCGTTTTCTCTTTACAACTCCCTCTATTTTATTAAATGTAAATTTAATATTATTTGACTTTTTTACCCTTTAACCCTCAACATATAAAACCCCCAACTCCCCAACACATAAAATCCATAGCTCCTCCCATTCTCTATAAAAAAAATGAAAGAATATATGTGTTTTTTTAAAATTTGACTTTATGTTTCTTTTAACGTTGCTAACTATGACCTTCAACACCCGCAACAATCATTCCTCCATTTGTTGATCAAGCTCCATTTAATTTAAAATTATGGTTGATACAATGTCTCTCTTTTTTAATTATTTTTAATTATGAATAAATAACCCATGAGCTACGATCTTAGTTTATTCACCCTCTTCTTAAATTATAGGGAAGGGGTGGAGTGCAGAGGCTTTGATTACGTGTGGTTCTTTCTCTTTTTTAGTTAATATGAAATGGAGACTATAATGTAGAGTTATGATATGATTTTATTTGTTGTGAGATAAAAGATAAAAAAAATCTAATCATATTAATATTTTTATATTATAAAATTAATGAGGGGGACTATAAAAAGAAAAATGAGGATTGTATTTAGAATTTTCCATTGACTAAGCCTGATAATTTTATCAATTATCAAGTAAACCAACACATGGCCAATCCAAGAATTTCAAGGCCTTCGAATGTTAGGACAATGGCAACCTTAATCGATTCTTGGCAATAAGACACACGAGTCGTTACAAAGTTAACAAACACTTTACGGGAGCATTGCATCATTCATTAATATTTCAATACTACAAAAACGAAAGCCCGTTAATGATTAACCACGACGGAAGTAGTCTCATCTTATTACAAAGTTAATTCTGCCAACTTTGCTTTAATTTAATTTTGTCGTTCCATATAAATTCTACCCACTAATTAAATTACCAGAAGGCCCTTACACTTTTGGTAAAATTACCACCATCAATAAAACTTCAGAACCATAATGAACAAAAGGGAACGACGTACCATGATCTTGTCAACACCAGAAAAAAAAAAATATAGTATTTTTAATTCAACCTTAATTGATATAGTCTAGTAAACTTCGATTAAACATTCAAACTATTATACACTTCTTCAAACATAATCCATTTATCCAAAATCAACTGTCTGGTAAACTACCCTCATGCTTATTGATCGTACCCGCCACGCCAATTAACCTTAATTGATTATATTTTTGTTGTTCGATCTATGTTAAAAGTGCATGTGACATATGTATATTTTATGATATACATATATCATAGATGAAAATATGAATCTTGTAAATTTAGAACCCCCAACCAAGGTAGAGTCCATGCAGCCAGTCATTGCACTACCCAATTTTTTAACACATTCAAATACACATTTATCCACTGTTTTCTTTAAATATTTAATACACAGTCCCTATTGTCATCTTAATGCGAGATTAATTATGTGCGCGACGATATTATTTTTATCTCATGTTGTACTAATTATGTGTGTTGCGATATTTTTTTTTTTATTTCCTACTATTTTTTTATGACGACGTTGATCTTAAAAAAACTAATGCGGTTAACATAACATAAAGTAAAAAATAATACCGCAACACACATAACTAATATCTCCATAGTATATGACAATTGAGAATATATATAAAATAGCACGTGAAAACATTACATAAATATGTGTGTGTGTATATATATACTCCCTCCATTTTGAAATGTTTGTTGTTTTAGGGTTTTTTTTGTTTCAAAATGTTTGTTGTTTTTTATAATTTGACATCCTCTCTCAATTTTAACCCTCTTAAATCCTACAAGATTTCTTGATTCTAACAAAATTGAGAGAGAAAAATATATGGAGAGAGAAAATGTTGTTATTATATTTTTTATTAGGAAAATATAGATGAATTAGATTTTATGGCATGTATGAAGGATGAATATATATTTGTCCACAAAATTAATTGTTAATTCTAGATAAAAAACCTAAAACAACAAACATTTCAAAACGGGGGAGTATATATTACCAAATCAGAGCACTATATTAAGGCGCTAGCCTTAAGAGTAGCATCGAATCTTCGCAATCAATATCAATTTTAGAAAAGATTATAAGCTTACATTATTCAGAAAAATCAAAGCCTTATTTTTAAGGTAGCCTTTTTTTTGTTGGGGGGCGGGGTAGGTGGGTGGGTGGGGAGGGGGTATTCATAACTCCAAAAATATGGGGCTTTATTTTTGACATGGGCTCTACTTATGGGGCTATAACCAAGGTTCTCTAACATTTTGTATTATCCCATTATACGATAACATTAATAATAATTGTAGTGGTCATTTTTCATCAATTCAACATTATACGCTGTTCCAAAACGGTTGAACGACATTGTTCAATCGATATTCCAAGAGATAACAGTTCAATTTTGAATTTGAATTAACGATGTAGTTCCGTCTTATCTGGAAAGGTTGACGGGTTTAGAAGACACAGCACGTCCTTCAACCGCGGAGATCGCCTCCGCGCGATCCACGCAAACTCTAGCTGCTACCTCCACCTTTAAAAGGAGACCCCCCTCCTCATTTGACGAATACACTGAAATACTCACAAGATTCACATCATACCCTAAGATCACTGAGTTCACGGTTTTCTGAATTAATACCACTTAGGCGATTCAACATCCAGGCTTTTTTCCTACGTTTTTCCAGGATTGAAAGACATTCCCTCAATTTCTAGTCACATTCTGGCTAGAGATTACGTTATTCACCTTTTAATTTATTCAATTATTTCATACATTATCGCTTTCTACTCTTCTTCTTTTCCTGACTTGAGCGTCGGAGACCCAACGATCGTCACTCCCCCGACGGTCTTTGGCTCTTACGTTTTTTCTGATTTTGTTTCACAAATTGGCCGCAGCTCCGGACTGATATGATTAATTGCAGATTTTCGGATCTACAATAATAATAATAATAATAATAATAATAATAATAATATATTATGCTTAAGAATCATATTAATTATTAGTATTATTTTTCATTAATTATTCTTCTCCTTCTTCTACATTTGTATGACTCATGAAGTCGAGCGAATCGAGTAATATCATAAATATACACGTAATATATATTGATAATAATATTTTAGCGCAAAATCGAATATAAATTGAAACTGAGCGATCAATTATCAAACTAGTTCAAGTGGCATCCCTACAACTCTTCCGTGGTCCATTAAATGTGGTTGGTCCGTAATTAATTATTCCATCTTTTTTAAAATGTTTGTTGTTTTAGGAGTTTGATCAAGAATTTTTTTTTTACTAATATACCCCTTCCTCCCATATAACATAAAATCTTAAGTTAATTAGACTTAAAAGATTTTGTATAGGGTTTTGAATATAGTTAAAATTGGGGGAGAGAGTATGAAAATATCCAAAACAACATATATTTTGACACAAAACAAAACTTCTAAAACAATAAATATTTTGAAACGGATAGGAGTAATTAATTAAGGAACCCAATTTTCATTTTTCGGAAATTTATCTTTTAATTTATTTGCACACCCCATTCAAAGAAATTGTACCTTTCAACTCCCCAAGTGACTTTTTTCTGAAAAAATATATAATTTTTGTTAGGAGCAACCCTATAAATTAATTACAGAAATAAATAGCTGCAAAATAAGTTTGGCTATGCTAACGACTTTGTGCCATACATAGTCACATAGAAGATATTGTAAATACTGTATATGTAATATCTACAATAAATCCTAATTAAATTGCCGAATTCCCAACTGCCTGCCTGCAACATGAATGTGGTTGGTTGGTCACTCACGACTCACGAGCTCCTTCTCCTCAACTAATTTTGAGTTAAGGCAGATTCTAATTATAATGTTTCAATCAATTTCGTACTATATATATATATATGGATATATTTCCATTAAAGTTTTGGCATATTAGCCAATTTTGGATTTGGATTTAATTCGTTAGTTCTTAAAAAGGTCATGTGTTTCCCTCAAAAAAAAAAAAGGTCATGTGCTAATGTAGGATTCAACTTCACGTAAAATTATATTTATAGTTAATTAAAAATTACCAGCATAAATAATTACTACTTATTTTATATTGAGAAATGTTTTTTGTGGAAAAGTGTCCGTGCATGACTTTTCAATAGGAAGTATAGTATTTGATGCAAGTGCATGTATATTTGTAAATAAATGTATTAATTAGAAAGAAAAAAAAAAGTATGATATGTATATTTGTATATATATATATATATATATAATCTTTTCAAATATAATGTTTCGTAAATGAAGAGCTGAAGGAACTTTTTTCCTATATATTAGCTAGTAGCTAGTGTTTGTTAAAAATATGCGAGAGATTATGTTGTTTAACTTAACCAAAATATTATGTTTCATTCAAATTACTAAAACTCTTAAGAGTTTTACACTAACCCGGCCCTCAATCTCATCTCTGTCAATTCAATCATTGGTAAACATTAAATTTGGGGTTCAAATATTATAAAAGCAAGATCTAAAATTTTCTTAGTATCCCAGTGTGGAACTTGCTCTATCGATCGATCAGCATTCATCACTAAGCAATTACTTAACCATTAATATAATAATCTAAAAAAGGTAATTAGTGATATTGTTAATTTATACATGTAATTAGTGATTTTACACATTCCACAAAATGGTGTAGCATTATATGTAGAGAACCTGCCAGAGAAAATTAATCATGATCAACGATAAATATATCCACACACACACACACACATATCTTCATTTATTCAAGTTATTTCAAAATGTTAAGTTGTTTCTTCATCATAATTAATAAAATAATTAACAAGTGGCCGGAAACATCATCTCTCATTCTAAGAGATGTCTAATTAATAATCTAAATTGCTCGAGGACCGCCTTTCATTAGCTTAGGTCCAGTTTTACCAGGTATTTGAGTTTTTGTTTCCATCGACTAGTGTACTCTGTTCCTATGATTTTTATCAATATTACCGGTTTTCACCCTAAAAAAAATCTAAATTGTAAATGAGTTAGAAAAAATTAAACATCTCGATCTATTTACGAATATTTATCGAGGATACTGTATACTCGTATTTCCATGGCATGCATCATTTCCAAAATCCTCTAAAAGAGAAACAAATTATGTCATGGCTTCAACCTCCACGAAAATAAACCTTGGATCTTGGAAACAGAAAAAAAGTGATAAATTGAAAATTCAAATTAATATCGAAGACTTAAGAGAGAGAGAGAGAAGATGAGATCAAGAGACGTAAATCTTGCCGGGGCGATCGGCGGCCTTGAGCGTCTTGTCGATGAGTTTTCTGGCTCTCCGGCTGCGCATTTCGATCTTAACACTAGCACTTTTGTCCATTTTTACGTACGGTTTCTTCGATTTGGATCTCTTCAACGATCGAACCTTCGACTTTATCGTCTCTACCAAATTTTCCAACTGATTCGCCATTTTATTGGATTAATGAGAACTCAAACAGGAAATGAAAGAGGCGGGAGTGATTGCTCTTGTTTTTCTTGTTAGTTTGTGTTGTGTGGGAGGCATGCATTTAATGGAGGTGGTCAAATGAGATTTAGTGTTGGGGCTCTTATTGTTTTCGGGAAATTAATGGTGTTAATATTTTTCAACGTAACATCAATATATATAATATATGTATGCTATGCGCCACCTATATATATTATGTATATAATTAATTAATAAGTAAAATAAATTATTATATACATGTTTTATTATTATTATTACAAAAAAATCGGAAGAATGTCCTAATACCTGCTGAAAAGTAGAAGTGTGTTAGCTAAAGATGGAGAAAGTAGACTATTTTTGGGAAGAAGTTTGTTAAGAGCCATACTTAATTGTAGTACTATTTATTTAGTTGTTGAAATGGTATTTTTTGCCACTAGACTTTACTAGTATTTCTCCCGTGCAAATGCATGGGAATCATATCTTTTAATTTTATAATAATATTTAATTGCGCACATTGTATTAATTGAACAAAATACACTATCTTAGTCCAACTTACTAAGTTATTAAATTTATGAAGACAAATAGTTTACGAAACTCATAACTTGTTGATTACTTATTTTATTTTTATATAAATTTTAATAATTATTCGACTTGTCACATAAAAAAAGAATAATAATAAGATATGAAAAAATGCAATATAATTTATATTTATTTTTAATTATTTAAAATATGTGTGTGTGTGTGTGTATTAGAAATGTCTATTTTGATTTTTAAACAATATATATATATATATATATATATATATATATATTGTGCTTTATTTAATCCTATTATAATTAAGTTTTGTACAATCTAAATAATTTTAGAACTTCATATATCCCATTATTTGCTATTAGAACTATTTTGTCAAAAATGAATGTGAACCAATCAATCAATTTTCGTTAAACGTACCATACAGAAAAGCTCAATATTTATTACTTTATTATTTTTTACGATTTTCATTTATCTATCGTTAAACCTAGCAAAACACAAAAATTTCGTTAAACCTAATCAAAAATTTCTATTAATTTTCAACTAATTAAAAGCATTGCTCTTAGTTTTCGGTCTAGAAATATAAAACAGGTTGTTGTTATAATGTTTAGTTATTAATTCTCGTAACGTTATATTTAATGTTTAACTTCATGCCATCAATACTAACAATTTTTTGTTTTTAAGAACTCGATCCTGGCCCTGCAAAAATAAATAGATAAATAAATAAAATTCATATTATAAGAATTACATTGATTAATTCATTTTATATTTTTGCAAACACAAACTAAAATTATTGGAGGAAAAAGAGTAATTTTATAAAATTTAAAAGAAAAACAAAAGCCTAAATTATCCACATCATAGATAGTATATAAAACATTAAATGTTATAAAATTAGAATTCATGTAATAACTAATAATTTTCGAAGTATTCACATGAATTGAATTGCTGGCCCTCTTCTTGAATTTTTTAGTTAATTTTTTGCCAGGAGATCATGAATTAGCATCCACATATATTCAAATGAGCTTAACATCAATTATTGTTGTTGCAGCATCTAAAGAGTAAAGGGAAAACATATCAGGTCAATTAAAAAAAAATGTATTATCTAACAACAATTTAAAAAAAATAAGCAGTAACAACTATTGGATTGTGAGAATTGCACATATAATATATAAATTTAAAACTGAAGTGTATATATATTCCGTAATTTAATTGTTAAGCATGATTCTCACTATAATTCATTGTTTTGTATGTCCTTTCAAACAAAAAACATTCTTATACATGTATTGAAAAATTACTCGTATTTTTATATACATAAAAGCAAAGTAGCAAATTATGGCTAAGAAAATTAAACTAACCAATTTTCAAGTAAATTGAAGGTGCGAAGATTCAAAGCTCTTCCATGTTGAGAAGGTTTCGTATCTTTATCATGTATGAGAAATGCAGCCATTTACATATACATGATAAAAAGAAGAAAAAGTCTTATTCATCAAATAGAACAACAAATATTAATTTATTACAACAAATAAAAATGAAGTTCAAAATCAATTACCTTGATCTTCAAATTAACAGAACCTTGAAATGGATGTGGAAAATAATTTGAGTAATTAACAAATGTCTCTATAAAGCTTTATTATATATAGACGAAAATATAGGAATGGACCTAATTTCTATAATCATCTCAATAAATATGGAAACTTAATTATGATAATTGAAATTTATATAATACATTATCGGCATCATATGGTGCAGTAACTTATATTGATCCATTAATTGCATTTAATAAAGAAACGCATAAACATAGATATATACACATAAATTGTATGCATTAGAAAAAAAACTATGCACGTACTCTACTTTATTTTAGAATTTCTGGATTCCATATTCAAGAAATCCGTATTTAGAATTATAATAGATAATGATTATTATGTATGTGTGTGTGTGTGTGTATATTAACATTTACAAATAAACTTCTATATATTAAATTACATGATATTATATATATTATATCAAATATGTGATATATAATGAAATATATATATGTGTGTGCGAGCGCGCGCGTGTTTCTGTACAATTTTTTCATCAGTTTAAATACATGGAAATATGTTGTGGCAATAAAATATTTTTTAAATGATTATGCTTATATATACGTATAGCTATATTTTTAAATGCTATCAACTGGGTAAATCTACGTAAGAAAGATTAATTAATTATTTAATTAATTGGGCATATGGATATTGATAACCAAGCAATTAATTAATAAATTAATGTAATGTAATATCATGTTTGAGAATGAATTGCACGAAAATAATTTATTAATTTAGCTAATAACTTTAAAATATTATATACTTATATATACAACTAATAATAATATGATGGCTGCTTTTATATATGTATAATATATATGATGTAAATATAATATATGATGGTGGGTATATATGTATCATATAAATTAATATATGGATATAAATTATTATATTATATATGTTACAATTAGTTGCTCTAATCACTAAAAATAGAAAACGGATTCGTAATGTTAAACTCAATGTTTCGGATAGTATTTTTACTATCTTAATCAAAATGCAGCGAATAAAACACAAGTTTGTACAACAAGAATAATTTTAAATCACACACCTTAGGTATGTGATTACCACATGACGAAATTAAGCTTTCACAAGCAAAAACAAAACATTTGACAATGTCAGAACCAATGTTTACGACACTTCAACAAAAGTACATGAATTATATAGTTAATTTACAACTAAATCGAATTCAAAGCTTCAACAACGATTCCTAAGCTTAGATATCTTC
Organism: Perilla frutescens; assembly: GCA_026008535.1. Lineage (NCBI taxonomy): Eukaryota > Viridiplantae > Streptophyta > Magnoliopsida > Lamiales > Lamiaceae > Perilla > Perilla frutescens. Next base: position 29,394,999 of record BRKX01000011.1, on the reverse strand, counting down.
TATCTAATCTAAGTTGAACAACTTTTTCACATGAATTGGTTGAACAGTGAAAACACAAAAAGATGAAGATGAAATAGATAGAAATCTAGTTGCTAAATTTGTGATTCGAGTTCTTGATCTTCTCACTCAAAGTGATATCTTCTCTACTCGAATAACCTCTTCAATTGTGAATTATGCTCCTTAAAAAAACACTATTCACTTGAATCGGTTGAAGGCCTTGTCATCCTCTTGAACGTGTGTTAGATTTAACCGTCACCACTTCTATGGAATTGAAGAAACCGCCCCTTGTTATGGCTGAAAGAAGAGCCCACGTGCTACACCATTTCTCTAGTGTTCCAACAAGTCATTTACTGAAAAGAAAACGGTTAAATAAGGGATAATGCGACTCCTAAAAAATAGGAGATAAAATTTGACTAAATCAACTTTAAATATTCAATATCTCAATCATATATAGCCATTATTTGAAATATAAATTCCGTGGATATATATGATTTAAGATATACAATTAATCAGAATAAATTAAAAAAATCCTAAAATCTAAGAAAGGATAAGATTATAAAACTTGAATTTCACAGACAATATTATAGGAGTTCAGTATAACATCAGATTCGACATTGAACTCGATGTCATACACCTCCTCACAATATATATGATATATTATAAAAAAATATGTGTAAAATATTATATTATATATATATATGATATATATTAAATTAATATATATTTATTGAACTTACTATATCGGAAATGTGCGTTCTAGCGGGAAAAAATAAAGAATGCTAAAAATAGAACTTTTTACTTTTATATATATAAAGATTTTGCTTCTCCAACTATTAAGAGTATTTTTTTAACCACGAATTATGCATGCTTCAACATATATCTAGAGAAATACTTTTAATCTAATACAACTAATTTTATTAAGTGTTATGCAAAATTATTAAGTTTTTGCTATGTATCAATTTAAGCCTAGGCTGATCGAACTTAAAATGCTCGTTAAAAATAAAAATTCCCAAAATTAAATAGGTGCAACATGCCCCACTAGCTTAGCATATATGTATGTATGTATGTATGGAGAGAGAGAACCAACTTTGCTATGAGAATTAGGAATTAATTCATACTATTTAATTTTAAAATTGGATGATCTAGATTTGATCAAAAAAGATGGTGGTATAGTTGTAGAGGCAAAAATTCCACAATTAATTTCGTCTGAATCCGGCCTCCGTCGATCTACGAAACAAAGATAAAACAAAAGAACATTAGAGCGAAGAACGCCAGAGGGGTGGCATTCGTTCGCTCTCCGACGCTCAAGTCAGAATCGAGACTAGGAAAAATAGATGAATAAAGCAATAAGTAAGGTAAAGGAATAAAGCCCTAGAGTTGAATGATTGCGTAGTGTTTTAATAATAGATTATTCTCCCTTTCCCATTATAAAAGGGACGTATATATAGAGGAATGTTTAACCAATTTTCCCTTTTCAAGGGATCCTTTCTATCCCATTTAGGGTTTTGACGGGGTCTCACTTATCTTCAACGGACATGTTTGACTTGGTCTTCTTTAAGAGTCTTGTTCAAACTTGGTCGAGGCCTCCGGACCTCGAGGCTTCTGGACCTCAGGACATCGACCTCGAGGCCTCTGGACCTCGAAGCCTCTGGACCTTGAGACGTCGACCTCGAGGCCTCTGGACCTCTTTATGGGCCTTAAGCGGAAATAGGCCTCTACAATTAGCTCATCATTACTTGATTCTTGAATTTCAAGGATCGGGTAATGAATGTCGATATCACCGATAGTTACCCTCGTGCAATCCTAGGCTTAAATACTGACTCTAGGATAGTCTCGGAAGCGTACTCCGAATTGGGAGCGGGTTTTGGGCGAACTTACTGAGGTCGTGAAAGCAGACCTCGTGGAGCTCCAGACCTGAAGGCAGGTCCTGGGGAGCTTCTGAGGTCATGAGAGCAGAACTCGTGGAGCTCCAGACCGTGAAAGCGGGTCTGGGGGAGCTCAAGGCTTTGAGAGCAAGTCTCGGGGAAGCTCCAGACTCGAAGGCGAGTCCGGGGGAGCTCGAGGCTCTGAGAGCAAGCCTCGGGGGAGCTTCAGACTTGAAGGTGAGTCCGGGAGAGCTCGAGGCTCTGAGAGCAAGCCTCAGGGGAGCTCCAGACTCGAAGGTGAGTCCGGGGAAGCTCGAGGCTCTGAGAGCAAGCCTCTTATTTTGAACATAGTACTTCAATACGTAATCTAAATAAGTCGAGGCTTTGGGAGCTAATGTAAAGGCTTTGACGAAATCTGCATATATTTACATTCACAATGGTAGAACGAGTAGAATTTACCATTATTGATACATAAGTGTTGAACATCGAAACTCAAGGATCCTCATTCCTAAAAGCTTATAACCATTCAGTTTGGTAGGAATCCAATGAATTCCTTTTATATTTCGCAGGTAACCACTTTGCAAAAATATGGAAGCATGATGGATGGCACGCTGGAATATAAAGAGCGTACCAATACTCGACATAAAGTATAATAACAATGTTTTCAATTAATACTCTCCTTTTTAGTCCCAATTTCAAGGGAAACAAATCGGGTTAGTTGCATTACAGAAACAGGACAATGACAGGAGCGTTAATCAGAGCATTGCAATAATGTTTCCCAGCCAAATCAACAAGAAAAACTGACGGATGAACAAAATTCTAAAATCTACCAACTCAAATTCAATGAAATTCAAGTAAAAATCAAATCAGTAATAGCAAGTTCGGCAGATTCAACCCTTTTTATCATAATTACAGTGTAGTAAGTATATAACGTAAGCTCTAAGAACCCCGTTTAGATTTTTCATGCTTTTAGGTGCAAATTAGCAACATGCGACAGAGTGCCGCAGATTTAATGTAGTTAAATATCATGAGAGGAGGTAGTTTCAACTAAGTTAACACTTTGCAGACTCAAGAGCAAAGAGCAACAACAAACATAACAGTGACCTTAATACCTGTACATTTTTGTAGATTTTAGGCATTCATTCGCAGAGATAGAGACATCACTCTTCAAAGGAAAAAGACATTAGGGCAGTGAAGAGCATGTTAAAATAAAATGAACATAAGAAAAACGCAGTGGCATTTTCATAATTTTATCAATACCAATGTCAAAATTAAAAAAACGGGTTTTCTGGGTGCATACTAATAGAGATAGCATCATATGCTAAAGAAGATATTAACAATGCTAATATAAGCATTGATAATGCTAATATTAACATTAATGATGCTAATGTTATGACTTATGAGACTATTGTCATATGCATGCATTACGAAAAAATATCTAACTTTGAAAGCAAACTGTTTTTATTAGTAAATAATTAAATAACGCACTTTATATGGTTGGAAAACTAGTGAACTCTAGTTTTTAATAAAAAAATAATTTTAAAAAAATATTAACCGTGGTCGAAATTAAATGTGTTTGATTAAAGGTAGTCAGTTACATATGAATATATTTCAGATTTGGCATTACTGTAAATAAAATGAGCATAAGAAAAATGTGGTGGTATCTTCTTAATCTTGTCAATGTCAAGATACGTAAAAAAAAAGACATCTTGAGCGCGTGCTAACAGAAACAGAATCATATGTTAACGAAAATATTAGCGATGCCAATATAAGCATTGATAATGCTAATATTAACATATTAACATTGATGATGCTAACGTTATTAGACTATTGTCATATGCATTACGAAAAAGTATCTAATGTTCAAAAACAAAATTAGCTTTCTTTCATGATGATTTAGCAGTTTATTTTGTTATGTTAGTATAAAAATACTTAACGGAACATATAAAACCTAATCATGAACGAATATTATCAGAATTGTTTCATGATGAATTAACAGTTTCATTTTATTTTGTTAGCATCAAGAAATTTCCAAGAACATATAAAACTTAGTCCATGAACAACAATGTTGGCACTGTCTGATTTAATTGTACATTTTTGAATTATTAGCATTATTGTTTACCAGTTTTAACTAGGGGTGTAAACGAGTGGAGTCGAGCCGAGTACTGTCGAGCTCGAGCTCGGCTCATTTAAGTATCCGTGAGCTCGAGCTCGACTCGATAGGAAAAACTCGAGCTCGGCTCGGGCTCGGCTCGTTTATTTAAAATTCGAGCCCGAACCCGAACCCGAGCTCGACTCGGGTTTGGCTCGATTATTTAAAATTCGATCCCGAACTCGAGCTCGAGTTCGAGTTCGGCTCGTTTATTTATTTGTTAATCTTGATATTTTTTTATTTCTCTAATTTTTTATATATTTTTAAATTTATAATATATGTCTATTACTTATATGTGTGTGTGTGTGTGTGTATTAGTTATCGAGTGTGTGTCGTAAAATTCATAAATCATGAATCAAAACTCATAAATCATATCCTATTATAATATATTAAGATAATTTATAAATTAATAATTCTATATTATTTAAGAGGCTATTAATTCTTAACTTTTTTAATTATTATTCTTAGTTTAGCTTATTTAATGTTAGTCTAAATTATTATTATTATTATTATTATTATTATTATTATTATTATTATTATTATGTGCATATTAACTAATATAAACTATAGTTATATAAACTATGTACTATAATGCAAATATTGTATATAACTATGAATTTAAGATTAACTATACAACGGTGCTAATTAACTGATAAGAAATAAGAATATTGTTACTCTTGAACTTGATTTCTTAATTTTGATAAGAAACTTTTGAGAAATTATTATGTTTCCAATATCATTTATTTCATTTTATTCTTATTTGATTAATTGAGATTGATTATTTTGTCAATATTAGTATTAATTTTTGTGATTTTTCTTTTTTTTCTTTCATTGCTATGTACAGTTTAACTAATATTGATTGTATATTAGAATACTAATTGATGGACGACAATATATATGACTTATAGTTTAAGATTAACTATATAACATTGGTGCTAAGAATATTGTTACTTTTGAACATTTAATTAATTTTAATTTTTGTTAATTTTCCCTTTCCATTATTATTTTGTTACTTTCAATAATATTAGTTTAATATCATGGATTACATTTCATGTTTTAATATCTAATGATAAGTATTATTTTGTCAAATTGTTAATATTAATCATAATTTTTTTAATTTTTTTTCCTTTATTACTTTACACGCATTATAAATTTATAATTTATAAATTATAACTTATATTCTTGTAAGTTATAACTAATAATCTAAGATGGACAATAATCTATATACTATGTACTATATATTGCTGATTCTCCTTTTTTTTCTTTTTTTTTTCTTTTATTACTCATCCACTCTTGTGTTACACCATATTTCTTAATTTTGATAATATTAAATTAATATTATTGATTTCATTTCATATTTATTAATTAATGAATTGAAAAATATTATTTTGTAAATATCAATCTTAATTATCTTATTACTTAATATTTATTATTGAGCGTTCAATTTCTTAAGTTCGACAATATTAATATAATATCATTTCATATTTCATATTATTATTTATCATATTAATACACTATGTAGAATTGTAAATAATATAACTATATTATATACATATAGTTCATTAATTTGTATGTCTGTGTATATAATCGTTACTCTTGATCATTGATTTCTTAACTTTAATAATATTAGTTCAATAGTTAATATCATTAATTTTGTTTAGTTTTTAATGAAAAGTATTAATTTGACAAAAATTACAATATAAATAAATAATAATTCAATATTTTCAAATAAAAGTATAAGACAAAAACTTGTATGAGACCGTCTAACGGGTCTCTTACATTAGACGGATCTCCACCCGACCCGACCCGCCCGACCCGATGGAAATAAATATAAATTTAAAAAATATATATTATTCATTTGAAACCAAACTCCAGCGACGCGATTCCCCCAATTTCTCACGGCGCCCTACCCACCATCTTCACCATGACGCACTATCTCCACCACCATCGCCAATATCTTCTTCCACCACTGCACACCATCGTCACCAACACTGTCGTAGCAAGTATCGCGACCATCGCCACAAGTATTGCCCCCACCACCACAGCAAGTAGGGCTACCACCACCGTTGTAACTACCGCAACCACCGCCGCTGCAATCAACACCACTATCGGCACTGCATCTTCACCATCACCGTCGTTGCAATTATCTCTATCATTGTAAGTGTGTCTAGGGATTTCTGATTTCAGAATTTAGGTCATTTAATTTCTATTTGATATATTGTGTATTAGTTTTATATACTTGTTGATTTTTAGTATTTGTTCTAAATTGCTGAAAGATAATTATGATGGAACCTATTGATTACTATGATTTTATTTATTTGATTTTGGAACGTAGATGTAGGCCACTGACTGTGGAAATGAGGATCATATCAGTGAAGTATATATGTGTAACATTTTTTCTTTAATTTGAAGTTGTGAAATGATAATTATTTTTGTTTAATACTACTCCGGTGTATTATAGCTAGAATACAGGGAAGTTGGTTAATCTCTCTCTCTACACACACATACACACACAAATATATAAATGAGCTCAGTTGCATTTCTAGAAAATTATAAGGTCTGTTAACATGAAAACATGGCTTCTGCCCTCTGCTATTAATGCTGAAGGTTTTCAATGGAGGAAACTGAGTGAAGTTTCAGTTGTGTTAATGGATAAGGTGCTTTGGACACTGTGTCATATGTACATTTATAATGTCATTCTTATGCTTGTGGGGTGTGTTTTTTTTTAGTTAAACAACTGTTAAAATCCAAAAAAGGGATGCTGGAAATGATAAAATTAGTTTTATTTGATCTAAAAGTTGATTATTTGTAGTCCATGCTGTAGGGAAATTTAGGCACATATATTCATCATATGATGTATATAATTGCTTGAATATGGAGGCACTCAATTTCATCATTTTTGCTTTTCTTCGCAATTTTGACTGTGTTTTCTGTAATCTTTTGCTCATTGATTTTGCAAACTTAAAAGTATGATTCGCTTGGCTAAACACTTTGCTTATGCAGGTTTTTGGATCCTACGGTTGGATGCTTCCACCTATTCTGTTATAGTTGCTACTGGTGAATGTTCTAAAAGCTTTTCTTATTGCATTAGCTCTGTCCCTCGGACAGTCTACTTTTGCATTTGCAATACAAAGGTTCCAGAACAGAGGCAAGAAGGATAAAGATGTTGTAGTTAGGTATTATATATATGCAGTCAACATTTTTTAGTGATACTGTATTTTTAAAATAGTGATACTTGACAGTTTTTTAGTGATACTTTTATGTTCGTTAGTGATACTTACATCAGTTTGTGATACTTATTCTTATTTAGTGATACTTTATGTTTATTTAGTGATACTTTTACATTCTTTAGTGATGCTTTAACATTCTTCAGTGATACTGTATTTTTGAAATATTGATACTTGACATGTTTTTAGTGATACTTTTATGTTAGTTAGAGATACTTACATCAATTTGTGATACTTATTCTTATTTAGTGACACTTTATGTTTATTTAGTGATAATTTTACATTATTTAGTGATACTGCATTTTTGAAATATTGATACTTGACATGTTTTTAGTGATACTTTTATGTTAGAGATACTTACATCAGTTTGTGATACTTATTCTTATTTAGTGATACTTTTACATTCTTTAGTGATACTGTATTTTTTTAGTGATACTTTTATGTTAGTTAGAGATATTTATTCTTATTTAGTAATACTTTTACATTCTTTAGTGATATCGTCGTCAAACTCATTGCAAATATAGGGTGATCCAATTAAGCTTTATAATTATTTTTCATAAAACGAAATCGACAATTTAATTCAAAAAATGAAGTTCGTCATCAAATTAAACCAAAGACTAATGGTTGGAACTCGTTGAAGACAACATAGTTAACTTGCATATAGTGCAAAATGAAAAATAGAAAAGTAAAAGAAAGAAACTCCAACCTCTTATTCATCTAGCTAGATTTGATATTTATAGGCAAACAAGCCTATGATCACATTCATTATCTCCAAAAAAAAAAAAAGAGAAAGAAAAAGAAAGAAAGAAAGAAAGAAAGAAAGAAAGAAAGAAAGAAAGAGAGAAAGAGAGATTATTATGACAACCATGGAAAATCTTTAATCCAATGAGCCCCATTATTGCTGAAATAAAAGCCATATTCTTTAACGAGCCAAAGGCATTGTGCGGCAGCACCACACCTATACATGTCCTGACTGGCTCGAAAGGCCTCGAACTTCTTCCTCATGGCGTCCCATTTGAGGGTGCAAACGAATCGAGTCGAGCTCCTCATCAGGAGGCCAACCTCAACGCTCCAACTGTATTATTACTATCGAGTGAGTTATAATTATGTTTTCAAGTGAAACAGTTGCAAAATATGAATAATAGCTAGTGAAGGATTACTATCATCATAACAAGTATTACTGAATACCATAGAAGTATTACTACTGCATATAAATATAAAATAATACCATAGAAGTATTACTAGTCTAAAAAATTCAATATATGCATGTGATATGTACTTTTGTTGATCTATTCACGCAGAAATAACTATCTATTGAATCATAGTTACGTTTTAAAGGAAGGATTACTATTACGCTAGAAAGTATCACTATATATCATAGAAGTATTATTACTATCGAGTGAGTTATAATTATGTTTTTAAGTGAAACAGTTGCAAAATATGAATAATAGCTAGTGAAGGATTACTATCATCATAAGTTTTTATAGAGAAGAAATTTGAAACTTCAACTAGTGATGTATAAAGAGATATCAATAAACAAATATAAAATCTTGATGCTTGAAGAAGAAAGAGAGAGACCTCCTTTCCCACACTTCAACCTACCTCGTTTAACATCATCATCAATAATCCAAGCAAAACTCATTTGTTATTATACATCATCATTCACATACAAAAACCACTTAATCCCCTCTTTTAATACATCATTATCAATAATCCAAGCAAAACTCAACACAACAAAATCATTAATCTCCAAAACAAAAAATCACAGAATTCACCTCAAAATTAGAAATATAATCAATGAACAATTCAACATCTACAGCAATATAAACTATGAATTATTTCAGAATTTGGAAACACTTACAAGATCTCCGATGAAATAAGAATCAACGGATGGGTGAGAAATGAATGAACCAATCTAATCCCTTCCTCCCGCGAGTCAACGAGGATGACGACAAGTCAGTGAGCGTTTCAATTTCTTCGCTGACGGCGCTCTGCTCACGGCTTCTTCAGGATGGCGGTGAAATTTGAATCCGACACCGTTCGATTGGCAGACGATTCGAGGAAGGCGTCGAAATCCGGCATTGGATTGAGGCCGGAGATCAAATTGGCGCAGCTTTGCTGGAGGAGCTGCAGTTGCCACTGCTCGATAAATTCTCTTGATTCGTAGTCTCTCGTTTCATCGTCTCTCTAGCTTTTTTGCTATCAAATTGGCGGTGAAGAAAGGGGGAGAAGAGGAAGAATTAGGGTGGAGAAGATGTGAATTTGATTAGAGCAACTTAGAGGATGATAAGCTATATTTGTTTAATATATATATATATATATAACCGGGTCAGGTGGAGATCCGTCTAACGTAAGAGACCCGTTAGACGGTCTCACACAAGTGTGCCCTAAAGTATAATAGGCCAATTGAAAATGAAAGTATGAGGACCGACATGCCCATTTTTTCCCTTTGGTATAATCTATAAATTTTATTTTTTATAAATGTTATTAAATTATCAGCAAGTTAATAAAAAATATATTACCTAGTTTAAGCAACTTAACCCATCCGCGCTACCAGAGAAACCACAAAGTGATCAATCACAATTAAATGGATATTGACGGAATTCTTGTTTGAAACTACAGTAATGTTTATGAGAAGAGGGACGTCCTAACTCCTTAAGCACAGATTAAGAAATTTATGCTTCCATGGTAACAAATTAAAGGGCCTAAAAGAGACAAATTAAAAGCCGGCTCAAAGTTACAACGTTTCAAATGAATAACGGATAGGATCACCTATTCCACATTCGGTATTTTAATTTGTGTTTCATAATTAAATTTATGAGTTTAATTATAAAAATTACAAAACAAATATTAGTTATAACTTAATTGACCTAGTGATAAAAATTTGAATTTAAAAAAATTATACATCATATTTATAAAATAATCAACCATATAATAATTTTTATTTAAAAATAAATACTAAAAGTTAAATATAATTTCTAATCGAGTGGAACCAACCTTAATATTAATTGTAAAATTAAACTTAAACATAATAAATTATAATTGATGAAAAAATTGATAAATTTGATGTTAGAATATGAGTTTGACACGGAGGATTGGATAGCATATAGAAGATACTGTGTGAACGTAAATGAGGCATGCACTGTGCAGCATTATCTTTTATACACACAATTCGTAGTGTTCACACATCACCACCATTACCAAAAAGGAAACATATAGCTATATAGAAAATGGAAATGAAAAATGATAAGAATGAAAAGATTAATTACCACGAGACCAAATTCATAGACCAAAAGGGGCACCAACAGACGATCAAAATTCCAGTGGTTCAAGATTTGGCCCGGCTCAAAATCCTACCTGAAAATTTTATCCGAGGGGCGGTTGCAGCCCACGACCCGTTTCCTCCGGCGAAGACTGAGTTGGAGGGCATAGACATGGGCAAACTCCGTGCGAAGTCGGATCCGACAGAGATCCGGAAACTGGGTCGCGTTTGCAGGGAGTGGGGCATGTTTATGATACAGAACCACGGGTTGGATCAAGTTTTGGAGGCGGTGGAACAAGTGGTCAATCAATTTTTCGACCTGCCCTTCGAGGAGAAAAAATCCAGTGTGGGAACCTATATGAGTTCCGATAACATGGGATATGGCCGGAATTTCGTCAACTCGCTTCATCAGCCGTTGGATTGGATTGACCGCTTGACTATTAAGGCGGCTCCGGTGGGCGCCACCGATGGACTCCGTGTTTGGCCTAATAACCCTCCCAATTTCAGGTTTTAATTTTTTTTTTAATTATTTACGGTATATATGCATAATTAGTTTACCATTTGTAGACTTGTGTTGCTAAAGCTTAATTTGCTGCCAGCTTCAATCTCTCTCTCTCTCTCTCTCTCTGCAATCTGCATTTTCTTTTCTTTTCTTTTCTTTTAGGCCTTGCTGAGGATTTTTAATTAATTATCTGTTTTGCAAATTGTTATTATTTTTTATATGCCAAACTATAAAAGCTTAATATAAAATATTAATATATACGAATTTTATATTATGTACTCTGCAGTCTGCAGGGTTCGAAAAGACTAATATAAAAGATTATTCATACGATCATTAAAATGACCGATCGATTCTTTTAAGATTTCTGTTATATATTTGTGATATATATAAAATATAAGGTACAATGATATGTAGTTGGTTTTTAAATGCGTGGCAGGGCGGTCATAGAGAATTATGTGAAGGTTGGTAGAGAGCTTCTAGATGAGGTTCTGGAAGCCCTTGCCGAAGCCATCTCAGTGGATACACGTTCATTCTCACAATACTTTGACCCAGCAACAAGTGAGGTTAATGTTCGTGTAAATTGTTACCCGCCTTGTCCCCGACCCGACTTAACAATGGGCATTGTCCCACACACAGACGCTAGTGCCCTAACTCTCTTGACTCAATTCCAATCCTCAAATGGCCTCCAACTATACAAGAACAATCAATGGACCACGCTGCAATGGCCATGCAAAACATTGCTTCTCAATGTCGGAGATTTCATTGAAATAATTAGCAATGGGAGTTTCAAAAGCTGCTGGCATCGGGCCCTCACCCAATCCAATACGGCCCGATTATCTCTGGCGTTATTTTACAACCCATCAGCCCGAGTTGAGATTGGGCCTCTCAATGATGCCCAGCCCATTAAGTATAAGAAAGTTGTGGTGGGGGAATATTTGGATCACTTTTACAAAGTCAGCCCAACAGCTACTAAAGAAGCTATAATGTTTGCTAAAGTAAATTAATATCTACAAATAGTGTTTTTTTTTTTTTGGGGGGCGATGGTCTCAAATCCACGACGTCTTTAACACAAAGATCTCTACCGTTTGAACGCCCCCGAAGAGATGTATATTACTGAATGTAAGAGATATGTATTTTTCTTGTATAATTCATTAATCTTAGTGGGCACTTTAATTGTCTTGTTGGAGCCCTTATTGTTAAATTAGTACTTAATTTAGTAAATGAATTCGTCTTTTTAGTAGCCTATTTCAATTGAACCCAGTTAGACGGAGCCCGTCATAAATAATTTGAATTACGAGGTAATTCATATTATCTCTCTATGCATATGGCATACATTGAACTAATATATTTTATTTTTCTAAGAAGAACTAGTTTATTATTGTTCCTCTATAATTTTATTTGTCGTTTTAGATTTTTAGCTTGTAAAAAATTATTTGTTGTTTTACATTTTTTCACATGCTCTATTAATTTTAATCCTATCAAATTCTTACAGAATCTCTTAATATACATACATCTATATAATATATAATAACGACTCTGTGACCGCAAATAGAAAAATTGTGTTTTCCCTTCCATTTTCACCGTCCAGAAATGGAAATGTAATTTTACATATTGTTTAATTAATTATTTCTATGTAAAAATCATGAACATAAAAAAATTACAAATCTATATCTTCAATCATATCTCATTATATATATATATATATATCCACATTCTTGGTTGATTCTTAATTATAGATAAATCTATTGTAATTAGGAAAGTTCTGATAATATATATATATATATATATATATATATATATATATATATATATCTGTGTGTGTGTGTGTGTGTGTTAAATAACACCTCATTTGCAAATAGAAATCTTCATTTTTCGCCCAACAGACATTTCCTAATATAAACATCTATCATATAAAACATGGAAAAAATTATTATGCAATCAAATATTCTTATTTAATTAAATATATAAATATCTACGATTTACCTTATAAGTTATTATCCACACTTATATTCACATTCTAATCACACAAATCCACAAATTCCGCAATCTATTTTAAGATTCAATATATACATAAATCTACAATAATATGAATGTTCAATCAATTGATTGATTGGATATATATGTATAATATCGTGTGTATGTGTATATTATTCTATTTTATAGATGCATATTATACATATTATATATCAATGCATTTTATGGATTGCATGCAACATGTATAATGAGTCTATATTATATTTTATGTGGTCGACTGAATTTTCAAACCATTTGTTATTGATTGTATTATCTTAGTTAACTAATACAATTAGCAGAATAAATTATGGTTATTACCCTATATAAGATATCAATACATTAATCGTAAAATTACTCTCTTCATTTAGACATATCATGCATTATTTAGGTTGATTGCGCTAATCACATTTAGATTTTACAATGTATATATAATTGGATAGAGTGTACAAATTATATGGTATTATGAGAATCAGAGAGGAATATATATATATATATATATATATATATATATATATATAGTTCTTTCTCTCTAGCCATAGGAGATGCTATCTTAACACAACATTCTATGGCAATCCAACAACAGAAATTTGTCCTACATGTCAGAATCAGGGTTGGATTTTACCTTTTTGATATTATCTGTATCTTGAGGCATCCACTGGTGATGTTCGTCACATAGTCTTTGATATAGACTCATTTGACAATGTATATCTACGGTGATTATTTATTTGATTCTAAATGATCTAATATTGTATTCATTTATTTTTTCAGAGAGCAACATACTTGGAGCGAAAGAAGGAATAACTTCAAGTTGTTTCTCCAAATTGAGAAACAAATGTTTCTCATACAATAAATAATAGAAGATCGACTAAGAACTGGATGAGGAGTATGGGGTGGGTTGTGTCGTTGTCGTTGCCATCACTATAGTGTAGTATCTAAAAATAATGTTAGTCTAAAATTGTATGCCTATAAATTGAAATAATGATGTATCAAATTATACTCAATTAAAGAATTTGGGTGCATAGAATATATATTTGCAATTTTTTTTTTTATCATGATCAACTTTGTGTTACGTAACTAGCATTAACATTTTGGTTTTGACAAATCTTGTATGCAATAATGATAATGAGGCATAATTATATATGGATATTGTGGATATTGCTAACAATATTAATTATGAAATTAATATTTTAATTTAGCTCAATGACCTAATCATTAATTTAATATTATTTATGTTATAATTTTATTGTAATATTTTCATTTTTAATGCTTAATATAATTATATTTAGCATTTTCTTAGAAAATTATATTAATTAATTTGAAATAATGAATCTCATTTTGTTTTTAATCAGTATGATAGAGTTCAAAATAATTAGTCTTTCATATTTATTTGATGAATATAGAGACATTTTGTAATATCCAGAAACAAAATCTACCAATGTTCTGTTACAAATTTTATAATGAAATTAGAAATTTATTTTCCATTTTGAAACCTTTTTTAGAAACATAATTATTTGGTTTGATAGAACCAACATTTAGTATTTGACTATCTGATAGTTCTCGATCCATTGAATTTACTGTTCTAATAATATATTAACACAAATTGTATAGTTCACAAAAAATATTTAAAACTAAAAATTATATAGTTCACATTTGAAACATAATAACAAAAGACTCATCTTTTAATTAAGTTGTAGTCTTATAAATATTAGATTTTAAAATGGGAATTTTTTAAATGTTGTTAAGAAACAAATCATATGGTTCGGATTAGAAATTTATAATTAAAACAAAGAAAATTATAACCAGCAAGTGGGGAAAAAGATTTTATCAATTGAGGTCTTGGGAAAAGAAAATTATTAATTTAGTACTCCAAAAATTATGCATTTTAATTTATAAAAATCATATATTCATATTAATTTTCAATAGTTCTTTTATTAATTGTCTTTCAGTTTTAATAAATATTATATTTGAAATAATTAAAATTATAAGAATAGAAAATACATGATTTTTTGGAGTCATAGATTGAATGTTTTGATCTTTCGAAAAACTTCATTTTTCTTCTGAAATTTCGATTGATGATTAATTATTTTAATGTTTAAATGGTTTTAAAATCAAATTTACATGGGTTTGTTCTTAACACGAACTTTAAATTATTATGCCAAAAACTAAACTTAACACATTTTACAATTGTAGCACCACTTTAAATTCACACAAAATTGAATTCGCACGGGTGTCAAAAAATACATGTAGATTGGTAAATAAAAACACTATTTTAAGAGGTACATATTAAAGGTCAAATGACATTAATGAGCAAATTTCAATTCACCCAAATTTGAATTAATTTTAAATTTTCAAAATGTGTCAAGTTTGTGATGTTGGTATGACAATTTAAAATTTTAAAATTTATGTTAAAAAATAAAAAATCATGTAAAGATGTTGATTTTAAAAGTGTATAACTCAACGAAAAATTCTTAATATGATATTTTAATAAAAAAATTAATATGCATATCATATCCGCACATTGCACGGGCGATATGCTAGTACATACATACATACATACATACATACATACATATATATATATATTGAGCCACTATATTTGGTAGTGATTTAGTTTCTCCTTTCCTAATTAAATCTTACTTCATTTAAATAATCATTTTTAATATTCATTGTTTGAGTAAATTATTTTTACAGAAATTAAATGAATTTTACTTTAAAATTATAATTAAATTATTGATGAATTACGTCCCAAATAACATAATCTAAGCTCCGTTATCTTTCAAATTTATCCTATCATCTATCGTTCCATAAAACATAATTAATAATATATACAAATGCTTTAGTTTTGGTAAGCATAATCTATTTCGAATAAACATATATTTCAATCTCCCTAAATATATATATACACAATATTTATATATATAAATATATCTGAAATTTTTTATTTGTAAAGAATCATAGATAACAAGATCGAGAATTTTAAAGAATTTTTTTATCCATATAAAACTAAAAGGAATTTACAATAATTGTGTTTAATTTATTTTTATTTTTATTTTGACATAATTGGATTTTCATTTTATGTGTATTTTTCAAATAAAATTGAAAAGATTTAGAGCTTAAAATAGGTTGATCCAGACGTAATTTAGTAATAATTTAATAAGAATTATTAAAGTAAATTTTATTTAAGGAAATGAAGGTTAGAGTGATATTTATGAAGTAAGGTTTAATTAGGAAATGAGAAATTAAATCACTACTAAATATAGTGGTTCAAGAAATTAATTTCCTTGCTCGTATGGCATTGCCACATTAACCGTGGGCACGTTAACTCGTGCTCACGGTAGGTAGGTGAGCGGAACTCTACACACACACACACACAATAGATAGATAGATAGTCTTTATTTTTTTAGGAAATGTATCTAAAAAATATGATTTTATAGGGAAATATATATTTGTCAAAATATTTATTGTTAGAAGATATTATGTTATGTGTATTTTTATTTTTTGGGTACTTTAGTCTTTTTCCTTTTACCTTAGTTTTATATATTTTTATCTTGGATTGTCTTTACTTAGGAACATTACCTTTTTACCTCTCATCTTTTGTAAGCTTTTTGTATGCTTCTCAATATATAGAACTCTTCTTCTTCTCTTCAATGGCTTGTTTTATGATTTACTCTCATCAGTTTAACATGGTATCAAAGCAGGTTTAAGCTCTTGCTTGTTAGCCAATATCGCGGATCCAACTATTTTTGGGTTACTGTTCACGGTGATGCCCGACGGATTTGATTGCTTCTTGACGGACTAGATTTGTTGGTAACACTTCTTGATCTTTCTCAAGCCCCATTTTGATTGATTTAATTTGTTTCTCGTCTTAGCTTGTTGGTTGTTCTACTTTCGATTTGTTTGTTGGTATTAGTTCTTGTTGGGTTTTTCACCATGGCTACTCGAAGGGATGATTCTTTCCAATCTATTAGTGTGCATTTAAATTGGAAGAATTATTCATATTGGAATTATGTGATGAATTTTTTTGGATGGATAAGAAGATGTGGGGATATGTGTGTGGAACTCACTCTAAGTCGATTGAAGCAAACAATGATAAATATGTTGAGCAAATTGGTGTTTGGGAGAATAATTCAAAGATTATTACTTGGATTAACAACTCAGTGGAGAATATGATTGGTATGTAGTTGACAAAATATAATACTGCGAAGGAAGTATGAGACCATTTGGAACGTTTGTATAATCAGTCGAATTTTGCCAAACAATATAATTTAGAGATAGATATTCAGTCTCTTAACCAGAAAGAGATGAGCATTCAAGAATTTTACTTTGATATGACAAATCTCTGGCTCTTACGGAGTCTACAGCACTTAGAGCCTTTGTTTCATATGTTTTTCGACGAGAGGAACAACGTTTGGTTCAATTTTTTATGACACTTCGTGATGATTTTAACAAATAAAAATTTATGGAAGGAGTATACGTTTTAAAGCAAAGAGAGATTTCTTTCCTTTTTTGGGATCATTTTAGTATTCTAGTTTTGCTAGATGATTTCTGAAAGATAATGAGCTTTTTGCCATCTCGCCCAATCTGCAATTACTGTTGACATCATCCTAATTCACAACGTATATATACATACTGTAATACTCCCTCCGTCCTATTTATATAGTCCTTTTTCTAGTCGCACGTATATTAAAAATATTTATGAAAACAAGAGATTAAAGCTAAACTTCCTATGATACCCTTATTTAATATTTATGACTTTTAAAATTTAAGTGGTTAGTATTTTAATTTCCAAGAATTAATAAAGGTGTATTTGTACATTACTATGAAAATTAATGTTACTTTTAGTAATGAGACTATATAATTGGGACACCCCAAAATAGTAATAGAGACTATATAATCGGGACGGAGGGAGTAATTATTATAGACATTACTTTATCCAAAACGGAGTGAATACATGTGTGTGCGTGTGCGTGTGCGTGTGCGCGTGTGTGTGTGTTTGTTGGGAACAGGGCCGCTCCTTGCATGAGGCAAGTGAGTCGGTCGCCTCAGGCCCCGAAAATTTCAAAAAATTAGGGGCCCCAAATTTTTTCATAATATAATATATAATTAATAATGGTAATATTTTATCAACTGTCATGTTGGTCCAGTGGTTAGGGTTCGGTTCCAGTAGTCTCCAAGTGGGAGGAGCTTTGTTTTTTTTTTACCAAATCTGGACTTCCATCATTTATTCTCTCTATCTGTGCATTGTTTTTTTTTTTTTCCATTTCTTTTTACTTTCTTTTTAAATAATTAAATCACAGCCTTATTTTTTCTTTCCATCTATGTCTTCTTTCTTTCTTTCTTTCTCTCTCTCTCTCTCACTCTATGTTTCACTAAATTCAATATCTTTTTTAAAATCATAAACCTTGAATCTATTTTTTTTTTATCTTTTACTAGTTTTTTTTTAAATCCTCAATCCAAGTTTTTTTACTAAATTTTTTTAAATCTTAAATCTAAATCTTTATTAAAATTGCCGCACTTTTACCAGTTTTTTCCTTTTTAAATCATAAATCTAAATTTTTACCAATTTTTTTCTTTTTAAATTCAAAATCTAAATTGTTTAACCAATTCTTTTTTAAATTCTAAATCTATATCTTTATTAAAAAAGTTGCGGGTCGTAAATCATTCATTTTTTTAAATTTGTAATCATAAATCTAAATATATTATAAGATGAAAAAATATATTTTTTTTTCTTTTAATTCTAGTTCAAATATATTATCAGACAAAAAATAGGACCTCATTTTTTTACCATGACTCAGACCACTGCATCATTAGGATCAGCCCTGGTTGGGAATCTAGACTATTTAAGTTGAGAATGTCCACATCCAAATAGTCTGTTTTCCTCATTGGACTGCTAAAGGAAAGAACCAAGAAATATCGTTTTTAGTGATAATAAATATGAAATTCAAATCCAACCCCATTCCCACTGGATGCGCTCTTCTCCAAAAGCAGTCTCATCTTTTCGAATTTTGAACATTCACAATCAAAACAAAAATTTACAAAAAGCAAACAAATATAGACATAAACCAATTACGCTAAAAAATATTTAAATTAGTACTTGATAAATTAATAAATTCTTTAAAGTAATTATTTTTCCCAATCCTTATTTAGATCCGTTGAAATATCATAAATTAATACATTGTTTTTAGAAGATCCCTAGATAATTATATGCTTCCTTTAATATCATAAACTAATATAGTATTACGACATTATAGTAAAATATGATTTTAGTGTTGTTTGTTTTTTTCTTAAAACTTAAATTATAGTTAGAGTCCATCTCTAACTTTTCTTACTCCATCCAAAAGTTACTGTGTTGTATTTTTAAAACTTAAATCTTGTTGGAACTCCTCTCTAATACCATGTGCAATGAACTTATTTTTTATATTAATTCAATGAATATGATACATAGATTAGTAAGAGACAATGATTTTTGACTTAATTAAAATTTAAATTCATTGAATTACGAACACACCTTTTAAATTAATAAAAATTAATTTATTGATTAATTAATATTTTTATAAAATAATAAAATCCCATAAATCTCAAAGTCCCGGCCGTATTAATTTATAAAGGTTGTAGTGTACTGAATATTTAATTATTCCGATTCTATTATGTTGTATTTTAATATCATATATTATGTATCAATATTGGGGACGTAGTAATCATATAAACATACGATTAACAAATAAAAATGAGCTTCTATGTAATGGTATCTAAATATTGGGTTTCCCATTGATGATCGAAGGTGGAAAGGTTTCTAATTGGTACCAAATTATACTTGTTTTGACCTGACCTTTATATTTAGTTATAGTACTAATTAGGGATGGCAACGGGTAACGGACTCTATGGGTACCCATAAAAATTATCCACCATGGTTAAGGTAATTACTCAGTCAATGGGGACGGGGACGGGTACGGGTAATTATCCGCATTTTTTTACGGGTACGGGTGCGGGTATGGGTACCTTAGTACCCAACCCGCCCCATACTCATATGTGTATTTATACATATAATTTTATATATAATTGTGTTTATGGAAATTATTAATATTACTATTATAAATCAGAAAATAATAAATATTTAAATTTGATTTGATTTTGTATTTTATTTCATATATATTATGTTTTAGTTTGTTTCCTAGTTTGTACTCTTTACAGGAAATTAATTATATATACGTACATACATATATATATATATATTATAAAATTTGAAAATATTATTGATAATTTAAAATAAGGAAACATTATACCTGTATATGGCCACCACCTAATTTGTAGACATTTTGTATTCATTAGTCTATGTAATTATAATTTTAAAGAAGTTAATTGAAGATGATTTAATTCGTGTTTTTTTCCAAGTTAGTTTTTTTAATTGAAACACATAATACAAGAAATAAAGAAAATTAATTAATTTTCTGCTACAAGTTCACATAAATGTCTTTCATTTTTTTTGTTATTCATAGTATTGTAATGTTTGTAGAGTTATTTATTTAATATAATTTTTTATGAAGATTGTATTAATCAAATGGTTATTATGATTTTAGTTTTTTAATGTTTTTAAATTTATAATTTTTTATAGTTAGTTAAATTGTGGGTAATGGGTACGGTTATGGGCAGTTAGGTACCCAGAGGGTATGGGCACGGGCACAACAATTGCTACCAACGTGGGTATGGGGACGAGTACGAGTATTTTTTTTAAACGCGGGTATGAGGACGGGTACGGATATTTTTTTTAAACGCAGGTATGGGGACGGGTACCATGGTACCCTACCCATACCCTACCCATTGCCATCCCTAGTACTAATTGATTTTCCCTATAATTAATTAAGTTGCATTTTTTTTTAGCAAGGTGCTCTTTCTTTTTGTTTGAATGTTTGTTTGTTTGTTTTTTGCTTCGTGTTATGTCTCTAATTGAAATTGACTTGCCGTTAATTGCACCTCGTGTAGTGCAGGTCTTTTTTAAACAAAAAAAGATCTAAACCACTTTTTATCAGTTTTAACTTTTATGTATGTAGAGTGGAAATCAAGTGCATAATCTTCCTTGCGTAGTGGAGGTTGGCTTTATTAATCAAAAGAGATTTCACATATTTTAGTTAATTATCAAAATAAATAATGTAAGTATTAATAAAATAGTAGACCAATTCGTAATTAACGACTTTAATATTGGAGAATCATATTTGGATAATAGGGCAAAAACAAAGTCAATATGTATTTTCAATTTTCATTATCCGAATTTCAACAAGCCTTTAATACTTGACGAAATTTCGGGCTTAGATAACCTAATGTTTAAGATATAGCTAGCATATATATTAGGTCGTAGACGCGTTGCATGACATCAATATTTAACTAGATTTGGGGCAATCCTAATTTTTCTTTATACTAGTTTTTTTTCTCCCCACACACAGAGATTTGATGTGGTGAATATCATACCTTTTGATTATTATGATTTTGTATGTGAGAAAGTTTGTAGCCTTTGAAATAACTAACTTTTATTTATTTGTTTTTTGAAATTTTGTAACTAATTAGTCTTAATAGTATTTTACTGGGAATTCTCAATTTATTCTGTTGTCTTGAATTCTCACAATCACTATCACCATCACCGTGGGCGTGCATAATGTACCCTGCTTAAAATGCATGTGGTGAGAATTCTCAATTTGGCATGCACTTCTTCTATCAGCCAAGATTTTTAATTTAATAATATATAGGTAAATTAAATATCATTGTGGATATTCTGATAGTTCAAAAAATACAATCTAACAAATTTAATTATGAGCTCAAGATAATAACAATATGCATCATATATGTATATTGGCATAAATTTAAATTATCTACTGACTTGTACGAGTAAAAAAAATAAAAAATATGGAATACGGAGTATATAGACACCTTAGATAATGGTGACAAAACCAAACCCACCACTAATATTCTCAAATCTTATTAGGAATAGAATGCCATAAGCATAAAGAGTTTGCTAAATATGTTTCGTTGACTCGTGGGGCACTTAAGATTGGGATACTTTATCATTCATTTATGACTACATAACAACACTCTTTAATATAAAACAGTTAGGGCCGTATACGAGCCGAGTCGAGCCGAGTACCACCGGACTCGAGCTCGACTTGAGCTTTGAACTCGGGCTCGAGTTCGGCTCGATAGGAAAAAATCGAGTTCGAGCTCTGCTCGGGCTCGACTCGATTATTTAAAATTCGAGCTCAGCTCGGGCTCGACTTGATTATTTAAAATTCGAGCTCAAACTCGAGCTCAACTCGGGCTCGAGCTCGAGCTCAAGCTCGTTTACATTCACAATTATACTACTTATAAAATTATATACTATAATACAAATAGTATATATAATTAAGTATATAAGAATATTATTAATCTTGAATAATTGATTTCTTATTTAATGAATTGAGAATAATTATTTTGTTAATATTAGTTTTAATTTTTGTTAATTTTCATTTTCCCTTTTATTGTTATGTACATTTTAACTAATATCAACTGTATACCATATGATATTATAGTTTATATAACTAAGAGTTTAAGATTAATTATATCATATTGATGCTAAGAACATTGTTACTATTGAACATTTGATTAGTTATAATTTTTGTTAATTTTTTCTTTTCCTTTATTATTTTGTTACTTTCAATAATATTAGTTCACTTTCATTGATTTAATTTCATGTATTAATATTTAATGATGAGTATTATTTGTCAAGTTGTCAATATTAATCTTAATTTATAACTTATATTCTTATAATTTATAACTTATATTCTTATAAATTATAACTAATGTTCTACGATGGGCTAGCTATAATCTATTTTTTCCACATGTTATATATATTCTTATAAGTTAATGACTATATACTAGAATACTAATCGATAGACGATAATATACATATAACTAAGAATTTAAGATACCTATATAACATTGGTGCTAAGAATATTATTACTCATTTACTCATGAACGTTTGATTAGTTATACTTTTTGTTAATTTTCTTTTTACTTTATTATTTTGTTACTTTCGATAGTATTAGTTTAATATCATTGGTTACATTTCATGTATTAATATTTAATGATAAGTATTGTTTTATCAAATTGTCAATATAAATCATAATTTTTTAATTTCTTTTTTCCTTTATTACTGTACACATATTATCATTTTATAATTTATAACTTATATTCTTGTATGTTTTAACTATTAATCTAATATGGACTATAATCTATTTATTATATAATATATAAATATATAATGTTAATTTCTTTTTCTTTAATTTCTTCCATTACTCATCTACTATTATGTTAAGTATCTGATTTCTTAATTTTGATAATATTAGAATAAAATGATTGATTTCATTTCATATATATTATTTAATGAATTGGGAAATATTATTTTGTAAATATTATTCACAATTTTTCTTATTACTTTGTATTTATTATTCAGCGTTCAATTTCTTAATTTTGAGAATATTAATATAATATCATTTCATATTTCATTTTATTATCATTTATTATACTAATATATTATGTAAAATTATAAATAAGATAACTATATTATATATAATATGTATATAAATATATATTCCATTATTTTGTCTGTATGTGTATATAATTGTTACTCTTGAATCTTGATCATTGATTTCATAACTTTAATAATATTTGTTCAATAGTTAATATCATTAATTTTATTTTATTTTTAATGAAAAGTATTAATTTGACAAAAGTTACAATATAAATAAATAACATTTTAAAAATTACAAAAATAGTATGTATCTCAAGTCCTAAATCGAATAGCTCGTGAGCCCGGCTCGCGCTCGGCTCGTTTAAGTACTCGCGAGCCAGGCTCGAGCTCGGCTCGTTTAGACTCGCGAGACAGTTCGTTAAAAAGCTTGAGAACCTTACGAGCCTAGTTAGCTCGCGAGCTCGACGAGTTGAGCTCGAGCTCGGCTCGAGAAAATGGCGAGCTCGTTTAGCAGGCTGGAGCTCGGCTCGTTTAATAAACGAGCCAGTCTCGAGCGAGCTTTTTTCGAGTCGATACCCGAGTATCTCGCGAGTAGTTTGACTCATTTCCAGCCCTAAAAATAGTAATTAAAATATTTGTTTGCAACGTGGTTTTTAAATCCAAACTGAACTAGTCGGTTCGACCGGTTTAATCGCCAACCAATCATCGATTACTTATATTGTAAGATTGTGTTACCTAAAATTGATTATGCATTTTTAATTAATGTTTATATGGTATTAGGTTGTATCAATATTTTTGTAAAATTTAAATATGCGCGCGCACACATATATAATAACGGGTCATCTGATTTTTTTAAAAACAATTTAATTGATTGATGGTTCAACATTTGGTCTGAGTTTAAAAGCATTGATTTGAAAACCCATTAAATTAAATATCACTTGCAGCAGCAGCAGCAACAACAACAATAATAATAATAATAATAATAATAATAATAATAATAATATCATGAAGCCAAAGAGAGAAATATGAAGTACAATACAATACTATGATCCTTTTAATGTCTTCGATCATGACAGAAGATTCTTCATAATGATCTGTTAAAACTCAAACAACCAGCATATATAGAATCTGAAAACTACAATTGATGTATATTCACATTACTTCATTGACCTTGGAATTAGCCACAATTTGAATGATGGAGGCCTTTTTGGTGAAGTACAAAAATAAATGAATATCGGCTGGTTATGTTTTGGCCAGAAAAGCAAGATTCGGCCACTTGCGTGCTTCAAATTCAACTATCGCAGCCGCCTAAGTTTACAAACAAAAATTCTCTTTTCTTTTACACAAAAAATTATGCCATTTTAACACCGCAGTGTTTTTTTTAGGGTTAATTATATTTCACCAAAACTCCTATACATTACTTCAGGTCCAATAAGGCTCATATATTTATCAGACGGGTCGGGGTCAACGCGGGTCAACCCGTGTTGACCTGTAAAAAAAACCATCTGGTAAAAATCAGTATCAATCTTTACATTAAAAATATCATTTAAAGTTCAAAAAGTATCACTTGTATCAATTAAAAAGTAATTGGTTTGCTACTTATCTTATATGAGTTGATGTAATTCAAATTGTGATTTTTTCCATTCCAATTAATATTTAAAGCATAGGGGAGGGGAGGTTTATGTTTTTTCAGGGTTCATAGTTTGGGGGGACAAAAAAATCGAGAAAAAAATAAAAAAAATAAAAAATTAATTATGGCGCGTGTACCCCACGCGCAGCGTGTGGCCCGCGCGCGTGGGGTCCACGTGCCTTAAATGGGACAGTTTTTTTTGGGCCATTAGGCCTTATTAGGCCCAGGTCAGTCTGATGGGCCCAGGCCCATACACCGTGTACATAGGAGAGTGTCCCATTATATTTTAGTACTTATTTTTTAGTCGTTAATGTACTTTTCTCCAACAATTAAAAAATTACATATTATAACATATATTTACATTTATATCATCAAAGAAACATATCACGAGAGTAAGTTTTCGACGTTCCATGTCTGATGTGGGTTGACGCAATCAAAGTGATCAATATATAACCAATTATAATAAACACTAATCATTGATTATGGCAAGTCTTATTAGATTTGAGATGCCGAAAATTTGATCATTTACTAAATTTGACAAATTATGCAAACGTTGGGTGTGAATAATATTTTTTGAAATGTTAAGACTAAAATTGTTAGCAATTTCAAATGTTAGGTACTAAAATGTAATTAACTTTTTTTAATGAATAAATATTATATTAAATGTACATCTAGTAAGTATACTCCTGCATAATTATCATATGATTCAAAATAGATTGTAAGTTATATATATATATATATATAGCTACTTATCGATATTAACAATCACTCATCTTATTTTAAAAAACATAACACTCATTTCGTTTTATAAAGAGTGTCATTCTCAATGAATGCACGCACATTAGTAAAATAATCAAATTACCTAATATTCCCTTATATGAAAAGCATAAAATGAATCAAAATGAAATGTTCGAATATATTAAATGAAGGCAAACGTAATAAAAAATGTGAATTCTCCACATTAATTATATAGAATAACACTGTTTATGAAATAAATATAATGTGTCAGAATGACACTCTTTCAATAATTATTTATTGCAATAACTATTTATTGCACTAAACAAGGTGTGATATTGTATAATAAATGTACTCAAATCAACTTCTTAGGAGCTGATTGATATGGTGGAATGGAATGACTATTCCGATATCTATTTCCATTCCTGTGATTGGTATGCCTTAACATCGGGAATCACCATTCCCGAAGGAATCGCTATTCCCAAAAGTAAGGGAATAGCCATTCCACTCACCCCCCATGGGTTTAGCTATTCCCAATGAACCAAAAAATTAATATATTGTATATTTACACATAATGATGTCTTATAATATCATTTGATCATATTTAGAAAAATGATTCGAAAATTATATTAAATAATCTATTATTATTATTTCATAATTATTTTTATATTATATATTTATATTTAAAAAAATTAATATATATATATATATATATTAAAATAAATTTTGATAGTTTTTAAAATTGTATTGAAGAAAAATGAAAGTGGTACCAAAATAAATGTAACATATAAATATATTCTAATAAAAAAAAACTAATTATAATTTAATATATTCAGATAAAAAATTAAAATGATAAACTATTTTTCTGTGGAGTAAAAATATTTTTATTAAGGTATACAAATTATTATGTGTATTAATTAAATACTTTGGAATAAAGTTTTTAATAAATTAAATAAATTAATTTTTTCTAAAATATTAGAAAAAAAATCACTTACTATAAAAGAAATGCAATTTAGAAATATAAGAAAAAAAATTACAGCACGTGTTAATAATATTAGTTATTACACTTTGTTCAATTATAAAGAAATTTAAAAGTATTAAAAAATATTCATTTTATAATATAAAAAGTAAAATAGTATTCCATTCCGTTCTTCATTCCGGTAACATACCAATCATAAGAATTGTCATTCCATTCAGACCTTCATTCCATTTCTAAGTTCATTCCATTCATACCTAATTCCATTCTTTCATATCAATCATCTCCTTATAGTTTGCTTTTTCTCCTTCTGAAAACATTTGGTACTTTAAAATCCAAATCTCATAATAAAGGGAAAATCCTTGAGTTGGCGGTATTTTCAAGCATGTTCTCATGGAATAATTAATTATAGGTATATACCATAATATTTTGCTGGCAAACTACAATAAATTGACGTTTCGTTTCAAAGTTGTCTTCATTCATCAAACTTGCAAAACTTAACTAACCATATGAGTTTTCCAAAGTTTAATTTTTAGAGACAAGGTGGGTGTAAAGACGACTCAATACATTCATAGTAAATCGAGCATAGCAAGTCATTGTGCCAATAATTTAACAAGATTGACCGATCTCATATTAAGAATTTATGGGACGGTCTTGTGTATATTAATTGTATATGTCTTATATTATATGGAAAAATATATAACTTCAAATGCTGAAAAATATCATATTTATTTTATTGAAAATCATTTCTAAAAAATTAAAAATATGCAGTGATATTTTATAATTTTCACTGTAATTTTTTAATTGAGAAAATATCACATGTAATATTGAAAAAGATATGAACACCTATGTTTGATATAAAATTTATATACAACCGTTATACAAAAAAAATTAACTTAATTTAAGGGCGTATATTATAATCTTATAATTCATGTTAGAATGGTATTTTTTATTTTATTGTTGAAGTGCTCAAACTAATAATTTTTGTTATTGACAGTGGTCAGTGACAAATTAAAATTATATGTTCATTTGAAAAAGGAAAGGCAAAAAGAACTAAAGAAGCATCACATGGAGTGCAACATGGCAACATCCTTTGTTAATTGGTAAACGGATTTTTCTTAGGGTTGAAGTCACATCCAAGACGCGCTTTCCCCACGAATTCTCCCTCTCTCTCTCTAAAAATAATAAAAATTGGATTTTTATTTACCAAAAATCGGAAAATTGATTATCTGTGTTTTGTAACTATTTCAAATTTAATATTGTTTTTTTTTAATTATATTTAATAGATATTTTATGTTGTAATCGTAGTCATCCCACTACTATACTAACTTACCACCCCAATTGGATAAAGAAAAAAGAAAAATAAAATTTATATTCCTCGGCTGCACCCGCACCTTTATAAAAACCTCTCTATCACGCCTTCAATATCGGCCGTCTCTCTTTTCTCTCTCTAGGAATAGAAAAAATCTCTACACGCTCTGCAAGTGCAGAAATCATTCAGTTCATACTTCATCGAGGATAATCTTTCGTAGATCATGAGTTATTACAATCAGAATCAACCCCCAGTCGGTGTACCACCGCCTCAAGGCTAGTCTTTCTCATCGCATTTTTTCATTCTGTTTTTCATCTTTGCGAATTCTTCATCAAAATCATGTGAGATTTGTGTACCGTTAAATTGATTTGTGTTTTTCTGGATTCTAATCTTTAGGTTACCCGCCGGAGGGCTATCCGAAGGATGCATATCCGCCGCCGGGTTACCCACCGCAGGGCTACCCTCAGCAGCAGGGCTACCCACCCCAGGGATATCCGCCGCAGTACGCCCCCCAGTACGGTCAGCCGCCGCAGCAGCAACAGCAATCCGGCGGTAGCGCCGGCTTCATGGAAGGATGGTACGTTTTTATTTCCAATCGTTGTATTTATCCTCACCTGTTTGTTGATTTGATTGGTCGGATTCGATGCGCGATTCTAGATCCGCGCGATCTGAGATTTTGTTTGTTAATTTTGGTGAGTCGACACCGAGTCAACGCGTTAACTCGCCGTTGGTGTAAACCCTAATTTATGCTTGTTTAGGATTTGGCTAGTTGTAAAATAATGTGATTGAATTCATCTTAAATCTGCACACTCACAAATTCAGTTGAACGTGCGTGAATGATCGATGCCGATAACCTTCTTTCTTCTCCCTTATCCCGCGAATCAACCGTTTGCAATTGTGATTTTACATATGATAAGATTTATGATATATTTTTACATAACTATGTAAATGTTGTGTCGAGAATTTAAGGTTTTGGATTGGAGATGAACTGCTGAAGTATTGTGGATTTTGTGCAGTTTGGCTGCTCTGTGCTGCTGTTGTCTCCTGGACGCATGCTTCTGATGAATGATGAAGAAACTGTGAAAAGGGATTTGCTTTGACAAAGGGAAGAATTGAGGCTCTCTGATTTTGGGTTTTATTGATTCCATACCAAAACCATTATTATTATCTACATCTTTGTTTTTGTCCCTTGAAATAATTTCTGCACTTTAACTTCGATTTGTGAGTAATGAATTCTTGCCTTCTAATGTTTGTGTACATTCCAATTTATGGAGAATTGTCGTTTTGCTCTTAAGCATATAAGTCGTCTTGTTGCAAAGTTTCTGGGCTGTCATTTTAATTTCGTTTTCATGATTAGTTGTCGTCCACTTTTTTAATCTCTTCATTTTTGGTGGCATTGATTAAAAAATATTTTTACGCGCAAACGATTATTTTTTTTACTTTTTGCGTAGTTTAATTATAGTAGAGTGAGACATATCTCCATAAATTTGATGTTTATTTGTATACCTTTGGAGCTTTGATTCGGCTTTATCTCGTCCGGAATTTTATCTTTTTACCCTCCTAGCAAATTATTGCTTTCCCAAAATTTAACCATGTCTAACCTTTTTATTTTACTGTGTTATTAGTGCGATACAATTTTTAATGCTTCACATTGTAATAACTTTAAAAAAAAACAATTTCGGGGATGTTATCCAATTATTTTTTTCCCCTTCGGTTGGTCCTGGTCATTTTATTGGGGTTGAATCCAACTGTGATTGTGTTCTAGATGGATTTTGATGAATAATAATAAGCTGCCTCATTATTTTTTTTTATTAATATATATGAAGAATAATTATATCGTTGTAATCATTTTGAAAAATTGCACATGTTTTTTTTTTATATTATAGCATAAGAGTGGTGAAAGGGGATTATCCAATGTAAATTTTGAAATGTGCTCCATCCAGCTCACGTTATCCTCCAGCATTATTTTCCTTCTTGGACCGTAGCTTCTTCTCTATAATTAATAAATAAATGTATTTTAAAATGTTGTACATGAACATGATTCGTTCATCCACATTCCAGCGTCTCCCAACTCTTATGTATGGTGCTTCATTATTTTTTAATTGTCAAAATATGTCAATGTTAATCTACCCGTTTATCTTTTTTTATTTTATTTTATAACTATATTGTATTTTAAATTGAAGTATTATAACAAAGCGTGAAATGAAAAACTTCAATTTCAACATGATTAATTAATCGCATTAATTCCTCTAAAAAAAATTAATCGCATTAAAAAAATTATAGTTTGTTGGCCTCGCATTGTTTCGAAAGTGGACAAACTACGTACCACTGTCAATGCTGTTAACTACAATGGGGCTATCTCCAGAACTCCCCTTTATTCTATTTTAGATCCAATCTAAAATATTAACCCAGTCCATAACTAAAAAGTATATTTTTTTATTTTATTTACTGATTAATAGCATATATAATTGCAATTCCGAGTTTTGATCATTATGAAATGAAAAAATTATAGTTGTGTTTGAGGTGTTGAGGCATGCATTCTTGCATGGCCTCACTTTGCATTTGTGTTTTTGTGGAAATATATGTTTATACCCTAATATATAAACATCCATTCAAAAAACCCACTCATTCACTATGTATCCGCATTATCAATTTTATCTCTACTTTTTCAACTTTTTCAAATACATCTTATATAAATTAAAAAAAGTGAATGTCAATCATTGATAAAGTTATGATTCATTAAAAAAAACATAATAGGACAAGAGATCAATATTTCCGAGGACTGTTTCACACAAAACACGCGTAGATCGACATATTTCCGATGACTGTTTCACATATGACTTTGACATGATTTTTCGATACTTGATCATGGTCGACCAATTCTTGGTAGCTACCAATAACTTCTTAGTAGTTACCAATAGTTTCTCAGTACTTGGTTGCGGTCGACCACTTCTAGGTAGCTACCGATAATTTCTTAGTAGCTGCCGACAGACTTTTGGTAGCAGTCGACCAAGTCTTGAAAGCGATCGATACACACTAGGTGGCAGTCGGCTGCGTTTCGGTAGCGACCACGTCTATAAACATGCAGTAGTGATTCCGCTCAGCCCATCTCTCACACCCATCTCTACAACACCCAAGTCGACGAGCACACCATCGTCGAGGAGCAGCAACAAAGAACGAGAACCCCCCGGCAAGCACACCACCAGCGAATAAGAACTTCTCCGGCGAAGCAGAGACGAGAACCTCCTGTCGAAGCAACTGCCTCCCCGGCAAAACAGTGACGAGAACCTCTCCAGCAGCATTGACGAGAACCTCCTCAAACCTGAAATGTCTTCTTCATCACAAGTATCTCCCTAAACCCTTAATTAAAGCATGATTATTAGGATTGTCAATTTATCTTGTAGTTTAATCTCATAATTTAACACTCTCAATGTGGCTATAACAACACCGTTGTATCGTCAAAATTACATAATTGGTGGTTTAGAATAATTTTGATAAATATATAAATTTCTTAAAATGACATTCACGTGAAAATTACATTATTTTAGGTGAATTAGTTTAGTTGAATTCGATCGAATTATTTAGAACTAGTTTAATTTTTTTATGGATAATTATGTATAAATTAGTTGAATTCTAATTAATAGATGCGATTTGAGTAGATGTTGTTTAGATTTAGAATTAGAATTTTTAAGTGCTTTAAAAATAGTACAAGGTTGCTTTTAAAATATGAATTTAAGTGCTTGAAAATTAGAATTTCATTGTCAGAGACAATTAGATTTTTGTTGCCTATAAAATTATAATTTAATTACTTCTTAATTATATTTTAATTTTGCTTTAAATATTTAAATAAAATTTGGGTTAACTATTTCCAGAAATGTGATGGAATTGCTAAAAGATGAAAATTTTATGACATTAATTGCCAAAAAGTGAGAATTTATATTAAATTTGCGAATGATATTAAAACTTATGATTTTATTTGTCAACTATTATTTTTACGTATAAAAAGCTAGCTACCACATAATATAACTAAAAAATTGTATTTATATTTATTTGCTTGTAGAAACATAGAAGAACTAAAAAAATGCAAATGGCTACAAAAAATATAGAAAAAAATTATTAAAATATGTATTATCATCACCACGAGAAAATTAGTAATTATTAGTGCATTTTTAAAAATAAAATTATCTACATTTCTCCTCTTGATTTCCACTTCTATTGCGCCTCTCTCTCTCTCTCTCTCTCTCTATATATATATATATATATATATATATGTCAGTAAAAATTTATCAAAATTAAATGATAATCATGCAACTAGGAAAATGAAATGAAAGAAAAAGTGAAATTGATAATATTCTAATATAAAAATTGCAGAGTTGGTTAAGATAAATTTTTAAAAAAAAGATCAGAAAAAATTTGTTGTTGGCCAACATATATAGGGGTATAATACATTTCACATTTGAGAAAATAAAATTGTATAGCCATTTAATTAAATTTGAGTATGTATGAATTAGAAAATGTAATCAAAATGTTTGTCTATAATTATTTTAGCTAGAGAAAAAGTAAGATGAAGACCGCCACTGGTAGTCGTTGATTGTTACTTGGTTGCAGTCGCTAGCTACCTAGTCACTGTCATCATAGTCATCGTCTGTCTCCACAACACCATTACCATCAGCAGCCACATTGTCATTTTGAGCATCATGAAATGGGGAACCTCCACCTGCATAATCAGTTAATATTGCATCATAGAATACAGTATGTTGGGTATCAGGCCCGGCTAGGGTTCACCGCTTGCTTCCCCGACCTCGGCGGTCTGCCTCACTAGCTGCTCAGGCAGCCGTGAGCTTAGAGCTTAGGGTTCTTCTTCAATGGAGCAGCCTCAGACGCTAGATCGACTGGATCTAGGTTTATTTCTTCACTGGCTAAGTCAAGTGTAGATCTGCAGGGACAGAGGCGAAGACAGGAGTTGGATCGAGTCAAAACTAGAGATAAACACACACAGAGACTAGAAATATATATATATATATATATATTGATAAAATAGAGAGAGAATTATGAAGGAAAGGTGCCCAAAGGCACTGGTGGGCTCAGATTCTCCCAGGAACGGCAGCAAGAGGCAACTCCGGTGACTGATCGGACCCAGACCAGGAGGGGAGGGTGAGAAGGAAGGCTTCGATGCTCTCACAGGTTCCCTCAATCCAAAACTAACCCACAACCTCAACTCACAGGCCACACAGGAACCCGCAGACAGGATTCCGGCCAGAGAAACAGAGGATTGCGGCGGATTAGCTCGGAGCAGAAGGGTTAAGATTAGGGTTTTTCTTGCATGAGGCATGAGAGAGAAGAGAGGGGGCGCCGCATTTTGTAGGTGAGAGTGAGAGATGAAAAAGGAAAGTTAGGGTTGAGTGATTTATATATGGGAGGGATACGGGTGTCGGGTCGTGGGCTAGGGTTTTTGGTGTTGGGCTTGCAGTTGGGTCAGGAAAGGTAGGATAGAAGAGAATTGGGCCAGAGCAAATTGGGCCAACCGTTCACATATCCACCTTTGGCCCTATTTGGTCTGTCACAGTCACCAAGGAAATTGCTTGCCAAGAACTAGGGAATCTTCATCACTGCCCTTATTTTTACTCATTACTTATCTTTGACAAGATAAGATCAGAGAGGGAGAGATATAATGCTATGCGCATTCTTCTCAGTCTCACACAACTTGAGACCAACCCCAAGTACACTGACTCAAGTCAGATTTTGACCTTCCCAGTCCATAGTACTTATATAGCTAGATACCAAGAAGAGAGAGAGAGAGAGAGAGAGAGAGAGAGAGAGAGAGAGAGAGAGAGAGAGAGAGAGAGAGAGAGAGAGCCCTTTTTAGGCTGATCAGGATCCCACAGAGGTGATCAGGGGATCCACCATTTTCAGATTTTCAGGTCTTCATGTTTAGAGCCCTTTTACAGGCTTCTAATTTTGCCATAGGTAGAACTTTGGTCCCCATGTCTGAGGGATTGTATTCAGATGAGATTTTATCCAAGAGAATTTCTCCTTTCTCAACCACATCACGGATAAAGTGAAACCTCACATTAATATGTTTTGTCCTGTAATGAAAAACAAGATTTTTGCACAGCTGAATAGCAGATTGGCTGTCAGAATACAAACAGGGTACATCATTAATATGTTTAATCTCAGATAGGACACCCTTTAGCCAAATGACTTCTTTTACAGCCTCAGTTGCAGCAATATATTCAGATTTAGTAGAAGACAAGGCAACAATGCTCTGCAATTGAGATTTCCAGCTAATGCATGCATCACATAAAGTAAAAGCATATGAGGTTGTAGATTTTCTTTGGTCCCTATCATTGGCATAATTAGAATCAACATATCCCACACATTTAACACCATCAGAAGATTTAGAGAACAATAATCCATGGGACACAGTGTATTTCAAATATCTTAGAAGCCATTTCAAAGCTTCCCAATGGGACATTCCAGGATTAGCCATGAATCTACTCAAACAAGACACAGCATAAGCAATATCAGGCCTTGTGCTAATCATCAAATACATCACAGATCCAATAACCTTGGCATAAGGAACAAATTGCATTTCTTTCATTTCAGAATCAGATTTGGGGCATTGGTCTTTACTTAAAATAAAATGAGAGGCAAGAGGCATAGATACAGCTTTACTGCTTTCCATATTAAATTTTTTCAAGACTTGTTCAGTGTAAGGAGTTTGATGCAATTTAAGAGTGTGATTTGCTCTATCTCTGTCTATGTTCATGCCAAGGATTTTCTTTGCATCACCAAGATCCTTCATATCAAAATCAGCACACAAGCAAGATTGAATATGCTTCACAGTATTCAGGCAAGGGCTAATCAACAACATGTCATCAACATAAAGGAGAAGGAACACAGGCACTCCAAATTTCATATAATATAAACAATGATCAAATTTACTTCTAGTGAAGTTCAAACTTTGCATGCACTTGTCAAATTTGATATTCCATTGTCTTGGGGATTGTTTTAGACCATACAAGGATTTTTTCAATAAACATACATGGTTTGGATGTTCTTTATTAATGTAGCCTTCAGGTTGATGCATGTATATGTTGTTTTCAAGCTCATCATGCAAAAAGGCAGTTGTAACATCCATTTGTTTCAATTCCCAATCAAAATGAGCAGTTAATGCAAGCATTATTCTCACAGTTGTAAATTTAACCACAGGAGCAAAGATCTCATTGTAATCAATCCCTTCCTTTTGTGTGAATCCTTTAGCAACAAGCCTTGCTTTGTATCTAACATTATTGATTTCTTGTTTAATTTTAAAGAGCCACTTGTATTCAACAACAGAACATGATTCAGGTCTTTCAACTAATATCCCAAGTGTTGTTATCATGCAAGGATTTCATTTCAGAATTCATAGCAGTGATCCATTTATCAGAATCCACAAAATTAACAGCTTCCTTGTAAGATTTGGGCTCAGATTGACCACCCACATTACTGAATACATTAAATGCATACATAGACAAATTATAATCATCATACTTGGCAGACACTTTAGCATTTCTTCTAGGTCTCTCCCTAGCAAGTTGATAATTACTCAAGTCATCCACAGTAGGCATAGGTTCAGGTGTTTCAGACTCAGATACAACCATATTATCAGGGGAATCAATTTCATTATTTGAGGCAGAATCATCAGGATTAATATCATCAATTAAGGCATCATTAACAGCAGGTTCAGGTAGAGAGGGGGAGGGATCATCCACCTTATTATCATTATCAGGAGAAAACAAGTAGTCATCAAATTGTTGATTCAAGTCACGCAATTTCTCCACATGTTTTGGTGTAGCAGAGGGTAAAATTTCAGGTAGGCAAGGAAAATCAAGCTCATTAAACATTACATCTCTACTTATACAAGTTTTAAGGCCAGGAACACTCTTATCCCATAATCTGTAACCTTTAACACCTTCAGGATAACCAAGGAAGACACATTTTCTTGCTCTAGGTTCAAGTTTGCTTAATTTTTGATGCACATAAGCAGCACAACCAAATATTCTCAAATTGTTCAAGCACACATGTTTATTATAGAACACAGATTCTGGGAATTTGCCATGCAAAGGAACAGATGGAGATCTATTAATCAAATAGTATGCAGTCATTAAAGCTTCACTCCAAAAAGGTTTTCCAAGACCAGAGGCAATTAACAAGCTTCTCACTTTATCAAGCAAGGTCCTATTCATTCTTTCAGCCACTCCATTTTGCTGTGGAGTATAAGGAACAGTCTTATGCCTTTTTATTCCTCTAATAGAACACCAATGATCCATGACTTGATTACAAAATTCCAGACCATTATCAGTTCTAAGACATTTTATTTTCTTATTGGTTTGAGTTTGAATTTTAATGGCCCATTTAGAAAACTTAGTAAACACATCAGATTTGTTTTGCATTAAGAACACCCAAGTTTTCCTGGAAAAATCATCAATTATTGATAAGAAAAATACATTTCCACCATGGGTTGGATCCCTTGCAGGACCCCATACATCAGCATGCAGATATTCATGTATTTCAGAACTAACATGCTTTCTTGGATAAGGAATAGTAGCAGACAGATACACTTTGTGATGTTTTCCAAGCACACAGGGTTCACAGAAGGGCACATTAGATATTCTATCATTTCCAAAAGCACCAGCTTTACTCAAGATCTCCAAACCTTTATTACTCATGTGACCTAACCTAGCATGCCAAAGAGCAGTTTTATCATGTTGAACAACATTAGCAAGAGGCAAAGGAACAGATTCAGCAGTCACAGCATACAAATCACCCTTTCTTGGAGCATTGAAGTATAACATAGAATCCTTTTCAAATTTGAACCTTAGATTGTTCACAGAACCATCAATCATGTGATCAACAATTTTAGACACAGAGAGCAAGCTGAATTTTAGTTTTGGGACATATCTGACCTCATTTAAAGTTAACATAGATCCATTTTCAAATTTTAGACATACATCTCCCTTTCCAAGAATTTCACAGTTTTGACCATCAGCTAATGCAACATGCCCAGAGTTTATGAAGTTCAAATTATAAAACATGTCCTTAAAAGGAGTAACATGAAATGTGCAGCCAGAATCAATCAACCACTCATTATTATGCACATTTTTGGAGATAACATTGGTATAATTGATAAACTAAAAATCATAAACATCATGAACCATATAGATACCACTACCATCATAGCTTTCATGCATATTATGGGGTTCAAGATCATGAGAAATCAAGCCAGAGTTATGAGGATTCAAATCAGACATATGAGAATCATAGTGCATCACATTGTTGGCATGATTATGCATATAACCTTTATTCTTTTTAGGCTGCTTGCATCTATTTGAAAAATGACCAAGTTTACCATAATTCCAGCATGTTTTTCTTGGTTTTTGATCAGGATTGGGGTAGTATGCATGTTTTGGAGCAGTATGACCAAGATTATGAGCATAGTTATGAAAATGAGCATGATCAGGAGCATGATTGGAAGCATGAGCAGGATAATTATACATAGAATCAGAAGAATGGGATGAATGAGCATAATTTTGATTCATATACTGGTTTTGCCTAATATTCATTTCTCTATTATGTTTTTCAGCAACAAGCACACTTGGATTCTCTGGATTTACAAAAGGCTTTTTAAACTCATGATTTCTGTTATTCACATACATAATGTCATTCTGAAGGGGTTTAGATTTAAGTTGCTTAATCTCACTTTCCTTGGTTTTCAGGCAGCTAACAATCATATCACAAGTAACTTTAGAGCCACCATATTTCAAAGCAGTTTTCACATCAGAAAAAGTTTTAGGGATTGATCCAAGCAAAATTTGAGCAGAATACTTTTCCAAAGTGTCATCACCAGCTAATTTCAGATCCTTTAAAAGTTTTAAAATTCCTCAACATTAGTATCAACATCTTTTGAAGGATCCATTTTAAAATTCATAATTTGATTTTGCAATGAATAAGCAGCTTCTTCAGAGGTAGCAGCATATAAGGAAGTCAAATTTTCCCATAAATCTTTAGCACATTTATGATGGGACACTTTTCTCACAACAGAACTGTTCAAATTCAACAAAATAGTGGCTTTGGCACTAGCATTCAATTTAATGAGATTTTTATCAGTTTCTTTTTCACCAATTCTTTCATAAATTGCATCTTGCAGATTTTCTTTTGTTAAAATGCATTCAACTCGAGTCTGCCAATCACCAAAATCATCTTTTCTATTAAAAGGCACAACATTCAAGTTATTCATCATGCCAGAAATCACATAAACACCAAGAATGCAAGAATCCACCTTAAAACACATAGAGAACACAGAAATATCTCCCAAAAAACAGCTCAAAGCCACCACAAGTACTGACTCAAGTGCACCCGGAGGATAGAGCGCAGAGGAGAGCCCAGTTCTCAGCACAGATTGATCTGTGGAGCAAGGTTTCACTCAGGGCAACCTCAAAACTTGAATTCAGTAAAAAACAACTGACTTGCTGTAAAGAAGTCAGTTCACAGGAACTCAAACAACTCTCAGAGTTCCACACAACCCTCACCAAAGACACAGAGAGTTCAAAAAAGATCACCAAGAAACACAACTCACACAGAGAACAATTCACAGCGGAAAGCACATAGAATACCAGAAAATCTATTGAACCTCTTTCCTAACCCTGTTGTCCGGGCAACTCGCTTTGAGGAAACCCACAGGGGAGTCCAGACGGTCCAGACTGCAAGCTAGGGTTAGAGATGGCTTGGAATACCAAGGGGTTTCAAATAGGAGCAAAGAACGGAAGCAAGATAAGAAGCAGGATCGCCAGATACCACAACTAGGAGTTTTACGATTTCAGAGCTATACCAGAGCCGGTCTTCTAAGACAGGAGAAGACCGGACTTACCAAAATGATTCAAGCCCAGGGGGGCGACTTGGCGCGGCCCTTACCGACGGCGGGGTGAGGCAGATGTAGGCAGGAGGGTGCCCCGGCCAGGCCGAACCTGGCTTAGATACCACTGTTGGGTATCAGGCCCGGCTAGGGTTCACGGCTTGCTTCCCCGACCTCAGCGGTCTGCCTCACTAGCTGCTCAGGCAGCCGTGAACTTAGAGCTTAGGGTTCTTCTTCAATAGAGTAGCCTCAGACGCTAGATCGACTGGATCTAGGTTTATTTCTTCACAGGCTGGCTAAGTCAAGTGTAGATCTGCAGGGACAGAGGCGAAGACAGGAGTTAGATCGAGTCAAAACCAGAGATAAACACACACAAAGACCAGAAATATATATATATATATATATATTGATAAAATAGAGAGAGAATTATGAAGGAAAGGTGCCCAAAGGCACTGGTGGGCTCAGATTCTCCCAGGAACGGCGGCAAGAGGCAACTCCGGTGACTGATCGGACCCAGACCAGGAGGGGAGGGTGAGAAGGAAGGCTTCGATGCTCTCACAGGTTCCCTCAATCCAAAACTAACCCACAACCTCAACTCACAGGCCACACAGGAACCCGCAGACAGGATTCCGGCCAGAGAAACTGAGGATTGCGGCGGATTAGCTCAGAGCAAAAGGGTTAAGATTAGGGTTTCTTGCGTGAGGCATGAGAGAGAAGAGAGGGGGCGCCGCATTTTGTAGGTGAGAGTGAGAGATGAAAAAGAAAAGTTAGGGTTGAGTGATTTATATATGGGAGTGATACGGGTGTCGGGTCGTGGGCTAGGGTTTTTGGTGTTGGGCTTGCAGCTGGGTCAGGAAATGTAGGATAGAAGAGAATTGGGCCAGAGCAAATTGGGCCAACCGCTCACACAGTACCCTCACCTGCATCAGTATTTGGTGCTGCTTTGGCCTCAATTGTGGTTCTATACCGCTCCCGCTCCCCCACCAGTTGTCTGACAACCAATTTGATCTCCTAAAACGCTTAATATCCTCATTTGTAGGGTTGAATGAAGGTTGTGCCGAGCAATTAAATTGAAGAACGTAAGAATACGAATCGGATTGAGTGTTTGTAGGATAGTGGGTCGACGATTCTGATTCGATCACGACATCATGGACAGTAAATGGTTCCGATTGGGTGCCTCCGATATTTTGATTGTGCACGAGATAGACAGTTGGCTTCGGCCCCATTGTGAACAGACGTGCCAAATCCATATCACTATCGATAATGAATCTCAACATCCTTCCAGATCGGGATGTCGATAAGGAGTAAATTTGGTATTATCCTCTAATAGCTTCCGCTGATAAATGTAGCTAATTGCATCCCTTAACGTTGTTAGGGATACATTGCTCGCCGGAATATAGCCGAGTCGCTCATTTTCACCAATATAATTGGATTGATTGTCAAATTAACCGTTGTAATTAAAAATAACAAATCGCCAATTTTCCATCTTTCGCTCTAATTTTTTTGGATATAAATTGAAATCTTAATATTTTTCTCTCTAATATTTTGGATATAAATTGAAATCTAAAAAATTTTCTCTCTAATTTTTTCTGTGGTTTTGCTTGTTGTCGATGTATATGTATATATAGAAGATTATGTTGGTTGTTGGGAGAATTGAAGCATGCTTCAATTATGGAGAGATGGACTCACGACAAGCAGCGGTCGATAGATACCAAGTGGCGGTGGACAGATACCCAGCAGTGGTCGACAGGTTCTAAGTGGTGGTCGATTGTTACTTGGTGTCGATCGACTGTTACCAAGTTGCTGTAAACTGGTACCTAGTAGCTGTCCATAGGAACCAAGTTGCGACCGACCAATACCCAGTAGTAACGGTTGATTGGTCTTTGATCTTGGTTGATAAATATTGCAATAATTGAAGTCATTATTTCATATTACCAACAAATCCGAGCACTCATTTAAATAATCTGGTACATAAATTGAGAAAAAACTGATTTTGCAATTAAATTAAAGTGCATTTGAAGGATTATATAGTAAAAGTGAGTATATGATAAATTGAAATTATTTGAGTGGGTGTTATTAATTTTACACTATTCAAAATGAGTATGGAATGATTGATTCCCTTTTTTTTACCTCAAAAAAGTATGTGCGGTATGTTTCAGGCTTTCAGCCCAAAATCAAAGTCAGAAAGTAAACCCAAATTATAGCTATATATATATATATATACTTTTTTTTTTATTATGATCATGTCAATGTATAACTAAATAATAGTACTATTTATTTTATTTTGCTTATCGATTACGCTAATACATGTGTTAATTAATCAATAGATAGTTAGGTGATTCCATACAACCCATTTTTTCACATTATAGCCCTAAATATAAAAATAAATAAAAATTATTTGGTAGCGTTTTATGCAGCGAAAAGTGCTTTCGCAGCGTCAATGTCTTTAAGAGTTAAGGTGGGATCTCGAATTTGGATCCCACCAACCAATGTGGTTTTTCGCTTGGATGTAGACGCAACAATTAATGTTGATGCTGGGCGTTTTGGTGTGGGAGCGGTGGTCCGAGATTGTTGGGGAAAACTACGATGAGCTCTTGCTAAACCGACTGAAAAACCATCTTCTGTTCTTGAAGCGGAGCTAATCGTGATTTTATATGGGGTAAGCCTATGTTTACAAGAAGGACCGTTGCCATGTGTTGTTTTTTCGGACTAGTTATTGGCCATTAAGCATCTTGACAATGGTGTCGACTGTCGAGAGCGAGGAGTACTTGGAGAGGGAATTATCTCCTTTAGCTGAGATGGTTAAAGATGGCAGAATAATTGCCTTCCGACATATGTTTAGGGAAGTAAATTTTAATGCACATTCGCTTGCACAGTATGGTGCCGTTTGTGATGAGTTATGTACTTGGAACATTGATTTTCCTCATTTTTTGAGGGAGAATATTGAATGATATTGTTATTTGGTCTAAAAAAAATATTAATTTATATACTATTTTACCCCTATAATCCCATAAATTAAAGCCTTAATAAAAAATAAAGTCATATTGTATAGCCTCCATAAAAATAGAATAAAGCGAATAAAATCTCATCATATAGCCTCCTGAAAAATGGAATTTTACGATAGCTAAGTCTTCCCACCGTCATCATGCCGGCAAAGACCGGTGGAGGCTAGAAGGAGAAGAAGGGGAGTGCTGCACTAATGTTTACCAAGTAATTAATTAATTAATTAATTAATTAATTAATGTGACCTCTCTTTCTCCCTCTCCCTCTCTCTCATGCACGTGAATTTCCCCAATTAGTGAAACACCAAATATGGAGAACGTATTGGTTCTTCAAAAAAAAAAAAAAAAAAAAGAATGACCCTCATAAGTCATAACCCCATAAATTTGTAGAAAAATAAATGGTGTAATAAAAATAAAAACTAAAAACAGAAACTTATTAATAAATTCAACATTCACCTCAAACATTTGGTCAATTAACTTTATTAAATTTCAGCATTCAACTTGAACGAACAACAATGGAAACAAAGTTAGAATTATATTATTAATGTAATGAACTCAAGAATAGACATAAAATATCGTGCTGTTGTGTGTTTTTTTTTTCCTTAGGTAAGTATAGAAGGAATGAGGCTTTGTTTATTAATTAGGAATTTAGTTTTGATTTAGGGCTATAAGGGCAAAATAGTATATTATTAATAATTTTATTTATTTTATAGATTGAGGGTATGGTGAGAAAAAAGTGGGTATGTATAGAATTGCCGTAGATAGTTTTGTGCATGATTTTGTTATTAGGGTGGTTACAACATTAAACCCACATACGCAACTCTAATACTCCCACATCAACGCCACATTAAAAGTTTAAATCCACCAACTATTTCAAACCAATATCTACAATCATAAACTCAAAAAGTAATTCTGTATTGGTTCCACTACTACACATCATATATATACATATTTTATATACTATAATATATTTATTTATTTGTATTATTCACTTTAATATTTAATTTAATTTAATAAAATAAATTTCTATGAATTACAAAAATTTACAATAAAATTATGAAAATTATTTTAATAATAATAGAAAAATATCATTTAAAATGCATTACAATAATAATAAATGATACACCAAATTAATACAACAACATCACAATACTACTAGAAAATGAAAACTACATAATTAGAATTCATGATAAAAATTAATAAATATCTAGTTTAACTTTTTTATGCAATAATTTATTCAACCATTTTCTGATGCCATTCAAGTTGTATCTCCGTCATTCCACTCGTATTTTTCATAATGATTTCATTTTGCTCATCTTCTCTTTGCTTCATCTCGGCATTCTTCATGGCAAACTTTCGCATTTGATATTATTCAAGTTTATCCCATTTTTCAAATTCAGTTATTTGTGACACATTTTCATTTTTTTGGGATTTGACTTTGGCTTTGACTTTTGATCTCTGTTGTCCAATCGGACGAGGTTGTCTTTCACTGTCATTATCTGTATTTGGATTTGTTGAAGTAGTATGTTCTCCAGATTCCGATGTTCTCGATTTATCACTCATTTTGAAGATTATGATATAACCACATAAGAAGAGAAGATAAATGAAAGAGTGAAGAATTATTGAAATGAAATGATTTATTTATATATATATATATATATATTTTGTCATTGACATACAAAATAAAATAAATTTATTAATATAAATATATAACTTTTGATGCAACAGTTATATTTTGAAAAAATAATAAAATATATATATCAACAATGGTAAATTTGAGATTGGGAGGAGAGAGAAGATGGAAGAGAGGAGAGAGGAGGGAGAAAGTTAAACCATTTTTTTTTTTGATTGCGCACAAAAATGAGTGGCGGACCCAATTTTTATTACACTTTTGTTGAATTAAATCAGCTTCAACTGCTCATAACTAGTTTAAAAAAAATTACCGTGGCACCAGGCATGGAAATAGGTCAGGCCGGGCCGAGCCAGACGCTAAACGGCCTGGGCCTGCCACATTGAACGTAGGCCTAAGCCTGACCTGTTATCTATCAAAGGCCTTTATTTAGGCCTGAGCCTGACCTTTTTAACTATATGAACCAGGCCTAAA
This sequence comes from Perilla frutescens, assembly GCA_026008535.1. Classification (NCBI taxonomy): domain Eukaryota; kingdom Viridiplantae; phylum Streptophyta; class Magnoliopsida; order Lamiales; family Lamiaceae; genus Perilla; species Perilla frutescens. Next base: position 29,350,830 of record BRKX01000011.1, on the reverse strand, counting down.
GCCTTTTAATAGCCTATTAAGGCCTATATATAACAAAGTCTCATTTTTCACTAAATTAAAATCAAAATTTGCAAATCATCAAATGTAATTTATCTAAGAAAAAATAATAAGAAACACAATTCAAAACAACACACCACATAAATTATAAATCATCATCAAATTCTTACAATTACATAAGCTTCAAATCCGTTCAAGTATGCCAATAACAAAGAAAAATAAAACTAAAAATATTTATAAATTCTCCAATCTCAAGAAATGTCATAGAAAGTTACGATAGACAAACAAAACATAAATCTTCAAGCCATCTTTTATTCTTGACCCAACTCCCTAAAAAAAAAAAAAATGTAAAACACAATCTTAACATTCATAATAAAATCCTCAAATTAATTAGCATAGTCATACCTTCGTTTTTTTTTCAAACCATTCTTGATGAAAAAGCTAATCTCCACCACAAATGAGTGCAAAATACATAATCTGAACTAGTATATTAAATTTTAATATATATATATATATATATATTAGTTAAACATGTCGGCCTATTAGGCTTTGCGGACTATATTTAAGGCTCAAGCCTGGCCTTTATAACTTAGAAGGCTTATATGATGGCCTTAACCCAGCCTTTTTACTTAGTAGGCCAAACCAAGCCAGACTCTTGGTAGTCCAGGCCTAAGGCCCCTGTGGGATAGCCTGACCTATTTTCATTCCTACGTGCCATCCTCGCTACAATGAAAATCAAAATTGGTTTAATATTTGAAGTGGTGAATTTTGAGCCCACTGCGGGTACCCTTAGGGCTTGTTTGGTTTTATTTCCAATTGTAATTTTCAGTTTCTAGTGTTTTCGGCGTGATTTACGAGGTTCATTGGTTTTGTAAATATGTATTGGTTTTTGTGTGGAAAATAGAAATATGTTTGGATGAATGATATAATTCCAAATTTTGAATAGGGTTATAGGTTTGAAAATTGAAAATTTATTTGGATCAAGAATTAAGAAGTAGCAATTGGAATAATATTGTGGACTATAAATGATATTACATTTTCGTATAATTATATATGACTAATTAATTCAAATAAATGTTGATTAATTATTTTAATCTAATAAAATAACATGCAACTATGATATTTTGTGTTGATTTTCTAATACAATCCGTTCATATTTTAAAATCTTAATAGAATATCGATCTTAATTAGCATGCACTTAATGGTTTTTAATCTTCTTTAGATCTTTGGCTAGAAAGTTGGCATTGAAAACTTTTGGTGTATATACTTCATGGTAAATTTATCTATTCACAATCATATTTTAAAATCTTAATAGAATATCGATCTTAATTAGCATGCACTTAATGGTTTTTAATCTTCTTTAGATCTTTGGCTAGAAAGTTGGCATTGAAAACTTTTGGTGTATATACTTCATGGTAAATTTATCTATTCACAATTAAGGCCAAATCATGAGACAAACAACGGTTCTATGTCTAACTCATAATTTAATTATGATTGTTTAGATCATCATCATCATCATCATCCAACATGATTTCAGTGTAAATTAAGTATAACATAATTTACAATAATTTATTGATTTTCTATTTCAATTTTATCATTTAAAAAATTACATTTTTTTACTCATCATATTATTAAAGAAATTAATTATAACGTGGATTGTACAAAAAGTTTATTATCAAACAATAAAAATTGTATTAGTATTGTCACAAGTAGAATAGCAAAATCAAAGTAGAATTGAAGAGATGAGGATGGAGTGGTTGGACAAATTAAATCGAATAAGATTTGAAAAGATTGAAAAATCTGAGTTAGACTCTATTCTTGCTGGCTTGGAATGGTGAGTAGCTCAGAAGAAATACGGAACTTATAGGCTTAGGAATGCAAAAGTGAGAAAGATTTGTCGGCCAGAAATCCCGCCGCCAAACATATTTTCACTTTATAAAACAGTAAAATGTGGAAATTTCTGTTTAGAAATGTAACCAAACAAAGCCTTAGTTTTCCAGAATCAGATCGTGCATACAAACAGAGTTAACCAAACATGATATAAATTTAGATATTGTCCGATATAAAATTTGATTGGACAAATAGACTGACTAGGTGACGTGTAATGTTGTGTGAAAAACATAAGACGTGGCCCATGCACAGCAATACACATGTCAGCACTGCAATTCACAAACGCCGCCTTCTTTTCTTACCGAACTCAAAACTAGAAAAGAAAAATAAAAACAACAAAAACAATAAAAAAGTATGCTCTCAATTTCATCGTCCCCAATCACAAACATCTTCTGCAGAGCACTAGTCAATCACAATTCCCGCACCCTCCTCCGCACCATGATCTCCAATCCTCACGCCTTCGCCGGAAACCCTATACGATCCAAAACCCCCAAACCGTCCGAGCCCGCTTCCCCGCAATACGCGGTCCAAACCCTCAAAACCCTCTTGGTTTCGGGTCAGTCCGGGCCTGTTTCGCCCGATTTCAGAATCCTGCCCTTCAGGAAAGGTAGGCCGCTCGCCGGCTCCGCCACGGAGGGGCTTAAGTGGCATCTGGGCTGGCTGAGCCTGGGCGAGTGCAAGGCCTATTTGGAGAGCTCCGAAGCGGGTCGACTCAGCGACGACGCTTTCGTCTACTTGGGGTGTAAGAATCAGGAGGATGATGTCGTGTATTGGGCGATCGACGTTTCGGAGGTCAGTGAGTTGGGAGCGAGGCATTTTTGCTTTGTGGAGTTGAGGACTCTTATGGTGGCCACTGACTGGGCTGATTCCACTGCCATGGGTGAGCTTGCGATAGCTGGGCATGTGAGTTTTTGTTTTTTTTTTCATTCGAAGCAGTCGTTATCTGTTATACCCTATTTTGTTGAATGCATGCTTTTAAATATTATTAATGTTGTCGGTGGGGTAATATTAGTAATCAATAAGGATGATTTATATTTGCAAAAGAATTTAGTAATGCCGATTTAGATATGAGTAGCCAGGAAAATATTAGAGTTTTGAAAATCTGAAAATAGTAACCTTAGAGGAACAGATAGAGAACTCGGTAACTGATGATTGGGATGATTTGATGGTGAACTAAGGTAGAAGAGCAAGGTTACTTGTAGGAAGATGTATATAGCATGGAATCTGCTCCTAAACTATGAGATGTTACAATGTGGATGACCTATCCTATGTACATATATTAACTGCACTGGAGAACTTGGATGACCTTGATGGTGCCTAAAGAATATTCCTGGAGTGGGAAGAAAAGAATGGCAGCTTTGACATTGCATCTAATTTGTTAATGGAATCAAGTTTGACGAGCAGCGGTAAGTTGTAGGTGAGCAAACTCCGTTCGCAAAGGCTCAATACCTTTCTCCACCGTTTCCAAAGGAGAATCCATTCTCGTGGAAGACATGTATTTGTCAAAAAATGTTTGATTAGTAGGGTTGAACCAATTTGATAGAGTAAAAGGTACTTCCACCAGCGAAAGCATAAGAATTAGATTAATACAATAGCTTTTTATTTCCATTAACATAAAATAAATTTGTAAAAAAAATACAAATTTGTTCACAAGAGCAGTTACCCCGTTACAGCATACAATTGCTGAGATTACAATTTCAGATGAGACATAATAACGCATCATTAACTTCCTAACCTTGAAATGCTATCCGAATAATGGTATACCCACCACATGTTATTATCTGACTCAATTTTTTTATCAGGCCCGTGCATTGCTAGAATGGCATAATACATCACGTTTTTGTGGATATTGTGGATGTAAAACAGTTGCTGCGGAGGCTGGGAGACGAAAACAGTGCTCAAGTGAATTATGCAAAAAGAGGATTTATCCTCGTGTTGATCCAGTATGTGATGTGATTTTATGTTTCTTAGGTGAAACCTGACATTGTTTTTGCACAGACTTATTTTCCTCCTCTCATTGTTGTGCTGACAGGTTGTTATTATGTTAGTCATAGATAAAGAGAACGACTCCGTCTTGTTAAGTAGGCAGTCAAGATTTGTCCCACGCATGTGGAGTTGCCTTGCTGGCTTCATAGAGGTTTGTTTCTCTTTTAATATCCTGCTCCATCCTCCTAGATTCTCCTTACGTCTACCCCCTTTGCTGCAAACCTCGGTTGTTCCTCCCGTTGTGACCTTTTCATAATCAGCCAGGAGAAAGCTTAGAAGAGGCAGTAAGGAGAGAAACGTGGGAGGAGACTGGCATTGAAGTTGGTGAAGTTGTCTACCACAGTTCTCAGCCATGGCCTGGTAAAGTCTAGTTCAATTATCATAATTCGTAATTTGTTGCCACATTTACATTTATTTTGCAAAAAGAAAGGGGGGGGGGGGGGAGGCTTCTATTGTGGTCAAAAAATGTAATTAACAGTTTTAGTTTAATGAAAAAATGAAGACAATATAAAGCTCTAAATAGTATTTGGTGAGGATTTATGTTGAAAACAGCATCTTCGAGTCGAAGAGATGAAAAGGTAACCATGACTAGGTTCTCTTAGGTCTTGCTACTGTTCCCCGCATGGACATGCTTAGGCTCAGTGTGTGCAAAAATCTGCCTATCATTGTAGTGCTACTAGACATAGATTTTGTGCTGGCACACAATGGAAATGGACTTCAAGAACACATATTTCTGACTCCTTTTAATCATCCATTGGGGGATCTGAAATCAGATTTGCATTTATTAAAGCTTCCACCAAGATGCAACAAACTTTCTAGTGTCCTGTTGGTTGACTTTAATTCAGTATAAAAATCTTTGAGAGACATGAAAAGACAGAACATCGGTATGATCCTGGGCTATGTGATCTCTCTGGGCATTTGAGAGAGAAAGGAAAGGCATAACAAATTGGTGGGCGGAAAGGTACAAAAATTAGAACCTTAGGCGCTGAGATTAACTCTGTCGTGAGGTTTATGTATCATATTGAAAAATTATGGATTCTAGATAAAAGAAAAAGAGGAGAAAGGAATATACAGCACTTCCCCATCAGGGTATAAGAAAAATTTAGAGAACTTCTTTAGAATCTTTTCTACAATTGAGAAAGTTGTATTACAAAAGGAGAAGATAGCTAAATGTTATGAAGTCATCGTTGACCGACTTTATTTCATTTTTGAAGATTGCTTGCTTCTTTACTTTATGGTGGACATCTTTTTCTGTTGGATCAAGGCTCTTCAATTCCTGATGATAAATATATTTGGTCTTTTGTCCTGCTATATTCAAGTTGATCCACTCCTGGCTAACATAATACTTCTTATGTTTTCTCAGTTGGAGCTGGCAGCATGCCATGCCAACTAATGGTTGGGTTCTTCACGTATGCTAAAACACTTGAGATTAATGTGGATAAGGAAGAGCTAGAAGGTACTCTTAGACAGTCATTTTCCATTTATTAGCTAGTCGGATTTCTTCCCCCCCCCCCCCCCCCCCTTTTTGTGAAGGGGGAAAAGGGGATGTAGTGCTGTGGTGTCTCAAACCATCACTTTGACATCAGTATAAATTAAAAGGACTAAGCAGTTGAAAGAGATAATTGATGATACACAGTGGATTTTGTTAACAATGAAACAATGTTGCTTTGTATAGATGCTAAATGGCATAGCCGAGAAGATGTGAGGAAAGCTCTCACATTTGCTGAATACAAGAAGGCACAGTTGACAGCAGCAGCTAAAGTGGAGCAAATGTGCAAAGGGGTGGAAAAAGGGCAGAACTTGTCTGCAGATTTCAATGTTGAAAGTGGGGAACTTGCCCCTATGTTTATACCTGGGCCTTTTGCGATTGCTCATCATTTGATCTCTTCTTGGGTGAATGAAGTTCCGGTTAATGGTGTTGAAGCACAGAAACAAGCTGCTGGTTCATTATCAAATCTTTAACTTCTGGAATAAAAGACCAGACTTAGAGGAGATTGATGCTGGCATCTTTTCCGGTTAGTTGCACATTGCAAATCGTATGCCTTTTTCATTATTCCTAGTTTCTTAAATATTAGATACTACTCTACTCCTCATGTTTGCGAAATATGCTGGAAAGTTCTGGGACGTCAATCAATGGGTTAGCTTAGTGGAGAAATCAAGAATTGTTTGCTCTCGGGAGGCTTTCGACTCTTTAAGAGATACGACATGTCCGCTGAGGAGCTTTGTAAATGTCTCCAAAGTTGAAGTTGGGATCTGTTGTAAGCATCGAAGTTGATGGCTCATTTCGCGTCAGATTTGTTTTGAAGCTAATTGGAAGACAGATGCAAGTGTAGTGATTGATGGTGTATGAAATCGTCTGTTTTGTATTTTGATTGTTTTGGTGTATTTTAATCGATTAGCAGAGGCCACGCGTACAATATTTCAAATAAAATGTGATATTGAAACTCAGTAGAAACTAGAAGCTGGATACTATTCTATCCAACATTTTACTTTCGTACTCTTGTAATTGTGACAGACTGTCGGCTACGAAGTGTTATATTTAATTTGTTTTTTTATAATAATATTCTTGCTTTTTGGATCTATAAAGATTGAAGATAAATAAAATCAAATAAAGACTTGGAAATAAATAAATGCATTAGTTCTGGAAGATAATTTTAAATAAAAAACTAATATGCATGAATAACATAACTTAAACAAACTATTATGTATAAATATAAAAATGAAATAATTTAATAAAATGTAAAACTATAATTTTAAGTTAATACATAATTGGTTCAATAATTTATAAATATAACTATACATTTAACAAAATTTAAACAATAAAAAGTCAAACTAACCGCAAATATATTGAAGGGTGCACACTGCACACAACAAAATATATAAAATATAAAGTACTAGATAAAGTAGTGTAAAAGAAATACAATAGCCAAGAAAAATAAGATGATTTAGCATTAAAATTGAAAAAGAAATTGGAATCAAAATCAGAAAAACATTAGTTATGTTTTAGTAGATCTTTGAGCAGACAGGAGTAGAAACAGAGCTCAGAGCTGCGGGGGCTATGGCAGGAGACATGGATAAAATATGCAGCAACAATCCTTGCTTGTAACTTAGGTATATGAGTGACATTCAATCTCATAGGAGCAGTATTTTTTTTTTTTTTTTATCCCAAAATTAAACGCCTTATTTATACATATTATTGGTGTAAAACACCACATCAGCACCCAATTGTTATAAAAGAAAATAAAAAATAATAATTAAGTTGTATACTTTGAAAATTGAAAAAATCAAAGTTCCAAGTTCCACATCTGTTAAATGCATTTACCAGCCACCGCCACCGCCACCGCAGCAACTCCAAGCAGCCCCTCCGCCCATCTTCTTCTTCGTCTTCGGCGCGCCAGGGGGCCGCGACCGGTCGGCGGTCAGGCCCTACTCTACAAATAAAATAAAATCCGGTTCTAGATGCGCCTCTGATATTAAGGTAGGATGATATACCAATCGAGTTGTGGTTTCTACCATTCTAATCCCATGAAGGCCGATTTTTTTTTCTTTTTTTGGTTGCAGTTTAGGTCAAATGCAGGAGATCAGTGATTGTCGTGGAAAATGGATGGGGCTGTCAGGGATGAGGAAATAGTTGATGTTGGTTCCTTCACCAAATGATATCTATTTTGTGGTGAGACTTTTATTTACAAGTGTATAATGTATTTCTGCTTGCACATAGTGATCACTTTTGATTTTATACATCCTATAATGCCAATTCAACTTTCGAGGACATATGATCTATTTAGTATGAGCAACCTAATTGTAAGATTTGCTATGTCACGCGTGCTTAACTACTCCTAATGATACATCTAGTGGTCTTGCGAATTTAGACCAACATACTTAAGTTTTGTTGCTTTAGGTGTATGCTTCATTATTAAAATCTAGACGAGGATGCAAACGGTATGTTTGATCTTCTAATGTTGTACAGGCCAAAGATTCTCCTAGTGGATGCTATAATTATAAACCGATTGAGGACCTGTTAGTTTCAACAAGAAAACAGTAGTGCACACATAGAGATTCCTAAATTTATATATATATATATATATTTAGTTTTGTTTCTCCTTCTTGTTTTCCTTTTGGTGTTTTAGGACTTGGATGTATCTTCTTCTTAAAAAGGGAATTTATACAACTGCAGTACGCCTTTAAACTGCACAATCTGCACTGTTGATCGCCTTGTGCTTGCACACGCTATCAGTTGATTACATTATGCAATAACATAGTTCTCCATATAGTTACTTTGATAAGGCATTGCTGAAGTTACTAAATATTAGATGGCAGTTCTCTCTACAACTTAAGCTTTTAGGTGAGGTGGTCATTTATCATGATATCGCATTCATGCCAAATGAGGCATCTTGCATTCAAATCTCGCTGCACTTATTTATTAAATTTTCCATGTTCAGGGATTTAGGATGTGATTTGCCAGCATGTGAGGGGGTTGTTGAAGTAATTATATATTAAACGATACTCCTCTTTACCATAGTAATTGCTTGCTGGGGTAGAATTACTATGTTCTCCTTAAATCGACAGTAGAAGTGTTTAAGATGCGGTAACTGTTTACCAAATAAATCACACTGTTGATTGCAGTGATGGCTTCCAATTTGAACAGCTTCCCTCTTTTAATTTTCTGATAATCAACATCAAGGTGATTCTATATTCTGAAGTTTGGCCTTTCATCACTAGATGCTTCATTTCTGGTGTACATTAACTGGCATGTCGTCAGAATTTCAAATCACCTCCCTGGTTCTCACTTACTGATACACACATTGACTTTCAGGACAATTTTCTCCATAATTATGACGCCTTCAAGAGTTTATTGTACTGGACCAAGTTTCACCAAGATGTAAAAGTAGTGTAAGAGCAGGCGAGCTGCAAAATATAACCTTTCTGATAGCCGGATTGTCTTAATTAATGCAGTCATTAGAAAATAAATATAAAAGCATAGATGCTAATCTTTAATTATTTAATCAGTTATTCGATTTACATTGCAGACAACTTTAAGATCTTGCTAGCCCATTTATTCAAACTCTAAGTAGTTGAAAGTATCCCCGGAATAGTCTTCTTCATAATCAATTGGGCCATTTGTTAAGCTGATGGAATAACCCAAGAAAACAAGCCCATTAGCATCCCTTCCCTATCAATTAAGGGAAATTCTAAACACAACCCCATTTTTACTCTTTACAACCCCCACTATTTTATAAAATATAAATATGATAAGACTTTTTAACCCCTTAACCCCCAACACCTAAAACCATATTCTAGCCTCTACACTATAGCCCCCATCCCTTTTCAATAACTAAAAAAAAAAATCCCACGCCTCCGCACTGATGGTAATGAGGCTATGATTTTAGTTATTGAAAATGGCTGGGGGCTATAGCGTAGGGGTCATGGTAGGGTCTTAGGTATTGGGGGTTAAGGGACAAAAAAGTCTTTATCATATTTATATTTATATTTTTATAAAATAGTTAAGGTTGTAAATAGTAAAATGGGGTTTGTGTTTAGAATTTCCCATCAATTAATAGGGACATCATGAAACCAGAACCCTTGTTTTCTAGGTTTTGGTGTCCGCCGCTGTCGCAAGGTCAGGTTATTCTTCTTCGTATCGTTTTTGCAGCCGTTTCTATTTTCTTTCCTTCTTCTTCCATGGTTATTATTTATTAGTGCTTAATCGTAACCATTTCTGCAACATTTATGTACCATATCTACCTTGCAGGCTTGCACAATCTAAGCTCCAATTTTTATTTTATTTTTTTGAATGGGGCAAAAATAAGAAATCTGGAATGTCTTCGGTGGTAATTATACTATGAGATTGCTCGAACATGACTCTAGGAATGGCCAACATTTGTGGATTTTGCGACTTAGGTTTTAGAACTTTTTTGTGCTAGCATGTAAAGACGAGCACACTATTTTACATGTGATTTTGGATATTACATTTAATCTGATTATTAGTGCTATGCAATGGATGGAGTTTCTACTGATTATTACTTCCAAGTCTTTTTTAAGGATGATTTGCTTATTAAAATTTCTTTTGATGTGTACGGCTACTATCATGCATGACACTACTCTTATACAAATTGGCTCCTAGTGCGTGTCCTGAAGACTACTGATTAGATGAGGAACTGAAAACAAACCACATAGTTTCGCTTTGGTTTCTACATTATTCTTTTTATATATTTATATATGACTATAATAAATTAGAGTGCGTTATTTGAGGATTTTAAACTAAAAATTAATGAAGGAAACTAAGAATTTCAGAAAACAATGTACGGCTTTGATATAAAATTGAAATTACAACTACAAAGTGACAAACATAAAATCTTACAAATTACAACTTAAAAGGAATAAAACATGATAAAAGAACAAAAAAAGAGAAAAGAAAAAAAAAACATGGAATTAGAATTTTTGAAGTTCATTTGTGGAGAAGGTTTTTTTTGGTGGTTAATTATGAGTATATAGTGATCGAGTAACTCACACCTCTAGGAGTCCAATTTTGAAAGTGATTAGTTCTTGCTACTAATGGATGATGTGTGTTTCTCAGGTTACGTAAGTTTGAACATTGAAGACCTTTTAGCATTCTTGGAAGTTGGAAAGCCCTTCCATAATATACTTGAAAGGGAACTGAATGAACTCCATATTTCTTGCCTGATGATTAATTCATTATTAGCGTTTAAGAGGTCATCATCTATGAAATTGTAGCATTTGGCTGCAATATGTGAACTTATTAAAATTGGTTTGTGTCTGTCTAATTTTAGTTTCTGATATCCTTTCTCATGTTTGAGAGTAAACTTAAAGTTGGTAGATTCTTTGCTCAAACGTCAAAACTTAAGTTAATTTAATTGAGGATTGTAGTCACTTGACTTATATATGGATGTTATTTGTGTTCTGCAGATGAATCGCAGGTATAGTATAGCTGTTACAAGGAGGAGATATTCTATCCACGTTCTAGAAGAAAGAAATAGGATTTCTCCTGCAATTGACTGTGACGATGATATTGATTTCTATGATTTGGAGACTGAATTTGTGTTAGCCAAGATGAGGACTATGAGTCCAGAAGAAGCATCTGCATATGCAGCTCAAGCAGTTGCCGAAGCAGAATTGGCAGTGGTTGAAGCTGCAGAAGCTGTGCGGGAGGCTGAGGCTGCAGAAGCTGAAGCTCAAGCAGCCACAGCTCAAGCAGCTGCAACTATTGCAGCAAGATTCAAGAAAATGCAAGCAAGAAACGCTCGTAAGATGGTAAGATACTTATTGCCAAGTAAAACTTCGTTTGCTTGCTATAAGTTGAACTACACAAAGGTTGAGATATATTTTGCTGTAGGTACACTTATGAGTGATTTGATTATTTATATCTCCCAGTAAATGTAAATGTAAAATTACTTACAGCAACTCAGCAAGCTAACTAATATGGGGGCGGACACTTTTACTTTGTGCTTATATTTTCTTCCTGGATTGATTTCGTTGTTCACTTCACCTTACAGAAGCCCCGCTCGGAGGAATCTGGTACGAGAGTTGGCCAGCTAGAAGAGCCCCCGTCTGAATGAGGCAGGAGTGCATATCTGTTACAAGCTGTGCCTTGGTAGTTGGTGTCGAATAAAAAGAAAATAGTGAACTTTATGTTTTGTTCAGTGCTTTGTTTCCATTTATGTTTGGATCAAACTACATTTGGAAAATAAACTTTTGGCACATTTCTACAAAATTTTTGCAGCTTCCCTGGACGATGATGATGTTATGTTTTGTTAGTTTTAGCAATCATCTCAAAATTCACACCCAAAAAAATAAAAATAAAAAAAAAATGAAAAAACACCGAGATCTAGAGAGAGACTATGAGGTGGAGAGATATAAAATTTCAGTGTTCAGGTTCGGGTTCAACAGAAGATGGAGGCAGTGGTGAAGGTTCTTTGTCAGTCTCGAGCTGGCTTAGATTTCCCTTAGTTTTAATGAGTTGCATGTGGTGATGCTTGCAGAAGAGCACACCCTCATGCGCAATGTAGTTCGATGGGCTAATGGTGCAACCGCCATAGCTGCACTTGAAACAGCTCTTGTGGTACGCAGCTCCATTCACAGACACCTTTATGCAAACTCACTCATTCATTCATTCATTCATTTATGACTTGATATATTTAATTTAATATATAATTATTTACCTTTTCAATGGGGTAAACCGTCTTCTCACAACCAACGCATTTGTCTTTGGTTCCGACAAAGAGGCCTGAGACCTTGTTTGCATTCTGTACGTGGTTTCATGCAAATTAAACATTACCTAGCTACAATAACACTTTATAAAGAATATTAACGACATTCAAATTGGACATATATTAATTAATTAATTTACCTCTTTTTCTACCATCTTTTCTGGCCTACCAACCTTTGGTATTCCTGCAAGATCGATCATCAATTCAAGGAATTAATTTATAATGTCATTATATATATATACGTACAGTACAGAGTTAATTATACAGTATTAATGAAAAAAAGGGCGGGAATATATATTAAGCATGCACCTTCGAAGCTCTTATCCAGGCTGCCAGTTCTCTTGAAGAGCTGATCGAAGTGATGCTTGCAATAGAGCACTCCGTCGATAGAGTTGAAGTTTCCCAGCTGATCATCATATACATTTAATACATATGTAACATATATCAAGAAATCTATTTAAATTAGCAATTTAGCATGCATGCATGCACATTGATTGATGAAGAGAGAGAGAGAGAGAGAGAGAGAGAGAGAGAGAGAGAGAGAGACCTTGAGGGTGCCGTTGCAGTGGTGGCAGCGGAAGCAGGCCTTGTGATAAACCCGGTTATTGGCGGCGAGGCGATCAACCAGATACACAGTTAGGTCGCAAGCAGTGCATTTCTGGGGAGTAGGAGCTGCCATCGCCATTATATTAAATTAAAAATCAAATTAATTCGAGGAAAGAGAAACAGACAGAGTATTAATCGTCACAACTGCACTTGTTCTCTTTCCTCTCGCTAGCTCTCTACCTCTTTCTTTCTTTCTTTCTTTCTGCTCTTCCCAATATTTCCCACCCCGGCCCCTTTATTCTCACTCTTTTCTTCCCTTCTCTCTCTAATTTCTTTATTGATGAAAAACATTCATCTCAGACTTTGCTTTATATACCCATCCAATCATATCATTTATGTGGACACTACTGAAATTCCGGTTAATTCATTCGCTCTTTCTTTTGTTTTTCCGATTTTTAATCACAGCTTCACGCATATCTTCCAACGTACATAAATTATTCAAATAATCCAAACGACCGTCTCGTTCACTCATAGGTGCAAAATCATTAATTCAAAATGTTTGTTTACATCGCATGCGCATTCTAATTGCCAAAAAAAAAGGGGGACATTCTAAATTGTAAAAAAATTATATTATAAAAATATTATAACAAAATAAAAATTAAAAATCTAGCTTATTAATCTTTTTTTTAACCTAGAAATTCAAAATATTTTCAAGCAACACTTCAAGGAATAATATATAATATTGGAACCAATAATAATAATAATAATAATAATGCTGCTGCTACCACCACCCCCACCACCACCACCACTACTATATCAATTTCTCTCTCTTTCTGATTTTTTGCAAGGCTCTCTACTTCGAGTCTTAGTTTTGTAAAGCTCTTTACATTGAGCTTCAAAATGATTTAATAAATGATGTAACCGCCACATCTCAAAACATTACATCAATCCACACTCCACCCAGTTACTTATGTCATTACTGCTCTGATAACCTGATAGACAACGGTTTTGTCTTTAGCCGTTGTCTATCACTATATAGACAACGGCTAAAGACAAAACCGTTGTCTTTAACACGTTGTTTATTAGCATTTTTCTAGTAGTGAGGCATAAAAAGAAAAGAAAAGAAAGAAAAATGGAGCTAAAGTTTTTAACAACGTTCATGAAGATCTAGGTGGACGTCCCTGCTGCTGAAGAAGTAAAACTTGGAAAAATGAAGAAGCTGCACCTGGAAAAATGAAAGAGCTGATTTGCCAATAGATAAAGACAAATGATGAAATTGTTAGTGCCGTGCTTAACACTAAATGGAGATATACCGTCAAGGAAGAGATTGTTAGTGCCATGATGTGCACTAAGCTTTTTTTTTTTTTTTATCAAGGCTCTACTTTGCACTTGCTATAGTGATTGATTGTCATTATCTTTATGACATAGAATCATGACTAAGTATTTGATTTTTCCAAGTGCAAGTTTGCTATTCTGGACAACTTTTATAAATATATACATGAACATAATTTGAACTTCCTGAAGACAGCTCGAGCAAGGAATTTGGATTGAGCTGAAGATGAAGATGGTTGTGCATTATGCCACAACTGAGATTGTTCAACATGCTGAGTACTGCCAGCTAACTTGAGTGATAGCCTGAAGTTAGTTTGTGAACATACAAGACATTCTGTTGTGCTACCTGATGTGAAGGTTTAGAGATCAACAATGTTCATTGCAACTTTTGTGAACATTTGCATGAACATCCTTTGTCCAGATTGTTCTTTCAAGATCGTTGAAGCTGTTCGAAATTACCAACCAAGAGGAGATTCAAGATCGTTCTAGAAGATGCCCCATTTAGCTTGGAGAGCACGTGAGTGAAGACAAGGCAAAATTCTACAGATGGAAGAAGTTCTAATAGAAAGTCCTAGGGTTTAGTTTCAATAAGGAAAGTTTCCTTATCAGATTCAAATTAGGATTAAGACTTCTGTTTTCTTGTTAAGACTATGTTGTAATCTATAAATAGTCTGGGATACAGACCTGTTAGGACACACTGAAACACCAAAATAACTAAAGAGATATATTATGTACAAGAGCTCTAACTTGTTTAAGAGACATATAGGTTTCAGTTGTTATTGTTAGGTTAGACATTTGTATTCTAGTCAGAGTATAGTGAAAACACTTTTTTATAAACTGTCAAAGGGTTCTCGGGAGATAATACATGTGGAAAATAGATAGGTAGAAATTTAATCTATGAGGGGAGCTCATAGTTCAATCCATGGAAAGAGGGTGTTCGGGTAGAATGGGTTTTGAGTGACGTGAGGTCAGCTACATGTAAGATCCCTAGTAAATGATACATCGGAGTAGTGGATTGTTTCTTACGGACTTGACAAGTCCCCTTGACATAGATCAGTTGATCGAACATGGTTACTAATCTGTTATATGTTTTACTTTCTGTTATCTCAATTAAGTTCACTATAACGTTCATGTACATTATTGTGAACTTTATCTTACAACGTTCAAGAACATTATGATGAACATTTGCAGAACAGATACTTTGTACAAGGTATGCACTTTCAGGATTGATTATGTTTCCTTGTAAGTGTGATCAAATCCCGAATTTTTAGGGAGTTGATTCTATCTCTTCAGTGCGTGCCCACAGATGGAAAGTTTCTTTTGAAAAAGATAGATATTCTAGATAGCTCAAAATATATACACTAGATTTAGTAATATCTTCTTTGATAACATCTTCTTTTCTTGATCAACCAAATCTCGAAAATCTTGGATCTTTTCACTGTCTCTGAACTTCACGTTGTGCCCTCACTGGATCTGTCTTTACTGGAATCTGCACGAGTTTTGTGGGCACGACAATAACTCTCGAGAGCTGAAGTGTTATGGAATCTTCAAGAAATATATTTGCTTGGAGCTCAGTAGGGTGAAGATTTCCTCGTGCTCATATCATCGTATTTAGGCATTAGAATGCCCTTTGCATCGGATTCTTCATTTATCATGCCTTATTCCCAAACATGGTCTTTTTCGACTCAAAACAAAAAATAAAGGATATTTATTCTAATAAATAAGACTCTAAGATACGTAGAATAAATGGACTTGTCACCTTCTACAAAGAGATACAATGTCGATTTAGGAACGACAGTGGGTGTTACGTCTGGGGCCGAATCGTGGAGCGATCGTTGGTGCAAGCCATAGACAAAGAGCGGCTCCTGTCAAACTTCCAAGCGAAGGGGCACATGAATGAACTGAATCCACCTGAAAGAGAGAGATTCCGAGGCTATATAGGAATGTAACTGTATAGTTGTGAAGTCTCAAAAATTTCATAGATTTATTTAGGAAATGAAATGGTAGAAAATTACATAATAATCCCAAAAGGTTGTCCGAAAATAAAAGCAGCATAAACTTAGAGTATAATGCAGCGGAAAAATATAATGTTTAAAAATAATTAGAACTATAGTCTTTATTCAATCACTTCGTCTCCACCACACCACCCGAGTTTCTTTAGCCTGAAAACATAAATAGTTTTGGGGTGAGTGCTATTAACTCAATGGGGGGGTAATTCCATTATCCAAGTTATACAAATATAACAATATTAAACAGGTCATAACATAACATATCATAGAGCCCATAGGCCAACATAGCATATAACCTGTAGGTTAAACATAATAATAGCCCGTAGGCTCATAGTCATAGCCCGAAGGCCCATATGACCCGTAGGCCCACCTGCACACCGTATATATAAATATAACAAGGATAAGAGTTTCGTATATTCTCCGAGAGAATCACCACCTCAACTTGAACTTTGAAAAAAATGAAATGTATAAATATTGTCCAAGCGCGCCGCCTAGCATAATAGTAATAATAATAATTAATTAACATGAAATTTACTTTAGTGCTAAAAAACATAACATTAACCATATAATAAATATTGTAGCAGAAAAAGATATAAACAGATATATATATATATATATTATTACATAGATATGGGTATATATATATGCATATATATGTGTTCATGCGTGTATATATATATATATATTATATGGGTGTGGGCCGTATGTATGTATATATATATATAATATGGATGTATATTTGTGCATAGGTGTGCGTGTGTAGATATATATATTTATATATATAATATATAAGTATGTGACATATATATATATATAATGTACAGATATGGGTATATATATATATATGTATAAGTGTTCATAGGTGTGCGTGAGTTTTGAGCAATAAAATAATAAATATTAAAGAAATGTATATATATATATATGTGGGTGCGTGTGTTTTTATATATATATCTATGTGTGTGTGTGTGTCATTTTATGTGCATGTGAGTGAACAAGTATGTATAAAGTGATTTGAAAGCTTTTTAAAAGATTGTGGCCCACAGTAATACTTTTCCCAATTAAAACACGGATCCATACTTCCCACTGAAATTGACCAAACTCAAATAACAAAGTGATTGTTGCTTTTCATTTTTTTTTTAACGAGAAAAAAGATGCACCATCCTCTCTCATCTCACAGAAGCATAAAAATCACGAAAACCAGATCTTGAAATTTACAGAAGGCACGACGTAAACAGAGAGAGAATATACCTAAAAAAAATCTGAAGGAAGAGCAACACTCGAAGATTTTTGAGAAGAGAAACTGTGAATGGTTGGGTGTGATTATAGCTGAAGGAGAGACCCCTATTTATACTAGAATATGAGAATTTATTATGGAAATGTTGAATTTGTTCTGATCTTCTTCCCAAAAATTTTGCATTCCTTGGAGTGATTTCGGGTTTAATGGAGGAATGTTAGGTTTAGGGTTCCTCAATGGAAGGGGGAAGAGATCTTTGAGTGCGGCGGAGTTTTTTTTTTTTTTTTTTCCCCTTCTCAAGCTGATGGGCTATAAAAACTAAACTGTTGGGCTTAGAAATAATCAGGGGAGTGGGCTTTTAGAAATACTATTTAGGAAGAAGAAAGAAATAAAAAGGGCTTTTACACCCAAATAAAAGAAAGTGTAAATAAAATCTTAGATTAGAAATATTGAGACAAAAATAAAGATACTAATATTAATAATAATAATAATAAATAAATAAATAAATTAAAAAATTAATATAATTCAAACATGCATGACAAGGCATAAAATAACTATTTGGCGCGACTTATAGGAACATTTTATTTATAAAGATATATGCATGCTTGAATAACTTTTCGGGGTACTACATCCTACCCCACTTAAAAGAAATTTCGTCCTCGAAATTTACTTACCTCAAGGCATGAACTGTGGATATTTAGATTTTATGTCCTCTTCTTTTTCCCAAGTGGCCTCGTCTTTCCCATGCCTACTCCAAACTACTTTAATCAAAGAGATTTCTCTATTCCGCAACACATGAGCCTTGCGATCTAGAATTTCAACTGGGTGTTCATCATACGATAAATCTTTACTTAACTCCAAATATCTATGATTCACGACATTGAGCGGGTCGTGCATGTACTTCCTCAATGATGAAATATGAAAAACATTGTGTACGGCGGAAAGACTTGGGGGCAATGCAAGCCGATAAGCTAGTTCTCCAATCTTCTCGAGTATCTCAAACGGCCCAATGTAGCGAGGTTTTAATTTCCCCTTCTTTCCGAAACGAACCACTCCTCTCATAGGAGATACTTTGAGGAACACTTTATCGCCAACGCTAAAGTGTAGATCTCTCCTTTTCAAATCCGCATACAACTTTTGCTTATCTTGAGAGATTTTGATACGCTCTCGAATTTTGCTGATCACGGCAACTGTTCTTTCCACGATTTCCGGGCCCAAAATTTTCTTCTCACCAACCTCGTCCCAATGCAACAGTGAACGGCACTTTTTTCCATACAAAGCTTGATATGGGGCCATCCCAATACTTGCTTGGTAACTGTTGTTGTATGAAAATTCCACCAAAGGCAGGTGTCTTTTCCAATTTTCTCCAAAATCCATTACACAAGCTCGTAACATATCTTCAAGTGTTTGGATCGTCCTCTCCGACTGCCCATCAGTTTGTGGGTGATATGCCGTGCTAAAACTCAACTTTGTTCCCATAGCTTCTTGTAGGCTTCTCCAAAACTTTGATATGAACCTTGTGCACTCCATGCAATCTCACGATCTCGTCCACGTAGATTTGAGCTAGCCGGTCCAAATTATATGTCATCTTCACAGGTAGGAAATGAGCCAATTTTGTGAGTCTATCCACGATGACCCAAATAACATGATTCCCTTTTAACGTTCTTGGTAGTCCTACCACGAAATCCATAGCAATATTCTCTCATTTCCATTCTGGAATCTCAAGAGGTTTCAGTAAACCCGTGGGCCGTTGATGCTCTGCCTTCACTTATTGACACGTCATGCATTTCTCAATATAATCTCCAATAGATCTCTTCATATTCCTCCACCAGAAATACTCCTTCAAATCTTGATACATCTTTGTTCCTCCGGGATGGATAGAGTAACGAGTGTTGTGGGCTTTATTCAAGATTTCTCTTCTCAAACTTTTATCCTTGGGTACACATAAACGTCCTTCGAATGTTAGTGCACCGTCATCCGCTACCATGAAACCCTTGATGTTGTCCTTTTGCAACCGTTCCTTTAGCTTGTTCAAAAAGTGGTCTCGACTTTGCTCATCTTTTATTCTATCCCTCAGTAGTGGTCGAACAGTCAAAGCTGCTAGTGTTGATGTAGTGCTTTATGTTGGTGGAACTACTTCAATACTCATCTTTGCAAACTTTTCAATCAATTGCGATGAATACAATGCTGCCAAATTGCTTTTTCTGCTAAGAGCGTCGGCTACAACATTTGCTTTACCGGGGTGATAATGGATGGTGCAGTCATAGTCCTTCACGAGTTCCAACCATTTCCTTTGCCTCATGTTCAACTCCTTTTGTGTGAAAAGATATTTGAGACTCTTGTGATCCGAATAAATCTCACACTTGGCTCCGTACAAGTAATGACGCCAAATTTTCAAAGCATGCACAACGGTTGCTAACTCCAAGTCGTGAGTCGGGTAATTCTTCTCATGCACTTTGAGTTGCCTTGAAGCATAGGCGACAACTTTCCCATGTTGCATCAACACACATCCCAAACCTTTTTTGGAGGCATCACTGTAAATTACAAATCCTTCGGTGCCGTCTGGAATGATCAAAACTGGTGCTGTTGTGAGTCGTTGCTTTAGCTCTTGAAAACTCTTCTCACAATCTTCATTCCACTCAAACTTAGCTCCCTTCCTTGTTAGCTGGGTCAAAGGACCAGCTATCTTCGAGAATCCTTTGATGAAATGTCGATAGTAGCCTGCCAAACCCAAGAAACTTCGGATCTCACTTGCAGACTTTGGTGTGCTCCAATTCTTCACTGTTTCCACCTCGGCTGGGTCTACCTCAATTCCTTTTGCCGTCACCACATGTCCGAGAAATCCGACTCGGTCTATCCAAAACTCACATTTCTTGAACTTTGCATAAAGCTTCTCTTTCCGCAAGGTTTCCAACACCAGTCGCAGATGCTCTTCATGTTGGCTGCGATCCTTTGAGTATACCAAGATGTCGTCGATGAAGACAATCACAAACTTATCCAAGTATTGGTGAAATACTCGGTTCATTAGGTCCATGAAAACAGTAGGTGTGTTGGATAAACCGAAAGGCATCACAGTGAACTCGTAATGCCCGTACCTTGTTTGAAAAGCTATCTTCTCGATATCTCCTTCCTTGACTCTCAATTAATGGTATCCCGATCTCAAATCTATCTTGGAAAAGACTCCGGCTCCCTTTAATTGATCAAACAGGTCTTTAATTCTTGGCAACGGGTACTTGTTCTTTATGGTGAGCTTGTTAAGCTCTCGATAATCGATGCACATCCTCATTGTTCCATCTTTCTTCTTAACAAATAGCACTGGTGCTCCCCACAGTGAGACACTTGGTTGGATGAGACCTTTATCCAACAGCTCTTGTATTTGGACCTTCAACTCTTATAATTCCATCGGGGCCATACGGTAAGGTGCTTTGGATAGTGGCGCTGATCCAGGTGCCAACTCAATGGTGAATTCCACTTATCTCGCCGGTGGAATACCACTTACATCCTTCGAAAATACATTTTAATATTCTCTAACCACTGGTATGTCCTCTATCTTTAATTCTGCTGGCTCTGTGCTAACGATATTTACCAAGAATGCTTGACAATCCTTCTTTTTCAATAACTTGACTGCCTTCATTGCTGACATGATACCCAAAGGAGGTCTCACTTGACTTCCACGGAATGAAAATGGACCTCCTCCAGGATTCTAAAATATCACTTCTCTTTCTCGACACTTGATGACTGCATGGTTACGGCTTAACCAATCTATGCCAAGAATCACATCAAATTCTTGCATCTCCAAAATGAATAAGTCTGCATCTAGGGTTCTACCATTGACCTCCATCTTCACTCCTCGAGCAACATAATTTGCTTCCATGGTTTCTCCCGAGGGAATGCTTATCCTTAATGGGTTAGCCTTTTCATGACATACAATACCAGTCTTCTCATAAAAGCTTTTGGACATAAAAGAATGCGAAGCGCCGGAATCAAAAAGTACTAGAGCAGGCACTTTAAGAACTGGTATAATACCTGACATAGTGTTGGGCTCATTCGGGCCCTCTCATTGACGCACAACGAATGCACGAGCATTACCTCCTCTCTGAACTTTTCTTTGTTGATGTCGGGGACAATTTGGTGCCATATGCCCCGGCTGGTGGCACCAATAGCAAACATTCTTCCCAAAGAAGCACTCTCCATTATGGTGTTTCTGACACCGCGGATAAAAAGGTTTGCCTCCTGAAGGATTTGGATTGCCACTTGGCCTCGGCCTGATGTTGGAGCTTTCTACTGGTCGGTGCTTCTTTTCTGGCTGAACATTTATTCCTCTTGTATTGCTCTCTCACTGTCTCTTCTTGTTTGGAGGATTGGGGTTTCCATTCTCCAGGTTCAAGCGGGTAGCCACAGCTTGAGCTCGTTCAACTACCTCTGAATACGTCGCAGGCGTGCCTTGGGCTGCCAAAATTCCGTCAATCTCTGGGCGCAGTCCGTACTCAAAGTTGCTTGTTTTCTTTGTTTCAGTGTCCACTATGTGTGGAGCATATCGAGAAAGTTGGTTAAACTTTCTCTCGTACTCGAGCACAGTCATGCTTCCTTGCTGCAAGTTCACCAGCTCCAGCTCCTTCTGTTTCCGATAAGATCTCGGGAATTTTTTTTCCAAAATCATATCCTTAAATACATTCCATGTGAGATTCTGATGACGCTCGGGAGTCATCACCCGTGCCACACTCTGCCACCAGTGACCCGCATCTCCAATTAGTTGGAAAATGGCATAAGATACCTTGTCCGCATCAGTGCAGTCAAGGTGCTCGAAGATCCGTTCAAGCTCGAAAATCCATTCCTTAGTGTCAAGCGGTCCTTCATTCCCTTTAAGCTTGGATGGGGTCATCTGTCTGAATTCCTTGACCATGGGATTTCCCTCGTTCCTTGGTGGAGGGCCATTTTGGGGTATGTCTTGCTTCAATGCTTCTGCTAGCTCTTGCACAAAGGTTGGCCGGTTGCGAGGAGCCCGTCTAGCATTGTCATTGTCTGATTGGGTTTCTTCACTATCAGCTCGAACGTTGCGGCGTCTGTTAGCCATACCTTTCCTATTTATTTGATTTAGAGATTGCAAAAGAGGTAAGAAACATCGATAAAAAAAATAAAAAAAAATAAAATATAAACTTATTATTTCCTTAATCAAATAAAAAAGTTATTTTTTTTTTAAACAAAGGAAGCAAAACATTAAATCATTTAAATAAAAGTAGACATCTAAAATATCTAATCGCTGATGTTAACGGGCGCATTATTGGCTTCGCTAGGGCTTTCCACTTCGTTAGAGCTCATTTGCTCGCCAACGTCTTCATGTGGTCCATGTCCGTTCACTAAACCCTCCCAATATGTGAGGAGCTCACCTATGAATTTTTCAAATTGGCATATCTCTCATATTCCTGGCGTGTAGTCCAGATGATCATTGAGGAAATTTTTTCCATCCTCTTTAAGGAGATTTGGCAATGAGTGCACCACCTTGTGGCCAGCTTCTAGTGACCTCCATGATCCGCCTTCTTCTCTTAGCTCCTCCCATATCCTAAGCATCTTCAGGAGGTTTCTTTCCACTCCAATTGACTCAGCCCACTTGTATTCCTTAAAATCTAGCCACAACCTTTCCTCTCGGGTCACAAATCTGGTCCTCTTTGCTCTAGGACGGTTAGCAAACATATCCATCTATCCACAGATTCAAATTTTTAAATTCGAGGACAAAATTATGCATGTATAATATCATAAATCATAAATATTTACCTTTACTCGGAGCGATGCAGCGGACGTGGTGATGGATTTTTTTTTTTATGAAATATTTTTTTTATAAATCATTTTTTTAGCAAGTCTACAGAAACGTAGACCCGCTCTGATACCAACTGTGATGTCTTAAAAATTTCATAGATTTATTTAGGAAATGAAATGGTAGAAAATTACATAATAATCCCAAAAGTTTGTCCGAAAATAAAAGCAACATAAACTTAGAGTATAATGCAGCGGAAAAATTTAATGTTTAAAAATAATTAGAACTATAGTCTTTATTCCATCACTTCGTCTCCACCACACCACCCGAGTTTCTTTAGCCTGAAAACATAAATAGCTTTGGGGTGAGTGCTATTAACTCAATGGGGGGGTAATTCCATTATCCGAGTTATACAAATATAACAGTATTAAACAGGTCATAACATAGTATATCATAAAGCCCATAAGCCAACATAACATATAACCTGTAGGTTAAACATAGTAATAGCCCGTAGGCTCATAGGAATAGCCCGAAGGCCCATATAACCCATAGGCCCACCTGCACACTGTATATATAAATATAACAAGAATAAGAGTTTCGTATATTCTCCGAGAGAATCCCCACCTCAACTTGAACTTTAAAAAAAATGAAATGTATAAATATTGTCCAAGCACGCCGCCTAGCATAATAATAATAATAATAATAATAATAATAATAATAATAATAATAATAATAATTAATTAACATAAAATTTACTTTAGTGCTCAAAAACATAACATTAACCATATAATAAATATTGTAGTAGAAAAAGATATAAAAAGAAATATATATATATATATATTATTACATAGATATGGGTATGTATATATATATGTGCATATATATGTGTTCATGCGTGTGTATATATATATATTATATGGGTGTGGGCCGTATGTATATATATATATATATATAATATGGATGTATATTTGTGCATAGGTGTACGTGTGTAGATATATATATTTATATATATAATATATAGGTACGTGACATATATATATATATATATAATGTATAGATATGGGTATATATATATATATATATGTATAAGTGTTCATAGGTATGCGTGAGTGTTGAGCAATAAAATAACAAATATTAAAGAAATATATATATATATATATACACCCACATATATATGTGTGTGTGTGTGTCAGTTTGTGTGCATGTGAGTTAACAAGTATGTGTAAAGTGATTTGAAAGCTTTTTAAAAGATTGTGGCCCACAGTAATACTTTTTCCAATTAAAACACGGATCCACACTTCCCACTGAAATTGACCAAACTCAAATAACAAAGTGATTGTTGCTTTTCATTTTTTTTTACCGAGAAAAAAGATGCACCCTCCTCTCTCACCTCACAGAAGCATAAAAATCACGAAAACCAGATCTTGAAATTTACAGAAGGCACGACGTAAACAGAGAGAGAGAGTATACCTAAAAAAAAAATCTGAAGGAAGAGCAGCACTCGAAGATTTTTGAGAAGAGAAGCTGTGAATGCTTGGGTGTGATTATAGCTGAAGGAGAGACCCCTATTTATACTAGAATATGGGAATTTTTTATGGAAAGGTTGAATTTGTTCTGATCTTCTTCTCAAAAATCTTGCATCCCTTGGAGTGATTTCGGGTTTAATGGAGGAATGTTAGGTTTAGGGTTCCTCAAGGGAAGGGGGAAGAAATCCTTGAGTGCGGCAGATTTTTTTTTTTCCCTTCTCAAGATGATGGGCTAGAAAAACTAAACTGTTGGGCTTAGAAATAATCAGGGGAGTGGGCTTTTAGAAATACTATTTAGGAAGAAGAAAGAAAAAAAAAGGGCTTTTACAACCAAATAAAAGAAAGTGTAAATAAAATCTTAGATTAGAAATATTGAGACAAAAATAAAGATACTAATAATAATAATAATAATAATAATAAATAAATAAATTAAAAAATTAATATAATTCAAACATGCATGACAAGGCATAAAATAACTATTTGGCGCGACTTATAGGAACATTTTATTTATAAAGATATATGCATGCTTGAATAACTTTTCGGGGTGCTACAATAGTCAAGAAGAGCTTAAATAATTTAATTGGTGCTATTCATACCACAAGGTGTATCTTCTTTTCGGACGCTCTTTCCATCAGAACTCCAAAATTAAGCGTGTTTGGGCTGGGGCAATGGTTGGATGGGTGATCTCCTGGGAAGTTTCTCAGGGAGCGTGCAAGTGAGGACAAAGCATACTGGAAAGACTCGTGTTGGTTTATAAAGACAATCGTCAGTCCAGTAGCCGGGTTATTATAGGTGGTATTCGAGCCGAACCTCTCATAGTAAGGTATAGTTCGGGGACGAACCAAGCGAAAACTGGTGGACATGTGACGCCCGGGGCCAAAACATAGAGTGATCACCGGTGAAAGGCACAGACACAGAGTGACTCCTGTTAGACTTCCAAGTGAAGGGACACATGTATGCTGGAAAGACTCGTGTCGGTTTGTGGGGACAACCATCAGTCCGATAACTGGGTCGTTATAGGTGGTATCAGAGCCAAACTTCTTGCAGTAATGTGTGGTTCAGGGACGAACCAAGCAGAAGCTGGTGGGCATGTGACACCTGGGGCATAGAGATGATAACAATATATTATTTCAACGTATAAACCCCATCTTGATCTTAACTTTGAGCTATGAATTAATTAGATTCGCGTGTGTCACCTAGAATAATATTAATTATTGGTAAACACATAATTCTAAAATAATTCCATGCTTTAAAATATCATAATTTTGGTCAATATCCACATATATATATATACATACATATATGTGTGTTAGATATGTATGTGTACGCATTTAGAAATTTCAAAATATTTAGGTATAATGTATACATGATGATAGAATATTATGCATATATAAAGTATGGTGTGCGTGAAAAGGGGTGCAAATAACATATATACATATATCTATATTTATTATACGGATATATATATATATGGATGTGTGTGCGTGGGACAAGTGTACATTTAAAAATGTTGCCGGAGGAAAAACCAATACACAACCTAACTCATTTTCTTTAATCAATTAATATGATGGTCCACTTTGATTAACCAAATAGCTTGTAGTGCTCCCGATTCAGAAAGATGGTGGAAATGGATTCTACGGGGATTGGAATTAAGAAGCGAAAAAGAAATGAGATAATTTAATTAATGAAATTTTAACAGAAGACTCAAAACAATCAAACATGTTTTATAATAACATATACTTATCCATAATATCAAGATCAGAGTTTTTAATATTTAACAAAAGAATATCATAAGTGTGGAAGCTCAATTCTTAACAGAATACTAACAAAAAGAGACAATGAGAAAATACATAAATAATAAAATCCCATCTCTCAGCATCGTCACATCTATGTACCGGCCTACTGATTTGAAAATATTTAAAAAGATTTGAGTTGTGTACTAATGCACTTAGTGGGAAAGTTTTCACAATTTAAGTTATGCAAATCATTTTTAAAAGTGATCTATCTGTATCCATGCAGGTAGTGAAGCTTAGGAGGTTTTAAAGTTGGAAGCAACCTAAGTTCACCAAAATATTTTATCATGAAACGCTAAGAATATACCAGTCACTGCCCGTAACCCCTACTACATCACCAAAGCGTAAAGTTTATGAGTATAACCAATGAGTGTAACAATTCATTTTAGTCTTTCGACAAGGAATCGGACATGATGAATAATGCATGGAACACTTTAGCTACTCACATTGACACAACGCTGGTTTATAAGACTCCGGCAACATACATCGGCATGTAAATATTTAACATAGATAGTCACATATGTAATTTTTAACAAAATATAGTATAATAACTCGAAAGATACAATTTTACAAAGATAGAATAGCCTACCTTATAAATACAAAAGTCCTAACAAGGATCCAACACTCGATCACGGTCTTGGGAATGGAGCAACTGTCAAAAGTTCCTTCTTGGGTTCTCCTAGGGCTCAACTGCTCTAACCATCTCGAGATTCAACCCTTCACTTTTCTTGTAAGTCATGCAAGTCCTACAAGGATCAATCATTGCTTCATGATCAACAACTACTTCTAGAATTAATCTAATACTTGCTTTAATTTAATTGGAGCTTTATTCATTTTACTTCAACTAGTAATGCACAATACTCGAGTTTTAAACCCAACACGACTCTATAATAGGTTCTTACGATGCTCTTCAATTAACTTGAAGCAAGTCTGATGAAAAATGGAATGACTTAAAACAAGGGCAGTAACTTTGAAAAATTATAGAAAATTCAATTCAAATTTGATTGAGGCACGATCAGTGACTACGTGTCCATCACAAAGAGATTTACAATCAGCCAGAAGGAGTTGGAGATAAATTAAAAAGTAACTGTTATTGTTCACCAAATAGATTGATCAACAAGAAGTTTGGGGCTCGATCGAGCTCGATAGTTAATGGATTTTCGATCAAAAGTACAATTTTTCATAATTTGGAAGATTAAGATTTTAATGAAATAAATAGTTCAATAATAAAATGGCTATAACGACTAGAAATGAGCAAGAAATAGAACATCTTCAACGTAGATAAAATCTGCGAGAAAAGTGTGTGGTTTTCAGAAAACTTACAACTCGAATTCGGATGATCAAACAATGTCCGATCTTAGATTGGACACAAGGGATTGAAAGACTGCAAGGAAGAGTTTCTATAGATCAAAAATTAAGTCCATACAATGGAGGGAACAATGGAAAACAGCCTCTAAAGTTGCACTCGCAACATAACGATTTCTGCTGCAGATTTGACGCATCGATTTGTGACGTATCTTTGATAGACCAAACGATATCATATTGATGATTTGAGACCTATTCTGGAAACCTTGAAGAGTGAAGTTTATATCAACACAAACTCCACAGAAAAAAAAAATCAGGATCAATGGGAAGAGACGTCGAAAATGGCTTTAGTGAGTTACGAAAATTCAACTACCTATAAACTAGTTCAACTTCATTTAAGAGCTTCAAAGCTCTGAACTGAGAAATTATTGAGCCTAAAATCATCTACAACTTTAAAGGAGAAACATACTCGAATTTCAGAAATTCTAGATGAAATCTAAAGGACAAAAATGGTAAAATGCGACTACTACACTCATGATAAAACTTATAGCTAGAAATCACAATTTTTCATATCTTCGTTTCTGACTTTTCGGACACCAAATTGAGCAATGGCAGTGGCTAACTTCAACTAAATGACAAGAGAAACAACATATCCAAATTTTAGCAATTTTTGTGGAGGTTCGAAGGTTGAAATATATAGAAGAAAATGGTTGCTGCAGCTATGGCGGAATACAGAAACTTGTGTACTGTTTGCCTATGTGCTGGACCATATGAGAACAAAATTGGATTATTTCTTTGGCTAAAATCATCTACAATGAAGTGGGAAGTTCTCTATAAAATTTAATAATTTTTCACTAAGGTTTGAGGGTCGAAATTAGAAGAAAAATGAGTGAAGCTAAATGAGTGAAGCTAAATGAGTGATGCTTCAATATGTTTGCTTTCAAGATTTCCAGCTACCCCCGCCCTTGACATGCATGATTGACACATGGAGCAAGGTAAGGTTGAGTGGTGGCAATCAATTTTTGTAATGTATTTTAATATATGGTATTTAGTTGAAATAGAGAATGAATAAAATTTTATCGGAAGGTCAAACGAACTCTGTTTTTAATGAAATCGATGACCACACGATTATGAAAAGATTTATGACTCCTAGTAAAAGACATGACCAATTTCGGAGTTAAACATAAAACGCTAGAATTTTATTTTGGGGATGAAAAGACGGTCTTTCAATAATTAGAACACACAAGATTCAATAAACGTCCAAATGACGAATGGAAAAGACTCAAGGAAATGTCTCGTCACGAGGAACAATATATGTGATCGAGAAAGATTTAGAGGATAACATGATTTTAAGAATGGAAGTGAATCAACTTCAAGAGTTGTTTTCTCTATGTTTGGAATTTTCAAAAGTCATTTCAAAGCATCCTATAAACAACACATGCTTCTTACATAATTGGAGTAATTTACAATTTTATTTTGGCTCGGAGTGATACATACATACAGGAAGGATGAAATAGTAATCACAATTTGCATTTATTATAAAATCCTCGAGGGAACAAAAATAGAAATGCCTCGACGATCAAAGACGAAGAGAGAAAATAAACTCAAAAATGCTTTGAGAGAAACTTTGAATATTTTGTGTGATTTTTTGTGAATGAGAGCTCTTCTATTTATACTAGAAATTGGGGATTAATTATGGTAAGGGGAAAATATTGGATTGATTTCTTTCCTAAACTTGATTTACTTGGATATGGTAATTTAGGTTTAGGGTTCAAACAATGGGCTTAAAAAATTTCTTGAGCTTTGAATAAAATATCCTGAACCATTTGAAAAAAGAAAGAAAGAAAGATTGGGCTTAAACCAATATAAATAAATATAATTAACATTTACTTAATCATACATCTTAGAACATATAGTAATTATTTTGTGCGACTTATAAAATTTGATAGTATAATATTTAAGAATAAAATAAAAGTAGTAAAATGCTTTAAAAATTTTTTTGGGGCAATACAATCTCCCCTACTTCAAAAAAAAATATTGTTCTCGAAATTTCGAAATCATTTCATCGTGACCTAAAAAGGCAAAAATATTTTCATACAACAAGTTTGCATAAACCATACTTTCATAAACTTTGACATAAAACATAATTTAACTTTTACCTCTTCTCGGAGCGATGTGACGGATGCGATGGTGGTCATTACTTACTTACATGCTTGCATTTTCTTTATTACATTATGCTAAAAAGTAAACATTCTCTGATACCACTCTGTAATGCCCCAATTTCACTTTTAATAAAAAATGCCCGTTACTCATTCTTTTCATCAATAAAATACTTTATTAAAATACAACGGAAGTTTCAATCATAATTTTGGATTTATTCTAGAAAATAAAATGACAATTAATCATGCTTGACCATTTGATCACCATAATCGTATTTTATCTGCTCGCACAGTGGCCGAGCTCTTGCCTGAAAGAAAAGAAAATATTGGGGTGAGTTCCTTTAAACTTAGGGGGCATGTCCGTTATCCAAACTATAAATTTAACAGAAAACATGTGAAAATATTTAATTCATGTAACTTGTTCTTTTGAATCAACCCTTAGGCTCGGTACTTTATAGTCTAAAGACTCCATACTTTATAGTCCAGAAGATTCTGTACTTTATAATTCAAAAAAAATTATACTTTATAGTCCAGAAGACTATGTACTGAAATTTCACATACCTCCTGTATAAACATATAGAAAGGATAACAATATATTATTTCAACATAAACCCCACCTTAATTTTGACCTTGAATAATGAATTAATTAGATCAATGCGTACCGCCAAGCATAATATTAATTATACGTAAACGTATAATTCTAAAATAATTCCATACTTTAAAATATCATAATTTTGGACAATATCCATATATATATATATATGTACGCATTTAGCAATTCCAAAATATTTAGGTATAATGTATACATGGTGATAGAATATTATATGTATATACAAAGTATGGTGTGAGTGAAAAGGGGTGCAAATAACATATATATCCATAGTTATTATATTTATATATATGTGGATGTGTGTGCGTGAGACATTTAATAAATAAGTGTACATTTAAAAATGTTACGGGAGGAAAAACCAATACACAACCTAACTCATTTTTTTTAATCAATTAATATGATGATCCACTTTGATTAACCAAATACCAACAGGACGAAACAGTAACTACAATTTACATTTATTATAAAATTCTTGTGGGAACAGAAATAGAAATATCTCGACAATAACAGACAAAGAGAGAAAATAAATTCGAAAATGTTTTAAGAGACATTTTAAATATTTGGTGTGATTTCCCCTATTTATACTAGAAATTGAGAATTAATCGTGGTAAGGAGAAAATATTAAATTGATTTCTTTCTAAAACTTGATTTACTTGGATATGGTAATTTAGGTTTAAGGTTCAAATAATGAGCTTAAAAAATTTCTTGGGCTTTGAATAAAGTACCCTGGACCATGTGGAAAAAAATAGAAATTGAGCTTAAACTAATATAAATAAATATAACATTTACTCAATCATACATCTTAGAACATATATGAATTATTTGGCGTCACTTATAGGATTCGATAATATAATATTTAAGAATAAAATAAAAGTAATAAAATGCTTTATATTTTTTTGGGGCGCTACAGTGGGCCTTCATAGTTTCAGTCTTCTCCTGACATGCAGTGTGTTCATTTGACATTTTTAAGATTGATATGTATTACCATGGCATTGGATAAAATACTTATATATTTTAATCTCTTGTTGGACCCAAATATTTATATAATATTTTTATTTATTTCATTTGATTTTAAACATATAAAAAATGTATAAATTAAAAACAATTTAAAAACACAAAAAAAAACCTAATGATGGAATAGTCCGTTGTTAACAAAATCATGCGACTGTTAGGAAAAAAGTGATTTACGGCAGAGTAATTTAGCTGTTAACAGCTAATGATGGAATTAATGACAGACGGTTACGTCATTAAAAAGTTGTCCCGGCTAAATCGGGTGACATTTTTAACGATAGAATCTTCCATCGTCATTAGATGTTAACGACTAAATTATTCCGTCGTTAAATCAGCAACGGACCAATGATTTAACGATAAAAATATTCCGTCATAATTTCGTCGTTAGCCAGCTTTAACGATGGAAAAATATGATTCAACAACGGAACATTCTGTCGCTATCCCGTGATTTTTTTGTAGTGATTAGTGTTGAATTATTATTTTCATAATTATGACATATATTTTTAAATTTAAATTAATATTTAGTAATACATATTAATTAAGGTTTATTATATGGTAATTTTAATTTTTATAATAAATATTATTAAAATAATAAAATTAATATAAAGTGCAACACAAAAAGTTGGAAAAACATAGATTAATGCCGTTTTCATTGGTGGATCCAACCTTATAATATGATGGACGAAAAAAAAAATGTACAATTGTCCTATGGATGATGTAAGATAAAATCTATATTCTTTTTTACGTACGTATACATAAATATATTTGTGTTAATATGATTAAATAGCCATTATTACTTAGTAAATAATGTAAATAGTTATTTAAAAAAAAATAATGTTTTAGTCTTTTAGGATGTAAATATACATCAATACCCTTAGTTCCATTTATATAATTTTTGAATATAATGTATTTTTAACATTATTATTTCCTAAAATAAAAATACCCTAATATATTTAAAAACAAATCAGATTCATAGTAATCTTTTATCACACCCACAAACAAAAAGCACACTGATTCATAATGATATTTTCTCACGCTCAAACTAAAAATAATACATCTCGCCGCCATTGAAGTCGAGTCTCAACACTCAAAATTGAAAAAAATTACAAGATTCAATCGTCGCTGAACAATCATGGACGAGGATTTCAAACAACAAACGAACAATTCCCTAAAGAGGTAACAATTCAACCTTTATCATAAACATGATGCACGAGTATATAGTTTGTTTTTCTCCCTTTAGAGTTGCATGTGCTACAGAACCAAACCAAATCAGTCCAAGTAGGGAGATCTAGTTTAATGTAGTTTGTTTTTAGTGTTGGGATTGTTTTTGTGTTGTAGCTGATTCTAACTTTGGTCTGTAAAAACTATGAGAGTTAAAAATTTATTTCTTTTGTTGGATTCTGCAGTAGTGCATTATGCACATGATTGTGTATAGTAAGTTATAAAACTGCTGCAAGGAGTGGCTAAGTTCAGAAACGCCCAAATTCATGCACAATTCAAAAAAATCGTATGTGTTGTTGGAGAAATCTATAATATTTGTTTGTCATTTGGTGTAATGCTGCATAAAGACAATAGTTAGTTAATCTAGTGGTGCATGAATTTAATAATGCTTGAATACAGATTATTGTGTATCTATATAATTTTAAACATGATGCACGACTACACGAATCAACATAATCATGTATCTGTGCATTTTAAAATTGTTGTACGAGTACACATGAATTAACTCGTGCATTCGTGTACCCTTGAATTCGTGTAGCAATCAAATTATGATCCAATGATAATTCAATACTACGTTATTTATAATATTGATGGTTATATATGCGGGATGGTTGAAGATGGAAAATGAGGCCAACTATTAATGTCTATCACACGATTAATCTTTATTGTCGAGAGAGCATTAATCCAGAGATTAAGAAAGTTTGGAAGAGATTTGGTGATGGTAGGTGGAATGAGTTAATGGGTTCATGTTTTGGTCATTTGACGAGGCTTTCAGAGAATACAGTAAGATGTAATCAATCAATCCACCATGTGGTATCTTGTCAGATAGTATTTGATGACGGTGACATGACTGATTGTGGTTTAGAGTAAACAATAAGAATTTGAGATTCAATAGAGAAGAGCATGCATTAGTGACGGGTTTGACTGCTGCTATGCATAGTCAAAGATGGACAATGTGATAAAGGATTCATTGAATCTAAAGAATGAGTCACATAAAATTTCAGTATATCATTAGCTTCCATAACATGTCTCAAATCATCATTATCAGTTATTTTCATCCTCAAATTACTACCATTTATTGCTTCCATAATACTGTACACGCCACTTGAATTGTTTTCCACATCAATAACCTTGCCAATCAAACCTAACAATGTATTATATGTCAAGCCATCTCCTGGTATACGAGCATATTCTTGCCTCTCATTCTCATATTTGTCTCCAACTCTATTCCAAATACCTCCATGAATAATAATAATATGTGTTCGGCTTATCTACAATCACCAAATTAAGAATAATAAATTACATGTTATAGCAAAGCCTATAAATAAGATTCTTACACGAGTAGGAAAATTATATACTAGAGTGTTTAAATCGAAATTATAATACAACACGAGTACACGAGTGCAACGGCACGAGTAATTCAAGTCGTGTTATCGTGCATTGGTTTAATATTCAACTGCTACATGAGTACACGAATAATTCAATATAACAGTTCAATACACGAGAACATGATTATGCTCATTCGTGTACTCATGTAGTAGTTGAATATTAAGCTGAAACACGACTGCATTAGTATATTTATTCGTGTATTCGTGCACTACTTCAAAAATCCATAGATACACACGAGTTCATTATTCTGCTAATTCGTGTAATCGTGCAACAATAAGAAATAGGTATTCCACGCGTTATAAATAAATTGGTGCACGATTCTACTCCAATACTCGTGTACCGAAAGAAATTGATTCGTGCACCAAAGAACATTCAATTTTTCCACCAATTTCAAACAAAGAATAAAAAAAACTTAATATCTAGATCAATAAAAAGAGTACAAATAAATAAAAATCATACCTTATTGACGCAAAAAACAACATACACGATGTCAACAAAACTTCCTAAAATCACCTAACTCACATCGAATCCCTAATTTTTGAGTTTGCATCAGATAATTTATCGCTAAAATGGTGATTACAGAGATGAACAATCGTGATAATCTCTAAAAATCATAGCTTTTGATCTTCGCTAATGGTAGTTTTGTTCCAAATGATAAAACACCAATTGAAAATGAGAGAGAGGCGAGTGGGGAGAGAACAACGGTTATAGATTGAAGAGAGAGAAAATCACATCTTTTTTCCCCAAATCTTATTGATATATGAATATATATATATATATATATATTATAATATTTCTCAATATTAAATATGAAACTAAGGGTATTGTAGTACTTTTTTTTTCATAATGGTTAGAAACACTATTTTTTTAAAAAGTGACTATTTACATGATTTGCTAAGTAAAAAATGGCTATTTAAAGTTTTGTTCAATATATTTTGTGCACGCCTATTTTTGAATAATTATTGATATCAAACTAATCAATATATAATGAGTATTAATAACATTTTTAACGATGATTGTAACTTCACTACAAGAAATTTACTCATACACAACAGCTATTACCCGTTGTGTATAACCCTCTGCCAACCGTTGTAGATAATGGGGTTGTCTATGGTCTGATCATATGCAACGGTTATTAACCGTTGCGTATAATCACTTTATACAACGGAATTGACCGTTAATAACCGTTGCGTATAATCACTTTATACAATGGAATTGGCCGTTGTAATAATGTTGTTGACCGTTGACTATTCAACAGAAAGACAACGGTGATATTAATTTACCGATGTCTGTACTAAGTTTTCACAACAAATTGAAATAAACCCGTTGTATATACTTCATTTTTTACAATGATTTGTTTTCTTTACTGTTGTTATTAAGTGTTGCTTATTACATTAGACTACGGTTTTTCTTGAATCGTAGTTGATTCTCATACTAAGACAACAATTATTTATTAGATGCATTGTATATAGTTTCCATATACAACATTTTTTTATTAAACTGTTGTGTTCATGATGAAATTACAACAGTTTTTATTGTTACTGTAGTAATAATACGAACACATACAACGTTTAATTGTTGAAAAAAATGTTGTCTTTCTTTAAATGGCAACACGTTTACTATGCCTTCTTTTTGAAGTGCAGCCTAAATTAAAAGTAAACCAAGAAATTCATAAGCATTAAAACCTTAATAAAAATAAGAAAACATCATCCATACCACTTATCTGCATTTACAAAATATTACACAAAATATTTTTGAATTCGATTGCTAATTAACCTCTACTGATGAATTAAAATAAACCTAAAATGAATTAAATAAAAATATACAAACAATAATTCATCAATCTTCTGCAGCAATCAATATTCTCGAAATCGTGGGGAGATGCTCAACTCTATAGCCCTGAAATATAGAAACAAAAAATTATTAGTCGAACATCAACTAATTAATTATCCATTCAAATGTATAAAATAAATATTAATCTCCACCCAAACAACTATTCAAATAACACCTAGTATATGGTACAACAACAATATAAAAGCTAGTTGCAAGAGTAAAAAGCCAAAAAAAATACTGTGCATAATCATTAATTCTACACACAATTTTTTAAAACTGACTTCATCAATCTCAACATGAGAACACATATTTCATTGATAAGTTAGCAATTGTCTCACAATTGCTTTAGCTCACTCTGAAGATATAAGACTTAATTCTCACAGTCTTCTGCAGTATAGTTGAGGCTTGAGGTTCTTGACTTCTTAATTAGATATAACATTATAAAATCAATAAATAAATGCTTTGTTAAAATAAGTAAAACCAAGAGGAAAAATACATCCGTTCAGATGAATAAATAACATTCGTCCCTAAATACGAATATAATGAAGCATCTATGTTCACATATTTTCAGATCGATGCTCCACTAACAATCAATCAAGTAGATTTGATCGATCAACCTTCAATTATATTTCAATTAATTTGTAGAAACTAGTCTAATCTGGAACTCATTTAAGAGGCACAATGCTAATCAAATGAAATTAGTAAATGAAATAAAGCACAATAACACTACCCTCATATGAAAACAAGGGGGAAAAAAAAATAGTCATTGTTGCACACAAATTTGCACAAAAGTTCACACAAACAGCAGGCAACCCTACCAAAACTCAAAATCGAACTTCAAATTAAGGAAATAATATAATGAATTTCCTTACAAGAGAGAGTTACACACCCACAACCATGACAAAAAGAAAATTCTACAACAAAATGTACATAAATTACCAGATTATGGCTTCAATCTAAAGCTTCTAAGTTGATAGATTATGTTCTTGGAACCAAGCGACGAGGACGACAAGCAACTTCAGCGCGGCGGGAGAAATGGAGAATATCGGGTGCGGCATAATTTCATCGGTGAATTTCTAATAAATTTTGGTGAAGACATGTGTTTGTGGGAGAGGACGTGCGGCGTTTGAGAGAAAGGACGTGTTAAGAGGGAAGAAGTGGGAGGGTCCATTTAGGGCTTTAGAGAAAAAAACAGTTCCGTGACGAGTCAAATTTCTCTCTCAAATTTTATTTGTGAGTATTAAAAAGATTAATGAAAATAATTAATATATATATATATATATATATATATATATATATATATATATATTCCTTTTCATACTCAACTACGATTCTCCCGTCCCGTATTAATTTTTTGTGAAATATTGAATAGTACTTCAATGCATTCCCAAAAAATTAGCTAAGTAATAATTATGGGATGACAGATTGGATACATATACAATAGTAGTGCCTAATTATAAGATTATAAACTAATTTGTTGTGGATGTCGCCTTATTATTAGGCGGATTAATTAAGTTGGGTTAAAAGGAAATTAGGGAGTGAATTATATGGTCTCTTTAACCTTGTAAAGATTAGGATCACCATTTATGAGTTACAAGACTCGCGGTAACTTAGAGAATTGAATATGTTTAGGATATAAATAATATAATATGCACACATAAATATTATATTATATTTTATATTTATATACTACATAGATATAAGATTTGGTTCAAATGTGTACTAGTGTTTGGTATGTAAACATGTCCACTAAACTTACTTACTATATAATTTTATTACTTATTTTATTGTCTTTTAGTCCTGCTTATTTATTTTTATTTTAGTATTTATCTCATTATATTTTAGTGCTAACTAGCATTACTATAAAATAAGATAAATAATAAAATTATAATAAATAAATATAGTGAAGACAATGAAGCACAATATACATTATAACTCACTCATATATATATATATATATATAATTGCTCTGTTGGGCACGAGTTAATGGGGTTGAAATTTCCTGTTACACTATTTCATGTTTCACTTCGTATTTCATCATTAAATTTATGATTTTAATGATATTTACTATAAAATAAAAATTAATTATAATATAAATAATCATAATCAACATTTATCAACAAAAGGAATAAATTAAAAAATTATAAAACATAATTTTGAAAAAATCAACCATATATAATAATGAACTATTAATTGTTTTATGAAATCAATTTCTTAATTACTAATAAATTAAAATATTAAATGAATTTAATGGTAAATATCAAATTTAATTTTTTTACATCGACTATTTATATTTGTTAATTAGTTCCGATATCAAATAACACTTTTCTGTTGTAATTAGTAATGGTGATATTTTATTTCTAAGAGTCTGATCTAATATAAACAATTGTAGTAAATAATTACTGATGAGAGTACTTTCTGGAAAAGGAAAATTCTTAGCAAAAACAACCATTTAATAATTATTATATCGTACCCAATCAATAAAGCAACCGTCAAAAACGCACATATTCAATGGTTCATAAATCCCTTGTGTATAAAAAACATACTTATAGACAACGGTTAAAAATGGCCGTTGCATATAGTACATTGACAAAAGCACATACACAACGGTTCTCTGAAAACCGTTATGTTAGGTTCACATATAGACAACGGATGACCAATACCCGTTGTAAATACACACGCAGCAGTAGCACGCACATAAACAACAGTTTTGTTTAAAAACCGTTGTATTTTTTAATACACAACGGTTTATAAATAAAACCGTTGTATATTCACTGTTGTATATGTGCATTTTTCTTGTAGTGCTTATTGGTCAATCTCTTGAATATAATACATTTTACATTATATCAAGGTTATCAACTAAAAGAAATTGTATTAATTAATTTATATAAACTTCACTGTACTATATATTTGCTAATTAAGCGAGTAAATATGTATCTTGCATAATGGCTTGAAAATTAAAGCAATATTAATACTCAACCTACAAAAATTTACCAGAAGAAGGATTAATCCAATGATATTGAAAAACAAACAATTCACATCAGAAATTAACCTGCAAATCCCTCTTTAGGGCATCTAGCAATCTCCTCAAAATTCACACCCAAAAAAAAAAACTAAAAAGGAATGAGAAAATTATGACAAAAACACAGAGATCGATCTAGAGAGAGACTATATGAGGTGGAAAAAATCTTCATTGTTCAGCTGCAGCGACTTCAACAAACAGTGGAGACAATGCTGCGCATGCAGATAATTCTTTAATGGTGGATTCGCTCTCAAGCTTGCTTAGGTTTCCCTTAGTTTTGATGAGTTGCATGTGGTGATGCTTGCAGAAGAGCACACCCTCATGCGCAATGTAGTTTGATGGGCTAATGGTGCAACCGCCATAGCTACATTTGAAGCAGCTCTTGTGGTACGCAGCTCCATTCACAGAAACCTTCAATTCATTTAATTAGTTTCCACAATATGTATTAATTATTTTATGTAGGATTAATCAGGCTAGCTTAAATAGGATGATTAATATATAATAAAAATGGATATGATCCATTTACCTTTTCGATGGGATAAACTGTCTTGGAACAGCCAACGCATTTGTCTCTGGTTCCGGCAAACAGGCCTGAGACCTTGGCTGCATTCTGTTTGATGTAAATATATATTAATGTTCGAGTTCAATTAAAGCTACGGAGTTTAAATTTTACAGACAACAATTAACGATCGATGTCGCGTCGTTGTTGTAAATTTGTAAATAGTAGATATTTAATTACCTCCTTTTCTACAGGTTTTTCTTGCCTAACTAACTTTGGTGTTCCTGCAAGAATTCAACCAATATGATGTTACGTTGGGGATATGATCAATCAACTCATTAATATATAATTCACTGATCATTAGAAGAAGCACAATGGAAAATATATATTGGAATATTAAATTATAATGGGTTGGTTAAGCTTAAGCATGCACCTTCGAAGCTCTTTTCCAAGCTGCCAGTTCTCTTGAACAGCTGATCAAAGTGATGCTTGCAGTAAAGAGTGCCCTCGAAAGAATTGTAGTTTCCCAGCTGATCGATGATGATTAGAATAATATAATTAATTAATTAATGACAAGAGAAAGAGATCATCAGATTATATTATTAATGTTAATCAGCAAGATTCACTAATCCAGAGACAGAGAGAAACCTTGAGTGTGCATTTGCAATGGTGGCAGCGGAAGCAGGCCTTGTGGAAAACCCGGTTATCGGCGGCGAGGCGATCGACAAGATAGACGGTTTTCTCGCAAGCAGTGCATTTCTGGGTTGTACCAACGAAGGCCATTTCCTTTTCTTTTTCTTTTTCTTTTTCTTTTTTTTTTTTTGCGATGAAAGTTGAGGAAAGAGAACAATGTAATTGTCCGAACAATTTCTGTTGTTCTCTTTCCTCTTTCTTTCTTTCGCCCTTCCTTAACTTACCTTCTTATCGCTTTCTTTTTCTTTCTTTGTTTTTTTTAAAGAACTCTTCTTCCCACCTCTTTATTCTTTTTCTTCTTTCCTTCTTCTCTCTGTGTGGGTGTGAGATCGCTTTCTTTATCGATGAAAAATACTCATGTGGAATTTGGTTTAT
The DNA here is from genome assembly GCA_026008535.1 of Perilla frutescens. Lineage (NCBI taxonomy): Eukaryota > Viridiplantae > Streptophyta > Magnoliopsida > Lamiales > Lamiaceae > Perilla > Perilla frutescens. The sequence continues at coordinate 29,310,423 of BRKX01000011.1, read as the reverse complement.
ATAGTGATGAAATGAAGGTTGAAACGCATAAATTTTGTGGTGTGCAGTAACATTAGGGTGAAATGTGACGGCCCTTCACTCATTGTCAATATTTCCGAACTTGAAGGAGTTCTATTTCCACGTTCCAACTGAGAGGTTAAGATATCTATCGTTCAGCAGCAATTCAGCATGCATGTTTATTCATAAAATAATATTTATGTTGGTCTACACGTGGTTATAAATTGTGAAAGCTACACCAACCATATTTCTCAGTGTGTAATATAATCTATAATCCTGACTACAAAAGGAATGATAGTTTTTGTTTCATTGAAATTTATATTTATATTTCGTTTGTGACCACGTGATATATATGTATCAAATGTTATAATTAATGCAAAATTGGCATGTTTTGGTACGAGACTTCCCATATATATATGATAATTATATTAAACACACTTGCGTGCATAAGGGCTTATGTGCCCCTATATCAGATGAGAAAAATTTCATTTTTGGTCTCATAGGAAATGTTACTCTATGGTTTTGATCCGAGCGCTATCTATTTTGTTTTGTTTTTTTTTTTAAAAAAATTGTCCACTTTTAGTCCCATAGATTTGACACTATCAGTTTTGGTTCCTGAATATTTAACGCATGTTAATCGAAATAACGGAGAGCGTCACACGTGACTCACGTGCGCCCCTTTTGAGTTTGGATTCTGACCTAATCGAGTCAAATCCTTAATTTCACAATTCACACCAAAATTCCAAAGAAAATCCCAAATTCCCACCCAATTTGATTCTTTAATTATGCCCTAAATCCCCACCCAATTTAATTATCACTCTCAATTCGCACCCAAATCAAACCCACACAATTCAATTAACACTCTCAATTCGCACCCAAATCAAACCCATCATGATATGAAGCAAGTATTTCCTACCAATTACAGTAAGCTCTGTCATCTCTTATTTGTTTCACATAAGCTAGTGTAATTTTGATTTTCGCAATATTTTTCGCATTTAGGGTTCATTTCTCATCTTCCCATTTCTTTTCTCATTTTTGGTAGGTGGTGTTATTTTTTGTATACGTTGAAGTTCAAGCATGGAAGAATGGTAATTAATATTTCTTGTAAATTCAACTCTTTAGAGGGCACAATTTGTGTTTTTTATTTTGTTGATATTCGTAGATGGTGTTTAAAATATTTAAAAGGGTTGTGTGAATAGTTAGGTTACACGGGTGCTATGAAATTTTACGGGTGTGATGAAAAGAAGTAATTGATGCCTACCGTGTATGAGGCTGATACTTGGTCATTGATAAAGAGAGATGAGAAAAGTATGGAGTTCATTATATATTTAGAGGGTGAAAAATGTAATGTAGATGTAATTAGAGAAACAGTTGAAGGGGGGATTGAGTATTTGGATGATGAACAACATGATAATGTTGAGTATCAAGATGATGAAATTGCAAAGAGGTTGAAGGGGAGAGATATTTAATAACATATGAATTAGCTGCTGTTGATGCAGAGAAGGGGATTGATAATTTAGTGGCTGATGATGGAGACAAGAGAAGAGGATTGAGACAGAGGAGATGATTAATTATTTAGTGACTGATGATGGAGACAATGAGAAGGGAATTGATCATTTAGTGGCTGATGATGGACACAATGAGAAGGGGATTGATCATTTAGTAATTAATTATGGAGACAATGAGAAGGAGATTGAGGTAGCGCAGAGGATTGGTCATTTAGTGACTGATGATGGAGACAATGAGAAGGGGATTGAAGCAGAGGAGGGGATTGGTCATTTAGTGGTTGATGATGGACACAATGAGAAAATGATTTGAGACAGGGAAGATGATTGAGAGTTTAGTGGCCGATGATGGTGAGAAGGGAAAGAAGATTGAGGCAGAGATAGAGGATTTAGTAGCTAATCAATTAGAGAATGAGAATGGAATTGATGCAGAGATGTAGGATGTAATTGAGGCAAAAAAAGACACCTGGCTATTGAAAATGAGAATACAACTGAGATAGAACAATAAACTGAAGCTATTGAGAAGGAGAATACAACTGAGGCTGAACATGAGGGCTTGACTGTGGATAATGGGAATACCGCTGAGTTAGAATAAGAGGGCTTGACTGTTGAGAAGGAGAAAGCCTTATTGGAAGAAAGATTATGTTTCTGACAGTGAAGATGATGACTTCGTTGTTGATGATCACAGTTGTGATGAAATCTTAGATTACATTATCTACCATGAGAATATAGATAAAGATGTTGAGTGGGTAGGTACAATTGAAGGTGTTGATGATAGTGATAGTTCAGAATCTAATGGTGAAGAGTTTGCGGTCGATATAAGTGATTTTGATAGTGCATAATCTGATGATAAAATGGTAGAAGCTAGTGTTAGTGTGAGGGTTGATAGAAGATCACGCTCACAAGTTGCTGCATTTCAGTTGGGTCAAGTTTTTAGCACCAAGGCTGAAGTTAAAGATGTTGCTACCAACCACTCATTTAATATAGGAAGAGCTACAAAATTTATCAAAAATGATACCAGGAGAGTGTATGTAAGGTATAAGAAGGAAAATGAAGGGTGTTCTTGTCATATCAATGCATTGAAGATGAAGGATGAAGCATCATTTCAATTCAGAGAGATAAACTTGGCACACACATGTGCAAGACAGTTCCACGGGACTAATGCCAAGTCAAGATGGTTAGCAAAAAAAAATTGAAAGAAGCTTAACATGTGATCCCAAACCGAGTATAAAGAGTTTTAGGAAGGTTGCAATTGCTGAGTTATGAGTTTTGTCAAAGCAAGACCGAAAAGTCTCAAAAACATACAAGGCTCCAATAGTGACCAATACTTTAAACTATGGGATTATGTAGATGCTTTACTCATGAAGAATCCAGACTCAACTGCCATTCTACAATATAAGAATACAGATGCTGGAAACAAGTTTAAGAGATTCTATGTTTGTCTAGATGCTGTCAAAAATGGCTTCAGTCAGAATGTAGACCATGGATATGAGTAGATGGCTGCCAACTAACTGGACTTAATTCAAGATTGTTGTTGACTGTAGTAGGAATGGATCATAATAATGATCCATATCCATCGTCATATGCAGTAGTGTTAGCTGAGAACAAAGAAGAGTGGGAGTGGTTTTTGCAATTGTTGAGAGAAGACTTATTGATTGAGAGAGAGGATGTGTACACTTTCATATCAGATAGACAAAAATGGTTAATTGGAGCATTTGAGAAGGTTCTACCAGGGGTGGAGAACATATTTTGTATGAGACATTTTCATGGTAATATGAAGAGGTCAACAATTCAAGAGGTTATTATGAAAAGCAGCAAATATAACTACTATTCCTGCTTTTGACGAGGCTATACAATAGATAGAGCAAATAGATAGGAAGTGTTTAAAGTGGCTGCAATCTAAATTACCCTCTAAGTGGTCAAAATCACACTTCTCCATCTTTGGGAAGTGTGATACTCTGGTCAAAAATATGTGTGAGCAATGTAATTAGCCCAATGAATGGAGAAGAGTTGTGGGCTAAAACTAGTTATATACCACCATTGTCACCTACTTTCCATCAAAGAAAGAAAGGAAGACCTGAAAATGAGAGAAGAACATGGACCACTGAAAGCCCAAAGAAGAAGCAAGAGAGAGATACAAGTGGGGTGCAGAAGATGGGGAAATAAATATTCAAAGTGACCTGTGCAATTTGTGGAGAAATAAGTGAGAACAAACTTGGATGTCCTGTGATAAAGGTTACTTATTTACCCAATAAATTTGATACTTAAGTATGTTTGTGTGAGTGTGTGTGTGCGCGCGCGCTGATCTAATTCATATTCATCTTTATATATGTTACCTAGGGAGTTGAAAAAAAACACCACATAAGCTGATGACACAACCTGATTTTGTTGTGACCGAAGAAGAAGAAGTTGGTTTGATGGATTTTACAGACAATTTCAACTTCAGTAGCAAACCAACAACTAGGAATGAGAGAAGAATGTTTGTAAGTTATTGCAACTACGCGATGGTTATTTCTATTTCACTTTATTGACTTCAATTTATTTAGGTAACAAAAAGAGCTGTTAGTGTTGAATACAGTGAGTGCTCCACAACCATCCCCCAAAAAACATATACAATTTCAGATGCAGTGCATGCTCCACAACCAAGACAAACAGGTGTTCAAATCAAAGCTCCCCTTCTATGAGTTTCCATCCAACTCAGTTGATTGGAGGTGAAAGTAAGGGAAAAGAAAAATGTAAAGAACCCTTGAAGGTATTCACTCAAGGAGGTAATAAATTTATCACAATTTCTAGTCTTAGATCTGCAGCAGAGAGTGGCTCCAAAGATGGTGAAAAAGAAGCATAAAAGTGTTCTGCTTCTGAATTTTTTATCTATGAAAAATTGAATTTTTTTTTGTCTCTCAGAAGCATGAAATGTGGGTTGTTGCTTCTGATTATTTTTTCTCTACAAAACTGAAATATTACAACTGAATATTTATTTTGATCTGCTTCTAGAACAAACTTGTTGAAAGTATTGTATATTCAGTTGAAATATTTCAGTTTGGGTATTGCTTCTACTTTTTTTTTTTTTTTTTTTTATCTTTGTTCAGTTGTAGTTTATTGTTTATTGTTGTATTTGGTTTTGTTGATTTATTGAAGAATGTGGGAGTGATTTGAGATTGAAATTAACATTGCATTCATTCATAGAGGATAAATATTTGTTCGAACTTGAAGAAAACATAGTTGTGTTTGTGACTTTTGCTTGTGTATTATAGGCTTGGTAATTGTGTTTGGCTAGGTTGTTTATTATGTTTGGTGAGTAGGTAAATATAGATGTATGTTGGTGGGGATTCTCCCTCTAAGAAAATGTGAAATCTTCCTCCAAAACAATGGTAAATTCACTCAAAATTCTTTAGGAAAAATCTAGAAAAAATTTTGTAGATATTTTGGAAACATTTCTTTTGGGACCAAAATCGATAATAAAATGGAACCAAAATCAACATCATTTTTAATTGAAAACGACACGGCATAACTAAAAATGATAGTTCAAAACTTATGGGACCAAAATAGATAGCGTTGGGACCAAAACTGGAGAGTAGCGTATCCTATGGGACTAAAAGTGAAATTTTCTCTATATTAGACGGTGCGCCCCACGTGTCCGCCATTTTTTTTCTTGGCAAATTTTTGATTTTTTCTTTCTGATTTTTTTTTTTGTTTTTCCCAAAAATTTTATACACTAAAATAAAATTAGTTAATCTTAAAATTAAAGTGAATTGATTTTTTTTAAATAAATATAATTATACTCTAAAATAGAATTAATAAACCCTAAAATAAAAGTGAATTAATTTTATTTTTGTTGCAATCCGACGACTCATGCTAACGCGTGAGTTCATGCATTGCGCTCGAAAATTAATTTATTTATTTTCGAAACAAATATAAATGGTAATTGAAAATAAAAAAACTTAATTTTGAAATAAAAAGTGTTATTTTACAATTTTGGGTTTACCTATTATAACCTTACTTTATATTTTAATTAAAGGCAATAATGTAATCATCTAATATAATATTTTATTATTATTTTTACTCTAATTATTTTATAATTTTGAGTTTACCTATTATAACTTTATTTTATTCTATGATTAACATTATAATATCTAACCTTAAAAATTTTAATTCATTAAAAAATATCAAAATAATGTAATAATTTATATAAGTTCAAATACATTACTAAAATTCATAATTTTGTACACGTTTAAGATATAAAACAAAATGGGCTAAATTAACTTTCAGGATCATATCACTTAATAATTATTTAGAAACAACAACATAATCTGTGAAGTTCATTTTATGTTTACAAATTAATAATCAACTCATGTGAATACTAAACATTGTAAACCACAAGTTAATCAAAAGAAAATCCTAATTAAAATCTCATTTGAGTTAAATACTAAACATTGTAAACCACAAGTTAATCAAAAGAAAATCTTATCTTACTTTAAAGGCAAGATTAATTGTCTACCAAATTTAAAAAGAAAAAATCAATATATTTATAATTTGCTACCATTTTTTATATAAAATATTTCATATTCTTAATTAATAAAATAAGTTAGTCATTAAATAAAATTCATAAAAATTGACTTAAAAATGTAACAACCAAGACATGAAAGACACATATTGATAGACAACATAAGATAGGAATCTTTTACTTTATTTACATTATTTAGTATTTTTTTAGTAATATCAAAATATAATCCACATTGATGAGTTAAAAATATAATCTATTATTGATAAATTAATATATATATATATATATATATAATCTATTATATAAGAAAAAAAATTGCAAATTTTAGTTTGCGTATTATATCCGGATTTTATTTAAAGATATATAATAGAATAATATAATATAGTTAAATGTATGTTTTATTAAGAGAAAAATACATGTACTTTTTATTGACAAAAAAAATATTGCGAGATTTTGACCATATTGGTGCTTTCATTGAGTATGCTTCATGGGAGTCATTATGACATTATTTTTGGCTCCATTATATTAAAATATAGGGTTAATTGCCTTAAAAATCATGAACTTTAAACATAGTTCCAAACTTAGCATTAACATTAAAAGTAGACAATTAAAACACTAACTTTAAACTTGGTGCATGTTATTCAACATCCTCAATTTTTTGTAAAATAAATTGACCTCCAATTCAACCGATAATATGTTTGCCTCTGAGCTGGTCGTGGCTTGACCACCAATTTTTTAAAAAGGATGTCAAAGTGGCAAAATTTCAAACTTGCATCAAAGAAAAAAAATTAGGGATTGTTAAATTCGGTTGCATCGATATCTTTAATTTTTTTTTCCAAAAATTGATGGTCGAATCATAATGCATTAGAAGAGATGAGCAATTGGCGGTTAAATCTGAGTCAATTTATTTTACAAAAATTTGGGGATGTTAAATAACATACGAGTTAAAAGTTGGTGTTTTAATTGCTTACTTTTAAAGTTCGTGTTAGATTTGCAACTATATTAAACGTTCATTTTTTTTGATACAATTAACCCTAAAATATATATTCCCTCCGTTTCTATATAAATGTAATTTTGCATGAATGCACACAAATTAATAAATTAATTAGATTACTTAATATACCCTTGTGTGAATACATTAAATGAGTTAAATATAAATGTCTAAATGCATTAAATGGGGGCAAATGTGTGAAAAATGTGAATTTATGTCTCGAATTTGAAGAATGACACTTTTTTTTTTAAATAAAATTAAAATGTTAGAATGACACTTATTCAGAAACGGATGGAGTATTTAATTTTGAATGATGCATGAATTAGTTATGTTTTATTGATAAAAGAAATTAAAAATAGAATAAACCATGAAACCAAAAAACTAATTTGTATGACAAAATTACTAAATTCTCATGAAAAATGTTGGAAAATTATGTTGAATTTATTAATTTTATTATAGTCAAATACTACTCTTACAGTGACATAAATAATAATTCTATTAAAATGCGGATATATATTGTACTTTTTGAAAAATAAGCCAAGAGTATTTTGTACATTTAAATTCTTTATTTATTATTTATATTTTAGTAATTTCTTAAATCAAATGTATAGAAATTTCAGGAAAAAAAAAATATGTTTGATTATTTATAAATATAGAAAATATTATACATCATGATAAAAATGAAAGGAAATGTAAAATACACTTATAAAAATAATTTAATTCAGCAAAGCATTTGTTTCAAATAATATCAACAAAAGAATGCATCGATAACAAAATTTTAAATGGCTGTAAAATAATATTTAGATTTTCATTTTTTTCAGCACATGTTTAGGGAATATTTTTTAGCTTTTAATATGGAAAGCAAAAAATTAAAGAAAAAACTTTACCCAAATAAATCATTAACTACGCATAATAAAGTATAATTATCTATTTATCTCCCAATTATATAAGTATGATTTGTGTGTTTGACACTTTGACTAGATAGATTTTTATACTAAAATTGCTAATTAAAGTACAACACACATGTATGTATATTTTTATATGTGTTGTATAGATAATCAATTTACACATAAAAATAAACCTTTTATGTTAGTATTTGTGTGCATAGAAACCCTTTCTTGATCATTGCCACTCCAAAATGGCTTAGTGCGAAAAAAAAAAACAAAAAAAAACATATATTTAGAGCCTCGATCAAAAGTTTAAAATATTACTTTGATAAGTATAATTATCTATTTATCTCCCAATTATATAAGTATGATTTGTGTGTTTGACACTTTGACTAGATAGATTTTTATACTAAAATTGCTAATTAAAGTACAACACACATGTATGTATATTTTTATATGTGTTGTATAGATAATCAATTTACACATAAAAATAAACCTTTTATGTTAGTATTTGTGTACATAGAAACCCTTTCTTGATCATTGCCACTCCAAAATGGCTTAGTGCGAAAAAAAAAAAAAAAAAAAAACATATATTTAGAGCCTCGATCAAAAGTTTAAAATATTACTTTGATAATTAATTTATATCTATATATTTTAATTATGATAATTAATCATCTTATTTACTTATTTCTTTAAAACAAATTATATAAAATATATTATATTTTTAAAATAAAATATTTTTTCTTAATAAAATAGTGATTACTAAATTTGAACTATAATTTCCATTTTTAAAATAAAGTAGTGATTATTTAAATATTAATTCTAATTTCTATTTAAACACGAATTTTTATTTCTTATTTTATAATTATACTTAAAATGTTGCTTAATCATGAGTTCACTTCTTTTCTTAAATGGTTCTCTTTTAGAAGACCTTATTTGTCGTAAACTAGTGTATGCGTGTGTATATTATAATCAAATTATATATTTTTAAATGAAAATGGTATTAAAAGATAAAATGGTGAATATTAAATTTAATTATATGATTGAAAGTTTGTTCAGACTTGATTAAACACGAATATAAAAAATCTTGAATGCATTAAATAAATTAAACTCAAGCTTCACTTGATAATACGAAAAATTATTTAAATTTTTTTAATATTCAATATTTTTCAATAAAAAAGAGGCCTCGGTGTATTTATTTAGAAAATTGACTCATAAGATTTTTATTTTACATTGAAATTTAAATAAGAATGGGAGAACCATTTTTCAAAAAAGAAAGGAAATTAATGATTCAATAACTTTTATATCAATCATTCAAAACATAACTAAAAATAATAAATAAAAATGTGTGCAGTCTTTGACGAGAATTTAAATTTTGTTGTAAACTAAAGAGAGGTGAGAGAAAATATGAATTGTGTGTATTTAATATGAGGACTGAATGCCTCTATTTATAATAGTACAAGAGCTAGGGTTTTAGAGTTAGATACTTGGACATCACTCATATCATATATATCTATTAGATATATTTACAACACTCCCCCTTGAGTGACCAATCTCTAAAACAAATGTTGCCTCATTAAAACCTTGCTAGAAAAACCCAGTGGGAAAAAATCTAGTCGAAAGAAAAAGAGTACAAATGCTCCCCCTGATCTTAAAATCATTGTAGATCTTTGAGTCGGCACATGCCGATCTTGTGTACCAACTTTCTGAATGTTGATGTTGGTAATGCCTTTGTGAATAAGTTCGCCAAATTTTCACTTGAGCGAATTTGTTGAACGTTGATATCACCACTTTTTTGGAGATCGTGTGTATAGAATAACTTGGGAGAAATGTACTTCGTCTTATCACCTTTGATATATCCTTCCTTTAGTTGTGCGATGCAAGCAACATTGTCTTCATACAAAACAGTTGGATTGATCTTTGATGAAGCTAATCCGCACGACTCTTGGATGTGACTTGTCATATTTCTCAACCATACACACTCTCGACTTGTTTCATGGATTGCAATGATTTCAGAATGATTTGAGGATGTTGCAGTCAAGGTTTGCTTCACAGACTTCCATGATATAGCAGTTCCACCACATGTGAAAACATAGCCAATTTGTGACTTGGCTTGATGTGGATCGGATAAAAATCCTGCATCCGAATACCCTACTAGAGAAGAATCGGATTTTTCCGAATAATATAATCCAAGGTCTATGTTACCCTTCAGATAACGTAGAATGTGCTTAACACCATTCCAATGTCTCAAAGTGGGTGCAGCGCTATATCTTGCGAGAAGATTTACAGAAAAAGCTATATCTGGTCTAATATAATTAGCCAGATAAGTTAATGCTCCAATTGCACTTAGATATGGTACTTCAGGACCAAGTATCATTTCACCATCTTCAATAGGTCGAAATAGATCTTTTTTCGTATCAAGAGATCTAACGACCATTGGTGATGCTAATGGATGTGCATTATCCATGTAAAAGCGTTTTAACACTTTTCCTGCATATGTGGATTGGTGAATAAACGTTCCTCCTCGGACACGTTCAATTTGCAAACGAAGACATAATTTTGTCTTTCCCAAATCTTTCATCTCAAATTCTTTCTTCAAATATTCAACAGTTTTATTGAGCTCTTCAGGAGTCCCAATTAAATTCAAATCATCAACATAAACTGCTATAATTGCAAATCCACTTTCGGTTTTCTTTATGAAAACACAAGGGCAAATATCATCATTTTTGTATCCTTCTTTTAACAAATACTCGCTCAATCTATTATACCACATACGGCCAGACTGTTTCAGTCCGTACAACGATTTTTGCAGTTTAATCGAAAACATATATACTTTTGGGTTTTGACTTTAATGCTTCAGGCATTTTAAATCCTTCAAGAATTTTCATATATATGTCATTATCTAATGACCCATATAGATAGGTAGTTACTACATCCATAAGGCACATAGCAAGCCTTTGTGACACAGCCAGACTAATCAGAAATCTGAAAGTAATCGCATCCATTACTGGAGAGTATGTTTCCTCATAATCAATTCCTGGTCTTTGAGAGAAACCCTGCGCTACGAGTCTTGCTCTATATCTCGTAATTTCATTTTTCTCAATTTTCTTTCTAATAAATATCCATCTGTACCCAACAGGGGTTTCAGATTCCGGAGTTAGGACTATAGGTCCAAATACTTTCCGGTTATCACAGGAATTTAATTCCATTTCCATAGCTCTTTTCCACATTGGCCAATCATTTCTCTGTTTACATTCTGTAACAGATTTCGGTTCAGGATCCTCATTTAAAATTTGATGAGTTGTGTGAAAGGCGAATATATCATCTATAATGATATGTTCTCTCTCCAGTATCTAATTGGAAGATAAATAATTTATTGAGATCTCATGATTTTGATACTTGTAATTCTTCAGGAATTATTACATCACTTTCATTTGATTGATTAATCATTTTCGTCATTATTTGATTTCCATCTTGCCCCTTTCTTTTCCTAGGCATAGAATCTTTGGAACCAATTGGTCGACCACATTTTTGACGAATTTTAGACTCATTTGCTGCCAATGTTATTTGTCCTTCAGGGACATCAATTTTCGCTGGAGTATTTGCAGCATGTATGTGAGATTATGTCACTTTTCTTGTATCTACAAAAGCATCAGGAAGTTGGTTTACAATCTTTTGCAAATGGATAATCTTTTCAACTTCTTGTTCACATTGATTAGTTCGAGAATCAAAATATGACAAGATTTTCTCATTCCAAGATATTTTCTTGTGCTTTTCTGGATGTAGATTCGTTCTACCTAATGTTGGAAATGTCATGTCATTTCATCAAAATGACAATCTGCAAAACGTGCAGTAAATAAATCACCCGTTAAAGGCTCAATATACCTTATAATCAAAGGTGAATCAAATCCAACATATATCTCAAGCCTTCGTTGGGGACCCATTTTTGTTCGTTGTGGGGGTGCAATTGGGACTTGAACCGCACAACCAAAAGTTCGTAAGTGAGAAACATTCGGTTCTCGACCAAGAATAATTTGCATTGGGGAATATTCATGGTTAGCCCATGGTCTAATACGAAGTAATGTTGCCGCATGTAGTATGGCATGACCCCAAGCAGTAGTTGGGAGTTTTGACTTCATAAGTAATGGTCGAGCAATAAGTTGAAGACGTTTAATAAACGATTCTGCTAAACCATTTTGAGTATGGACATGAGCGACTGAATGTTCAATCTCAATTCCAATAGCCATACAATAGTTTTCAAATGCTTGAGACGTAAACTCACTAGCATTGTCAAGACGAATTCTTTTAATTGAATTCTCTGGGAATTGAGCTTGTAATTTTATAAGTTGAGCAAGTAGTCTAGCAAATGCTGCATTTCTAGAAGAAAGCAAGCATACATGTGACCATCTAGAACAAGCATCAATCAATACCATAAAGTATCGAAAAGGGCCACATGGTGGATGTATAGGTCTACAAATATCTTCTTGAATTCTCTCCAAGAAAGATGGAGATTCAATATTAACTTTCATGCCAAAGCATAAAGTTTTTTGTGTCATTGAACTTCGGGTTCATGACATGGTTTGTCTCAATTGCCTTTATAAATGTGTAATACATCCCAGAAGGTAGTGTTAATAATTTTTCTTTTGTTCGCTTATGGCTGGATACAAAAGAATTTATGCAGAGATATTCATTTCCACCTTCTGATATAGTCTCGATGTGGTATCCATTATAGCGGATATCCTTGAAACTTAGTAAGTTTCTTTTGGACTTACTAGAATACAGGGCATTTTTAATATCTAATTTAGTATCATTTGGTAAAATGATACAAGCTCTTCCGGAGCTTTCAATGATGTTTGATGCGCCTGATATTGTGTTAACATTATCTTCGGCTAATGTTAACTTAAGAAAATATTTCTTATTTTGGAGAATGGTGTGCGTAGTGGCACTATCAGCAAGACAAATATCACAAGATTCCATTTTGGCTATGTTTGCCATTCGTGCAATTCTGCACAAAGAATCAAGGATATATTATCCACATGTTTAATTTATTTGCTCTTTAGAGCATGTAATATTCTTCATGAATATTACTTGTTTATTTGCTCTTTAGAGTATGTAATATTCTTCAGAAATATTACTTATGCTACTTTAATAGCATCAATATTTAATTTTTCAAGATTAAATCGGAAAAGACCGATTATTATAACAATGAAAAAAACAGACATAATATATTAAAGCCGATAAACGTGATGATAGCATAAGCATGGCAGAGGCTGTTAATACGTTTTTTTTTTCAAACGCAATAATATCACTAACGGAAAATAATTAGGCACAGCCCTTCCCTGGTCAATCTCCTAGGCAATTTTTTTTATTATGAATTAATTTCAGATCTTAAATACAAAATAGATGGCAGATAATCCAAAAATTCATAGGAATGAAATCTAATGTTTCATAATAGTCTTATTTGAAGTAATGCATTTTGCTATTAAAGTAAGAAGAGACGAGTTGGAGATGACGACATTTGTATTGATTTTTCTGAAAAACAATTTGAGTTTTTTTTTGTTTTTTTTTTATCTTTCAGGAAAAAAAATTGGAATCGCACGAATGCACTTCTCTCTAATTCAGTTCTCATCATGCAATTTTGATTCACATCAAATTTAATTTCATAATTTTAATTTAGAAATTACCTCGCAGGAAAGATACGATGATTTTCTATGACGTGCCTCCGATATTAATTCAAAACTCAGTTGATTAGAGACTCGTGCTGATAACGTGTTGTAAACTAGAGAGAGGTGAGAGAAAATATGAATTGTGTGTATTTAATATGAGGACCAAATGCCTCTATTTATAATAGTACAAGAGCTAGGGTTTTAGAGTTAGATACTTGGACATCACTCATATCATATATATCTATTAGATATATTTACAACAAATTTAAATAATTACTATTTTAATTATTTTTTGTAAAATCTATTATTTTATTTTGAAAAATATAATATTTATACTATTATTTGTTTTAACAACAAAAAAGTTAATAAAATAATTAATTATCAGTAACTAGAATATATATATATATATATATATATATAAATTATATAATCAAATTAATAATTTTAAATTTTGGTGTGTATATATATAGGCTCTAAATAGATAAAAAAAAATTGGCACAAAATCATTTTGGAGTGACAATGTTCATGGTAATGCATGTATGTATCTAAACAAAAGCTTTGTTGTCTCTCCACAGTAAACATTATGGGTTTATTTGAACATTTTCCCTTTTGTCTTTATTCTTTAAATTTAAAAATATGCAAAATAATTTCTGTAAATCGTACGGGAGAAATACTAGTAATATGTTAAAAGCTCAACCTTTACACTCATGATTATATTATTTCATTTGCTATAATTTAAAAAATAAATTACACAATTAGATATCATTAAATCAAGATAACAATCTACTCAATTTATTTTAATCAAGACTAAATTATTGACAATCAATTTAAAATTTTCCTTTTTGTTTTATGCAAATTTAAAGTATATTTCACATATTAAGAATTTGTACTTAGTAAGATACATAATTCAACGTGAAATTTAATACAACGATGAATTATTTATCATTTATTTTTATATAAAATAATTTATTTTAATATGCTTACTATAGTTTTATTCTAAATTTGATATTTTATAATTTTAATATACCTAATAATTGTTAATTATACATATCTATATTATTATTTAGTAAAATCATACAAATTACGTGAAACACATGTTATCTATGCTTGTAACCTAAAATGAAATTAGTAAACCATAAAACAAAAGTGAATTAATTTGACTTTTTTGAAATTTGGCGACTCACGCAATGCACTCGCCGGACGCTAACGCGTAGACTCGTGCATTGCGCTCGATAATTTATTTTTTCAACTTAAATATTACCTCTAATTGAGATTAATAAACCTTAAAAAATATAAACACTAAAAAATACAAAATAAACCCCTAAAAATTTAAAAATTTGTAAACATACTAAAAAAAATCTTAAAAAATCATAAACCCTAAAATACCATAAACTCTTAAACTCTAAACATTAATTGAAATGAAAAAAATCACAATTTAAACTTTGTAAACTCGTATAAGATCACTAATAGACCTGTTACTTTTTAAAAATACAGATGATATTTTCAAATTTTGAGTGATATTTTTTAGGGTTACAGTCAATACTAATTTTGACGGATTTTTTTTTGCAGGTTAACCCGCGAATATAAACCACACATTTGAAATAAGACTTATTTACAACTAGTGCATACAAGTGTTTGTGTCATAATATAATATACAAGTACGTATCTTCTAATTTATTTAAATTCTTCAATTTGTGTAACATCTTTATCCGCCAACGATAAAAGTATGAATTGTGATTTACATGTTATTAGACAGAGCGTGATTTAACTACCCTCGTGAAAGAAAAAGAAAAAAAAGGGAAAGAAAAAGAAGCTATGAATTGTGTTTGGGGGCTTAATGCAACAAGGACCGGAAGAGGAGTGTGTCATAGAATTGTCTAGTAGGACCCTCCCTCGGATCACCCATAAACAACGAACTCTGTATCTGTATCTGACAAATAGAATGGACCAATCTCGAGGTTCCGACAAGAAACAAAAGATAGACGAGGTGAAGAATACAATTAAACTACGTACACTTATCTAAAACCTGCAATTGAACTAATTTAAGCATTTGAACTAGTGGTCTTCGGTCCGTTACGTCTGCTTACATTTCTCGGAACTCCTTTTATCACCCCAGTAGAGCAACACAAACTGAAGAAAAAAGTAAAAAATTGAGATTATCAATTGATGACTTATAGTGAAAAATGACAGCGGAATGTATGAATTGTTGCATATATACTGTTCATTTTCAGTTGTGTTCAGAACTATATGTAAGTTTATTCTTAATCAATAATCAGTAATGAAGTCAATAAGACGACGTCAATAGACCTTAATTACTCAGATCCCACTTGAGGTTAAATATTGTCTAGAGAAAATGTTACGTTCAACAATTTCATATTTAGTTCAAACAATATTCAGATCTAATATAATATAGTGCCCTACTAACGTCTAACAGGAGAAATGGAAAGAGTCAAGCTAGCAGGTGTGTCTTCCTAATCGCTGATAGCCAGCCAAATGAGACCAATTCTAGCAGTCCAAATAATAGAAATTGAATTTAAAGAGTACTAGTCCACCAGATTGATGCAGTTGGAATATATCATTAACACAATATATAAGAACATAAATCTGAATCCCACCAACTCGGCATTTGGTCTAGTGGTATGATTCTCGCTTTGGGTGCGAGAGGTCCCGAGTTCGATTTTTCTTCTTTTTTTTTTTATTTATCTAATTCTGAGGGAAGGACTGGCAGACTGGTATAACTTGATAAAAGTCAACTTAGCCATACCTAGCAGGAACAACCAAATCCTAGTTTTAGCGTTTGGAAGAAGAGGACCCACTCTCTAACAATGGCATTACCAACTTCATCTATGAGGAAAAGGCAGACTATTTCAAAGAATATATACAATGATTGAAATAACATTGTTTGTTGATTTGATAATACACGTAGAGTATTTGAAGTCTAATTCGACACTCCGCCAATTAATAAGCTAGGCTGCCAAAAACCAATTGACTAACAAAGAATAAGGAAACAGGGAGACAACTCCTTCACGAGCAAGTCATTTTTACTGGCATTCCCAACCTCTACAAGTATATCTAATATTAGGTTTTATCCATGTCACACCAAAGAGGTACACTCAATGTAATATTTACTATCAAAAAGGGCACCGGCAGGTATTTCTGCAAACGGAAAGTAGGCCACGTGACAACTCTTAAACCAGTGGAATTCTTAGAAAGATTTGGGCATTATAACTAAATAAGCAGAACCTAAAATCAAAATGGGCATTTGGTCTAGTGGTATGATTCTCGCTTAGGGCCCCGAGTTCAATTCTCGGAATGCCCCACTTTTGCATGAGTAAATGCATTTCTTTTATAAGCTTCATTATATGTTTTGGATTAATGCATTTGAGAGAAAAAAAAAAAGAAAAATTCACAACAGCAGTATGATCTTAGAAAAGCCAAATCAAAGTTTGAA